>JARDYH010000001.1:161982153-163343153 GCA_029215795.1 Anniella stebbinsi | reverse complement strand
TATCAGAGGAGACAAAGGTAGCACAACAGGAAGAAGCAGCCCAAGCCAACCTTCCAAAACAGGAAGTCAGCAATAACCTTTTTCATGCTTTTGTCTTTCTCCTTGTTCAAAAACATTGTGCAGAGAGAAACAGGACAGCAAAGAGAAAGGCAAGAAAAAAGGCCTCACCAAGCCCACATTTTTGCGGTTCTAAAATATTACATGGGGTGCCTCTACAAGAGCGATTTAAAGCTCTTTCAAGGCACATTAAAAATTTTACCTCCACATGAACAGAGCACAAATTGGGGGTTGAGGAGCGTTTCCTCTCCAATTATGCGCAGCTTCGCATTCGCGTTAAATAGCGAGTTTTAATTTACCGCGGCCTTTAAAGCGCATTATGACCATGTAAACAAGTGATGCTCCACATCTCAACAAGTTTAAAGCACGTTTCACACAGCCGGTAATGCACTTCACCATCTGTCGTTTATCAGAATTAGGTGTAAAAGCGATCGTGAGAAGATGTGCATAATCGGACAACCGGGCGTCAAGCCGAATTCTTGTAGAGGGGGCCATGTTTCTCTGGTCCCCTCTTGATGTCAGTTCTACATTACGCCAGCGGCAGCAGCTGGCGCGAGGCACGTTTGCGCTCCCAGACGCCCCTCTACAAGTGAGGGGTGCCATGCCGGCTTTTCCTCGAGCCGGCGGCAGCGCTGTGTGGGTGGCAGCCTGCCGGCAGCTGTAGGGTCAGCTAGGAGCATTGGCTCCTCGCCGGTAAGGTAAGGTTTTTTTGTTTTGTTTTTTATCAAAATTGGTGGGGGGAGGGACAGCGAAGGTGGTGCAGTGAGCGCTGCTCCATCCCCTTTCCCTGGGCTGCCCGCTCTGCTCCAAAAAAGTCGCATGAAATGGCCAACTTTTTAAAATCGGAGCAAAGGGCATTTGCCCCTAGATAACTTTGGCGGCTGCGTCATGTAACCAAAATGCTGCCAGTGCAAAGTCAAATCGACGGAAACAGTCCGTCTAGAGGTACCCTCTGTGTGATCAATGTTGAGGATGATTCAATAGTCCTGTTGGACAGACTAATACAGCAGCCATCCCCAACATGGTGACCTCCAAACGTTTTGGACTTCAGCTTCCAGCAGCATGGCCAGGATTGCTGTTGAAAACATCTGGAAGGCTGGTTAAGATTAACCACAGTTTGTCATGTTTGGATGAAACAACAAGCTGAGGGCAATTAAAAACAGAAGGGGAACGCTTCTAATCTCTTCCTTTCAGCTGTGGCAGAGGAGAAGAAGGAAACACATGACCCCAAGACTCATGGTGGCTCATTCTCATCAGGATACCCTGGTTCATTGTGATGTCTGAACTAACTGTGGCTTCATTCATTTTCATTTTATTCTCATGTGACCCCCTGGTCTAGGTCTGTTCTGCCTTTGCTTGTGCATCAGAATAGTAACATATGGCACGAACGAAGGCTTTTCCCGTGACTTCTGCTACAAGCCCCAAATCTAGTTAATCCTAACTTCAAAGGATACTGCGCTCCTCACCGACTTGCTTCCTTTTGTTTTTCTCTCATAGTTGCCTTTCTACCAGGAGGCATCATTACTAAATAACTCCATCAAAGACACCCATGGGGGCACAATTAAGGTCTTCCAGGGTAGTGAATGGTGAGCTCCTTGGGGGCCTGCCCTGCAAGCTCACCAAGTGTTGCCCAGACGGCCCTCTTCCGGCCAAGCACTCAACATTGTGCATGTATGGGGCCTGCAGAAACTGCGCAATACCCACGGCACACCATTGTGCTGGGAGAATTGCGCACATTCTGGAAGCCCCAGACATGCGCTTTCCCTCCCTCCCCCTGTGCCCATCAGGGCTTGAAAGGGCCTCTTCACACTTGTGTGAAGAGGCCCTTTCCAGCCCCAATGCATGAAGGTGGGGGGAGAGGCTCAGGAAAGCACACTTTCTGGGTGTCCAGATGGTGTGCAAATACCCGTGCCACGCTAATGAAAAAACCCATCTAATGGTGGCCACCATTAGGTTAGAAAGGAAAACCCCTTCTCCTCCCCCCCACCACTGATGGGGGAGGGCTTAAATGCCCTGTTAATAAGGCATTTGAGACTCCCTTCAGCAGGGGGGAGGACTAACATGATTTCTCCAGGGCTGGAGAAATTGTGTATTTTCTCTCACCACTAGAGTGGAGGGCTAAAATACGCAATCCCCCACCCCCCGGTGTGGTAATAGCGGCCATGAGCTTGTGGGTCATGGTGGATTTTCATCCCATCCCTACTTGGAGGATGCATGTAACCCACAGGCCATGAATTGTAGCACCTAATATAAGGCAGCTAAGTTAGGCTGACCATATGAAAAGGAGGACAGGGCTCCTGTATCTTTAACAGTTTCATAGAAAAGGGAATTTCAGCAGGTGTCATTTGTATATATGCAGAACCTGGTGAAATTACCTCATCATCACAAAGTTAAAGCTGCAGAAGCCCTGCTCTCTTTTCTACATGGTCAAGAGACAGGGCTCCTGCAGCTTTAACTGTTATGATGAAGAGGGGATTTCACCAGGTTATGTATGTATACAAACAACACCTGCTGAAATTCCCTGTCCTTTGCAACTGTTAAAGATACAGGAGCCCTGTCCTCCTTTTCATATGGTCACACTAGCTAAGTCATACCATTGGTCCAGCATCAGACCAGCATTGACTTCTCTAACTGGGGAACAGCTCTCCTGGGACTCTGACACAGGCTTTCCCCAACCCTATTCCCCAAGTTCCATTTAGCTGAACATGTCAGGGGCTGGACCTGGAACCTTTCCCATTCAAAGCATGGACTCTACAACTGACCTACCCCCCCCCCCCCAATATGGCTACTGGGTGAAAAGGATGTAATTTTGCCGGCAGTTCTTTAAATGAAATGTGGAATGATTCCTTTCTTCCCTCCTACTTCCTGTCGATTTTGTGACCATATGAAGGCTATTCATACCCTTTTTTGTTTATCTGTCATGATCATCAGCATTCTGGGACTGTATCCAATTACAGAGAAATACCAAACAGTAGTTTCAAGGCAGCCAATGCCTTTGGGGGACATGGATCATATCATCATCTTTTACATGCTCATCATCAACAACTGCATTCCATGACTCAAAGCCCTGTTGAAATTATGCTAAGGCCCAAAAGTCCAGGTGGATTTGAAATTGGATGCAAACAAAGCCCTGGAACAAAACCCTGCAGCATCCAGAATTTGATTTTTTTTTAATCAATTAAAATCATACCACAAATTGGCTTAAAAGGACTAGAGAGTTAAGATTCCAGGCTATCCAAGACCAAAACAAAAACTAACGGAAACATTTTGATAAAGATCAGTTAAAATCTAATTATTACAATTCCAAGTGAGTATTTCATCCTCTGTTGATCGTCTACGCTATTGATGGAATATTTATATTTATTTATTTGTTTATTTATTTTAAAATAAGCATATTTTAGTCCTATGATGGTGCTTTTAGCTCCTGTTATTTGCTCCTGTGGTTTTAGTCCTGCTTTCTGTATATTAGCAATTGCGCTGGCAATTGTGTTTTTGTACTGGGTCTTTTTTTTAACCTTATGTTGAATTTGTATTTTTCTTATATTTTAAATGGTGTATGATACTGACAAAATCTGTCTTATAAGGTGTCTCATACACCTAAATAAATAAATGTATAAATCTCCATGAAGGTGCTTCTGCAGGGATTTTAAATGGAGGTGTTTACAATGATTAATAGAGCAGGTTTGAATCAGAAGAATTTAACATTTTAGAGAGGTCAGGGCATGACAGGATGCATTTTTTCTGTTTGAAGGTCAGGACAGCCAGCTGGGAGTTTGAGGTGGTGGGGAACACAGCTGGGGTTCAACCCCCACACCCTCAATGACAGCATGCTCTTTTCCAGGGTTCTTTGGTGGTACCGTCAAAACACACATACATTTTTTTGTCCTAGGTGAGCTCTCAATACCAAGGGGCTGTCTATATGTCATCTTTGCCCCAGTGTGGCTCTGAATCCCGCTGTATCGCTTATATGACGCAGTTGCCAATTCGGAGCCACCCCGGGGCAAAGAGCTGAAGATCTGCAGCAGACCTGACTTTTCCTGCCATCTGTCCTCACTCTGCCATTGGAAAGCCTGCGGCTTCTCCCCCAATGGGATTATCCACCCTAATCCCGCAGCAGCGATACCCTGGGGTTTGGTGGTGGAGTGGCATCAACTCAGCACCATGAAGGCAGCTTCCAAGAAATGCTTTGCAGGTTTTCACTCTAGTTCCCTTTGAACGAGGGAAAAGAGAGATATGATAGGTGCCTATTGCCATCTCATTCAATCAGCCCAATCCTCAGAGTATAACTGATTTTAAGGTGTTTGAGGTTGCATTTGCTAAAATAAAAGAATGAATTCAGATTTTTTTTTTTAAAAAAGGCACATGTGTATTTATTTCTAAGGGGGGAAATGCAGACTGCTGTACTGATTAGGCTGACCATATGAAAAGGAGGACAGGGCTCATGTAATTTTAATAGTTGTAGAGAAAAGGGAATTTCAGCCAGTGTCATTTGTATACAATTAGTTCCTGGTGAGATTCCCTCTTCATCACAACAGTTAAAGTTGCAGGGGCCCTGCCTTCTTTTGTATATGGTCACTCTAGTATAGTGCCTGCAACTTTAACTGTTGTGATGAAGAGGGAATTTCACCAGGGACTAATTGCATACAAATGACACTGGCTGAAATTCTCTTTTCTCTACAACTGTTAAAGTTACATGAGCCCTGTCCTCCTTTTCATATGGTCAGCCTACTACTGATTCAAAAAGGGGAGGAGCAAAATGGAAGGCTGACACTCAACCTTGTCATGGAAAGAAACTTACTATCCCAGTGCTTGGACTTGCGATACACGTTATAACCCCTCTCTGAAAATCTCAAGGCTGTAAAGTGACAGTGAATCAGGAGGACATTGGTTAGAGACCAGTGTAGAGAAAGTGTAATCCTATGCATGCTTTCTTGGGAATGAGTCTCACAGTATCCAGTGGGATTTATTCTCTACTAAGTGTGCTTAGCATGGGAAAAAATGTGATGCTTTGCCATTTTGATATGTATCAAGGGGACAGTGACCACAGCTTCTGCTGCACTGGCAGAAATGTCTGCAAGCTGCATGTGGCCCTCACTGTCTCCTGGTGCCACCATTGTCTCCACCCAAAATTTGTGGCAGTGACAAAGACATTGCCGGTTTGCTGCTGGTTATGAAGGGCAAACGGCTAAGGAAAACTGGAATGCCCAAATTGTGTTTGTTTTCCAATGAAATTGACCATTTTAGGCTTCTGTAGCAGTTTGCTAACACTGCTGGAGCCTTGGAGCTTTATCACACCTATATTTTTCCCCCAGTTTGCTTCTGCAGGTTCCCCCTCCATTTCCTATGCGAGTCTAGCATTTTGATTTCCACGTGCTCTGTATTGCTGCGAAACCTGCGATACCTGCAATACCTGCCTGTGCCTTTCGGGCTTTGCCCGTTCAGGGATACATCGAAACAGAAACTAAAAACTACGACCTCAGGGCGAGAGAACAGCATGACAGGGACGACGTCATGTGAGTCCAGCGCTGAAGAAGTGGAGCAAAGTCGAGGTGGGTGTGCTTAAAACCACATTTGTGATAACGGCCTAAAACAGCCAGATTTCATACACACACACACACACACGGATAGATCCTATAAGTCTGAAGTCTGAGCACCACTGCCATAGCTTAAGTGTGCACTGAAAATTTTAGCCTGAAGCATCCCAGCAGTCAATGAGGGCTGTTGATATATGATTATATGGAGTGGTGTGGCTGCCACTGCTTAATTAATTGCTCCCACACCACTCCCAATAATACCTCCATCTACCACTCATTGTGTCAAGTGGTGCTTGCAACCACTTAAGAATCAAGCAGGAGTTATGCAAAATAAACATATTTATTTAACAAACATGCTTCTAACTCCTCATCCTCTGCATCCCTCCTGCTTTGCTTTTGGACAGGTATTAATGAGACACTTCCTGGTAGCCGGTCTCTCAAGCCTTCCTCTCTCTGATCTGTGTCACTGAGTGAGATATGCTTCCTGTCAGTTACCTAAACTCTCCTATCTGCACAGATATCGAAACCCTCATGGACAACCATCTTTCCACATATTCTGCCATACATCTTGCCATCTAACAAGTGTTTTAAAATCTTCCTTGCTTTCTGACAGATGATACAGGTAACCAAGCTACGCTGGCATAAGAGAGCAAATGGTCCAGGGAGAGGGGGGGGGGGGGTAGAAGATTTACAGCTTGATTCTGATTACTATAAAGAATGGCTCTTGGCTACTCAAATGAAAAACTCCTGGATCCAAGCCTGCTTTGTTCTACCCCTAATCCCAGATGTTTGGGAGCCGATTGTGATTTTTCAGCAGTGATAAGCACTGTGCCACTCTGAAATAGGCCAGGTTGCAACCCAGAGAAGATTGCAGCTAGCAATCCATCTAGATTGGTTTGTGCCTGTGTTGCCCAAAAGTAACAGGCTCGTTTTCCTAGGAGATATGCCAATTCCCACTAAGAAGCACAGACTCCAAAGATCCAGTCCAACGCACTTTTATTACGTTCAGCTGAGCGGGTGCACTCTAGCAAGCTGCCAGTTCACCAGAGTCACCCCTAGGGGCACGCAAGCCCCCCCCTTTTATACTATACAGCATAAGATCTACGTCATTGCTTTATACAGCGCAAGCGCAAGCAAAACCCCATGCATTCCAACGAGAGAGTCTCTGCCCTTTGACACACTGTTGAAAGCTACTGCGCATGTTTCAATTGTTACTAGGGTAGATTCTGTAGCTTCTGATAAGGTGCGCTGATGGCCTTGCATTAGGACAAATGCTACAACCAGATGAAACCAGGCTTGTGGCAAGGCCTTCTGCATACGCAATTTGAATTTTCCTTCAGCCTTGAGCAAGGTTCCCAGCATTCTGTATGTGTAAGCAAAGATGGCTACGCTTTGGCTATCACCTGCATAGAATATTAGATGTTCTCTGTGGCTTGTACAAGCCAAATCAAGCCATGCTATTTGCATTAGGCCCTTTCTACACCATAGGGGTGTAGAGGGAGGGCGATCCCAGAAGATCCTAATGCACACCATCCGCGCACAGGGAGGGAGGGAGGGCAATCCCAGAAATACCTAATACACACCATCGGTGCACAGGGAGGAGGGAGGGTGATCCCAGAAGTACCTAATACACATCATCCGTGCACACGGAGGGAGGGAGGGCAATCCCAGAAATACTTAATACACACCATCGGCACACAGGGAGGGAGGGCGATCCCGGGGAGGGGGCCAACCCAGGCAAGAAGCCTGGTGTGGAAAGGGCCTTAGTCTCCTCCTCATCCAATGACAACTTAGGAGTTCAGGGAGAGGTAGTGCAATGCACACCTTTTCAGGGAACAAGAAGCCATCCTCTTTAATACTTAGGCCTCCTATGGGGTACAACCTGCCAATGGTAAAAACAGGGTTCAGAAACTGGATGTGATTCCAATGAAGCCACGCACTGTATTGTAAAATGGGTCAAGCCGTTAGGGAGAACAGACAAAGAGGGACAAGCATATGTCTTTCTACAAGCTCATTCCAGTTTTTGTAAGGCTGGGCTATCCCAGGTGCCTCTCCTTATCTCTTTAAAGCTGCAAGGGAGTCTTAACCACTCTACTGTTTGCAGCTAGGAAAAAGTCTCAATGTGCCATGTTGGCTGTCCATAGGAGAGCTCTCCATTTCCAGGCTTTAAACAGCTCCTGGCCTTTCAAAGTCAGGAGACAAAGAGCATGTAAAGCTGCCCCACTATTGTGCTTCTATTTCCTCAGATACACATAACACAGCTAAAGTTAACTAAAGTCGACTCTCCTAGATTTAAAAGGCCAAATACTGGCAGATCAGATAGCATTTTATATTTATTGCATTTATATCCCATCTTTCCCCCAAGGACCTCAAGACAGTATACATGGTCCGTCCATCCCCCCACACCCTCTGACACTAATAATAATAATAATAATAATAATTAATAATAATAAATTTATTTCTTACCCGCCTCTCCCTCAGGATCAAGGCAGGGAACAACATTGAAACAAATGACATAAAATACATAAAACAGATTAAAACATATAAAATTAATACATTATTAAAATACAGATAAAACTCTTAAAATTTGACTGGGTAGGCCTGCCAGAAGAGATTGGTTTTTATGGCTTGCTTAAAGTCAAAAAAACTATTAAGTTGACGAATCTTCTCCGGCAGTCCATTCCACAGTCTGGGAGCGGCAGAAGAGAAGGTCCTCTGGGTAACAGCTGTCAGCCTGGTTTTGGCCGACTGTAGCAAATTCTTTCTAACGCTGTGAGGTAGGCGAAGCTGAGTAAATCCTATGGCTAGATGAGAATTTGAATCTGAGACTTCCCAGCCGCAGTCAAATACTCGATGAGATGAGGAAGTGTTTTGGAGTGGGCAAGTCGCAGATGATGGCAGGAAAGTAGGGTGCAAAATGAGAACAGTCAATATTTATTTATTTATTTCATTTATATCCTGCCTTTTTTCCTCCAAGGAACCCGAGGCAGCGTACATAATCTTCCTCCTCTCCATTTTATCCTCTCCATTTTATCCTCACAACAACAACCTTGTGAGGTAGGTTGGGCTGAAGGTCTGTGACCGGCCCAAAGTCCCCCATTGAGCTTCCATGGCCGAGTGGGGACTAGAACCCGGATCTCCCAACTCCCAGTCCAACACTCCACCACATCACCACACTGGCTCTCAATCCTGCACCTTTAATAGTTGACTGGAATTGAAAATAAGGAGGTATAGCTTTTCTTACCAGGCAGATAAAGCACTAGGAAAAGCAGTTCTACGAGTCAGGCTGTTGTTAAAGAGAAAGGAACAGGACAAGTTTTTTTTAAAAAATGGTTGGCAACCCTATAGGCAAGTTGGCACCTACAAAATGTTTGTTGTCAAATATTTCCCTTGAGGGTGCTAAATAGGCAGCCCACAAAGGCCCATTCAGTGTCAATTTACCTGCACGATGATAACTAAGTTAAAACAGGCTGATGTAGCCCAAAGCACTTCCAGGTTTTCAATCTCATTTAATTGTTGAGTGAGGAGATCGTGTTTTTTTTAACAAAACAAACAAAAACAAACAATAACCCAAAAACTAACCAACCTGGATTAAGTCAGTCAAAGCCGGGTAATGAAGTATTTCATTCCTCAAATCATGCCTGTTTTAAAAGCAGGAAAGGGAGAAAGCAAACATACATTCATTGAAATTAGGTCATGTTCAAAACATGCAAAAATTGCCCCCAAAATGTAAATATTCTCAGGCTAATGAACATTCACAGTGGAGACAATGAGGCCCCTGAAAGTACCTCTTCCTGTCACTATCACTGATGCAAAAATATTTGGGGACGGAAATTAGGCTGACCAGATAAAATCCAGATCAGGGCTCATGTAACTTTAACAGTTGTAGAGAAAAGGGAATTTCAGCCAGTGTCATTTGTATGCAATTAGTTCCTGGTGAAATTCCCTCTTCATCACAACAGTTAAAGGTGCAGGCACTATGCTAGAATGACCATATACAAAAGAAGGCAGCCAGTCAGCAGCAAGCCCTGTTAAAAGCAGCAGCAGTTTGCAGCAGAGTGAGGATACAGTCAGAAAAGATATTTGAGGGTAGGGGAGTATGTATCACACAGAGCAAAAGCTTCAAAGTACAGCAAAAACTACAAAAGTAGGAGTAAGTGAAGTTAATTTGAGATAAGTTGTTCTTTATTTCAGTGATTTTTAACATTAAGATGTTATGTAGAACAGATTTGTCTTAATTGTGTGCTGTAAAACCAGATATATGAGTGGGCACACCCCCTTGGTGCTAGACATGCCCCCTGGGGCCAGACATGTTGGTGGGCATGCCCCCTTGGGAGCCGACAATGTTGTCCTCCTTTTTAGTTTCCAAAATATGGTCACCCTAACTTAACCCCAAGATGTTTAGGCCTTTGAATGTTAATCCAAGCGCTTTGAATCAGACTGAGACATGGACTGGCAGCCAGTGCAGCTGGAAAGTAGTGGCATAACATAATCTTGTTGGCTGGTCCCCATTTTACTATGTAGTTCTAGAATTTTCATGTGATTCTCCTTGATCTAGTCCTAAGAACTATCTATAGTGTGTTAGCATATCTTCTAAAAATACCTGTAGAGAGCCACCTCTATTAAACTCTGAGTTGAATACAACAGATGGTCATGGAGATGAGTTAGGGCAGATATTCTACTTATATTTATCCCAGATTTTCCATAAACTACCGATAACATAACTGCCTCCGAAACAAATTCTTTTTCTCTAGGTAACATCCATAAAAGTGCCCTTAAAGGCAGTTTGGCAAACACTTGTTCAAATTTGCCAACAGGACGATCCACAAAATTATAATACCATCCAGAAATCCAATTTGAAGAATGTCCATAAACTACAAATGATATTTTAATAGGGTGAATGCATCTATTTGGAAGGATAAGAACAGGGAAATTTTCCATATTGGAGGTTGGATCCAGTCTCCCCACCCCCCACCCCATCCCTGCAATTCACAGAAAGGGCTTTGGTGGAGGCACCCACTGGCAAATGGGGAGAAGCAATTTCACAGATTCCACCTTCCCCCAGCACCACCTCCCTCATTGTTTCAGAGGGACCCTTAACTCTCTGGAGTAGCTTTTCGGGGGCACAGGGAGAAAGCGGAATCAGCAACGTTCGCCTACCCCCTTTCACCCATGCACAGAATTCCACAGGTATTTTATATCCAACCTAGGGATGCATGGATTTTGTTAACTCTGATCTGTCTATGTTTCGCAGATTGTCATGTGACTTTTGTTCTGTCATCCACTCATAGATGGAATTGGACTTTTTGCACAAGAATTTTGCAAATGTGCATTAGTGCTGATGCACATTTGCGCAAAAGTAAAAACCCGTCTGCAGAATCCACACGACACAGAAAATGCCACTCCACTGCGCAATCAGCAAGTCGGATTCATAGAAATCCAAAATCATTTCAATCTACTGCTAATTTCTCCAACATCTCTGATCCAAATCAATATGTAAGGATAAAGAAGAGAGAAGTTTAGCATGACCACAGTTTTGTTTCAACTAAAATAAACTGGGATAACTGAAAAGTGATCTTGCTCTTGGATTATAAGTAGCAGACCACAGAAGAAAAATAAACGGTAAGGAGTAAACATTGTCCCCATTTTTACATAATCTTAAAACACAAATGAGTTAAGCTTTCCCTTTTAAAACAAAGGTCCTGTTCAACTGAAGGCAGGAATTCAAGATGAATTACAGAAGAAAAGTTTATACATTTGGCCAAATAGCCACAAAAAAGGGGAACGGATGCTGGTTTCCAGGTTTGTCAAACAAGCGTTGATTAAACAGTCCAAGCTGCAGAGCAGCATACTTGTACAGTAATACAGTCCAAGCTGCAGAGCAACACACTGGTACGGTTTGAAAAGGAGTTTTTAGAGAATGAGAATAAACAAAGGTAAGCACTGTGCTTGTTTAAGCAGGAAGGTTACAGCAGGAGTTTGAACAGCCTCTTTATTTATACATCAGAGTGATAACTTAGCTTCACCAGCTGATCAAAATAGGTGTGTTTCAAATCACTGGAACAAAATAAGCTGGTTCACATGCCATGCTAAACCATAGCTCAATGTGCCTGGGCTGGAACAAACCTGAGCAAGTGTATACTTTCCCCTCCCCAATCCCCCTCCTGCATGGCTGCTTCCACTTGTAGTTAACCATAGTTTGTTGTGCTGTCCAGACTGACAAACTGTGGCTAACATTAGATATGTTCAGTTTAAAACAAGCCAATTTCAGCCATGGTTTCAGAAACTGGCTTGTTCAAACAAACCAGTTAATATTAAGTTCAAGGTGTGGACAATACAACAAGTTACGGTTGTGTGAACAAAGGGCCAGATCTACACTTTCTGTCAAATCATTATGATTCCATCATGGGCAACTCTTTATCCCCCTTGTTCATTTATACCTCACCGGAAACATAATGAGATTTGTTGCAGTATTTTGGATAACGTGGAATAAAAAGCAGAAACTAACCCTATGAAAATGGTATACAGAATGTGTAACGTGCCCCAACAGTTATCAGTGCACTTCATTACTGCTATAAAGCAATAGTGTAGATCTAAGGCATTATAACATGCTGCCATGTGCTCTTTGCTTAATCCACTCACACCACATATAGAAACATGATAACTGAGGCCTATGGAATGAATTGGCTAATTCATAAAATCTTTCTCCCTCAGAAAAAAAGGACAGAGAAAATTATTTAAATTAGTCCATAGTTATGGATATGTGAAGCGCAAAACTTCTAGCTTGCTAAAGTTATCTGAGTTCCATCTTGAAGTTCATTCTGACTTGAGTCCATATCAGATTGCAAGTTTTGTTCTATTCTTTTTGCATGAAAATCCATATGTATTTTCATGCATATTTTTGCATCAATTCTGTGCATCTTTGAAATCCTGAGGTTATTTGTACTTCTTGTTTTATCTGACCCTGATGGAGCATAATATATAAAAACAGCTAAAGCATTTCTAACTGCAAAACTGTACTCCATATCTATTTGACCTAACTACTAAAAGACAGCTGATAAAAGTAGAAAGAGTTTAATGCAGAATGATTTCCCACACACAACACCACAACTGTAATATAGAACTAGGCAGAGAGGTCATATCAGTTATGGTTCTAAACTGCCACCTGGACCACAACTGAACACCAGTAGGATGGAGGTTGCACACGTTTGGATATTCACTCCGCATTGGCTTTATAGGTAACTGTCATTAATAACATAAATAATGTCGCACGTGATCAACTTCTGGATGATCACATTTTTTCTCTCCCAGGGAACAAGCTGTACTCAAAATGCGAGTAATGTGATGCTTTAAAATAAGTAATGGCCTCTGTGCTACCTGAACATATATTTCTAGGGTGCATACAGACACCCTAAGGGTGTCTGTACTCTGGAAGCATCCTCTGTATGCAGTTATCCAGCATTTCTATTCATCAGGGCCGGCCCTACCATTAGGCAGAGTGCCCAACCATTAGGCAGAGTGCCCAACCATTAGGCAGGTGGTAGATGCTGAAGGGTGAGAAATAGTGGTGAGATGTTGCAGAACAGAGCTATGTATGTCAGATAGGGGAAATAATCTTGTCCTTCATCTCAGGCAGCAAAATATCATGGGCTGTCCCTATTATTCAATTCCAGAGCCAAACAGAGAGCAGATTGGTAATAGAACCTGATCGTTTGGTTTATGGCTTTAAGTCACAATCATTAGGGATGTGCATGCCCAAAAATATCAGATTTTATCATTATCGGAATTTTGGACCAAAAAAATTATCGTCTCCAATAATATCGTAGGTTAATCGTATAGTTTTCACGATAATTATCAGAAATCTGATATTTAATTTGCAGCCCCATTGTGCCCTATAGAGCTGAATTTTTTTAAAAATAAATGCCTATAATTTCTGTATTTTCAAAGTTACAGGCTTGAAACTTGGTCACAATGCTTATGGGGTATGTCTAATATGTGTATGAAATTTGAGATCGATCCCTCCAACCCTCGATTTTATATGATTTTTTAAAAGATCCTGCAATGTTTTGACAGGTCTGAATGAACGCACGTGGCGAGCTGTCATTCTGACCTGTCAGACCTTAAACGCTCTTTAATAAATTCATATAAAATTGAGGGTTGGAGGGATCGATCTCAAATTTCATACACATACTTAGGCATACCCCATAAGCACTGTGACCAAGTTTCAAGCCTCTAACTTTTAAAATACAGAAGTTATAGGTTTGTTTATATGGCAGTCCGATAATCCAATATAATCGGGCTGAAAATTTTCGGATCGGATATTTATCGGAGGTTTTTCTATTGTATTGTTATCATTAATCAGATGTCTGATAACGATCTTATCGTATCGTTATCGGACATTTTAACGATACGATACACATCCCTAACAATCATACAACCTCTTCCCTCTTCTTGGAGCAGTTTTGCAACTTGAATATTTGTTTAGCTGCATTTAATATTTATTAGAAAGACAGGACATAAATGCAGAAAATAAACTTTATCAACAACAACAAAAAAAGACAAAAAAATTAGAGGGCTCGCCTCACCAGAGGGGGAAAACACATACCAACTGTGACTTTCAGGTACATCTGTATGAGAGAGTGCATATATTTAAACAAAGTTATTGCTAATTCGCTATCTTTCTAGCTTTTATGTTTACAAATTCACATTAAGATTGAAGTTGAACTGTTTTAGGGAGACTAGCCCTCCAGGGATAACTTGCTGGAACATTAAAAAAAAAAGATGCAATAAAGTTATTTGTGTTAAAAACAGCAGCATAAATAGCAAAATGATACAAACTATTTGTGGCATTTCAGAACAAAAATGTTATTTCTCCCGTCATTAAATAGGATGCCTAAAACAGGAGCAGTGTTAGTAAGTTGCCTTGGGCCTATATTGTTTGGAGGCCTGAAATAAGTTGATCCAAACAGCATTCTCTGCTTACATTAGAACTGCCTAAGTAGAGGATCCAGTGACTAGAAAAATATTCAATGCTGGCAATCTAGAATAAAACTTATGCGCTCACAGCAGTGGCATTTTCTAGGCTGGTACTGTGATGTTTTATAGAGAAGGGACGAGTCTTTTTCTCTTTTCCTTTTTTCTGACTGTAAATCCAGGCACAAGTCTCCCACACAGTTCTTCAAAACTAGAATGCAGACAAATTGCAGAGGAAGCCATGACATTTCCCAACATGTCACAGTGGCAGAACTTCTGCAGCAACTACAAATGGCTCCATTAGAGGTTGTTGCGTTGCTGTTGTTTTTAAACTTGACAATATTGCTTCATCAGCCATTTTAAACTTCAGCATGAGTCAATCTGTTCAATATTTCTTTATGAAAACACGATGAAACATTTGCTAGACAAATTTCCCCGGTCAGCACAATCCTAGTGAGGGTTGGACCATTCTAAAAGCAGGGCTCTCTGTGTACATTCCAGGCAACTCAACATTTGCCACAGAATTGGTTCTGCAGTGCATAATGTAGTGAATTCAATATTGCCATTTATTCTAACAGCACTTTAAGAGCAATAGACAGAGGTCTTGATCTAGCAGCATGCCTGTGTTTTACCAGGTTGAAAAGCCCCATCCAGGAGCAAGAGCTGCACATGTGTAGGTGCTGTAAACGGAGCCCAGCTTACAAGGAAAGTTCAGAGCACAAACCAAACACAGATGGTGGCCACTGACCAACTGTTAAAAAAAGAGTAAATGCCTCACCCAAAAACAGAGGACAAAAAAGGGTGCTAATTTATACATACAGATGCAGATTTCATGACTGTGACCCCCTCTAGATGGATTCCGTTTGACGCCTGTTCCTCCGATTATGCGCATCTTCTCGGAAGCGCTTTTATCGTAAATGCTTGTATGCAGGAGGTAATTGAGCACTCAACGGGTGGCCTTACCGGTTGTTTCAAATGCACTTTACCAGTAGTTAATGCGGAGAATCGCTTGTTCACATAGTCAAAATGCGCTTTAACGGCCGGAGCAAAATAAAACTCACTATTTAATGTGCATTCGATAATGCGCATAATCGGAAAGAAAACACGCCTCTACGCCCGATTTGCGCTCCGTTCTTGTAGAGGTAAAAAAATTTATGCGCCTTGAAAGAGCTTTAAATGCCTCTTGTAGAGGCAGCCTAATAATAATTAAAATACAAACAGTACCTTTCATCATAGTGTGGACTGTGACCAGCTAAACTGTGTGCCTTGCTCAGTCTGCTGTCCAGGTACCACTGATGGACAACTTCATGGCCGCTTTTCTTCCGTTCGGTAGTTCTTTATCTTTAAACTGGACTTCGACTGGACAGCCCTTCTAATAGAAGATGCCTTCAAATAAGGATGGTACTCTGGCAGCCTTTCACTTAAAGAACTGTCTCCTGTAAAATAGACATATGGCCATCCTAGGCCTGGTAAGAACCAACTTTAATTTTTTAAAAAAACCTCTCTCTGTACACACACACATCAGTCTGCTAAACCTTCTGGACACCAGGAGGTTAACAGTTTACCACAGTAGTCCCATCAGATCATGGGCAACAGTAAAATACCTTTTTATTCAAGCAGGCCTTTGGCAAGTAAACAGGTCTATTGAGTTGAATGCTGTTTTATTCTGTTATTGGGGTGTTTATAATTGTGACTGAATGCATTTGTTTTATTATTTTTAACCTGGTTTTCTTTGTGAATGTAATCTGCCTTGAGTGCCATTTTTCTTGGTAGAAAGGTGGGATACAAATCAAATAAATAAATAATAAATTCACCTGTTTTGGGGAGGTGGGTGTAAGTGGAAGGCTGGATTCAGTCTTCCCCTCTATCCCAAAACAGATGACCTGTGTTATTGCTCATGAGTTGGCAGGGACTGCCTCCCGGATCAGATTTCCTGCTGGACCTGACATTTTAACCCAGGGAAATAGTCATGGAGCACCCATTAGCACATGCCGGTCCTTATTTAGCAAAGGGTATGGGCATGAAAGTGTGCTGTTGTGTGTGTGTGTGGGGGGGCAAACTTGATCAGGGCAAAAGCCAGGGTTGACATTTCTCAGGAGGTGATCTGACGTTTTAGAGTTTTCACCTAGGGCTTCAGGGAGAAAGGACTCAAAGAGGGTGCGAAGGCAGAATTAAGAGGGCAGGCTATTTCCTATTTCCCTTGAGATTTTTTAATATTCATTCCACCCACTTGTCCATCAGGGTCTATCCCTGAGGTCCCAGGGTGGCCATTTATGCATCACCCAAAAAGAAAAAAAATGCTTCAACAAAAAACAGGATACTGATTTGCATACAATTGACATATGATAATTTACACATATAGATGCATATTTAGAAATCCTTATTTAATTTAAATAGAAATCAATACATCTCACCATAGTGGGGAAGGTTGTGATCAGGTGATCTGCGTGCCTCCTTAATCTTCCATCCAGGTGCTAACTATTGATGGGCAACTTCAAGGAACCTGCTTTTTCTTATGGTTTCTTTGCTTTAAAACTGGATCTGGAAGGAACATTTTATCCAATGCAGTATGACTTCAAATGGAGGACTATCCTCTGACAGCCCTTCTAATAGAGGACTGGCCTCTGTAAAGTAAGACACATGGCCTCCTTAAATGCAGCCAGAGTCTTCTACTAATCCACTAACGCCAGATCTACACCTCATGTCATATTGATATGATTGCATCATGTTGACTCTATGGGCCTCTTTAAACGAGCGATTTATAACATGCTCATGACTGGCCACTAGTGGATATTTGCGGGTCATTTTGACGATGCCTTGAGCCTCCTGAGTGTCTCCCGCTCTATTTCCCAGTTTTAGTGTTAAAAAATAAGCCTCAGAAAACCCGACTGTTCTGAAATATGTCAGGATTTGTCAGAACTTCCTGCCGTGTGCAGACAAAGCTGCACTACAAAATGCTCACCAGAGGGTGCTATCCCATTGAACTGTATGGATCACGTGGTCGCTGCTCTCTTCCCCATGTAATTTCAGATCATTTCAAATGTGGAAGAGAAGTAGGAAACAGAGCATCGGTAAGGAAATGTGATTTCACCCTGTTTGAAAATCCTCTGAATCCCTCTTGCACATTTACACCTCATAGTACACACACTGACAACTGCTGCAGTATTTTGAACAATCTGGAATTAAAAAAGCAGGAAATAATGCTAGAAAAGTGATATACGGAATATGCAATGTACCCCAACAGTTAACAGTGGACTTTAATATTGATAAAAAGCACAAAAGTAGATCTAGCCTATGAGCCATCTTTTGCTTCCATCAAGCTCCACCCCATTGATCAAAGCAATGCCCTTTAGCTCCCAAACTCTAACTCCCGAGTTTGAGGGTTCAAGCTGTAGAAGTCCTGGCAGCCATAGGAAGAGGCTACAATCCAGAGACCTAGTGGAGAGGCGCCAAAGGGCTTTTGCATGTCCACAGTGAGACTTTAGACTTGAAATAGCTGATCTTCATGCAATAACACCAAATGGAACATCGGAAGCCACCTTACAGTGAGTCAGACCATTGTTCCATCCAATGGCTGGCAGTGGCCCTCCAAGATGACCTGAAAATAAAGAAGGATACATATAAGAAGTGGAAGGAAGGCCAGGTTACAAAAGAAGAGTACAAACAAGTAGCACAGAAGTGCTGGAATGGTGTCAGGAAGGCTAAAGCTGAGAAGGAGCTGCGGCTAGCGAGGGATGCTAAAAGCAATAAAAAGGCTTTCTTCAGATACGTGAATAGTAAAAAGCAGAGGAAAGAAATGGTGGTTCAACTGCTTAACGAGGATGGCAAATTGGTAACAGATGACAAAGAAAAGGCCAAAGTGCTCAATTCCTACTTTGGCTCAGTCTTCTCCCAAAAATGGGTCTTTGACCCCCCCCCCCCCGGAAAAAGTGAACTACAAGCAGAAGGGGAAGAATTGCAGTTGGAGATTGATAAACAAATGGTCAAGGAACACCTACTTTCTTTGAACTTCAAATCTCCAGGGCCTGACGAACTGCATCCTAGAGTAATAAAGGAGCTGGCAGAAGAACTCTCAGAACCACTGTCTATTATCTTTACAAAATCATGGAAGACGGGTGAAGTGCCGGACGACTGGAGGAGGGCTAATGTTGTCCCTATCTTCAAAAAGGACAAAAAGGAGGAACCTGGGAACTACAGACCAGTCAGTCTGACATCCATCCCTGGGAAAATTTTGGAGCACATTATAAAGAAGTCAATCTGTAAGCACCTTGAAAACAATGCAATGATTACTAGAAGCCAGCATGGATTTGTCATGAAAAAATCCTGTCAGACTAAACTGATCTCATTTTTTGATCAAGTAACCTCCCATGTGGACTGTGGGAATGCTGTGGACATTAGGGATGTGCACTGACCGCCCGGATCGGATCGGATCGGAATCGGACCTGGGGGGTCGGATCGGATCGGATCGGATCGGAGGCTGGTTGGATCGGATCGGACCAGATGTCCGATCCGGATCGGACGCCATTTTGAATGCTTTTTCTCATAGCCAAGTATTGTTTTACAAAAACGCCTATAACTTTTTCATTTTTAAAGATAGAAGGATGAAACTTGGGCACATTGTAGACTGGTTAGGGATAGTTATCTGTGAGAAATTTCAGAAAGATTGGTGCATGCGTTTTGTGGCAATTAATTTTTTAATAAATACCCAGGAATGCTTATAACTTTGTCATTTTTAAAGTTACAAACATGAAACTTTGCCACATTGTAGGAGGTACCTTGGGACCTATGTGTGTGAAATTTCAGAAACATAGGTGCTTGCCTTGTGTGGCAATTAATTTTAGAAAAATGGGTAGTAGTGGGGTAAATACAGTTACGCCTCCCATTTTTTTATTTTTAAAGATACAAACAGGAAACCTGGGCACATTACAGGTACCACTTGCCTTGATATGTGAGTGAAATTTCAGAAACATTGGAGCTTGCCTTGTGTGGCAATTAAGTTTTGAAACAATGAGGAAAGAAACACCTATAACTTTGTCATTTTTAAAGTTACACACATGAAACTTTGCCACATTGTAGGTGGTACCTTGGGACCTATGTGTGTGAAATTTCAGAAACATAGGTGCTTGCCTTGTGTGGCAATTAATTTTAGAACAATGGGTAGTAGTGGGGTAAATACAGTTATGCCTCCCATTTTTTTAGTTTTGAAGATACAAACAGGAAACTTGGGCACATTACAGGGAACACTTCACTTGATATGTGTGTAAAATTTCAGAAACATTGGTGCTTGCCTGGTGTGGCAATTAATTTTTGAAACAATGAGGGATTCATTGGACAGCACTTGCCCGTAGGGATTCATTGGAGAGTACTTGTCCATAGGGAATCATTGGAAAGCACTTTCCCATAGGGAATCATTGCATTGCACTTTCCCACTGAGAAATGCAGTTATGCCTCCCACATTTTTATTTTTGAAGATACAAACAGGAAACTTGGGCACTTTGTAGACTGGTTAGGGATAGTTATCTGTGAGAAATTTCAGAAAGATTGGTGCATGCATTTTGTGGCAATTAATTTTTTAATAAATACGCAGGAATGCCTATAACTTTGTCATTTTTAAAGTTACACACATGAAACTTTGCCACATTGTAGGTGGTACCTTGGGACCTATGTGTGTGAAATTTCAAAAACGTAGGTGCTTGCCTTGTATGGCAATTAATTTTAGAAAAATGGGTAGTAGTGGGGTAAATACAGTTACGCCTCCCATTTTTTTAGTTTTGAAGATACAAACAGGAAACATGGGCACATTACAGGGAACACTTCACTTGATATGTGTGTAAAATTTCAGAAACATTGGAGCTTGCCTTGTGTGGCAATTAATTTTTGAAACAATGAGGAAAGAAACGCCTATAACCTTTTTATTTTAAAAGTTAGAAGTCTGAACATTGCTCACTTTGTAGATGGGTTAGGGGTAGATATGTGTCAGAAATTTCAGAATGATAGGTCCAGGCATTTGATGGCTATGGAATTTTTAGATAAAATGTTTCAAAAAAATTTCCACAGAGGCCCGGTCTTCCCCTCTTCCCCCTCCCGCTTCCCGCGAAGAAAAGGAAACACTCTCTCGTCTCGATCCCTTTGATCCTGTTGCTAGTATCCATTACAGGGCTCGTGTCTGCTTTCACTTTTTACTCAAGCAGAACGGCTGAGCCTAGCTGAGTTTTGCAGCCATGCGTGCAAGGAAGGATCACTCTCTCTCGATCTCTTTGATCCTTTGTTCCTCCCCTTCTCCTCCCCCTCGCCGGCGTTGTGTGTGCGCCCCGCCGGTGCCCTCGCGTGCGGGCCGGTTCCTGGGCAGCAGAGGCTCTGCCTGGCTGCTGTGAGGCTCCTGAAGGGCTTGCCTAATGCGGGCTGTTGTGCTCCGCTGGGCCGCGGGGGTAGGTTGATGATGAAGAGGATGATGGGGAGGGCGTTCAATGGCCCCTCCGCTCACCAACTGACAGCGCGTGCTCCGCTCCAGACACCCGGCCTCGGCAGCCAGGAGGATACGCTGCCAAGCCCGCCGCCGCCGCCTGCGCGCGCACACACACCACCCGTCCATTATCATTTGGGCAGCCCTAATTAAGGAGCGCTCAAAAAATGGCAAACCCCCCTCTCCTTTTTTCTTAATTCCTTGCAGCTCCCACGATTTAACCCTTTCCTATCAGCTACAATTAATTAATAGTAGGATGACCAGTACCAGGAGACTGGTGTGTACAAATTTTTTTTTTTTTTAGGCTTGAGATCATAAAGAGGCAAATATTCTACCTACAGTATTGGAAGCAGTATGTTGGGAAACAAGGGTGACCATATGACAGTTAAAGCTGCAGGAGCTATACTAGAGTGACCAGATACAAAAGAGAGCAGAGCTCCTGCAATTTTAACTTTTGTGATGAAGAGGGAATTTCACCAGGTGCCACATGGATACAAATGACACCTGCTGAAATTCCCTTTTCTATTCCACTGTTAAAGCCCTGTATTCCTTTTCATATTGTCATCCTACTAATTACATTTTTTAAAAAAGTAATAATACATACTGCTTCCAATACAAAACTCAGCTAGGTTCAGCCGTTCTGCTTGAGTAAAAAGTGAAAGCAGACACGAGCCCTGTAATGGATACTAGCAACAGGATCAAAGGGATCGAGACGAGAGAGTGTTTCCTTTTCTTCGCGGGAAGCGGGAGGGGGAAGAGGGGAAGACCGGGCCTCTGTGGAAATTTTTTTGAAACATTTTATCTAAAAATTCCATAGCCATCAAATGCCTGGACCTATCATTCTGAAATTTCTGACACATATCTACCCCTAACCCATCTACAAAGTGAGCAATGTTCAGACTTCTAACTTTTAAAATAAAAAGGTTATAGGCGTTTCTTTCCTCATTGTTTCAAAAATTAATTGCCACACAAGGCAAGCTCCAATGTTTCTGAAATTTTACACACATATCAAGTGAAGTGTTCCCTGTAATGTGCCCATGTTTCCTGTTTGTATCTTCAAAACTAAAAAAATGGGAGGCGTAACTGTATTTACCCCACTACTACCCATTTTTCTAAAATTAATTGCCATACAAGGCAAGCACCTACGTTTTTGAAATTTCACACACATAGGTCCCAAGGTACCACCTACAATGTGGCAAAGTTTCATGTGTGTAACTTTAAAAATGACAAAGTTATAGGCATTCCTGCGTATTTATTAAAAAATTAATTGCCACAAAATGCATGCACCAATCTTTCTGAAATTTCTCACAGATAACTATCCCTAACCAGTCTACAAAGTGCCCAAGTTTCCTGTTTGTATCTTCAAAAATAAAAATGTGGGAGGCATAACTGCATTTCTCAGTGGGAAAGTGCAATGCAATGATTCCCTATGGGAAAGTGCTTTCCAATGATTCCCTATGGACAAGTACTCTCCAATGAATCCCTATGGGCAAGTGCTGTCCAATGAATTCCTCATTGTTTCAAAAATTAATTGCCACACCAGGCAAGCACCAATGTTTCTGAAATTTTACACACATATCAAGTGAAGTGTTCCCTGTAATGTGCCCAAGTTTCCTGTTTGTATCTTCAAAACTAAAAAAATGGGAGGCATAACTGTATTTACCCCACTACTACCCATTGTTCTAAAATTAATTGCCACACAAGGCAAGCACCTATGTTTCTGAAATTTCACACACATAGGTCCCAAGGTACCACCTACAATGTGGCAAAGTTTCATGTGTGTAACTTTAAAAATGACAAAGTTATAGGTGTTTCTTTTCTCATTGTTTCAAAACTTAATTGCCACACAAGGCAAGCTCCAATGTTTCTGAAATTTCACTCACATATCAAGGCAAGTGGTACCTGTAATGTGCCCAGGTTTCCTGTTTGTATCTTTAAAACTAAAAAAATGGGAGGCGTAACTGTATTTACCCCACTACTACCCATTTTTCTAAAATTAATTGCCACACAAGGCAAGCACCTATGTTTCTGAAATTTCACACACATAGGTCCCAAGGTACCTCCTACAATGTGGCAAAGTTTCATGTTTGTAACTTTAAAAATGACAAAGTTATAAGCATTCCTGGGTATTTATTAAAAAATTAATTGCCATAAAACGCATGCACCAATCTTTCTGAAATTTCTCACAGATAACTATCCCTAACCAGTCTACAATGTGCCCAAGTTTCATCCTTTTATCTTTAAAAATGAAAAAGTTATAGGCGTTTTTGTAAAACAATACTTGGCTATGGGAAAAAGCATTCAAAATGGCGTCCGATCCGGATCGGACCTCGTCGGATCGGATCGGATCGGATCGGAGGTTGGTCGGATCGGATCGGATCGGATTTTCCCGATTTTGGGTCGGATCGGATTCGGATCGTGGATCGGATCCGATCCGATGCACACCCCTAGTGGACATTATATATCTTGACTTCAGCAAAGCTTCTGACAAAGTGCCCCATGACATTCTGATTCACAAACTAGTGAAAAGTGGGCTAGATGGAGCAACTATTAGGTGGATCCACAGTTGGCTACAGAATTGGACTCAAAGAGTGCTTATCAATGGTACCTTTTCACACTGGAGGGAGGTAATGAGTGGGATACCGCAGGGCTCAGTCCTGGGCCCAGTGCTCTTCAACATTTGTATTAATGATTTGGATGAGGAGGTGCAGGGAAATTTGCAGATGACACAAAATTGGGTGGGATCGCTAATACCCTGGAAGACAGAAACAAACTTCAAAGTGATCTTGTTAGACTGGAGAGCTGGGTTGAAAACAACAGAATGAAATTTAATAGGGATAAATGCCAAGTTCTACACCTAGAATAAAGAAACCAAATGTTCAGATACAAGATGGGGAATACTTTGCTCAGCAATATGACAAGCAAGAAGGATCTTGGAATTGTTGTAGATCACAAGATGAATATGAGCCAACAGTGTGATGTGGCTGCAAAAAATGCAAATGCTATTTTGGGCTGCATTAATAGCAGTACAGCTTCCAAATCACACGAGGTACTGGTTCTCCTCTATTCGGCACTGGTCAGGCCCCATCTTGAGAATTGCGTGCAGTTCTGGGCACCACACTTCAAGAAGGATGCAGACAAGCTGGAGTGTATTCAGAGGAGGGCAACGAGGATGATTAGGGGTCTGGAAACAAAGCCCTATTGTTGTCCCTCAACGGGTGGGAGGTTTATGGCCTCTGGGATCTCTTACCCAATAAAGACCCAGAGACTGGAGAATTCAATTTAACCGTTTAATGGCTTCATTGCAATGAAGGGACCTCGGCCGTAGCAAATCAAGAGTCCAGCGAACAAAGGATTTCACACACTTATATAAACTTTGATCATAGAAGTAAAAAACATTTTCATTGGTCAAACACCTCTACAGTCTAATAACACTGACCATTATAGGTTTGTGCTCAAGGGATTATGTTTCAAGTGCATAGATAAGATATGCATATATGAGTAAGTTATAGGATCTACTTCATCTAATTGGCTATGTGCCAGTCACGCTGACCACACTCGACGTTTCATTGGCTTCAAAACTCTTCTCTTTGTCCTCTTCACGGCATAGCCATTAATTAATCCTGACAGGTAGTAGAGTTAACCCCTTCCATCACACAGAGGCAAATGCAGACACACAGACACCTTAAGGGAACATTACTTTTTCCAAGTTGAAATTCCTTCTGTGTCTATCACTATGAGGAGAGGCTGAAAGAACTGGGCATGTTTAGCCTGGAGAAGAGAAGACTGAGGGGAGACATTATAGCACTCTTCAAATACTTGAAAGGTTGTCACACAGAAGAGGGCCAGGATCTCTTCTCGATCAACGCAGAGTGAAGGACACAGAATAATGGGCTCAAGTTACAGGAAGCCAGATTCCGGCTGGACATCAGGAAAAACTTCTTGACTGTTAGAACAATACTGCAATGGAACCAATTACCTAGGGAGATGGTGGGCTCTCCCACACTAGAGGCATTCAAGAGGCAGTTGGACAACCATCTGTCAGGGATGCTTTAAGGTGGATTCCTGCACTGAGCAGGGGGTTGGACTCGATGCCCTTATAGGCCCCTTCCAACTCTACTATTTTATGATTCTATGAAGGTTTCAGATAGGGGACTTTCCCAGGCCTACCTGGAGATGCTGAAGATTGAACCTGGGCCTTTCTGCATACGAAGCACATGCTTTGCCATTGAGTAGCTTTTGAAACACCCTGAGTGTCAGGATCAGGCCTGTTCTCTTAGTGTGGGGGAAGGGGTTTCAAGGGGGTCAACTGGAATCAGGATGTGGGATATGTTGCTTTTCCATCAGGTAACATACAGGGCTAAGCAATTATATATATAATCCAGTAAGCACATATAAAGCCTAGGCACATATATTTAATCCAATAATTAATAAGCTAAAGCAATTTTAATTTAGGAGGCACATAAGATGCCAAATGCACAGTAGTCAGAAAAGGGGCAGAAGAGCATGAGCTAAAGATAGGAACATACAGTGGAGCAGAATTGTCAGGTGTCTGTGACCTTTGAAGCGTGAAGAAAGGCACAAGACATCATGGGGGCTGTTTTGTCATGAGATGGAACTTAGCTAATGCAAGTAGGAAACATAGGTGTCTGTGGTTGGAAGCGGATGCGTGATAGTAGGGAACACAGGTAGAAATAACTAGACCATGACAGTAGGTCAAGCTCTGCTAAGATTGCTTGCAATTATAGAGGAAACAGATAATATGTGTGGGTGTAAAAGTGTGGAGGAGAGGGGAGGATGAACAAAGGCGGAGATTTTAGTATTATAATCAGGCGTATCGGATAGGCTGTAACTTGTTATAGGAGGAACCTTTTCCGGCCGGGAACAGGGAATAAATGCTGTGTGATTTATGATTTTCGGTGTGTGCCAAGCTTGCATAGCCACACCCCTTTTGCAAAAGGCTGTTTTTGCAATAAAGAAATTTGTCTTCAACTGTCCAGATTGTGTTGTCCTTTTCTAAAACAGAATGGGCATTTCTAACGAGGAGGAGGAATTTACCAGTCAACACAGGAAGCAGGCAAAGAGACTTTTCAGGAGTCAAGGATGAACCTTCCCACAAGCTTATCAGTGAAAATGCAGACATCTCAGAGACCATCCCCCCTCCCACACCCACACTCCTGAGAAGTCAGCCTCTGTCAAGCGGGCTGAGTTGAAAGGAGGTGGGAGGGTAGCGAAAGACCCTCCCTGAGCTAAAGTGCCTATTGGACTGTAGGAAAGAGTCCTACTTTAGTTGAAGGCAACTGACTAGTTTTGTTAGCCAAATTAAGCTTAAAAGATAGCTCCTAGCATTCACATTCCCTTCAGGTGTGAAGAGATGTTTATTTGTTGAATAAAGCTTTGTGAATTACACAGCAGATGCCTTTATTGTCTCGCATCAGCGGGAGGGCTTGGGATCATAACACCGAGTTTCATTCACCATGATAGCTGGAGTGTGCAAGCCCCAAGCGTCATGGACCAGAGGCAACCAGTTGCACAGCGGTCAAAGAAAAGAGGAGGGACTCAGTGGGTGGATTTAATAGATAAACTTGAATCTTAACTCATATTAATCTTACATCGTCTGAAAGCTAAGGATGTCACTCATTACACTGAAGTCATTATGGCAGGAGCAATTACTGGAATTTGCTGATATGTGGCTGTCACTTGCAGAGGAGTAACTACCTTCAAGAGCTCTCTACGCTTTATTTAGCAAACTGCAAAATAACAGATAAATAATGTGAGGCAGCAACATCTACTTCAAACAAATTGGTTTAAAATTGCTTTCGATGTGTGCCAGTCACCCAAGCTGTCATCCTAATCGTGCTTACTTAGAAAGGATTTTCTATTTAAGTCAACAGCCCACACTTCTACATACGCATGGTTAGAACTGAGGTGTAGGATGTTTGCTGTCTCAGAAGCATTTGTCATTTGTACAACATTTGTTCAAAATTAGTAAATTGAAAGGCCCGGAACCCTTGGCCAGGGCCAGCCTCCCATGATGCAGGGGGAGGTGCCTGCATCAGGCAGCAGAACAGGAGGAGGGGTGAATTATGCCACTCCTGCCCAACAACCCCAGAGAGCCCTGTGACACCTTATCCTAGCCCCTTGCTGCTGTTGCCCCTGCCCAGCCTTTACTATTAGGCCCCACATCTCCACAGCCCAGCAACGTGGCCTCAGACAAGCATCTATGTTCCCGCTGCCGCCAGTACCTTCCTCAGGTACACTTCAATGACCACACCAGTTGAATGAAATCAACAAGATTTATTAACATAAAGTATATTGCGTGCACATTAAGCTTATTGGTTTCATTTGCGTAGTGGTTTCAAGTACAATACTTATATGTTTCAAACGGTTCTTAAAGCTAAACTGTTTCTTCTCACTATATTCAATCAATCAAACACCTCATTAGATTCTCTCTCTCTCTCTCTCCCCTCTCAATCAACCCCTCCCTGTCTCAAACCAACCCTCTGTCTGGCATGCATATATATATATATATATATATATATATATATATATATAATTTTTCATTTGCTCTCCAGTTCCTCCCACTCTCACACACCCAACCAACCAACCCAGGCACTCCAAACAACTGGCCAATCAGCACTCACTTACCATTCATTCCATACTCACCCAGACCTGCAACTCCAAACAGTGAGTACTTTCCGACCTAGTCATTCACCCCACTCGTTATAATTCTTACTTTCTAAAGACCTATAACTAAATGCATCTCCCAATAATAACTTTTGCAACACATTCACATCCCTAAACAGTAGAACATCACAGGTCCACCATCACCACTGCCCTGCCGCCTCCAACAGGTGCTCTGCAGTAGGCTGACCACATAAAATCCAGGTCAGGGCTCATGCAACTTTAACAGACAGTATCATTTGTATGCAATTAGTCCCTTGTGAAATTCCCTCTTCATCACAACAGTTAAAGTTGCAGGCACTATACTAGAGTGACCATGTACAAAAGAAGGCAGGGCCT
Source organism: Anniella stebbinsi (assembly GCA_029215795.1). Lineage (NCBI taxonomy): Eukaryota > Metazoa > Chordata > Lepidosauria > Squamata > Anniellidae > Anniella > Anniella stebbinsi. The sequence goes on along the minus strand of JARDYH010000001.1, from coordinate 163,315,103 downwards.
CTGCAACTTTAACTGTTGTGATGAAGAGGGAATTTCACCAGGAACTAATTGCATACAAATGACGCCGGCTGAAATTCCCTTTTCTCTACAACTGTTAAAGTTACAGGAGCCCTGACCTGGATTTTATCTGGTCAGCCTACCAGGCCTAGATCTACATCACTGCTTTATAGTGGTATTGAAGTGCCCTGATAACTGTTGGGGCCCAATCCACATTCCATATACCGCTTTCATAGTGTTCTTATATCCTGCTTTTTATTCAGCATTTGTAATGATTTCACACAAGGTGTAGATCTGGCCCAGGTTGGGGAAGACAGAGCAACAGACACAATCAGGACGTTCCCCTGCACAAGCTGAATCATGATGCCCTTGCTCATGAGAGTTCCTATTCTTTTCAATGAAGCTTGCACGGGAAAACTTCCCAGTAGATGCTGCTTAAAGGCTGCAATCCTATACACACACTTACATGGGAGTAAGTGCCACTTATTTCTGGGCAGATATGCATAGGATTGTACTGTAAGACTTCTAGCTAGCTAGATTGCAGGTAGGCGATGTGGTGCCATGGCCACCAATGTGCCCCCGGACACCTTATTTGCTGCTGACCAAAATGTCCTATCCCTCCCTCTTTTTAAATTAATGCTTTTTCATACCAGCAGCTGAGATTGCTTATTCAACAGCAGCTGAAAAATAGGTTTCTGTTTGTCCTGAAAGCTGTCGTTTTAAAGGAGTTACTTTGTATGTGGGGCCATCTTTGACTTGTACCCAGCCTTTGGGACAGGTTACTTGTCCTTTGCCATGCCTCCCATGGCAGCCATTTTGTGACAGTGCCTAGGCCAGATTCTCAAATTGCCAAATGTATCCACGGTCCAAAAATGTTGCCCACCCCTGACCTTAAATAACAGGTTTCTTGAGCCATCTCTTTAACACAGAATGTGGAGGTTATGGTTTGCTTTCCGCTTACACACCCAACAATGCTCACTTATATCTGGCTTTCTTCCTAAACCATGAGGACTAGAAACCTTACTCAGAAACAAACACAGAGTATCTATAGACTTTAGCAGGAATGTAGGCTAGGCAAAAGTTCCATAAAATATGGTTTATGGTTTATGACCCAACATATGGGTATGATATCACAATGTCGTAGCACTTTTCTAATGTTACAGAGGGTGCCGGCAGCCTAGGACCCGAAAAGACAACTGAGTGCAGAGAAGGATTCAGGTGACATTGTATGAATCTCAAGGTTCATGAGCAGTTTTTGTTAAATGTTATGATGCTGTCATTGTTTGGACACCACAATGTTTTTAAAATGACCTTGCTGCTCCAGATTGTTTGAGTGTTTTCAGAGTCTTTTGATGACACAGACTTCACTCTATGCACCTGATGATGCCAAGAGGCAGCGAGCATATCTGAACTCTGAACTTTGATAAAAGTGTTTAGACCAATCTAACCATCATGGCTTCCCTCAAGGAATTCTGAGGAATGTAGTTTGATAAGGGTGCTGAGAATTCTTTGTGACAGATCCCAAAACAGCAACATGGAACTACAATTCTCAGGTTTTCCTCAAAAATGGAATGACTATGACCCGTACACTATGATCCACATCGAAGGTCCTCCTCCGGTTGCCTACTCCAAGGGAGGCACAGAGGGTGGCAACAAGGGAAAGGGCCTTTTCAGTGGTGCCCCCCCCAATTATGGAATGATCTCGCCGACGAGGCTCGCCTGGTGCCAACATTGTTATCTTTTCGGCGCCAGGTCAAGACTTTCCTCTTCTCCCAGGCATTTAACAGCATATGATGAGGGTTTTTTGTGTTTTTGTGTTGTTGTTGTTCTTTGACCCAGAAGGATATTGTAATTTTAACTTGTTTTTATGCTTTATGATTTAAAATTTTGTATATCGGTGTTTTAATTGTTCAATGTTTTTAATTTTTGTAAACCGCCCAGAGAGCTTTGGCTATGGGGCAGTATATAAATGGAATAAAATAAATAAATAAATAGATATGACCAGCACAACTCTGTTGTGCAGTAATGCATAAGAAAATGACACTAGAAGAGGCCTGCTGGATCAGGCCAAAAGCCTGTCTAGCACAGCATGCTGTTTCATATTGTAGCCAGCTTGATCCTTTTGAGATACCCACAACCAGTTCTCCCTTATCATTGGCTTCTGGACCTGAGTTTTATGATTAGTAGGGGTGAAAAAATCTCTGCACCAAAAACCTGAGGGCCCAACGGACCTCCGACGGACCTCCAAACCGGCGGTGCAGTTAGAGGATGTTTTTAAAACCATTGGATACCACAGTGCAGATAATAGGTCATTCGGAGCTCTGAAAATATCTGAAGAAATCCAAAGGTTTTTTAGGCTATGTTGATGGACAATGACTAACTGAACACTTTTCCATATTATGAAGATGCTGAGGGGTGAGGGAGGGGTAGTTTTGAGATTGACATCTGTGGCTAACCAATAGCCACAGTCTCCTCCCTGTCCCCCCTCCAATCACAGTGCTTTGGGGGAGGGGTTGCAAATGATATAACTCACTTGTCCTTGCCCGCTGGAACTCATTCCTTTGTTAGCTCATGGAGCATTAGGAAGGAAGGAGGAGAGAGAGAACTCTGTGTTTCAGCTCCTGCTTGCTGGGTTTTGTGTGTGTGTGTGTGTGTCTTGTGTCTCTCTTGCTTTTTTATTTGGTTCTTGTGTGTGTGTGCTAGTTCTTCTATTCCAATCCTCAATTTCCAAGCACCTTGTAGTAACACCCCACACTCCCTCTTTGTGTGTTAGGCTGCCTCTACAAGAGGCATTTAAAGCTCTTTCAAGGCGCATTTAAAAAAATTTACCTCTACAAGAACGGAGCACAAATCGGGCGTAGAGGCGCGTTTTCTCTCCAATTATGCGCATTATCGAATGCGCGTTAAATAGCGAGTTTTATTTTGCTCCGGCTGTTAAAGCGCATTTTGACTATGTGAAAAAAGCGATTCTCCACATTAACTACTGGTAAAGCGCATTTGAAACAACCGGTAAGGTCACCAGTTGAGTGCTCAATTACCTCCTGCATACAAGCATTTACGATAAAGCGCTTCAGCAATTATGCGCATAATCGGCTAACAAGGCATCAAATGGAATCCATCTAGAGGGGGTCTTAGTGTGTGTGTGTTCTTGTTCTATCCTATTACCCCCACTTTAAAATAATAATAATAATAATAATAATAATAATAATAATAATATCCCTTATTTTTCCTACCCTTCTTTAAACCCCAGTCTGTCTGTCTCTGTTAGTTTTGTTCTTGTTGTGTGTGTCTGTGTATCTAAAATCCAAGTTCCTTCAAAGCACTCTTCCCCACACTTCCCCTTGTTGGTACTGAGTGTGTGTGTGTACGACAGGGTTTGAGGGGAATGTTTTTTTAAAAAAAATCCTAAAAATCAAGGGATGAAGGGATCTGCTTCAAACTTGGCAGCTATCATCTCTTTATCATTAATCATTTTGGTTAATTCCCATAGACGATAATAGAGCCGTTCTCCGAAAATGGAGCGTTCTCCAACGGATAATCCGACAGTGCGGAGAGACAGAGCTACTCTGAAAATCAGAGTGGAGAACCCAACCATCGGAGCATCGCTCCGAATTTCGGAGTGGAGCAGACCCACTCTGCACACCTCTAGGGATTTCGTTTCTCAGCATTTTGACAGAAAGTAACCCTAGAGAGAGAGTGCTTTTTAATACACATTTATCCAAGCTGGATCTCAGCTGCTGTCTTTTTAATGCTTTTAATGATTAGCATTAAGCATTTCACCATTCTGATGAAGACTAACGCTAGACGGAAAGTCCTTATTTATCCACACAGCAAATGTATTCTTTTGAAGAGTACAAAACTATAATCTTTACAATTATCCCGCTCTGAAACATTTGGCAAAATAAATTTAAAAAATGAAAACATATTCATAATAGTCCATTATTTCTAAACACACACACACACACACAAAGCAATGCCAACAACACAGACCTCTGACACTAGCCTTATGTTATATTAAGTTCTCTCAGTAGATTCAGTTCATAACCATTTTTTTTATTAATAGAGCAATTAAATAACACATTTTCTGCCTGGATGCTCATGCAACTATCCAGAATAATGAATGCAAGAAACTTTTCTTCTATCATGGGGCCATCAGAGTGGTAAAAACTATGGAATGAAACCATTTGTGTCATTGCGGCACAGCTAAGTGCCAAGTCAGAACTGATGCGCCACATGCAAAACTAGAGGTTGACACAGGCTGATGCACACCAAAAGAGAGAAACTAGAAAATGGAGGAGGATATTACGTACAGGGGCTTGTTTGTTTTTGCGCATATGAAGTATAAATGGCTTAAATGTCAGCCGGGTCCCCTCACAAGTAGCTTTTGTTTGTATTTGACTGACTTCCCAAAGAAGCAAATGTATTTAGGATTGTAATGATAATTTTGACAGTTGTTAGCAAATTAGAACATCAAGACTGTTTTGCTTTCTTAAGGTGTCTCAGTCATGTCGAGTGTTTGCATTACAAAGCCATGAATTTACATAGACAGCTTTTGGGGGTACATTAAAAAAATGAAGTGTTGGATCCAGGATCTATCTACCTTCCGCGAAAGGAAGGGCACCTCTTTCTGAATTTTGGGGGGTCCCCTTCCCCCAACACTACAGTTCACCCCATTCACCAAAGTCTCCCAACTCTATAACATTTTCAGGGGGCTGGAGGGACTGCTATGGGAAGGAGGGGTTGGGGAATTCCATTTCCCCCAGTACAGTTGATCCAGCATAAATCTGGATAAAACCCCAAATATAAAAATACACTGCGTAAACTATCTGCAGCTTTAGCATTGGTGCTAATTATTCAAGAAGAAGCCATTTCTAGATGTACCACTGAGGAACCCTATGGATACCTAAGAGCCAGTATCTAACAGGGGTAAATGCTGTGACCCAAGAGCAGTAATAATAAAGTTACATGTTCTTTCTTGTTTCCATCAATGATTCGTTTAAATCAGGGACGGCAGGTTTTTATATTCTCAGCAGACACTCTAACTTCAGATGCTAGGGGCTGTCTATACATTGTCCAAATCCACGCTGCATCAGTTATATGATGCAGCCGTTGATTCGGAGACACGACAGGGCAAAGAGCTGAAGTTACGGAGCAGAAAAGACGGGGACTTACCCCCACTTTTCCTGCCCAAGCGAGGTCAGTGTGGCTCTTCCCTGTTTGTCCTCGCTCAGGTGCAGCTCAGGGGGGGGGGGTGTTTTTGGGCAGAAGGCGACCTGCCATTGGTTGCTGGAAGCCACAGGACAGGGAGGGGGAGGGCCCAGCAAACCTTGCGGTCACCCTGCACCAGCAAAACTGTGGAGTTTGGTGGCAGAGTGGCGCCAGCTTGGCACCGTGAAGACACCCCTGTAGTCTGTAGTTTGTTGCACAGACTGACTTGTGTAACAAAATACAGACTAGGTTGCTCAAGCTCTATAGATAACATTGATACTCTCAATTGCAATACGCTCATGTATTTGAATATGATTACTATCAAAGCCTCCAGTATTATTATTTTTTTAAATGAACCTTTATCGTACCAATCATATTCAAATATTGCTATTACAGGAATGTACCATAATAGCAACATTTAAGAATGATTAATATTCTATATTTTAAATGCTGATAATTGATGCTAGAGTGTTTGCTGTGTATCTTGCATTTTTTCCTGATGAAGATCTTTGAAATTCATCAGGGTTATTCATTAAAGTATAATTGGACCTAATGAACTTTGCATTTCCCCCCCTTCTATTACATTTTTCTTGTAATGTGCCTCCCCCCCTCTTGTTTACATCCATGTAATGTTCTTCTTTGCTAATGGAGGCCCAGTAGCTTATACTTGTTTGCATATTATTATGTATTTAGACATTACCTTTGGTTCTGAAAGGATTTGGGAATAGATATGGATATACAAAATGTACCTATTTTTTTCATTTGAAATAAGTCTGTATAAAATTTATTTGGGCAGAACAACATATTACAACTGGCCTATAGTGTCTCGCTCAAGCTGTGTCTGACTCAACATTAAAGTAAATGAGGGGCAACTCCAAAGGCAGGTAATTAAACAGGCAAATTTCTTATTTTCTCTCTTTTTGTGGTTTTTGTTTTTGTTATTGTTCTATCTACAAATTTAAAGGGGGGGGGAATAAAAAATTGACTGAGCAAGGCACACAGATCACCTTGTCACAGTATTCCACAGTATGGTGATATGTACTGTATTTTTATTTAAATTATAATTGTTTCCAAATTTGCATTTATACATATAAATGCACCAAGGCAATTATTATGCAAATTGGTGTCCTCTTTTGTCCTCTTTTTTGGTGAAGCATTTCCTCTTTTTTAGCTATTTGTAAGTGGCTACCCTAGATCCTACACTTTACCTACAGGCATGGGGTGGAGAGAACTCAATATGGGGATGCCATTTTAACAGCATCCCTGCATCATATGAGACATATAGTTCTGGCCTATAAGAAAAACCCAAATTGTTTCCACTGCCTTTGGACACTGAGAGCCATGATGAAAATCCAAATAAATGCCTCTTCTTGCCTACGTTGGTTCATTTAAGGACAAAACAACTTGCAGTTTAAATATGACTTGCTGTTTGAAAGCCTTTAGACAAAATGAATATCAACGATCTATAATCAATCTTTGTTCGGCTAGTTAGCAAATATTCATTTCTAAACTTGCCTGTTTAATGTAAAAAGGAAATCCAGCTTGGCAGAAATTCTTGTCCCTTCGTCTTGGTTAAGCAAACAGTGTCAGACAAGGATCTCTACTCAAACTTTAAAAAGAAAATGTAGTCCAGGCCTTTGGCAGCCAGACTTGTATTCCTGGCCTTGCGCCCAGGTGCTAAACATGTGACGTGGAAGTGGATTCCACTGTACTTAGTGGCATTTCCTTCCAAGGTATCTGTGTACGTTCAGGTTGCCAGAAAGGTGAGTTTGGAGCTTAATGGAGGATGCAGAAAGAACAATGTTCTAAACAACTCAGACTTCTTACCTGCATTGATAAAACAAACATCAATGCCACAATGATTTGTGTTAGTTGCTATTTTTTACATTGGTTTCCGAGTATGGAGTCAGATGACTTTAAATTATGAAGTAGTTAACTGTGCTCAGAATATAACAAGAGGTTGACTTTTTTTTAATCCTTATCACAAAAGGAGGTGGTTAACCCTAGGGATGGAGGCAAAAAAATTGTTTGGTTCCCATTTTAAGACAAAGTGGCTTAATTTGCACTTCCCGAACTGGTACATGAACCAGAACACAATTATCCTTTGGCTTTCACACGTCTCTGGATGGTGTGATGCAGAACTCCCATAATAAAATTTGTTTTTAAAAAGTATACATTAGTTAAAATTGTGTGGAAAAAGAGCATATTTGGGGGCTGGGGTGGACGGGATGTGTATCTAGAGGATGTGCGTACCAAAATGTATGGATTTTCATACACATGAAAATGCACATGGATTTTCATGCAGATTTTTTTTAAAAAAAATTCGCAAACTGATGGCATAAATGGAATGGAATGAACTTGTGCTTGAAAAAATGTGAACAATATTGAAAGCAAAACATTTGTCCATCTCAAATCCAAGCCTGCCTGCCTTCTGGCATTTCACAGATGAAAAAAGGACACTCCTGTATTCATGTTACACTTCCATTCTGCCACCAGAATTTGATTTTGCACACAGACACACAAACTTATTGGTTCTCCTTGTGGGGACAGGGAATCTTCAGGCACGATGACCACATGTCACACAGCATGTTTTGCTACATATGACTGGACAGATAGGAGGCTGACTCATCGGGCTGTTGCTTTACGGCTAAATCCACCCTTAAATGGCAGTTCCCTTATTCTGACAGTAGCAGATTGTGCTTCCACTAATATAGGAACCCATAGCACCTTCGGATCTTGCCCATGACCTTCCTGCATCAGCCCGATCCACACCACCCTCCGTGGCAAGTATGCTATTTTTTAAAGTCCCATTCATCTTTCTTTTATTTTTGTTTTAAAGCTAATTGCCATGCAGGTGCCAATTTGGGGGGGGGGGGTCATAGAAGGGGAGCCAGATGCGATCCCTTTTCTCTCGCTGCATTGCAACCACTCTGAAAATCCCACCCACCCTGCACAGCAATTAGACTTAGAAAAAAGCTCCCATTGGTGACTCTATGTGCAAGAGAGACAGGAACAGTGGTGGCTCTGGCCCTGCCCACTTTTGGTTCTGGCCCTGCCCACTGCTGGCATATGCCCCCCAAGTGCTTGCCCCGAGGGAATGGGGCCCTCAGGGGGAAAAAATATATTCCCAACCTCTATACTAGTATATAGTGTTTCCGCACCCTCTGGTTAAAGCCTTTTTTAAAAAGCAAAAGAACCGTCTGTAATAATAAAGGATGTGTATCCATCTGTCTGTCTGCCCCATAGTTTCAGGACTGTGAAACCTGCAAACCTGAAAGCTGTCCTGCATAAGGGGATCCTAGCAGTGTGCACCTCGGGTTATTTGGTTCTTAAAATGTATTCATTGTTAATTCATTTTAATGTGTCCTTGTATTTGAAGCCTGCAGGAATATCTTCTCCCACTGGGAGCAGACTTCCCTAGCCAGCTCATAGCTTTATACTTGATACAGTTTGAAGACAGAGGCAGAGTTGGTCAAGAAACAGTTATATGACTGTCCCTTCTCCCTACTGTGGGACAGCCCCGCTCCTTCCTTCTCATGGGAAAGGGTGGGAAGACTCCAAATTCAAGGAGCTATAAAGCCACCCCCGCTGGCTGTGCCTAGGGCAGCCAGCAGAGGTGGCTTTACTCAGGCACAGCAGGCACAATGCGTTCAACTCTGACAGTACCTACGTTTGCTTAAAGTCTACGGTGCATCAAACAAAGGACTACTCCAACCCATGCAAAGCCAGGTCCCCTTGCTAGGAAGGGGTAAGGAGAACTGCAAGCGGACTTTAGTTTGTGTAGCCTAAGGCCACATGGTAAACTTAGCATAATCTAGGCTGACCATATGAAAAGGAGGACAGGGTCATTTCAGCAGGGGTCATTTGTATGCAATTAGTACCTGGTGAAATCACCTCTACGTCAAAGCAATTAAAGTTGCAGGCACTATACTAGAGTGACCAGATACAAAAGAGGGCAGGGCCTCTGCAGCTTTAACTGTTGTAATGAAGAGGGAATTTCACCAGGTACGAATTGCATACAAATGACGCCGGCCGAAATTCCCTTTTCTCTACAACTGTTAAAGTTACATGAGCCCTGTCCTCCTTTTCATATGGTCAGCCTAATGGCATAATCAGATTCCCACCACTGTCAGAAAGCTTTCCCGTGGCAACTGCACAACTGGCAGCGATGTGAATCCACCCTTACAGATAGTTCCTAGAAAAGATCACAAAAGCTTCATCTCTGGAGACCATTTAAAAGGGTGATCATGTGGTTGTCCATGTTTATTCCCACATGAGCTATACATATACCACATGGAAAAGCACAGAGACTGGGCCCAATATATATAGCACATCCAGGAAATTAAGTTACATTGTTTGCCTCCAATAACATTCTTCACTCGTTCTGCTCTGTTCTTTCGTTTTTGTGCAACGTTAAATGTCCCAGTCAAGTGTGTCCCTTCTATTTTAAGGCAGAAAGAATGTGGAATGAATGGTCTGCTTTGCCCTCCAGAGGGCTTGGACTACAACTCCCATCATCCTGCCAGTCATGCTGACAAGGGATGGTGGAAGTTTTCGTCGGCATCAAGAGGGTGCCAGGCTGGAGGAGGTTGGAAAAACTGGTTAGATGTTCCCTGCCCTTTTGTGAAAAGCTAATCTTACTGCAAATTGATTTTGTGGGAAACGTATCCAGGAGGAGTCCTATCTTTCGAGAAGCCTGCAGAAAGACTTAGGTTATTTGGTCTGTTTTCTCATCCATATCAACAGACACAAAAATCTATAAGAATGGGATCCCAGTAATTTTAGTCTTGTGAAGTTGATCTCGGACATGGTGGCAATTTTCTCCATTAAGCTGCAGCCAATTTAAACAGCAACTAGGCATCTTTAGACAGAAAAAAAGTCCTACAACTCCCAGCATTCCCCAGCCAGCCATGTTTTATCCTTTTTTTTCTATCTAAAGATGCCTAGGATTACATCCTGTGTTTCTAATTAACACATTTAACATCTAGCTCATGCTAAAGAGAACCTTTTCTATTCAAAAATAACTTTGTTTCAGGCCAGGTAATTCTGTAATTGCAACTGAGCTTAAAGTGTCCAATAAAGAAATATCTATGGGTTTAATGACACTCAGGAAGTGGAACAGTAACTAGAGGAATATGTTTGTGTGTGTGTGTGTGTGTGTGTGTGTGTGTACATATAACATATGGGAGTTGGTATGGTACAGTGGATAAACAAATGAACTGCAATGCAGATGGCCACCAGTTCAAAACTCACCTCAGCCACTAACTAGATGCTGATGCAATCTTATTCACAAGTGGAAAATAATGAAATGCTGATGGCTGTAATCCTACACACATTGAAGCCAATTGGGTTTACACCTCAGTAGACATGCATACAGAAGTAAGTCCTGTTGAGTTCAATATCCAGAGGGCAAGTGGGGAGAGGATTGCAGTCTTAAGAGTGAAATCCTATGCATGTGAGACAGAAAAAAAGGCCTACGTCTTGCAGCATACCCCATCCAGCATGGCTGGCTGGGGCACGCTGGGAATTGTAGGCCTTTTTGCCTATCTAAACATACATAAGATTGTGCCATAAGAGGCTTTAAGAAAGTCACTCTCGGCCTCATCTCCACCCAATACAGTGGTGATGATAACAACACTTGTCTATGTAACGTCAGTGTTGTAGTGGAGGCAGGGCAGAACTATTCCTGCTCCATCCCACAGCAGGCCCCAGCACTTCCACACAACTGCCCCCACCTTCAAAGACTGCGTGCCTTCTGGGGTCTGATTCATATGTAAGTCCTGCGCTGCTTTATGTGTGCATGCAAAGGCCATCCTGAGGAAACTTGACCCGCCATCTTTTCCTTCATATGGAGTCTTATCTGATTAGTAGCGATTCTCCGAGAGCCCTGGCTGAGACCACCCCTGAACCTAAAATCTGAGATCCTTTAACAGGATGTGAATGCCAGAGACTGAACCGCCTGCATTCAGGGCACATAAACACTGGGATGCAACCCTATGCATACTTACATGGAAGGAAATCCCATTTGACCTGCCTAGGACTATACTGTGTGTTGATCACAAGAACAATTTGCCTCTTTTAGTCTCTCTTGCTGTTTAAAGTATCGTCGTGTCCTAAAAGGTTTAATGTGGTAAAGAGGCTTTGTTTTATTTTATGTTTAACCATCAAGAATACTTCTGGTTAAGTGAGCTGAAAGTAAACTAGACTTCAGTACAAGCGGAACTTGTTTACATTTCCTTTTCCACAGCTTGTATTTCACCCAAGGAACATCCCTGCCAACTATACATACTGTGTGCTGACATTAAAATGTAAAACAAAACCTCTGAAGTAACACTACAATGAGCTGGGTAAGTTTTCCTTCTTTTAAAGCCACCTGCATAAAAAAAAAGGTGGCCAAATGCAGGGGGAAAAGGACAGGGCTCCTGCCCTTTTAATAGTTGCATAGAAGAGGGAATTTCAGCACATTCTCATGTAAGCTCCCCCTGCTGAAATTCCCTCTTCTACAAACTATTAAAAGTGCAGGAGGACCGAATCCTCTTTTCCGCCTGGGCACCCAGATCAGCAACGAAGGAGCTCATAGTTGGTGGCTATCTGAGATGGAGAACACAAAGTACCGTCAACTAGTCTGGTTGAACCAACTGCTACTCAGAAGTATTCTTTTATTTTTATGTATCTTATTTAAAATACTTCTCGGCTGACTTTCAGGGAAGGAGCCCTCCAAAGGCAGTATACAACAGATAAAACCACACAATGAAAACCAATGTGGTAATGAAAACAGCAATAGCAGCAAATATTCTTTACAAAAAACACACACACCAAGTCTCTACATCAGTGGTTTGTGCATGCATGCCCAGCGTGGAAGTGGCAATTTTTGACAAGCAGGCACTCATCCTGACAGTCCTCCATGACCACGCCCCCAAGGAGAGTCCAAAAATACAGGCAGCTGTGCTGCTCCACATCAACAAACCAGTTCCAGGAGCTCAATCTCCATCAGGAACAGGTTTTATGTAAAGTTAATTCTAATTCTAATTAGAATTAATTTTAGATGCTTGGCTTAGAATTGCCCATTCTAGACCAAGCATCCCCAAAATAACATTGCAACATGGAACAAGATACTGTTTCAGGAAAAATCCATTTCGCTGGAGCTACTGTGAGGACTGCAGCTAATCTTAAAAGGAGCAGGGAATTCTGGGTGGGAGTGGCAGATGACATCAGAGCCCTGCTAATAAAAAAGTGCTAGTGCTGTATTCCTGCAAGCCCTTGGTTCCACTACACCACAGTGCATATCTGATAGGAGAGGACTTTGCCTTCTTAGTGACCAGGAAAAACTGGTCGCTGGGCAGGCCTGTATAATTTGTGACTAGGGATGTTGACAAAATCTGCAACAGAATCAAATGAGTTTGGATTTTGATGAATCCGACCCGTAGATTCTGCAGTGGACTGGCTTTTCCCCAGTCGGGTGGATTCCTCAGACTTGCAGACCATTTTTCTAATTTTCACAAATTTTGCGCAAATTTAGTAATAGAAAAACATGCAAAATCAAAAAACAGCCAAAAATGTGTATTTTCCCCAATAGGGTAAAGAATGGAAATGCTCGGGGGGGGGGGGGATTTGCACATTTTGGAAGGATTTGTGTGTTTTTGCAAGAACAAATTTGCACCAGTTTGGAAACTCAAAAGAAAATCCGATTCTGTCAATGAGCAGATGTTGGAACAAAAGGCGCCTGATGATCAATGAAACACAGATGGAATGAATTTTACACAATCTATACATCCCAACTTACAAGCCATCAAGTTGAAAGTATCCCATCAGACATGGGTGACTGCCAGCACCATGGTCTTAGTCAACCTCCTGGTTTTGCTGCCTGCTTAGGATGGGGAGCACCATTGTTACAGCCTTAAGATGGAAAATGGGAAGAGGCTCCAGACATTCTAATTAGCCAGATCCTGAGATGGTGTCAGGTTGTACCTGGGACTCTCCCTGGGGTTTCTGGGAAGAAGAAACTAAAAACTAATGGTTGATCCCCCATTTTTGAAAATGTAGATAATGGGTTCTATCTAACACAGATCATCTGACTGTTAGAAGAATGGAAACTGCCAATGGAGCAGATTTTCTCTCCCTGCTGCAGTTCAGGCACACAGTGGACTGCAGGAGGGGAGGGGAGGGGAGGACTGAGAAGTCCTATTGCACAGTGGAGGTCTGCTCACATGTCATTGGAGACAACCCAGTGATCTTAAAGGGCTCCACAAGACAAATATAGGGCAGCTGTATATTTGAACAAGGTTGGAGACAGAAGATAATCAGGAGGGGAGTCTTTTTTAAGAGTGGTACCATAGAATCCATTGTATAAAAACTCTTGTGTTGTTCCACCATCACACAGGTTTTTGCAGAGCTTTATAAATCTACAAGACCTGCTTGGCCAGAGCCAACAGCAGGACAAAAGAAATGTGTAAGCTAAGCTTCCATGGGCAACGAACAATGTATCTGCCTAACATTTCAGCTCTGTTAAAAATACATTGTCCAAAGTGGGAATAAAACAGGGAAAGAAACTACCATGGCACAGAATGCCAACACTCGTAGCAGCATGACAGCTGCAGTGCGCAATCTGTAAGAACACAAAAGCACACACACACCACAAAATATGATGAGAAGCAAACTGCAAAGAACACAGATTTAGAAAAATTTAATCAACTGTAATTATGGATGGAGGAGTTCCTCATTAAACATTTTCTTGACGTTTTTGAGTAGGTGGCAGAGAAGGTGGATGATGCCAGCAGAAGATGTTTTGCTTTTTACACAGCCACATACCACTGCACCTTTTAAGAAAGAAAAGGGGGAAGACCTACGGCACTTCTCAAAAGACCCTGCTTCCTCTTCAGACGTAAAGTAAGGTCCCTTCCAATTGCTGGCAAAGTTTGGAACAGCACTTGTCAAAGAAACATTCGCCTCTCTCCTGCCATTTCACACATTATTCATAAATCTGGGTTTGTTGCCAAATGTACAGTCAATTTGGTGGGAAGGACTATATCTGCGGTAGAGCACAAGCTGTGCATACAGGCTCAACCCTGGGCATCTCCAGGGAGGGCTGTGAAAGACCCGTCTGATACTCTGGAGTGCCGATACCAGTTAGTGTAGACCAGGGATAGACAACCTGGTGTCTTCCAGATGTTTTGGACTACAATTTCTATCAGCCTCATCAAGCAGATTGCCTATCCCAGATGTTGACAGAGGCTGGTTTTACACAACACGCTAACCCACGCTGAGTGTGGATTGTTGTTGAACCATGGGTTAACTTGTTGTCTGAATGCAGCATGTTTTCTGCCGGGTGGCTTGTTAACCATGCAGTGTGGCTTCTTAACCACCCTGAACAATCCAACAGCAAACCATGGGTTCTCAAGGTGGTTTGCGTGAGAAAAATAAGCCACACTGCATGGTTAACAAGCCACCCTGCAGAAACACACTGCATTCAGACAACATGATAGCCTACGGTATAACAACAATCCACATTCATCCACTGAGCGTGGGTTAGAATGTTGTATGAACCAATCTATTACTGTGCTAGATGGACCAATGGTCCGACTCAATTCATGATAGCTTCCTATATTCCCCAACAAATGTACCTGTAGGATTCCCATGTTTTCAAATACTTTGTGTGTTACATGTGCAATATTCTCAGACAGTAGCCTTGTTTCTCTAATGCAGCAAAAACAAAACAAAAAGAGGGTTGTGCAACCTTAATAACTTATAACCTTAATTTATAACGATTCCTAGGGAACAGTTTACTTCATCCATTTCACACACACACACACACGCCTAGGGGAAGACTTCCCTATGTCCTCGGAAATAGAAAGCAAAATTCTCTACAAGTAAAAAGTATCACATCTAAGAATAGGTTGGGCCAGAATCTTGTTTGTTTTCATGTGGAACAAAGACAGACTAAGTAACTGGATAAAGAAATAGCAGTAGTGTGACCAACTGTCAGGATTTCCCTGGATTTGTCCTGGTTTTTGTTCTATCCTGAGTGTCAAGAGGGGATTTTCTGTAATTTTCTATAATGTCCTGGAATGACACACTTTCCCCTTTAAGGCCGCCATTAGCATGCCGGGGGGAATGACATGCTTTCTGGAGGTGCGTTATTCCCCCCGCTCCCAGGGCCTTAAAGGGGAAAAGTGTCATTCCCATTATAGAAAAGGCCCCGATTGGAACATGGGAGGGCAGTAATGACACATTTTCTGGAGGCCCCAGAAAGCTGCTTTCCCTCCCCCTTGATTGGGTCTCCTCTTTCTTGCTTTCCCAAATATAGTCACCCTAAATAGCAGTCATAGCCATGACAACTTGCATGTTCCAGGAAATCCCTTAGTTGTGAGCCAGTTGTAGTGTACTAGTCAGAACGTTGGGACTGGGGCTCAGGAGATCCAGGTTCTAGTCTCCATTCGGGTCATGAAGCTCACTGGACAACTTTGGGCCAGGCTCTGACTCTTAGCCAAATCCACTTCACAGGGTTGTTGTGAGGATAAAAATGGAGAAAGCAGGACCATGTAAGCTGCCTTGGGTTCCTTGCAAAAGGGGGAAAAGGTAGGATATAAATGTAATATTAAATAAATTATATGTTTTCTTGGTAAATTGGGAACCAAGTGCAACTTAGGTAACTTGCCTGATAGTAATGGCCATGCAGGCTCACATATAGAGCAGCAGTAGGTAACCTGGCGTGCTCCATGGCAAAGGATTATGAGAGATGTAGTCCCAAAACTCTAGGACACCAGGTTGCCTACCCCTGATATAGAGAATGCCCCCCCCCAAAAAAACCCCCACAAGAATCATGTCTGAAGATACTAGGTTGGCCTGTCATACTCAGACACCTTGCAAAACCTGTCATGAGGAGAAGTTTCCCTTTGAATGCACTCAGAGTGAGACAAACGGAGGGACTTTTCTTGAAAGAACCAGTCTGGGCTAATGCTAGATCAGGGGATGTAGGAAAGGGGAGACCTAAGTAAGAAAAATGAGAGTCCAAGGATGGGGAGCCTCCAGCCTGCAGGCCAGATCCAGCCAACAAAGTTTCCCCCATCCAGTTCGTGAGCTTCTTCCGCTTGGTCCACTGCTTCTCCCTTCAGCTCTGTGCAGGAAACCTCCACTCATATCTCCAGTTATGGATTGATGATAAGAGCTGAATTTCTCAAGGAAGTCAGCCTTTCTTCAGCACAGTGCAGGGAAACCACAATGATAGCAATGCATTTAAACGTTTGATACCCTGCTCAGTACCCTGCTCAGTATTTAAAGTTTAATTATCTTAACATTTTAGAATTGAGCTGTAGCTTGTATGCATGAAAGCAGGTACACTGAGGCTTACACCGGAGAAACTTGCAAAGAACTGAGTTGGAGCTTGTATTGGTGTGAAAACATCCATACTCGTATGAATTACATCTGCCCCCACCCTCTGTCCTTGGCCCTGTGCCCTTTGCCCCACCCACTGCTGGAATGCAGCCCATAAGTCTCTTCCCAAATTGGAATTCGGCCCCAGATCAAAAAATGTTTGCCACCACAACCTAAAGCCTAGGTGTCTCCATGGATACCTGGCTTGATCAAGTGTTCTCCATCGCTGAAGAACCAAAGACCACACATGCTTCAATCCTCTGTCCCTGAAGGGACCCAATCCACCTTCACTTTATGTTATCAGGGTGCAAAGATTGGCCACCTGGTTGACTCAGGAGTAACCTATGATCTATGTGGCTGAGGTGTAAACCACATCTTATTAACTTTATGCTTGATGCTTGTGTGGTGTGAATGTATTCGAATAAACCACTTGAATTTGCAAAATCCTAAACAAGTGGACATGGTTTTTCTGTCTGTCTCATTTGGAATCCAAAAATCTGCATTACAAGACACAAAGGTGGCAGGGGGGCAGAACACAGACATTTAGGGCAGGCAAAAACCTTGTTATGAGTCCTTGAGGAGAACTCCAGCAGTGTTCATGCACAGGTGAACTATCGCTGATTTCAACTCTGATCTTGCCATTCTGCTTGATGGGAATTATTTGGTACTGCTGCCTCCTGTAAAAAAAAAAAAAAAAAAAGGCAGTTAGCAGAGAAAAAACAGAAGGGCAAAGCACAATGAGCGTTTACCAGTTCCACTTTCACACAATTGGCTAAAGAGAGAGAGACCACTCTTCTTTAGTGAAGAAAAGTAAAATGGTTTGCTCACAATATTCTTGGATAAAGATGCAGGTACAGCATGTAGTTTCAGGCACAGTTTGTTCAGTCCATTTCTTTGTTCTATAATAGTGGCAGGAGCAAGAGAGCAGGCCACGTACTCCCTGCAATGGAGGCACACAGAGAGAGAGAGAGCAGGGGGGGAGGAAGGGGAGGAGCAGGAAACTGGGGGCTATAGAGCTCCTAAGGCTAGCTATGTCCAAAATTTCCCTGCATTAACTAACTAAATGCAACACTGCCCCCTTCCTGTAACTTGCAGACAAGGTTGCTAGATTCCCAACACTGCTCTGCACAGGAGAAAGGAAGAGGCCATCACACAGCACTTACTAGAAAACTAATGTGAAATTGTCCCTTCCAGAGTAATCCAAAAGCCCCTATGTTCCTAGAGACCATCAGATATTTCTGATTCCCCCTCCTGAAGTTGTAGACAGTCCTACAGTTTCAGGAGGGGCTTTGCTCTTTGTTTCCCCTCTCTCTTGCTATTTCCCCTTCCCTCTAGCCTCGCTATTTCTCTCCCCTCCCCACTCTCACCCCCTTAGCTCATTTATGACTAGCCAGGCCTCGACAGCAGCTATTATGTAACTGCCACATCCTCCATGGGAGCCATTTTGTGGTGGTGCCTACAGCAGTTTTTCTAATTCCCCAATGTGCTCATGGGGCCAAAATTGTTGGGAACTCCTGAGCTAGAGGCCCATTTCAGCTGGCAGATTTTTTGGAGGAGGAGGCAAAATCACCCCTGTCCTTCAGTCCTGCTGGGAATAGCCAGACAGGACATCGTATACTCAGAAGCCTCCGAGATTAGAACCTTCCATATAGCCCTAAATCACACACCTGGCATTACAGCTGGGCGAAATCTAATACTAGAGCGTATCCAATCCTCAAAAGTCACCATTTTAAGACTTCAACTAGAGCAACTGTCCTTTTCATCCAATTGTGATAGGGGAGGTCAAATTCCTTCTGAAACTTGCCATGATTTCCATTTTTAATAAGAGCTTATCATCAGACAATGTACGTGCGGCAGAATTGGAAGTTTCAAAATGGCACTGGCAGGCTTCCAAGCTCCAACATGTAGGCAAATGTTTTAGCAATAAACTCTTAGACAAGTTAACAAGCACTAGGTCTATGCAAATGCTTTGAAAGGAAAGACATCTTGTCAATGCAGTTCTCCAGAGCAGAAATTTTGTCAACGAGGCTAAATTTATGAAACACTCCAGAGCAGCAGTGGTTTGACCTTCAGCTGTGACCGTATGTAAATGAGAATTAACAGAAAACCAGGCTGTTATTAACCCACAGACTGTATTGCTGAAACAAAGCCAGGACTCCAGCAAATGAGTGAAGAAAAATAATTTAAAACATGACTGAGTTCGATTAATAGCTATCGAAGTGTGATCCTGATGGGAAACAATGGGAACAACCATTTAATGGGACATTAAATGCATAGAAATGAACAGCAGTGGCTTTGCTGCTCATGGCAATGCGTGCTGAGAGCTACATCTGCAACAGGACTTTTACTGAGATATCTGTACCAGCCTTCTCCAAGCTGGCACCCTCCAGATGTGTTGGACAATTCCCATCATGCTCAGCCAGTTGTAGCCCAACACATCTGAAAGGTGTGTTGGGCTACATTCTTACCTACTTATTTGTAGGCGCAGTTCACTTAGCTTCTGTGAACACTGTTCTCATCTGCCCTAACTATATGATACACCAGTGCTGTAGTGGAGCGGGGATACAGAGGAGTGTAGCTCCAGGACCTTTTATTATTTTTGAGAGTGATCAGCTATACTAGAGTGACCAGATACAACAGAGGGCAGGGCTCCTGCAGCTTTAACTGTTGTGATGAAAAGGGAATTTCACCATGCTTACAAATGACACCTGCTGAAATTCCCTTTTCTATACAACAGTTAAAGATACAGGAGCCCTGTCCTTTCCATACGGTCACCCAACCCTCTGTGCTCTGACTGCATTGCATTTTCGCTAGATGGGTAATTTCACCTGTCTAGCACAGCACTTCTGAGTAGAATGGAAGGAGGCTGGGGCATGCATAGGAAGTTGCATAAAGCAGCTTCCCTGGTCCCCACCCCAGGACTGACCCCTTTTCCCTGTCTCCATGCTCCATTTCAGAGTGCGGAAATATAGCCAGCACAGAGAGAGCCGTACAAGCTATGAGGGGGAGGGGAGTTTCTGTGCTCCGAGGTCAAAGCCCTGGTTCCAACCTTGGTTCCCAGAAACCGAATAATCCTATGCCCCGCCCCCCCAAATGCAGTCTAGGTGGCATAGCATTGGTCTCTTAGTGGATTTTCTGTGGTAAAAGTCAGAAGTGATGGGAAAACATGGGAGGGTTATGAGTAGAAGGCACCATCATCTGAACATGCGCACACACACTGTAAAATTTCATGAATAAGGCAGGGGAATGGTGTAATAAAAACATCATCTGCAAGTGAAAGTGAGCAAAGGAATCAAGCAGAAGCTGGATACTTTATCTCCTTTTCTTTGATGGGCTTCGAAGTTCAAGCCGGCTGCTTAAATGGTAACACTTCTTTACAAGGTTGTTTACATTTCTAATTAAAAGCTAAAGGTTGTATTTCAGCCGACTGAAGGCTTTTTTTTATTAAAGCTCAGTGTGTTTTACATGTTGAATGATTGCAGTCAGAAGGAAGCAAGACTGCTTTCAATGTAGATTGCAAGATTGCTTTCAATGAGGCATTTATTGTGCGCTTCTCATTCCCTACTCATGGCTGTTTGCAGGTTCTCTATGTGACCCTTCAGTTTCACTTCTGTGTCTAACCAGCTCTTTCAGTGAGTATTTTTAGAGCAGGGAAAATGTGGCATTATTTGTGAAAGCAAAAGAAAGCGCAATTACCTCTTGTGTACTTGCACTAATATGCTATATCACAGTGCCACTTAGAGGTCATGTAGTGGAAAAGCAGGAAAGAAAACAGTCCTCATGTAGTGCTCCAATCTCAATTCTACCACAAACCCGAAAGTGGATTAACAGCTGATTAACAGCCACGTATAGAAAACCTCTTAGACCAAGGTTACTATGCATAGGATTGTAGTCATGTCCCATTAATTGAATTCTGAGGGGGGGATTGTTTGTTTGTTTTGATAATTTGGAATATCTGTGTTTTATGATAGAGCATTTAATGAGCCAATGTAGATATGCCTTTAACAGGGTATTGATGTACAGACCTCCTAATTTCTACACATCCAGCTGCTGTTCGGCCAAAAAGCAAGCCAGGACAGCAATTCTACTAATTGATGTCATCACTCCATGTAACGTTCAACCTGCTCTAAACTATACCACAATCCACTTACTCAGGAGCAATTCCACTGAACTATATAGACTTACTCTGCAGGTTGTTTTTTTTTTTAAAAAAATAGTTTCCAAGAATCATTCTATAGAAAACCGGAAGCCAATCTACACAATCACTTGAAACATTTTAAAATCCTTTTTTAAATGTATTTAATTACTGCGTTTTTAAACATGTTAGGCCACATTGTCTAGTACTTTCGTTTCAGTAGATCCTTTTCCCCGGCTTTAATACATTTTGTTAGGTCTCACTCTTCTTTGAGTCTTTTTCTGTGTCGTTTCTTCCTGGTACAGTCTTTTCCACGCCCACTTCCTCCTAACCCTCACTTCCTTTCCCTTGGTTTCATTGTATCAATCACTGCTGAAGCGAAACAGAAAGCATTTGGGCGCCTGAAGTGAAAGCACCACCCACACTTCTGTGATTGAATACCAGCCGTTAGAAATCACCTCCACAGATAAAGGAAAGACACATTACTCAATTTAAAACGATTTATAAAACTAAAATAACGTAACAAAAGTATTAAATCGTTATAATTAAACACTGCAATAAATCGTTACAGCGCATCATGTGGCCAAATGAGTGTTCGTAACCCTTTCTAAACGTTACAAACCTCAAGTGTAGGTTCCCTCCAGGTTGATCCAGGTGCCACTTTGCATTCAGTTTAAACACCAGTTCATAGATAGAGTTGTTTGTTTGTTTTTTCTTTCTTTTTTCTTTTTGGAAATGCCACGAGAATATGACCTGGATCATCTATCTACTGGGATATAGCAAGCAAGCATCCTAGAGGAAAATACAGATCAGCTGTGACGATACCCCACATTTCTGTCTCCTTAAGTGTGTCTGGGTCAGTGTGTTTGGAGAGTGTGAAAAGTTGGACTGAGTGGGTGTGGCTGGTGATGCGGGGAAAGGGAGGGGGAGGAGTATATATAGTGTGAGGGAGTGTTTTAGATTATCTTGTTGTCTTATTGTCTTGGTTGGGTGGAGGGTAGTTAAATGGATGATAGCTGTGTGTGTTCTAGTCAGGAGTGAGTGAAGAGATTATAAGTACCTAGGATTATTATTAACAAGATTGTTTGAAGTATTAAGAATAGGCAGGTTTGAAATTGATTTGAAAAGACTGTTAACAACAATAAACGTTTTCTTTCATTTTTGCTACCACAAGCCACATGTCAGCTTGGCTTTGTAACCTGCTCTATCAGTTTAATAAAGAAATACATATCATTACACCTTCAGCCAACATACTCACAGGAGAACCTTATTCAAAACCCTTAACACTCTTTTCCCCTCTGCTATAAGGGAAAAGTGGTGTGTCTTTTGCCCTTCCCTCAGGTGTTTAAATGTTGGGGCTTAGCCTGAGAGGGGTGTGCTCGTCTAGGCCTAATGTTTGAGGCTATGGCGGCACATCAGCAATATGCTGTCCACTCAAAAAAACAAAAAAATCAGTCAAAAAGAAGAACTCATTGATTCCCTGTTGCCAAAAAGATTCACATAGTGGGGTCAGCAACAGCTGCTCCTAACATCATTGTGCTGTAAAAGACAATAAACTTTGATTCCTTATGGGGCATGCAACTTGCCCATTACTAAAAAAGCAAATCCAGAATTATAGTAATTTGGAATGTTCCCATTAGTGATTCCCTGGGCATAATTACGCAAATTAATTTTAATGGTTTGGCTCTGTATTGAAAAAAGAAACAATGTGTTAGCTAACTGTGCAGGGTATTGTGCAATACTCTGGGTATTGTGCCGTAAAGAAGCATTCACCCAGGCAGAGTGAGCAGGGCCGGCCCAAGACATTTTGCTGCCTGAGGCAAAGAACAAGATGGCACCCCTTCCCATTCCATGTACAAAAGCTGACCGGACTGGCAGATGAATTTGTCTTGAATGCTCATGATGGGAGAGCATCTTCTACTGCGCCTGAAAGCAGCAGGGTATGTTATGGGGTGCAGGACAGGCTGCATGGCACAAAGGTCTTTCCTCCAACACC
Source organism: Anniella stebbinsi (assembly GCA_029215795.1). Taxonomy (NCBI): domain Eukaryota; kingdom Metazoa; phylum Chordata; class Lepidosauria; order Squamata; family Anniellidae; genus Anniella; species Anniella stebbinsi. The sequence continues at coordinate 163,292,397 of JARDYH010000001.1, read as the reverse complement.
TTGCTGCCACCTCCAGGCATCTGCTACCTGAGGCAACTGCTTCACTCTGCCTAATGGTAGGGCCAGCACTGAGAGTGAGGTGGAACCCCTTCAAGTGGTCTGCAGTCTGCCTTTGAGCAAGGTGCAGCTTGAGAAGCTATACAGCTCCAGGTGTGCTTGGATATAAAGCTGACTATTCAGATCCATTTTGGATCTGTTTTCCAGTTTGGCTTTGGTAGGAAAACTATTTTGGCTGATGACCTATACCAGGAGAGAGACTAGGGGAGCTTCACACAGTTCATGCTTCTGAAGTTCTCAGCATTGTTTGATACGATTGACCATGGTATCTTTCCAAACATCTCTAGTTAGGGCTAGAAAGTACCACATTGTGGTGGTTCTGGTCCTACCTGGTAGGCAGGCTTTATTGCCCACCCCCCACCCAGCTCCTGATGTTTCAGATTTGTCTCTCCTAGTTGTGAATATCCCCATGAAACCACCTGGAGAGGCTACCTGGAAGTCTAGGGTGTCGGGTTGTCAATATGCTGACACCTCCCAGCTCTATTTCTCTTTGTCATTGGATCCAGCCCTTCTCTGAACAAGCGTGTGAAATCCATTAATAGACTGGATGAGGGTGAATAAACTTAAAACTCAATTCAAAAAAGACTTAGGCAGGCATCTGAGCAAGTACAAATGGGGGGGGGGCTTTGTTCGCATATACTATTGGATCCCAGTGTGTCCTGGGCCCGAGTCAAGATGAAGTTTTGACCTATAAAACTCTAAATCGGGGTGCAGAACCTCTTTCGGCTTGAAGGCAGAATTCCATTTCAGAGAAGCTTTCAAGGGGCTGCATTCTTGGGGGGGTCAAAAAGGGGTGGGCCAAAAACGCCAGCCCATTTTAGATTAAAGCTCTTATTGCCAGAAACCAGGTTGGGAAAGACTGTATCAACCGTTTTGCCAGCTGCTTCAATTTAGAGTGCCTGTGTCATAGGCTGGCATCGAGCCTTTGCTACCTGGGTTCCAATGCCCCACCCTTTCACCCCCCATCGTCCCATAGCTGTTGTTTGCTTGGCTTGTCAGGAAAGTCGCAATTTGTGAAAACCAAAATAACTCTTTAGCGTGGGGAATTCAGAAACAGCGGGAATAAAAGATGACCTTTAAGGTAGCCTTGAAAAAAATGAGATGCCCACTCCCTGCCCTTGTCGCAACACACCCCTTCCCCTTCCCGCTCACTCCGTCTGCTATATGTGTCTATGCGGGCTTGCTTTCTTCTTCTGTGTGATAAAAGAAAGCACATCATGTCATACAGCAGCTGGAACACCCTGCTGTGTACCTCCAGTGGGTCTGGGTGGATAGGCGCATGCATATTCTATGTGCCAGAACCACAAAGGCAGTGGCCTTAGCACACTGCTGTGCTTCCCCAGCCAGGGACAGCTTGCTTGTGTCAAGCGGCTGCATCACGGATCCACTGACATATATAATTCTCTCCTATCTGTAGCCGACTTAATGAGACGACATCAGCAGAGAAGGTTTGGGCTATGGCATCAGCATTGCACCTACATGGATGCTACAGCTTAGCTGAACTGAAAGGTAGATCTGACCGGTGAGTACACAGAATACACTCTCATCTGACTTGAATAAGAATAACACGCTTGAATAAGAACATGTAGTGTAGGCCTAATAAATACAAAGGCCTACACTAAATCTTGTTATTCATGCATTTTCTTTACAAAAAAAATAGCATGGGGCGGGAGTCAAGAGATGACCTTTCAAACACCTCAAATGTATCTTTTCCCCCAAGTTTGTTCATGGGTGTTTTCAGCCACTGTGAGCTTTTTTACACGAGACTGTTAATCTGCTTTAACTACTTTCCTGCTTTTCCACTACATAACCTCTAGGTGGCACTGTGGTATAGCAGAATAGCGCAAATATGCAAGTTTAATTTGCTTTTACAATTAAATACTGAATGTTTTCCTGCTCTAAAAAAACCTCAATGGAAGTGTTGTTTAGACACAGAAACGAAACTGGAGGGTCACAGTGTTTTGTAATGAATCTGTAAACAAGCGTTAGTAGGGAATGACAAGCACATGATAAATGCCTTCTGCAGAAATGCCCTGTGTTCGCCCTCTCTACTGTCCCTTCAGCGCTATTCTTAGTGGTCCTCCTCCTTCACTTTGCAATCCAAGCCAACTTTGGGCTTGTTCAGACAACACACTAAGCCATGGTTAGGCTGCTAACCCTTTTGCAGCAAATGCTTAGTGAGCATGTTTAAACCGTGAATGTGTTTAAACCATTGTTAGGAATGGTTCACACGACACGCTAAGCCATTTTAGCTCAAAATGCTTAGCCACCGTGGCTTAGCATGTCCTCTGAACAGGGATATAGAAAGTGCGATGATGGCATAAAAAACACATACCTGTGACTCAAACCCCATTCAGAATTAGGCTCTCTGCCCAACCTGTGAATTGGGTTCGTGATAACATTTTAGCCAATCACAATTTGCTAATGTGAGGTTGTCACAAAACAAATTCACTGCTTTGTGAGGCTAGGAAGCACTGCCTTCACTGTTTGTGACCACCTACATCAAAAAAATGTGTCAAAAGGGGAAGCACATTTTTAAAGGTGCGAGAGCAAAGGGCAAAGGCCATAGCTCAGTAGTAGAGCATGTGCTTTACATGTAAAAGGTACCAGGTTCAGTCCCTGGCCTCTTTACATATGGCTGAGAAGCACTCCAGTCTGAAACTCTGGAAAACCACAGCAAATCCATATAAATACTGAGTTCGGTGGCCCAATGGTCTTGATTTGGCGTGACCTATGTTCCCAAGATGAGCCCGTGTGTTTTGGCTCAGCCATGGCATATACAGGGTGACAAGGCAGGGTTACCATTTCCAGATACCAAAAGAGCTACTCTGCCATGACAAATGACACAGAAGGGATTTGTTTTTTGAGGGGAAGGGGCAGGTCCAAGTTCTTTCATCACAGCTACACTGTGGAAGGAAAAGCTGCAGCTGACATAATTCAGGTCAACTCTAAAAGGTCTCAAAAGCTTCCCAGGCTCTGGACTTACCAGCCCTATTAAGCAAAGAATTGTGTCTTAACTGACGCAGCATTTTGCACGGATGTAAAGACCCACATAAAGAGGGCTTTTGCTGTCATAAAAGGCCTCTTGTGCCCTTCAGAAAGGATGTCACAAATATCATACTGATTTTTCCCTATCAAATGTACTACATGTACCATTTCCAAATATGGTAACGAACAACACTCAGAACTTACTACTATATTACATTTATCAAATGCCTTTTGGGGTGAGGGTGGGGAATGCTTTATTATCTAACAAACCAGCAAAACAAAACAAAAACCAATTAGATAAATGGTTCGCTTTATTAGAAAAATTGGGCTTACTTGCAATTATTGAGTAATCTTCCATGAATCGAAACAAAATCTATCAGTCCATTAGGCTTGTAATACGTAGCGTACAGATCTCTCAGTAGATGTTTAATACAAGCTCAGCTTTCCATTGGTACAAAAGGAATTGCATATAAATTTAAGCTCCCTTTGGGGCATCTCCAAGGGGGGAAAAATCTTTCTAAGATCCAAGCTGACTACTTCCTTAAAACAACTATGGGAAAGAAAAATAATTCTGTTTAATTGTGTACCTTCATGTGGGTATATATGCATACATATATACATTCATACACCACCACCACCCCGCCTGTGACTTTAATAAATTTGATCAGAAACATAGTTTAATATAGTTTCCACTAATCAGGGTGGTTAAAAATCAATGTCTTTAAAAAAAATCAATGTTTTCATTTAAATCGATTTTAAAAACACACATCATAAATAAAATACTAAATGTCTAACTTTAAAAAATAGAATAGTTACTGTTAAATGTCATCAGATGTCATGTCATCAGATGTTAAATGTCATCAAATGTCATGTTAACTCTGCACTTAACAGCCTCATAAAAAATGAAGTTACCTACCAATCAAACATGGGCATTAATTGCAATTTTTCGTCTTATGAAAATGGCTCTGTCCAGCCTTTGCTTCTTGAAAGTTTGGGGCTTTCATTTTCTCATATTAAAGTCACATCTGCAAAGACACAGGCCAGATAGGATTGTTTTTCTGTGCTTATGTGATGGTGGAGTTGGGCCAAGCATGACAGACGAGTTAGGACAGAGAGAAAATATAGCAGAGAAGATAAAAATTGATGGTTAAAATACATCCAAGGCATTGGATTTTTAAACATTAAAATTGAGGGGGGGTTTTCAACCCAGTGACTATCAGTCACAGAAATTTCATTTTTGTTTGCTAGTGTGTTCTGCGTGAGGGCCAGGCTATGCCAAGGCAGATTGTAGCAGAATGGAGCCACACTGGAAAGAAAAAGAGAAGACAGATTTGTTCAGTGTGCACCTTCCCGTATTCTCATAGCAAGTCTGCAATCCTGTACCCACTTACCTGGAAGTAAGCCCCATTAAAGTCAATGGAACATATTTTTGAAGAGACATGCATGGGATTGTGCTATTAACCTTGAGCTGTCATGGGTGCTGATTATAAAAAAAGAGCCTTCTTTAAAGACATTCCCTCTATAGGTAGAAAGGTTGACATGCAAAATATATAAAGTGAGACAAAGAGATGCAAAGTCTGCTTGTAAGAATGAAACAGTGTAAGTAATATTCCATTTTGTTGTAAATTAACGATGATTTAAATCAACCTTTTTTCTTGCTGACTTAAATCATGGATTTAAATTGCGTTGATTTGAATCAATCCTCCCTAGCACCAATCATATGGTGCTCTTTTATAAAACCCATGTATCTTTCCACAACCTCACAACAGATGTAGAAGTTTTGACTCAAGTGTCAAACACAATTGCGATAATGCTATGGCGGTATTAACATTCGTTAACTCCATGTCATCATACAATTAATTAAAAAAACAGCAGGATGTACAAGCACCACCATTTCATAAACGGAGCCCTGATATATCATTCTTCATAAGACAAACCCTTCATAGACAAAACCCATAGTAAATCCTTAAGCCTTTTTGTTACCACAGGACTATGTGCTTTCCTTCGTCTCAAAAAAACAACAAGAGACGGCAGGTAGTGAGGGGGAGGTTGGGTTGTATGTCTGAATGTTGCCCACCCCCAAAAAAATATCCATGCACATAAAAAACCCCGACACCTCAATCTAACCTAAATTAAGCACTTTCAAGTCACTATGAGAAACACCCTGGCAACACAACGTAAATTCAAATCATTAGCCTCAGACTTGTCATCTTTAAATCTGCTTGCTGTCATACTGTAGCGTGCGTACTGAAAAATTCACAGATTCCCCTTTCCAAAGCATGCTGTTGTTTATGTCAGTGTGAGCATCTGGTGGTCAACGGGCTTCTTTTGTGCAGGTTCTTGTTGGAATCCTGGAACTTGCGTCCTTCCCTGCCTTTTTTTTTTTAAGCATCTAGGCCTGAGTGTTGCAAAAAGAAGTTTGAACACATGGCGGCAAAAATCCTCACTCTGATCTGCAGCTACCTTAGGGGGAAATTCTGACTCCCAAACTTCACCTTAAGGAAGCCTGGGTCCCCTGCTTACCTGGGGGCCTCTGTTTGCGCTGTGGCACAGGTGCAGTGGTGGGAACGGAGGTGGAGCTGGTGATTCTGAGCACGGAGGAGGGCCTGGCCACAGGCGGCTGCAGGGGGGAAATCTTCCCTCCAGTCTGCTCCAGGGCTATAAGGGCTCGGCAGCCTGGCTCCCCTCCTGTGCGCACATATTGCCGCCAGGGGCTTGCCCTCCCTGTAAACAAGGTTGGTTATTGCTGTGGACTTCAGCCAGCCGTGGGTTGACAGGGCTGGTAAGGAATTTTACCTGGGGGAAGAATTGGTGAATCTCACAGGGGTTTTGCCTTCCTCCTAGCAATATAAGTTGGTTGTAAATTATCTGCTTAACATCACTGTCACAACTTTTCAGTGTGGGGCAGATGGTACTGGGCTGGGTCCAAGTCAAGGTAGAATGGGGTACATGCCCTCTTCCCCAGCAGGAAAGGGGGGCTGAGGAAGTACAGGGCTGCAGCCCAGCTCGGGGGCTGGTATGCCGGAACCACTCCCTGGGGTGAGGGGAAGATTTGTGAACGACACGTGCTGTGGCATGGTCAACCCCCATACTCCAGCCTAAGCACCCCCCCCCCCCGGTGGAGCCGCCCAGCATGTGGGCTGTGGTGTGAATCAGTCAGCAGGTGAGCTGATCGATTGGGGGATCCAGGGGGCTGTCTACATGTGGGGAAAGCCCCATGGTGGCTCCGCAGTGCTGCTAGGTAATTTAAATGATTCAACAGCCATTGTGGAGCCTTTCCAGGGCTTATCCCTGAAGCTCAGGATTAAAAAAATCAGGGACTTGCCCCGACTTTTTTCTGTGGAGAAAGGCGACGGCGTGACTGGCTGTCTGTCGCCTTGCTCCAAAGTCACAGCGGAGGCATGTCCCAGCCAATGGCAACCCCTGATTGGTCGCCATCAGCTGGTCAGGGAGGAGGGGGTGAGCCAAATGGTCACTGGAATGCCTCTTTGCCTCCTCCACATGAGGTAACGGGGGGGAAACTGGGGAGGGCCGTGCCGAGGCACAGTGGGGCTCCTGTGGTGGTGTGGCAGAACAGCTCATCCCTCCCATCCCATAGTTTGGGGGCTAACGGCACCAATGCATCGTCAGCAAGACAGTCCCCAGTCCTCATACCATGTCAAATTCTAAGCTGTAACCAATAAAGCTGTAGCCAATTTATAACCCAACACTTGTCTCTGTGTAAATTATTGGTTGCCTTTCCCGAGAGGGCCACCCAATGAGCACTCCAGGTGCAATCCTCACACCACTCAGATAGTCACCAAGTTGAAAAGAATGAGGACAGCAGACTAAGAAATCTCAAAGCTTCTAACTTTTGAGTAGAGCTAGTACTTGGAATGTAAGCCATCAAGCTGTACTGCTGGGCAATGAATAACACAGGGGAGAAACTTTGCAGATTGACTCTTCAATGAATAACATCTGCCTAGTAGGCTGTTCCAAAGGCCCAGCATAAGGACAATGGCTGGGACCCAAAAACCAACTTCCAGTAGACTCGGTGGCTTGTATGCACCTCCAGCAGAAGCACGTTACCAGAAACAGTTTCTGAACTCCTCCCCTACTTCATAGGCTGTTTGCCATATAACATGGCAAACAGCTTATTGCCATGTAAATGTTGTTGGACTCCAGTTCTCATCAGCATGGCCAATGGTGAGGGATAATGGGAGTTATAGTCTAACATCCAGAGGGACACAGGTTCCCCATTTCTGGCATATAGCATAGGGAGAAGCTCCTGCTTAAGAAACCCAAATAGCCTATGAACATTTCTTTGGATTTTGGCCAATGGTTGTATTTGAGTGGGGGGGGGGGGCGGTCAGGGCTGTGTGTACCCATGCAAAATATGTAAAATATTTTAACCAACCATTTATTGCAATTGTGCTTTTATGACATCGCTGATAACAGCTGTCCTTTCCAGCCCAATCTTTTGCATGCTTATGCAGAAGGTAGTACCTTGGATTCTGCAAGATTGTCAAATAATCGAGCAGAGGATTGTTAAAATATTTGTATCCCACCCTTGCTCCAAAGAGCTTAGGGTGACACACATGGAGCCATCCCATTCTATCATCACAACAACTCTGTGTGCTAGGGGATAGTGACTGGCCCATAATAATTATACTCAGGCCTCTCTGATCTAAGTCCAACACGCTATTCACTTACACACCCAGGTTTTCTGCCTCAATCACTAAAGTTAAAGAAATGTTTAATAAAAGGCATCCATACAGATGTTAGTTATCAAGTATGTACTCTTAACAATTCAGGGGATGTTGAAGAACGCACCGTAAGAATAGCAGAGGTACAGCCTAGAAATAATCCTCATCCTCCTCAAAAGAAGTACTTGCATATTTCCACTTTGAGGTCTGACACTCTAATTCTAAATACAATTGCTGATTTCAATACCATCAATTTCAAAAGAGGTGACTGGGGAATTCCATGCTGACTGGGGAATTCTGGGAGTTGTAGTCCAACACAGCTGGAGGGCATCAGATTGGGGAAGGGCCTATGCTGCCCCTATGCGATCTGTTGTTAAGTAATTTGAAGATGAGCTAATCTAGAACTTCAACTAAAGCCATCGTACCTGCATCAATAATTTCATAGCAGAAACAATCCAAACACAGTGAAAGTGGGCAAGGGGAAGGTGAGGTCAGTAGGTTTGGCCACAACCACTGACATCATTCAGCCTGAAGAGGACATGTGAGGGGCAATTTGGTCCCCCATGTAAGATTAGTTCTGGACCCTGGCCTTAAATTCAGACCTGCTACCTTACAAACCACACAGGTGGACTGGGGAAGGAGTTCACATATAATGCTATGTATCCTCAATAATTCAACTGCTAATAAAAAACCAATATTCCATCAATACAACTTTAATAACACAGAACACAACCATTAAAAAAAATACTAGTTAGTTCATTTTATTATACCCATTCTTATTTTAAAAATAATAGGAGCTTTAGGGTAGCCTGCTAGCAAATAAACATTCACTAATCAAAATACAACTCTTCATTTGATGGATGCATTTTAGCCATCAGGAAGTTTAGCTGTTAATTCACATTCAAGCAAGTAAGTGTAGACAAACATACTTCTACAATTTTGCTGATGTTCTTACTCCAAGTCTTCCCCCATATAAATAGGTAAAGGAACACAGCTTAATATGAAAGTACTGTCGGTCCAGGTACAGCATATGAAAATCTGTTTCGCACTAGTAAATGAATAAAAAACTAAATGATTCGTGTAAAATGTTTATACACTTTATGTACACACTAAGTCACAAATTCAATTTAAAATCACCTGCATTCATAACTCTTATGATAGACTTAGTAAGCTACAGTACAAGATTCATTTAAAAAAAGAAAGAAAAGGGGGGGGGGGGGACAAAGCTAATTTAAGCACTTACTGAAAACTGGATCTTATACAAAAGTTTAGAAAACATACTTCAGACTCAACACAAACTAGAAAAAGACTGTAATCAACTCTCGGGAATGACATTTTAAATATTTAATTGCAATCAACAAACTCTCACTTGCAATATAGCTCAAATATGCACAATGGAATTATTTTAGAATAAGGCATAGGACAACCAGGGTACAATCGCTCTTCTAGCACACTGGCTTTCCACTGCTAACTTATTGCTTTTCCTTATTTAAAATCTCTCTCTCTCTCTCTCTCTCTCTCTCTCTCTCTCTCCCATATGCTTCTTTTGAAAAAATATGTCATTCTAAAATGATCTCCAGCAGAGCAAAAATATTTGATGTTCTTCTATGGCTATGAGATGTATTAACACTTGACTAATATTTATAAAGCCCCAGGAGAATGTCAAATGAATGTCTGAAGAGTCAGCCACACATTTAGTTAAAAGCAAAGGTTTCTCTCTTTTGGCTGCATTCACAAATAACACTAAACCATAGTTTAGCACTATGTTCCCATGGAGAAAGGAGCCCACACAAAGCATTGGGCTCAAGTGCCCCTCCCTCTGCTCTCCTGCACAGCCAAGAGGAGGAAAAGCCCGGATTCAGTTTCTCTTTCCCCAATTCTTGGCTTAATGTTATGTGTGAACAAGGTATCATGATTTAAAACAAACTTGGGTTTTTATGCAAAGCAGTTAACAATCCAGGTTTGTAACCAGCTTGTTTAGCAAATCACAAGTTTATTTTAAACCATGATTCCTGGTTCACATGTAATGCCAAGCCAGGAATTGGGCAAAGCAAAACCAAATCCTGGTTTATTCCAGCTTCCAATCATACAGGAGGAGGGGGGATGGAGGTGTGTGAATTTCACTTGGGTTGCTTTCTGCTCAGGCCTGTAGCATGATTTTGAACCCCTCTGTTATCCTCCACAATTGAAACAGGCAAGCACTGGAATTCAAAATCATCTCTTTTACTAAAATAAGAAAATTCAATTGTTTGTAGCAACAGGTCAGGGATGGGGGTGGTGATTAAAATAAAGAATGTAGTGGAAAAAATCTTTGGCAAAAATATAAGCACCTATAACTCTGAGCCGAAGAATTGTCATATGTAAGAAACTAATTCTGAAGTAAATTATCAATTGTAATGTATACCACTTGAAGTATCATCGAATGATTGGATCATGTGAAAAGTACTCGTTGGGTTACAACTGGAAATACTTTTAAGTCAAAAGGCGCGGTGTGCTTTGTATATCAAGTTCAGCTGCTTAATGAGGAAAGAAAAAAACAAAGCCTTCATTCAGAGGGGGAAAACACACACTTGTGCTTATATATTAATCTAGTACCTTCAGCTAGGGAAGGTGTCAGCCAAAATTCCTAAGCACTTCTGAACTTGTATCTCAACACACTGGTTCAAGGGGAGTAACCCCATCGAAAAACAATGGGAATTGCTCATGCTATAAGAGAGCTAAAATTTAACCTTGTACGTTTGGAGAGAAAGCCCAAATCCCACTCAGAAAGTCCATCTTATTTGGCAGCACGTCCTAGCGAACACCACCGCGTTTTTTGGGGGGGCCAAAGAGGGGAGGGGGAGCCAGCAACAAACTCTTCAAAGAAACGTTAGACTTAGCCTTGAAGACATCGAACAACAAAACGTAAGAAGAGTTGCACAAGACACTAACGGGATCTGTTGATCTGTGGCAATCCTCAATATCCAAGACCTCAATAGCCTTGTTCACGCGTTACTCATGTGAATAGGGTATCTGTGGCAAAAGCAAGGGGGAGCTATTTAGCCCTGCCCCAAAACTGCCATTGCATAATCAAAGTTCCAAATCATACATGGAGTTTCCACAAGTCCAAGAGGCTCCCTGCTGCAGAGGTTAGGTTGACGGTGATGGTGGAAGGTGGAAGGTGCGGCACAACCCACGACCTCTTTCACCGCAGATCCCCTATTCAGGCAAGTAATGCAACTGCCTCAGGATACTGAAATACTTTCAGGGTATTTCAACAGTGTGCAATGGATTTTTTTTAAAATATATACACACACTTAAGTATTGGTAATACAGGAATTTTAATGAAGGACTCTTCTTTACTATCATCTCCGATGAGAATTACAGTTTTCAAACGCTCTCCATTTTGAAAGGATTGTTGCTTCGTCTCTTTGAATTGATGATCTGTTCCTGCAAGGAGGTTCCAACCATTCAATTGGTTTTAAAAATCCAAAAGTACTCGCTTTGATGGCTGTCCTTTGACACCAGCTACTCTGGCCCACCACAGATGCTCATTCAGTTTAAGAGTTCTGAAGAGAACTTTGGGAAAAGGCAGAGGGAATAAAATGGTGCAGGAGGTCACATTTCCTAGTGTTTCTCCCAAAAAGGGGGGGGGGGGCAGAAAAGAGCCAGGATGAAATGATCTGTCACAAATAGTTGTTCTATTCCATCGACTTTATCCAATTTAGGAGCATGATTAAGCAACACTGGGAAAACAAATATCTTCCCACCAACATTGATGTGAAATAAAATTCTTTCTTTCATCCCTCTTCTCACCCCCTGGCAAGAAGAGAACACTTTCAACTAGGAAGGAGAGCTGGGGATCGATCCCGCACCATGATGCAGAAGGAAGGAAAGGGCCAGGGACTGGTCAAAGCGGTTGAGGGAGATAAAAGGACCCTTTATACCAGAGATGGGGTGCCTGTTTCCTCCAGACATTGTTGGGCTCCAAATCCATGAAGCCACAGCCAATATGGCTAATGGTCAGGGATGATGGGATTTAGAGTCCAACAACAGCTGGAGGGCCATGGGTTCCCAGCCCTTTGGAAAAGTGTCATTTGAAGGACACCGGGGGGATGCGTGTGCATTCCATGTATTTGCCAGGGCGATCCAAGGAGGCCCCAAGTCAACAAGCAGGACATTTTGTAAAGATACATGCTAGAAAGGGGAAGGTAAATGCGTGTAGGGAAATTGCTTTATCTCTGGAGGTATCGAGAGGTTAGAATAGATATTTCTGCAAAAGCTGCTGTTTGAATGGCGACTGAACAGACAAAAGACTGAAGCCATGGCATGAGCACATAAGACAGAAATGACCAAAGGAGATCCATGTTATGTACACAGGGTACAGGGAAGGTCTCCAGATTAAACCTCAGGATGGTTTGGGATAAAAGGGTGTCCTTTTAAATAAGGAACCGATTACAGAAGGCATTCTTTGGATGTGTAAGCGAGAGGTGGATGAGCTATCATATATAGAGCTACGGAAAATTGGCCCTGGGGACAAGTGCGCAGAAATACGTAGACGGGATCCTGGGAGGCACTCAAGTGTATGCAAAGGGCTGCCAAGTCTCGGTAGTGGGTGGGGGGTGCTCTGTACCTCTGTTCCTTTCAGTCAGGGTTGGAGAACCTCTTTAAGGGCAGAGGCTGAATTCAATTCCAGAGAAGCTCTCTGGAGCTGAATCCCAGTGATGATCAGGGCAAAAAGCAAACGGGCGGGGCCAAAACACAAAAAATACCAGCATATTGAAGCTTAAATGATCTCTTATTGCCAGTAACTATGTCTTAGGAGAGGCGTCTAAACCTTTCAGAATGGCGGGGGGGGGGGGGGGGGGGGGGAGGGGAGGGACTGCACAAAGGCCAGAAAATCACCAGACAACCAGTGGTTGGGGGGGGGGGGGAAGGGACGTGTACTGCTAGAGGGTCAGATTTCGCACCCAGGTCTAAGTTTCCCCACTCCTGCTTTGAGAGTTGCATAGGAGGAAAAATGCCCTGTGGAAGTTTCCCTTCTGCACAGTTCTTCAAAGCGGAAGAGCTCTAGGGTCACCACCCCATTGCTTGGCAAAGGCTCCATCTGTGCCTCAACCAGGCAGGAATCCAAGAGGTGCAGCTTTGTCTACCTCAGCGCCACGCGCCACGGAAGACGACACCCCTGTAAGGTCTGCCTCTCCTGCAGTTATTTACAGGCCCTGAAAGCAAAGGCTGTAGCAAGCCAAAGGAACCCTCTGGAAATCAGGCCGTAGCCATTCTATATTGGGGGTGGGGGGGAGGGGGAGTAGCAGGTGCCTCGATGTGGGGCTAAGTCCCCCCCAGGCCGCGCTCGTCCCTCGCGGGTTCGCCTCGCCCTCACTCCCTGCAGAAGACATACTCGGTGTAGCTGGTCCAGATCTTGTCGTCGGCGGGCCCGCCTTGCTCAGGGGCGAAGGCACACGTGCCGGTGGACGAGCAGGCGGCCATGCGGAAGCCCGCCTCGCTGAGCCGGTCGAAGGCCTGCTCGAGGAAGTTGAACTTGAGGTAGTAGCGGGCCGTGTAGCGCTCGGGAGGCCGGTCCGGGTCGCGGCTCTCATTGAGCGTCTCGCCGAAGACCTCCTTGGCCAACGCCGTCTTGCCGCACACCGTGATGCGCGCCACGCGGCGAAACTTGGCGTCGGCCTGCGCGTCCCGCCCGATGGTGTAGGAGCCGCGGTATCCGATGGTGATGTAGCCCGAGCGCCGGCCGGCCACCACTCCGCCGGCGTCCAGGGAGAGCGACGGCGCCAGCAGGGGTCCCCCCGACGGGCTGCGGCTGGACGTGGGCGAGGCCGACAGAGCGGGGCCGCCGCCGGTCTCGGGGAACTCCGCCTCCAAGTAGCCCAGCCCCGCCGGCGGCTCGTCGATGCACACCGAGGGGTCGCGCAGGAGACCCGAGAAGCGCGCCAGCGTGGACGGGGCGGCCGCCAGGCGGCGCACCATGTCGGGCAGTTGGAAGTACTCGGCTTCCCTCTGTAGGCGGCTGCGCTCCGGGAAGCGCTCGGGCAGCACCAGCTCCTGGTCGCGCAGGTAGTCCAGGATGTAGCGGAAGAGGAAGCCATCGCGGTCGAGGAAGAAGCGGCCCTTGGAGTCGCGGGGCAGCTCGGCCGCCTCCTGCCGCGAGAACATGCGCCACAGCAGCGAACCCCGCACCGAGAGCACCGTGCCCCGGCGCGTCACGTACACCTGCCCGCCCACGTTCAGCTCCACGATCTCTGGGAAACCTTCGCCGCCGCCGCCGCCGGGCACCGACGCCACGGGCTCCTGCTGCTGCGATCGCGCCCCGCTCCGCAAGGCGCTGCTGTTGCTCCCGCCGCCCCCGTTGGGGAGCCCCCGAGCGCTGTCCGCTAAGGCCATGCCCGAGGGAGTCCTTCCTCTACGGTCGCGCCCTCCTCCTCTCCTCCAGGCTGGGAGGATCCCGTCCTCCTGGGCTCGCTGGCCTCCTGCCTCCCCTCGACCTCGGGCAGCCCGCGAGGTGCCTCCGAAGCGCTGCTTCTGACGCGACTCCCTCTCCCCGGCTCGTCTTCGCGGCGCGTCTCGCTCGCTCCGGCTTCTCCCTCTCCCGTCGGCGCCCGATCGGAGCCTCGCGCCTGTCCTCTGGTCTCCGGGCTACGAGGCGCTGGCAGCCAGCGGGGCCGTGTTTATGTAGAGCCACTGCGAGCTCGCAGGAGGCGAGGGGAGGTGGCGGGGAGGGAGGCAGGCGGACGGCGCGGAGAGCTCAGGCATGGGGTAGGTGGGGGGAGGAGGAGGGGGCAGGGGTGGGTTGACATTGACGCGAGGCTCTTCCTCCCCCTTCTCGCTGCCTTCCCCAATTGCAAAGAAGCCCGGGCGCAGAGCTCCCACCCCTTTTTTTTTTTTTTTCGTATGAGGATGATGATTTTTTTAAAATTATTTTTTGCGCACGCTGAAATCGAACTCTTGCCAAACCTGGAGCTCGCCGCCGCCGCCACCGGGGAGACTCCGGAGCAAGCGCTCTCTCCCGTGCGCCACCCCCTCCAGTGGCCCTCGGCTCGCTCCCTTCGCCAGAGAGGTTACTGCTAGCGCCTTGCAAACCGTTAGGTAGCCATTCGCCCCAGATTCATGCTCCGGAGCGGTTGTCACCCGCGGGGGTTTCAGCAGCTAAGAAGGAGCCCTGTCAGGATTGCGGGAGCGATTCCCACCTGCCACCCCCACCGACCCACTCCAAGCTGCAATCCTCACTCGATAGAGCGCCGTGGAGTTCAGTGTGATTTCCGAGGCTATCGGATCACGCTGCCCCTGTAAAGCGCAGCCCAGGCGGATAAATGACGGTTCCTGCTGTCCTCGCCACTTCCTCTGAAATCGCCTCGGCTCCTATTGGTTTCAGTGAGGAAAGGCATGTGTCGAGTGGCATTGCAAAACGCTGCTGCAAGTCAACTGCACGCGTTTCCAGGTGCCGTGTGCATGGGCTGCATCAGTGTGGGGCTAACTTGAGTCCCGCTCATTTCAATTGGTCTCCTCAAAGTAGGACTAAAAGTAGGAGGCAATCCTGTGCGCGTGTGAGGCTGCTGTGAAAGTGGGTTGGTGTTTTGTTTAGTTTTTAAACAAGACTGCAAATCAATTTTGAGGGACTGGCACCTTCACATGCATTGGATGGAGCAGAGTTCGGTTGCATACACAGCCTGGGGCTATTACACGAATGAAAAGGGGGGGATTAGAGCAGCTAATGCAGGAGTCGTTAAATCTAGCAATGGCTCTAGCAGACTTCAATCCTCAAGCCACTTCTGGCGAGGGCCATTGGACATCAGCATGGACTGCTGTAGAATCAATGGATTGTGTCACAGGTAGAGAGCGTATGTGTGTATGAGAGTGAGTACAAACCCAGAGCAATGAAGCTGCTGCAGAAATGCTGCAAGACACTGGCTGCTGCAACCTCCACTGTGGAGGAGTTCCCCTGCCATGAATAGCGTTGCAAACGGCTGTGGTTTTGCAAAGGGCTGCCTGTCTCCAGTTTGGGACAGCAAAGAATATGTCTTGTGTGTTTTCCTGAGCTCTGGGCAGACTTCCTCTTTGTTTTAATGTTGATCTTACAAAAATTTATCTTCCACATCTCCCCCATTCCTTGATTCCCAGGAAAAAAAATAAGACCCACATTTCAGTCCTAGCTTTTACACATCCCAATCATTTCCACAAGATTCTAAAATCCAAGCTTCTGATTTTGACGTGGCCCTTGACAAATACTTTTCTGGAGATTTTTTTTAAAAGTGCTCTGTTTTCCATGTTCTCTGACCCTCTCTCCATTTTAATTATTGGCGCATAGATCATTGATCATAAAAGGTATAATGCCATTTTCCATACTAAATACGAAATCAAAAATTTATCTTCCTTCTGGGCTTGTCTGCAAAACAATGGTTGTTATACTGTCATTCTCCCTGGGCTTCCTTAAGTCCGCTGTCATAACACTGCACTATTGCCATCCATGCAATAGTAAAATGCATTTTTTTTAAAAAAAAGTACTTTTGTGAACACTTTGAGACTTCAGAAAAATTCAGGAATCTGTTAATTCATTTCCATAGCTGTCAATGGGGTTTTACAATCAAGGGTCCTATGAGCCCAGTCCTAAATATGTTTACTCGGAATTGTATCCCATTAAAGTCAGTGTGGGTCTTAAGTTCATGGTCAATTAGCTTAGAGCTGTAGTTAGAACTGTATTGTCAGTTCAACAGTCCTATTCAGGAAGTGATTGCATATTCTCACTTCCAGTATAAGAGCTTACCAGGTTCTTTGTAAAAAAAAAAAAATACTGTTAGAAACTGTTTTTGGAGGTCTTGCCTCTGAGAAAAAGAAAAATGTAATACAGAATGAATTTGGGTCTACACTCAAGTTTGATCCATGTGCAGCAAGCGTCTTGCAGGTTAATAATAATAATAATAATAATAATTTCTTACCCGCCTCTCCCTCCAGATCGAGGCGGGGAACAACATCAATGCAAAAAATATAAAATGCATAAACTAATTAAAAGCATATAAAATTAATACATCATTAAAAACAACAAAGTCTTAAAATTCGACTGGGGTATGCCTGCCGGAAGAGATCAGTCTTTATAGCCTCTTAAATTCTTGAAGACTGGTAAGTTGGCAGATCTCTTATATATCCATTCTCTTATCCATCATAACATGGATCTCTTATTGGTCCATCTAAGCCAGTACACTGTTTTGGCAGTGGCTCTCCAGGGTTTCAGGCAGGATTCGTTCCTAGCACCCCACCCAAAAAAGAGCTGTTGGGAATCAAACCTGGGACCTTCTGCATGCAAAGCAGGTACTCTACCACTCAGCTATGCCCTGTCCTTAGATTTTAAGGGCTAGCTAGCACATATAGTCCAGGTTGTTCATGTGAGGCAGCAATTCAAGCAGGGCCAGATTAAGACATGCTGAGGCCCTAAACCGTATCCAGATAGAGGCCCCATCCCATAAAAACAAAGAGGAAAACATGTATTACATTATAATAGGAAGTGTAGTGAAAGGGTACCACTCAGTGTTAGGGGGTGCTTGTAGTTAAGCAGTGTGAAATAGCCTTCTCTGAAGGTGTCTATAAAAGGACTAATAAAGTAAATTGATTTGAACTTCTTTTGAATTGGCTCTAGTTTGCCTCCAATATTGGATGTTGCATTACCACACTTTCTCAGGGTGCCTCTACAAGAGGCATTTAAAGCTCTTTCAAGGCGCATTAAAAAAATTACCTCTACAAGAACGGAGCGCAAATCGGGCGTAGAGGCGCGTTATCTCCCCGATTATACACATTATCGAATGCGCGTTAAATCGCGAGTTTTATTTTGCTCCGTCCGTTAAAGCGCATTTTGACTGTGTGAATAAGCGCTTATGTGCATTAACTACTTGTAAAGAGCATTTTGGACATCTGTTAATGCGCTTCGCCGCCTCTCGCCACCTCTCGTGCAGAGGGATTAGGCGTAAATGCGCTTCTGCGATTATGCGCATAATCGCCTAACCAGGCGCAAAAGTGAATCCTTGTAGAGGGGACTTCAGTATAAGTCAACACTGTTGTAATTTACACCAGACCTTCCAACATATTTAAGCCAAAGTGATTTCATCTTGTTTATCTTACATCTTAGTTATAAACAACATATTTAGAGGCCACTCGTAATATGAGGTCCTAAACCATGGCTTACTTGTTCCTAAATCCAGCACTCAATGCAAGCCTTTGTTTGGGCACCATCCTCTGTGAGACATGCAACTGTGAATTTGAACCAAAAGGGAACACAAGTAAAGTACCTGCCTGCATAAGTCATGTGATCCATCTTCTGCTTAAAGTGGGGCAGATCATATGAAAGAGGTCACTTTGCATGGGCAGTGGGGTGGCTTTACATGGTTTCTAGAGCCTACGTGCAAGCATGTACATGAATCCACTTCAGTTGTCACGAGAGTTTCTGGGCATGATGGAAGAAGGTGTATGAGCCTGATGCATACTTCCATGTCAAGCTGTGCGTACCTACCATATACACATCAGCACCTAAGGCTGTTCATGTCAGAGGGCCAATATCCTATGAAAACCAGTGGGACTTGTACCAAGATGTTGCAGGGTGGAGAGCTCCCAGTCAAGGTTCCAGCCTCTTCCAGTTACTCCCTTCCCACCCACCACCCGTAGTTTTCCTTTCCTTCCACTCCCAATAGCCAGCCAGCATGCCAGTAACCATCTTCGGACATCATGGAGGTGTTTAGTGTGTGTGTGCGGAGGGGGGAGAGGAGTTCCTTCTTTAAGGCTTTTTTCTGAAAAGTTGGGGGTGGGGTTGTGTGTGTGTGTGTGTGTGTGTGTGCGTGCGTCTGTATACTTCTGCAAACCTTGTGGTTGCACCAAGCCTGGTGATACTTCCTTCTTGTGCATGGATGTTACCATTTCAGCTACTTGTGAAATCACATTCAGAGAAATGAGTTTGCCAATGGAGGCTGGTGGCTTTGATTTTGGTGGCCTTGTGAATCCATTCTGGGTTTCAGTCAGAACCAGACAGAGCTCTAAAGGAGCTATCCAAGGTGCTGAACCCTAGCCTCAAAATAGTTTCAGGACCTTGGATAGTTCCTTTAGAGTTCTGGCTGATTCTGACTGAAACCCAGAATGGATTCACAGCCCCACCAAACTATATGACCAAACGTAGGTACTGGCCCTGCTCCTATGCCTTCAACAGCAGCCTGATCTTCAGCAATGGAGGTAAAATATTTCATGGCATTGACAAAGCAGTGGTCAGTTTCATCTGCCAACCTCAGTTTTAGCCTGCAACTCCATTGCCACTGACGTTGCAGGAAGCCCCATTGAATACAATACACATGGGTGGGATTGAGTCATTACGCTGCAACCCTATATAAATTTACTCGGGAGTAAACCCCGTTAAGTTAGTAGATTTACTTCTGAGTAAACAGGGATTGGATTATGCTTACAGTTACTTTTAGGTGCACAAAACCCCTTTGAGAAATGTTGTACGGGAGTTAAAAACAACAGCAAAGTGGCAATCCAACTAAAAACTTTCTATTCAATCAGGTAGAAGATGGAAGATTAAAGAAGTAGTTTCCTGACTGGCAATGGAAAAGTTAAAAAAAAAAAGATCTTAAATTGAGCTATATCCATGCAGTGAATATGGAGGGAATTGGGGGAGAGAAGCTGTCCATTAATTGATAATGATTTGTGGAATTGGTTATAGAATGTAAGAGCTGCTTTTGGCACTTTCTTCCCATTATCACATGCTTTTTTCTTTCACATAATGTATTTATTTGGATATTTTTAGCCTGCTTTTCAATTTGAAATGAAGTCCCAAAGAAGAGAATAAATAATAAAAGCAACAATTTAATAAATGCAGCAGAATTAAATAAACATACACAATACTATGCAATTTTGTATAGGTCTACTCAGAACTAAGCCCCATTGAGTTCAGTGGGGGTTACTCCCAGATAAATTTGCATAGGATTACAGACTACAATCCTAAATACACTTACTAGGGAGGAAGCACCACTGAATATGTAAGACTAACTTCTGAATATAGGAGTTCTAGTTAGAATATAGTTAGTATAGGATTATGCTGACAGTAAAAGGGAAGAATAGAACTATGTGTGTTTTAAAACAAGCAAGCCTTTTTTCTAGGCTCAAACAATAAAACTGCAGGGGAGTGGGGAGACTTGACCTGGTGCCTGAAACATAAATTTGACAGTACCAAGTGAACCTCCAGAAGCAAGGTGCCATCACCAAAAAGGCCCTTTCTACAGTTGCCACGGCTCCACACATGGAGAAAGACCTCTTATTGGAGCTGTTAAGCCTAAAATAGTGCCCTCTAGATTAAAAGTATAAAATTTAGGATGGTTTTATATGGATCCATGCTGAACATTTTCAATATGGATCCCAGTAGGCAATGCCCCTTGAGTTGCAGGACACTTAGAATTACCTGGTGGAAGCTACTGGCTTCAATTCTGGTGGGGCTGTGGATCCATTCTGGGTTTCAGTCAGAACCAGCCAGACCCTGGATCTGTTTTGGGGATATGGTTCAGCACCTTGGATAGGTCCTTTAGAGTTCTGGCTGGTTCTGAATAAAATCCAGAATGGATCCACAGCCCCACCAGAATTGAAGCCATCAGCCTACACTGGAAGTATCAATTTTAACCTTTAAAGCTCTATATTTATTTATTTATTTATTACACTTGTATACCACCCCATAGCTGAAGCTCTCTGGGCGGTTTACATAGGATTGAAGCAATTAATTGGGATTGGAGTACATGATTGGAGTACATGAGCCTTCTTCTATACTTACCTGCCTGAGATCTCCACCGGATAGTGGAGTATTGAAGCCAGGTTTTCCCTCAATCCCTCAGACTGGCTGCTAATGTGTTTCTGTTTGTCCTCCGAAACACATCAGCAGCCAGTAGAGCTCAGTATGTTTTTGGCAGCTCGTACCAGCCACATTCTACATCAATGGAAGTTGCCAAGTCCGTTTCAAAGGGAGACTTTTGTACAACACATTGCAGTATTCTAATCCATTTAATTAACCTTAATTAATCCATTTCATTAATCTTTGTGTGCCCTCATCTCACACGGACCAGGGGAATCTATACAAACCTCTCGGCATTCCCTGCTCTTCGGTTGCAGTCCTGGGAGTCATTCTCCATGAATCAGAAGGGATCTATTTCTGAATAGACATGTATCTGAGTGAGCAGTTAATAATGTAAAATTCTTGATTTAAGTATAGAGATGTGAAGGCCTGGAAAAAAAACAGAAAAATTTGGGAGGAAAGTTTTTTTCCCCCTTTTTTCCCGAAAATTTTCATTTTTTCCTGTTTTGGGGGGAAAGAACCAGACATTTTCAGGGGGAAAAGGGGAAAAAACTTTTTTTAAAATTTTTCTGTTTTTTTTTCTGGGCCTTCACATCTCTATTAAGGATACGGATACACACACCCACACCCACACACACCCCTTGAGAAATTTGTGCCAAGTTGTAAAAGTTTGGTCCCCAAATTCTATTCCTCCCCAGGCAAAAACATCAGAGAAAATTTAAGACCTTCATTCTAATATATGAGAGCAAGAATGACTCCTTTTAAAGGTTTTGAGGTTTTCTTTTACAGTTTCCTAACCTTAATACTGCATTTAATGGAGTTTTCAAAATCTACTTAATATACCCAAGGCTGTGTTTTTTGTCTTTTCTGGTTCTTGATCCCTGGGGGTGACTACAGCTCCATGACATAGCACATGCTGTGCATTCACAAACATTTCTAAATGAATACCTGGAATCTCAAGTTGAAGAAAGTGAGGAGGCGGGTGTTCCCTGGAAGCTTGGAGTGACAGGCAACCAGGTGGCCTCCAGATATTTTAGACCACAGCTCCCACGAACCCAAGTCAGAATGTCCAATGGTCAGATATAATGGGGAGTTGTAGTCCAAAGCCTCTGGAGACTACCAGATTGCTTACCCATTAATACTTGGGAAGATGAAGAAATATAATCATATAAGGCAGCTTCCTATATGCACAAATTCTACCTGAAATTTGCTCCTTTTTATTATTTCTGAATCTGTGCTTGACCATGTTAACAGGCACTGGCTGAGAAAAGCCTCAGTCGACAGAATTCATGGGCTCTGGATGGGCTACTTGTCTCATATGCCATAAGAACTGCTGGGCTAGGTGAGTCAGACTAACCCTATGCTATGTTACCATTTGATGACTGATGATGGCCATTAACCAGCTTTCTTTGCCCTACAGTTTCTTTCAAACTGCATTCCTGAATATGTATTCTCAGGAGAATGCCCTGATAAGTTCCATGGGACTTACACCCTGGTAAGGATAGGATTTCAGCCTTTATGGTGACCTTGTACACCTGCATTTTTTCCCAAAAGGGAAACTGAGGCTTTGCCATAATTTCAGTCCATGGCAGAGATGATGAGACTTGCTCCTTGAACTCTCTGATCCAAGTCTAGCACTCTGTCCACTGAACCACATGGCATTTCACTAAACTGTGTTTCAGCATGTTCTAGATTTTTGTTGTTATTTTTAAGCAGATTTGCAAACAGGAAAAGCTCAAAATACAATTTAGATTTGCAATAAAGCAAGCAGAGGCAGTCCGTTTGTGTAAAATAAGCAAGAGTTTTGATTCCCCCAACGCCAATTTAAGATTGCATGTTATAGACACTTGTTTTGCTTTGCCCAATGGTGACGATAATTTTACCACTCCACCTTCCTTCCTTGATTTCCAGTTAGGTGCAGACGTGTAGTCTTGACCATTTGGACAGGACTTTAGTAACAACCAGATTAAAACAGGCTACATGGATGCCATGCTAAACATACACCACATAGAAAATGGTTGTCCTCATTCAGCCCAAATCTGCATCATATTTATCTCTATTGGTTCATAATTCAAGTGCCAATGCATAGGATACAAAAAGTCATATGAACTGGTCATCATTTCTGTAGATAAGTACCTGTAGGTGGTTCAAATGAATATTAAAATACATTCTATGAAGCATTGGCTACGGTGTGCGTTTCTTATTCTAAGCAAATTGCATTGAATTTGATATGCATCTAGCTATTGTCAGGGGCATGCAGATAACAGAATAAGTGGTCAGTACTTCAGGCTTCTCAGAAGTTACCCCCTAGTTATCCACTAGGAGAGTGAGCTCTTAGGTGAGAAGCAATGCCTTATATTTAGATAGAAATTTCTATCCCATTAAGTAGCAAATATTTTAACAGCACAA
This sequence comes from Anniella stebbinsi, assembly GCA_029215795.1. NCBI lineage: Eukaryota > Metazoa > Chordata > Lepidosauria > Squamata > Anniellidae > Anniella > Anniella stebbinsi. The sequence goes on along the minus strand of JARDYH010000001.1, from coordinate 163,269,456 downwards.
TCTTGTACCTGTCTACTCAAAAGTAAGCCTCTTAGGGAGCAATCCAATGGTTTAGACAGGAAAAAAAATCCAACAATTCCCAGCATTCTGCATGCTGGAACTTTTAAAGGCTTTTTTCTGTCTAAATGTGTAGAATTGCACCATTAGTCTTTCATCAGTGAGTTAGAAGCCAGGAGATCTAAGCACTATTTGGAAGTTTTGAAGCAATCAATTGCACTTGATAAAGAGAAGAATCCATGAAATGTGTTTGGAACTATAAACTTTGTTTTAGCTGTCTTTTGTTTTAGCCTTTTAGAACTGTGTTATTTGAGTGTTTGTTTTGCAATTCTCATTCTTTCTTGTTAGCCTGGGTTCATCGTGTATAAAAAGACTAGCATGTTCACTGTGTTCTGTAGTAGTGATGATTTCATTCTGTTAGAAGCTGGATTCGTTCTGTTATCTTATACATCTGGCTGCTGTTAAGCATATGTTTGACTCAACCATTGACCTAGTGTTTTATAGAATACATTTACAGCTTCCATTTCAGATCCAAGGACACCCACTCACCTGCTTAGTGACTCAAAAATATTTTAAAGAGTTCAAAACTACCGTGATCCATTTCAAACCAAAACACCATTGAAATGACAATTTTAAAAAATCCAGAACAAGACTAAGCCAATATTGAAATAATTGCTCACAAGCCTTACATAGCAAAAACATTTTTACAAGTCTCTTCAAGCTCATCAGGAAGTTAACTTGATGTACTCCCTGGGGCTCAGACTTGCCCAGTGAGGGTGCAACCACTGAAGAGGCCCTGCTTCTTTTGGCTACCTTCCTAGCTTCCATTGGCCAAGAAAGCCCAAACAGAGTGTCATCTGAAAACAACACGCCAGGCATTGCATATGGGAGAAAGCATTCTGTTTGTATACCCTGAAGCCAAACAGCAGCCTTCTCCAACCTGGCACCCTCAATATGTGTTGGACTACGATACCCATCATCCACAGCGAGCATGCTCCATAGGCATGCTAGTTGGATATTATGGGAGTTGTAGTCCATCACATCTGGAGGGTGTCGGTTGGAGAAGGCTGGCATATGGCATCAGGCTTTAAAGATTAAAGGGAATTAAAGGGAATGAGCTCCCCACCGAGGCCCACCTGTTGCAAACACTGTCATCTTTTTGGCTCCAGGTTAAGACTGCCCTCTACTCCCAGGCACTTCTGGCATATGATGGGGCACTTAGGTCAGCTGTCTTGAACAGATCTTTTATTGAAACTGAATACTGAAATTGCTTTTGACAGTTTACATTGTAATAAATTCTGTACATTTAAAAAATGAGATTATGTTTTATTCTAATGTTGTATCATGTAATGTTGTTTAATGTTAATAATAATAATAATAATAATAATAATAATAATAATAAATTTTATTATGGCCAACAAGACCAGCAAGTGTTGTTTAATGTTGTGTCATACTGAGGCTTGTATATTTTGTGAATTGTTGTGAATCGCCCAGAGAGCTTCAGGTATTGGATGGTGTAGAAATAATATTAATAATAATAATGATACAACCTTTAGAAACGGGGCCTACCAAAATGCATCCACACCAACTTCCAGAAAGTAGTCATACTTAAAACATGTTCAATAGATAGGAAATTCCTGAATCAGTAGAAGACAGCTTGACTTGGCAAAGCCCGTCATGTCCATCTAAAAAAAACGCCACAAGCAAGAAAAGAGAGATGATAATAATAATGGTGGTGGTGGTGAAGTACTTCAACTTTTTTAAAGCCAGATACTGATTGGGAGCCAATGCATTATATATCACTGGCTGAGGCTGATGGGAATTGCAGTCCAACAACAACTGGGGGGACACACATTCCCCACCCCTGTAATGATATGATCAGAGGGCCCATCTAATCTTGGATGAGAAGGTTCCAACTATGGCCAGCCACATACTTCCAGGAAACTCGTCCACAGAATGTGATGTCCTTAGTGCAGGGTTGAGAGACTTGTGGCTCTCCAGATGTTGGACTACAATGACCATGGGTCATGCTGGCTGGGGATGATGGGAACTGGAGTCCAACCACATCTGGAGGGCCACAGGTTCCCCACCCTTGCCCTGTTTTTTGTCCGCCAGGAAATGCTAATCAGAATTTGGCTCGCGGTGAGCCAGTGCAATTGGGTTTTCTGGAGCTTGTACCAGTTCACAACCAGGCATCCCCCTTCTGAACCTGCTGTGCAGTTTCCAAGGGGTTTGTCAAGGCGGACCTCAGAGATCAGCGCTACAGATATTACCACAGCATTTATTTATGTCATGTTCGGTGGGGATTAACTATGCTTCCCTTTGTGCCTTCAGGAAGAGGTGGATTAAAGAGAAGCATGAGAGGGTGATGGCAAAAGAGAACGGAAGCCGGCAAGAAGTGCTACTGCAGAACCCCTGCAGGGAAAATAGGTCGCAGGAAAAAGGGAACGAATGCTGCAATCATCCTACACTCACTTTCCTGGGAGTAAACTCCGTTAAAAGCAGTGGAATGTACTTCTGGGTAGGCATGAATAGGCTTGTGATTCAATGGCATGGTCAATAAAGGTGCTTTGGATCAAAAAGAAAATAGGCTAACAAAAGACAGCCAAAGAAGCAACTGTAACAGACACAAAAAGGGAAGGGAGAAATGTGCCATCATAAAAGGATCACATTTTAAAAGAAAGCTTTGGTTCTTGGAAGCCTTGGTTGATCACATCAATGTTCCGCTATCGCAATACCACATTCACTTCGATGGGTAGCAAAAGGGCATGAGATGCTTTAAATCCAACATTCTGGTGCGCTTTGCAAACATCTAATTGCGCTCCGGCTTTTGATCTACAGTTTTCTACAGGAAAAGCCAGGAGAGCAAAAGCTATAACTCACTGCAACTGATTTGCAACTACTGGGATTCTGCACAGGATTTGTTTAAAAACGACAGCAGGGGGGGGGGGATGTACCATTTCCCTAAATTCATTATAAAATATTCTTAACCACTTGATCTTGAAAAGTAAGCCTAAACAACATTTTCCTTTTGCAGTGACTCGTGGTTTCTGCAGACACCATGGAGTTACACTCCTTATTCTTCATTTCTTGCAAACAGAGTTCAAATAAATGGGAGAGGCCTGGCAGGACTCAAGCAAATTCTCCTCATTCAGATTTGTTTGCAAAAGCATCGTATATTAACAGGTCCCAAATCCATATAGTATAATACATGTATTAATCCACCTCAAAGATCACAACAAATGTGCAAGTTTTCAAAATCGATAGCTCTTTTTGTTAGGCAAGATGTTACCAAAAAACAAGTTGGCGGCGGACAGGAAATAGGAAGGGGCTAAAACAGCTGCCTGAATGTTGCAGACTCAGGGTGTCTGTGTAGTCAGAGTCCTACGATGATAATAGAGGAGGAGGAGGTGTTGCAGACATTCGTCTTGGCCTCTGCCAGATGATGTGATGCTTTCTGGTTGTAGTTTAGGCTTTCCCTGGGCCTTAAATAAATTAACTAGGCCACTCCACTTTACGGCTCCATTTTACTTCTCTTTTATTGTTGCTGGACTTACATAAACGCTGTGTTTTTGTGCTATGTTTTAAGGCTGTATGTTAATGTTGCATGTTAATGGTGTGAGAGATTCTATTATATTCAGTGGTATAGAAATGTTGCAAATAAATGAATAAATAAATTTAGTGTCCCTGAAACCACTGGGAACAGGAAAGTAGCAGACAGTGTTCATCCTCTGTTTTTGAAAATATATAATCCAACTGTTAACTCAAAACTAGGGTGACCAGATGGCTCGGGGTTTCCCGGTCCTAACCGGGAAATCTGGGGCGATCCGGCCCAACAGGGGGGCAGCGGGGGCAAACCGGGGTGGCGGGGGGTCACGCGGCGGTGGCAGCGAGCGACGAGCGGCGGTAGACCCGGCGGCGGTGGCAGCGGAGGAGCCTGGGAAGCAGCCGCCCCAGCAGGTAAGTGCCCTCCCTCGCGCCTCACGCTCCTTACCTGCAGGGGCATCCGCTTCCCTCCGGTGCTCGAATCTACTGAGAAACAGGCTTCGCGGCCTGTCCCTCAGTAGCGCGCCGGGTGATGACGTCATCACTTGGTGCGATACTGAGAGACAGGCCGCGAAGCCTGTTTCTCAGTAGATTTGAGCACCGGAGGGAAGTGGATGCCCCTGCAGTAAGGAGCGCGAGGCGTGGGGCGTGAGGCACGGGGCACAGGGCGCGGGGCACTTACCTGCTGGGGCGGCCGGGTCCACCGCCGCCAGGTCCTCCACCGCCGCTGCCGGGCTCGTGAGGCCAGAAGCCGCGCGGAAGGGACGGGAGAGGGACGGATCCGGAAGTGATGTAATCGGCCCTCCCCCGCCTCTTCTGCGCGGCCTCTGGCCTCGTCGGGGCTCATCGGCGGCTGAGGAGGAAGACCTGGCAGCGGGGGACCCGGCGGCGGCGGCGGAAAACCTGGCGGCGGTGGGGGACCTGGGGGAGGTGGCGGACCCGGCAGGGGCGGCAGTGGAAGAGAACCCGGTAGGTCCGGGCTGATGTTTTTTGGGGGTGGGTGGCTTGGTGGGGGGGTTGTTTTGGGGGGGTGGCTTGGTGGGGGGGTTGTTTTGGGTGGCGGGGGGGGGACTGGGATTTTGGGTTCCAAAATCTGGTCACCCTACTCAAAACTGTCTCCAAACTGGGTGAACCAGACAGGATCTTTGGTGAGTGGAAAACAGACGAAGAGATCAACTAGGCAGTCTTTTATTAACAAAGCTGGAAATAAATGCTAGGTTTTGTTTTTTTAAAAATGAGTCAAATGAGTGATGGCAGGGTCTCTTTCTTTAGAAAACAGAGCATACTTACTTTCCAACAGGAGTTGCACCAATGCTTAAGCTTGTCTTGCCTGTTCCATCTAGGGATGTATGGATTTTGTATGACCTTGTATCGAATCATTATGAATGTGGAAAACAAACCAGGAAATAACACTATGAAAGCGATATATGGAATGTGGATTGTGCCTCAACAGTTATCAGAGCACTTCAATACCACTATAAAGCAGTAGTGTAGGAGCTCCATCAGATGAACGTTTTATAGCACGCTCGTTACTGGGCACTCACAGATTTTCACGGGTCCCTCTCATGATGTCATCTGCCTCCAGTGCGCCTCCCACCTCTTCTAGCCTTCTTCACACGACAAAAAACAAAACAAAAAACACCCCAGTAAGTCTGACTTATCTTTTGAGATGGAAGTTGCCACTATCTCCTGCTATGTGCAGGAGAAGCAGCTGGATCAAAACAGCCCACTGAATGGGCCACATGCACTTTGTTTACTTCCTTTTTCCTCCCACTTGAGAATGAGGAGGTAATGAGGGACAAATGTGTGGGCTGAGAAGCGATGGTAAAGAAATGTGATTTCCCCCATATGATGATGCTCTAGGTCTAGCCCCGTTCCTTCTTTGTTTCACAGATTGTCAGGCATCTTTTGTTTCATTGTCCACTCATTGACAGAATCAGATAGTTTTTTAGAGATGAATGAGATTTTTGCTCCACTTGTGCATGTGGGCTTAGGGCTAATAAGCAGCAACACAAGTGCAAATTTGCACAACTCTCCCCCAAAAGTGTGTGTGTGTGTGTGTGTGTGTATATATATATATCCATCCATCCATCCATCCATCCATATATATATATAAAATCTCTGGTCCACAAGTCTGCAGCATCCAGTTGACTTGGAAAAGTCCCATCTGCTGCAGAATTCACAGGTCAAATTCATAGAAATCTAAACCCATTTGAATCAGTTGCAGATTTCTCCAGCATCCCTGGTTCCAACCAGACTCTCAGAGCAAAACTACACATTGGTGGCGGAAAGGGTGGGCAGAAAGTGGCTTGGTCTTGAATGGGTGATGAAGACCCATTAGCTTTACAGAAGGCCTGCTCCTGGTGGAGATGAAAACTGCTAGAACTGGTTTGTTGCTATGGATCGACACCGTTGCCTGCATTTCTGGACTCTCCTTGGGAGCATAGCCATGGGGGACTGTCATGATGAGCGTCTGCACTTCAACATTTATCATTCCAGCATTCCACCCCTTTGTGGGAGAAGTGAGATATATTCACCATCCTTAGCCCAGCATCTTCCAGGGTCATCCCAATTATCTTAATCAAGTCAGAATATTCATACATTCAAATGAGTTGCAGCTCCCCTGGCCCATACTACATTTCCGGAATAGTCTTCATGGCACTGTAAAGTCCCCACCTCTGCTCTCAGAAAGCTCATTTATATTTCAACAAATCTTTCCCTAGAGTAGGAGTTCTACAGGGGCACATAATTGTAGTAAAATCCATTATGTACGATACCGCTTCCAAGGCAAAGGCATACTGGGGAGGGGTCGGAAGGGATAACCAGGTTACTCAATATGATTAATGATTGTTGTATTGCCATAAGTTTGCATCAGCTTAATTTTTAAAAATGGGGTAGGTTTTGTTTTGGGGTGGGGGGTTTCTGGACAACAAGTTTAACGAAGTTGTGGGCAAACTGTTTTACCATCTCATTAGAACCCAATTAAAGAGTGATGCTTACTCTCCACATAGTTTGAGTTTATAAATAAACCCAGCTGTCTCCTAAGCAAATGGAGTTGTCTTGGCTACCAAGGTTAGCACAGCAAAAAAAAGGTTAGAGAAGCAAAGAACCAGGCTAGCTCATGCAAATGCAAGATTCCAAATTCCCCTTTAAGGAGTCCAATGAGATAGTTAATTGAGTTGTCATCTATTTCGAATCAGAGCCAGCTTCTCATCTTTTGAACTTTGGCCTGCCTTAATAAAGGGCCTATTCTGACATGCTCAGTATGAACAGAGAAACACACATTCTTACAGTTGCTTTCATTATCTTCATTTCTTTTATCAGAGTTTTTAGTTGCATTCTCTTCTGAAAGGCACTCAAAATTACATTCAAAGTCAATACGATAGCAAAATGGGAAAATCCACAAAAGAACCAACAGCAACATCAAATACCTTCCTGAATAAGAAGATACTTGGCTGAAGGTGGAAGCTAAAATCAGAGAGGGCTAGACAGACTTTCCGTGGTAGGAATAGCCACTGAGAACAACCTGCCACCCAAATGGCTTTGAATACTCATGACTCTAGCCCCGTCTCTCTTCCTCTAGCACAACTCCCTCCCCCTTTTGCCAAGTAACAGATATGTTCTATAATAAAGTACCTCAGAGCATGTGCAGAGTGTCCTTCCATCTCTACTATGCCACTGCAGCCTGACCCTGCACACTTAGAAAGAAGGGCCAGGGGTTCCTTGTACGGCAAATGTCCCAAGCACCAAACATACCTGTTCCCTTTAGCACGCATGGGAAAGTGTATGGTTAACCTGTCCACTTTAAGTTCAAAGAAAAAGCTGCTACGTGCCCCAGCCCCGTTTGCTCCAGATCACAGGAATATGGATTCCTGCTGAAAATCCTGCTGCTAGTTGCAAAGATGCTGTTTGCAATGTCACCTGTTGCTTCATTAAATCCTTCACTCTCTTAAATTTCTCAGTCTAGTAGCCCACTCCATTGCAGTAACTCACATAACACTACAACAGCAGTTTACATAAAATGGGGACTGCGTTACCAAAAATCTGAAAACATCATACTGCTTATCATGCTGCCTCCCAACTTATACTTTTCACATGGACAGCTGACTGCCATGTGCTAATCAGATCTAAGGCAACACAGCTCTAATCTTGATTTGCATATAACACAAAAACCATGGCTTATTTAATTTATGGTTTGTTGCCCTATTGAGAGTTTGTCTGGCAGATGATTCAAAGAACTGCAGTTTGTTTTCTCAATCCCTGGGTTGTCTCCCTCCTCCATTGCCAATAATAATAATAATAATAATAATAATAATAATAATAATAATATATTTATTCATTTATTTATTTCTTACCCACCTCTTCCTCTGGATTGAGGTGGGGAACAACATTAAAAGCAAATGTTATAAAATACATAAAACATATAAAAATTAATACATTATTAAAATACCAATAAAACTCTTAAAATTAGACTGGGTAGGCCTGCCGGAAGAGATCAATCTTATAGCTTTCTTAAATTCTGGAAGACTGTTTCCTGGTATCCCAAAGGCCTTTGTAATGCTGTAGTATTGGTATGTAGAGTAGCTGGCTTTATTTTGTTTTTACCACTCTTGCCAGCCACTGCTGTAGCCTGGTGAAATAACCCATGAGCAACCCACAACTCTGGGTTCACACATAATGAAAACCCACGTTTTAAACATCCCAGAGTTCTCAACCCAACAACAAACCATAGGTTGACTTTCTGAGTTGTTCATGGTTTGCTAGCACGCCTGGGTTCACACATCACATCAACCCAGGATTCAACAACCCACAGGTTAAATAAAACCTGTTATCTGCAGATTTACTGTGTTATTTTATTTTATGGTTTTAAGTTTTGTTTGGCAAACCATCCAGAGAGCTTCAGCTAATGAGTGGTATAGAAATGTAATAAATAAATACATTTCAATAGGGGAGTTAAATCTCCTAATTAAGAATGTGCTTAAATCACTTCCATTGAAATTACTGAAATGTAAAGTGATTCAAAGCCAAATGACACATTATGCTAAATGTGCAGCATATGTCTGAGGGTTAGCCTTTTCTTTTCTCTAGGGTAAGCACACACAGCCCTGATTTGTGTTGGGGTCACTGCACGCTGTGCGGAGAGGATTAAACCTTCCCCATGTACACACAATTTGCTTCCCCAAAATTCCCCTTTCCTACAGGGGAGTTAACAAAAGAAAAAAGCCTTGATTGATGCCAACATGAGCCTGAAGCGTGCTGTATTTGAGGCTATGTCTGTGTCATCACATTCACACACCCAAGTCATCACTTGATGTTGCATTCAACATGTGATAAACTGATATGCGTACATCAACCAGCTCTCAACACAGAACAGGATGGGTATCCCCTATATTTTGTTAGTAAGGGAAATGAGAAACCATCTTATAAAATGACAACCGTATCAGTGGTCCATTTATTATGTTGGTATTCTGACTTGCCTCTGGGTTGCTCAAGACAGCATGAATATGGTTCTCAAGCGATTTCCCATGCAGGCACTAACCAAACCTACTTGTGGTTAGGTTCAACTGTGTTTCTGTATCATGTGTGCTCAGAACACTTTATGGATTTTGAAAATGTACTTCCATCTCTGTTATTCTGTAAAGATTATTTTGATTCTCCGTGGTCATTTATATGGAAACGTAATTAATCCCCCAGCTCAAATTGCTGTTTATATGAACTAGGGTTTTGTTTTTTGGGGCTTTTTTATGGTTTGGCTGAGATGGCACCTCACATCTGTGAAGCTGAGATGAATTAATAATCTGAATACTTTTTGTTGGAAATGCAATATATGAGACCATAATTGTTCTCATTCTGGATAGCCTTGGCATAAAAACACAAGAAGAGCCATGCTGGATCAGACAAAGGGTCCATCTAATCCAGCATTTTGTTCCACAGTGGCCAACCAGATGGCTATGGGAAGCCCACAAGCAGGACATGAGTACAGCACCACCCTTCCATTTGTGTTTCCCAGCACTTGGTGTACATAGGCATACAGCCTCTGATACTGGAATTAATATGTAGCCATTAAGACCAGTAGCCATTGATAGGCCTTTCCCCTCTACCAATTTGCCTAGTTCCCTTTTTAAGTTGGCAACCACCTTGTTTACTTTTAACTGTGCACTGGGTGAAAAAGTCCTTCCTTTTGTCTGACCTGAATCCCCCACCATTCAACTTCAGTGGATGATCTCAGCTTCTAGCAGGGGTGCCCTTCCATGAGGAAGGGTGAGACCCTTGCCTCAGACAACGGATTGGGAGGGGTTGAACTGCATGCCCTCCTTATCCACAGCCCAGAGGGCTGCTGAGACCAGCTGCGATTCTGTGGCTAGCAGCAGTCGCTGAGGCAGCTGTTACTGTCTGCCTGTTCCAGAGCATCTGCTGGGCTCAGTGCCCTACTCTGAAAGCCCTCTGGCATTGGGTCAGCTGCCCTGGAAAGGCCCGCTGGCCCCTTTCCTGGCCCCTTTTCTGATTATTATTATTATTATTATTATTAAATTGTAATTATACATGTAGGGTATATGTCAATTGCTTTTCTTTATTATCATCATTATTTGTAAAAAAATGACACTATTTTGAACTGCACTCATTTCCGTATGGCAGGTGTTATACCATTTTGCCCTCCTGAAGACAGCTAATTGCATATTCTCATTTGAGACTCTGAATTCGGACGACACAATAAGCAACTGGGGGGGAGGGGGGAACAATCGTCAGTTGTATTGACTATCGTATCATCCGAATGCTGCCATAGTCAACTCAGTGCTGATCCTAATCCACACCATGGTTGATTATTTATTACCATGTTGTGTGGGGAGTACTCCCTAGATGAACAACTGTAAAGTTGATTATTACCCCACCATTGACTATCGTGTTGTCCGAATTCAGCCTCTGTGTTTGCAGCATTGCTGTGTCTATGTTCTATCTATCCTGGTTCCATTGACTTTCTTGCATTTAATTGTATTGGATGTTTCCCCCACCTGGTTGTACTTTCAAGACACAAAAGGTTCTATGTCAACGTGAGACCTTGTGCTGTCACTTGCTGCAGCAAGTTTAGTTTGGTGTACATGCGCCTACATTTTTAGTATATAAAACATTCTTATCCTGAGTGTCACCTGCTTTTTGCTACAACTGCGGGTCCATTGATTCGTTTGGTGGTTCTTCTGGAGGGTTCCCTCCTTCTTGCTTCACGCTTTCCTGCTGTGACCACCATGGCTGGAAAATGGCCAGTGTGGCTCTGCGGATGGGTCAGCAAGCCCAATCCATCACTCTGAAGGTCAAGTTTTCATCAAGCTACCCAGATGGTCAACACTGACACTACAACTCCAAGATCGCGATCCTGGCCAGTCACTGCCCGGTCAGACCCCATCAACATACATGCGAAGTTAGAATTTCTTTTGCCTGAATGTGTGCATGACTTCTCACTTGCTTCCCTTGAACCACATTGGCCATTTTAATGCCGATTCCCTCAGTTTGGATCTCTCCAAACTGGAAAAACATTCATTAAAATGCCAAGTGCAGTTCAGTGCAAGCAAGTGTGAAGTGAAATGATGCAAGTGTGAAGCGATCCTTTTGGAGATCATCACTACCCCTTTCTGTTATGTTATTATGATTTATTTCATTTCTGTGCCACCCAATAGCCGAAGATCTCTGGGTGGTTCACAAAAATACACACCACAATACAAGATAATTAAACATAATATAAAATCTCTAACATACAACATTTAAAACAATTTAGAGCACAATCCTATTAATTGTGCCCCTGCTGCTCCGCCCACTAGGACATTGGACGCTGCAGAATCACCATCGTCAGAGCTTATTGCATCGGCCGTCACAATTGCTCTGAAAGAGAATTTTCAGTTCAACTTTTTAAAAAATCGGATTTGTTTTGTAAAGCTTTGCCAAGGGAAAAACACTTACCAATGAATTTCATCAGAAACAAGCATTGGATCCTACATATTTGAATCGTTTTGTGGGGATTTTTTCCGTTGTATAATTTTTGCAATTTACTATTAGACCCTATCGAATGAAAGTTTTACAGATACTTTTAAATATAAAAAAGGGACATTCACAGAGACCTTTGAGCGAGGAACAAGGGGGTTCAGTTCCCCCTCCCCAGAGTGCTATTATTCTATTGCATAGGAATAGGGTGCCTACCCCCTCAATCATTCAATTACATAAGGCAGTCATATAATCTCCTCTGCATCCCTTGCTGTCATCTCGATTGACGTAGGAGACTATTAATCAGAGGGAGATTCAGTGTTCAAAGATGTTGCCTCTGGAACTAAATGGTTTCATCAGAAATAGAGCCTCCCTTCTCCCAATGAGAGAACCTATTTATGGCGTGAACTGACAGCTTGGGGTTTCATACACACGCTGCTGTGAACCTTTAGCTTGCCATTTCGGAATAAACAACAAATACCTGAAAGCAAACGGCCAAGTTATTGGGCACTATTTTCCCCCCCATAAGTCTTAGGAGCTAGACAGACCTACAACCCAATGCTAACAGGCACAGGAACACTTACCCAGATATCCCTACAAGATTATCTTCTGTAAAGAACATTAGTGTTACAAACAGTATATATATATATATATATATATATATATTCTTTTAAAATCTGATTTAGCGTTACTTCTTCCAATAGGTTACAGGGCAACAATAAACATTCTGCCAAGTGGCATGTGCCCTGTGTTATGTAGCCGTGTAATGTGACTTTTTCTTTCATTCCCCACACAAACCCCAACTGTATTCAGAATGCTTGCCTGCTTGCTTGGGTTTAAACATCACACATGGCAGGCTATGAATGCAAAGATGCCGCCTGCTCCTATCCAAAATCCTTTGTTCAATCTAGAAGAAAGTGGTGGTTATTATTTACAAGGAAAGGGGAGCACCTAGTGGACTGGATATTAAGTTGCAACTCTGAAAGAATGCGGAACTGAAAGCAAACTGCCATTTTTGAATGATTGGGGAAAAATAGCTATAAATGAACTTTTCTTCCTCCTTCATGCGAAACTGAGAAAAGAAAAACAACAAGAAGGAGTTCTGTGGCACCCTTAAAACCCACATACAGCATAATTGTATACATGTCTACTCAGAAATAAGTGTCATTGAATTCAGTGGGGCTGACTCCCAGGAAAGAGGGTATAGACAGAAAAGAGACTTACAGCTTAAGCATGTCTATACATGCATAGGACTGCAGCCTTGGGGCCGATCTACACAGTCCTTTGGAACGTTTTTAAAAGTATTTTAAAACGTTCCAAATAGGTGCGTTCTAAAACATCTTAGGCCACATTACTGAGTACTCACATTACAGGAGAACAATCTTCAGTCTTTAAAGTGGTGTGTACGGTCACACGCTATTCTGCCCTGTCTCTTTCTCTTTCATTTTTTCAATGAGTTTAGGGCAAGGCATTGTGGGGGTTGTAGTTCAGTCACCACTTCCTCCTTTGTTCCTCTGTCATACCCTAGCAAGTATAGGGCTAGGCATTGTGGGTGTTGTAGTTCACTCACCCACTTCCTCTTTCTTCCCCACCAATCAACTGCTAAGCATTTGGGCGCTGGTCAACGAAGCACTGCTCCCAGGAATCACAAACAGTAAGAAAGGACACATTATTTTACTTAAAACAATTTATTAAAAGTGAAACTGTTGTATATAACTGAAGGGAGTTTTAAAAAACCTCAGATATACAACGTTATAGGGAGTGCATCATGTGGCCCAAAGTGTTTTCATAACCCTTATAAAACGGCAAAAACCTCATATGTAGATCGGCCCTTAGTTAATTTGGCATGGAGTGACCATGCACTAGAATGGAGATAGCCAACGTCTGATTTCTCGGGGGCCACTCAGTTGTAATGGTGGCCTGGAACTTTATTTTGCCACAGAACCCAACTCCATTGAGGGATGGTAGTCAAGTTCCGTAAGGAGTTTACAGTTATGGAGCACATGCAGTTAGGCATTGTCAGGACATTATGAAATAAAAAATCCCAAGCAGATATGTAAGATAAAACATGGAATCATCTACATGCACAACTTTTTTTGTGTGGGCAGGTGACTGATTCTCCAGAATGAAAAAATGGTCACATCATAAAAATTTAGTACGGCCACCAAAGTGCCATGATAAAATTGCTATAACCCATTGTCAGCCAATAAAACCTTCATCACATACATGGTTGCCTGTAACATTGCTAGTAGGGATGGGTGAGAAATTTGTTCAGTTTGCATTTTAGTGCGAAGTTGCCTAATTTTGAACTTTTAAACCAATGCACAGTTAGTTATCCTTCAAAATCTGCCCTTCATCGAATTTTGCAATGGAGTTCTCCATATGTTTAAAATGTGGATATTAGGGGAAATGCACATCCAAATGCATGCATTCATGATAATAATATTTAATATGCAATATATTAGGAAAATCACTAGCAAAAGATGTGTATATTAAGAAAATTTGCATACCAAAATGCATGAGTTAGGAGAAATGCACATAAAATGTTTACAAATTGTCATGGCAGCTTAAAAAAAAAATCTCAAAATTTGGGGAAAACCTAATTTAAGACTGGAAAAATGAGAAACTGAGGGGAAACTAAAATGAATGCATTCATGCATCCCTAGTTGGTAGGTTTGTATAATATGGAAGCCCCGCGGTGGCTGCGACTCTGCGCTGCATCAGTTATGTTTCCAATGTGGTATAGGGACTATTTGGTTTGCGGAAGCCACTGAACATCCATAGCCTGCAGTAGGACACCAAGTGCAACGCTAAGTGTGCATTTAGTGTCGCACTTGGTGTGACACCAAGGTGCATGCCAAAGTGCTGCCTCTGGCAACCCCACCTTAAATACCTGGTTGGGTGGGGATAGAGGCACACACAGGCTCAGGCTGCAGGTTCAACAGGCGCAGCAACAGTCAGGCAGCTCCTTCTCTCACAGGCTCTTCCTACCCAACAGTTATATGATACAGCCACTGCCATAAAGCTGTGCAATGAAAAAGTCGGGGACATACCTCAATTTTTTGGGTGGGAGTGAGGTCACCCTGGCTCTTCCACTGTCTGACCTCAATCCATGGCCAATCCAGGGGGCGGTCCTGGCAGAAGATGACTGGTGATTGGTCACCGGAAACCAGGAAGCAGACGGGCAGTTCCAGCACCCAGATGACTACCGGAAACCCCAAACCTCCTCCTTGGCATGGGAATTACCCGACGTTACCCCAGCTAAGTGAGACTGTGGGGGTTTGGGGGGGAGGTGGCACCAACTCAGCACCATGAAGACAGTCCCTTACACATAGTTAAGACTAATGCTGAGATGCATTATATCACATAGAGTTGGTAATACCACAGTACAGGCTCTAAATAGAGTGTGGGAGTTAGGTTAGCTCAACATCTTTCTTTCCCAATACAGAAGTGAAGTATACTTTGTACTGACAGCTTGATTTAGCTCACTGTTCCCCAAAGCAGAATTCTATGGCTTGGAGTCAGGGACGGATTGAGTGGGGTTATGCTCCTTCAAATTATTCCAATCAGTACCAAACACCTGGAAGTGCACTTGAAATGATTTTGAAGCAAAATATTTATCATGCCACCCAAAAAAAAGAAAAGAAAAGAGAAAAAAGGCTTCTAGAGCGCTAATCCTAAATGGCTCTTGGTATTTACAGAGCTAAGAAGTGGCTTCTTTTTCATCTGAAAGTTGGGAGGGAAATGCAGCGAATTCAGCAGTGGGGTTAGAAAATAAAAGAAATCGCTACTTGACTTTCTTCACTTCTGTGAAGAGCATAAGCACCTGCTCAGATCAACTGATAGCACTCCAGTACGGCGAAGAGGCTGGCATTTTAGCAGATAGTATTATCGCATTCATGTTGATGCAATACAAGGTTGTGGAGGGACAACTGTGCCTATGAAATCTGATTGGACTTTTACACATCCAGGATTTTCAGTTCTGAAATGGGGATGGTAGACAGAGTAGGCTCCATATTTGAGGGGAGGCTGGGGGACCCAACTCCAGTGTTGGTGCACCCCACTAGGCTTACCTGGTGATGTGTCATGTAGTAGTGCACTGAGCGGTACTACAAGCCGCACCAGGTGCCTGAATCATGCTACCATTTAAATTTCCCACAATGGCCCTGGATTATGCTGTGTCAGAGGCATCATGGGGAAATAGACCCATTCATCCAGCACTGTTAAAAGTGCTGGGCCATACATTTTTCTTAATGGAGGCACCAGAACAAACATCTACAGTGGCCCCCGCTGGGGACTCCAGCTGCTGCTCTAAGGTGCCAGCCAATGCCATTGGTCCTAACTGTACGTAGTACTTTAGCACCAGAACTTCTCTTGTTAAAAATAAAACCATGAGCACTAACAAAAGGAAGGGTAGCATGTTGTTCAGAAAATATTAGTTTTGCACTCCACAGGAAGACCATTCATTCATTTTGCAGGAGGATTCTTCTTTCTGCAGTCATGGCTTGGAAGCACTACATCAGAGAAGGATTTAGGTGTGGTTGTTGACAGCAATCTGAGCGTGAGTCAGCAGTGTGAGATAGCTGCTAGAAGGGCTCATGCAGTTCTGGACGACATCAGAAGAAGCATTGTGTCCAAGACGCGTGAAATCCCTCATTCCTCTCTACTCAGTACTAGTGAGACCACACCTGGAGTATTGTGTACGATTCTGGGCACTACAATTCCAGAAGGACATAGATGGGTTAGAACAGATTCAGAGAAAGGCAACAAAGATGATCCAGGGACTTGAGGACATGCCCTATGAGGACAGGCTGAAGGCACTTGGGATGTTCAATCTGGAGAAAAGACGACTGAGGGGAGACACGTTAGCGGTGTCCAGGTTCATAAAAGGATGCCACAGGGAAGATGGACAAGAACTGTTTTCCATGGCAACAGAAATTAGGACCCAAAATAATGGGTATAAATTACAGCTACCTAGATCCAGATTAATTATAACGCAAAACTTCCTGACAGTAAGATCTGTACTACAGTGGGACAATCTACCTACAGTGGTTTTGGGTTCTCTACCTCTGGAGGTTTTTAAGAAGAGGCTGGACAGTCACCTTGTGGTCCCTCCCAACTCAACAATTCCATGATTCTATGAAATGAAAATTCCTAGTCCTCATGACTCCAGAGTTTGACATGCAGAGAGCAACTGGTGTTCAGATCTGAAAAATAAAGAGGCATGTACATTCATATTAGGATAGTTCAGGAGGTGAATCAAGGCTTTTTCACAATATGGCAACTTTTGCCAAGATCAGTTCCTTGCACAATAAATGCGGGGTATCAAAGAGCTGTGACTGTGAGCATCCATCACCTTAATGAAAAGGATATGCAAATTAGGCTCATAGGATGCAATTCGACATGAAGATTCATTACAGCCTTCAAGCTCACGGTGCATTTCAGGTATGGCTCAAGAGTTTATGAATTACAGCTCCAGAAATAACGAAAAGACAATGTCAAGTAATTTCAGAATATTTGTCACACTTTATCTTCACATTGAGTATTTGGTTTATCTCACACAGTAACCTACCGCATTGGCAGAATTACAGAGACTGAACAGCATCCTGTACTTGCACTTCGAAGGATGCTTTTCTTAAACTCATTTTTCAAACAAGAGAACTGAGACTGTCTCAGTCAAGTTTATTGCTTTTGCATAAAACTAACAATAACAGTACAATCACCAAAAAATAAAAATAAATAAATAATAATATTAAAAAACCACACAAAGGTTATTCATAATGTATATAGACATAATGCATATAGTACATAATATACAAAATTTAAAAATATAGACTGGTATGTCATAGGTGATCCGTCAGTGATGTAATATAAATCGGACATGGTCAAATGCAATAATCTCCTTTACAATTAGTGGCTATCTCTGTTATTTATTTATTTCTAATCTTTTTGGCAGCTGTGACAAACAGAGCTACAGGCCAAGTCACATTTTATTTATTTATTTATTTATTTATTTATTTATTTATTGCATTTTTATACTGCCCCATAGCCGAAGCTCTCTGGGCGGTTCACAAAAATTAAAACCATGAAATCATTTTAAAATATATAAAACAAGGCACAATCTAAAAACACAGAATAACATACAATATAAAAACACAACCAGAATAAAACCAAGCAGCAGGAATTAATACAGATTAAAATACAAATTTAAAATACAAATTTAAAACAGCAAGGATTAAAATTGAGTTAATTTAACTGTTCAAATACTGGGAGAATAAAAAGGTCTTCACCTGGCGACGAAAAGAGTACAAAGTAGGTGCCAGGCGAACCTCTCTGGGGAGCTCATTCCACAGCCGGGGTGCCACAGCAGAGAAAGCCCTCCTCCTAGTGGCCACCTGCCTCACTTCCTTTGGCAGGGGCTCACGGAGAAGGACCCCTGTAGATGATCTTAGGGTCCGGGCAGGTACATATGGGAGGAGGCATTCCTTTAGATATCCTGGCCCCAAGCCGTTTAGGGCTTTAAATGTTAGTACCAGCACTTTGAATTGGGCCCGGACCTGGATCGGCAGCCAGTGAAGTTGGAAAAGGACTGGCGTAATATGGTCTCGTTGGCCAGTCCCCGTTAACAATCTGGCTGCCCTGTTTTGTACCAGCTGAAGTTTCCGGACCATTTTCAAAGGCAGCCCCACGTATAACACATTGCAGTAATCCAAACGAGAGGTTATGAGAGCATGGATAACTGTAGCTAGGCTATCTCTGTCCAGATAAGGGCGCAGTTGGTATATCAGCCTAAGCTGGTAAAAGGTGCTCTTTGCCACCGAGTTCACCTGTGCCTCAAGCGACAGTTCTGGATCCAAGAGCACCCCCAAACTACGGACCCAATCCTTTAGGGGGAGTACAACCCCCTCCAGAACAGGGTGAACATCACCTCGCCGGACAGACGAACCACCCGCTAACAGTACCTCCGTCTTGTCTGGATTGAGTCTCAGCTTGTTAGCCCTCATCCAGTCCATTACCGTGCTCAGGCACTGATTCAGGACAGCCACTGCCTCACCTGGGTTTGTTGAAAAGGAGAGGTAGAGCTGGGTGTCATCCGCATATTGGTGACATCTCAGCCCACATCTCCGGATAACCTCTCCCAGCGGCTTCATGTATATGTTAAACAGCATAGGGGATAAAATAGAGCCCTGTGGAACCCCATGGCTTAAATGCCACGGCACAGAGCAATAATCCCCCAGCACCACCTTCTGAAAACGGTCATCTAAGTAGGAGCGGAACCACTGCAGCGCCGTGCCTCCAACTCCCAGCCCAGACATCCTATCCAGAAGGATACCATGGTCGATGGTATCGAAAGCCGCTGAGAGGTCCAAGAGAACCAACAGGGTCGCACTCCCCCTGTCCCTCTCCCGGCAAAGGTCATCCCACAGGGCGACCAAGGCAGTTTCTGCTCCAAAACCAGGCCTGAAACCCGATTGAAATGGATCTAGATAATCCGTTTCATTCAAGAGTGTCTGGAGTTGTCCTGCAACCACCCGCTCAAGCACCTTGCCCAGGAAAGGAATGTTCGCCACCGGCCTATAGTTGTTAACATCTTCCAGGTCCAGGTTAGGCTTTTTCAGGAGTGGTCTGATTACCGCCTCTTTTAACAAGGCCGGCACCACTCCCTCTCTCAAGGAGGCATTTACAACCTCCTGGACCCAGCCGGCGGTCCCATCCTTATTTGATGTAATTAGCCACGACGGGCAAGGGTCAAGCACACAAGTGGTCGACCGGACTTGGCCAAGCACCTTGTCCACATCCTCAGGCCTCAGTAACTGAAACTCATCCAATAAAACTGGACCAGACGGTGCTCTGAACGCCTCTACTAGCGGAGCTGCATTAAGCGTGGTGTCCAATTCAAGATGAATCTGAGCGACTTTATCTTGAAAGTGCCGTGCAAACTCGTCACAGCGTGCTACCGAGGGTTCCACCATCTCTCGCCCTGGCCCAGAGTGTAGCAGGCCACGAACCACCCGGAAAAGCTCCGCCGGACGACACTGTTTATCCATGTCCTCTAGGAGGTAAAAAGATCACTTCCAGTGGGCTCTGGCAAAAGTAGTTTCCAATTAAGGGTGCCACAAATTGTTCCCTTGGATCGTTGTGTAGGGGACAGTAAAGAATATAGTGGCTAAGAACTGAGACTGAGGAACAGCAGTTGCCAAAGGCCACCCAGTGAGTCTATGGTTGCGTACAGACTTAGGATCTAAGCGTCCCACATCTTTGCCCTCGTTTATAATAACCGTTTGGCTACATCGTGATTTTCTTCCCATATACTGTTGTTTGAAAACAATCTGACCATGTTTGCAGGGTGGAAATGCTATATTTACCATCTGCTAGTCTTTGGTTTTTGATTTCCAGACTTTATACAAATGGCTGTGCGTATGCAGCTTTCAGTTCCCTATGTCCATTTACATATTTGCAAATTCACTGTGCCGAATTTATTTTGATCCATTTATTTTCAAACATTCATTCGGAAAGTGGGGCACAAAGAAAATGTACCTGAAAATTGTGAGCAGGAATATTGTTGGAAATATTGCAACCTCATCTGCAAGTTATATGAAGGAGGAAGTTTAGCAGTTAGCTAGTTAGGACGCAGTCCTATGGGATGCACCCTAGGCACTCATAAGCCCCCAAAACTATCCAGTGCAGGGTGGCTGTAGCACGGGGGGGGGGGGGGTCCTTTCTTGGTTAGATGGTTGATTTTGGCAGTCTAGCTGAGGGCTCCGGAGCAGGAGTGGAGAGGCTGCACAATGCTTAGGAAGCTGTCTAAACCACTGTCCGCTGTCTCCTTCCCGCCCTGCACCTGGGACTGCCCCCGTTCCACCCTCTCCATGCTCAATTAACTGAGCACGGAGCGGCAGCCACCACGATTCACTCCACGCTGGCTGCAATGGGGAGGGGAAGGGGAGCATGGTTTCCCAGCTCCCAACTCAGAGCACCATCTCCGAGCTTGGACCCAGAAAACCAAAAGATGCTATGATCCTCACCCACCCCAAGACACTATCTAGGGCATACAGGATTGTTCCCTTAACGCATGGAATTTTGGGCATAGCTAGCCTTTGCATCGCTATAGCCTACTGTCTGGTTTCCTGCTCCTCCCCTTCCTCTCTGCCTTCCTCCATTGCTGGGAGCAAGTGGTGTGTTTGCTCTCTCTCCTGCCAGGGTTATAGAACACATTAAAAAAACTGAATAATCTCCTGAAACACTGTCCCTGCATTATATGCAAGATTACTTGCAAGTAAAGCTTTACCTATTCTTCACTAAAATAAGATTATGGACTCCCCCCCTTTCTCCCCCTTTTCCTTTTAGCCTTCTGTGTGCCTATGAGACTAGTGAATGCTCATTCCGTTTTGCCCTTGTGGTCTTTCTGCGCTAACTTTGTTTCTATCAAGAGGCAGCAATACCTTAGAAATCCCATCATGAATTTTGGAGAAATTTCTCAGGGTGCAGGGCTTTACTGCTTGCCGTATTGCAAGGCGGTGGCTGAGGGGTGTGTGAGCTCTTTTTCCATTTCCCCTGTTCTGCCCTTGCAAACTCTCTAGCTGCTTGAGCTTTCCAGTGCTGCTCCTTGCTGAGTGCCTGAAAGCAGAGACTGGCATTTTTTGGGTTTGCTTTGTTGTTCTTAAAAGTCTTTTTGAAGAAGAAGAAGAAGAAGAAGAAGAAGAAGAAGAAGAAGAAGAAGTCCTTGCTCAGCTTTCCAGCATTTAGCAGGCAGCCTCACTGGAAAGCCCCTAGGGAGAAACACCAGAGGTTCCGAGGCCAGGATGGGTAGAAATGGCAAAAGAAAATGCACACATGAACCCCTCTGCTCCCTCCTTGCAGTAAAGGAAGCCCTGAAGCCCCCTGTGACATTTCTTTGAAATTCTCAAGGTCCCAATGAAACAGGCAGAAAAGCCACTGCCTCTTTTACAGGGCATTGACGAAGTTGTGAAAAGGCAGGTGGGGCTTTAGCACAGCACTACTATTTTTCCAGTCAAGTCACCAGTGCACAGAAATGCATTGCCATGTGCCAAAAGGAAACCTGATACAATGGCATGCAACAGTGTAATACCCCTGTGAGTTCATCTCCTGGCCTTTGGGTGACCACAGGCAATCTGTATTATCTCCCCCCAACCCACCTAGTGTTATTGTGTCGCCTTACTCACTTTGAATTCGTACGATGAAACATCGAACCTGTTGTGTTCCCATCATAGACTAAGAACATAAGAAGTGCCACGCTGGATCAGACCAAAGGTCCGTGTAGTTCAGCACTCGGTTCACACAGTGGCCAACCAGCTGTCGACCAGGGACCCACAAGCAGGACATGGGTGCAACAGCACCCTCCCACCCATGTTCCCCAGCAACTGGTGTATATAGGCTTACTGCCTCTGATACTGCAGGTTGCACATACCCATCAGGCCTAGTATATCTTCTATTTACTTTTATTTATTTATTACATTTTTATACTGTCCATTAGCCAAGGCACTCTGGACAGTGCACAATTAAAATCATAAAATACAACAAGTATCAGATAAATTTAAAATGTTAAAAGTTTTAAAAAGGCAATATAAAACCAGTCCAGGGAAAGCCTGTGTGAAAAGGTATGTTTTCATGAGGCTTTTAAAGGATATTACATTACCCGCCTCCTGAACTGCATGAGGGTGGGTTTCCAGAGGGTGGGTGTTGCAACAGAGAAGGCCCACTGTCAAGGTTATTCCTGGCAATATTCCATTCATTTTGGAATGGCCAGCAAGGCCTCATCTAAAGATCATCATTGTCATCTGATTATAAGGGACGGCAGTTTGCTAGGTATGCTGCTCCCAAGATGTTTAGGGCTTTATAGGATAACAACATGACCTTGTATGTGGCTTGCTAGGTAACAGGCAGCCAGTGCAGTTCTTTTACCACCGGTTTTATATGAGCATAGCTAGGTGTTCCCGTGAGCACCTAGCTAGCTGCGTTCTGCACTAGCCCCACATAGAGAGCATTACAGTATTCTAATCGTGAGGACACCAGTGCATGAATGACCATGACTAGGCTATCCCTATCCCTAGTAACTATGGTGACCATATTTTGGAAACCAAAAGGAGGACAACATGGCCGGCCCTCAAGGAGGTGTGCCCACCAACATGACCAGCCCCCAGGAGTAGGCTGACCATATGAAAAGGAGGACAGGGCTCATGTAACTTTAACAGTTGCAGAGAAAAGGGAATTTCAGCCGGCATCATTTGTATGCAATTAGTACCTGGTGAAATTTCCTCTTCATTACAACAGTTAAAGCTGCAGGGGCCCTGCCCTCTTTTGTATCTGGTCACTCTAGTATAGTGCATGCAACTTTAATTGTTGTGATGAAGAGGGGATTTCACCAGGTACTAATTACATACAAATGACACCGGCTGAAATTCCCTTATCTCTGCAACTGTTAAAGTTACATGAGCCCTGTCCTCCTTTTCATATGGTCAGCCTACCCAGGAGGCATGGCCTTGGTCATGTCTGATTCTACAGCTCACAATTAAGACAAACTGTTCTACATAATATGTTGATGTTAAAATAAAGAACAAGTATCTGAAATTAACATGTATTTTAGTTGCTATACCAATTTCTTTGTGGTAGTTCTTTTTGCTGTCATTGTATAAGATCAATAGAAAAGAAAATCTATTATTTTCCATTTTTCTAAAGAAAACAGGTCCTGGATTGGGGGGGGGGGGGAATAGCTAAAGAACACTGTGGTTAGGAGGGAGTACACCAGTGCTAGACTAAACATAAAATGGGAAATATGCAGTAAAGAAAGATTAGAAAAGGAGGCAAAAGGTGCAATCCTCTCACCAGAAAAAAAGTCCTACAACTCCCAGCATTCCACAGCCAGCATGCATAGGATTGTTCCCTAACCAGAAGCAAGCCTCAGTGGCTGAATTCGAACAACACGATAGTCAATGGTGGGGTAATAATCAACTTTACAGTTGTTCATCTAGGGAGTACTCCCCACACAACGTGGTAATAAATAATCAATCATGGTGTGGATTAGGATCAGCGCTGAGTTGACTATGGCAGCATTTGGATGACACGATAGTCAATCCAACTGACAATTGTTTCCCACCCCCAGTTGCTTATTGCGTTGTCCGAATTCAGCCACTGAGTTTAATAGGACTTATTCTCAGGTAAGGGTGGAGAAAGAAGGAATGATGGGGTCGATGTAGCATTTTTTTACAGGCCTATTCAGTGTGATTTAACATTAAGCAAGAAAGAGCGGCTCTCTTTAAAACATTGTAACGCTTGAGATGTAATATAAACTTGATTTTCACAAGTCAATTTCTATTAAATGTCTTGCTCCAGGCATAGCCAATTGCAGATTTTTATCTGTTATTGGGAGAACTGGTGATAGGCACCCACCATATGGCCTCAGTGGTGAGTTTCTACCAAACCCTGTTACTATACCACTGTCAAAACATCTGACTATAAATTACAAGATTACAGGGTTTACATTTTATTTATTACATATATATCCTACATTTTTCCTCCAAGGAACCCAAGACAGTGTACATAATCCTCTTCTCCATTTTGTCCTCACAACAACCACCCTGTGATGTAGGCTGGGCTGAGAGTCTGTGACTGGCCCAAAGTCACCCAGTGAGCTTCCATGGCTGAGTGGAAACTAGAACTCAGATCTCTCGGCTCTCAGTCCGATACTCTAGCGCCTACACCACAAATATACTAGCAGTATTAAATGGAAAGTTTAATCATAGCAGCAACAATATAGGCTGCAATTCTATAGGCCAGACGTCCCCAACCTTGTCCTCTCCAGATGTATTGGACTTCAATGCCCATAATTGGCTGGGAATTATGGGAGCTGCAATCGAACACATCTGAAGGACACAGGTTGGGGAAGGCTGCTATGGGCATTCACTTGGAAGTCAGTTTCATTTAACACAATGGGACGTACTTCTGAGTAGACATGAGTCCCCTCTAGAAGAATTCAGTTTGGCGCCTGGTTGCCCGATTATGCGCATCTTCGCGGAAGTGCACTTACGTCTAATAACTACACACAACAGGCAGTGATGCGCATTACCGCCTGCATGAAATGCGCTTTAAAGTTGTTGACATGCAGAGAATCGCATGTTTACATGGTCATAAAGCGCTTTAACTCTCGCAGTAAATTAAAACTCGCTATTTAACGTGCATTCGATAATGCGCATAATAGAACAGAAAAAGCGCCTCAACTCCCGATTTGTGCTCCGCTCTTGTAGAGGTAAACATTTTAATGTGGCTTGAAAGAGCTTTAAATTGCTCTTGTAGAGGCACCCATGCATAGAATTGCACTGGAAAGTATGTCTTTTGCATCAGACTCTGCTTGGGAGATCCCATAGTTCTACAGAAAACAAAGAAGTAGATTCTGCAAGCCTAAAGTCTGCTCATCCCTCTACAGTACCAAAGAGCAATAGAATCAAATACAAATACAAAAATTAGAAACAGCAGTTTTGTGGCATTTTGGTTGGACCTAAGCAAAATAGTGCCCAGCTGTGATTTATTCATTTTCTTTCTCTCATGGGCCAGCACAACTGCCTTTGTTTTGTTTTGATTCCTTGTTTGTTTGCTTTTGTTGTTGTTGTTTATCGTTTGGCAACAGTTCAGCGCCACAGCAAAGATGTACATATCTTGGGCCGGGTAGGAAATGGGTGCCTATTTGCATGCTACTTCCTTGCGACATCACAATGGCCGTTCCAACAAGGAATCTCCCTCCTGCTGCCCTTTACATCCTCTTCTAATCTCTTCTCTCTCTCCTCACCCGCACCCCCATCCCCGGTATTTATATCCCTGGAAGTTGTGCAAGAAGGGGGCTTCCGGGAGAGGTCATGTCTTCCTTGTGCTGGCTCAAGAGGCAGCAGGTCAGAGCACTAGGAAGATACTATGG
Organism: Anniella stebbinsi; assembly: GCA_029215795.1. Taxonomy (NCBI): domain Eukaryota; kingdom Metazoa; phylum Chordata; class Lepidosauria; order Squamata; family Anniellidae; genus Anniella; species Anniella stebbinsi. The sequence goes on along the minus strand of JARDYH010000001.1, from coordinate 163,244,015 downwards.
TCTGTGGCTTCCGTGAGAGGCGGGGAAACAGCCAGCTTCCTCACCTCCAGATATTTTACTCCTTGGGGGCAAAACCAGCCGGAGCCCCAGTTCTGGAGCCCAGAACCAGATAAATCCGGGGAATTCCAGCCATATGGTCAGCCTATAGTAGCCATTGATAGCTGTCTCCTCCAGCCTCTTGTAGCTGCTTTCATTTCAAAGAATAGGACAGGCTGCTGGGAACCCGGGACTTGCGTCTGCCACATGATGTCTAGTTTGGTAATAGTACAGAGCCAGGAAGGGAAATGACATGGAGACAAAGCTACAAAAGCAGACGCTGCACTAAGAGATAATGAGTTGGCAGAAAACAAATTTGACATTAGAGCAGGAGATTTGGGGCTGGATTACAGATGATGCAGGCTTCAAATCTTTCTTCACACTCTCAGCCAAACACTTTAAAACACAACCATATGATTCTTAGCGTTAGGGTTTTTCCCACCCCTAAGGGAGGAATTCCCAGCGGGAGTTGAAACTGAAGTAGCCACACCAAATGTCCCTTTTAACCTGCAGACTCTGCCAGATGGGCACTGTGAAGAAAGGGGCCTGAAAGGCTACAGTCTGGCTGGAATGGCCAGCGTTGGCCTACCTTGCAGGACTGGGGCCTTGGAGTGGGGGGGGGGGAGAATTCTAAGGAGAAAGGTTACAAGACTTCAAGCTGCTGGTTCCCAGCACCCACACCTGCCCTGCCATTCTTATCTTGGGAGGCCTGAGCTTCAAGGTCAGAGTTAATTGGAAGTGATCTGCAAGAGCTTCAGCTGTGGGAAACAGCAGTTCGCAGGGAGGGGGCTGGTGGCATGAGAGGGATGGTCGAGGATTGGTTTTGGCTGATCACAGTACCAGCTAACCCAAAAAGGGATAAAGGGAATACCCACTGGGTGGAAGCCATCTTCTCCTGGACCAGTGCATGGAAGGAGGGATCCCTACTCAGCAAGGTGATGCTGGGGAATGGATAGATTTATCGCTTTCAGGTCTGACATGTTCCAGGGAAAGACTTGTCACCCTTTGGGTGTGATTTAGGCTGCCTCTACACCAGATGTTTAAAGCTCTTTGAAGTCTCATTAAAAATTTTACCTCTACAAGAGTGGAGCGTAAATCAGGAGTTGAGGCGCTTTTTCTCTCCGATTATGCGCATTATCGAATGCGCATTAAATAGCGAGTTTTATTTTGCTCCGGCCGTTAAAGCGCATTTTGACTATGTGAACAAGCGATTCTCCGCATTAACTACTTGTAAAGCGCATTTCAAACAACCAGTAAGGCCACCAGTTGTGCGCTCAATTACCTCCTGCATACAAGCATTTGCGATAAAGCGCTTCCCAGAAGATGTGCATAATCGGAGGAACAGGCGTCAAACGGAATCCATCTAGAGGGGGTCTAAGAGTGGGTTTTATTGTTTTATTGCTGCTAACTTCTACCTCAAACCTCATCCTACTCCCCGCTACCCTCCCTTTCTTTCCTGGCTTGCATGTTAACGGCTTATTGGACCGACTGGAACCTTACGTGGTTAGATATAATTCAATAAATTGCTTCAGTCCTTAACTTGTGTGGTTATTTCTAATGGTTGGCTTGGGGCTACTTGGCCTTGGGATAGGGAGGTGGGTTTAGGGGGAACTCGGCTAAAGAGTACCTCACCTACCTGGAAGGAAAGGGGTCTCTTTTCTTCACAGGCACCACAGAAAACTTACCATTATGTTTTACACTTTGTGTTAGGCTGCCTCTACAAGAGCCATTTAAAGCTCTTTCAAGGCGCATTAAAAAAAATTCCTCTACAAGAACGGAGCGCAAATCAGGCATAGAGGCGCGTTTTCTCTCAGATTATACGCATTATCGAATGCGCGTTAAATAGCGAGTTTTATTTTGCTCTGGCCGTTAAAGTGCATTTTGACTACGTGAACAAGCGATTCTCCACATGTCAACAGTTTAAATCGTGTTTCGGTCGTCCAGTAATGCGCTTCGCCGCCTCTCGTACAGAGGTATTAGGCGTAAATGCGCTTCTGCGAATATGCGCATAATCGCCTAACCAGGCGTAAAGGCGAATTCTTGTAGATGAGGCCTTAGATCCAGACTTGGACATCGTCAGAGTTACTCTAAGTACGTATATGTCTAGATCCAACCCATTGACTTGTTTCAAAACAAACTGCTGAGCATCTGCCAAGTAACTCCCGGTATGTTGCAGAGGGGCAAGCATGTTCTCGCTGGGGGATCCAGTCAGTTTACGTGAGACACTGGCAAGGGTCACCACTGAGCCCTGTGGACTGAGAGCGTGGTTGGGAGCAACAGACAACGCTCTCATGCGACTGCCTATTGCAAGGGCAAGTAGGCTTTCAGGGAAGCTTACTTTCCAGTACTGTTCTTCTCATTGAGGAACCCCTGACAGTTTTCCAAAGAACTAGGGTGGCCACAAATCCTGGTTTACAGAGGACGCACCTCTATTTGAATAGGCTGACCATATGTAAAGGAGGACAGGGCTCATGTAACTTTGGGTGCCTCTACAAGAGGCATTTAAAGCTCTTTCAAGGCGCATTTAAAAAATTACCTCTACAAGAATGGAGCGCAAATCGGGCATGTCAAGGAAACATAAACCTTGTTCCCCTGTCGTGGCGGACAACCCCCGTCCCGCCACCCGGTTCCCCAGCCAAAGCTGGCTTGAGCCAACGCTTGAAATAACCACACAGCTATTAAGGACCAAAGCAAGTTTATTAACACACTATCCTAAGTTAAGGCCTTGGTCAAAGCAGGAGAGGGTTGGTAGGAGAGGGGAGCAAAGGGGGGGGTGATGGGAATTGAGGTAGGTGAGGTTAGCAGCACAAAACAGGTACAAGCACTAAAACAATTGGCATCCCCCACCAATTAGGCACACTCTTAACAGTGTCAAGCCCCCTTAAACCAAGTAGGCATATAAAACAATAAAAACTCTATCTAACACCCGGCTCTATCTAACCAGCCGAAGATCACCTCTTCACCGCATCCAGGTCCGAAGAGAGATGAACCACCCGTCTCCGGCTTCCGTTTATCAGCCACTCTCTCGTTAGTCCCCCTCCCTTGCACCGCCTGGGAACGAAACCCTCCCTAACGGTTGTTCAGCTGAAAGCCATTAAGTCTCTGCTCGTTAAAAGAGCACCTGCTTTTCTCGGCTGGTACGAAAGAGATAAGTAGCTCAGAAATATGTCAACAAAGGAGCGCATCCTCCTCCCTCCTCTGGAAGCGCCAAGGGCCTCAGAAACCCATGTCCTTCACATCTCCCCCTTTAAGGAGATGAGACTTGGGGGTTTTCCTCCAAGTCCTTCATCTCTTCAGTAGGGGAATCTCTAGAGTCCTCTCCCCACCCTCTTTAGTTCGGGTAGGCCCGGGACAACCCATCTGCTAATACATTGTCGCGTCCTTTAATATGAGTCACTGTAAAATCAAAGTCCTGAAGGGCCAAACTCCACCGAAGTAGCTTCCCATTTGACCCCTTCACTCTATCCAGCCAACACAAAGGGGAATGATCTGTCTGCAAATGGAAATGGCGTCCCCACAGATAGGGGCGCAGCTTTCCCAAGGCCCATACGATGGCCAAGCACTCTTTCTCGATGGTGGCCAAGCTCTTCTCTCGAGGCAACAGTTTCTTGCTCAGATAGGCCACCGGATGAAGCTGATGATCGGCCCCTTCTTGAAGCAACACGGCCCCCAACCCCGTTTCGGAGGCATCCGTCTGGAGGGTGAAAGGTAAATCAAAATCTGGAGCCTGCAAAATGGGAGCCTCCATCATCTGGCCTTTCAAGGAGTCAAAGGCTTGTTGGCACTCCCCGGTCCATCTCACCTGGAGGGGGCATCGCTTTTTACACAAGTCCGTTAAGGGGGCAGCCAAAGCACTGAAATGAGGAACAAAGCGTCGATAATACCCCGCCAGGCCCAAAAAAGACTGAACTTGCTTCTTGGTGCGAGGAATAGGCCAGTTTCGAATAGACTCTACTTTAGCTTGTAACGGCTTGATCCGGCCGCCCCCCACCCTATGTCCCAGGTACACCACTTCGCCTAACCCAAATTGGCATTTGGAGGCCTTTACTTTCAAACCAGCCTCCCTCAGGCGCTCAAACACTTGTCGCACATGCCCTAGATGTTCTTCCCAAGTTTGCGAAAAAATGGCCAAATCATCTAAATAAGCGCAGGCAAAGGCCCCTAACCCATTCAGGAGCCTGTCCATCATCCTCATGAAGGAGGAGGGGGCATTCTTTAACCCAAATGGGAGTACCGTAAACTCAAACAACCCCTTGTGCGTCACAAAGGCCGTCTTGGGTATGGCATCCTCATCCAAGGGCACTTGCCAGTACCCCTTGGTCAAATCTAGAGTAGTAATGAATTTGGCGCTTCCCAATTGTTCTATCAAGTGATCGGACCTTGGCATAGGGTAGGGGTCCAACTGGGTCAAGGAATTGACCCTTCTGAAGTCTACACAGAAGCGTATTTCCCCATTGGGCTTTCCCACCAGTACCACGGGAGAGGACCAGGAGCTGTTAGAGGGCCGAATCACTCCCAGATCTTGCATGGCTTGCAATTCCCGCTCAATCGTAGCCGCTTGAGCCCCAGTCGCCCTATAAGGGCAAGAGCGGATGGGGGGATGCGTTCCTGTCTGAATGGAATGCTGAGCCCAAGAGGTTCTACCTGGGGTGGTAGAAAACAGACCTTCAAACTCTGTCAGCAACGGTCGGAACCCTCTCTGTTGCTCCGGGGTAAGGGTCGACGGCAGAAGCACATTCTCCACCCCTCCCGGTTGCTGAAACTCTGCTAGAATATCCAAAGGTTCCCCCACCTCTTCCGCCTCGGGTTGAAGTTCAAATACAAAATTTTGGCGATCAACATACAGTTTCAACATATTTACATGAAACACTTTAGGTTGTCTTGGAGTGTCTGGAAAATCTAGGAGGTAATTCACCTCCCCCACCCGCTGCTTAACCACTAATGGTCCTTCCCATTTTAAAGCCAATTTGTCCGGCTTAAGCTGTTTTAACACCAACACCTTATCCCCGGGTTGAAACACTCGCACCCGGGCCTTCCGATCATACCAGGCCTGTTGGCTTGCTTGAGCCTGGCTAAGATGGTCTCTGGCCACTTCTTGGACCCCCTGTAGCGTTCGCTGGAGGTTACGCATAAAAGTCACCACTGAAGGAGAAGTCTTGGCCACAGGTCCCTCCCATTCCTCTCGCAACAAAGTGAGGGGTCCCCGAATCTCCCTCCCAAACATCAACTCATTAGGAGAAAATCCTAAACTTTCTTGAGGAGCATCTCTATAAGCAAAGAGCAATAAGGGTAGCCCTTGATCCCAGTCAGTAGGGTGGTCCACAGCATAGGCTCGGATCATTTTCCCCAAAGTTTGGTTCAAACGTTCCACTAAGCCGTTAGTCTGATGATGATAGGGCACTGAGAAGGCATATTCCACTCCGCCAAGCTCCCACATCTTCTGGAACAGTTGGGACACAAACCCTGGTCCACGATCCGAGAGGACACCCCGGGGCATTCCTAGGCGGGCACAAATAGACAACATAGCTTTAGCCAGCATAGGGGCTGTAATGGATGACAACGGAACCGCCTCTGCATAGCGGGTAGCAAAGTCAATAACTGTTAACACAAACCGCTTTCCGGATCGTGTAGGGGGATTGAAAGGACCCAACACGTCCAGTCCAATACGTTCAAAAGGTGTCTCCACAATTGGTAACGGTTGCAATGGGGCATTAGGATGGTCTCGATTGAATCCCACTCTCTGGCAGACATCACAAGAACGGCAGTAATCTTTCACGGCTTGAGCCACCAACGGCCAATAAAATTCTTTAGAGATGCGGGTTAAAGTACGCTTCCGCCCCAAATGTCCTCCCCAGGCCGTAGCATGGGCCAGCTGAAGAACTGGCTCTCGATAGCCCTGTGGCACCACCAATTGCCGGCACACCTTCCAGGGTTGCTCTAAACCTTTAGGGGCAAACTCCCTGTAAAGGGCTCCATCTTGCCAGAAGAATCGAACTGGGTGCTGGGGGGTCACATCTACTACTCCTCTCTCAGCCTCTTCCCGGCATTCCTGAAGGGAGTCGTCTTCCCGCTGAGAGGCCTTAAAGGCGGGGTTAGGGTTGGCTGGATTTGCCTCTGATGGGATCACCGGCTCCTCCAAGCTCTCCTCTAGTCCCCCACTGGATCCAGAAACCCCTGGCTCTCGGGTCTCTTCCTCTGTTGGCTCCTCTCCTGGTTCAGTCAGGGAGGTAGACGTCTGAGCATTGGACTGGCTCCGAGTGACTGCCCCCATAGTGGCTGCTAAATAGGCTAAGTCATTCCCTACCAAAATGGGCCAAAGGGAGTTGCTATGGACCAAGAAAACCATATCTCCTTTCCATCCGTGATATTCTGTGGGAATCCGGGCTAGAGGTAAAGTAATCGGGGGGGAACTGTAGGGAGTGACTGTAAAAGTCTGGCCCTGGAGAATTTGATTAGGGCGTACATATTGTTTGTCCACGGCCGAAAGGGAAGCGCCTGAGTCCCTCCACCCTTGACACACCTTCCCATTAAGGGTAATAGACTCACAGAACTGCAGCTGGCTCCACTGGACCTGTCCCGGTTGGACCAAGCCCAACGAGGCTCCCTCTTCGGCCCCACGACCCTCACGGGCCTGGCGAGATGCGGCGCGTGGTCTGGGAACTGGTCTCGCAATAGCCTGGGCAGGGGCATCTTCTTCCCCACTGGAGGGCCCCTCACTGTCCTCCCAGTCGGAGGCTGCAGCGGCTTGGCTGGAAGAAGCCTGCTGCGCAATCGCTCCCACCCTGGGAGTGCTTTCCCGAACTTTCTTCTCCTGTAGCTTCGGGCACGGGCGTTTAAAATGCCCTTCTTCTTTACAATAATAACAGCCCGAGGGGGGGGCAGGGGTGGAAGACAGTCTGGGAGGAACTTCCCCCCCTTTTCTTTCACCCCGCACTGGCCACGGCCCGGCTCCACTCGCCTTTCCCACGGCTGCTGGAATTCCACTCCCTCCGGCGGGAGCTCCCCCTCTCTTCGGCCAAGCCGGCTTAGCTGCTTCTCTTCTCCGGTAAACTCCCATCTGATCAGCCAGCAACGCTGCTTCTCGCAGAGACGTGGGACGATGGTCATTAACTAGAGCTGCCAGCTCTTCCGGCATGGCTGCAAAAAATTGCTCCATTGCAAACATCTCATGGTATTGGGCGGCTTTGGTAGCCCCCACTGCTTCCACCCATAAATCCAGAGATTTCTCCACTCGAGCGGCTAAAGCCATAAATCCTTCTTGGGGCCCTGCTTTCACCGCCCGAAACTTCTGCCGGCAGTTCTCGGCAGAGAGTGCAAACCGCAGCCTCACTGTCTCTTTAAATTTTTCATAGTCATTAGCCTCTCGCCGAGGCACAGTTCCCATTAAGTCAGCCAAATCCCCACTGACCTGAGCCCGAAGAACCGCCATCCGCTGCGCCGGGTCGACCTCTTGGTCCTCACAAGCCAGCTCAAACAGGGTGAAAAAAGCTAAGACGTCTTGTCCTTCTTTGTAAGTGGGAAAAAGCTTTCTATCCAGCCGGCCGCCCTTAATCCCCGAGCGCTGCTCTTGAACTTGGAGCTGTAGTTTATAAGTTTCCGCCTGCAGTTTCACCGTCTCCAAATGCTGCCTCTGCGCTCGGCGTTGTTGCTTCATCAACTCCTTCATGGTTTGCCTCCATTCTTCCATACTTTCGTCTTGATCACTTCCGCTCTCACTATCCAGAGGTGGCATTTTTAGAGAGCCCGCCATCAAGCCCGAACCGCCCGGGCTAGGACTGGGGTTAACCTCCCCTGCCGTCTCTGCAGCGGAGACTTTCGCTTCTTCCTCCAAGGTGGCCTCACTCAGCTGGGCAGCTATGAGTCCTTCATCGCTTCCCCAGCCCACTGTAAGTTCTGCCGCTGTCGACGGTGTCTGTCCCATCGTCGGGGTCCAACGCGGCCCTGGCCCGGGTGTGTCTTTATCTCCTGGCATCTCTAACACTCCCTAGTTGGTTTAAGGAAGCCTCCCAGAATTTACACCCCCAATCAATAACTGTTCTCACCGTTATTTCTCAAGCTTGGCTCATAAATCCCAACACTGCCAACCATGTCAAGGAAACATAAACCTTGTTCCCCTGTCGTGGCGGACAACCCCCGTCCCGCCACCCGGTTCCCCAGCCAAAGCTGGCTTGAGCCAACGCTTGAAATAACCACACAGCTATTAAGGACCAAAGCAAGTTTATTAACACACTATCCTAAGTTAAGGCCTTGGTCAAAGCAGGAGAGGGTTGGTAGGAGAGGGGAGCAAAGGGGGGGGTGATGGGAATTGAGGTAGGTGAGGTTAGCAGCACAAAACAGGTACAAGCACTAAAACAATTGGCATCCCCCACCAATTAGGCACACTCTTAACAGTGTCAAGCCCCCTTAAACCAAGTAGGCATATAAAACAATAAAAACTCTATCTAACACCCGGCTCTATCTAACCAGCCGAAGATCACCTCTTCACCGCATCCAGGTCCGAAGAGAGATGAACCACCCGTCTCCGGCTTCCGTTTATCAGCCACTCTCTCGTTAGTCCCCCTCCCTTGCACCGCCTGGGAACGAAACCCTCCCTAACGGTTGTTCAGCTGAAAGCCATTAAGTCTCTGCTCGTTAAAAGAGCACCTGCTTTTCTCGGCTGGTACGAAAGAGATAAGTAGCTCAGAAATATGTCAACAAAGGAGCGCATCCTCCTCCCTCCTCTGGAAGCGCCAAGGGCCTCAGAAACCCATGTCCTTCACAGGGCATAGAGGCGCGTTATCTCCCCAATTATGCGCATTATCGAATGCGTGTTAAATCGCGAGTTTTATTTTGCTCCGTCCATTAAAGCGCGTTTCGACTGTGTGAATAAGCACTTATGCGCATTAACTATTTGAAAAGCGCATTTTGGACATCTGTTAATGCGCTTCGCCGCCTCTCGCCGCCTCTCGTGCAGAGGGATTAGGCATAAATGCGCTTCTGCGATTATGCGCATAATCGCCTAACCAGGCGCAAAAGCGAATCCTTGTAGAGGGGACCTTTAACAGTTGCAGAAAAGAGGGAATTTCAGCCAGTGTCATTTGTATGCAATTAGTACCTGGTGAAATTCCCTCTTCATCACAACAATTAAAGTTGCAGGCACTATACTCGAGTGACCATATACAAAAGAAGGCAGGGCCCCTGCAGCTTTAACTGTTGTGATGAAGAGGGAATTTCACCAGGAACTAATTGCATACAAATGACTCTGTTTGAAAGTCCCTTTTATCTACAACTGTTAAAGTTACATGAGCCCTGACCTGGATTTTATCTGGTCAGCCTATATTTGAAGGCATAGGCGTGCACAGCACACTTCATTAGTCTGTGCACCATGGGAATTGGGGCCATTCCCACCTCCATGCCCTCAGTTGGAGCAGTGGGGGTGGGGTGGAAAAGCAGCAGGAGAGTCACCTGCACCTGGGGCCACCTGCGCGGGGAGCACCGTTGCCTCCTCCCGTTCCAGTTCCACACCAGCCCAGACGGGGCGGGACGAGGGGAGCCGCTGCCACCGCCTTGCCCCGAGCTCTGGCCTTCTTTTCCCCGCTTCCTGGCTCCAGGACCCAGGGCACCTCCACCTCCTCTTCCTGCGCTAGCTCCACACTGAGCCAGGGGGTGAGGGAGGAGGGAAGCACCCCGCCTCTGCCTTGCCTCGACCTTCTCTTTCCTCGCTGCCCTGGCTCTAGGGCCCAGGGTGCTTCCGCCTCCTCTACCTCTTCCCACTCCCCGCTCCAGCTCCACTCCGGGCTGGGCAGGGAGGGAGGAGGAGAGCTGCCGCCTTGCCCCGACATTCTTTTTCCTCCCCGCCCTGGCTCTAGGGCCCAGGGTGCCTCCACCTCCTCCCGCTGAGCGGGGAGGAAGGAGGGGAGGTGCTGCCGCCACCACAGCCTTGCCCTGACCTCTGCCCTGGTTCCAGGGCCCAGTGCGCCACAGCCACCGCTGCTCCTTCCATACCAGGGGTTCCCAACCTCAGGAATCCTTTCCAACTCTGATTTTTGGAGGCAGAACTATCAGGGGAGGTTGCCCTAAGGCAATGCCTCTTAAGGCCTGATCAAAGAGTGGTAACAGTTGTAACATTCAGGTGATATGTCTCATTAGGAGCTAAAATAGTCCAACAGGCTACGGATCAAGGATGGGGTATGTATGGCTCTCCCAATGTTGTTGGACTGCAATTCCCATCGTCCCTCACCATTAACTATGATGGCTAGGATTAATGGGAGTTGCAATTCAACAACCTCTAGAAGACCACATGTTCTCCACACCTGGCATGGGTGATGGGTGGAGATGACTCAACATTAATTTCTTTCCCCCACCCCCCTGCACTCCCTTCTCTGGGGAGGAGGGCATCAAATGGTGTGGCTGTGGAAAAGCTGGCAGGTTTCGAAGAGACTGGAAGAGACACATAGAGAACCAAGTTATTCTCTCTATGACACTGGTAAGTCACCTAGAAGAAACCTGATGGGAGAACAGAATTCTGTTGCAGTATTAATGCTGTAAGCCTCCACTTATGCTGAATCGGCATATGTGTGAAAATAAACCAGGATTTTAGAAAATGCTAGTAACGTCTCAACCAGGGCTTACAGGGACGCAGCACCAGAACTTTTTTATTAGGAGGGACACTGATTTCATCTACCACCCCATACTCAGAATTCCCTGTTCCCTCTGGGCTTAGCTGCAGCCCTCATCACAGCAGCTGGTGGGTGGCAGGGGGAAAGAGATAAATTTTCCCAGCAATAATATATTGTTCCTTGTTGTAAAGCCAAGTGTTTTGCCTTGGTCTTGATTGGGCAATGAAGATCCATTAGCTTTACTAAAGACTTATAAAGACTTTCCTGAGCTTCCTTTTTTAGCTCTGGGAAGGGCATCATCGTTTGAGTTTCATAGAACTTAGGTCCAATAGCATAGCTTGGAACTTCCTCTCTCATTTTTTTAAACATTTGTTTTGAAGAAGCTGAAAATGAAAGAAGTTCTGATGAAAATAGAGCTTGACCACCCTTCTTCGGTTGTGCAACCCTTTTGGTGACACCGCTAAATTGATGTAGAGGAAATTTTGTGTCAAGAGCATTGAGTAAGGTTTCGCAAGATAGAACATTTACAAGAGTCGTTCGCACGTGAATTTGTACAGCAGCCCCCTTTCCGATAAACCACTTGATGCTTATTTTCCAGCCAGACTGGAAAAGAAACATAGGAAGTGGGAGGGAGGAGGGGAAAGGGAACTTGTGATGGGAAATGTAGAGCCTCTTCTAGAGCGCTATGCGGCAGTTTACATTTAGGGAGGTGCAGACGTCCAAGTTTCATGATCAGCAGAATTGTGTGATGTGGAGCCAGTGCTGGCTCCAGGTTTCAGAGGGCCCTGGGCAAGGTAGCTTCAATGGGGGCCCTCCCTCAGTGTGCCTACCTTCCACCACCGTCGGCAGGTGTGCTTGCTTCTCCGCCGCTTTCTCAGTATTGCTACCACTTGCTTGCTTGGCAGGCAGAGAGGCAGTGACATCGACTGTTCCTCCCTCTAACCACTGCTCCTCCTTGTCTGAACCAGTGAGAGAGGCAGGTATGAAGCAGGTTGCAATGGTGAAGAGGAGGAGAGGAGGAGCAAGTCTCAGGAGCTCTTGCCAGTGGGCCTCTACTGGTCTGTGGGCCCTCAGCAGGTGGCCAGTTATGCCGACCCTCAACGCCAGCTGTGCGTTGAGCTCTTATGGACTGTCCTGCTGAAGATAGGATATCAGATGCTTGAATTCTTCCCCACATTAAAAACACCATATAATCCTCTTCAGATATTCAAAAATCGTACTTGGGGAGGGGAGTTTGGAGCATGCGCTCTGGCCAAGTGCCTCCACCCCTGAATGCAATTAGTTTTCTTCCTGGCCTTCCCATCAACACAGGAGATGGAGTCAGAGCATGCATGCATCCGTGTCTCCCTTCCAATCAGGATTTTTGAATGCCCAAAGAGATATTCCCTCAGTATAGAAAACTAGAGTGTCAGGGGAACAGCTAGAATAGAACCCATCTCCCTCTACTTTCTATTATTATTATTATTATTATTATTATTATTGTTGTTGTTGTTGTTGTTGTTGTTGTTATTATTATTTCATCTCTTTCTCGGTCGTGGTGGTTTTTCTAGACAGATATGACAGATACCTGTCCAGAGCATTGAATCATAGAGAAATGCATTGCTTGCTGCAGCCTTTTCTGTGGTTCAAGTCTCAGAGGAGTCTTGCATTGTTTGATTGACTGACTTTTCATTTATCTGAGCTGGCACTTCTATCACAACCCAGTAGTGTGCCCCCGGGGAGAGTTTGAGAATTGCCCCTTTGCAGGAACGCCTTTGCCTTTGGTCATCTGAAGCCATCCCTGCTTTGCACATGTCATGAATCTGACTCACGCGTTGCTGCAATCTGGAGTTCCAGTCTCCTCTGTGGCCCTTGTGAAATTGGTCAGGGGAAAGTTGTTAATGTTGAAAAGGGGAAACTTCTGAGCAAAGGAAGGCAGGAAGGGCCAAGGTGCTCTGTGCTCAACTGCTGCTGTCATATAAAAAGGAGGCATTTGTCGTACCAAACTCTGCTTCGGAAGGCTCATCATACCCAACTTTGCTCTGGAACCTGACCTGAGAGACACATCACCACTCATCCCATCATGTGGGCAAAGGTATTGATTGCTTTGATTTATTTCTCTAAGAAGAGAGAAATACAGTATCAGTGGAGGTGCAGTGCAAATTTTATGAGTAGGTGCTTACACCGCCCCGTAGGTGGCCACATTAAACAACAACTGTACACCTCACAAAACTATGCCGATTAAATACTTGGGAACTCATTTACAAATTTACTTGTAAATGTGCACTCTATATTACTGGAGAACTGTTAAAACAAACCGTAGAGAGACCTCAAAAGTCATACTATGCTGGACAATTCTTTCATCCCTCTTATATTACGCCGGACAACTCTTTCCCCCCTGAGAGTGGGAAAACATTGATCACTAAGAGAGATCGGTTGCGTGCTTGTTTCTTGCCAGAACGTTACTGGAAATTTTGCAAATATGATCCACGGTTTGAATGCAAGCCACTTGACGGATGTGGCTGTTCGGAGGAGCAAGCGAATGATTCTCGATACCTTAGGAGTTGGGCTGCTGGGCACCAGAACGGATGTCTTTCAAAAAATGATCCAATACAGTAAGGTATGTTGATCAAAATATACATTACATAGCAGGTTTCGTTATTTTGAAAGGCAAGTACACCCCTTCAGCGGTAGCTGACAATCTCCAAAGCCTTAGGATCCTAATGGTTGAATTTCACTTGGGCTATGACAGTTAAATGCAAATGCTGTACGGTAGACTAAAAAAATAAAATCATAGCTGAGCACAAGACGAATCCATTTTCTGTGCTAAGAAAAGCTTCATTCTGCAACCTGCATCAATTATACAAACTAATACAATGATCTTAATGTGTTGTTGCTTATATTTTTTTAAATCCACGTAAGTATTGCTTACCATACCTAAACAAAATCGCTGAGTGCTTTACAAACTCAGAATATTTTTTGTTTTTTTTAAAAAAACATCATAATAAATACAAACACTCATTAGTTAAAATGTTTTAAAGCTTTAAAACCAAAACTAAAGTCGCAATGAGTACTAAGAGTAATTCTGGGCAACATTGACTCGCTTTCTGCTGGTTGCAGCGAGGGAGGTATCAGTGGCACTGATATCCCTTGCAAAAGTTAGGCTGCCTCTACAAGAGAAGTTTAAAGCTCTTTCAAGGCACTTAAAATTTTTTACCTCTACAAGAACGGAGCGCAAATCGGGCGTAGAGGCGCGTTATCTCTCCAATTATGCGCATTATCGAATGCGCGTTAAATCGTGAGTTTTATTTTGCTCCGGCCGTTAAAGCGCATTTTGGTCATCCGTTAATGCGCTTCGCCGCCTCTCGCCGCCTCTTGTGCAGAGGTATTAGGTGTAAATGCGCTTCAGCAATTATGCGCATAATCGCCTAACCGGGCGCAAAAGCGAATCCTTGTAGAGGGGACCTTACTCTGTGCGTCCTGGAACTTTGTAGATTTCACCGGAACTTGCTCATGCCCTTAATGGTGTAGAAGTTGCCAGGCTCAATCCCTGGCAGCATGTCCACATAAAATAGGGTGATCAGATAAAATCCAGGTCAGGGCTCATGTATTTCAGCCAGTGTCATTTGTATGCAATTAGCTCCTGGTGATATTCCCTCTTCATCACAACAGTTAAAGTTGCAGGGGCCTTGCCTTCTTTTGTATATGGTCACTCTAGTATAGTGCATGCACCTTTAACTGTTGTGATGAAGAGGGAATATCGCCAGGAACTAACTGCATACAAATGACTCTGACTGAAATTCCCTTTTCTCTACAACTGTTAAGGTTACATGAGCCCTGACCTGGATTTTATCTGGTCACCCTAACATAAAAGGACCAGGGAGCAGGTGATGGGGGAAGAGCCCCTCGCTGCCTGAGACCCTGGGGTACTGCTGGCAGGCAAGAGGAGGCAGTACTGGGTTAGATGTCCGGTGTACCAGTAGTCAGGGCTGGCATAAGGCAGCTTCTTCTAAAGTCAAAAACAGAACTCACCACAAATTCTTCAGCTGCAGTAGGAAGTCAGCTTCCTCCTGGCTTGGCAGCTGAAAGGGTTGGCAGGCAAGCCAGCAAATGGAAGCTCAAGCCGTTGGTGTGGCCACTCTCACTGTGGTTCAGACAGGTCATCTGTTCCTTAAAAAAAAAAAAAGCCCCAGTGCCACATGCACATTCGTCACCAGGTTTTGTTTTGGGGTTTTGTTTTGTTTTTTTGCCCCACCAATCCTGCAGCACCTTAAAGTGTACTACAAGGGTGCAAAACGTTACCCCTGGAGGCCAAATCCAGCCCTTTTGGGATTCCCCAGACAGCCACACCCTAACCACAGATCATTTGGTGGTTTCACGGCTTTTGCGTAGTTCCCCCCTCCCCATTCTGAGAGGTTGAAATACCTCTCCTAAGGCTTCGTTACAGACAGTAAGAGCTTTAAGCTAAAATAGGCTGGTATTTTGGCACCTCCCCCTTTTGCCTTTGGCCCCACCCACCACTGGAATGCAGCCAAGAGCTTCTCTGAACTGGAATCCGGTGCTCTGGATGAAAGACGTTCGGCACCCCTGGACTAATGGCAGGTTCCATTCAAAGTAAAGCATGTATAGGTGCAGGCTGCACATTGTTCTTTGCCTGGGGTGAGCGGGGGCCCTTGGCATTGGAGGAGTGAGCTTTGACCCAATCTCACTGGACCATTTTTCCAAGGAAAATTCCACCCCTTTAAAGCTACTTGACCCATTAGGGAAAACATGCAGACAAAAAGAGCAGCTGGAGGTGTCTTCTCCCACCCCACTATTGGCTACAATAAAAAGATATGGGCGCTCCATTGACCAATCTCCTCTCCTTCATCTCATCTACTTTAGCTCTGATCAGTTGTTAAATCAGCTGTAATTTTTTAAGCAACTCTTCTTTAGAGCTGCAAGCCTATACCCACTTACATGGGAGTAATCCCCACTGAACTCAATAGGACTGACTTCTCAGTAGACATGCATAGGATTGTGCTGTAAGTGGCGCTTGCCCCAATGCAAATCGTTTCCATGTGGCTCATCTTTGCAAAACGTAGCATTATTTCAGTGATATAAAACTGTGCCTTTCTTGCAGATTAATGAACCCAGCCAAGCATAAAAAGAAAATGCTTGTTTGTCTTATCCCTGAAACCAATATTGAACTCTATTAATACAGATCTACAGCTCAGAGGCATCCAGTTCTGTGTGGGGCCAGCCAGATCTCAGGCTGCCTCCCCTCTATGCAGCTTTCGTGAATGGAGTAGCGGTAAGGAACTCTATGAAGTACTATACTCACCTACAGAGGTGGAATGTGTTGTAAGCTCTTAAGGGTGCAATCCTATTCATGCTTAGAGAAAGAGAGAGACAGTTCTACAACTCCCAGCATTCTCCAGCCAGTGTTGGCTGGGGAATGCTGGGAGTTGTAGGATTCTCTCTCTCTTAGGGTGACCAGATAAAATCCAGGTCAGGGCTCATGTAACTTTAACAGTTGTAGAGAAAAGGGAATTTCAGCCAGTGTCCTTTGTATGCAATTAGATCCCGGTGATAGATATTCCCTCTTCATCACACCAGTTAAAGGTGCATGCACTATACTAGAGTGACCATATACAAAAGAAGGCAGGGCCCCTGCACCTTTAACTGTTGTGATGAAGAGGGAATTTCACCAGGAACTAATTGCATACAAATGACACTGGCTGAAATTCCCTTTTCTCTACAACTGTTAAAGTTACATGAGCCCTGACCTGGATTTTATCTGGTCAGCCTACTCTCTCTCTCTCTCTCTCTCTCTCTCTCTCACACACACACACACACACACACACACACACCATGCATAGGATTGTGCCATAAAGCATTTTGTAAGCTCTTCAAGGCATTTAGTATGAAATTGCAATGCTTCACATCACTCCTCGTTGCATTCTGTGGCTCTCCCACATCTAGTCTGGCCACCAGACAACTCAGGAAGTGTCCAGCTTTCATCTTTAATATTATTGACCTTGACAGAGTGGTAGATCGATTATATTTTGGGAAACATGCCTTCTTAAGCTTCCACCCCCACCCGCCTCATCCTGCTATCTGTAGAATATATCTAGCTCTCATTTTGGGGCTTACATGAAATACATTGGTGTAGTTAACTAGAAAACCTTGCAACTGACCTTCCCAAGCAATTCAGATCTTCTGTTAATGGTTTTGCAATTAACAACATCGTCACCGATATATGTGGCACTTTACAGAGCAGCTACACAGGTCTGTGTCCCAAAGAGTTTATAATCTGAATTTCAGCAGTGGAAGGGGGAAAAAAAGGCTAGACAACTGAGGTACTAGAGTTAATCACTCAAGTTAAAAATGGCACTGAATCCTTGATTTAAAACCAGGATTTCCCCCTCCCCTAAAACAGGCTCACTCCATGGATTTTGATGATACGTGGCACCCAACCACACACCCTTCTGGAGCAGTGCTGCCTGCTCTCCTGGCCATCTCTGAAGCTGTGCCTGAGAAGCAAAAGATTTCTGGACGGGACCTGCTTTTGGCTTTCAACATAGGCCTTGAAGTACAAGGCAGACTGATGCACTTTTCCAGGGAGGCCAGCGATGTTCCTAAAAGGTACATTAAGATAAGACATGAAGATATATTTCTTATAACATAGATATTCATAAAGTTCAAATGTGGCCTGAGTGTTGGACAGTGATCTGAGGGATGTGTTTGCAAATCATACTTCACTTGACAAGTCACTCTCAGATTAAATCTCCCACCTTTATAGCCGCACCAGTGAGACGGAGAAGGCTAAACTATATTAACCCTCCCCAAGCTGGTGTCCCTGTGTAGAATTTCAAATCCCAGCACCCCAAGCCAGTCCAACACATTGGTAGAGCATCAGAATAGGGCAGGCTGGGCTATATGAATAATGATAGCAAGCATAATCCTGCCAAAGCGAAGCACTTTTAAATTTCATCAGTTCAGAGTGGAAGAGAGTTGGGTGAATGCTTAACAGGAGAGTTATAGGTAGAAGCAGGCCATACTGCCTTTCTGCGACAGATGTCACCAGCACCAGTGAAATACGAGAAGGGGAATGTTCAACAATTTTTCTACTAGGGTGGTGGACAACCTGTGGTCCTCAGATGTAGTTGGACTCCAACTCCCATCAGCCCCAGCCATTATGGCCAGTGGGATGATGGGAGTT
This sequence comes from Anniella stebbinsi, assembly GCA_029215795.1. Taxonomy (NCBI): domain Eukaryota; kingdom Metazoa; phylum Chordata; class Lepidosauria; order Squamata; family Anniellidae; genus Anniella; species Anniella stebbinsi. Next base: position 163,226,198 of record JARDYH010000001.1, on the reverse strand, counting down.
GTAGCACAACAGCACTGGGAGGTCCACAGGTTCCCCACACCTGCTCCCGTATCTTCTGTAGTCAAATCTGTGTCCTGTTTTAAACAAGCAATTGACAAGCTAGCTATTATATTGGAGGAAATCATACTCTATATTATTATTATTAATAATTATAATATCCCAGCTTTTTTCCTCTTGCAAGGGACTCAAGGCGACTCACATAGTTAGTGATTGGCCCAGTCACCCACTGAGCTTCATGGCAGATTGGGGACTAGAAACTGGATCTCCTGAGTCCCAGTCCACGACTCTAATAATTACTTCACACTGGATCTCCAATTCAATGGGACACCTCTGAGCAAATCAACATGCATAGACAGGCCACATAGCTTTAGGACCGCCTTCCCCAAGCTGGTGCTGTCCAGATATTTTGAACTTCAACACCCATCAGCCCCAGCCAGCATAGCCAATGGTCAAGAATTCTGGGAGTTGTAGTCCCAAACATCTGGAGGGCACCAGATTGAGGAAGGCTGGTTTAGGGTGATTGCTCTACAAATTAAACTGATTGAAGCTAGCAGCAATAGAGCCAGTGTCCTGGTATGGATATAATATTGGCAAGATTTGGGTTCAAACAATTACTCAGACATGAAGCTCACTAACTGACCTTGGGCCAGTCCCTACCTAATCTTCCTAGCAGGGTGGTTGTGAGGAGAAAATGCAAGGGGAAGCAAAATAACATATCCCAGTCTGTATCCTTGGAGGGAGGTTGGGATAAATACGTAATAAATACATACAAATGTCACATTGAGGAGTGGGCCTGTTTGGTGTTCCATTCAGCCAGCCAGCCAGCCAGCCATGTCCTCTTCTAGGCTACTCCATTCTATTACCCCTCCCACCTTGTTTTCTGCTCCCACCACCAACAGTGACTGTTGAGCACACTTGATTCTCAGTGGGCATTGGTGCGGGCGGGGTGGTGGTGTTAGGATTTTTCTCTAAAGATGTTTTTGCACTACTGCAAACTCTGGAGTTTCCCCTGTGTGCTGATAGCTCTCTCTTGTACATTGATGGATGGTATTATCTGGGCTACATCAGCATCAACACTCCTAACCAAACAACAGAAAAAGAGGGAATTATGTGCTGCATTATTAGGCAAAGCCAGATTCCCACTAATTTCAGTAGTGTCATCTGCTAACATCCTGGTGCTGTTTGGGGCCTTTTCTCAGGTTTCACCCACCATCCATACTTGGTACCATGGGAAGCGCTGCAGCCGCTGCTAAACTCTTGGGTCTCGATGAATTTGAATGTAAGGAGGCATTGGCGATTGCTGCATCTTATGCCGGCGCACCGTTGGCAAATGCTGCCACCCAAACGAAACCTCTTCATATGGGTAACGCCAGCAGGCATGGTTTGGAGGCCGCCATGTTAGCATCCTTGGGCCTTCAAGCGAACAAGTTGATCCTGGATCTGGAATCTGGCTTCGGCGCCTTTTACACCGACTACTTGCCCCAGACTCTACCAAGCTTGCAATCATATTCTTGGCTGTTGGATCAACAAGACGTAGCTATCAAGAGCTTTCCGGCACACCTGGGGACACACTGGATGGCAGAGGCGGCCCTGGCAGTAAGGAAGCACCTAGCGAAGAGTGGGGAGTCCTTCCCCAGTGGAAGGATCCAAAAAATCGTGCTTCGAGTACCTGACGTTCAATATGTGAATCGGCCATTCCCTGCCACAGAACATGAAGCCAGGCATTCTTTCCAGTTTGTTGCATGTTCTGCCCTGCTGGATGGTCACATCTCTATTGAGTCCTTCAAACAGCAAAACATCTCCAGGCCAGAGTTGAACGAGTTGCTCCGAAAGACGCACTTGGAACATTCTCCCGACAACCAGCCCAGCTTCAGAAGCCTTTACTGCGAGGCAAACCTCACCCTCCAGGACGGATACACCTTGTCAGAGCGTTGTGACACGTTCTACGGGCACTGGAGGAAGCCACTGAGCAGGGGGGATCTGGTGAAAAAATTCCATGCCAACGCCACCACGGCTCTCTCTGCAGAAGCCACCGAAAGCATTGTCGAAGCTGTTGACAATTTAGAAAAGCTAGAGGACTGCCGCATGTTGACTTCACTCCTTCAAGGGGCAGAGTTGGCAAAGGAGCAGTTAAAAAGCCAAAGTGGCCTGTTTTGAGAGACTTTTAAAAGCTTGCCCTGCCCAATAATAGCTAAATGTTTTTCAAGAGCCAGATCTAAGAAGTCTATTGGTGTGGACCAGCTGCAGTTGTGCAAACTGAATCACTGGCTATTTGACACATGTTAAAGTAGAGTACCCCCTTTATAGAGGACAGTCCTCTATTTGAAGGCATCCTCAATTTGGATGGCTGTCAGGCCAAAGTTCAGTTGAAAGATCAGGAACAATAAGAAGAGAAAGCCTTGAATTTGTCTGTCAGGTCATTTGGTCACATTTTTCACTGCTATGGTGAGATGTACTGTATTTCTATACAAATTAAAACTGGTTCTAAATTTACACTGATACACATGAATTAGTATATCCAAATATTGTAGAAGTCCATGTCGTCTTTTTTGGCAGTGTATGTGCAGCCACCCTTTGTAAAATGCAAAGGTCAGGAGACAAACACACACACATTTCCATATGCCCAATGAGTCTTTAGATGTGTTTCCCAAACAGCAGCCCCTTGAACTCCATAGCATATCACTTTTGAAAGAGAGATGTTCCAAAAGGAGACAGTGATATGGCAGGAGAATCCCTTGATCAAAATGGGGTGGGATAAACAATGCTCAAGCCCTTGGGCAAACCTAAAGTAGCTCTCTAGATCCTGACCAATGATGCTCGTATTCACAAATATATATATTCCAAAGTTCTGCTTTCCACTATTCCAGAAATGACCAAGTTGCATAGTCTTGAGGACCATTCTATTTTCTGGACAGTTGTCTCGGGTTCTAGAGTAGTGAATGTCATAATAAAATTGGCACCGGGTAGCAGGAAGGATGTCACAGTTCTAGAGCACCTGCTCTCAGGGACAGCATGGCATACTTTCAAAATTGACAAGGAAGATGCAACTGTCTCTACTTTGTAGAACTTGAAAACAATTTTAATGCAGCAACTAGGAGTAAATTGTATTGGGACTGACAGTTGGGAGTCCTTGCTCTAGTTCAGGAGTAGGCAACTCATGACCCTCCAGAGGTTTTGGCCTATAGCTGCTGTGGCGATACCCCACATTTCTGTCTCCTTAGGTATGTCTGGTTCAGTGTGTTTGGAGAGTGCGGAATGTTGGACTGAGTGGGTGTAGCTGGTGATGCTGGAAAAGGGAGGGGGGAGGAGTATATATAGTGTGAGGGAGTGGTTAGTGTGATGGTTGGGTGGAGGGTAGTTAGGTGGAAGATAGAAGCGTTTAGCTGTGTGTTCTTGTCAGGAGTGTGTGAAGAGTAAATAAATAGCAGATTTTAAGGATTTAGGATTGTTATTAAGATTATTAGAATTATTAAGAATAGGCAGGTTTTAAATTGAATTTGAAAGAACTGTAAACAACAATAAACATTTTCTTTTATTTTTGCTACCACAAACCACATGTCAGCTTGGCTTTGTCACCTGCTCTATTAGTTTATAAGGAAACACATTACCTTAAACCTTCAGCCCAATATAATCACAGAAGAACCTTTTCAAAACCTTAGTACCTTTTCCCTTATAGCAGAGGGAAAAGCTACTGAGGTTTTGAAAAAGTTCTTCTGTAGTGTGTCTTTTACCCTTCCCTCAGGTGTTTAAGTGGTAGTGCTTAGGTTCAGAGGGGTGTGCTCATCTAGGCCTGGTGTTTGAGGCTGTGGGGGCACAGCTGCCCTCAGCCCTAGACATCATAGCCAGTAGTGAGGGATTGTGGGAGTTGTAGGCCAAAACATTTGAAGAGCCACAAGCTGCTGATTTAAACAAACTCCCCCAAGGTAGTGCCTTCCTACTGGACTGGACTACAGCTCCCATCTCACCAACCAGCATGGCCAATGTCTCAATGGCTTAATTTGAAACTTGGCCATGTAGGAGAGACTTGTTTGCGGATGGCCCATGCCAATTTTGAGGTTGAAAGGGTGGGAAATGACTTATTTATTATAAGAGTTTGATGAGTGACTTCCAGCAGTTTGGCAGGTTTTGTCAGTTTCCCCTCATAGACTCAGCTCGGGCCCGACAATTCCTCCATTTGAGCTTTGTCTTTTGGGAACTTGTTTTGTGGTAGGTCAAGGGGAAGATCTACTATGTGCTGTCTCCTGGCGGTAGGAGCCCTTGTCTTTTAACAGATGTGATGGATCCCCAGCCCTTCATCCACCATTTCCTCCAGTAAAACTAGTGGCTGACCAGTGGCTTAGAACAGAGCTCATTGTTTGCTTATTTCAAGCTGTGAGGGAGAAAGGAAACAGGCCTCAAGGGCCAAGAATTGAATTCTAAGACTCTAAACTCTCAGTAGCTGAATAAATGTTATTAATTCAATCAATCACACAAAGCTTCATTTGTTAAATACATTTACCAGCAACCACCAAATGCTACTTTAGTTTCATTTCCCTCTTCAGGCAAGTTTCAGGACTTCAGCAATCATGGTTCCAATCCCATCAAAAATTTCATGCAAAGGGGCCTTGCACATGAATGCACAAGTGGTGACTATTTTGTTAGTGGAATCGACATGGGCTTCGTTCACATTTTTGCAAATGTGCTTGCATCCAAGCTCTTCTATCGCAGCTGCCGTTTCGGCATCAGGAAATCTGTGAGAAAGAAAGCCAAAAGAACTGGCTGTTTTTTCCCCAATATGAGAAAAACTTATAGAAAGACAAATATTGTCCAGAGTTATTTCCACCCCTACCCCCATCCCACACAAGATTTTGTGCAGGGAGATGGAAATTCAAGAGAGCTGCCGACCAGAGTGGATATAAGCTGGCCACATCAGCAAATTCAGTGATCCTGCTGAGCTGTGATTTTACAGGAAGGCCACAGCAACGTTTGGTGTGGCTATAGAACTATACATTCTGTAGTTTTACATTTAAACTCTATAAAAGGTAGGCATTGTGGGGAACCTGTGGCCCTCCAAGGGTTAGACTACAGCTCCTATTATCCCTGACCATTGGCCACGCTAGGGCTGATGGGAGTTGGAACCCAACAAGATCTGATGGGCACCAGGTTGCCTATATCTGGCTTAGATACTTCAGAAGAAATTGGTTTAACTATGAAGACTTCTCAGCTCAAACCACTGGCAGGCGTGTAGACTATGCCCGCTTATCTGGCCCATTGAATTTATCTCTGGCTGGTTTAACGCAGTTCCACACCAACCGCACTCAATCCTTTGATGTCTCTCTCTCCAGGAGATATTGTCTCTAAGCGGCCTCCCTTCTTTCTCACCAAATCTATTCCCCTCCCCACATGGCTTTCAATCTCTTCACTCTCAGAAAAGCAGTTCTATGGGCTTCGTTACATTTTCCCCCCAAAGTTTATAGGTATGACATTTATTAATATCAGATATTAACATAATTTTAATAGAAAAAGTTTAAATATACAGTATACTATACATATATAGCATTAGGAAACCACAAGGCCAGGTATATTCAAGGGAATTTTCATTCCAAACAATTAACAATTATATTTCTATAAAAGTATCCACCTGTGAGTTATTTTACAGTAGGTTATATTTGGGGACATGGGATTTCCCTTTATTTTAAGGCTATTCCCAGTGTCAAGTGTACTCTGTGCTGGTTGGAAGTGTTGGAGTTGTACTTCAATACATCTGGAGGGTAACAGGTTGGGGAAGGTTATACTAGAGATAACAGTGGTAACACTAGGAGCACAGAAGAACAGAATATGCCAACACACAGGCCTGTTTTGGACGACACGCTAATCAACGGGGGGGGGGGGGGGAACAATCGACCATTGTGTTGCTCATCGGCAGCATTCGGACGACATTTTAGGCAACAGAGGCTGCATTCGGACAACACGATAATCAACACAACTGACAATTGTTTCCCCCCTCTGCGTTGATTAGCATGTCGTCCGAAACAGGCCACAGACAAGTTCACATGATTAAGTACCCCACGGTTTGTTATCTTTCCTTAACCACCCAGGGAGCCCCAATTCCTTGGTTGTTCTCTGTGACATCCAAAGTTAAAACTCTGGGTTAAAACTCTGGGTTGTTTCTCCCTCAAAAGCCCAGAGTGACAGATTCAGATGACATAGAGAACCCAGTCCCTGGGTGGTTTAGCACACCGGAAGTGAGCGAGTGGTTGGGAGCAAGCATGCTCATTTGCTCCCACACAATCCCAAACAACCCACAGTTAACACACCATGGGTTGTTTAACCATGCTAACCAAGTTGAAAACAAACAGACAACCTCGCAAATTGTTAACCATTTCTTACCTTCCATCTACATTTTTATTGTGACCAACGGTGACTTCACAGCCTGGGAAGACTTTCGCTGCCAGCACAGGAGAGATACAGCACAAACCAATGGGTTTCTTTGCATTATGGAACACCTCAAGGGTGGACTTCACAAGCTCATTGACGGTGCAGTCCTTTCCTTGTACGGCCCAGGAACACAGGTTCTTAGCTACACCAAAGCCCCCTTATAGAGAAAAGAAAGGACATTACCTCTTAATATTGGGAATAAATTTACTCTTATTACCTCACCCTTTAACCTATGACACAATTCCTCATAGCAGTTATCCAAGGCCGCTGCCTCTACCACCCACGTTCTCAGCACCAAGTGGAGGAGAAGAAGAAAATGCATTGGTTCAATATCTTATGTGCAGGTGTAGCCACTCTACTTTATCAGAGGAAGAAAAACACACACATAGACCTGCAAAAGTTTTGAATAAGATCCTTCCTAATTCAATAAGCCAGGACCTTGGCATGAAATCCATACCGATCCAATTACTAATGGAATGTCATAAATAACACCAGGTTTATTGTGGCATCATCTAGTGGACTACAGCCCACAAATTGAAATGCATCTGAAGTGTATTATAATCCACAAAAGCTGACACCACAATAAATCTGCTTTAAGGCTCTGCTTTTAACTAACAATGCTGGAATTTAACACAATATATATATAATTCTAAATACAAAAAGCCGTCCACAAAACAAGTTTACAACAAGTCTCCAAAAGGGATATCGAAAGTGTACTCCTTTGCATTGGTGTGGTGCCTCTGCCTGTTTGGAAATTGCAAATTATAGGGTTAATCCTTTTCTTATACTTAGGATTCAATCTTCTGCATGTTTAGAAAGAAATAAAGTCCTCCAACTCTCAGCATTCCCCAACCAGCCATGGCTGGGGCAAGCTGGGAGTTGTATAGGCTGACCATATGAAAAGGAGGACAGGGCTCATGTAACTTTAACAGTTGTAGAGAAAAGGGAATTTCAGCCAGGGTCATTTGTATGCAATTAGTTCCTGGTGAAATTCCCTCTTCATCACAACAGTTAAAGTTGCAGGGGCCCTGCCTTCTTTTGTATCTGGTCACTCTAGTATAGTGCCTGCATCTTTAACTGTTGTGATGAAGATGGAATTTCACCAGGAACTAACTGCATACAAATGACGCTGGCTAAAATTCCCTTTTCTCTACAACTGTTAAAGTTACATGAGCCCTGTCCTCCTTTTCATATGGTCAGCCTAGAGTTGTAGGACTTTTTTCTGTGTAAATATGCAGAGCATTACACCCTTAACTGTTTTTTCCATGCATTCCTTTAAGAGTAACACCAATTCTGCCGGTCTAAACAAACAAAAACAGGCCAATAAGGGAGATTTTAGGGGTTTCCTCAATAGTGGTCTAAAAGCGTCCTCAGAATTCAGTTATAAAAAGTACTCTAAGATAGTGTGGAAGGTAGTTGTGATCAGCTTTTGAAGGACCCTCAGGACACGGAATAATGGGCTCAAGTTACAGGAAGCCAGATTCCGGCTGGACATCAGGAAAAACTTCCTGACTGTTAGAGCAATATGACAATGGAACCAATTACCTAGGGAGGTTGTGGGCTGTCTCACACTACAGGCATTCAAGAGGCAGCTGGACAGCCATTTGTCAGGTATGCTTTAAGGTGGATTCCTGCATTGAGCAGGGGGTTAAACTCGATGGCCTTATTGGCGCCTTCCAACTCTACTATTCTATGATTCTAAGTATATTTAACCTGAAAGAGCTTTTGGCATGCATCTGTGAACCTCCTTTTTGTAGTTACTACTGCAGAATTTAAGAGTTGTCACCAAGAAAGCCACAAAATGAACTTTCTTACACTGAAGTTATTTCTGTATATGAAGTCTCACATGTAACTCATCACCTTTGACCAGGAGTGGAATTCAGGGGAGGTGGACAGACAGGCTGCCCCTATCTTGTATTTAATCTTTTACTTGTGCTACGTTAAAGAAAACAGAAATATTAAGAAAATTAAATTCCATTAACGTACATGATTTGTGCAATATTTTCTTCTAAAGTCAGGGTAGAAAATGTGACCCATTTTACAAATCCTTCATTCCTTGATAATGTTACATATATGCACATGATAACTTGTAACATGATATGAAGTTTGTGGGTTGTTACTGAGGATTTATGTTTAGGAGTTCAGATGTAAATGAAACAGAGGCCTACAAGAGTTGTGGAACGGAGGAAAAAAACTGTTTGGCAGAAAAAAGAATCACTCATAAATCTGAAAGCCAGGCTAAGAAAATGGGCCAGTATGAAAAAGATACAAAGTGTGGTAGTCCCTATGTTCAGCCTCACATGTATCCTGATAAGACATGAAAACGTATCAGTCCCTGAAAACAAGTATTTTCAGGTTCCTGTCCAACATGTTATTAGCCAATATAGAAAAATTTTCTTTTAATGAAACAAGTGGGGAGAGGGGAAAGGGTCAAACAACAGAAAAAATGGGAGTGGAGGCCTCTGAACTTGGAATCTTCTGCATATTTAGTGCCCTACTGTCAGTCTGAGAGGAGTGACGGAGGTGATTAATGTCCTCCTTTCAAATGTTTTCCCTCTAGACGGCGCAGTGATGGGGCTGGACCAGGGTTGGAGAGGCAATAGGATTTCTCGTATCCTGGTATCTCCTCTCCTCTCCACCCAATGGAATGCCCTTTTCCTTCCAAGGCCTCATTTACAACCTTAGGAAGCAGCTGGTGCAGTTCTTTCCACCGCAGGTACAAGGAAGTGGAAAATGAATTGCCTACGTCCTCAGGAGGGGAGACTCTGGACAATCCTATGGTTCCTGGGATGTTCTCCCAGGGACCACAGGATTGCTCTCTCAGTGAATCAAAAAGGGACTGCACTTCAGTACCAGAACTTACTTCCCTTCCCTTAATGTTTATTTTCCTTCAACCAATTTTGTTAGTTGACTTTTTGCCTGCATTAGGGCCTTTGGAATCCAGTTTGGCCTTTTGCCTTCTCTTTGAGAAAGGGGATTTACTGCTTTGAACATGCCCACTTCAGTTTTTGAAATTGCTCCTGGCCATTTTTCTTGAGCCAGCCTTTTACAGCTGGATTTTCATTTATTATTCTAGCGCTAACTGCTGCTATCTTTCTGTCCCGATTGTATGATCTTGCTCCTTAAATTAACTTTTTATTGTTTCTGTATTGCATTTTCACATTTTCCCCTAGGCAATCATTACATGCATCTCATATTGTACTTTTCCATTTATATACTGCTCTCATATCTCACTGCTGAATCTGCATTTTTTTCCCGTCGGAATAAATCTTTTCTGGTTACCACCAACACCTTATTGGAACAAGTTCAACGGAGCTAAAATGGATCCTATTTTCATGGATAAGACCGTGTGCTTGAGTTATTGTCTCTGCCCATTGTTCTAGTTCTGGTGTTGTGCTTGTCGCACATTGTATTAGCTATCAACTTACTGTAACCCAGGTTAATATCACCTGTGTGTGTGTGGGGGGGGGGTACTTTCTTCCTGAGGTAGAATTCCAACCCTGCCTATGACGGCATGTGTACCTGAAGATTTTGAGGCATGTCTGCATCTGAATCTGCTACAGGGATAAAGTATAGGAAATTTTACCTCATGAAAACAGCCCTTATTAGAGATGTTTGTCCCATGAAACAATAGAGGTCATAGTTTTACAGGATCAACCAAAATTTCAAAGAGTTACAAGAACTTTTACGTCAGTACAGAATTCAGGCTGAGGTGCTGATACCAGGAGTTTGTTTTTTTTAATGGAAAAAAAGATTGAGTTAGCAACAGTCCAGTTAAGGCAAGTGTTCTTGAAAGCAAAACAGGAACGTTCGAGTTAATTCTATCACAAACTGTACTGACCAGAAATAAGAGAGCAGATAACAGACGTGGAGAGTGAGCGGGGGATGTCAGTCACAAAAACAAAATTAGGTTGCAAGTCATCTTTTAATTGGTGCAAAAAGAATGCTTGGAGTTGATACGAAGGCCTAGTTGATTCTTATATGTGTTCTATTGGCCCTGTAGCATTACCTATCAGAAGGGATTGTTCAGTCTTTTTCTGTGGTGAGAAAAAGACAGAAGAAATGGTGGGAAAACATGGGAGGGCTAGGAGGGAAAGATGGAGAATGAGGCAGCATGCCATAAAAGCCTTGCCTAGAAGCACCCCTGAATAGCAAGCAAGTTGCAATTTGTGTATTAATGGAGGCACAGCCGTGCCTCCATTGTTAAGGGCCGTCAGTAAAAAACACATTCCGCCATGTTAAAGTGATAATTGGGGGGGGGGAGGTCATTCTAACAGCCATAAAATCGAAAATGTTTCATCAACCTTTCTGAAATTTACAGGTGCCAGAAAGAAATATTTGTTTTACATTACCTGAAAATTTCAAGAAGATTGGTGAAAGATTGAGGGAAGGAGAGCTCTTTAAGGCAGAAAAGGAATACAAACCTGTCTCCCTGCTTTTGTAAAATTTACTTCCGGGTTGCGACTTTTGTGCTCACAATTTGCATAATTTCTAGAGCCTTATTAATTAATCCAGTGGTGGGGTCTTCTTCCTCCTTGACTGTAGTTGGTGGAAAGCTTTTCGTTTTTTAAAAATTCCCTTCGGTTGACTTTTAAAGACTATTTTAACCTCTCATTCAAGTCAATGAGGCAGCCATCTTCCCTCATAGCGCGACACATGCTCAGTAGCGTCACTCTCCCCCTCCCTCCTGCCTTAGAATGTGGGGTGGGTGACTGAAATGGCTGCTGCCTCTAGCACAGACCTTTTGAGTGAAGAAGAAGAGTTTCTTGTTTCTCTTCTGGACCATGCATTCCTTTGGCTCTGAGAGTATTTTGGGCTATCTTCATAAGGCCAGTTTGCTCTTTTGCTCACTGGTGAAGCAGGGTGTGGTTCCTCTGGATCCATGGTAACCTGATCTTCAGATCTCTCCTGGGAATAGTGGCTATACCTTTCTTTGTATCCCCCACCCCCACCCCATACACACACAGTGCTCCTTCCCTCTTTTCTAAGAGTTTGGTCCATACTGCTATAAAGTTGAAAGCTTCAAACACTTCATTTAATTAGTTTGGGCCAGTGTTAAGTTTTAAGTACAACGTTGAAACCTTTCAAAGTGCTTCTGGGCCTACAACGTTAGTTTCGGCCTAGTCACCCTGTTTTTCTAATAAGGTTTAGAAACAGTTGAGCTGTCGTTTATTTTGCATAGTGTACACACATGGATTTTCTTTCTAATCCTTGCAGTCTACACTGGCTCCCTCCTTGATGTGTTTTTGGATGCAGACAAACCCTTTTTTGTTCCAGCAGGCCTTTGGCAAATAATCTGGACCTCTGTCTATACCTTTGACTTTTAAATTGTTATGTATTTAAAATGTTTTAAATGCTTTAATATTGAAAAGTATTTAATTGTATTTTTAACTTTTGTATATTTAGGCTGACCATATGAAAAGGAGGGCAGGGCACATGTAACTTTAATAGTTGTAGGAAAAAGGAAATTTCAGCCAGTGTCATTTTATGCAATTAGTCCCTGGTGAAATTCCCTCTTCATCACAACAGTTAAAGTTGCAGGCACTATACTAGAGTGAACATATACTGACTTGCAATGATGGGAGTTGTAGTCCAACACCTTTGGAGGGCACCAGGTTGGGGAAGGGCTGCTCTAAACAAAAAAGAGAAGTAGGTGGCCCTAAGTTGTTTGTGATCAGTTTTCCACAACCCCACAGTCACCTCTGCATATCATATTCTCCACCCTGTCCTCATGGTTTATCTGCTTTGGGAGAATGAGAATTTCACTTGCACTTTCTGCCTCCTTAGGGAGGATGTGGCGTTAAGGCTTGTGAGCCTTAACTCCCAATTTCCCTGCTTTTTGGTGCTTGGTTGGAATCTGTTGAGCCTTAACATTGTTTTTGTAAACCGTAGGTTTTTTGTTTAATGAATTAATAGTGGTCCAGATGATAAGTCAGCATTCACAGTGTATTTACATTCTGCAAACAGACACTGATGGGGGAGGGAACTCCCCAAATATTGCCACTTGTTTTATATGGGGCTTACTCCCAGGTAAGTGGCTATAAGATTGTAGTCCAGCCCCCCCCCCCACACACACACACACACACTTTGCAGTTCGAAGGGCTATGGCCACTCAACCTGTCTCAATCCCTGCAATGGCACCATGGAAATCAGAATCTTTGGGAAACACAGGCAACGTTTTTCAGGTTGCTGTTACCCTGGGACATAGTACTTGGAGTTCGGTTAATGTTCCCATCCCACAACATGGGCCACATTCAATTAAGGCAAAATTTTCATGGTAAGTACATAAGCATTAATTTTGTAATGGTGCTCACCTGGGAAAATTACGGCATCAAAATCACCAACTTTCAGTTCAGCCAAATCCTGGATGTTACCTCTTGCGAGCCTGGCACTTTCCACTAAGACATTCCTCTTTTCGTCACTGGGGTTGCCTTTTAAATGATCGACAACATGCATCTGCTCAATATTGGGTGCAAACATCTTTACCTGACAGACAAAAGAAACAAAGAAGAATGAACAGGACACTGTATGATGAATAAGGTACAAAACAGCACCTTTACAGTTTCAAGCATGAAGAATTTAAGATGTTCCTAGATAACAAGCCAAAATAACATTTGCAAGCATCAATTAAGATGTTTCCAGAGTTCCAAGATCAAAAAAATTACGGTGAGATTTCATCATTCAGTTTGAAAGTTTTAGCATTTTAGGCAGCAACACCACAGTCAAAACCTTCAAAATATGATTCAACTGCAGCCTTGAAATTTAGGCACAATATTGTTTTGAATGAGGTCTATTGAATTATCAGCCTGGGATATAACATTAAAAGAATGTTCCCCTTTTATGTTGTAAAATTGCTTTCACTGTACACTGAGTTGCATCCAATGGGATGTATCCAATGTTCATCTAATTTTACTCTAGATAGGTCTAATATGGGATAAAAACAAGCAGTAAAAATGTTTTGCAGTATTGGACTTACAAATAATATTTTGCAAATTTTATTTATATCTGAATGTTAAAATAATCTTCCAAGATACATTTTAAATGTAATGACATGCAGTGCAATCCTAAACATGCTTAGTAAATCCTACTGAATTCAGCGGGACTTCCTTCCTAATAAGTATGTTTAGGATTGCACTTGCTTTAAGGCTGCAATCCTATGCACCCTTCCAAGTCAATATGCACAGGGTTCTCTGTAGGCAGAGAAACAACTTCCAAGATAGTGTTTGATCCTACCGAAAGGAATACAAAACAACCAAAATACATTTTACACTGGAAAACTTTTGAGAATGGCAGAAGCAAAGGTTGTTCTCCGTTTTATATAGGGCAAATATATTTAAAGGTATGAATGTGATACGAACAATTAATTAATCTAATAAGAACACAGTCCTATGCGTGTTTAGAGAAAAGTCCTACAACTCCCAGCATTCTCCAAACAGCCATTCTAATTGGGGAATGCTGGGAATTGTAGGGCCTTTTCTCTCTCTAAACACCCATAGGACTGTGTTCTAAAGCACATTGTACAAGGTAGGCCCCACCAGTTCTTCTCTAAAATGTAGCACATTTTGGTTTTGTTTGCCACAAATTAACATTAACCCAGCTACCTTTTGAAGGAGACAAACATGTTAGCCATTTGTATGCTTAAAAATATGGCAATACTACCGCTACCGTCATCAAATGGACGTAACACACAGCAACCTCGTCGCGCGCGAGTTATTTTTACAGGAAATTAACCACCAAGTGTTAATTAACCACCAAGAAACTGTTGCAATAATCCGAAACCTCAACTCAACCCATATCACAGCTCGTGATTTTTGCGTTGAGCTGTTTTAAGGGGCAGCGGGCAGGAAGAGAAGTAACGGGGCCAAAACAACAGCCACTGCAATCATTCGTCTTGTTCGGTCCTAAAGCAAAATCCAAGAGCTTCATCACAGGGGAGGTTTAATGCACATTTACCGTGACTTTGATCCACCTTTTCAGCGCTGGACTGGCATGACGTCCCCGCCCTGCTGTTCTCTCGCCCTGAGCGAGTCCAGCCCTGAAAAAGTGGATCAAAGTCACGGTAAATGTGCATTAAACCTGCAAACGGGGTGGGGGGCTTTCGTGCACTAAATATAAGCGCTGGCTTTTCGGAGCTTCCCTGCCTTCGGGGGCGGCTGAGCGACATGCATCGCTATCTTAATCTGGAGCCTGCCGGCTTGGTTCCAACTCTGGCCGAAGGCAGCTGAGCCCTCGGCGGCCTCACCTCTGCTCCAGCCCGGCTGAGATGGACCAGGGCCGCGGAGGCCTCGTGGATTTCAGTGCCATCGAAGACGCCGCAACCAGCCAGGATCAAGGCCACCCGCTTCCCCATTTCTTTTTCCTCCTGGCTCGCCTTCTCGGTCTGCCGCCGCCGGGGCCGCACCAACAAAGGATCCGGCTCGCACGCGCCCTCTGCCGCTCCGAGCAAGGAATGGGCCGCTGTCGCGCCTCCTCTCTCCTCATCATTCCAAACCAGAACAATGATGGGAGTTGTAGTCTCGACACATCTGGAGGCCACCAGGTTGGGGAAGGCAGGGCTAAAGCATCTTTCGGGACTATTGATGCCCCTCATGTCAGTGAGTCTTGGCCTCCTCCACACGAGACGTTTAATGAGCCTTAGAGGCTCATTATAAATTTTACCTCCACACCAGCGGAGCGCAAAACGGGCGTACAGGCGCGTTATTTCCCCGATAATGCGCATTTTCGAATGCGCGTTAAATAGCGACTTTTATTTTTCTCCGGCCGTTAAAGCGCATTATCGCGGTGTGAACAAGCGATTATGCGCGTTAACGTCTTCTAAAGCACTTTTTGGACATGAATTAATGCGCTTCGCCGCCTCTCGCCGCCTCCCGTGCAGAGGGATTAGGCGTAAATGCGCCTCCGCGATAATGCGCATAATCCCGGAACCGGGCGCAAAAGCGCATCCTTGTGGAGGGGGCCTTGGCACGACCGTGGGTGACTGCACAAAGTGCGCTCGCTTGGACCACGGCGCCTGGTAGGGTGCGGCAGGCAGGCAGGGTGCTCGCTTGAACCTCGACCAGCTTCCACTTGGCAAAGCTGCCCTCCTGTCCGACCCCTGCCTGGAGAAGCCATAGAACTAGAAAGGCTTTCGTCTATGCGCAGGGCCGTGCAGAGGGGGGCGGGCAGGGGGACCAGTTGGCCCAGGGCACAAGATTTTGAGGGGGCACTCCGACGAGGAGATCCCCCCCCCAGCTTACGCTACTGCTTCCATAGCGTAAGTGGCCCATCGAGAAGCGAGGAGACCACCTTGCGGAAACAGCGCAGAAGCCGTCCGTCCTGAATACCACGGTCAGACTACAAGCTCCAGAGGGCCATGCTGCATGCAGAGCAGGGATATATGTGCCTTGAGGTGTCGTAGAACAGGTTTAATATGAAGGTGTGATGTAGAACGGACATGTTGGTGGGCACATGGCCCCCTTGGGGCGGCCATGTTGTCCTCTTTTGAAATGGGGGGGCACACACTTCCCATCTGGCCTGGGCATAGGCAGAGGGAACCTGCAGCTTGTGTCCTCCTATGAGAAATGCTAATCAAAACAAGGAACATCCAGTGGAAGCTGGTGTCTCCAATTGCAGTGGGGCTGTGAATTCCAACCTGGGTTTCAGTCAGAACTAGCCAGAACTCAAAAGGTGTTGGACCTATTTGGGGGCTAAGGTTCAGCACCATGGATAACTCTTTTAGGGTTCTGACTGGACTCCAAAATGGAATTCACAGCCCCACCAAAATAGGAGCCACCAGCCTCCACTGTGAACCTTGGCACAAGGAGGCGGCTGGGGGGGCGGAGCTGGAGGGGAGGAGCCCTTCAGAGTTTGCTTCCGACGTGTCTGAAAAGGCCATGTCCATTGGTCAGGACTCCCTGACACGTGACAGACTAAATCAGCTGACTGGGCTTGCGGGAGAAATCCTACGGAAGCAACGCAGTAGCTCCCGTGCCTGGTCTGATCTTTGCTTCCTGGGTGGGCGACGCTGGGAGGGTCGCGATGGCTGCAGGCTGGGACCTGGTGCCTCTTTCGCTGCTGCTGATCCTGCAGTTGGTAACGCGCGCCTGCTTGACAACAGAGTCTCCGCGCCAGCAGCAGCGGTGGCCTGTGCCTTACAGGTGAGGAGACCGCAGCGGGAGGGGAGGGGAAAGGAGAAGTGTCCAGACCCTCAGATCCAACAAGCAGACGTCGTTTGCTGTCTGGTGGTGGGTGCGGGAGCTGCTGATTTCGAGGCCTAGGAGCTAACACACCCTTCCCCAACCTGGAGCCTTCCAGATGTGTGTGACTAAAATTCTCATCATCCACAACAAACACAGGCAATGGCCGTGCTGGCTGTACATCATGATAGTTGTGGTCCAAAGGAAAGCTGCAGTCCAGACAAGCCCCTATAACTGAATGCTTGGAATGAATATTGGCTGTAGTGGCCCTCGGTAAGGGCCAGAAGACACATGCATTTCAAGACGAAGAAACATTGGAAGGATTCTTTACCATACATCCGAAGAAAGATAAGTGGCCCCTTAGGAAGGACATTTCCTTCCGAAACGCATTGGGCAGAATTAACAAATAATAATAATTTAGGCACCTTAGGAGTTTTTCTCCCTTGAAATGAATATGGGCAGTAGTGGGCATCCGTAAGGGCCAGATCACACATGCATGTTTGTCGACCACTGCCGGCCACTTCAGAGATGTCTTCAGAGGTGTGCAAATGAGATGAATGTTAAGTCAAAATTTTAGAACAAATTACACAATCAACGCTGACTCAGTGAATGTTCATTTAAAAAAAAAAGAAGGTGGGACCAAGTATGTTTATGCGAAGTGGCCCCATAGGAAAGGGAACGCGCAAATGTGCAACCCAGAGACATATTCCAACGTTTAGCCTATTGTGTAAACCAGGAGTAGACAGAAGGAAGATCTCCAGATGTTTTGGACTTCAACTCCCAGCATTCCTAACCATTGGCCATGCTGGCAGGGACCTTTGGAAGTTGAAGTCCAAAATATCTGGAGATCTACCTTCTTCTTGCCCCTGGTGCAGGTATTTTAGGTTCTATTTTTTAAAAATAATTCATTTATTTTAATGCAGGCGTTTTGATTACCGCCCCAAAACAGATCCTTACTGCCAGGCCCACTACATTTTCTGCCCAACTGGTTCACCCATTCCAGTGATGAGTGACAAAGATGTCCTTGAGGTCTATCGATTACAAGCGCCTGTCTGGGAATTCAAATATGGAGATCTCCTGGGTCATATGGTATGTGACCTCTCCCCTCCACTTTCCCCACTTTCTATTATTTTGCTATTATCCCAATTAACTTTAACATCTGAAAAGTTCAAAAGATGAATTTCCATAAATTCATGAATTCTAGGCCAAGTCAATGTATTTAGAAAATATTAGCATGCCATTAACTTTTCTGTTAGCTATCGGAGTCTCTCTAGGGACATGTGTGTGTTTTGGGACATGCTCTGAAATTAATTAATTTATTTAAAAAGCCCAACTCTTAAAGAAACCTTGTAAAATTGCACGTGCAGAATGAATAACAATAATTATTGGTGTGTGATACTGAATCACTTCCCCCTTCTAGATCTTAACCATGTTTCACAGTTACACTCTACACTTGCAGAGAAACCTTGTTGGGTTTCTTGAAACTATACGATTTTCCAGATTGGTTTGTTTGTTTTACAGCATTAATAATTCTGTCTTTCCTGTCATCCAAGGAGTCTTACAGGGGTGGAGAATACCAGAACAGCATAATTTGCCAGTTAGGCTTACCAGCATTGCAAGATCCGTCCCACAGATAATTGTAGCTGGCTTTTTTGTCAATGAATAATGTCTTTCAAGTACTTCAGAATAGATAATTTCCCAATCATGCTTTTAGGCTGCAGTTCTGTGCACACGTACCTTGAATTGAAGATGTTGTTTCCCGCCTCGATCCGGAGGGAGAGGCGGGTAATAAATAAATAAATATATTATTATTATTATTATTATTATTATTAAGATCAATGAAACTTCAGTGGGATTTACTTCTGAGTAAACATTCACAGGATCTGACTCTTACAGTAGAATCCTAAGCACGTGTACTTAGAATCAAAGCCCACTGTATTCATTGGGGCTTACTTTCACATAAGTGTGCATAGCCTTAGAGCAGGGATGCAGAATCTCAGGCCCATGGGCCAACTCTGGCTCTTCTGGGGACCCAGTCCAGCCCTCTGAGGTTCTCCAGAAGACCACACCTCTTCCCCCTGGCTGCCAATCATTTGGTAGTTCCTTGGCTTTTGCATGGATTGTTCCCCATTCTAAAAGTTGAGATACCTCTCCTAAGGCTTAGTTAGTGACAGTAAGGAGATTGAAGCTACTGTTGTCTGGCTTTTATTTTTTTGTATTTTGGTCCTGCCCCCTTTGCTGTTTGCCCCTTCGCCCTCTTACTTCTAGCCCTTCCCTCCTTCATTTTGGAATGAAGCCCTCAAACGTTTCACCAAAATTGAATTGGAACTTCAGACTGTAGATGGAGAAGGTGAACAATGATCATCAATGGTCTTTGAGCTTCCAGATTAGTGGGTCTGGCTGCTTTACCCGCAGACGGTCTGATGTTCAGTCCTTGGCTCAGATCATTTAAAAGGGGATCCTAGGTAGCAACACCTCCCCCCCTCAATTTTCAGGGATTCCCCCCTTCTCCTATTCAGCAGGGTTCCCTGATCTACTGTGTAGCGTTTCCAGGCCAAGGAGAGGGCATGGGGAGGAAGGGCGAGAAAAACTGCTTCCACCAGCCCCATTGCATACGCCTGAATCTGGACCCAACCCTTTGTTTTTAACATCCTCTTTAACTAGTGTGTATTGTAAAGCAGATGGTTTCAGGCTTTCCTCTGTCTTAACTAAATAAGCCGTTTCCCCCTTAAAAATGAAAACTCAGCTTCGGCTATAAATTGCAGATGGTGTAATCCACCGTGTAATGAAGACAGGGCTGCTTTTAAACCCTCAAATGGAATCTTTCCTCCTTGACCATTCTAGCAGTAGCAACCCTATTTCCAAAATCCCTGCCTAGACATCATTTTAGTTAGCATTGTCTACATTGTGGCTGGTTGTTCTTTTCATTCTTTCAGAAAATCATGCATGATGCTGTCGGTTTCAAGAGCTCCTTATCTGGGAAGAACTATACGATGGAGTGGTATGAACTCTTCCAGCTAGGGAACTGTACCTTTCCACACCTACGACTGAATGTGTCTGCCCCTTTCTGGTGTAACCAAGGGGCTGCCTGCTTTTACAAAGGAATAGATGATGCCCACTGGAAGGAGAATGGGACTTTGGTTCTGGTGACCACAATATCAGGTAACCACTCAGACGTTGCCACCAGCCTTGTTTACATGTTCAGCATTCAGAAGGTGTTACTGCATGATCTTTCTTCTAGACTTGTTATCCTGTTTACCCAAACAAGAAATTCCATGTATGGCTGTAAACTATCTCTGGAAATTTGCTCTCTGTCATTTGTAGGACTAGGAAGATCTCCATCAGGGGTCTTTTGAGTGTGTTTACACCTACCTTGTCAAACAGTAGTAATTTCCTCCAGCACCCAAATATTTCACTTCTGATGCTTTGCACGGCCAGCTCAATGAAGAGTGAACTGCTCTTTCTTACTGCTTTGTCCCCATCCCATAGTTCTTTTGATATCTCAAAATGGCACTTGATCCAACTGTTTTCCCTAGAAAGACAAAGCTAGCTACAACTTACACCTAGACTGTTTGTATTCAAGCATGCCAGAGGAAATGAAGATAGGCTACATTAACACTGAGTTCCTGTTGATCAGGTGTGAATCTTATAGCAGTAGGAGACATTCAGGAGTAAATCAGGTGAACTTCCTTTGCAAAGGCACCCATTGTTTACGTCAGGGTGAGCAAATTGTGACCCTCCAGATGTTTTGGCCTCCACTTCCCATCATCCCTCACCATTGGCTATGCTGGCTAGGGCTGATGGGAGTTATAGGCCAAAAAAAAGTTGTAAAGGGCCAAGCATTGCCCACCCCTGGTTTATATGATCACTTACAAAGGATGAAAACAAAAATATTTATTTCAAGCATTTTACCCCACTTCTGCCAAAAAGGTTTGCTTCCAGAGCAGCTTCCAAGATCAATAAAAACAAGCCCTAATCCTGCCCAGTTTACAAACTAAAAGATATGACACAAAAATGAAGTGAGGGAAGAAGTGAACAAGCAAATTTGTAGGAAAACAGGAAGCTGTCCTATACTGTGTCAGCCCAGTATTGTCTACAATGACTGACAGTGATTCTCCAGGGTTTTTCCAGCCCTATTTGGAAATGCTGGAGATTGAACCTGGGAAGCTCTGCCTGCAAAGCATGTGCTCTACCACCGAACCATGGCCCCTTCTCCGTAGCACTGTAACTCAGGCACAGGTCCTTAAAGTTGCATAGTAGATCAGCCTTCCCTAACCTAATGCCCTTCTGATACGTTGGATTATAGCAGAGCTGGCTGGGGGATTTGGGGCATGGTAGTCCAATATATCTGGAGGGCACTGTGTTGGGGAAAGCTGCATAAGATTTTATAATTACCAGCTAGAATGGAAACAGTTTAGGGAGAGGGGGAGCTAAATGGAGCTGGTGTCTCAGCAGAGCCGCTGGAATGGCCCCATCTTTCCTGCTACTACAGCCAAGCCAGGGCTTGTTGATTCTTTGATCTCACCCCAGTCTCTGCTTTGCCACTTGAATATCTAAACAGAGGTTGAAGGTAATTGAGGAGTTGTTATCCCAGAATAACTCTTTCTCCCTTTTGAATTACTGTTTTATATATAGCAAACTCTGAAGGTCAGGGACTTGAGGAAGATCTGTCAGACTGGAGGACCCCCACATTGTTCCATTTCTTGTTCTAAATTTATGGAGTGTTGCAACAAAAACCCGAAATTGCTAAACTAAGGTGTGGGTTGAATATTTGGGATGTGGGTTTGGGGAATAATCCTCTGGAATGCAAGGCACAGCTAGTTTTCCTATCTGTATTTCAGCATTTAAGAACCCATATCCATGTTTCAAAAGGAAACAAAACATTAATTGCATTACAGCTGTTTGCATGAGCAATACTAAGAAGTAGGAACAGAAAGGCTGAACTGGCATTCATTCCTTAAAAAAAAAATCTGTGGTTTCTTATGTTTATCTGCACACATCTGGATTTTCTGGGCATTCAAGGCTGTAAAAAAACAACCCACCAAGCCCAAACCAGTCAAACTTAAACACTTAATCCCGATTGATTTCCAACATTGCACAAACAGACTTCATCTTGCGCAATGGCACTTTCCCCTGATCCCCGCCCCCCAGAACTGCTCCAGTGGATCCTCCAACTCTGGAGCAGATTTTGAAGGTTTGAGGAGTGGGCTAGTGGGGTAAGGGAGAATCTCCCCCCCCCCCCCAGTTCTGCTGATGAAGCTGTTTAGTCGGTGGGAGGAGTTAATAGTTACCACAAGCTGTATTCAGTGTCTGTCCATGAAAATGAATTTCATAAAGCAACTCCTGTGCCTTTGTGGGAGCCTGGGACAATTTGCCATTGGCCTATTTTGGAAAGGAAAGGGAGTGTAGGAGGAACACCCCTTGTGGGTTGAAAGTTCAAAAACAACTGCCTAAAGAAAATGGCTACCTGGAGAGGCCAAGACAGCATGACGAGGCATCTTCCTGGGCAATCTGAGGTTGAGTGAAGAACTTGAGGAGATTTAGGGTTGGGTCACACCATTTGGGGAATGAGCCCTTCATATGTGTGATAGGTAAGTGTGAAAATGTGTGCATACCCATCATGCCTGCTACATTCCATGCAACATGTCTGTGTTAATTTGAGCAGTATCCATCCCTCTCTTTCTTTCTCATTTTGAAAATTAAGGTCGCTGAAGGAAAAACAGCAATAAATAGCAGCATCTTATATAACCAACATTTCCTCTCCCTTATCAACAAAACGGGCTTAACAATTATTGTAATTAGTTGACTGTTCAAAGTTATTTAAATTACTTCTATTGTTGGTCAAACTTAGCACAAGAGCTCCCTTCCCAATTTGCTCTTAAACTCCAAGTTAATTTATTTAGAACTGCAAAATGCCATAGTGTAAAGTACGACTCTTGAATTTGATTAGATTTGCAGTGTTTGGCATAGGCTACTCTAGTGGTGACAATCATGTGATAAAGGTGTGTTTCCTTATCTTTATTTATCAATTCCTTAAAAGGGTTTAATAAAAAATCAGGGTCAACCGGTAACTTTTTGCCCAGGATCTTATTAACTGATTCCAGTACTTGTTGCCAATAGCTCTTAGCTGTCTACGCTGCCACCAACAGTGGTAAAAATCCTCCCTCTTACATTTCCACCCACATCTCAGAATAATCTTGATAAATCTTTGCAAACCTCACTGAGGTTGTATACCACTGTACCCACATTTTTACATAATTGATATAGGGGCTGTTATGGTTAGGCCGCTAACCCTTTTGCATAGCTTATTTTCCAAGATTCCAGCATCGGTTTGTGGTTTTTATTTTTCCTCCCTCTCCATCAGTGCTCTGTCAGGCAGGACACCCTCAACTCTCAAAATTACCACACTCGTATCTCAACTGAGAGTTTCCTGCTATTCCCACCCCCACCTTATTGTCAAAATGCTGATAGGAACATTAGAATTCTTCTGAAAATATTGGCACACTGGCAGCATTCAAGGATCAGAATGAAGTTGACCATGCCTGGCATAACTTTGCTAGCTGTTGCTTTCATAGGGCCTGTTCAGACAACAGGCTAAGCCATGGTTAGGCAGCTAACCCTTTTGCAGCAAATGGCTAGTGAGCGTGTTTAAACCATGGTTATGTAGCCACTATGGTTAGAAATGGTTCACACAATGTGCTAAGCTGTAATGTTTAGCTCAAAATGCTTAACTGCTGTGGTTTAGCAAGTTGTCTGAACAGGGTCATATTGATCCATCTGTTTCCAAAGTGAATTCCATATTCCTATAGACATCTCTCCTGTATAGAGCCATAATTATTTTTTAAGGGAAAGGATCCCTTAAAAACACATCCTGTATAACACGTCACATTGTGGATGGATGGGAGGGCATGTGAGTTTTCATGCTCTCACTGCAAGTTCAGGATGCTCCGAGTAAGTTGAACCAGCCAGAAGATGGAAAGACTGTGTAAAACACAGATTGATGGACAGGGGTAGAGAGAAAGATTTATCTGAAATCTGTGATGCATCTGCTAAGTGCAGACTCCTTGGTGCTTTTAGTGAGCCTGAAAAGTATCAAACTGCTTGCACGCATGGCTTATAAGCCTGAGTCCTGTTTAGTTTAAGAACTGGAGCATGGGCAAGTCAGTGGAAGCATTTTTATTATGGGCTTTTCACTGTTACGGAGAAGCTGCATATTCTTTTGGGGGGGGCAGCCATGGCCCTTCTTTTCCTGCTGCTGCGCCACTGAAATTCAGTGGCAAACTGCTGATTCTCCTTTAAAAGTGGGCTTTTCCCTCTTGCCACTGAAACGTGGCAGGGCAAGTGGGTGCAGAGGGGAACCCCTATTAGGATCCAGGGAAGTAATGTGCCCCTCCTTGACCCCTCAAAGTTGTCCACCACTGAAAACCACTAGCAAACTGGATTTCCCCTTTCCCCTGCATGCCCCCCAAAGCAGATTTGAGGCTGCAGCGGATAGGAGAGGACGGGCAAGTCCTGTTGCACTAGTGGAATTCTGCTCATTCAACTCTAACCCAGACCTGTTCCCAAAAATCTAGTCCTGGTTTTTCAGATGTCACATCCAGAAGAAAGCCACTTCAAGTCAGCCTCTTTTCCCTATGGCAGCCATTTTAATATGTTCTTTTTGTTACTGTTGTGTAGGTTTCAGCTGAAAGAATCAACTGGCCCATGGGCCTTCCTACTCACCAGGATAAACACATCCTTGCCTTAATGAATGATTTTATTGAAGGCTGGTTTTGACACTCTTCCGACTTCCGAATTGAGCCAGTTCCTAATTTATGAGCAAAAGCACCTTCTAAAATTCCCCCCAGCCAGGTTCACATTATTCCTCAATGTTTCTATAAATTTTGAGTGTCGATGTAGAAATTGCCATCACGTGCATGCTTACATGTTGCACAGGGCAGGTCCAGCAAGGTATTAATCCAGAAGTAACAATTACTCATCCTAAATGGGTGGCTACTTGCAAGGCTTGTTCTAAAATTATTACATGGCTATCAGCTCTTGTCATATATGATATGAAGAAATTGCTTACATGCTGAGTGATGAGGCCAGGCTGCAAGCATTCTCTTTCCTAGGATTGCAGAATAAATTACTGGGCACAGAATTCAGCTTCTTGGGATTCTCTATTATTATTATTATTATTATTATTATTATTATTACATTTATATACTGCCCCATAGCCGAAGCTCTCTGGACGATTTACAAAAATGAAAAGACTGAACATTAAAAGTCATATTTTACAAATTAACAAGCTTCTAGTCCTTAAAGGCTGTGAATGAAAGCTTGAGAATGAGCAAAAGCAAAATAATCCTGAATAAGTGAAAACCTCATGATGAGCACAGTTCATATAAATTGCAGAATCCATCTTTTCTGGGTACAGAAGGTTGTTTGGGGGGGGGGGGTGTTGGAACAGAATACCGCCAGCTCTGAAGATTCTAAATGTAATAGCCGTCTCTCTCTTTCTGTCACTTGCGTCTGTTTTTCTCTCCCTTACAGGAGCAATGTTTAACCAAATGGCAAAATGGGTGAAGTCTGACAACGATACTGGCATTTACTACGAGACGTGGATAGTCAAAGACAGTCCAGATGAGCATGCCAGAACATGGTTCGAGTCTTACGAATGCTCCAAGTTCATACTGAGGACTTACCAAAAGCTGGCTGAACTGGGGGCCGTTTTCAAGACGATACAAACTAATTACACAACAATTACTCTCTTCAGTGGAGAGCCTACATGCTTTGGGAATGAAACATCTATATTTGGACCACAAGGAAACAAAACGCTAGCTCTAGCCATTAGAGACTTCTACTCGCCATTCAAACCTTATCGGTCAGTTAAAGATTTCTTTATAAACCTCTTGAGAATACTTGATGAAGTGATTTTGAAACGTCAGTTTTTCCTCTTTTATAATCTGGAATATTGGTTTTTACCCATGAAATATCCTTACATGAAAATAGCCTATGAAGAAATCCCATTACCAAATTCAAATGCCATGAAGTTTGGCATATAGTTTTCCCTATTTTTTTAAAAACCCTCTTTTACTAAGGACAATCCAAGGGATGGCTCAGAACTTTTTCAGAGTGATGAAGATGGCTGCAAGTTGTGGTAGATAGCTGGATTTCTACCAGTACTGAGAAGATTCCTCTGCTGAGATGTAGACATCTAATCCAAGCTCACACAGAGCATGAAAATGAGATTCTGCACTTGTCCTCAAATTCACCTGGAATCTATTTTTTTAATAAATGGCAGTATATAAAGAGTAGAATCTTGATGTACTCTGCCGAAACAGTGTCATGCTTTACTGCAGCCTTCCCCAACCTGGTGCCCTCCAGATGTGTTGGTTTGCAATCCTTGTCATCCCCAGCCAGCATTGCAGTGCAAACTGGGTATGATGGGAGTTGTGGTCCAACAAGAAATGTGCACAGGATAAGTGCAATGTCTAGATTGGCTCATAGACTGTTGACCAGTGTACTGACCTTTAAATAGGTAGTTCAAAGGATAGAATGGGAACGATGCAGCTGCAGTTTCTATAGCACTGCTCAGCACCCAGGACGATGCTATGGAAGCTGCACATCTTATCCCTGCTACCAACCCAGGGGCAATTATGTAAACAGTGGGGATGTGCCACATCATTTCCAGGTAATTGCTACCCACCACATGTGACCAGGAGTCATAAGTGCTAAATTGCTAGGCTTCAGGAGGCTTGAATTTTAAATGTTTTTCCTGATGACTGCCAACTGAACTATACTATCGCTTGAAATGTTTTCAAATTAGAATCAGTGAATAGGCTTCTAAAGTGTTACCTTTTATATTGTATAACTGCTAATAAAAGTGAAATTATATATTTGCAGACTTTGTAATTTGTTCCTTTGTTTTAAAGGTTTTATATTTAATGTGTAAAAATCACCCCAAGTTTGCCCTCTGACAACTCTTTCGAAGAAATAGGAGTCTCTTGCACAGAGTATCTCTACACTTAACCATACTCATATAGTAACTATCGGGCTTATTTCTTCCATGTAAAATGGGACTAACACTGAGCGCCTTCACTATGTTGCTATGATCAATATAATGACTACATCTTGCACATTGGAAGTAGTATAAAATGGAAGTAGTATAAAATGATTACTGCAACAAGTCACTGATTTGCATCATATCTGCCTCTAGGCTAAGCCATCCTTAGTCCAATCAAGCTTTCTTTTTAGCAGGAAAGAGGAGCAGGCCAGGCAGCTCATGGAATTATCTCTTGAAGATACCACCGTTGGGCTGAGATAATAAAAGAAAGGCCTTAAGTCCTGTCAAAGTTAGTATCATGAATCCCAATTCTTTGCACATATATTACACCAAAACAAATTAGAACCCCCTATTGTATTCCACATCTGCTCAAAACAAACAGAAAGACAATCAAGGTAACAAGCTCCAACAGTTTCATTCTTGTTAACTAAGGATAAACAATGGTTCATTGTGTCATTATTAACTAATCTACATGAACAGAAATTAGTTTACTAGAATTACCCAAGTTCTATTTTAGTACAAAACTTCAGAAACAGTTCACATGCTTGTATACAGTGGCTCTTTTGTATATAAACTAAAGTGGACCTTGGGATTTTTTTTTTTTTTAAAAAAAGATTTCAGACACACCCCAGCATTTTTTCAACACAGGAGTTTTACAGAGCAGACAGGCTCTCGTAGCAAGCAAGATGTTATGAGCAGCCTTCCCCAACCTGGTGTTAATCAGATGTTTTGAACTTCAACTTTCATAAGCCACAGCCATTGCTGGGAGTTGTAGTTCAAAACATCTGGAGAATACCAGGTTGGGGAAGGCTGCTCTAATGATTGCTTATGTTCTTCTGGAGATGACTGAAATTAAAGTAAATGGCTAATATTAGCTTTGTACTGCTGCTAGGTTTACCTAATTGCTGCAGGGCTAACGACCAAACAGCCATCACTTCTGATCTTGCTAACTGACCCCACAATCATTTTTTAAAGGGACCTACACAGTGGCATTCTTCATTTCATGGAATATTTGACCCTAGTCAACAGTTGGCCAGCTGACAAGCATGCCAAATTTAGGAATCTTAATTCGTTATTTTTTTTAATCAGAATTAAAATACCTCCATTATTCTTGCACAAACTTTTTTTAAAAAAAACCTGAAGGGAGTTTACAAAAAATCCATAACAGAACATTCTTAATAGAACTGTGAAATTTCAGGAGTACCATAAAAATCACTATTTTATTTATTAAATCTTAGATCCCACCTCATAGTCAAATTATCTCCATCCAAAGCAGCTTAAAGCAGATTAAAACAATGCAACATAGCTCCAGATAGAACACAGCAGCTCTCAATTCAACTTTTGCCAGTGGGGTAGAAAATACATATGTATGAAAGAAAACCTGTTCCTAGATCTCTTGTATTCCTTTTGCTTATGGGGCCCATGGCAAGTACATATGAAATACCACACCCATAGAAGCATGGTGGCAAGTAGGCCGAGATACAACTGTCTTGGGGAAGATATTTTCCTCATCCAGGTAAAATGGAACGCAGTTCCAAACTTATCTTTTAATGGTCGGGCAATAAGATGTTGGGGAACATCATTATTAAGCCTCTCCCCCAGTCTCTGGTGAACCTACCACTTGATCTGTCAAAAGGACTAAATATAAAAAAGTGCAGATTCACATGAACTAAAACTAAAAAAAAAAACCAAATCATGGCAACAATAGATCATAAGTTTGTCTCTTTAAAAAACAGACTAAGTACATGTTCAGATCAAAAAGACATTAACAAATTCAAAGAAAATCAGCATACTAAAAGTGATTTTTTGAGTCACAAAGCTCTGCAAAAAACATGCATCTTTTATATTCAGATGTTCAGTCCACTGAGCAAAGTTTCTAATTATAGACTTGCACTTAAATAGCTCATTGTAATTTATATATTTGGTGCACAGACAATAATAAGTACATTTTCTAATTACAAGAAGATCCTACAACCCAAATATAAAATCTATTCACAAGGCAAGTTTTGTCTTTGACAGAATGTTATAGATGTTGTGTGTGTTTGTGTGCGTGAAATTTATACTTTTACTCCCTATTTTCTCCATGTTATTTTATGATCTGCATGTTGGGTCTTTGAGAATCATCATGAAATGCTGAAATAAGTACAAATAAACACATACAAAGTCAGCTGATGAAAACTACACACTTGATTCAGTAATTTGCTAAAGAAAATTCTTAGCCCAAGATTCTGTAACGAATTTTACAAAAACATGTTTCTCTTCAATTACTAAAGGTCTTTAATGCTTTGTCATAAGAGGTTAACTTTTTTTTGCAACAGTTTCCAAACTATAATAATGCAGAGATACAAAACTTCCCTTTTCACATTGCTCTACACTAAGCTTGTGAGAACAATGGAATTTGTTTTCATGGTAAATGTTCTTCTGCAGATGAATAAGTGAGAATGCACCACACCCTGAATTTAAAAATCTTCTTCTTCAAAAAACAAAACACAAAAACACAAAGCCTCCATACAGCCAAATCCCCCCTCTTCCTGCTATATCAAAAAACTCTCTGAAACTGGGGAGAATTTCAAAAACAGTTTGTCATGTAGTGTGAGGAAAGACTGATGTTCAATGAACATGGCCTAATCCACACCAAGCAGGATCTAGCACTATGAAAGTGGTATGAAAGCAGTGTATGGTATGTGTCAATGGGCCCCAACAGTTGTCAGTGCACTTCAATACGGCTTTAAAGCAGTAGTGTGGCTCCTGCCTTTTATATACCGCTTTCATAGTGCAATATCCTGCTTGGTGTGGATTAGGCCCATTTTAGGTTCATGGAACTTGATCCTGACCGTTACCATGAAGGTTTATGGTTCTTCTTAGATTTGGAATCCAAAACCACATGTGATTTTCTGCATATATAAGGGGGCTTTTCAGCCACCCATTTCTTGCTGCAACACTAAAACAACTGCCTTTGTCAGGAACTCTTTAGAGCTAGCCAATTGCCTACTGTAAGGTAGAGCTACTGTGTTCCATTAGGCACGAGGAGCAGTTGCCAGAAAGGAAAAAGACAAACTTCCCAGTGCATGTACCTCTCTAAACCCTAGCCTTGATCAAAACTGCTCTCTTGCCATCAGATATGAACGACACCAGTTGTTCAAACAGGAACACTAGCAACTCCCCATATCATTTGCCATTTGCCCTTCTAGTAGCCATCAGATTCAGCAATCATTACTTTTTCCTTCACATTGCAATCCATTTACTAAATGTAATGTGTCTGTACAAGCTTTTCACTTCCTTCACTGAAAAACAAATATAATACTCATAAGGATAATGCTGCAAAACATTTAGCATGAGAAAAACAACACCAAAATAGTCACCTTTGGTTAGCTATCACCAAAATACAGGATACTTCTCCCAGAGTACTTTAGCTTCCTGAGTTTTGGTAATACCTTAAAACAGGGTTATGTATCTATATGTTAGGGCGTTAAATGTCAAATTTACATTTTAAAAATTTGTAGAGAGAAATGTTGAGAAATATATTGCTAATAATGTACACACAATAATATTTTCTGGAGCAATTTAATAAGCATTGAACAAATACTTACATTTTCTAAATACAAATATATCCAACTAGGTTGCTGTATTGCTCTGTCTTTATAATTTATCAAAACATGTAATAGCCTACAGACTATTGTATGTAACCTTAAATTAGGATTCTGCCTTCTAAGCACTTGTTACACAACCCATTTAACTGTTAGTAAGTCCAGGAATCTACAATAAAAGGGATCTTTCTCCCTTGCAAATTGTATTTCAGTCACTTCAATCAGAGTACTTAAATCAAAGTAAAATACTGTAATTTATCAGAGCAAAGTTTGAAATGACAGCATAACCCAACTCATAGAAGTTTCTACATTTGGGGTCTGTGCCAGTGGAAAAACTATACAAAGTTTTATATAGACAAAGCTTTCAGAACATACTCAGTCCCCGTCCCCCGTCCTAAGCCTGGATTTTAGAAAACACTATTAAATAGTACATTAATTGTCTAGGTCCACTTTACAAACTATAGTATTAAATAAGCTTATATGCTTAAGTTGCAACATTGTATGCTCAAAATGTTAAGGTGCTGTTTCATACGCCTTGCCATCTTCAGAGACTCTACCATGTGGGCATCATGTCTGGAAACCAAACTCTACCAAGATGTTTTGACACTTCCCAATGAATCTGCTCCAAACTGTACTTCTGGTCAGGAATCAATACTTCTTCCATTATAGACAGCTGAGATAAGCGACCACCACACATCTTCACAAACTCCACAAAGGCACTGCAGGAGACTTCACATTCTCCAAGACCAATAGCTGACAGATTCTTACAGCGCTCTGCAATGCGAATCAACTCCTCATCCAGTGGCCGTAATCCATTGGCACACACCACCAATTCAACTAAGCGAGGGCATGTCATTCCGACCCGGCCAAGTACATCTTTGCTGACTGACCTCCCAAAATAAAGGTGAGTGACAGGTGTTTCATAACGGAAGAATGGATCAAACTCTTCTTCATATAAGAAAAAATACATGACTAAATTCACTTTGGGAGAATGTCTGATGAAAGCATCCCAGCTGCTTTTCTCAATTGTGTGGAAGTGTGTCTGTCCAGGATTTTCACTGACTACATCAATGCGCAAGTGTTCTAATCTGACATGTTTTTCAGAAGACAAAGCAAGGAGGAGCTTATCACTTAGCAGATGGTAATTCAATGCCAGCTCACGTAAACCATGGCACTGATCAGCCACACAGAGGATACCTTGAGAAAAAAAATAAATATGAGAATGTTAATTCACATCCAGCCTTGTCATAGAAATGAAAGATTCTATCGCATAACTGGAAGACCCCTCCCTTAAAGTTAACCTAAAATATGTAAACTTGATACTTAATAATTTAAAGAAAAACTCATGCTATATAGGTTTCCTCGCCTGAGATAACAAAGTGACCTGAATGCTAACATGGCAATTAATATAACGTATCTATGGCTCAACAATATAGTATATTTTCTCTATACTGTACATCCATTAATAAGAACAAAAAGAAATATAGAAACCTAGAGGATGTCATTTATGAAATAAGTTTTTAAAATACTGCATTTTTCCCCACTGCCTGCTGCTTACACCGAATATTTTAAAAATGGAGCATTCATTCAGGATAAATGCTTTGCTAACATATAGGTCATGTGCTGTGGAAGTGATTAAAGCATATCTGCAAGACAGAATTTTAGTAAACGTCCAGGATGAAGCATACTGCTAACTGGGACATGGAAGCAGTGAGCTCGTACACACTGTTTTTTCCCTCCATTTTCAGAAAGGATAATCACTGGAAAGGGATCCTGCCAGACATTTAAAGATCTCACCCCCATAGTCATTAAAAATATCTAATTCAGCTAGCTAGTTTCTAGGGACATAATACAGCACCCTAATGTTTATGTATTATTAATATTTGTTTACTGCTTTACTTGCTAAAAGAAACTTCAAGGTGGGTGTTTTACTACCTCAAGTCAGAATGTGTGGAACCAGGAGGGAACAGCCTCCTCATGATTTATTTATTTGTTAAACTGATATTCCATCTTTCTACTATAACAGCTCTCAAGGCAGATAACAACAATAAAATATAAGACAAAGTACAAAATTATAATGAAAACATGAAAGCAAATCAATTTAAAATAGGGTATTTCCATAAATGATTACTTAAGCTCAATCACTTCATGCTGTTAATTTTGTCAATACAAAACCACCTCCTCCCAGTTTTGGTGGATCTCCCACACACGGAGCTACCTCATTTAGTATGCTCCCCAACCCTCTATACAATGTTTTCAGGAGTCTGGAAGGGGATGCAACCCAACTAGCACAATCCAGCGAAACGCCAGCAATTTTAAGTCCACTTGACTTAAGTGGGAAAATTAAGCATGCGTCCGATTTTGCACATGACTTGGAATCACTGAACATCATTGGGATTGACTTTTTAAAAAAAGGTTTTAATGTGATTCAACCTAGACCCAACTCCAAAACACACAGTGACAACAGGTCAAATATATGTAGCTTGGATTATTAAGCCATGTATTCCATGCCCATGGTACACTTTCCATCTTCTCTGCACACCATCATTCAATACTTTACCCAGTTTCCTATTATGTACGTTCTCATGTCATGTCATGCCATCCCTCTTTCCTTCCTTGCACACTTAAGTACTTCCTGAGTTTACCATTATGTCCAAACTAGGAAACTACAGTTACAAGGATTACAACAAAATAGGATCTTAATTCAAAACCTGGTTTTAGATCCTAATTTGTTTCGATCATGGTAACGATAGTTTCCCAGTTTGGATATAATGGGAAACTATTATGTATCCAGGAAGTGTCGAATTGCAGACCGCAAAGGAAGAAGAGATGGGATGACATGAGGATGGAGCATATGGGCACAAAGTTCATGCGTAGGTTTGCTTAAAAAGTCAGTGTGCATACATCTGTGGGGGGGTCTAGTGACACAACATGAAAAGTCATAATGGTCATTTTGCTTTTTCATAGGACAACAATATTTCCATTAGTCATCTGGTCTTTTCATATAACTTCTACTGCAAACCAAGGGCCAACCATAATAGCGTACTGTCAGTCAGGGAGCTTAACCTGACTGAAATCAATGGAATTAAAAACATTTATAGACAAGTACCCAGGATTGCTTTAGTTATGTCTCCAGAGACTAGAGATGTGAAGGACTGAAAAAAAAAACTGGGAAAATTCGGGATTTTTTTTTCCATAGCCTTTTCTGTTTTTTTCCCAAAAAATTGAAGAAAATGAAGAAAAAACAGATCATGGAATGTTTTATTTTAGCATGATGCATAAAATGTTTAAGACAAGGTGTTTATATATTTACTTCTCCAAAAGGTTTCTAAAAACTACGTACAGTATCAGATTATTATAATTTCTGGGCACCGAGGAAAAGCAAGTCCTAGGTTGCAAACTGAGACTACAGCTCTCAAATACAAGAGCAACATGCATTTCTGTCTCTAGGAGGCACTGCCATTGAAGCAGAGACTGAAACTGATAGTGATAGCATAGCTCAGAAAATGAGTCTGATTAAATTTCATGCATATTCATTGAATCTTGGTTCCCCTTTTTTCTTTTTATGGGAATGGGTGCTTTATGTCTGCTTGACACTGTGGAGGACTTGCAGAGACAGAAATAATTTTCCTTGTTACTAGTGTTAATGGTTAATGGTTTCTTCTGTTTGTTTTATTAATTTTTTTTGCCTGTTCCTCATAAACTGGCAAAACCAAATAGGTTCCTTACAGGTCTGGTGTTCCTTACTGTTCAGGAGCTTGTAGCTCCTTTTGTTTGTTTGTTTTTTTAAAAAAGGCAAAAATATAAAAAAAAGAAATTCAATTTGTAATAATTGCTTGAATGCACTATACTTTTAATATACCAAATATGATAATTTTATGGCAAAGCAACTTGTACATAACTACATTTTATGTTCCTAAAGTAACAAAGTGACTTACAATCCGTAAAAAGTGCTAATATTGCGTTTTTTCCCAATTTTTCTGAAAATTTCCATTCCCCCCCCCCCCCCCCCCCCGGTTTTTTCCATGGCTTCAAAATTTCCGGGAATTTTACATCTCTACCAGGGGCACTCATTAACAGAGATAACAATATTACTGTTCATAGTTACTGTTCATAGTTTATTATACTACATATATCATACAATTCTGATATAAATAAATGTAATAAAAGAAAAAGGCACATAATTCTGAGCTATCTAAAGCTGCAGATACAGGGTAGTCAATAAACACACATTGTTTAATCAGACAAACTACTTCAAGATAATCGCACACAGATAATTCTAAGAGCAAGCTCACCTGCTGGAGAAACATGAGGACAACTGCTCATCTTTAACAATTTCAGGGTATCACTGTTGTTCGCCACTAGTACCTTGAGAGATGGATCATCTACTGGTGTATCATCTATCTTAAGTGAAGAAAGGGATTTGGAGTTTACAAACACCACAGTCAGCGCAGAAATAAAGTGTGACTGTAGAAAGGAGAAAACAGTGAAACCAAGAAGAGAAACTTAATACCTACACCATAGAATGCTTTTCATCCATAATAGAAAACCTGGACAACTGTTTAAATTTTTGAGCAAGCAACATCTTTTTAAGCCCTTTCTGAATAAGTACACAGAGCTGAAACAGACTACTTCAGGTCAAATATTCCAAGAACCCTATGTGTAGATGGCAGCTCACCTTGCCCCTCCATTATAATATAATGTTAGCTGATCAAGAGTGAGAGCAGGTTGCACTTGCACCAATTAGTGGCAAACCTATCAGCATAGCAAAGATTTTCCTATTCATTACCTGCTGACACTGCAAGCATGTCCAAATATGAACACAATCTGTCATTAGTGGCACAGGCCATTCATTGTCTAGTGTGTAATGTCAGCATAGGACAGGAGACCTAGCATCAAATCTTCACTCAGCCATGAAGTTCATTAGGTGATGTTAGGTCAATCACTTACATTCGGTTATGACTTAACGAAGGTATAGATTGGCTTTCTCTCCAAATGCATGGGGTAGCGACATATAGATTTGATGAAGCCAATTCCATTTTTGCCTGTAAACTCAAGGATTGGTGTAATTGGTGAAACAGCCAAACTAACATCCTGATGGCCTTGCTGAGTAACTGCCCTCCTACAACTCATACCATTCAATTAACATAAGCCACAAAGGAGCAACATGTTTGAGGACTGGTTACTTTCTTCAATTTGCAAATGAACCTTCATGTTATCATTGATCATGATTTAGGAAATGTGAAACATATAAAACAAAATGACACAAAAAAAGATCCAGGTCATATTATATGTTATTTATTTATGGAGTCTCCTACAGCATCATAAACCAACCAGCAGATTTGAATACAACACTCAACAAGAATGCTCCATTGTGTTTCCAAAGCCAAGAACACAGTTCAGCATTATGTTGAAACCGATGCAAAGTGTGGTTAGTCTTTAAAGGCAACTTTAAACTTTCAATTATGAGGCTAGCTTGTTTCAATAAACCATAGTTAAGATTAACCATAGTTTACAATGCTAAAGTATGGTTAACTACAAATGGAAGCAAAGGCTTCTGAATTCCTCCTCACGGCCATGCCAGAAGACAAGGGGAAACACACAAGCCCAAGTCTCGTTCATGTAACAACAAACCATAGTAAACAAGTTTTATTCACATAACAATAAACATAACAATAGTTTATTGTTACATCCAAATGCATTCACACACTGCATGAGAGAACCTGCAGATGCAGCAGCTATTATAGTGTGTTGATTCATTCCCTCCATCGAACTACAGCACACTGCAATGGCAGCTGCCGGTTCTGTGCCATAGGAGAGAAAGGAGAGGAGAGGAATATGAAATTTATACCTGGCTGCTTATCCCAGGCAAGTGAGCTCAGAGAGAAATCTTTCAAGATTTTGAAAGTGCAAGACTGAAGGCATAGCAGGACTCACACCAACAGATGGAAAGGGCCTGGGCCACTGGAGCTCACTGCATGCTAAAGTATCAGTTTTTCAGTATGATTAATACCTTTGGTAAATCCATGAAGCTTGGTCGAGCAGTGGAAATTAGGCCAAGTGTTTTTAAAGAACAGTTCACAAGCTGTGATAAGATATCACAAGCTGCTTCAGCTGACTCCTTGCTGCTGTCCACCTTAAACAGGAAAGAAACAGTCAATGGATGCAAATATCACTTCAAAAACGGAAAACTTTCTAAACTGTTTATTTAAAAAATATTTAAACTCCATCAGGAATAAAATTACTAATCTTGATTCTATGAAAAATTGGATGAGAAAAACATCTCCATTTTAGATCACATTGTTTTTGAACATCAGCTAAAGGATGCTGTATTTGTTGCCATGTCTAAGAAGATGGAAGTAGGATCTGAAACAAAAAAAATGCAGTGTATCCTCCTTCCTAAAAAGCGTGCTCACGTTCATGATTCTAGCCAACAATTCCACCACCCACCTGCTCTCTGGATTCAATTCTTCTTCTGCTACACTTACTCTACATTCTGTAGCTAGTGAGCCATCCTCCTTGCGCTGGTTTTTGCGTTGGAGGGTTCCTACTTAGGTTTTCCTAAAGGTTTTCTATACTTCTACAAGCCTAGGGTTCCCCCAAGCATACTGATATTTCTCAGTAGCACCGTTTTGGCTACAACAGAGGCAGAACTCAATACCTGCAAAAGAAGTGACAAACTGTAACCAACCAAGGAAAAACACTTTCTCACAGACAATTCATTTATACTATGTTTACAAAATGTGCAAGCCCAACATTTATGTAGTCCCAAACCATGATTTCAAGTTAAGTATAATTTAAAAAATCATATCTGCCTGTTGCGCTTTTACAACCTACTCACTGTCAACTGCTTGTTTGCAGTCATGCTCAGACATGATTCATAACATTATAATTAAGACTGTCAACCGATTTTAGAAGTTTTAGTTGAGTAATCATCCAGCTTTAAACAGATCAATTAATTAAATTTAGGCAAGTGTACACAGCAACAAAAACACCAACACATATACCTGAGATCCTCACAGAACTGTAAAACAGAATACAATCTAACACATAAAAGCTTCCACTTAACATATATAAGGAAAAGTGGTCTTTAAATATTTTCTTTTCCATTCCTCATTACTACAACATTCCAGAACTAAAGTAGCCTCAAAAAGCAAACATGCCCTTAACTCATAGACCAAGCGATCAATCTACTAAAGCCTCAGTTGATTAATCTATCTATTTAACTGCTTTAAAGCTTGCCATTCTAATTTCAGTACATTTTCCCAGAGCACCTCATGAGCAAATATCAAGACATTTGAAGCTGAATAGAGAAACATGAAGACAAAAATAGGGCTGCATATGTTTTGTGGTGAAACACCTAGTAATGCTCTTACTTGAACATTACAAAGTATAATTAAATAACTTTTATGTTATTTACAAAGCAATCCTATGGTCCCTGGGAGGGCATCTCAGGGATTAGAGGGTGTGTTGGATCTTCCCTCCCATGGCTGTAGACACTCCTACAACCTTGGGAGGAGGAATCCGACACTAGGCTATTCCCCGCCCTCTTGCAGCCACCATGGAAAGCATCCCCGTGGCTGGTCACAGCTACCCAAAAAGACCTTGCAGAAGTCATGAAAGGGACTGGACAGTGGGTGGGAAGGGGAGAGTCCAGGATCCGCAGGATCTTATGACCTCTCTGTCACTGCCACTACCCATAACAAAGTGGGTCAACTAGATGGGCTAAGAAGCCTGTCTAGCTGAAATCTCTTGTCTTCTTGCCAGCAGGACATAGAATAGACAGGGAGCTCCAAACTTAAAGTCTCAGGATTTAAGAAAACTAGATAAATTTGGGTTATCATTTTACTAATTAACCTTCTGTTGATAGAAAAAAATAACTGTATCAATCCAATATTGGGGTCAAATGCATCCCAAGGAAGCCGTAAAAATAAAATACATGGTGAAACATATTAAGCATGATACTATTTGCAAGGAAAAAAATCCTTCATTGATGCATTCACTCTGCAAGTAAAACAATATATAGTTGCAGATAAGTGATTGGGGGTCAACAGTAGTCCATCATTTAAAAGTACAAAGGCCTATACAAACTGTATGTGAATTCTAACCGACAAAGTTTTTTTTAAAGCATAAAAAACATATTGTGCCATTTATATGCATGTAACATGACATAATTGTAACAGCTGCACAAATATAACAGTTGTGAATAACCATTAATAGAACAGACAAACCGTTATACCAAGCACAACATCGCTGTGATTTTCTGTCACTGTATCAAACACAGGGATTACACCTGCCCCTTTTCTTAGTGTCAGCAGTGGCAGGCCCTATCAAGTTTGCCTCAACAGCAAACTATGCATCCAGATGAGGGGTAGGAAACCTGGTGCCCTCCAGGTGTGCTGGACTACTATTCCCATCAGCCCCAGCCAGCATGACCCAAATCTCTGAATAGCACCAAGTTGCCTATTCCTGGTCAGCCCAGTGTTTGATCAAATCTTGATTTTCTGCCCATTAGGAAGCGACATCTTTTGGAATGTGGGTTGTTCAGCTTCAACGTTATAGTCATTTAAGGAGGCAATGTCCACCATTTTTTTAAAAAATGGCAATACTGGCCATGGTTTGATTACAAGCCTGGTTTGTTTGTCTTTTGGCACACTGGTGAAGAAGTTAGCAGCTGTTATATTCCACTCAGAACTCTGTAAATAAGTTGTTAGTTTCTCAACAACTGTCTGGCTTAAGTTTTGAGCTCCTGAGATAACTTCCTCCTTCCTCACATACATGTCAATGTCATAAACAGCCAGAATTTGTGCCATACTTCATGAGTTTGGATGACATATACTGCCTCTTTGGACATCTTTTGAATGGCACTAATTATTCATCATATCTAATATAAACATGTCCTACAGGTTGTGCACAGGGTCTGGCTTGTCTGTCACATTGGTAGCCTGGCACTGAAGCTGATAATCAAATCTGAGGATTTGATTGATTCCTTTAAAAGAGACCAAAGACATTGTGCCCTGAAAATATTGAGGGCAACTCTCAACAACACAGTTTCCAAAGATCTTTCTGACTGAGAATTGCCATCACTCTGGCCATCTGCTGAGGTGCTTCCAAACATATTTTTTTTGCAAGTTCTTGCAAAAATTGCAGATGCATTGGGATTACTGTGTCCTCAAAAACCAGATTAGAAAGTTTCACTCAAAATAATAGCTATGATTAAAAAAGAAAATAGCTTTACCAGGTCACAAAGAAAGTTTTAACTAGAGAAAATTGTTTTTAAAATTCAGATTTGTAAAGGGGTTCTGTAAACCGCTGGGGTACTCTTGATTGTTGATACCACCTGTGGTGATGTGAAGTGAAGTGAGCAATTTGTCTATTATGAAAATAGGCAAAATATTTTTTCACTGTCTCCAGTCTCAGAATGCCCAGCAGGTAGAAAAAAGAGCCCATACACCTCCTCGCCCACTTCCAATTCATAGCTGCAGGTTTGGTTTGGCTCTGTGCTTGAACTGAACAAGCACAAAGTCAAAACAGATTCAGGCTTCAGTCCTTGGGGCTGCAGAGGGGGTATGGTAATTGCCTCCCCCTCTGCAGCTCCAAGATTGGAGGATGCATCAGGGTTGTCTTCCTCAAAGGCTGGCTATTTGGCGTGGTGAGCAAAATTGTTGAAGCCCTGCCTGATGTCACAGTCTTCTCAATTCCACCATTATCCAAATACCCTTATAAAGAACACTAATTGCACAGGTCCAGAGAATCTATTCTCACATATAGATGTATCTTTCTGAGGTATTTAAAGACATCCTATTAATTCCCCTTAGGGAGACTTTTCATTGAGAAGGAATGCAAAGAAGAATAAGGAAACTGCATCTCAACAGGACCCTTTCCCAAGAACAAAGGCACTACTATTTGGGAATAAACCCAAGTTTAAGCAAGGTATAAGAGGTATATCTTTATACCTCTTATCAGTTTAACTCAAATATAAGAGATGTGAAGGAGTAAAAGACTTTACAGACTGCAATCGTTTTGAAAGCAAACTTATAATGTGAGTCTGGCAACATGGATTACATGAAAGGAAGTTAGTCATGAACAAACTGTTCACAGGAAATACCAGCTGTGATCTAGAAGTAGGCTACTTGCCCATTCACATACACAGAATAAACTCTTAATTATCTTCAACAGTTTTCTGAGGTTTATGAGCTCTTCAGTACTATTTCCATGAATTAAAAGAAAACAAAAACAAATGCATCACTAATCTACTGCTTTGAACTTAACATTCATTCCATAACTAGAAAGGACTGCCCTTTTCCCTGTCCCTTCTGCAACAGTCCCCCAACTCCCAATCTGCCCTTGAGAACCTCTCCAGAAGAGCATGGCATAGAGGGAAAGGGTAAATCACCAAAAATAAAAAATGCAACAATTTTCTAGGGCTTTATTTTTCCATGGAACATTTTTGATCTCCTAAGTTCATTAATAAAAAGGAATGTATGGCAACTGCAAATACAATATTAAGCAAGTATCAAAGTTATAATTAACGTTTTCATCCTTAGCAAGTATGTGAGAGAATACATATATGCCATTGAAACTCACTGATGTGTCAGTGTGAAATGGAACTAATAAGTAGTGACAGCAAAACTAAAGGTGTCCCAATAATGTTAGTGGAAGAGAGTTGAACTTGGTTGAAATAGATGGGTGGTTGTCAACATATCATACACTAATACATTTTAGCAACTGAAAGAACTGTGCATCAAAAGTTTTTAATACCCTTGGATTTTCTTCTTAAGTGTAAGAGAAGTACATGTTTAACATTTTTACAAGTATTCCAATAAAGATGTCTGCCTAATATAATATTTAAATATGGATGCGAGAAGACAGGACTTTTTTCTGTCAATAGATGCATAGGATTATGCCCTATTTGGCATGAAGTGTGCTTTAATTTCCACCTTCAAATATTTCAGGTAAAATACTTGTGGTGTACTGGGGCAAAAAAATAACACAGGGCACATTTTTAAAAGCTTTTCTGTTTACTAAATGCAACTAAAATTAACATGCTTAATTAGATCTCTCTAGGGTAGGAGTAGGCAACTTGTGGCCCGCTAAACTTTAGGCCAGAATAGCCTAAAGTTTAGGGATGATGGGAGTTGTA
This sequence comes from Anniella stebbinsi, assembly GCA_029215795.1. Lineage (NCBI taxonomy): Eukaryota > Metazoa > Chordata > Lepidosauria > Squamata > Anniellidae > Anniella > Anniella stebbinsi. The sequence goes on along the minus strand of JARDYH010000001.1, from coordinate 163,184,831 downwards.
AGTCAAAATTCCAAGAAGGTCACAAGTTGCCCACCCTTGCTCAAGAGCATCAGAACATTTTACGATGCAAACTAAGATTTTCCTATGTAAATGACCCTATGCAAATTAACCTATATCCAATCTATTCATTCAGGAGAGAGGAAAGAAAATGAGTTGTTCTAATCACTAGTAGCCCACTGGAACTAGTATAGTCTCCTTGGGAGAAAGAACCATCTCTATGCTGAAATTACTATACTCTCCTCTCACTCTGCACAGGATGATCGTATGCTTCTGAGTTCAGTGGCTTATAGTCATCAAGTGTGGAACCCATGGGATTGCACCCTTAGAGTATCTGACCAGGGCTACTGCATGTATGTAGAGCTGGAGCTGAGCCAGCAATTTAAAGAGCATTTATCCTTTCCCCATCCCACCTTTTTTTATATAACAGCCAAAGTAGTTACCTTGAAGCTGACATACTGTAGATGATTGGAATGCCTTTTGATAATTTGCTTGATGAGCTCTGGATGAGTAGCCTTTAAGTAAGATGTTGCTGGCTGATTCAGTTCAAACTCAAAACATCTCCACAGTTCAGGCATGTGGAACACCTGGTTCCACCTACGGCAGACTTGTGATGCATGAGCACGATCAAGAAGAGGCAAATACTGGAACACCTGCAGAACAATCTCTGGAATGAGGTTTCCCCAATCAGGGCTCTGAAATACTCCATTTGATTCTTCATCTTTAGTTTTCAGTTTTTTGCCATCTATTGTATTCTCCTCATCTGATAAATTATTGCTGCCCTTGCTGTTTTTCCGTCCTCGTTTCATTCTATCAAAACAAGAAAGTTTCAAAATAGATTAAATCCAGAACTTGAATAGCATTTTCAGAAGATAAGACAGTCTCCCCTACTATGTATTTCTCCCCCAAAGTAAAGTAAAATCTGGAAGTAAAAATATGCAGAGGTGCAGAATAAATTTGTTTTAGATTAGAAATACTAAATCAGGAACCAATTTTTATAACACTATGGGCAATATCAAATACTGCTGCTGAACATCAGCTGGCACAACAGCGAGCTTGCACTTTCTAAAGCAACCTCAGGAACAAGAGGAAATGTTAGTTTCCAACTGCTTTAGGAAGTACTAGTTTCCAGCTGCAGTAGCAGAAGATCCGGGTGGTGCACAGGCAGCTCTGGAATGGCTCTATGTTCTGAAAAGAGATTTGCAAAATGACACTATTGTTTTTGAAAGTTTTAAAAATTACTATCACAGACATGCATAAATGTATCATTTATAAATAGAATATAGTGATGCACACTACAAAACCTGATGTTTATATTTTCTCCTAAAGAAGCTGCTCTGGCAACATTTGCATCATAACCATCATGGCACATTCCTGATCCTCCATATTGAGATATGGTGAACAAATAGATTTCACATATTTTTCTCTATGGTAGTTCAGAATATATGTGGTATTGCCTATCCAGATAACATGCCAGTGAAAGGTAAGGTAAAGTAGAGACAATATTTTCACACTAAAACCATCACACCATGGTTGCAGTAATCTAAAATGGTTATGTTTTATTACGCTTAACAGTATCAATTCTACTAATAAGACACTTCATTTTGTCATTTGTATGTTATTTCCAAATAATTATGCCTAATTAATCTGTCTGAACTACACTATTAAGCAAAATTGATACATTAATCCTATATACCTGCACTAGTATATCAACCTCCGACACTAGTGGAAAAACATGGTTTATGAGGTTCTGTTGATGTAGCAGTCAACATGCCCCACCCTAAGCAGTTATTTGCTGGCACGGAAATTCATACTTATTTGTTGGAACAGAAAGGCAGCAAAAATACCAAATGAAAATGTTCAGTCTTTATTTTATGCTTCCTTGCTTAGTTCACTAATAATGAATCTATATAGGCATTAATAACATTATGCATTGCTTATTTTAACTCCTGTAATTCCCAGACTCCATATTTGGCACAACCTAAATAACTACTTACAGTACAGTCATAGAAGCAGTAGAAGCAATTATATTAATCAGTCAACACCTATCAAGGGAAATAAACTAGCCCATGTTTTGAATACATGTATACCACTTCTACCAAAGAGGAGCAACATGTTCATCATTGTTTACATTACACAAACTTGTTACATAGAATCAAGCCCAACAGCTACTGATTACTTTCAGGTGTACAGATTGAAGGCAAAGGGGAGAAAAAACATTAAAAAATAATGAGGATCAAAAAGACAGTTTTAAAGCCAAACAAAAACAACCAGTTATAATATTTAATTCCCAATGTATTTGTGTTCAGAAGGAGGCAATCTTCGCAATCCTGTCCTCCTGCCCTGCTGATTTTGCTGGCCAACTTCTTAGCCCATCTAGGAGGTTGGAAGAGGGTCAGGATAACTTGTATCCTGGTCTCTCCAGTCTCCCCACTTCCCAACCTACCAGAACACCCCCTTTGTCCTCTTCTGAGGCCGCTTTTCCAACCTCTGAGGACAGCTGGCACGGTTATTTCTGCACCAGCTACGATGGGGCAGGAGAGGATGGGTGGATCTCTGACTCCCCCTTCCAAGGTCAGAGTGCTGTCTCCAACCTCGGAAGGGGAAATCCGAACAAACCTATTGTCCCTGGGATGTTCAACCTCGGATTGCTCTCTCCAAAGCTAATTTACACTAGGAATTAAACATTGCAGCTGTCTGTTTTTGAGAGAGGAAAAAACATTACTAGAACTTCGCAGATATCTGAATCACCTTGGACACTGTAAGACTCCAGAGTATGAAGTAATGGAAGAACTAAATGACACTGACCCTCTTCAAACAACACGCGAAGCCACAGTGGTTAAGCATTTTGAGCTAAACATTATGGCTTAGCGTGTCCTGTGGAACATTCCTAATCACTGTGGCTACATAATCACAGATTAAACACGCTCGCTAACCATTTACTGCAAAAGGTAAACTGCCTAACCATAGCTTTGTGTTGTCTGAACAGGCCCACTGTGAGTTATGCAGGTTTACCACATTGTACTTCTTCCAAACAACAAACTCTCTTGGGCAGCTACAGAAACGTCCTCAAATGTTGTGCAGGGAGTTGTTATCGGGAAAAGAAGATCCAACACTTAAAGGTGTGCATACAACAAAAGAGGTTCCATGATCAAATCATGAGAGTCATAAACTTAAATGGAAGCGACCTGAAATATGGGCAATGGTGACTGTCAGGGAGGGACTCTATGGGGATGCAGGGGGCTATATGACGGATGGCTATACAAGAATGAGGCTAATCAATGTCTATGGCTGCAATTTTTGGGTCAAAGACTTAGACTCTAAGACAGGGATGAGCAGCTTGTGATCTTCCAGATCTTTTGTCCTACAACGGCTAAGGCTCATGAGAGTGTAAGACAAAAGATCTGGATGGCCACAAGTGCCCCACCTTTGCTTAAGAGAGGGGAAAGGTGCAACCGGTAGAAAGGAAACTAAAACAGCCTCCACCAACCTGGCATCTGCAGGTGTTCTGGACCACAACGCCCAGTAATTCTGGCCACTGGTCATGCTGGCTGGGGTTGATGGATGTTGAAGGCTAAAAACCTGGAGGGCACTAGACTGGGGACGACCGATCTAAAAACTCTCAAAAGTTTAGCTCACGGCGGAGGCAGCAGAGGCAGAGAGGGGCTTTCCTCTCCTCACCTGCGCGCATACACACACGGCACCACCGTCGCTTTACCGTTACAGACTTGTGACGAGGACCACTTCCGTGCGATAAAGCCGACACCACGTATGAGGTGGCAAGCGAAGCTCCCACCATCCACTCACCTGGCGGCGACTGTCCTATTCTTCCCTCAACCCGGGCCCGGGCTGCGTTGCCTTCTCTGCTGTCGCCTCATTAGCAGCCTCGTCCGGCCCAGTAAAAGCCTCGGGCGCAGGTCGGTCGGCAAGCAGCTGCCCTCCTCTCTCCGCCCGGCTGCCAACCTCCCCGAATTACGTCCGTTGCCGTTACAATAATAACAATGATAATTATTATTAAACGCTGGCTGGGGGAAAAGCAGCACGCTCCACTTTGCTCGCCGTGGTCGCCTCCTGGTTTACTTGGGTATCGCCGAGCGGAAGCTCCACCGGGAGAGCGAGAAGCCAAAATGGCGGCCGCAAGCCCTGAGCCTGCAAGAGGGTCAGCCCTCACGGCGCATGTGCGGAGCCCAGCTGGTGTTCATCTCAACCGCCGTCTCTCTCTCACGCCCGCAGAGGCCCGAAAGTGCTATAAACGGTCGGTTGGTTCGCCTGCAAACTGGGTTTCCGGATTGCTTTTGGCTCTCTTGTCATTAGTGTAAAAGTGACAGCTGGTTATGGGAGCAGCTAAGCCTAAAAATCGTGCGCTCTGGGTTGAAAACATGAAGCTTGGCACACGTATACACTGTTTCATACTAAACATGTTTCGGTTTGGATCGGGTAAGGAGCAGGAGACGGACAAAATTCTTATTCGGTCTATTGTTATTTCATTAGAAACGTTTTTAAACCACGTTTGTCTTACGATATCAGGGTGGTGTACAAAAAATGTAATACAAAAGCTTAATACTATAGACATTTTTTTAAAAAAAAAAACACCACATCAACTACAGTAGGGAAGGGAAACCTGTGGCCCTCCAAATTACAACTCCCATCATCCCTGACCATTGGTCATGTTGGTGGTGGTTGTTGGGAGTTTGAATCCAACATCTAAGAGGGTGCAGGTTCCCCACCCCTGAATTACAACAAAGGCAGGAAAATGTTAAATAGCCAAGTCATATCAACGAACTTGAAATAAGCCAGTTTAAAATGGTTTTTGTCCACAGGCCAGGGCAAAATGTTCTACAATATATGAAGAATACTGTTGATATTATTATTATTATTATTATTATTATTGCTAAGATTATAGTCAAAGAGATGGCAAATGGGTGACAGGCCTACAGCAAGATGCAATTTTGTGTGTAAGCATAATTTATATCAATCTTATCAAGGGCCAGCCCTGCTGTGCAGCAAGGTGAATTGACCTGTTTAAGGCAGCACAAATAGAGAGAGTGTTTTATGTGGTCACCCACACCTCTAGTACAGTGTCTATGAGTTGCTTCAGTGTTGGTTTGTTTGGGCACCAGACTCTGCCAAGTATAATGCCACCATGCCAATAATGGCTGAAATAAGTATAAATAAATAAGGAATTGGGGGTGTACAATGAGATGCGAAGGCCCGGACAATACAGACAATGGGGGGGAGGGGCAATGGGGGGGAGGGGGGAGAGAAACGATTCCTTCGTATTTTTCTTCAAGGGGTTTTTGTTTTGTTTTTGCTTTTTTATGAAAAGTTGAAAAATTCTGGTTTATGAAATATATTCTTTTGAACAATGAATAAATGTTTAAGACAAGGTGTTCATATATTGCTAATTGGCCTTTACTCCCCCAAAATTATTTCTAAGCACTAAATAACATTAGAGATGTACAATTTCTGGACATTTTGAAGCCGTGGGGGAGGAAATTCTTAGGTATTTCTTCCATTCTTTATTAAGGTAATTGATGTAATTTTCTTTTATTGATAGACATTTAGGGATGCTCCAAGTCATACTCAATGGCCCAACACATGACTACAGCCACTATATCATAATATGTGAAAATAATGTGCATTATTAACAGTTTGGGTTTTGTTCTATACAGTCCTCTGTTTCTGGGTTTGTTCTAGTTAGATGCTATAGCAGTCAATGAATGTAGTTTTAAAATCCTCATGTGAGGGAAACACTGTAGATATCCTGCCACCGCCGCCACCATGTGACTGAACAACATAGGTTGTGATAGAACAGCATAGGTTGTGACATAGGTGGATTCTCCCAGCTCTGTTTATTTCTTCCTCTTGTAAACTTTGAGATTTGAGTCTATGGAACTCACTGCCATAGTTGTCAATGAAGTTCCCAAATAGACCTCAATATTAGCGAATGCTCCCTTGACTATAAAACCTATAACTGCTGCCACCAAAATAAACTTATATCTAAAAACCCTCAGTAGCCTACTTCCTACGTTGTAGGGATGGGATAAGCAAACATTAAGATCTCTTATTAAGATGAATTATTTACAAAGGGGAATAAAATGTCACTCTTCAAATAATAGCTTGAGATGCTTAGAGGTTCTTAAATTTAATAAGCTCTCAATAGATCTTCGTTTAGATCATCCAATTTCCCTAAACTCACAATTCCTCACAAACAGGAAGAGATGCCATATACCAGTCTTCCTCTACCTCCAGCTCTTCCTGCTTCTTTTGGCTTTTAAGATGATTCCGACGCTTCAGGGACAACTTGCTGAGCTTCTCTCTGGTCAGACATAAAATAAGGCCCTAAAATCTATTATGTATAATAACTTGGTTTGCTGATAAAATTATCATATTTAGTATATTAAAATTGAAAGTTTAGTTTATTCAAACAATAATTATAAATTCACTGAGTTTACTTTTAAATGTTTTTTTTTAAAAAATTGAATGGTAATTTTATGAGCAAACTAAGTTATATGTCGGGTGTACCACAAGGCCAGAGGCCTCGTGGATGATAAGTTGTAATAGATATTGTTTTTAAAAAGTCTGTTTCTCTGTGAACTTATCTCTGTCTCTATTTCCCACGGGAGTTGCTAGCTGAGGCCTTGGAGTAGATAGCTTCCCTGGGAACAAAGAATGTTTTGAAAAGGAGGGGGATTCTCTTACAAGCTATAACTCACATTGTAGTATCATCAAAAGGAGGTTGAACTGTGCCGCCCTGTTGGCACCTGGGTTTGGTTTACAGGTCTGAGGACTTGTCTGTCAGGTGGCTTAGAATAAGCCAGGCCTCCAGTCTGTAAGAGGGGAGATCATCTTTTGACGCTTGGCCTGAAACCCCTCTTGTTTAGATTCTACTTGTTTGGAGATTTTGGAAGCACTCTGCACATGCTCGCTTATTTGCTGTTTGGACTCTGAATTTCTAAGGATTGTGCCATGGAAAGTGCTCTGAGGCTTTCCATAGACTTGGACTTGCATTTGCTCTGGATTGTGTGTGTGTGTGTGTGGCCTACGAGAGAGCTTCCCCGGAGCTAAAGTACGTGCAGGGGAGGTTTCCTAGGCCTACAATGTTCGTTCCCTGGGGTCTTGCTTACCCTGGTCAGCTCAGCATTTCTGGCAGGCTGGGTATGATTGGTGCGGGATCGATTTGTCTCTGCCGGGCTTCAGGCGGCCCTGTGCCTGGAGCACTTCCCTTGGGCTCTGGCCATGTTCTTTGAAGAGTCAGCGTATGTGGCGTTTAGAAATGCTAAGATAGGATAGGGGCTAACCCTACACTTCTCTCCCCCGAGTGATTGCTTAAAGGATCGCATCAAGACTGGAGCCTAAAACTTGCTGACCGTTATCAGCTTTAAGTGGTGTGGGTGTCAAGAAATGAAACCGTTATGCTTGTAACTGCGTGATTTCATCAATAAAAGAGGTCCCACCGACATGAGTGTCTTGTCAGTTTACCACAGTTCAGGGGGAAAATCTAGGGAAAGGGCCAGCTCACAACATTATACATAATAGATTTTATGTTCCTAAGGCAATAAAGTGACTTTAGATCTGGTTGTTTTTTTAAAAAACCACGAAAAAAAAAGTATTGCATATTTGTCAAGGTTTCACAAAATTTTATTTTCCCCACCCCCCAATTTACATCTCTAGCACCCCCAAATTAAGGTTTGGTCCACCCTAAATCCCATATCCAATCCTCAGGGAGAGTAGCTTCAGTGAGATGCCACAAAATCACATTTGGCCCAGCTCTTCATGTGGGCTCACAGCACCCCAGTGCCAATAATAATGACAACAATGGTTACAAAAACAACAGAAATAACAATAGCAACAATAAAAGACAACAGCAAATAACAGGAAGAACAACCAACGTCTACAAATAACAATAATAACCATGGATAAAGAATAACAACAATAGCAACAATAATTGATCATAATACAAATGAATAACAGGAGCGGGAATGACAGTCAATATTCTAGGACTCCTGAGAGCAAACATTTCAACAAAATGCTCTGTAGTGCCTGCCCTCAAACCAAAGAATGTCGGGGGCAGCAATTCAGCAAGCGAAGCAATTCAGTATTATGGACAACTCCTAACGACAACTTGGCTGAACGAGTGAGTGTTGGAGGTGCATTGAAGCCTTATAGTCCAGTAAAAGTAAGGCGCAGCTTTAAAATAATTGCAAAAATGGGAAAAATATTTGAGACAACAAACAGACTAGCATGAGTAACAACAACATACTAAAAGTTGCCGTATCCAACTCAGTGCAATTTTTTTTTTCATTCCCTGTTGGTTTTGGAAATAGCTGAAAACATCAGTCACCTGGTGTAATATATCTGCTTGTATAAGGTCAAATAAGTACTTTTTAAAAAAAGCTTTTCAAACATGTAATAGGGTCATCTATGCCCCTTTATCAGCATCATTCATGATTTTTTAAAAAAAGTATTGCAAAAAAGCAATACTTTGCTGCCACTATCAAATCATCAATCTGCCGCCCAGCAGAGCTTTTCAGAGTTGTCTGGGGGCTATTACATGCCAGCCCCAAGGATGTGGTACAACCATCTGAGGCCTGCTGTACTGAATTTGCTAGGCACTTTATTTCCAGAATAAAATCTTGGGCATCCGCCAGGACTTAGACTCCAGTGTTATAGCAGTGGAACAACATTATCAAACACAACTCACTGTCATGATCTTCTCGCATACAGTTACAGTTATGTCCATCCCAATGCTTTCTTTGGGTGGAAAACACTATCAAGCATGCGTCCAATGTAAACTAGCCACAATGCTGTCAAGGAAGTGTGGATTTCTAGAAAAGCCCAGCCTTTCCTCACTCATAAGAGGTTTACAGATATGTCTTAAGGCCTCCTAGCTGTCACAATTGGCCACCATGTTGAACTGTTCAAGGAAGTTCCATCCCAGGAAGTCTGTGAACCATGACGAAGGCTACTTGCAATTCTGTGCAACAAAATGAAGTGAGGGAGCGAGAGCAGGAGGCAAAAGTGGCCTCCAGTTATATCCAGGCTAGCACCTTTGACACATTTTATTATTTATTTCAAAGAATTTCTACACCGCTTTTCTTTCTTTAAATTCCAAAATGGTTGACAGTCAGTCATGGTAAAATATAATCAATCATTAAAACAACAAAAGAATGATAAAAAACAATTCAATTCAATAAAATAACCAGAGATGGCTGTCAGTGCTAAAGGTCAGAGAAATGCCTGGGCAAACATGTTTCTTCAGTTGTTGGCAAAAGCGCTCCACACTAGGAGCCCAGGTCATTCCAGATGGGCACCACAATTGAGAAGGTCCTCCTCTGCATAATTCACCCCAGTTGGCCAGAGTTTGTCTGGATTCTAGCCATGCCACTCACTGGTCATTTAGACCATGAGCTGGGCTGGATTGCCAGCTTTTTTTTCTTTTTTCTTTTTTAAAAACAGGTCTCTAGCCCTATAGAACCCAAGATGCTAGGAAAAAAGTGCAGGCGGTACTGTGCACAACCATTTTGTGAAAAACAAATTCACCTCTGTCATTCATTGTATTTAGTGAATGAAGGGAATCTCAGCTATGACTAACATTTAGGGAAGCAGTATGATATCCATAGTCGGGCAGACAGGACACGGACACGGACACACACCTTGGAGTGGCATGCCCGTTATCTGCAAAAGAGACTTCCTGGTTCATTTTGATGCCATATTTTCGTCTTCCTTGGGGCAGAAGTGATAGCTACCCATAGAAAACAATGGAGAGATGCACAGTTTTAATTTAACTGTTATTGAGCAGTAGGTGGCTGCACTGCGTAGTTTCTATGACGCAGCTGCTAACTCTCAGCCGCATAGGGTTTTTTACCTTCGAAACCACACTTTCTCGTGGTGTTCTTTCACTGTGAGCATTTCTGTTTGCTCTGATGCCACTACATTGTTTCTTCTGTCTGTCAGTGGTGGCTTCAGTTAGGGGGCATTCCTAGGGTAAGCCTGGGAACTGAGGGCATTGGGCAGGGGGAGGGCTTGACAAGCAGGATGGTCATCAGATAGCCTGTGCTCCCTCTGCCATCTAGATTTAGCATTCCCGCCCTGCAGCAGTGATACTGCAAGGTTTTGGTGGGAAGCAACTGCAAAGTGTTGTCGTATAGACTGCCCCCAAGCCAAAGACTAGCAGCAAAGATAAGAGTTCATGCAAGTATTATTTTATTAGCCTTTGCGAGTATTAAAAAAATGCTGCAAATGCCACTAAAGTTCATTATTATCATCTCCATATTGCACTTAAGTCTGACACCAACCCATTAATTTTTATTTGCAAATTCTGAAAAATGGACGGATTGATCTCCCATTTTATCTGCAATTTGTTATATATTAGGATGTTGTTACTCCAAAAATGTCTTGTCTGATGTAATTCAGAATGGTACAAAATTGAAATGCCCCTTAATAAATCATAAGCAGTATATTGTTCATTAGCTGAAGGGTGAGAGACCCAGACTAAGTTTATTCTTCAATTTATATCAAGCATCTAAAGAGATGTTATTATTTTTGTCACCTTGGAGTCACAAAAGATGGGTGGATGTTATTTTCGCGTCTTCTGATCTAGTAGTTGGTTTATCCAGAGTAAGCCAGTTTTGTATGATTAATTCTGAAGCTTGAAACTAAGTTTATGTCAGGTATTGTGCCCCCTCCTTGTAGATTTCATTAAAGCTCTTTTTGGCTACTCTAATTGGTTTCCCATGCCAAATAAAATTCATAATACTGTTTTGCCAAGAAACCGAAAGTGCTGAGTCATGTTTTAAAGACAAATTAAGAGAAAGAAGCAATATTCTAGGAAGCACATATATCTTACTGCAATTTTTCCCAATGTTTGGAACGGGGTAAGAGTTGCCAAGGGCAATAAATCTTTTGAGGCCTGTTGAACAATTTTAATGATTATCCAGAAATATAGAGTGCAAGTTTACAAGTGAATTTGTAAATAACTTTCCTGCTATTTAATTGGATTAGTTTTGTAAGGTATGCAACATGGTTTAATAATGCCATCAACAGCATGTGTATGGATATTTATTCTGATTTGCTAAGGTTTATCTTCTAGTCCAAGGTTTAACTAAATTTAGATTGTTCTTAAAATAAGGCTAAATGATTTGTGTGTGTGTGTATAGAGAGAGATTCATAATCTGCATATAAACATTTTTTTGTTTCTTGATTTCCCAACTTTACTTCCCAAGACAGGTCATCCGAGGGGCAGTAGGATATGTTGGACCTCCCCCTCTGAGCAGGGGCGTAGACTTCTCAATGGGGGGGGGGCATGGGGCTTAGTTTGGAAAAGGGGGGGCTAGGCGTATTTGTTTACATTTATGTATATATTTCTATTTATATTTCTGGAAACCATCCTTTATCAATGGATCCTTGAGTGTTTAAAGCCATGTATTAAAATAACAAGTACTCGACAAAAATATTACATTTTAATTATAACATTATGATAGTTTACACACTACCCCACCAGCCATACTCCTATACAATATACCAGTGTTCTTCAAACTTCCCCACCCCAAGACCCAGTGCAATACCCTCAAGACTCTATTCCTGTGCTTAGTCTGAAAATGTCTGACATGTAATATGCTTTTGACTCATTAGTCAAGACATACCGTATTAATTTAAAGAGATTCTTTATAATTAAGTATATCCCAGTGAGCTCTCTGAAAATTACTTCTAAGTAAAGATGCATAAGTTTAGGTAGCTGAAAGTATTTAATAGTAGCTGGATCATGCCTGTGTGTGTGTGTGTGTGTTGTTCAGACTTATTTATGCCCTCACACACACACTGTAATTCCTAAATGGGCAACTTTTTGTCCTACAAGGCCTGAAAGGGTAGGAGGAAATTAATCTGGGGAAGGCTGAACCTGACAGAAAAGGGGAGTGGCTTTTGTCTCGCAAAGAGATCTGCTGCGCAGCTGAGGAGGAAGCAGGGTTTGCTTGGAGGTAATTTAGACTGACCCCCAAATACATAACAATACAGACAACTGGAGACTGAGGAATCTGCCAGCCAGGCTGTGAGCTTACTGATGTTACCTGGTTGAGCATTCCCCTCGCCTGGAAATCCCAGTGGGGGCTTGAGCCCCCCCCCCTGTAGTTTACACCCCTTCCTCTGAGGTTGGAGATGCCCACTCACAAGAGTCAATTCTTCTCTGACAATTAGAACTCCAGTGTTTGAAAGTGGAGGTGGAAGGAGGTGTTCTGGGAGGCATGCCGGGAAATAGTCCCAGCCATGCAAAGTAGCTGATCTACACCAGCCCTGGAGAGTAGATTAATGTGCTCCCTTTGAAACCAATGTGGGAGAATTTGTTAAAAATGGATGGGGAGGGAAAACAAAAATGCTGCTTCTTCCTCACTTCTGCCTTGCCAACATGAGCCCAGCAGGGTTTTGGATTCTCAGAGGCCCTGACATCAGAATTTCCCCCTGCCTCCACCCCAAGAGGTAGGATTGCTCTGTCCATCTTATTTGATCTAATTAAAATAGCCGGAGGTTCCATTGCGATAGTGAAAAGCAAAGGTAAAGGAAGCAATTTGTTGTGCTCCTCTTATGAAGTAATTCAGAGATGTCAGCATTAGCTATAATACTTTTTCTTGGGGGGGGACTTTAGTTCAGTTGAATCTCAAAAAAAAAAAACCCACAGGAAAATGTTCTGCCATTATAAGCCTCAACATTCTATTGCTTCTAAAAATGATACATGCTGAGCTAGTAGGTTGAAAAGTGGTGTTCACAGTCTACCTGAAGCATTTTACAATTGAGTAAAGCTCCAAAGTGATCTGGCACAAATTGCCACACATACAGTAAGGTAAAAAGTGCTGAAAATTGACACGTGTATTTTTGTACTCCAAGCATATCATGTATTTCTTTCAAATTTTGGGGAAAACTACAGATGTACTTTAGTCAGGCTTGTCAAGGAGGTGAACCTTTCATTGGTTGGGTGAAATTCTGAGCAGCCGTTTCAAAGGGCTCATGGTTTTCCTGCCCAATGAAAGCCTATGACCCTGTTCAGATGACACATTAAGGCATGGTGGTTGAGCATTTTAAGCTAAACATTATGGCTTAGCATGTCGTGTGAAAAAATTCCTAACCATGGTGGCTACATAACCATGGTTTAAACATGCCCACTAACCATTTGCTACAAAAGGGTTAGCCACCTAACCATGACTTAGCATGTTGTCTGAACAGGCCCTATGAAAGCAACAACTGGCAAAGCTGTGCCAGGCATGGTCAGTTTCATTCTGATGCTTGAATGCTGCCAGTATGCCAATGTTTTCAGAAGAATTCTAGTATTCCTATCAGCATTTTGACAATGGGGGTGGGGGGATAGCAGGAAATCTTAAATGAGATAAGAGTGTGGTAATTTTGAGGGTTGAGAGCGTCCTGCCTGACAAATCACTGATGGAGAAGAAAACCACCACCACCACCAGCCTATTCTGGAATCTTGGAAAATAAGCTATTTCGAACACATAGGGACAAATCTATTAATTTGTATACATCTACTTAGTTAATGACTTGTTCGTGTTTATAATTTGATGGGGGGGAGTGTCCAGAATACTGTAATAATAATACAAAAAATAAAAAAGGGAAATTCAATTATAATAAAATTCAATTATAAAAAGCCAGTTTAAGACCAGAGTTAAGGATATCTCATATTGCCTCAAGCTGCACAAAGCCAGGAAATTGGAAGCTGTATCCTGTGGTGATCAGTAATGATGTTGAGCAGTGTCACAAAGCAATGGACAGGCATGCGTCAACTCATAGGAGGATTCTTCTAGCAATATAGTAAAGTTCAGACGCTCCTCCCCAACTGGATTTGGGACTGATAGACCACAAGAAAAGTATGGCTGGATGGAAGGTTAATTGCAAATGAACATGAGCTCTGCAAGACAATTACCTTGTGGATTTTACCCCCGAACGTACGTGTGTGTGCGTGCGCTGGAGGCAGGGATATAATAATTCGATTTCCTTCCTCAGGCACCAGATGTCATAAGGCAGTCCCAGTCTCTCTAAATAGTACTGCAATACATTAGCCTTACCCAACCAGGGGCCCTGCCTATGTTTTGAACTACAACTCTTTTGATTATTAAGAAGCTGGCTGGGAAACATTCAAGAGAAAGATGGATATTTTGATGATTTTATCATTAAGACAGAATTTGTTCAACGTATACCGCTCTTACTCTGGATATCGTCAGCACAGAAATAATGGTCACTATGATAGAGGCTCTAGGGGAAGGGAAGGTTACATTTAAGTAAATGAACATTCTTAGAAATATACTATCATTGTTACAAATGCGATGTGAACCAATCCAAGCAAATCATGAGTTGGTCTGCCATTCCTTGGTACGCAATATTCGCATGGGAAGAACATCAGAATCTAGCAACTCCATTACACTTGCAATGCTTATCCAAAAAGCAAAAAGTAACTGAGTCTTAAAGTTAAAGAAGAACTGAGTCTTAAAGTTAAAGAAGAACTGGAAATGTGAGATGACAGAAACCATCCTCAAGAACGATGTCTAAAGATACCTATTCCAATTTCAGTTGAAAGATTCCTAATTTTCCAGCTGTGGGATGAAAAGTTAACTGAAGACCACATAGCAATTTTACTAGTAAATAGATGCTAAATCTTCATGTGACTTCTTCTGCTGGATAAACAGAACAGATGTTATCTAATGTCCACATCTGAAGCTGGAAAAAAGTTAGACCTTAAAAGTACACATAAGGTAACCTGAAATAAGCGAGTTATTTTAAATGAATACAGTTAAAGTAGTTCCTTTGGAACTTTTTGGGTTCTATGGAATTTCTCCTCCATGTCTCTTGTAATGAAGTTTTCCAGAGAAGTCCAGTTCTTCTACACCATGGCAGGAACCATGGTAGGTCCATCTACTCTATCTGGAAGGCTGTTCTTACAAGGTCTGTTTCTGTTGTAATGTTAGGGGGAGTTGGAGATGTAAAATTTCCAGAAATTTTGAATCCATGATTTTTTTCCGGGTTTTTCCACTGGGAAAAATTGATTTTATTTTGAAAAATTGAAAAAAAAATGCAATATTAGCACTTTTTATGGATTGAAAGTCACTTTGTTATTTTAGGAACATAAAATGTAGTTATGTACAAGTTGGTTTGGCATAAAATTATCATATTTGGTATATTAAAAGTATAGTGCATTTAAGCAATTATCACAAATTGAATTTACTTTTTTAAAATTTTTACCTTTTCTTTTTTTAAAACAAATGGAGCTACAAGCTCCTGAACTGTAAGGAACACCAGAACTGTACGGAACCTCGTTGGTTCTGTCAGTTTATAAGGAGTACGGTAGGCAAAAAACAATTTTAAAAAACAAACAGAAGAAACCATTAACATTGGTAACGAGGAAAATTATTTATGTCTCTGCTAGTCCTCCACAGTGTCAAGCAGACATAAAGCACCCATTCCCATAAAAAGAACTGAGAAAAAAGGGGGACCAAGATTCAATGACTATGCATGGAATTTAATCAGACTCATTTTCTGAGCTATAGCTATCACTATCAGTTTCAGTCTCTGCTTCAATGGCAGTGCCTCCTACAGGCAGAAATGCATCTTGCTCTTGTATTTGAGAGCTGTAGTCTCAGTTTGCAACCTAGGATTTACTTGTCCTCAGTGCACAGAAATTGTAATAATCTGATACTGTACATAGATTTTAGAAATCTTTTGGAGAAGTAAATATATAAACACCTTGTCTTAAACGTTTTATGCATCATGCTAAAATAAAACATTCCATGATCTGTTTTTTCTAAATTTTTTTCAATTTTTTGGTAAAAAGGGGAAAAAAAGGCTTTGGAAAAAAACAATTTTTTCCCCAAAATTTTCTGGTTTTTTTCCAGGCCTTTACATCTCTTGGGAAAGTACAGCATTAAAACATCCATGACTCTTTGCTTTTTTAAAAACTCTGTATGGCTAAACAATCTTCCAGACTTTGGTTTTTGAACCAAAATTTATTGTCATAAATAGCCCAGGCAGTCTAGGGTGCAGAAATGGGAGGTGGGGGTGTGGGATGTTTAGAACAAAATAGTGAGTCTGTTACCATCAAAGGTATTTTTCTAGCTACTTTTAGGTTGGAAATGGGTGTTTTATTTGCTAAAATGTCATGTCAAAATGGATACAAAAAACAACTTCATTTTTTCGAACTCATTAAGGCTAGCAACAACAACAAATAATTTCTGATATGGTTTACCTGTAAATGGTTTAACATATATATAAATATAATATTTCAGCTGCTCCTAAATAAAGTACTTACACATTTATTAGACTTTCACTGTATAAAAATGTACAGCGGCTTTATTGACATATACATTCCATTATGTTTACAGCTGCAAGGTATGAGGCACACTCAGTATTGCACGTCATTAAAATTTCAGGCTCAAACGTAACCCAGAAGTTTAAATGAAACTGCTGTTTACAATTTAGTAATTCTTATACAGGACAAACATTGATATCTTATATATACAGCGTGATACTGGTTACATTTATGCCTTCCTAACACTTTTTAATAACAGTCTAAGAAATAAACCAGAATACTCCTCTTATCCACCCCTACCCGTGATGCAGTTACAATTGTACAGGATTACAAAAAAGTCAGTATACAATAATCAACTTTTTCTTCATCTGATATCCAGCATCATTTGGAGTCCATGGAAACAGAGAGCCTTTAACGCTTCTTTGACAGCAATTATTTATTTGTAAGTGTTCAATGCTTTGTAGCTGATGTGCGTAATGGCCACATGCAAACACTTCACAGGTTTGGATGTCTTGGGGTCATGAATGTCAGTTTCCCACAGCAAGGATTATGTACATGGTATTTGGCATCCTTCTCGCGCTGTACATTGTTCCTTTTCCCTGGATTATGAAATGGTCCCATACTCATTCTAATTGTGGTTTATATTGATCTCAGGACACAGTTATGGGATGACAGCAGCTTTGCTCTGGCAAATAAGAGGACTATGGACTAAAAAGTATGTGCATTTCTGCAGACTCCACAGCCTAGTGCAAATTCCTCACCAGTAGGTGGATGGACTACATGAAGGGGACATTCTGTTCCTTCAAGCTGCTTGCCCTTGGGACCTGAAAAATAGTTTAAGAGTAAGCGAAGTATGTAAAAACTTGCACAAACTCCAAGAAATGTGTTCAGTTAAATAGTGACATTCTAGGACTCCAAATTGTTTATGCTAAAGGAAACCATCACTACGGCCAACTGCATTTTCCTAGAGATCTGCATCTGATCATACTATCCTCTTTGTGCTACAGTGATTCTGTGGTTTATGGCACCCACTTTTATTTTCAGTGCATGGCAGTTCTCTTCTTGTGGGAAAACAAGCTGTGAGAATCCTTTAGCATGAGCAGAATTAGTATGGCAAATCAGGTGACATGCAAAACTGTATGCTTGTGGAGGGAATAAACAGTTTAATCCAACATAAATCCTACTTAGAGTAGACAATGGAAATGAATGTAGCTTAACATAGTCATAACCAACTTAAGCACCATTCATTTCCATGGGTCTACTTTAAGTAGGATTTCATGGAATCATTTTACATGAGCCACCTATCAAAAGAGAGCCAGAAGAAGGCACAGACCTGAGGGCTCAGAAAGATAAATCAAAAACTACAGTCTCTGAATTTCTTGAACACTTTATATTCCTATAACAAGCATGACATCGTAAAGTGTCTTATCAGAACCAACTAAAGTTCACAATGTCGTATGTATTTTTAAAAAAAGGTGAGGGGGAGGAAAAATGTTTCTGGAAGAGGTACAGTGATAAGCCCTGTTTGCAGCTTGAGTCTTAAGTTAGAGCAAGCTTTTCAGACAAATAAAAAGAGGTGAAAAAGATCTCAAGTTGCATAAAAACCTGCTGGAATGCAGAAAGAAATGAAGAACACAGTTATTTGGATCTGTCTCTAGTACTCACAGGTTCCTTGTATGGCAGAGAACAGAAAATAATAATGTAGTAGCTGTTATATTAGCAAACACAGATCAGAAGATTCAATGTTCCGGTTGAGACACCTGGAACATTTCTTGAATTTTTCTCCAAGCAGTGAATCTGCCCACCTGAATGTGTGCCTTTAGCTCAGAGAGGTGATATAGTCATGGCTTTTTCTCCACTTGGGATTCCCTGCCCCAGCAACACTAATAACATCACACAGAATAGGATGTTTATAATTCCTTCTCCTCATACTAAGGTCGCCTTCTCCCATACAATCCGCCCCGCACCCTCAGGTCCTCTGGGAAGAATTTACTGCAGTCGGCCAAGACTAGGCTGACAACCGTTACCCAGAGGACCTTCTCTTGTGCCGCTCCCAGACTGTGGAATGACCTGCCGGAGGAGACTCGTCAACTTAACAGTCTTTTAGAATTTAAGAAAGCCATAAAGACTGTTCTCTTCCGGCAGGCATATCCAGTGGAATTTTAGAATGTTTTAAGGATGTTTTTAGGATGTTTTAGGATTTTTATGCAGTTTTAATAATATGTGTCATGTTTCAATCAGTTTTATGTATTTTTTCATGTTGTTGTTCCCCGCCTCGATCCAGACGGAGAGGCGGGTAAGAAATAAATTGTTATTATTATTATTATTACAGAATGAATGTTCCAAAAGGTACTGTGAACTTTGCTTGGGAAGGCAGGATCCATTTTGTTATGAATTTTACTGTGATAACTTTGCTCATTTGTTATTGGTAACTATTATGATCTTCTTAAAATATATGAGCCATCACTCACATAGCTGAATATAACTCATCTGGTAAAGCCAGTACATGAAATGCTTATGTAAAATCTATTAAATTATTTTTCTATGTTTCTAAAACTTATGTGGAAGAAGAATATTGAACAGGATCCTGATAAAAGACTATTTGGCATGGTAGCAACTTTCTCAAGAATTTACATACATTTAATTACATGTTAAAATGTTACCTGCAGGGCAATGTGGAAGTTCTTCTTTAGGAACGCTCGTCATTCTTTGGAAGTCGTCATGACAAGCATTGCAAAAATGTGTTGTCCCAAAGCAAAAAAACACAGCGACCGAGCAGCAATAGCGGCATTTGTACTCTAGAAAATCTGTACCATGTTTGGGACACATCTACAGAATAAAAAGAAAAGCCTAAGGTTAAGCTAGTTAACACAAGCTAAAAGGAATTTGCTCTATATATTGAAAATGTTTCATTACCTGAGCTCTTGAAACATCAGAGCAGGCACCACAAATGAGCTCTCTAGGATCATAGTCATCTCCCTGGCCAGCTTCAGCATCACAACGGGCTTCTCCACCAAAATAAGCCTAAGGGGGAAAACACAAAAATGACTATTAACAGTATAATAAGCTGAGGACAAAGAAGTTAATTGGCTGCATCTATGAAATAAGTGAATTTGCTGGTGAAACAAGCAACTAACAATAACTTTCCATGTGCGTAGTTGTGCTCATTGGAAAAGTCTAAATGTTTAGCTTACTGGAATGTGTAGACAATTAAAACTGGATGTTTTATTGCTTCCACATCCCTTTTTCTTTTTTGGACAGGGATAGTAGGGCAGATGGGATGCATAGGCATAAGAATTAGAGAACTAATTGCTTCAAGTATGGGTGTGGGGCGGGCAGGGATGAGATAGAGAATGTATAAATAGTGACTCAGAATGAGAAAAGAGATGGGGGAATAAGATGGTGGGCAGGCTGGGAAGGGAGAAAAGGGATTCAAAGGAGTGTGTTGAGGCTCAGTCCACACCTCTACCTTTCACTCAATCATTTGGATAAGTTACTTGCCATTATGACTATGTCTCCCACAATGTGCCCACAGCCCCCCAAAAGTTGTCTAACCCTAATCTAAGTATTTATTTATTTACTTATTTCAATAAATAAATAAATTATCTAAGTAATCAGCCTGAGCATTGAGTCTTACCTTTTTGCATTTGTAGCAAACATAATAAGCATATCTGTTCATGGCAAAGCCAGCAGGGTCATTATAAAACCGAACTCCAGGTGTTGTAATGGCCTCACTTTTGTGCAACCCTTCATATTCCAATCTCATCAATGCTTTCCTCTTCACATCTTCATAGAGTTCCTTGATTGGATCAAGCAAGTCCTTTAATACTGTATGGTTTATTTTGTTCTGTTATAATAATAAAAAAATAATGAGAAAGCAATAAGCCACCTGTGATCATCTAGTTGGCAAAAATTTAATTTAATATTTAACAAATGAAAATGAATCCAAAGGTTTGTGTAAGCAATATCAATTGAAAAATCAAGTCACTTATTTCATAATGTTTACTTTCCATTTAGTCCAATGGGACCTAGATCCAGGTCAGTGTGTATAGGATTGCAGCCTAAGAGTGTTAATACTAGTTGAGGTTTCTCATAACATTTCTTAAGTACAAGTATACAGGAGTGTATCGGCCTGAAAGCCATGGTGGCTCCCAAAGGCTTCCGGGTAGTCTCTGTGTCTCTGACTACAGCCTGCTAGTTTGGCTATATCACTGCGTGAGCATCTTTCTGATAGCTTGGAACAAGCCGGACAGAATATAATGAGCTGACATTCCAAAGCTGTTGTGTCAAGAAGCAAGGCCAAAGCTTCCCCATCAATCAGCTAGTTTCCAAGAAGATACGCTTGCTTATGCCAGCAAAGTATCTGATTCACCACAGTATTCTATGGTGAGAATGCGAACTTTGTTATTGTATCACTTGCACCTCTGTCAAATTCAGAACACTGTAACTGTCGCTTCCGTGCCCAAGCGGTAGTCCAGATGGGTCGACAGCTTTGTACAGGGGCTTTCGCCTTTTGAGTCCACTATTTGGGTATGCCTGTCAGGCTGAAAATACTCAATAAACCTCCTTATAAGTAAACCTGGTCTCTGAGCATGTCATTTCAATGGTGATCTAAAAGAACAGCAGCAGGGGGCCTAAGGCCATGACCCCCAGAGTGCAACAAGGAGTACAAGGCAATAAAACATTGTTTTATTCCTTGACTACCATTATTCTAATATTAGCAGCCTCAGTAGAACAATGCATCAGAGGGTTGGTTTATGTATTTATTTATTTTTAAAAGTCAGCCTCCAAACAGTCCATATATTTGGTGTTATGCTACATTACTGGCATGACCAATGTTACTTCAAAGTGTGTTTGTTGCATATTACCTGCACAGGATGTTTCCTCTTTGTTGTATTAAAATAAATGGCAAACTATTCCCCATTTACATTTCCAAATCACACATGAATTTGTATACATTATTAACCGGAGCAGCTTTCATATTTATTATGTGTAATCCCGAGGCATGTGTGCAAAAAGCTACTTTGGAGTAATCAGCATTCACACCCAGCACCGATCTTATTACATGGTCAAAATGTCCATTAATGTTAAATTATTTGCCCTATATTGGTCCCTAAGGGTGCAATCCAATGCATATTTTGACAGAATAAATGTCCTTCAACTTCGATCATTCCCCAACCATGCAGGACTTATATGATTTTTTTCTGTCTAAACATGCATATGATTGCGCATTTAACTGTTCTTCAGAAGTATATTCAGCATCTTAAGTGGCATGCAGACCACTTAAACTTCAATGTAGTACTTAATATCTCCTACCAATCTTTCCAAGTAAACATGCATGGCACTGCATGATTTAAACAGACCACTATTTTAAAATGTCATTTCCCCCAGCAGCAGGCTACTACAACCTTGATGTCATTTTTAATGGTGCATGGGGCTTAGTTAATTATACATCTACATCTTTATTCAGTCTTCCACTGCATACCATTTCACATTTTAAAAAACCACAACATTTTGCAGGTAATAAACAAGCATTAAAGTCAATAGAAACTGGACTTGTGTACTTTTGTTTCTCACAGTCCAGCATTGATCAATTTCAGGCCTGATTTTGATTCTCAAATTCTGATGAGCACATCATTTACTCCTTCAGCATGCATTCCTCAAGATACTAAAGGTGTATCTGGCTCTGTACTCACTTTGCAAATAGGACAGGACATGAACCCAAATGTGATCCGTGGTCCAAGCCATCTGTTTTCTAGAACTCGGCAACAGCATTGCAAGTGGAATATATGGCTGCAGTCCAACTACAAAAAGGAAATTTTATCAATACATTCACAGTAATAAACCTTGACAATTTTAATATTAAGCTTTGCCCTATGCAGGTAAATGCCATACCCCAAATCTATCCCGGTTTCACAAGCAAAAAATTAAGAGATTTACTTTCACATGACTTGAATGAGTAACCATACAACCTACATTAACCCATATTAACCACAATGGGAACTTCAGAAAAAAAATGCACCCTGAACTGACATGCTAGCAATTTGTAAGTGAAGCGTAACTTACAAAAACGTATGATATGAGAAACGGTTGCAATTACACGAGTGCAACTCCATTTAAGTACCATCTTACTATTTAAAGGCTCAATGCAGACATAATGGCTGCATTCGGATGACACTTCTGTTAATGGAGGGTTGACAAGTCAACGGACAGTTGGGTTTTTGGGGGGTACTCCTCACACAACATGTTCCCACGCCCCTGTGGAGTGGTTGAGGCTCACGTGGAATGGATTCCTACTCAAACCGGCATTTGATTGACAGACCCCTCCCCCCTCAGTCTTCCCGGTGCTATCCCAGCAGCCATTGCGAGTTATGCCAGCTGCAGAAGAGGAGCCAGCTCAGTTTTGGCCACTCTTGCCTGGGAACTCTGTAGCCCGGCAAAAAAAATCAACTCAACTGGTTGGAACCCCCACTGGCTCGGTTTGGATGACACAAGAAGTCAACTCTGCAGCCTGTTGTGTTTCTCCAGTTGTTTTTCTGCCGAAAACATCAACCATGGGGTGGAAATTGCCTGACAGACGACACAAATAGCAACCGTTGACCATTCCACTGAGAGTTGACCCCTAAAACCATCGGTGTTTTTTGTGTCGTCTGAACGCAGCCAACATTTAACCATAGTTAGTGCTAACAATGGCTTTTTGCCTTAACCCCATGTTAAACTCCCAGATGTCTGATGAAATTATGCTTTAGCTAGGCTCTGCCCATTGAGAGTGGCTGGGTTCACATGTAATGCTAAGCCATGATGGCTTACTAACCACTATGCCCTGTAGATTATGCAAATAGCCCGCTATACACCTTCTGCAGAATGTGGGTTTTCAGAGTGGGGTGGACTGACCCATTGTGGGTGTTAGAAACATCCCACAGACAGCACACCAACCCATCATAGGTTCCGCCAGAAAATAAACAATGATGGCTTAGGTGTTGTGTGAATCAAGACCGTATGTTGTAAGTAGAATCCCAGCAAGACACGCTTTTCACCTTGCAACTAAAGAGATGGCCAGCTGCCTTAACCATGGTTTGCAAACCTTTAATTGGAGTTTAAGTATTCAGGGTTAATGCTTAACCATGGCTAAGAAAAACAAACCATATCTTAAGTGATTTGTAAAAGTGATCAGTCATATTAAGCCAGATAGTATATCTCTATACCCATTGACACTAATGAAAGCCCATCATACGATTGTGCGCTCTCAGTAGTCAAAACATATGGCAAAGTTAGATTATTTCTAGTTTCCTGGTAAAAATTGAGATATTGCAAACCCATGGTACCCATACACACTCCAAACTTCTGCTTTTCAGGGGTCCTGGCACTTTTTTCAAATGCATATAACCTTGCTCTTCAATACAAAAGAAGAACTCAAAGCAGTTTACAAAGCAGTTTTTAAAAGAACACCACAGATCACTGACAAATCCATGTACATAAATCCAATTACTACAATAGTAGAGCAGCAAATGTGCCTGTATTAAAATTCTTTAAAACACAGAGAGTTAGAATTAAAAAGGGCTCTTAAAAAGCTCTAAATCTGACTTAAACGAGAAAGGGCTTATGAACGTTGTGTGCAAATTAGCATCGGAGCTAGATATTTGCAACCATAGCTGCACAAGAGTACTTGAAGATTGTGAATTCATTCTAGAGATCACTAGGCGCTAAATAGGTGACTTGATAACAGCACATTCTGTCTGGGCAAGGCCTGCTTTGGCTAAAGTTTTCTGCTTTGGGTAAACCTGTCGCAGGAAAGGCTACTCGGTGAAAAGCTGAAGACTACACAAGCAGCTTGGAACCAAGACAAATTGGCTGCGCTCAGAGAACTAGAGATGCAGAAATATACACATACCACAAACAAGGCACAAAAACAGCTGATCTCAACATCTTATGGCTTACGTGCCGGCATTATATGTTTTATATGTGAGTGTTTCACACTAATTGGCGAGGAACCCGGCATAAAGATCCTGTATATACAAAAAGCAAACTCAAACCTGAATAGCTGGTGCTGCCGAAAGTGCTTCCGTGAAACAAATCATGCACATGTCGTCGGCGTCTTGTTTAAGGGTGGTGGTGCTCTTATCACAACCGTACAAACAGGGCAGGCAGTGCTCTTCGTTCTTGACACCGCCACAGGGATGGCCACACGGGTGCGTCTTACTGCAGGCTATCTTCGCATACTCCTATTAAAGGGAGAGCGTTATACACATACGGACCACTAGTTAGGGCCGGCAATGGCTCCTTGTCAGATACGTGAAAAGGTCTTGCAAGAAGTTTGAACATGTAACAGCAGCAGTAATAGCCTTGTGCCTGCTTCCCTGATTTAGGAAGAAAGAAATCTCCTCTTCCATTTGCCAGAAATAGGTCTTTCAGTGAGCACAAGGGACATGGGGGAGGAGATCTGTGTCTGGCAGGTATGAGTAAAGGAGAAAAATGGAGGGAGGCAAATGAGGAGAGAGCATGAATTGCCTCTTTTCTCAGTTATGCATACATTTTTTCCCTTTTCCACTACCTGAAAAAAAAAAATCTCTTTCTGGCAAAGCTGAAGAACAGGAAGAGAACTGAAGATACATGGGGGCATTGGTAGGTAACAGCCTTGTGCTCTCTCAGTGCTTCGAGGTCATCTAAAAGTAGTAACACAAAAAGATGACAGTGCCCAGTAAGATAAATTACACGGAAAACAGCACATCATAAATGCTCATCCTGACTTGCCTTAAAATTTTCCATGAAAGGAAATCCAGACCTTCATTGAGAAATGAGCACTACTGTCCAAGTCAGACATTAGAAATTATTTTTATTGCCTATTATTGAACTCAAGTCTCCATCCTCTTAGAAGTATTTTTGGACAATATATTCATTTGCGGCTCAGTCTGAATTGTCAAATTTACTGAAGGACTAAGCCTCTGGCTCTAAGGGCTCAACTACACATTACACATAAACGCCTGTAAGAACACTAGCAGTCCATTACCTACCTTCAAATTAGTGACTGAATGGGGGAATTTGGAGCAGAGAAGCAGTAGGAGTACTGAGGCTTTCTCCAGCCTTCCCCACTACCCCATCATCCCCAGCAGCTGCTTACCCTTATGTATTTTTGTGTGTAATCCATAGTCGAGCCTTTAAATTACAGACAAATACTTTATCACTTGAAAATAGCATGCCTCACATGTTCATGTAACAGAGTTGAAAAATTCCAGAGTTTAATATATACAAACCTGGCAATCGGCATCAGAACAGACACTCCCCACTGCTGATAATTCTGTTCCATTTCGGCAGCCACAGAAACGACACGCTTCAGAGCTGCTTGTGGCGGGTTTGCCTAAATCAACAACGGGGGGAAATGGAACTCACCTCAGAATTTAAAGAATGTTTATGGTTTCATTATTATTGATCAGACAAATGTTAACTACTTTACCAATACGGAGGTTTATCTAACAAGCAAACATTTAAACATAGCTACCAAGTACAGCTAGGTATTACAAATTGAAGAAATATATAGATTGAATACATGAAGCTGCTTTACAAATTCTCAGGGGCCTTTCTCAGCCTTGCTACCCAGGATTTTTAACTGCAGGTGCCAGGGGACTGAATCTGAAATCTTCTACATTGAAAACATGTGCTCTCCCACTTAGCTACAAATGTCAAGAACAAACAAGAGTTAAAAGTTACCCCTATGATAGTTTGAAATATTTTGATATATTATTAAATATAATGTAATGTAATATATAACTTTACACTTGTACTCTACTACCAAGGCTTGCATAATTAATGCAAATTAAACACATATGAATAACTTATTTTGAATTATTTTATTTTTTAATTATTTTGAATCATGTATTCTGCTGCTCCTAGTACCTAGATCTCAGAAACCATTATTCAACAACTGCTCTGGCTTCTGAGATTTCCACATGCACACTCAAGCACTTATGTGCAGCAAACTAGAACGAGAAACCTGCTTTTAAAAAACAACTTTACAGCTGAAATTATTAGGAAATTGAATCCTTCTATGTTTTTTCTCTGTTCCACAGAACTGAAGTATACATGGCTTTAATATGAGCAAAACTCCGGGTAGAGAATAGTGTCCTTCCAGGAAAATGTGTACATGTAGGAATCAGTACTTGAGCCCAAGTATTTAGTTGTATATTTGCTTTATGTGAAACTTTCTGCTGTTTGAGCACGCAATCCACTTAACATTATATGTAGTGGAGTCCCCAATGTTTGCTAGTAAATGAATAACCTGTACTTAATGAAAAGTCAACTAGAGAATATATTGCACCCCCAACCTGCAAATAATCAGGATAAAAAAAATAAATGAAAAAATGTTTCACCTGTTTGTTCTCTGAACTCCACCATAGCTTTCATGGTTTTAGAATCTGCTAGTGCCATCAACCAGAACAGTTTGGTCCTACCACAGCCTTCATGAAGATCAACCTTGATAGCTTCTTCCTCCTCTTTGAACACCTGCCAAGTTTGGCAAGTCACACATTAAATCTACAGAACTGGTGAACTTAGATAATTGAAAGATACAATTACATTTTTACACATGGACCTTTATATTTTAAAAACAAGTTTTTCCTGATAGTTAGAAAGTATGCCTTCTGCCCCACCTGTCTCTGGTGAGACTTTGTTCGCCGATGAAGATGGAGGAATCTATCACAATCTGTACAGAGATTCCCACAGATGTTACAAAGGATGATTGCAGCTGTTTCTCCATCATCATGGTTATCACACATTGGCTGAAAGAAGAGAGAGGGATAATTCAATCTAAGGTCAAGTTTTTCTTTTCTACTTAAGCAAGATAAAAAATGTAGCTGTATTTTGAAGCATGCTACTGATCACTTCTAAGCCGAAACATACGCTTAAAAGATATAAAAAGTAATGAAAGTAATTTATTTTAAAGAGATGTCCTTTTAAATATAAAATAGGTGGGTGTGGCAGAAAGAGGACTGCCAAATTTCTCCTTTCAAGCAGTGCTTCCACAGCAACTTGTCTGCTGAGGAGCATCTGTCACGGGAAACCCTCTGCACCGTAGAGGATTCTGATGCGTATTTCAGCGCACACTCTCAGGGAAGAGGCTAAGCCAATCAAGTCAGTGTTTTTAAAAAATACATTAAATGTTTCTAAAACGGGTGGGAAACTTTTGGCCTTACAGATGTAGTAGGGCTGCACCTCTCATCAACCCCTGACTGTTGGCCATGCTGGCTGGAGTTAATGAGAATTGCAACTAAACTTTTAACGGAGTCAAAACGTTTTTTGAGCGGCTGAATCAATAATGTATATTTTTATGTATTAAAATATAGTCACTCCCAAGTTTAATTGCGTCAGTCCACTTAATCTAATGAAAGTTGCTGGTTGCATTCCGCCTTCCTCATTTCTTCCACAGTAGCTATTTTCAACCACAAGCCTTTGATTCTTAAGGGTTCATTCAAACTCCTTTGGTTACACATTGAATAGATATTATTAATGGTGGGCAAGATGGCTGTTAGAAAAGCTTATCAGCCACTACTAACTTCTTATTGAGGAACATCAATAAGCTTCCAAGGAACCCCAGGGTTCCCCAGAGCACAGTTTGAAAACCACTGCATTAGGTGTGCAACTAGGCACAAATAGAAATCAAAGAACTCAAAAATACAATTTAAAGCAGTGCTACTCATAAAAGTGGAGAGGGGATCCAACCAGCCCTTCTTTTCAGCCTGCAAAACCTGGAATGCCATTATAAGATCCTACACAGTATAGTATGAGAAGCCCCACCAAGCTGCTTTTAAAAATTAAATTAAAAAGTGCACAAATTAGTTTTCTCCCAGAAATGCAGTGAGATTCAGATTGCTGAGCAGAAAAAATATGGTAAACAGCAGAACAGATATAAAGCAAAATATGTCCAGCTGTTAAAAGAAAAGTATAATGCCTGTGGATAAAGAATGCAAGAAAAATATTGCGATGTTTATGTTTTCTGCAAAATTTATGTTTGTTGGTAGACAGAATGGTAATTATTATTTTTTTAGAGTGCTGGTTCTAACATTTTTCAAGGTGCTGGTTCTAACCTATAAAGCCTTACACGGCTTGGGACCACAATACCTGATGGAATGCCTCTCCCGACACGAACCTACCTGTACACTACGATCCACATCTAAGGTCCTCCTCCGGTTGCCTACTCCGAGGGAAGCATGGAGGGTGGCAACAAGGGAGAGGGCCTTTTCAGTGGTGGCCCCCCAATAATGGAATGATCTCCCAGACAAGGCTCACCTGGCACCAACATTGTTATCTTTTCGGCGCCAGGTCAAGACTTTCCTCTTCCCCCAGGCATTTAACAGCATATGATGAGGGTTTTGTGTTGTTGTTGTTGACCCAGAATTGTTGTTTTAAAGGATATTGTAATTATAGCTTGTTTTTATGCTTTATGGTTTTAAATTTTGTATATTGGTGTTTTAATGTTCAATGTTTTTGATTTTTATAAACCGCCCAGAGAGCGGTATATAAATGGAATAAAATAAATAAATAAATAAATATTTCTTCATTTAAGGAGAAAACCTAACGTTATAAGCAATAAATCTGATCTGAAGATACAGATGAAATGTGCATGCATCAAGATTTCCAGCAAAACTTTTCAAAACTTTCAACATAATACTTGCACTTCTAGCTTATCTTTCGAAACCTATCTAGCAATGTATATATTTGGTTTAGTATGACTGTTATTCTTCAGAACTCTAAAATGGAAAGGTTTGGAGTCTGGTGATTTTTACTCTGAAAGCTCAGATAAATGAAATCAAAGGTTTGGAAAGAGAACAATGAGATTGATTTCGGTCTGTGTCTCACCATCTGCTTTTGTTGTCCATCTTTTCCCATCCACCTTCCAGAAGAAAGTCTGTCTACGTGGTCCTGATCAAGCACACAAAGAGATGCAAGAGCCAGCCAAAGCTGTTGAAAAGAGGACAAGTTCACACAATTGTTTAGCAATATGTTAAGCTACATTAGTTGTAGGAAAAGAAAGGCCATGTTTAACCAATGATTTTATCTTGATGCCTTATATACAACAAGCTTCAGACTGCAGTTCTCTCTAGCAACATTACTCACACCATAGTTCAGCAGCACGGCTGACGAATTTGTACACTTAAGATAGGCCTGCGCTGGCCTATCAGTTGGTATATTCCATACTGATAGGCATTTTATTTTAGGATTTTCTCCTCTTGAAATTTAGTACTACTTTATTTAGTATTAACATTTCTATACCTCCTTTATCTGCTAAAAAGCCATCAAGGATGTGTACAACAATTTACAACAGTAAAACCTAAAAACAATACAAACAGGAACAGTAAAAACAGTAAAAAAAAACATTGAAACCACGCATTTTGAAAGGCAAAATTGAAAAGATGCATCTTTATACTCTTTCTACACACCATGAAAGTGGAGGCTAATGTAGTTCTTGGGGGAATGCATTCCATAGTTGGGGCGAACACAGGAGGAAGTCCCTTCACGTGTGCCCAACAAACAGGCTTTTGCATGTAATTTGGCCCTCAATGGGGCTTTTCCTGTAGATCTTGATACTTGGGCAGATTCAGAGCAAGACACAGGCTTTGCATTTTCTCTGCAATAGCACTATTGTGTTCTCTTTTCAAATGTCACTTTGCCATGCCTATACAACTAAGTTGCCTCTTCGTAGAATTATGTGAAGGTAGAATGGTGTATACCATTTTTTTAAAAAAAACTGTATGAACTTCTGAAATTATGACCTTATAACCAAAGAGATGAGATGGCTGGATGGGAAATTACAGCAATGTTGCACTGTTATTAGCACTGGGAGTTCCCTTTTGTCGTGCGACGCAATGTGGGTAAAGAGGAAAAAAGCACTGTTAACTGGAAACAAAACGAGGCAAGCTTCGGTGTTCAGAAAAGAACAGATGAACGGCTCTTACCCGGGTTGTTGCAATACACCGCACTGGAGATCTGAATTCTTCTTCCATTTTGGTCAAAGCAATGATTGTTTCAGCAATAGCATTTTTTGTCACACGAGACCAAGCTTCAGACAGGTGACCCTACAGAAGAGAGGAATTTAAATCAAAGACTTTTTAAAAAGAATATGATTTAGAAAGTCAGGAAAAGCTGAGGAATCTTATTGAGAACTCTGAAATTTTCATGGTGGCACCAAAATCTAGTATGTATTTCTCAGTTATCCCTGCTCCTATTAGCTTATAAAATATATGATCTATATACTTGGATGTAAGAAGTGGGACTTCTAAGGGAAAGGAAGAGCACTCCCATTGAGGATAAAGTTCTAGATATATTTTTTTGGGGTGCAGCTCTCATTCATTTTCGACAGCCATACATGTAATGTGGGAAGAGGATATCTACATTTAGGCACAATCTAGAAAGCTCTCTGTATTGTTGTGCTGTACAACAATGAAATTGTTGCACAGCAAGGCAGGATGCGTTCCTGCCGCTTAAGCAGCACAGTTGCCTCCGCCATGGGGCAATTTCTCCCCACTCTCCATTTCCCACACCAACTAAACAAAACATCAATTTAGCCCTTAGTGATGTTGAAGTGTTCCCTGATTAGCTATGATCACTGGGAAAAAATGAAGATTTCCCCTGCACCCAACCCCCAAATGGCCCAAAGAAGCAGCAGAGGGAGAAAAAGAGGTTCCGTACACAGCAAAAAAAAAAAAGGGGGGGGCGCCTTCAGAAGTTTTCTTGGAAGTTTGTAAAAAGAAAAAATCTGGCATAGCTCTACAAACATTGCTTGGCCAGTAAATGAAGCAGGAAATATCCCCCCCCCCCGAAATAGTGATTCAAGTGACATCTTAGGGAAGGAGGAGGATATGCGCACTGATCCTGCACAGGACCGGGGACAGCCAAAGTTGTCTGCCTCCCCTACCAATGGAGCCCTACAGCTAAAAAGAGTTTTTAATACCTTGTTTGGAAGTGGCCACCTTATTATATCAATGCCTATAAAATTAAGTGGAAGTTTAGTCAACTGTTTTCTTAAGTGAGTACTATAACTAGGATGTCGAGAAATCCATGTGGCATCTCTCATTAGCAGAGAAACTGGAAAAGGAATTTCAGGTTATTTAACTGATAAAACTAGGCAGATGGAAGTGAACAGATTTTAGATTTTTTGTGTGTGCAGAATATTATGGTTTCTGTTTTGTTTATTACACAAGCTCATCTCATTCACAAGAAAAATCCCATTTGTGCTACATCAATTTAATGTAGAAAAGAGAAGTACAAATATGATGACGTGCTGAAAGCTTACAGCTGCCATGTCTTTTATGAGCTTAATAATAATCTCCGAAATCTGCGTTGGGGTTGAGCCCTTCATCCACCAGTGGCTTTCACCTCGTCTAAGATAGCTAGAAAGAAAAAAAACATAATCAGAGTTAAAAGGAACAAATTAAAATACAAGCACATATTTTTGCAGTAAAATGTATTTTGCAAGCATCAAGAACACAATTTTGAAAGGAAACTGTAAGAACATTTTCTTAACTGTAATTGTAAAATCGAAGCTGTACCTTAAATATTGAATGAGTACAACTTTTACTAACCTGGAATTGAAAATCATCGGCAATGTAACTGTAGTAACTCCTTTGCCAGCTGCAGTACCAGCTGTACCACTTATAGTGGTTCCTTTGGCCTTTAGCTGTACAGTGAGTGCTTTGGCAATACATCCCAGGAACATGTCCAAGATGCCCAGCTTATTCCAATCTCCCTTCTCCGTAGAATGAATGATATCACTTATATCTGCTGGAGGGAGCGCCTTGACTCCTATGATACTAGCCAAGCGACTAGGGGTGACTTCTGGCAGCACACGTCTCAGTAAAGACGTTACCTGGAAGAAGCATACAAAGAGTTTTAATTATAGACTAAAACTTTTGACCATGCTGCCTCTTTACACAATGTGAAACCTTTTTCTGAACTAACCTGCCTCTGCACCCTGGGAGAAGCAGTATGTAACAGCGAGAAGAGATCCTGAAGCAAAGTCAACTGCTGAGCCAAGTACTGACGCCCTACATTGGAACCACTCAGTGCCAGCACCATGGACAGCAGCTCAAAGCAATAGGCATCTGATGAAGCATCTTCATCGCTGGGCTGAGAGTTAGCATTCTCCTTGCTAGAAATCGCATGCTCCCATTCTTCACGTACACGGGTTGCTTCCATTCGGATCGCCTGTACAATATGAGCACAGACCTAACATGGGGGGGAAAAAACAGACACGTAAAGGAAAAAAGAACTTAAGCTGCAAATCAACCACATTATGACTTCTGTGGCAATGAGAAAGGAAAGTTGATTTGTAACTCTTTTTAAACAGATCTCCAGAATCATTCAATGTCCTAATGCTGAATCTGCTTTTTAGTTGCGATGCCATTACCAAATCGTGTACACGCAGATTATGTCTTTCAGGAAGGTAATGGAAACAAATCGAAGGAGGGGAACTGAGGGTTGCTTTACACTGTGCTTTTGGTATGTGCACACGACGTGCAGTGTGTAGTGCAAAAGCAAATACAGGCTACTTCGGCCTTCCCACCGTGCATAGAACATGCTATATGAATTGATGTTCATCATTGGGCATACCACCTTGCCCAAATTACTAAAAAAAAAATGGAGTGGGTGGGTGTGTTTGCATATGAATGGAGGTGCACAAGCATCAGGAGGAGGACCTTCTCTGCCATGGCACCCCGGCTGTGGAATGAGCTCCCTAGAGAGGTTCGCCTGGCCCCTACATTATACTCTTTTAGACGCCAGGTGAAGAAGACCTTTTTATTTTTGCCGTATATTAACAGTTTATCAGTTTAATTTTTAACTTGGCTGTTTTCAATCTGCATTTTAAATTGATATTAATTTTTGCATTGCTGCTCGGTTTTATCCTGCTGGTGTTCTTATACTGTATTTTTATACTGTTGTTGTTTTATATGTTGAATGGTTTTTTTATGGTTTTAATTTTTGTAAAACGCCCAGAGAGCTACGGCTATTAGGCGGTATAAAAATGCAATAAATAAATAAATAAATAAATAAATAACATCAGTTCATACAAAATGTTCTTCATGTGATAGGTGGGGATAGATAAGCCCATGGCCTCTTCTTGTGTATTAGTGCATATGTGTAGACACTCTAGGAAGGGATCCTAAGTTATAATGTAAAACAAAACACAAAAAACAGTAAACTATATGGCTCCTACTACCAAAGTTGCTTCTCAACTAACTCTCTCTCTCTCTCCCCCTCTCCCTCGGTCTCTTTCACCCACACAATGTGTTGGTTTTGGAGAGGATCCAAATAATACTCCTTTTCTGCTTTTCAAAAATGGCACCTGCTAGATGGATGAAGGCCCCACAATCATTCTGTACATACAAAGAGGGGCTGCACACTCATGTGTGTGTCCCCAGACTGTTTGCTACAGCCTCTTCCCTTTATTGAAAACCAAACACATCACACTTTTCTTAAGCTGTGGTGAAATGGAGAAAAACCTCCCTCAGAGGGCTTGGTATCACGTGGCATAGTACTGGCTCCTTGTCAATCGGCTCTGTCCTCCTCTCCCCAATGGATTGGCCTCTTATCATGTTGAACCTTTCCTCCTTGTACCCTAGAGGCCACATATACCAATGTGTGTGAAATATTTAGCATTGGAAAAGGTTATTATAGTAACAAACCTGCTTTTGCAAATTTGTCAGTTTACTTCTGCTGAATATGATTCCAACCATGTGCTCTTTCAGGTCAGCATCTGAAGTTGCCTTTAAATGGAAATATTAACATTTGATGTGAGCATATGTTTCACATTTTTTTTAACATTGCAATATGAAATCTCATGTGATTACAATTTGAGAGCAGTTGTTTCCCCTACATATGCTGGCATTTAGCAAAACTGAATACATAGTCAAAATAAATCCACTGAAGAATGCATACACTTAACGTATTTTCTTCTGTTTAAAAAGAAGCCATAGGCAATAAATGCCTGAATAGAGTGAAAAGCTAGTCTAAAATTGTTTGAAGCATTTAATACTCCAGACAATAATGATCTTCCAACTGCAGAATGGTGGGCTTCTCCCCTCAGCTAAGTGAAACCCAGTTTACTTTCCTGAGGAAGAAAGAATTTATCTTCCTGAAGAAGAAACATATTCTTTACATCACTGGAAAAGTTGATATTGTGAGGGCCTCTACGAACTGCAGGAACTGCTAGTTTGTTTGGCACTCTAGCAAGGCACTGGTGAGAAAAATGTGTTGACTACAATTCTTCACACTTCATGACTTAGACTGTCAGAAGGAGGAGATGTTTTGCTTTGTTGCAGAAAGCTCAAGTTAGCACTGCATTGTGACTTAGCCTTCTGCTGCTACTTATTTGGAAATGGATGCACGCACGGTTTGCATTTGCTTGACTAAAGCTTTCTGGCAAGAGCAATTTTAGCTGCTTTTTGCAGGATGAAAAGAATCATAAATAGAGATAATTGTAACCTACGGTTTTGTGCTGGTCAATGTCTGACATGAAGTTCAATGAAAAAGCATACGATTTCATGTCAATCAAAACTAAACTACTAGGGCTATTTCCAAAGTAGCAGCATGCACGTACAGGGCAAAACCATTTCTGCAGTTAAGAGTACTGTCTGATGCTGACTCATAAGGAGCTCTTATTGCTAAAACTACAAGCCGCTCTGCAGTTTAAAAGGATCTCCTTTGTATGAAGACACTGCTTCCTAGTATCATAGTCTTAAGTACATATCAAGTTTCCTAGTGAACAGCTTCCGCATAGACTATGAGGTATAGATATGGCCTATAAATAGTGGCTAATCAGTACAGAACAACAGATTGGAAGCACAGTTGTCCTGCGGTTCAATGAATTTTGGATGAAAACACCTGAAATATCTAAATTGCTTACTATGAATCCTGCAAACCTTCTCTGACAATTGGTACAATTTTGGAAATTCCAATGAATCTCTCTAGCCCAGCTTTTACGTAATCATCCAACATTACTAACAGTGTTGGCAAGAGCACTTCTGAATTATAAGGAATATGTAGTTAAGGGGAACGTAGTATGACATAGAAAAATAAAGAATATACAGAACTTGCTTTACTAGTTTTAGAAACAGCAATTATAAGAATACAAATAAATACATTGTGTACTTTTTCTTCTCCTTCAGGTGAAGACAACAATGCCTTTTCCTCTTGTTCTGGTGTTGGCTCAGCATCTCCAGATATGAGTTTTCCAAAGACCTGTTACAGAACAGGAAAGAGGTAATGCAACAGTGTAAGTGTAATCTATAGTCTTTTATGCTGCTACATTTACAGTTTTAAAATATGTGTGTGTGCAGTCTGCTACAGATATCTGTCTAAATGGCAAAGCACAGAAGGTGGACTGAAAATAGCATTATTTGCACAAATCAATGGTTCTAATGCTACAAAAGCAGTGTTTGTTATTGACAAATACGGGCAGAGATAGCATTTATGTTTTTATTTGAAATTAGTATGTCAGTGCCAACTAAAGGCCATGATTTTAAGGTTCCTATTATAAGGAATCACCTAAATGTAAGGATACAGGACCTACACTAAAGAGCATATATGCTGAAAACAGGAGGTGTGAAGAATGTATTTGTTTAAAACTGTTAAGGATGTATAACAATACAAAGCCCAGAAGAATAGGAGAAATGATGAACAGAGAATTGTCAAATCATGGTCATGAAGCTGAGGGCATTTTAGAACTACTAGCAAATCAAAGTCTAGAAGCACCATCATCAACTTTAGATAAGCATCTATATCTATCTATTTATCTAACATAGGACCCTATATTTTTAAAAAATTACAGTTGTATCCCATCTTCCTTCTAAGGAGCTCAGAATGGTATACATACATAATGTTGGATCCAGACTTAGTCGTACTTAGAGCAGACCCATTGAAACCAATGGAACTTGTCCCATCGATTTCAATGTCTCTGCTTTAAGTTGAGCTGCCTTGAGTTCAGTTTTTAGGAAGGCAGAATAGAAATGTAAAAAATAAATACGTACGTTTCCCAAGCAGTCTAATATCAAAACAGATGCAGACTTGCTTAACCTTAGAGGCAGAATTACACATGCCTTTCATATCTACTGCATGATTTACAATGCCAAAGGTTAATGCGATGACATTCAGTGTCTTACCTGAGATGTAATGAGTCTGAAGACTCGCAGTGTCTCAGCTTCACAGTTTCTTTGTTGAGCTACACTTGCTGAGATCTGGCCTGCTATTTTGATGCTTTCGCCATCTTTCCATCCCAGTAGTTTCACTTGCCTAACTCTGAGAGTATTTTCTGGTCCCTTCAATTCAATTTTGATGATGTGATTATCTCCACCAGGAAGTTCACTTGTTACCCAGCCAATATGCCTTGAATCCAAGTCAACCTAGAGCACAGGAATATGAAGACAGATTTGTAGGGGGGGAAACAGAGCACCCAGAGATTTGCACATGTATGTAATTGGAACAAAAGTCAAGATGTAATAAGCTGGTTCACACATCAGTAGCATCAAGTGAAGGCATGCATGTGTGAATGGCAACATTCATACCAACCAATGCCAATTTCAAGCATTTGGTCAAAAGCTATCAAGTGATAAATATGCATTATGTGAATCATCTCGAAAACAAATCAAGGGTGTCCTCTTCTCTCTTTACATGGAGTTTAAGACTTCAACATCCCTTTCTTAAAGGCACAGATGAGGAACAGAATGCTAAACATGAAGGGGAAGGAGATATTCAATGCTTTTCCAAATATATTTACTTCCTTCTCTGCCATAATAGTGTTCCAAGGATGCCTAAGGAGACTGATTTATACAAATGACATGTTAAATACATAGCATTCTTTTATGCATTAAGATGCACTCCATTCCTCATAATTAAGCCAGTTATTTACCTGTTTTATTCTGCAAAGATCTTCTACTGCTTTGCCTGTTAAAAAGGTAATTGAAGTCACTTTGTTCTATAGATGACAAAATGAAACAAAAAAAGGAGCTTTTTAAGTTTTAAAGCTGCTTATTATACCAACAGCAGAGTTTAAAGTAAAGGACATGAATAAAAGCTATTTTACCACTGAGAACTAGAGGCAGTGAGGAACAGCAAAAATACCTTCTAAAAACAAAGAACAGTACCGTCTAAAGGATTTTTAAAAAAACTTTTAGTGCTCAGGATTTTCATTACATGTGGCTTAATCCATTTCCTTGGGTCAAGTGAAGAGTTCTATATGTTATCTATTTCCTCCTTGTGATTTGGCCTATATGGGAGTGTTATAGCGAGGATCCTCTCTTTGTTCAATAGCTTCACTTTCACTGCATTTCCATAGATATAATGTTATAACTAAATCCATTCTCTACAGCAGTGTGAATTTAACACAAGAGGAACATGTGGGCTCTGCTATTCCTTACTTCTGCAAAATTTGTTTGGGGAAACATCAGAGAATGAGATTAAACGCTTACCCCAAGATCACGTGAGTTGTCAACATGGACAGACACATAGCGAGAATTAATTCCTTTGACACAATTAATTGTAATGTTTTTAGTCTTGTTTTTATCTTCATCTCCCGATTCCCAAAAGGTTTCTGTCGATCCATCTGTCAAACTA
This sequence comes from Anniella stebbinsi, assembly GCA_029215795.1. Taxonomy (NCBI): domain Eukaryota; kingdom Metazoa; phylum Chordata; class Lepidosauria; order Squamata; family Anniellidae; genus Anniella; species Anniella stebbinsi. Next base: position 163,146,937 of record JARDYH010000001.1, on the reverse strand, counting down.
CCGATCATGGCTGGTCGGCTTGATGTTTTAATATCAACAACACTGGTTAAGTCTTTTAGACAAATTACTATACATGATTCCTGTCAAAACAGTGAAGTTTCAAAGTCAAAAAACAAGTAAACAAGTATGAGTCACTACTGTAGTAAACATCCATTCAATAAAACCCTAAAAGTAAAAGAGTAGATTTGTACACCATGTCAGGACAAGAAACTGAAGTCAGCATTATAAAGTATGTTTTTCTCATTCCAATTCATTTAAATAAAGGGCAGGAATGAATTAGAAGAGCTATTTTGAGTTTGGGACAAGTTTTCAGCTTTCTCAAAAAGTAAAATGAAAACTAATTTAGCCTTTCTACTAATGTAAGTATTTACTGGACAGCACACCCAAATTCAGGTAAATCTACTTGAAGCCATTAATCATCGTATCATGATCTGAATGTCCTCCTTATACACATGGAAAATTTGTGGACACAAAATATTTCAGCAAACTACACTTCAAATGATTGTACGCATGTCTATTTAGCAACATATGCTCTTCTATAGCTTTCATGGTAAGCTGGACAAATTACTTACTTGACTCATAGCTTCAAAGCCAGACTGGATGCTGATACTAAAGCTCTCCTCACTATCTCCGTCATCAGATTTAGACAGAATGTTGTTGATGTGGTGAAAGACATTGCTTTGGTGCAAAAATTGGTGGTCGGATTGCTTGAATTTGAGGCTCCAGCATCTGAAAAATAAGGTAAAGACAATGTTTCTTCAGTTTAAGAAGGTCCAAGCAAGCACAACCAGTGCGTACATCACTTTAGTCACTGAGAGAGCAGACGTGGTTCCACTATGCAGTAACTGCATTGCATTATCTGCCGAGTTAGCATGTCTCTACATGTGATGAGAAACCTTTTTTCAACTAATAACGTAAGTATGTGCCAGGATTTGCACATCTCACACATCTGAGATTCAACACATACATAAGAAATATAGGAAAAGATCTGAGATCTAGAGACTAACAATAATTGGAGGGTATTAGATGCAAGTTTCTTGAATAACTGCCTCTGGAAATAATATATGAGTGAAAAAAATAGGTCTGAGCTGAAACGGGCTGTTTCTTATGAAAAACTTCAGCCCCTGCAAACCACAACATTCATGCACACCCATTGTGATCTCTCAGAGTGGAGGTGGGATGTCAGGCTGTAAGATGGGATGAAAATGTTTATATATCCAAACTGAGGGCAGAAGGCACGGTCATCATTAGGATTTGCCTTCATGGTGTCATCATACAGCCATATCTGAAGAGCGGCTACTCAGAGTGAGAGCAAGGCTTCCTGACAGTGTTCCAATTTGGCTTCTTCACAGCGTGATTTAGCCAAATATGATTCGTTGCGTGACAGTGCAGTGTCATCAGGATACCTGTGTGATCTCTGATAGGCTGGAATTGCCTCTGGAAGAGACCCATTTTTTTAAGGTAACGGCAAAGTTGCAAACTGCAGAATAAAGGACTGTAAACTCATGGTGAAGGGCATGCAAAGAAAGGCAAGCAAAGATGAGGGTGGAGGCAAAACATTCTCCCACCTGCCCCCGTCTCTCTCAACCTTTTCATAGGTGAAAATTTGGCTGAGGCCTAGAACCAGAGATAAGCCTCCTAAGATCCTGGCAAATGCAAGCATCCGCTTGCTTGGAGGGAAAGAAATGAACAAAATCACTTCAACAGGATTTTAAATACAGAGATCCTGATCAATTCATGTCTTCTGTTCTTCTGACATAGGACTGAACACACTAGCCTTGACTTTATTCAAGAAGGAATGGGATGCTACCACTTCCCTTTGCTTCTAATGCAAGGACAAACTGTGCCAATATAATGTGTACAGAATACAAAATGTGTAAAGTATTTTAAAGGTTTTTAATTTTTGTGAACCGCCCAGAGTTTCAGCTTTGGGGTGGTATAGAAATATAATAAATGAAATGAAATGAATACAACACGTATAATAAACCGCAACAATTACCAATGTGGATATAGCCTAAGCATCTAGACACTACATGCTGAAATATGTCCAGCCACATGCATCGCTGGTACCTAGATATTTTATGCAGAGGATTTGTGATGTGTTTCTACTACTGCTTAAAATATAAACAACTTAATATTAAACTTCTCATTGGTCAATTGTATTCACAGACTTTCTGTATCTAGTACCTACCTGAGAGCCATTTGTTGTAATGAACTTCCACTTGGGAGAGACATCATGAGGTCAGAGATTGTCTGTAGCAGACGGTGGAAAGTGTGAGGTAAAGGATGAGCTGCTTCACCGGCAATTACTATATCTGACAATGGATGTTCACAGACTCTCGTATCCTTTTCCTGAAAATTCAAGCAACGTGTGTTACATTTATTTATGTATTATTTAATGCATTTTAGCTGCCTTTCAAGACTCCAATCTTCCCAAGACAACTTACAATGCAAGTCTATCAAATCGTAAATCAATTTTAAACAATGTAAGAATGAATCAATTAAAACAAACAAAATGCAAAACTTAAATTGCTTACAAATGCTGCACGTAGAATAAAAATCTTCCAGTTAAAAGCCAAAGAAAACAAGTAAGATTTTAATATACTATTAAAAATACCAGATGGAGCTAGAAATGCCCCCCAAACTATGAACTTGATCCTTCAGGGAGAATGCAACCCTGTCTAACACAAGTTGAATATCTCTAGATCAACAGGTTTCCCTACCCACAGCATTTCCTTCTCATTGGAACTTTTTAATGAGGGCATACTCAATCTAGTTCTCTGTCCAATATATTTACTATTTTCATGCATATATTCAGGATACTAAACTCTACTTCCTATTAAAAAAATGGGATTATATTTGTGATGTCTCAACATAACAAATTGTGGTAGGGTTAATTACATAACCCACAAATATTCAAACTTAATTCAAGATCACCAAAACCAACTTCCTTACAGATGATGTTAAATGGAAAACTACTACAATTTTAGTATCATTTTTCCCATTTGTCTTCATGGAAATACAAGCTGAAAATATCCTGCCTTAGCAGATGTTGTAAAGATTACTGAGATAATATTAGCTGAAAGGAATGTTTAAGAAAAAGGTGATAAGAATTGCACAATAAGAATCAAAGTCCAAGGACTAAGCCATTCTTAACAAAGACCTACATTGTTCTTGAAAAAGGTACTAGATATTGGAAAATTTAAGGTAGCCTAAATACAGTGATTTCTATCTATCTATCAAGGCAAAGGAATGCCTGCAACTTTTACAATGATTTAAATATAGCAGCCTTCAAACCTTTCTAAACATGAAAAACAAACATGAAAAACAAACCCCATGTTTGCACTTACTTTATTCAATGCATGAATAATGCAAATTTAAGCTATTTCAAGATTAATACCAGTTTGTTTGTTAGTTTAAAAAACAACAACAACTAACTGAAGTTACAGCATCCTGGGCTAAGCCAAGAAGTGTACGTGAATAATATTTTTTTTTAAAAAAATGCCTAGCTATTTAGAAATAATTCTGAATGGTTTATAGCTATACATTTGACTCCACAAAACAAAAACAACATTATTAAACACTTGCAAATGTTTCCTCTTACTTGCTCGGTGTTTTCTTTGTTTGCTTTGTTCTCCTCATCCTCTTCTTCCTCTGGCTCTACTGGGGCGGGAGTGAGAGAAGCCACAAAATGCCACAGAATATCATGAAGAGATGTTGTTTGGATGACATTACAGAGAAGCCAGTTGAAAGCCTAGAAACAAAAAGTTGAACAGTTTAAATGTGGAGGAAAATTGAAGCTACAACATTTTAGAAGACTTAGTCATATTATGTAGAAAAATACACGCCATTTGTGAAATTCATTATAGCAAGGGAACAAGTGCCCTAAATAGTTGTAGGTTGCTATCTTTAATAGACATTTGTGGTTAACTGGCTGAATTTGGAAATCATAAAAGCAAAACGTTAATTAATGGTGGTGGTTTTAAAGCTACACATGACTAAAATGGAACTGTGCAGGCTGCCTAAGGTGGTAAACGCAGATGCTGTAATGGTTTGCACTGGTTGTTAGTCAAGTTTAGAAAAAGTCAGGATTCTGATGGCAATGCATATGCAATTAAGGCAGAGGAGATAGAAAGAGAAGGCGTCCAGATATCCTAACCTGGTAACTACTCCTATGCATCTTTGCTCATATATACATCCTATTGTGTTCCAGGTAAGTATGCATACACCTAGGTAAGTATACACAGGATTGCAACCTAATAGAGTTACTCTTAAGAATGGAGCATGGAGTAGCAGAAATAATACAGGAAGCTGCTCATCCTGTATGGCTGTGCCACATGAGGGCAAAGCAGATATGGACAGACAACACTTTAAAGATGGTCCGACCCCATGCATTAAGGAGAGGACATACTGTTCCCTAATCCGATGACTAAATTAAACATATTGTATAGATTATAGCAATTGCACTATGCACAACTGAAATCTCTGTGTGGGCCACTTTTATACCTCTGTTACTAACTCAAAAGGTTTCATGGCTATGTTTACCGCATGTTTCTCTGTCTGCATGTTACAATGTGCCATCTTCTCTGTGTACCACCACCAGTCTCCCTAAACCCTGTCTTTTCCTGTCCCCCCATCAGATGTCTATGTAACCCATATCTCAGTTCACCACTTCTTTCTTCAGTTATTTTGTTTTTCTCTTCACCCTCATCTGTACTCTTCCTCACTGTTCAATAGTAATATCACGCAAGGTTTTCACTCTCCCAGAAATGCACATGGGTGAAGGACTTTCAGACGCAACAACGCTCTGCCACCAACTCCTCTATGCACGTTTGAGCCCACCTAAATGGAGCTGGCCCCTCAAAGGGATTTGTGGCAAAAAGCCTGTATGTAAGCTAAGGGCTTGAATACCTCTGAATCTGGGGAAGAGGAGCAGTAGCCATACAGGCATTATCCCATCCCCACTTCTACTTTGAATGGGCTTGAGCGGGTCACCGATATGGGGAAAAGCCACAAACAACAAGCCTTTGGAATTCTCTTCAGATGATGCAGAGAACGGGGCTGCAATTTGCACATGAGCCCTATATCCTGCAGGCTTGGGGGCAGGAGATTAACGTGACCATGTGCCTTTTCATGTAGACTGAATATACGCGATGTACAAGGAGTTGTTTTACAGTGTAAGACAGTTGCGCTATCTAACCCTGTACTGTCTTCTTTCCAGCATCAGTTTTTTCAAGGCTTGAGGAGCTACCTACACATTTCATATGAAGATGTGTGTAAGAGCTCTGACCTAAGCTCTAACATAATTTTTTAAATAAAGAAGCCATTTTGAGGGGAATTAGAAACAGAGAAATGGCATGGGTTATGTGCTTGCCTCTTTCCCCATTGCCTATTCAACTACTGAAATCGCCCCACCCCCACCTCCAATAGCTTTTCCCCTCATGGGGTTCTAGTCAACTGCTTGCTTTGCTGACATGCAACTGGAAACCCACAGGACCGGAAAGCTGCCTGGAGCAATACAGATCATTAAGCTCCCATTTATTTACTCTAAATTTGCTTCTCGTTTAAAAACATTATCAGGGCTTACCATGGTTGTGTAATGTGTAGCTAGAATCCCTGAGGCAAGGAACTTTCCTAGTCTTGCTTCCTGGAATCCTTTTAACTGGAGATCCTAAAGATTAAGCCTGTAACCTTCTACATTCAAAGCATGTTCTTTGTCACTGAATTATGGATCCTCTCTATGTCCCTAATTAACAAAATTGTAAGTAACAATCTACTGTACCAGCACAGAGAAGTTAAGACAGATTGCTAGGATTACACCTATATATTCAGTTGCACAAATGTGACATGTGATACAGAATTTATGCAGCCAAGCTAGATAAAGCTGTGGTTGCTGTCCTCTATCTATTCACTGCTATTGCAGTGGAAGAAGAAATAGGTCAGACACCGAAAGCAGGTGTGGGGCCTGTAGGTGTTACGTGCTGCGTGTTCAGGATCGAGATACATGCTTGTATTGCAACTTCCCAGATGTCTCACTTTGGGAAAATGAACAGCAATATAGCTTGTGTAATTGACCAGAAGTACTACAATAAGGAAAATAAATTGCCGGTGGGACACATATTAGGAAGATAATTAATGCACTAAATACCTCCATAGCAAACACCCGGCAAGCTGATTTTCTCAAAGCTTGTTTCATTGCAATTTCAAGTCCCTCCAAGTCGTGATGTTGGATGACAAATGCCAGAACAGGCCACTGGAAATTTCTCTCTCCTTTGGAAAGAGAGCTGTGGGCGGAGATTAACCGAGAAAGTTCAGGAGATGGATGTCTCAGAAGAGAGGAACCCACTTCTATTTAAAAGCATAAAAATATGTACATTAGATGGTTAAATTCTTTTGGTGCAGCTATGCAAGTAAGAAAGTTAGTATATTAGTACTAAAAGTAGAAGCTATACAAGTGATCTCTGCTAAAATCTTATACTACACATTACTTGATGGGGATAATGAACAGGCACCTCAATAAGCAAACAACTTGAATGTCGGGCTAATTTTAAAACGTTTTGGTACTTCATTTGCAATTCTGGTGAACTGAAATCACACATTCACATGCTATTAGCATTAATGCATTTATAACATATTTCTAAATGTAGATTATGACCAGGATCCAAAAAACTGGGCAACTATTTCTGTGCACATGTGCTCATGCCACAGGTCAAATTGTTTATGAAAGACAGAAGGGAGCTTCAAAATTATTATTATTATTATTGTTGTTGTTGTTGTTGTTGTTATTGTTGTTATTGTTGTTGCTGTTGTTATTATTATTATTATTATTTCTGTGTGTGTATGTGTATGAGAAGACATGGGGAATATGTGCCTGCTGTTCAAAGTAAAAAAGTTTAAAACTCTATCTAGTATGTGTAAACCCTTAAGTGTATCTAAATAGCTCTTTGAAAACAGTCTTAATCTACACTCTCTAAGTGGCCTTATATTTTTATATAGAAGACATGGTCATCTGTGCAGTCACATGTGAGGGACACTCTTAAAGCAGGGGTGTTGAACTCCCAGCCCACGAGCTTAATTCATCCCATCAGGATTCCCCAGATGGCTATGTCCCCTTACCTTTGTCACCAGTGAATCATCAAGTCACCAGGTTTCCCTCCATTCCCCCCACCTGGAACTACTAATCATCTGGCAGTTCCCACCATTTTCTCCCTTTTTACTTACCAATGGGCGGGGGGGGGGGGGGCTTTTTATTTTTCTACTTCTTTAAAGACTTTTTAAAACTTTACTTTTGGTCCTGGATGTAATTAGGTATGAACAGCAAGACACTGGCTTCTTCCCGGCTTCCTCCTTCCTTGATCAGGTGATCTTGGAAACAACTAGCCATGCTCTTCTTGATGACCTCCAATTCCTTCACAGTATTTATTTATTACATGTATATCCTGCCTTTTTCCTCCTTAAGGAACTCAAGGCAGCGTACCTAATCCTCTGCCTCTCCATTTTATCCTCACAACAACAACCCTGTGAGGTAGGTTGGGCTGAGAGTCTCTGACTGGCCCAAAGTCACCCAGTGGGCTTCCATGGCCAAGTGGGGACTAGGATCTCCCAACTCCCAGTCCAACATGCTGGCTGTGACACCACACTGATTCACCATACTGAACAGCATTCAGTGATCTCTCCTGTGCCTGCTCCTTAGCAGACTTTGAAGAGGCTTTGAAGAAATTTCTTTGTAAAGTAAATAACAAAGGGCCTTTTAAAATACACCTCTTCCTGAATGATAGTGATTGAAAGGGAAAGCTGGGGGGGGAGGAATCCTCTTTCCCTGCATTTAGAAATGCCCCCAATTTTTCCTTTCTCTGCATTGTTCTGTGTTTGCTTGTTGCATACTTTGCTGAGGTACTTGTTGTAAGTAGTGTAAGCGGGTGGGTGGGCTTGTATGCGTATTGAATTTTGTTTTCATCAGCAGCACTGTATTTTAGAACTGCTAAGCATTCTTAACAACTTTTTTCCAGCAAGTAAGCAAAGTCAGAGAGAAATCTCAGCCTGCTTTCAGAAACTGAGCATAATTGAGGGGGGGGGGTACATTTTCTGTCTCTGCTTAAACCTCATGCTTATGCCTTCCAATGTGGCTTATTTTGGAGTAGACATGTATGCTACTGATCTGCTGTTGCTATGGTTTACTTCTAAGTAGACGTGCATAACACTGATTTATGTAGCAAGTTGATTGGTTCTAGCACACAGTGCTTCCTGCTGCAAATCTAAAAGAATGGAATTTTGTCCTGCCCACTTTTGCATTTCACCCCAACAACCACTACAATTCAGCCTTCTCAGAAATTGGCCGTACAGCTGAAAAAGGTTAGATACCCCTACTCTAGAGTTAGGTAAAAGAGTTTTGTCGTGTTTAACCCCAAACCTCAGTACACATGCTCAAAGGAGCATGGTTCCCACCTTTCCACTCAGTTCCCAAATAGACTGCTGCAGTGGCTAAAGAAGTTCAATACCAGAACAAGAGCAGGTAAATAATGACATTGCAACAGGGGAGGAGAGGGGATTGTGTGGCTGCACAGATCACCACTGCAAGAACAGTTACAGGTAAGCAATGTCTCTGTGAAGTACCACATATGGATGAATAGCAAGCAAACTTGACCCAGATGTGGGACAGGTGGCATTAGGCAACCACAAAGCTCATCCAAGAAAGAAATCTGTCTGAACCTGAGTATCTAAAGCATGATGACTGATAAATATAGATAGTTGCGATCAAATAGCGGCCCAACACGGTTCAGGGACAGAGATTCCCCATTAAGGCCGTGGAGGATGCAACAGCTCTTGCTAAACATTTGTGGACACCTGACAGGACTGGAAACTGAGCTAGTTCATGGCATAACAACATACAACACAAGAGGCGCTAGATCAACACTGCCAAACTGTTCCGAAGACCCTCATAACAGATGAAGAGGTGAGGGTCACACCTGAATGCCAACATTTGTCAATCCAGAATGCCAGAGCTCCTTGCATGTCCAATGCATGCAGAGTGTCTTCCAACCCTAACAAAAGATGCAGATAGAACACAATGTTCTCATTTAAATGGATACCAACTTAGGGAGAAAGGACACGTTTGGCTTGAGCACAGCCTTATCCCTATGAAAGACTAAGAAAAACATCCCTGGTAATTGCAACCAGGAAGGCTATCTTGAATGTGAGCAAGGCAGGCCATGCTGCAAGTGGCCAGTGGCTCAAAGGTTCTTGCCATAAGTTGACAATGGCTCCATGGAGGCAGTCCAGCTCGAACAAGAGGATAGATCATTCAACAGGCATTTCATAAACTGAAAGTTGACAACAATCTTTCTACCAAAATTCTTTTGCTTGGCTCTAAGGAGTTCTGAATGCTGCTCTGTGCAGATGCAGAACTCGTGTGTGGAACTGCACAGAGACTATGAAGAAAAATGACATATGCATTTGCAAAGAAAAAGTCAAAAACAAACAAAAGTTGGAGAAGTTTACATCCTTACCTGCATCTCCACTGTTAACTCTCCTTCTGGGAATGGCCTTGACCCGTGCAGGTAGAATGGAGTGTTGCTTGTCATATTCTGAGGCAACAACTGAATATGACCTTTGAAAAACTGTGCGCTTTGCAAGGTCCGTATCTGTGATGGGGCTAGTCTCTAAACTGGAAACAAGTCAGTGCGCTAATTAAAATCCTTATAAACATTTTAGCAACCCAGTGCAATGTATATATCCTAGAAGTGAATAGGGGAAAACCCATGAGTACAGTCAACAATGGTTTGCTCCAGGAGTTGTAAATGGTTTCCAAAATAGATTTCAAATCCTGCATTAGGAGTGAAACCTCATTAGTGTTAACCATGATTAACAATTGTGTAGATATCATGGTAACCCCTGATTAAGGGGTGGTAGAATTGTGCATGGAAGAGGAAAGGTCAGGCAGTAAGGGAGAAGGAATATTAATTCAGGGGTGGGAATCATTACACCTGCTTTGGTCTATGGAGTCCTTTAAATTATCTTACAAATTCTAAGATGTTTAGCATCAGGATTTCAATTTATCTAGAAAACGATCAACTTCTATACTTCAAATAAAATTACAGACCACGAACTTTTTAAAAGATCTGCTATGTCAGCAATTGCATTCTTAATTTTAATAAAATTGCATTGGATTGAAGTTAATATCATGAGCAAGAAATCAGAGTTCTCCTTGAAACTCTCTATAAGGTGGTAAAAAGATTATTCTTCATACATGACTCTTCCTGGTCTCAAGAAGTGCAATAAGATGTTCTCTGGCAATTTTCAAAAAGTAACTGACTTATAAGAAGTCTCAAAAAATAATCACAAATCTGTCTTAGAAAAAACAACATAGCAGTTAACACACCAATACATATTAATATACACATGAGTACCTTGGTGGCATGGATTTCATGTTACTTTCTGGCTCCTCAAAGACATTAGGACTGGCATCAGGAGTAACAGATATATAAGGTGCAGGTACTGAAGTTGAGCGCAAATATCTCATCTCATCCTGAAAGAGATTGTCGTCTTGATAGCCAACAAAGTTTTCATGATGATGTCTGGAAAAAAATTATATACTGCTGATTATTTAAATCAACCCTTTTTCAAAAATTAACCAGCCGTCCAAATGGATAAACCAGACAAAAAACAAGGCATACAATTAATATTCGTGAACTTAACACACCTAAACACACCTGAAAGTTTAGCATTTTAAATAACTGTCTCAGACACTAGCTTATCAAAACCATACCACTACTCATGCTAAATCTCTGAACATTAAAGTTCTAAACCATCTTGAAAGTCCTCAAGGTTTTATTATACAGCCTCCTCTTTTCCCATGTTGGGTAGGATGGCAGGCTGAGCAACAAGGATGAATTCAAACCTTTGAAGTAGGATCTGAATAAGCAACCTTTTCCTAAAAAGGGAATATCAGCAGCAAGGATCAAAACAAAAAAAGGATTTCTTCTGGAAATCCAGAGACATCTCTGAAGAGAAAAGCCTATTTCCACAGAGAAATGTAGCAAAGACAACCAGACTCCAGCTAGAATTAGCACACTATGACCACTTCCAGGATGGACTGATTTCTTCTGAGTCTTTGCTTTCTGTAGCTTAAGAAGGTATTACCTATCCTGTCTTTTGAATGGTTGAACTGGTCTGGCTACCATATTATACATACTAGTTTAAAGTTCAGAGACTGATTTAAAGTATTTCAAGCAAGCCATTTAAAGCACTAATATTTAAAGAAACATCAAGAGCTTAGAAGTGAGAACTCTTTGGGAAAAAAAACAAATTTCTGGGAAGGTTAAAAAAACACAGCTAACTGTGTTCTTTTAAATACTTAATTAGTTTAAAAACCACTTGCTTTAGTCATGCATGGAAGAATTATATCTTTTTGAGTAAATAACATTCAACAAACGCAGAGAGGAAAGTAATTATAATAATTAGCAATAACTGTAGTTAGCGTATTGTTTCACTCAACTAGGAATACTTCAGCAGATAGAAATGGTGGTTTACATCAATTCCGTGAACTCTGGCTCTTAAAATAATTATTTCAATACCAAATAAATGATTTTTAGATAAATGCAATTATTATTTATATTAACAAACACTGGGGGGGCAGGCCGAGAAACAATATGTATATATATATTACCGTGCTAATGTCTGAAGATAGAGACAAGTCATTTTAACAGGAAAATCCTCTGAGATGCCTTCCTTGACACTGGGAAGCTGTGACTGGAATGGTTTGGAAGGGTGGTAGCACAACATACTAGGCTCAGCGGCACTGCTCATGGCCAGCAAAAACAGTGCATTTGCTTTGATCACTTGATGAGCTTCCATGGTGGGCAAGGCACGAGGTGTCTTAACTTGCATTGGCTTCCTCCTAGACTGTTTGACCTACAAGGAGACAAATGATGCTACTTCATGACTGTAGTCATGGATCTTCAGGATCTAACGAGAGGTAAACACAAAGTCCTGTTAGAGGAGAAAGGGCGCTATAGTGGGCTTTGCACACTGCACTTGCTAGGTGTTGCAGCTTTAGTACCTCACATTGGAGTTCTCCGTTTGAACATGAGAATGTAAAGAAGAATGAAAGGCTGTTTAAAAGCAAATCCATCAAAATTGGGGCATAGTCCAACCATGTGACTTATGTCCTACTATAAGCAATTACTCACTGGCTCCATTCGGACGTCACAATAAACAACTGGTGTGGGGGAAACAATCGTCAGTCATTTCGACTATCGTGTTATCCGAATGCTGCCATAGTCAACTCAGCGCTGATCCTAATCCACACCACAGTTGATTATTTATTACCATGTTGTGTGGGGAGTGCCCCCTAGGGTTAGGGTTAGGGCTAGTCAACCCACCATTGACTATCGTGTCGTCCGAATTCAGCCACTGTATCCCACAGAGATACTGCCAGGATAGGTAACAGAACCTGCAGCCCCTATTATAAATGCTTATTTTTCTCCCTTTCACAGTCACACATAGAAAATAGAATTTGGCACATCTAAATGTGACAGACGCTGGTCTAAAGTTCAATTTCTTTTTCCATTTGTGACGGTATTTAGAACATTATAGAGCAATATTTGCAAGTAAGTTCATTAAAATAACTAGACCACTTTTTTTTTTTGCTTTTCTTCCTGCTTATCTGGCATGCAGACTTTTTCAGTCTTTTATGAAAGACAGTTTGAAAAGAACTTATAAAAAATTCTCTGCCTGGTCTCCTGAAAACAAATCTAACCAACTACAAATAATCAGGGAGTGACTAATTACAATTCTGAATGAAGTGAGGCACACCCAGAAAAAAAAATTACTGCACTTCTAAATCATCCAATAACCAAAGCTCTCCAGGCAGTGTTCAATACATTAAAAACCTACAGTACTAACATTGAAACAAAGAAACAAACAACCAGTGCAGAATAAAATCAAGATAAAACCAGCAGCAAAGAGTAAAACCATTACAACACCATAAAACCAAATTAAAACACGCAGCAGAATAAAGTACTAAAAGCACTAAAAACAGTTCTTGAAATGCTTCACCTGTCACCAGAAAGATCATAATGCAGGTACTATGTGAACCTCTGAGGAAACTATTACACAAACAGGGTGCCACTCACTACTGGAAGCGTGTGTTAGTTGGAGCTTCGGCTATTGAGCAATACAGAAATGCAATAAATAAATAAGACGCATTTTCTGCTGCCCAAAGCCCAACCAGTCCTAACATGGAATCATGAAGCCAGATTACATTTCATCCTGATTATTTCTGGCTTGATGTAAGAACAGCAAAGGCCCACTATTCTTAGATGGCTTCACTGCAACATGGAGCTGAAATATTCAGAGGTAGTAAGAAACAGATTTTAAAAAATACCTTTTCTCTTGCTGCTGCCTGCTTTTCACGGAGATATTTTTCTCTGCACCGATCACAAACAAGGTACCATGTACTTCCTCCTATGCCACCATCACCACAGTTACCAGCCCATCCGCCACAAAAGTGTCCAATGCTGTTATAGCCTTGTCCACCTGCATAGCGGCCGCAACCTTAAAATGACAAGACAGCATGTTTAATAGTAAGATGGGCTAAATCCATTATGTATTTGCTAGGCCAGGTATTCACAGAGAGTCATCCTTTTCAGAGCCTGCCAGAAAACCCTTCAGAGATGTAAGGGCTCTCTTTTACTATTGTTATATCAACCAAAGCATGGATTGCATATGAGAATGCATCCTCTTGCGCTCAGACCATCCAAGACATGAGAAAGGTGGGCTCAGGTGCTTATCTAGTATATTCACCCTGGGCAGATACACCTAACTCAAGACACCGTTCCTGGGTGTTATTACGAATCTCAACAATAGTACTAGCCTTCATCCTGAAGGGAGCATTATGGCCCTGCGAGTTCTCCTCCAGCTTGGACTGTAATTTCAGCTAGAGAAAAATTCTCCCCTCCCTGCCTCCTGCCTTCCCACTTACGTGCCTTGGGGTGGCGGCGGCAAGGAGGCCTTCTTTTCGAATACTGGCTGTAATTCTGCAACGTCTGAGATGCCAGGGAACACAGGAAAGGTATGACTCTACAAAGGTGTTTGATGACTATTCAAAGGATTCAAGTGTCCTTGGGAAACTACATTTCTCATGGTTCCTGGAATCTGGGATGCTGACATGGCAGTATGCCAAGAAATCATAGGGAGACAGGCAGGTCTCCCTCCCTGATTCTGATCCAAGATGGAGAATATCACCTTGAACAAACTGTTTCCCTCTTATCAACAGTATACTACTAAGGTTTCAGTGAATGCTCTTACTGAAGCTAAGCTGGCTTCAACATGGCCAGTAATCTTGGATGGGAGACCACTGGGAGCTCTATATAAGATAAGGAGATACACACACACACACACAGCGACACTACCAAAGTACACTAAGAAAGGCTGCAATCTAAAAGCCAAACAGCAAAAAACATTAAAATCATACGGCCTGCCCAGTTGACCTATAAAGCAGGGATCTGAGGTTTACATCAGAAGGGACACAGTGATGAGGGGAGCCTTACATCCTTGTGTTTAGTTGCCTAACCTGCCACCTCCCCAGCTTGGCCCCAATTCCAGAAGAGAGCTGGGTCAAGAAAAACAAGCCTGGGCAATAGGAAGTCCAGGCCAGGATGGATTCAGCTTCCCATATTCGTAAAGCTCTCCCCCACCCCCACCCCATTCCCTGACATATACAAAGACAAACCAGACAAAATATGTCTGCTGCCACCATGCTTAATTTATCCCTTAAGCTGACACTTTTTGTGTCAGCGTCCATTTTCTTTGTCAGGTGCACGGACAGCCCTTTGCATAATGCAAAAAGATAGTTTTCATGCAAAGACCATCTTACCTGGATGAGCTTGTCTCATGTGATAGGTCACTGGATATGGGTGGGATTCCCCACACAGTTCACAGATGGTATCTTTCTCTGGTCCCCCCACAGCAAGCTGAGCCATTTCACCAAACAGATTCCCCCTTGGTCTGGCCTCAGCTTTTTCTTTCTTCTTCTTTTCCTTTTTGGATTTCTTGTTATCTTTATCACTTTCTTTCTTCTTCAATACTGCACAGGACCCAGGGCTTGGAAATATCATGTTCTGAGAAGCTGCCTTGATCGTTGCCAGAGAGATGTCTTCCCAAAAGGCCACTA
Organism: Anniella stebbinsi; assembly: GCA_029215795.1. Lineage (NCBI taxonomy): Eukaryota > Metazoa > Chordata > Lepidosauria > Squamata > Anniellidae > Anniella > Anniella stebbinsi. The sequence goes on along the minus strand of JARDYH010000001.1, from coordinate 163,131,765 downwards.
GGTGCTGCAGTGTTAAGGGAAGAGGAGACTTGGACTTCATAGTATGGTGACTGGATGTTTCAAAGGAGGTAGTTTCATTTTTTCCATCCTCGCATCGTTCATGAAGAGGAGGTTCTTTAAGCATAGACAGGACCTTATTTTTATTTATGCTGCCCATTTTTGATATGTCGGGCCCATGAGGGGCAATGTTGAACATATTCAGGGCAGAAGATATTTCCAGGGAATGTCTGTTTTTCAACTTGGTTTCTTTTTCTTCTACGGGCTGTTGGCCAAGGTTGCTCCTAATAGGTGCATGCTCTTTAGAAAGTTCAGGATTAAATTTTAAAAAGGAAGAGCAGGCCATTGCGTCATGGACTATCCCTTCATGCCACAGGAAAGAGGCAAAAACCGCCCTGGCACATTCTGCCACAGAGGGAGACATGGCTTGTTTAGCAGGCTCTACAGGCCTGGCTCCATCCCCTTTGAAAAGGCAGACAGACTTTTCCTTTTTGGGTCTTGTATGCCTATTTGCACATTTGCGGCTCACTTTTGGAGAGGCTCTCAGATCTTGCTCATCTTTCAGTGGGGCTTTTCCTATGCTGAAATGAACTTTATTAGAGCCATCATCCACACTTTTGAATTCAGAATTATCTTCACATGTACTATCTGTGATGCTATTTGTCTTTAAGGTACTTGAAGTGCAGACTTCAACAACTTCACTGTGAAGGTTTTCTTGTACAACATGAGGCGAAGGGGCTCTGTTTTCTGTTTCATTTGCAGGTTTCCCATCTTTTGACGCAATCTTTGGCTTGGGTGAAGTGGACCTTCCCCTTAGTGGTTCTGTTAGGGGCACTTTCTTTTTGCGAAGAGTATCTGGGTCCAATGTATACGAATCAGATTTGGAGCGCTCTCGAGGAGGGTCAAGCTTTGTTTTCACAGGGGCTGCAGGTTTCTGAGAAAGAGGCTTTTCATGAGGAGATGATGATCGTCGAGAACCGACACCAGATGTACAGGATTTACCTGCTGACAGAGTCTTTGGAGAAGATGACCTGGTTCCTGGCCCAGGAGATTCTGCCCTCAGACCAGATGTTGTCCTCCCATCAGATTTTAAGGTTTGCAGTGTGTTATGGTTTGGAGACAGTGATCTGCTGTGGGAATCTGACCTAAGCTTTCCAGTATCAGATCTCAGCATTAGAGATTCACTAGCAGATAAGGTCTCTGTATTCCTGGGTTTCTTCTGGTCTGCAACAGTGTGACTCATACGCCCATCAGGTTTAGGTGATCTGCTATCCACTCTGTATTTTGATGCCATGTCAGATTTTCCTGCTGGAGAAATTGGTCTAGCAGCTGCAGTAAAATTCACTCTGTCACCTGTATGATACATTTTATAATAAGATTAAAAGGAAAGTGTGTATTTATAACACAAAGAATCACAATGCTGAACGGCCATACAAATTCATTCAGGCTTCTCAGTATCAGAAAACCAGTAACAGCTAGAGGAAAGAGTAGGATATTATATTAGATAGACAGGAGAGAAAATTATGAACTCAATACATTATGGGTTGGATCCAGAGAAGTGCAAGCAGAACTCTGCTTGTGCAATGGGGCTATACTGTTCCCTCCCCTCCATTGTAGCCACCTGGGCCCCCTCCCCAAAAGCCACTTCTGGGAATCAGTAGACCATCTAGAATGGTGTAAGCATGGGGGGGGGGGGTGCAGCGGAACTGGGGAACCAGCAGAATTGGGGGGCCACACATGTGGAAGTACATTTCTACTTGTGCAAGGCACCTTTGGATCCAAGCATATGTGAGAAAGGGGAGCATGAGAAAGGGGGAATCCACAAATGGAAGGGGTCCTTCTGTTCATGTAAATGTAACCTTGGATCCAACCCATAGATTATCCTTTCAGGATTGAGATGAGTGATTTAACAGTTCTCAACACACAGCTAAAATTGATACCTATGCTAAGCAAACATTCACGTGCACCCTATATGCTAACAACAATCTGAGGAAGATAAAAGAAAAAGGTTTATTTCTAGCATTTGAAATTTTAAGGTCCACACATACTGTATTAAAGCAAGATTTGTTGACTAGATTTACCAGAATTATACTATCCAGTACCAGTATTCTTAAGCCTTGCTTATCTGACAACCTAAAACTTGTTACAAGGTGATTTAGTTAATTAGCAACAAACTTTTGTTCTTCCATGCTAAAAATATATAGAAATTATCAAGTGAAATTCAAAATTAAAACTAAAGGAAACATTTATAAGCATGTTGGGTGGGAGTGTCATGTCCACTCACGCTAACATTATATACATGCCCGTGCAATGCTCAATAACTGTACCCCCCCCAAACAATAAAAGCACATAGGTGTTCAAAGAAAAAATAAAATGCTGTTCCACTTTTAGTTGGATATAAAATCAGACCCTACAATCATGGAATTTATTGTAAATACCAAAACCACACAGATACCAAAAATATACAGAATCTTGCACTACTTCCCTTCAACAAAGTGGAGAATAATCATATATAGAAAGTTTGTCCATGTACTTCCAAATGTCACTGATGGGCTATCTAAAACATTTTTAAGAATAGGACACTGAGCTTAGGTATATGCTAGTCATTGGCATTCATAAAGAACTCACACATTTACAGCAAGTCATTAAATCCCTGCAATGAAATAGAGCAAATAGAACACTAAGCACAAACTTTTTCTTCAAGTGAGCGGGATGAGATGGACTGAGCAGGAAAACATCTTTGATTTATCGATTCCCAACAACTTTTGAATAACCTGTCTACAATGGCATGCGTACCCACCCTTTAGTTTGTGTGTGAGAGATGAAATAGCAGAGGCAGGCACAGCAGCTACATCATTACTTTGGTAAATGCGCTCACGAGAAGCAAGGCTGCGGGATGGAGTTTCTATAGTGGAAAAGTGGCACAGAAGCAGCATAGATTGAATGGAAAAATAGCAAAGGTAAAAAAACAAGCAAAGCAAGCAGTTCAAAGGAGACACATCTCTTCTGTGACACAGTCAAATGTGTTTTAGTTCACTGTTACAGATTTAACAATAATAATAATAATAATAATAATAATAATAGCTCTAGATGTTACTTGCCTCCCCCCCCCAAAAAAAATCAATGTTATTTTTCAAGACAGCATTAAGGAAAACCAAATGGTGAATTCTTACGGAAGCAGCAAATGGTTGATTGAAAAATAATAATGAAATAGCAGCTAATGAATAGTTTTGCTTTGTTCTGATCATTTATTAGTTTGCTATTACCTCTAATAGCCTAAGCCCTGGTTAGGTAAGCCTGAAATGCTATAGATGTGACTACTATTCTGTAAACTCAGGTGCACACATAATTTCATTATCTGATTTTACTTTTGCATAGGAGAAATAAGAGAATTTACCAAATGGAAAACAGAAATTTATACAATCATTTTACTGTTTTTGAAGTGGGGATAACTGTTTTTGTAAGTTCTCCTTCTAAAATCCTTTTATTAATTCAATCATTTAGTAAAACTAAAAAAAAAAAAAAACCAAACTATTTGATGACAATAGCTTATGCAATAGGTGAGCCCACCCCAATATGCAGCTTGCAGGTTAACCAAAGCCTGGCTAGTGAAAGCTAAACGCTTTTAGCTTTACCTTTTTTTAAAAAAAGAAAAATCAAATTTCAACACTCATTAAAAGGAAGACCTTTAACTATTTATATTATTTTTCAATTACGCATCTTTCAGTAATGATTCTGGTGATGAGGGCCTTACAGAACACTGAAACCGGATTCATTCTTACAGTAAGAATTGAGCGTCAACAGACGCGGGGGGGGGGGGATTGCGTTTCCTTACTATTGCTTCCCCACACACACTTCTGTCCCACAACACTTCCTCTTTCTTCATACAGGGGAAGAAAGAGGAAGTAAACAATGACCACGTGGCCCATTCAGTGTCTGTTTTTATTGCACTGCTTTTCCTGTACACAGCAGGAAATGGTGGCACATTTTGTTTCAAAAATGTGCCATTTTGTTTCAAAAATTTTGTTTCAAAAATTTTGTTTTTGTTTCAAAAATTTTGTTTCAAAAATTAGGCTGACCAGATAAAAATCCAGGTCAGGGCTCATGTCACTTTAACAGTTGTAGAGAAAAGGGAATTTCAGCCAGTGTCATTTGTACGCAATTAGTACCTGGTGCAATTCCCTCTTCATCACCACAGTTAAAGTTGCAGGGGCCCTGCCTTCTTTTGTATATTGTCACTCTAGAATAGTGCATGTACCTTTAACTGTTGTGATGAAGAGGGAATTTCACCAGGAACTAATTGCATACAAATAACACTGGCTGAAATTCCCTTTTCTCTACAACTGTTAATGATACATGAGCCCTGACCTGGATTTTATCTGGTCAGCCTAAATTAAATAGGATTTAAAGGGGTCTATTTTGTGATGGAGAGAAAGCAAGGAGGAGTGGGAGACGCATGGGAGGCGAACATCGTCATCAAAACAACCCGCAAACATACGTAAGTGGGGAGTAACGAGCGGGAGATAAAGCACTCATCTGATGACGCTCATTGGTGTGAGAGTTTTACTTCTACAATGGAGTTTTACTTCTCCAATGGTGGCCTAGTTTCCCTAGAATAGCAAAATGGTGCTCTACACTTGGTCTGTAACTGCCATCAGTTCCAGTCAGAATGGCCAATGATGGGAGCTGTAATCCAAAATGTCTGCACGTGGGGGAAGGCTGACCAACAACCTTCTCCTGGAAGAATAAGGACCCTTCCACCTCAATTCTGCTATCAACCAGATCAAAGAAAAAGATTGCTTACAGGTAGAGGAAGCTTTTTCTAAGCTCCACTTCGGGACAGAGGGAACAAGACAAATGCCTGAGGTTTAAGTAGAGAACAAAGATCATTCTAGCCCCCACAAGTTGGGCTTGATCTGGAGATGCACCTGGCACCTTAAGACCTGCAAGCATAGAGCTGCATCTTTTTAATTCTGCCTATTCCCCAATGGCATTGCAAGAAGTGTTTTAAATTCTCCTTGCTTGTGATGCAGCAAGGGAGGGGTGGAGATCTGGAAAGTCTGCTATATGCACACACGCCTATTAGTGGAACCAAAGAGCTATTGCTGGCTTATAATACTCTGTGGAATTTTCTTTTGACAGCTGACCTCAAGGCTATATACCACAACTGCTTTTGTAGTTTCCCTCAGATTCAAGACTAGTTTGCCATGCTGCATAGGGGTTTGGTATCAACACGTTTAAAGACACCCTGGACTCACAGAACTAATTAGGTAGGTTTTTTTAGATCCTGGCCAAAATGTGCATATAATAATGATTTCTATATATTTACATTTTACAGAATTCTAAAATCTATATGATTCCCCATACAGGACAAGACACATTTGAAGGGGTAGCAACAGGCATGCTGTTAGGCAAGAATTCGGCCTAAAACAAGAGTAGAGAGTATGACTGCAACCCTATACACACTTTCCTCAATGTAAACAGAAATTAGCACAGTGAGTTTCACTTCCAATTTAGTCAACAGGCTTATTGCCACAAAATGCAAAATGTTATGATGCTTTTTCATTATCACCTAAGCACACTGTCATTCAATAATTTACTCACATTAACTCAGAGGCAAACTACCAGTGATGTTAAAGGTGTATTTAGTGTCAATAGGGGACTTTCTTCTAATGCAAATACTAGTTTCAGTTGAGGCATTTTCCGCAGGGGAGGAAAGGGTTAAATCCCTTCTCCATGCCTGCTCTGATCTCTTTAATTAGCAGCCCCCACCCCACCCCGCAGGATCATTTGCATTGTCACTAGTAGTTTGGCCCTCAGAGACTCAAGAATATGAAAAACAAAACTGTGAGCAAGCAGAGGTTTTGTTTCAAGTGTGTAACAACCCCCCTTCTCAGTCAGACCTTATTCTTTATGGAACAGGTTAGAGATCTCTTTGCATGATTCTCAGCAGAGGTCATGTATATTATTGAGTGTATGAACAGTTTTGAGTTCATATTAAAACAAGCTGCCTGATTACTTCCATTGGACATCTAAATAAACAACTAGTCCCTGACTACTCATTGCAATCTGACCAACAATTTGAGTTTCTTCTGGAGCCATCAATTACTCAAATGTGGATGCATGGACACTTAGGATCTCACAAATATCCATATGGAAAGGGTCATGCGAATCAGACCTGATTGGCAAATACTATAAAAAGCCTCCCTTTTTATTCTGGCTGCATATACAAGAATTACATATAGTAAATAGTAAATAAATATGGCTTTCATGAAAAATTGGTTATTTACACTCTACATTTCCTTGAGCAGTGAGAAGTTTTGGCAGCACTACAGTGACTGTTTCATTGCTGTAACAATGCAGATACTCAGCCTGTCTTTATAATATCTACTGACAAATCTAAAAGCAGAACATGGTGGAAGCAGAGGAGTACAACCACTAATCCTGCGCTTTAGATTCACAAAGAGAAACTACATTCCGAGGATGCTTTCGTTTTAGCCAAGTCTAGCTAAACACTCCCAGCTCTGCTTTTTCCAATGTCGGCTGTTACTCTGCTCTTCTCCCAATCTATGATTGGTATCACATTCCAAAGATTTGGATTCCAAACCATTAAGGACCTTCAAGCACTGTTGTTGTAGCGCTCTGATCATCTATTAGTTGCTAGGTAAGCAAAATTATAGCGATAAGCTCGTTTGCAGTAATGAAGACAGTCAAATTTATAAAAATGTGAATAGGAAAAAGAGTAAAAAAAATGGATGATGAGATGAACTCGCACATTTAGCATGGCCAAAGAATAATATTAAACTGCTTAAAAATCCTTTCCTAAAAAGTAGGTGAACAAAGGCCTCAAGAATTCCAATTATAAGGGTGGCTATACAAAAGAGTCCGTATAGCAAAAATCATCACAGATTCTGTGTCACCTGAAAAGCTAATTTATTGTAGCACTAGCTTTTGTAGGCAAAACCTGATAAAAAGTGCCTGATAAAATAGGATCTTGTCTAAGAAAGCTTATGCCACAATAACATTGTTCGCTTTTAAGATGTCAAAGAAATCTTCACTTCAGTCCCAAAGAAGTCACTTTTGGTTTGTTTCCACTGAAGTATCCTGGAAAGCTATTATGGCATTATTAGCCCAGTAGAAATTTTGTAAAGACTTTAAAGAAGCATGCTGTGCATAAAACATGTTATCCAAGATCTAGCAAAAGATGAAATGCACATGAATTCAATTATAAAATACCTTTTACATTTTATTGAGATTTCTAAATAAGAGAGAAGTCTGAGGATCCACGGTAAATCAGATGCTAATAAAAGATAGTGCCTTAAATATTCTTGTTTAAAGTGGGGATCATTTAGCTTTTTTTCCTGAAGTATCTATAATCTTAAAGCTTGTCTGTGTTCTTAGAAAGGGCAACAGTAATTTATTATGTGAGAATGATAAAAGAGATAGAAATAACTATTTATAGAATGGGAGTCAGAAAAAAACCAAGTTTAAATGAAAGGTAAATGAAATCTTCAACTATAAAAGAACACTGATAAGACTGCCATGACTAAATCAAACTGGCAAGGTACAATACTGACACCTTTGTATATTGGTGACATGACCAAAGCTCATCTTGGTGCCATAACTAAATCCAACTGGCAAAGCACAATGCTGACAGCCTTGCAAAATGAAGATCTCTGATATGCCAGATGCACACAGAGCACTCAGATCTACAAAAGAGGAAATTGGCTCACTTGGGTGGCTGCCACAATGAATATTAAGAGTCTGCAGCCTGAAAGAACTGGTATGGAATGAAGCAGCTAAGTTGCTTGAGATCAGTTACCAACTTTGCTTTGCCACTCTTCTTGGAAACCAAAGTGACTATCAACTATAAGCTATGTTGGCTTTTTATGGTCCATAACTTCCCATAATAGGTGAGTGACTTTGGGTAGATTATAGAATCACTTGCTGTAGAGCCAGGAAATAATCTATTGTGGCCAAGCTCAACTCTAAGCCATTTCCCTTGTGAATCACTTTAGTAGCTATTATTATAGTGACCTGCAAAGCTTCCACAGTAATTGCAGCCTCCTCATTTTCAACAAACCCAACATAGGGGAACAGCATGTCAGTCCTACTTGAGTAAATGCCAAATCTGTTCACTTTCTAGTGGTCACTTGAGAGGCAGAAAAATGCAGTGAAAGACTCCCAAAAAAGTTCCTAGAAATGGAATGACATGGAGATCTCACAAATTCCTCAGGTAGTGTCTATGAAAAGACTTTCCCCCAACTTATTCAGCTATGATTTCCACTGATTCTTCAGCCATCTTCATGATACACTGCTGATCTCAAGACTTGATGGAAAAATCTACCATCCAACACCTCAGCCAGATTATTGGATAACACTGGACAACTATCCTGGATTCCATTGGCACTGTGGTCAACCTGACATCAACTAAGATGTCTGCGATATAAATGCCAACAGAGATTTTGGTGAAAGCAGCCCTGGTGTTATTTGGTGAAAGAATTCAAATTCATTTCTTCAGGCGAATATGACTATAGTAAAAGAGCATCAAAGTTCAGCTCCCACCTCAAGTAATCTGTGCAGCGTCATGATTTTAATCCTGAAGTATTCAAATTTGTTGAAGTTTGTCCTGTTCCTGAAATTGCTGTATTATTAATGACAGCAGCAGCTGTTGCCACCAAGTCCATCTTCTGAGAAATGGAAGTGCCCACCTTTTGGTGCAAATGACAGACTATCATGAATCTGCCCGTTTTTGTTAATGGCAAGGTCATTTCCTGACTTGCAATTGCACAGCTTGTTTTACTGTTCATGTAATTTTATACTGCTTTTATATTAGCTTTTATATTGTATTTTATGTTTTTTATGTAAACTGCTTGGAGATCTTTGGATATCAAGTGATATATGAGTAGTATAAATAAATAAAAAAGTATCTGGCACGTCCAGTTTACAGAACAGACTCACACCTCTTTGAAAACAGGCATAAATTAAAGATAGTCATTCTGCAGGACCAAATTATGACTCCTCTCTAGCTAAGCTGAAAAATTAATTGGAAAGAGTAGCTGGAACATTATTATTAACCCACACGATAACTCAAACTGAAACAATCTGATAGTAGCTAAAGGAGTTATGATACAAAGGTTATATTACCACATGATACAATGACCCAGTTCACATGTCATGACAACTCACAGGTTGTTGAGGGCGTGCAGCAGCTGGGCTTATCACTTCCATTAACAACCCTCTAAAATCCCGTTCTTGGGTTGTTACTGTGACATGTGAACCCAGAGCTCTAGGTTGTTAGGAGTTAAACAACCCAGAGGTTAACTCACTCCTGCTCACCCTCACCAATTCATGGGTTAAATAACCCACAAATTGGCATTACGTGTGAACCAAGTCAATAATTTTCAAGTAAATGGGAAAGAAACAAAAAGATCTTACAGAATTCTATTTTGTTAATGGTGAAGCCTCCCAGTAATGTCATTTATGGAAAAAATAAGAAGTTAATACCGGAATATCTAGCAAAGCTCTGGTATAACTGCAATTGGCTCACGCACTACAGCTCAAGATGTACCGATGGATATTTTATATTTCTTCCAGGTGTTGCAACAGCATTTGAAACCCTTTAATTGAATTGAAATCCTAAAAAGGTCAGTGCAGCAGTCCCTAATAATTGCTGGAAGACTGGAGTTTGCTTCGAAGTCATGGAAAGCCAACATAAAAGAAAGAAAAAAGGTGCATTGATGGATGATTAGTAGCTGGTAAGCAACTAAGGTTTTTATAGCAATGGCAAAGCTTCAGAAATGGACTGATGAGGCAGGAAAGGCTGACAGACTTACTCTGAAGCTGTGGCTGAGGTTGCTGGAAGGAAAGGGACTGTCCAAACACAAATGGGCTGTGGACTAGGGAAGAGGGAGTTTTTGCAGCTTGATCAAAGATGGAAGGAGCTGGGAGACTAGGCCTTGACTGAATGGAATTCAGTATGGCACTCAGTTGGTCACCTGCAGTGGGCAAAACAGTCAAAACTACAACCTGTTACTTTCCAAAAAGGGTTGAATGAATTTCATTTGAAAGTTTAGTACTGATAAAAACCTGCACTTGCCTGCGATCTTGTAGCTAAGTATTACTCTATAACAAGTCACAGTATATAAATGGTGCAATTACCAAGAAATATTTGGTAAAACCATAGGTAGGTCAACCACATATTTTTCCAAGGGGAGAGGGGAGGGGGATGACTTCATTTGCAAGTGATTCACAAAACATTTTCCCCAATGTTCTTCTCAATTGTTTCCTTTTGAAAACGAGAACAAAAAATTACCATGACCTAAAAAAGGAACTCCCGTATAATAGGACTGGGAGCAAAGACTTGAGAGTTGGGAGTAAGGTAAGAGCAGAAAAGTATGTTTACTAGAACATTTCTATCACAGACATTTATTCCGTTCAGAATAAGCTGTAGACCAAGGACTGAATGTGATTTTTGTGTATTACTGAGAGTCACTGTTAAGAAAGCACCACAGCTAAATAGTAAGTTCAACTACTATTTTTAAGCAGTGTTAGTTTTCAAATGACCTTCATGCCTTATTTATCAGAAAAGAGTATTTAAGCATGCTATTTATTATTACATGCATCCATTTTGAACTGTATAGCACCTTGCAGGCAGCCTAAAAATAATTTTAAATAAATAAGTTTTTTCTTATTCTTTTTTTTACTAATGTTAACCAAAACACATTTTTAGTAAATAGGTCTATCATTATCATTTTTAATGTCAACTACATGGACATATTCACTAAGTCGGTATATTTGAAAGATACAGTTTATTTATTGTTAAATTCTAGTTCTCAAAGATGGCCATAGGGCAGTCTTTCATGTCTGGGATAGCAATACTTTCCACTAGATAGCTGAAACCTTTTTTAGAAGGGCTTTGGTCCTATGCTGGTGTGCAGTTTAACTTGACACACTGAATGGCTTTTTCGCTGAAAGGTGTTTCATTGATCACCTGTCTTTAAGTATTCTGATGTTTTTAATAATTTTGGCTTGATTGTTTTTATTGTTAGCAACCATTATTTGCTAGCTGAATTGATCTATTTAAAAGGAACGATATAAATGTTTTGAATAAAAAAGTACCTCCTGGTTAAAGACAAGGTCAACTTTTGACTTCACATGGGAAGGGGCATTCACTGCCCTCCCAGACTAAGCGTGGCAAAGCCAACCTGGAAGAGCAACAGAACAAAACAACCTTGGAATCCCTGCAATGCCCTACACATGTCTACATGTGCATCCCAAGCCAAAACACTCCACTGGATGGGTAAACTGACTTCTGGCCACCTCTGAGAATGGTATTTTCCATTTGGATAAGATTGTACTTACACTTGATACATCATTCATGCCTTAGATTAGCCTTCCCCAACATGGTACCCTCCAGATATTTTGGATTACAATGCCCAGGATGCCTCACTTTTGGCTATGCTGACTGAGGCTGATGGGAGTTAAAATCCAAAACACCTGGAGGGCACCAGGTTGAGGAAGGCTGCCTTAGATCAAATGCCTTCTTCCTGGAACACACAATGTGATGGTGGTAACTTTCTGCCCCAAGTCTGCCCATTCAAGGGTGAAGTAGTGCCACAAATTGAATATATGAAAGGTTCCCAATTTTTTTATTTGCCTTAACTCCGAGATCTAGCAGATGAGATTCTCCTTGTGCCTTTTAGGCATGCTCCTGCTGGAAATAGGTATGAGGCCACATTATTCTGGAGGCACAGAATGCATTCTAGCAGCTTACCAAATATTAGGTAAAGTCCCACCAGAAGGGTGTAAGACAATAATTTCAGCAGCCTTTGGGGGTTGATCATCTAAAGGAGGAGATGTCTGGGTGGGTGAGCATTTGTAAATAACTTCACTAGCTAATCCTCTCTCATATGCAGATGCATTATTTGGGAATAGTATTTGGATGGCCTGAGATAGGGCCATGAGCTTGATGGTCAACTCTTTAGGATTACTGCTTTTACATTTCTCAGAAGTGAAAGACTACCCTCTAGGAGATGGGGATATTTTGATTAAAAGGACTGTATTTCCCATTTAAGTTACCCAGTTCTGAAATCCTTTGTGGTGATATGATTATAAGCAAGAACAATGTTTTTAAGGAGAATTCCTTAAGAGGTATTTTAGCCAGAACTATAAGAAAGAGCCCCCACTGTAGCAGTCAGCACCCAAATTCAGGTTCCATGTCTGTAACTGGTAGTGGGGCAGGATTTGGGTTGTTGTTGTTATTTACTGCTATACCCTTTAGGAATCTACAAACATAGGAATGGAATAGAACTATCTTGCTTCAACACTCTTGAACTCCATTCAATGGCAAAATCTGGTGTTTGCACTTTTGGGGAATAAAAAGAGATGGCTACATCAGCCACTCCACTCTCCCTTCCAATGACAGGACATGCTCCATGCTTTCTGGCATGAAGTACCTGAAAGACTTGTGGCTTCATTCTTGACCTGAGCGAAGGACAAGATGCCATTTGTTGCCTCTTTTTCCTTCAAGAAGTAAGGTACTATGTTCCCTGGATGCACTTGACCAGTATTAACAGCGGCAGGGGGAAGAGGAGACGAGACTGGAGCTCTGAACAGCTCCTGAGAAATCCAGCTGCCTGCTCAGAAGTTAAGGCATGACTGGAAGGGCAGGGCATGTTCCTACCCCTGGGGAAGTCAAAAGTTTACCCTGACTTGAGCTGCTATTCTGGAGGTGAAAAATAGCGCTTTGACCACATATAGGGGCTATCATTTGTTTCCACTCTTCAGCTTTAATACACATTTTTATCCAGTTGAAAGTTGTAATATTTAATAAAATCTCTTAGAAATGCACTGTATATATTCATCATATATATATTCATCATCTTGGAGTGTCTACATGTCCTTGAAAGTTTGAATTTTCAAGCGTATTCTCAAGTTCATACTCCAAAAAACTGAAATTTTCTTGATTCCATCGTTTTACTGAACTGAAGTAATATTTCAAAATGATTTCAGGGGGTAATGTGACCTCCCATAATATGGCTAACATATAACAGTTAGAAATAGGTTGCAACTTTATTTGCAAAGTGAATTAAAACATAAAACCAGTACATTTGTAATTAGAGCCCAACAAGACATAAAAGAACCCCGGGAAGTTAATGTGCCACATCCTGCAAGATTATTCAATTCGGACTTCTCTTCTAGGCATGTTTTATGAAAATATGTACACATGTTCTGCAACACTCCTTGTGATTTCTTATGGTTATGATTAAGGGACACTGATCCCTACCCTTCAAATGGTATGCTGCTGCACCTAGTTTTGAGTAAATTTACTTGCAAGTAGTCATAAGAATATGCAAGCTGAAAGGGTACTGTTAATTTGGCTTGGATCTCTTGTTGCTGCGCCGCTTTTTGCATGTAAGGACTGCAAATACACAGGGAGAATGAAACATGAAGAAGGAAACAAAGCAGTAAGACATGCAACATCAAAGGGACTCCGTTGAAAATACTCTATAGGTTGATCTCGCAAAAGATAAAAAGGAGTCTCCAGGAATCATGGATGAATGAATAGCTGACATGAAGTTGACACTTATTCACATTTCTACAACTAAAAATGAACATGAATTCCTTTGTGTGTTACTCTACAAAGAATACCTAAGAACATTTAAAAAGAAACTTACAACCTTTCCTCAAAAACATAACATTGAACTTGAAGCAACGCCTTAACACAAAGTTCACTTGATGGTTGTAAATTTAGAGCATGATCTAGCCAAAGTTAAGCACATCTCTCCTACTGTTTAATGAGTCTTAAACATGCTTAATTATTGCTTGATTACAGCCTTATTTTCAACGAAGAAAATCCACACAGAGAACCTCATCTTTATTTTGTGCTCTTTTGCGGAAAGAGGAAGAAATTAAGAAATAACAACATGGATGCCAGAGGTTGGGTAAACTAGGGCCTCTTTATTTAAATTGGGCAATTCACCCCTCCCTGGATCTGCATGTGAAAGTGTGGGAATCTAATCACTATGTCCTCAGGCAATTTATCTACATTATGGGCAATGCCACTCGGCCAAAATGTTTTACCCGACTCCTTTTTTACACTGCACATGTGTGCTTGGGGGAACCCCCCTGCATCACCCCCACCCGGGCCACTCGACTCCGAGTAGGTGAGACAGTGAGGCCCCAAAGGCAAGCCGTATCCTGGTTGAAAGCCGCTCAAGCCCCGAGGACCAGGCCTCAGAACTTACCAATCACCATAAAGATGTCCAACGAGTGCTCACCAACCTCATCTGATATCCTACGATTCCCGCACGACTCTGCCCCCTCTAACTTACCTATTTACCCACCCATACTGGTTTAAATTCCAGTATGGAGTAGGCAAAAACCTGTACACCAAAACCAATCCATGACAGCCAAAATTCCTACTCAGCCCCTGCTGCAAAGACAGCGACTGGCTAGTCCCATACTGGATATAGGGAGGGAAGGTGGGAGCTGGAAAACCAAAGAGGCCTGGGATGCATGCGAGGCTTGCCTATAAAGGCTTAGCCCTGCCCATGCCTCACCTTGCTCAGGTACTGCTTTACTTGGGGTTGTCCTTTCCTCCCTCTCCCTACCCGCAAAAGCCTGCTCCCACCCTAGCCATGCCGCCAGGGCGGGAAAAGGGCTTCTGTGTTTCCACCATTCATTTTAAAATTTTATGTTCTGTAATTCTACACTCTTCTTATACTAGATGTGTTAGCTTGACTTCATTTTTCTGCTGTAGGAGGCATGAAATGACACAAGTAATAGCCATAGTTACCAGTAATATCCAGAGACACTAACAAGTACAAACGTTTTGGGGTTGCAATACAGTTCTACATAAGGCCTCACTGATTTCAGTGGAAATTACACATGGATAATGGTGGAGGGGACTGCAGCCTTTGATCGGTGAAGACACATCATATGCTTAAGTGAAGGGCATTATACCAGCCAAACAGAACAAGCATTTAATAGTTACTGATACTAAATTTTGATTTCGTTTAGAAATCGTAACTATGAAGCCTTCACACCACTAATATCAATAAATATTAATAAACACTTTTGAAAGGCTAAGCCCCTCTTGTGCCAGTACAAAGACCCAACCTGATTCTAAGTGCTGGTACAGAATACACAATTGGCACACTTGTTTTACATAAGTTTCTCTGCAAAAAAGTCAAACTGCATCCCTATCCTAGGCTCAAATGCAGGGATGCGATTTTACTTTTTTGCAGAGAAACTTATGTTTGTGTCACGGTGCATAACACTGTAAATCAATCGTGTGGTTTCTCAAGTATTCATTCTAGACAGAGTGGATAGTATCCAACGTTAGTCCTACATAGAATAGGCCTATTGAAATGAATGAGACTTAAGACAGTCACAACTAATTTAGGTCCCATTTATATCAATAGGTCTACTCTATGTAGGACTAACATTGGATACTACCAAGTGTTTATAATGTATATCAAGTTTCAGAAAAGCAAGGTTTTTGTAAGGGATAGGTCAGTAGTTTTCAAAGTTTTCAAACAGTGGGGGGGGGGGGTTCCTTCCAAATTTTGGCTGCAACACAGAATTATTATACTCAAGCAAGTCCTGTTGAACAAAGCCTGAATTTCTTATGATTTCAAGTGATGTTCCATCTCCAACCAATAAGCAATGTCACTCTTCTTTTATAGCTCTGTCTCAAACAATATTTAAGGATCATTCATTATTTTATGATTAAAGCTACTTTACAGTATAATTTAAGTCCCCTATTTAAAAACTCAAACACATCTGAATACATATGACTTGCATCTGAAGTACCTATGCTGGTGCAGCAAATAGCACAACATAAAATACGCTTAATCGTCGAAGGAGGAGATGGAAAGTAATTGCCATAAAATGTACCTTTGTTATTTCCAAGGCCATAATCAAATCCTTGTCCATTACTACACCCTGTCCCCTTATTGAAAGTTTGCAGCGAGAATGGGCTTGGCGGTGGAGTATGACCATTCTGATCTAGAAGAACTTGTTCTGTAAAACAAAGAAACCTATTTTAGATTTAATTCATTGTCTTTCAAATGGGAAAGTAAGCTGAAATATATGCACACAGAGATGAAAGTTCCAGTTCATAACTAATTCCACAGCAGCCTTGTGTTGAAATGAACAGGATTTCTAAATTAACATGAGACTATAGCTTCTCTCACATGTTAATCGTGTGAAGAGGGTCCACATGTAGAAAGGGACATCAGCGCCCCACTTCTGACATCCTTCTGTTGATTGTGGATGTCTGAGATGGAAACACTATTCAAGCAGTCTTAACAGGGGAGATGTAACCCTATGTGATGGGATTCTAGCTCCTGCAGAAGTCTAATTGTCTATAAGGTTTCCTTTCCCAGGCATCAACATGGAAGGAGGCTGAAAAACTATGTAACTTCAAGAGCAGGGCCACCATTGTGACCACATTGCCCCTTTCTATACATCAACACCCTTCATGCTATTAACACATAAAAGGGGCTTCTATTTTCTTGTGTTTCATATTAGAAGTCATTCTATGCTGAATTCATATCATGTTTGAACTAGCTTAATAAAACATTTGTATTCTAAACTGATTACATTTTTTGTTATTTCTTTAAAAAAATGTTTTGCTGATGCCTTAGCCTTCAATACTTTGGCCTAGCACACTAAGTTTTACTCAGGTAGCGTTGCTTGGCTACATCAGCTCAAGACTGGCATGAGAGTATCACTATATTCTGAAATAGTATCATCTCTGTTAAATAAAGATTTTTGAATGCCATAAAATTAGACTGTTTTCATTTAAACTATATGTTGTTTTATATTGAATTATGAGATTTACCATAAGCTTGGTATTTTCTGCAGGCTTAATTTTAAGTACTTGGAACAGACAGGTTTGTAAAAATTAAAAGAACTTGCCATCTTCATGCCGGAGATATTGGTTTCCACCTCTGTCTCTAGCTAAGGACCACGCTTCACCTTCATCACTTTCACAGAACTCTACCATGCTGTTTTTATCCATCTGTACCCATGTTCCTTCAGAATTAGTCACCTAGTACGTATACACACATACACACATATAAAAAGGCACTTTTAATTTACTTTTCAAATTATCACCAATGAGATGCAGAAATATTCTTCCACATGTGAAAAAGAGTGTCTTTCCTGTCATGGAAAGGCAACAGACATTGTTCAAGTTAAGATCCAAAGCATAAGATAGAATAACAATCATTTGCATTCATAAGAAGTTTAAGATCATTAGTATTTTCAATGTGTTAGATTGGATTATGCTCAGAATAAAAGAATAGCGAGATCATCAAAATAGCTCTCAATTAGACATAGCATTTGCTACCCAGTAATTTTAAAAGGTTGGATTTATTTATTTATTTTTGAAACAGAGAAAGTCTGAAATTGACACTATGTATTCAATATTCACAAAGTTGCTGTATGCTGTTTAGAAAAAAGTAGCATGACACACTACATCCTCAAGCCCATTGCAATAGAAGAGAACCAAAGTATGATCATTGCATGCAACAGCTGAATCAATGCCAAGAAATAAGGTAATTTTGAACTCTGCTGTAACCCTAAAAATAATTCATTAGCAAACTCCGAAAATATACAATTAACATATGGCATAGTTCTCTAATGAAATCAACAATATTCTAAAAACATGCGCATAAGAAAAATCCAAGTTTAATTGATGCCAGTTAATGAAAACATATGATCAAGGCAAAAGTAACTTGCATGGGTTGACAACATAAACCAACCTCCAGAAAGTTAACCATTAGCAACCCAGGATGGAAAAGCAAACCTTGTGTAGGAGAACTGCTTTTCTTATGATTGCTACTATTATAAGCCAGTATCTATGAAGATAAGAACTGAAGCTACAAGGATCCATACCTCGCCCACTGCCTTGACTTTGTTTCCCAGAACTAACATTCCAATTGGGATACCTCTAAGGTTGGGATAGCTTCTGACGTTGTGACCTGAGGGGCCAGTCTTCACTACCTTATACACTCCAGGCCCACCACGAAGAAACGGCATATCTGGCTCTTGCATTACTGCTTCCTGAGGGCAGTGTGAGTTTAGGTCTTTGAAAAAGTCATCTGCATTAGATCTAGACTCCTGAAAAATTTAGAACAAAAAAAACCAAAACAAAACAAAAAATCCCGTTAATAATGCCTTTGTAGTTTTCACCTAAACCCACTCACTCTTTGTTAAACCTGCAACTAAGGTCTTGCCCTTAAAAAAGTAACATTTCTTAAACTGTAGATTTTCTTATAAAATAGGAACTGAACTGGCAGCACTCACTGAATTACTCCTAAACACAAAGAACGTAAAACATTTGCTATATGAATGTTTATAAAATAAAAGATACGCATCTGAATCATGAACATTTGGAAGCATCACAAAAGCAATTCTCCATCTGCAGTTAACAAAAAAATATATGATACAAACACAAGACTAAGAATACAAGACTATGACCTAGTCAAAGCATTCATGCAGGAGAGCGCAAGATGGAAAGGGAAACAGAAGGTATATACATGACTGATGGAGATATTCAGTATCACATTATCTTGGAACGCAGCATCAAACCTGTACCTCTTACAGAATTCTAAAAAGGCCTATGGGATAACGTCTTCGAACAAATAAGGAGAGATGGTTGATTTAATGCAGTGTATTCAAACTGAGTTTTAGCAAACAGGTGTTCCTCACAGGTTCATTAGGGATTCCTAGAGGTGATCAGTAACAGTGGACAAGGTTGCTATGATGGACATGTTTAGTTTATTCCTCCCCCTTTTTTTTGTAGTGCAGGGGTGGCGGGTTGCAGGAGAAATTGATTCCTGGACTGCTCGAAGTTGTCTTCCCGTTCTAGGGGACACTCCCCAATCCTGCAGGATAATGGTGAGACTTAACGGGGCTCATAAACTGAGAGGGAGCCCCAGAACATGAGCCAGCTTCTCCAGCAGAGCAAAGCAATTCCTCAGCAAATATCAACATAGAAGGAGTTGCCCAAAGTTTGAAAACCACCACTTTAAAGGTATAGATGTCTCATACTCCACAATGCCAAAAACACTGGTGGTACACAAGAGACTCATCCTGATAGTTAAGAAAACTCACCTGAGAGGGAAAAGGTTTGGAAGTCCATGAAAATAAGTCCAAATCCCTGACTCCTTGGCTAGCATTAAAGATACTCTATGTAAAGTTTAAGATAGACAAATATCAACAGAGAATTGGAAAATTGACACATCAGAAGAAATCAGAGACAGGTAGAACACTTTTTGTTTTATTTTGTCTTCATCCTTGTAATAATATTCATTTAAGGTCGTCTTAAAATTAAGTAAGCTGAACTTACTGTTCACCATGGGGAAAATATGTTGAAGACAAACAGCTTATAAAGCTCTGAATGATGTAGTGTGTCATGCCATTCACTGAATAAAAAGATTCTTTTATAAAGTTTAAAACATTTTGTGTGAGGCAACTCCCATTCTCCTCTCTGAATGAGAATACCAGTCCTATCACAAGCCAGATTTGTTTTATGAAAGACAGTCTGCCACTTTGTGAATATTTTTTTCTGGGGGGAGGGGAAATGAGGAAAAAAGATGTAATGCAGACATTCAGCCACCTATTTGTAACTGGAAAGGTTTAAAATGTTGCTAATAGTACTTAAGAGCACCGTAATGCCATATGTCTCAACAACATCAACAACAAAATACACTTTGCAAAATACTATAAAATTCTCATGATGTTTTTGTTAATGCATTTATGAAATATAAAAAGTGATGTGCTCATTAAAATAAACTGATTTTGGCCATACTGTCTTTTTCATTCTAAAATGGAAAAAAAACAATGTTTAAAACAATGAAAACCAAATGTCCACCAATATCCTACTTTATACACTCTCTGCTCCTAGTAACTAGTAACAATCATATTTACAGAAGAGTCTGATTAACCATTGGCAGAATTTATTTCTTCTGCAAAACCCATTTAGGAGGGCAACCTGTAACTCATTTCTAAATTACCAAAACACACACTCCTACAGACCTAGAAGCTCAATACTCTAATTCCACATGTATAGAGGCATTCTCGGTTACTTGGCATGAGGGGAAGGCACTCTGCACAAAATCAGAGGCACATTTGGTTATTATTGCTTCCCATGCTTTGGTGTGGAGCCCTAGTGTTAGAAAATAGGTTCTGGAAAGAATCCCTGGCTCATATTAAGCCATGAGAGCACCATAGTTTAGTCTGGAACAAAAGACTTGCTTAATGTAAAGAAAAGCCATTTCCAAATCTTATTTTTGTGACCTATCAGTTTAAAAACGAGCAGGCACCATCTTTTATCTCACAACCCACAATTGGTTCTTTCATAGGTTGTGGAGCATAATGTGTGAACACAGACCACTGGGTTGTTTAAGGACTAAGCAACCCAGCAGTTAACCCAACAACAAGCCATGGGTTAACCGCAGAGTTGTTGAGGAACAAACTACCATACGGTCAGGTTTCACACATCATACTGCACAACCTATGAAGGAACCGATAATGTGCTGCGTGGTAAAAGTGACCGCTCACCCCCAATTCTGTACAATAACCCATTGGTTTTTAAATTGATGGGCTGGCAATTACATGCGAACCAGCCTTTTGTCCCTTTTTATAAAATCTAAAGATACGCTTTACTGCTTTACTCAGTTTAGCAAAGGAAACAAGTTTTTCAAAAAGTCTAATTGTTCAATGTATCCATTTGGGGTGAGATCCACATGGCCATGGACTGGGTTCCCAGCATGCACTGGGCCTTGCATCCCCAGAAAAGCTATTATTGAAGGTAAGGGGACCTTTTGGGCTGAAAATGCAAAAACTGGCATCAAAAAAATACCTTCCAATCAGAAGCTATTTCCGCTCACACATGGATACTGGCCTTTGATGTTTAATACATGTAGTACTCATGCACAAATCAGGTGGCTGATAGCCTGTTCGTTCAAATGGGACTATGAAATAGCAATGTTGCCCACATCTCAAAATACATTTGTTAAAGAATAAGATGTATAAATTTAGATTAGCAGATTAAGTAGCAAAATGGAATAAGAAGTTATGTTGCAGACTTTCCACACATAAAACATCAAAAATATTTTTCTGGAGTATTCTTTCAAACATACACTTTTATTATTCTTGTGATATATGAATTATGCAAAAAGCAATTAAAATTAAACTAGCAGGAAAAAGGCGAGTGGCAATTGTGCAATAATTCTGAATAAAAATGAACGCATTTACTTGTACAAGCATCACGATTACTTGTTTTTCTAGCATATAATCTTCTTGCTGCCACTTTTAAAAATATGCATATATTTATCACTACAAAAAGCTTTCAATATGGGATTGTCAATCTATTCGCTATGAATGTTTTACTGTCATGTTTAACTCGCCAGTGCCCTTGAGAAACCAAATTTGCAAAGCAAAAAAAAAAAGGCTTGTAACCTTCAATTTTGCACAAGAATATTTTATGTCGTTTCAGTCATGGATCCTAGGAAATAAGTTTGTAATCAAATTAACGATAATGTTTGCCTTCAACACAGCATCACTAAGCTGCAGCACAGCGTTTTTCTTTTTCAATTTGTGCAGCGCCAAGTCTATTTTCAGAATTACTAAACATATCTTCTGACAAAAGAAAAGGAAAGGAAGGGAAAGGAAAGAAACAAGAGAAAATCAGAAATATTTTGCTTAATTGCATAGTGCGCATGTCTACGACTCCTGGACCCAACAATAGTTTGGAGCATTAAAGTTTGTTTTTCAATGTTTAATATTTGCCTCGTTTTCTTGACATACACTGGCAAAAAATAAATAAATTGCAATATAATACTTTCTGTTCTACATTTGCGCTTACAAGGGAGAAGCCTCAAACCAGGAATAGTCTTCCATCCTTTTAAGAATAAAATAACTTCTGTACCACATTTCGTTGCCCATATTACCTTCCTGACAAACTAACCGATCAGAAAAAAGGAACATTTCTATCTGAGTGTCGATGCTGCGAGATTTAGAAACAGACCTGTTGGTGACGCGATATGCACACACGACACTCTGAGAAGTTTGATATTTCTCCCTGGTAATGAAAGACTGAATAGGCTCAATGTCCAAGTATTTCTACAAGTTAAAAACCAACAATTTCATAAGGAAACAATTTTGGCCAACATGATCAAGGTCATCATGGAGGACAGGCAACCCAGGAACTTATTTAAGCAAGCTGCTGGGAATGTCATTTTGTTCTCTTTTTTTATTGTCTCTTTTGGTACTGATATAAATTAGTCTGGGACCATACCGTAAGTACTGAACATACTGTCAAACCCGACTTTCAGATTTGCAAATTATAGTATAAAGGAAAGTTTAAATTTTCTACACAGCTAATAGTCCCTCAAAAGGAAAAGAACTGTTGCTAGGATAGAAAGCTTCACAAAAATATCCAAGTAAGTGGGCATAAGCTAACAATAAAATTGCTGGATGTTGGGCCATGGCAGCCTTAGAAAGAGAAGAGCAGCAGGAGGCACAACCCTAAAATCCAAGGGAAAATCTAGCATGCAGGCAAGCAGCTAGCTAGGAAGTTGCACACAGGCCTATATCTAGCAGCCAGCCAAGCAGTCAAGGCTGTTTGTTGTGCATAATAAGTCAAAAATTGGCCTAAAACCAATCAGATCAGGACAAATCAGGGCTGAGTGACTGGAACCTAATTAGCATACATAACCCAGGGAACATTCTGACCTGCAGCCCAAGCTGGCTCAATTGATGAGGGCAGCAGATCGAATGATTGCCATTCATCAATCAAATGACTTTCATAATAGTATCTAACAAAACCACACATCGATCTGTTTAATCTTTCCCAACTGACAAGTTCATATGAAGGTACTATTGATATCTTTTGAACAGATCTCTATGATTTCCTTCAAATCAGAAACATTCTCTGGAATTTAAATCAAGCTTATTACTTAATCAGAAACACAGTTAATTCTAATGTTTACCTTTAAAATAGGCTATTTTAAAACAAATGATTGTCACACTGCATTACATACATGTTTTTCGCTATAAGCCTTTGAACAAGGCAACTGGCTCACCAATACAAAATCCCCTGCAATAGCACATTCTCCATGCTCTCACTGTATGCAGTACTCCATGCAAAGCCATCTTTCAACAAAGACCCATTCTGTCATCTTTGTACACAACTGCATTTGCATGGTTGAACATGTGTCAATTACTGTGTAATTTCCACATATTTAAAATAATAATGAATATGTACTGCACAATGTCTTCATCTCTGAAGTTTTCTCTCTCAATAGTAAAACCTACCTTGTCCTACCCTTAACTTATTATAGATATATCATCACTATCAATAATAACAACAGTATAACAAATATTTATTGCATTTGAACAAAATTGTGAGCCAGAAATATTGAGAAGCCAGAATTCTCAGCAACGAGCAAGTGTGCCAGTACTGGCATACTGCTCAATTACTCCTGCTTGTCTCTTCCTGCAACCAAGAATTACCAGCGATATAAAAAATATCAATGACTTGGCTAACATGATCACCATGGGTTAAACAACCCACGGTGGCTTGCTTTCGCTGCAGCACATGCTGGGCGCCATTTGCCTAATTGCCCGCCCAGGCGCAGCTTGTTGCGTTGTCCAAACCTGGGTTGACTGGCTTGTTGGAGGGGGAAACAACCCTCAAATAAACCAACAACAGTCCATGGATTATTTGAGGGTTACTTCCTCCTCCAACAAGGCATGCCCCACCCGACAAGCCGTGCCCAAGTGGATTAGGTAAATGACGCCCAGCACGTGCCACAGCTTAAACAAACCATCATGGCTCATTTAACCCATGGCGATTGTATGAACTGCCCCATGATTTCTGCACTCTAACAAGCCATTTTTGAAGGCAGGATTTATAGTTAGCTTATTAGATCCTAGCTTGTTAGAGACAAACCAAGGACTGAGTTCAAATGAAACTTCCGCATTTCCCATGCAGCCAGTACACTTCCTTGTTATTGATAAGCCAGAATTCTCAGCCATTCTAGCTTATCCTTTTGTACAAACATAGCCATTCTCTTATTCAACACTATAGAGTTCTCTCACAGCAGCTAATAATCTCAATGCCATGGTCAAGGAAAGACATATCTTTCACCAATTTCAGCCTAAGCAGATGTTCACTTGATATGCTGAAGAATGTAACTGATGTAGTACTATGTTTAAATTTAGTTACCATAGGCCAGTGCAGATGTAATACAGTGGCTGGATCACACAGTGGTTGCGTTCAGACAACACAATAGTCAATGGAGGGTTTATAGTCAACTCCACAGTTGATTATTGAGGGTGTACTCCCCACATGACATGATTATAATCAACTATGGTGTGGATTAAGGCCAGTGTCGAGTTGACTATTAGTCAACGGTGTGTTTGATTAACACATCCCCTGTCCTCTCTCTCCCCCTTCAATTCTTCCGCTGGTATCTCATCAGCCATTGTGAGTTCTGCCGGTTGGAGCAGAGCAGCCACCACCGCTTTGGTCACTCTTGCCAGGGGACTCTGTATCTGCTGAAAATAACCAACTGTGCGCAACAAAATAGTCAACAGTGCCTGACACTCAACACGATAACCAACGGTTGTTCAAATAATCAACTCTGCACAGCATTGCTTTTTTGGGTTGGTTATTTCAGCAGAATAACCAACCATGGAATTAAAAAGACTATTTAACCTACCGTTGGTAATCATGTTGTCCAAACCCAGTCAATCTCTCCCTCTCAAGTAAGATTTCCCTCCACTCTTCCTTGGCAATCCTAATCCTTATTTGAAATGATGTTGACAGTGTGCCGGTATACCATAGTCTGTCTTATACCTGTATCTACCCACAGTTGGGAATGAACCACTACATTTTTAAAACCACGATAAATCATTCTAATCGTAATGATTTTCCACTTTACACGAAAGACCGATTATTAATTAGACTGCTTCACAAAACAAAAAGCAAAATTAAAAAGAAAAACAGTATCAGTACAGTACCCAAATTAGAAAGCAATAAATATTTCCAGCAACAGCATGTCATTATGTCAATATGATCAAATCTCTTTTATAGCATTTATTTCAAATATCAGTCAATCAAATAAAAATGGTACAGATCACACTGCTGGCCCACTTTAGATGGGGCAATGTTCCAACTTAGCTATTTACCTCCTTTAGAGAGAAAAAAAGATTACTTCCGTGTGCCTTAATTCTTTCTACATTTCATCATTTTTACAAACCCTAAAATTGCTTAATGGGAATAATTATCCTCACAGGTGGGATGAAGGGATGGTGAAAAATATCTTGCCGTTATAACAGTCTTTAAACCACATTTTACTTACATCAACAGGGACCAAAAGGCTTTTGCCAAGATGCTGGTTAAAAGAAAGGCACCAGGCTTCAGTGTAACCATTCATATTAGGAACGTATTTCCGTATTGTCTCATCATTCAGTCGTAGCCATACGCCATCATCATTGTGGATCTATGAAGAAAGAACACAAGCTATAGGCTACTTCGGCAGCAGACGATAAAGGACTGCAGATCATGGATAACACAGCTGCAAAGGAGTTCAACCTTGAGGTTATTTAACTGAAGATTTTTTTTAAAGAGGTTCATGAAATTTCAAGCAGTTTAAGATTATGGATGCAGTACAAATAATTATGTTAAAAGATTTTCACGATAATCCTATATATCTACAACAATAATGTAACATTGAGATATGGGAGCCTGTTCTGGAAAAGCAGTTGATACACCAC
The DNA here is from genome assembly GCA_029215795.1 of Anniella stebbinsi. Taxonomy (NCBI): domain Eukaryota; kingdom Metazoa; phylum Chordata; class Lepidosauria; order Squamata; family Anniellidae; genus Anniella; species Anniella stebbinsi. Next base: position 163,105,965 of record JARDYH010000001.1, on the reverse strand, counting down.
TTTTGAAAATTGGAAATAGTAATTTGTTGGCATCTTGTGTCTTACGACTGAACTGTTAAAATTGTATAAAAATAATTATTTACTACAAAGGGGAAGAATGACTGGAAATATAGAGATTAAATTGTATAATCACGTGAAAAACCAGATCTAGGCACGCACAATAGAAGGTTTGCAAATTTTCCATATTTTATCTGGAACAAGTTGGCTTTTGTAATAGGTACAAATATTCTACTTATATAGAATAGAAGCATTCAAATTTCCTGAAGAAATAATTTCTCCAGAAACTTAGCTGACTTGAGATAAAGCTGAATAATCAACTGAAACTTTTAAATGTTAACACAATGGCCCAGTTCGCACATAACAACAATCCATGTCCAAACCATGGGTTCTTAGGGCCAAGCAGCAGTGAGTGAGACTGCTGCCGCTGCATAATTACAATTATCTAGTAGAAACAAGCAAGTGTATTTGTCGATTATGCTTTCAATTAATTCCTAGGTTGTTATCATGAGGCCTGAACCTGAAAACTGGATTCTTTAGGAGTTAAACAACCAAGAGTTAACTCAACAACAAACCATGGGTTAAATCTGTGTTATGTAATGTTTAAACAACCCTGAGTTTCTGGGTTTGGATGTCACAATAAAAACCCAGGAATGGGGTGTTCCAGGGTTAATTGAAAACATAATCAACAAGTGCACTTGCTTGCTTCTAGTCAATATTGATAATTCCTGGGTTAAACAACCCAGCAATTGCCATTACATATGAACCAGGTCAAAGAGAAAAGCAAAAATGCAATATTGAGCATGAGTTTAAAGCAACATAGAAAGCAAAGTGGCTAGCAAAATGAAATGATTCAGCGGCTCATTTATGCTGATTTACCTAAATACGATCACCAATATCCAAAGATCTTAATACATCAAAAGGCTTGCATGCACTCAGTGGGATTTCAGACTTATTTGTCTTTGAATAGCAGATCCCCATTCCACATCACAAATTGCTTTTGAAACTATTACGTTTCAGAGAGGATTATATGGCCTGGGATGGCTTCTATTCCAGAACCCTAAATCCACTGGCCATGTGAGACTTAGTCATGAGGTTCATTGATGCTGGCCTGTACGCATAAGTGGTAATTTAATCTTAATTTCAATTTCATATACATTGCTTGCAAGTTACCTCATCAATAAAGGTAATGGATCCATTGACTTTTACTATGCCTATCTGCTCACTCTGAAGGGAAGGGTGGCTACGGATACGCAGCCCTGCACTGTCCTTGGCCACAAATTTGCGAACCTAAGAAAAGCAAAGAGACAGTAAGGTAGAGAAACCTGGAAAAGAGCTCTTTTTTTTTAAGGAGTATAAAGATATGGCTTCAGATTATGAAAATCCACAGTGCTCAAGTGAAAGCCTCCTAACAGCTATAGTCTGCATCTAGATTTTCCAAGACTGATACGAAAAGCTTCAAATTCATTCTCTCTCTTTTTGGAAGCCATATAGAAAAATAGGTTCAATTAAAAGAGTTGTACACATGCACACAAACTAAATTAGATAACAAAATTTATGTTAAATAGGATAGAAGCACTAGTCATAATAAATTGAATTATATGGTGATCTAGCTATTCTTAAATACAAATATGTAAAACTGGAAAGAGCTTATTATGGTAAGGGCATGGTTTTAAGTCACCTTGGTTAAGCTAAGAAGGTTTGGAGCTGGTCAGTGTCAGGAGGGGTGACCTCCTCGGAACTCTCTGTATACTTTAAGTTCCATGATGGAAGAAAGATGGGATATAAATGCACCAAGTCTATGTAAGATTGCTTTTGCTGCTCCTCATTTAAAAGTTGCTGGGAACAGAAGACTCAATAGGACTAAACTCTTGTGCCTAGTTTTTCATATACAAATCCCAGTGAAGCCAGTGAGACATAGCCTCGCTTAAGTCATGTTAGGACTACGCTTAAAATTTGGACTTCTTTTTAAAGCTTCCTTTGAAATATTTGGCAAACTGAGGAAGAAATCTGCCTATGGCAGGGGTGTAAATCCTCAGGACCATGGTCCCAATCCGGACGCCCAATTCAACTCTCCAACGTTCCCAGATGGCCATATCTTCTCCTGGATTTTTAGGAAATAGCTGATTTTGCTTTATTGGACTTGCTGGGAAGACTACTGAGAAATTGCTAACCCACCTCTTTTAAAACAATATAAGATGTCTTACTATGAAATGTAAATGCCAAATGTTAATGATAAACAATTAAGAATTTGAAAATGTAATTAAGTAAAAGGTAGTAATAATATTAAAGAGAAGATTCACAAAACCACAAGCAGGTTCACAATGAATTCTGTGTAACTGGCATAAAAAAAACAGTTGTCAAGATGATATCCAAACTAAGATGGTATCCAAAGAAAAAATGCTGAGTTAAAGCCTTATCGTTTGGGCTATAGGGTTATTCGAGTAATGAATGATGCGAGACTGTATTATTTCAGGTGAAAAGTGTACTTAAAGCACCAATTCACATGATCAAACAAGCCACCATGGGACAAAGCTTTCTTTTAGTAATTAATGAGCAAAATTATTGTGTAAGATATATGCATTGAAAAGCCAGATATACAGATATCTGAAAAAATATATAGATTTAGGTTTAATTGGCAAATTTTGAGTGAGACATCTTCTCAAAGGCAACACAGAATTGATCAGATCTAGCCAAAAAGGAATATGTGTACACCTTTTTTGTACATTCTATTTTTTTAGGAATGTTTAGTAGCAATAAGATTTCTCGTTTTTAAGCAATTAGAACTAAAAGTCTTAAAATAAGAAATGTTTAGAAAACTCTATTTCCTCTTAAGCTATTAAATTCTAAAAATCTTTAGTGAGCTCTGTTTAATAGCAAGAAAATGTTTTATTTTAAGCAAGTTACATTTCAATGTGATGTTACAAGCATATTTCTAATAAAATAAAAATGGATCAAAAGATTTCACCCCCCCCCTTACAAATTAGCATAAAACCAAAATTGAATCCACTTAGAACAATTTTTGGTATATGCTTTGCCTGAAGTGTACTGATGAACTATGGGTATTTCATTGGCATACCCATAAAGGCTTCCTAAATACTGGAACTGTAGTCTGAAAACGCTCAGCAAAAGCCAGATACATAACACCCTGCTCCCCCACCCCACTTTCCCTGACACTGATCATTTGGATTTGCATGGGCTTCCCCCTCCCCCCAACACACATTCTAAAAAGTTTCAATGCCTCTCCTAAGGCTCAGTTACAGGCAATAAGAGCTTTAAGCTAAAACATGCTGGTATGTTTGCATTTTGGCCCGGTCTCTTTGGCCTTTGGCCTTGTCCAACAAGGGAATGCGCCCCCCCTCCCCCGAGAGCTTCTCCGAAACTGAATTTGGCCTTCAGGCTGAAGTAGGTTCAACGCCTATGCCCTATGGTTATACATTTTCCCTCCCATTGTGAATAGCAGGCATGGTGGTGGGGGCTGATTTCTGACTCATACTGTAGTATGGGGCAAAGAGTTAAAGCTTCCTCCCTGCATGGTCCCAATCTGGCTCCCCTCAGCTTTGCTATCTAAGGCCCCATTTTCACAACGCTGGGAGTGCTGCGCCGTGACGCCTCCCCGGCATTGCGCATCGCATTGACACCCCTTACGCCAGTCCTGATGTAAGGGTCGCAACGGCGCCTTTTCCTTTGTTGCGGCGTGGCTGCTGCTGGAGGGGGGACTAGGAGCCTCGGCTCCCCTACTCCCAGATAAGTTTTTTAAAAACATTTTTTACAAAATGTGGGGGGGGAGGACAGCAGAGGAGCGTCGGTATTTTTTTTAAAAAAAAATTAGAACTTTAAATGAGGGGGGGAGGACTGCTGCAAACTAAAAATGTCACACGAAATGGCTGACTTTTTTAGTTCGCGGCAAAGGACCTTTGCCCCAGATGGCTTCGCACTGGCAGCTGCGTCATGTAACGTAACTGCTGCCAGTGCGAAGCCATGTCGACAGAAACTGCCCATCTAGAGGTACCCTAGCTAATGATGTGGGGCATATTCTGGTGTTAAGCGAAAGACAGGGTTCTTCTTTTCCATTCCATGTCAACAAAGGGTTGTGACTGCAAATTGACTTGCCTTTAAAATAAAGGATTATATATTTTTTAAAAAGTCATGATAACCCACATGTTTGTATGCATTTAGAACACTCCTAAATGTGATAAAAATTGAAAATATATTTGTTCGGATATGTTTGGCAAAGAGTGAGGATGAGCTGCAGTTCCCTGTTGAGTTGTCAGCTCATTTCTGTGGAGCTTGTGAAAGGGCCTGAGAGGTCATAAGCATATCTGGCGATGGCTGTTACAATTTCTTGTGGGTTAAAATACTTCAAGTAGGAAATCTGATATAGGAAACATCTTGCAATAAATACTGTTACCTAATAGGTCTCTAAAATGTTTGTGGTCATAAATAATGTTGCTTTGTATAGTGTTAATCAAGGAACATAGCAATGGCCATCCTGTATTTAGAGGTGCTTCCGGATGGAGAGCCTCTACTACTGCCACCATCTTTTTCGCCTTAATGGATTGGGGCGGTGGGGGAGGGGGGAGGAGACAACAGACAGAAGAAGTAGGAAAGCACAAGAAGGTTACAAGTGGAAGATGATTTTGTTTGGATCGCCAATAAAATTATGTTACTGAGCAAGGGTGATAAGCACGATGAAAACCTCACCTGGGAGCTTCTGAAGCTTTATGCTCTAAACTCTGAGCTCTGGCAGTTAAAAAATATTGCATAATATAGGTCATGTATTTACATTCACTAATGCCATTTCAATTTCAAAAAATAATTTTACTTCCGATACCTTGTTTGGTAAAGGCTCTGCTTTCGGTTTTACCAACTGGGTTCCTGGCGGTATCATTCCTTTTGGGGGATCTTTTACTTTTACTTCTAGTCCAGCATCTGTAAAGTAAGGAAATTATTATGACGTGCAAAGGGTAAATAAGAAACCTGAATGACTGCTCGAGAGTTGTTTCATTCAAAGTGTATTATATTTCAGTCCTTGGCAATGCAAAATTATGCTGTAAGCATCTATCTTGTTCAGTGAACACGAGACTCTGATATAAATGCAGTATAAACCTGTGATACACATCACGCATGAGAAATGTGACTCCTGAATCTAAATGCATGTCATTTTCTCAAAAGGTCTACTTTTGAAAATATCCATTCTGTTTAGACAATGTGGTACAAGGACCCATTACAAAAACAAAGAGTAACAAGCCTAGATGTTCCTTAACAAATTAATTCAAGTCATAAATCAATGAAGGCTTAACTATATGCATGCGAGTGCATTTAAAGATCCAGCATTCGAATCGTAGCACAGGAAATGGAGTAGATTATAAAAGGGTCTCAATCAATTAACCTTCTTTGCCTTGTCAAGATGACAGAAATGCTTGTGCTTCATGAAACCTTTTATCTGTCAAGGACTATTTGGAAGAAATGCATACATAAACATAATTCCTTATAAAGCATCTCAAGGGCTGCTTCACACAACATGGATTCCAGAAGAGCATAACAGGATACACGTGGAAAAGTGTCGTTTGAAGAAACTGCATTAACTATCAGCTCACAAAGGACCATGAAGAGCTATTCTCTACCTAAGTTGTCATGCAAGGGCATGACATGACTGGGTAGCAAAGGACTCGTCGTTGGCATTTCAATCTTAAAACTTATATAAGGCTGAGGCTGCAAAGAGAGACATCCTGAGCCTAGTCTCTATATGTGATAGTGGGAGAGAGCTCAAGCTAGCCTAGCAGGGATATGCTCAACCATCCACTATGGAAATAAAATTAATTACTATTAATATTAGCTATCATTTATACACTGTCAATTAAATCTGTATTCCAATTGTTAGCTCTGCCAGATTTCCTGATATGTTTTATTTTCAAGAATTTTAAATATGATTTGGAAGTAGAAAGAAGGGGCAGGGAAATAGTCTTTGATCAAAACTTGTTCTCTTCTAACCTTTAGAGAACATTTGTTAAGATCCATCATATGCAATTTTTGGCATTTTGTTATGGATCTACTAACACGTTGACACTGTACAAAGATGAGGAGTTTTGATATACCTATTTCAATGCCATCAATTGTAACGTGAATGGTGTAGAGACCAACTGCTCCTGGAGTCCAGTTAGCACAGTATGTACCATCATTGTTGACTCTTATCAACATGTTTTCACTTGGTCTAGAAAAAAAAATGGATATTGAAATCACAACAATCCACCCACCACTTCTACATTAATGCAGGTCGTCAGCTTATACTTAGAAAATTCAGCACTATACGATGAAATACCAGAAAAACAAATCGCATCACACAGTACGATCTCCTCTGCAAACGTTATCTGAACCTCCTGGGTATCTCCACCTTTTTCCTCCTGGTGCATCTGCTCAGCATTTGCTAGGATTCCTATACTTGTGCAATGCCATGCCCCCAACATTAGACTTGTTTTTCTCAAAAAGCACCACCACCCCTCACCAACGGGAAGCTTATTTTAAAACTAAGGGGAATTTAAAAAATGGTTCGTGATATAGCATGGAGGTTGCTGTGAAAAGAAAAGGCAGTGGGTGGTAACAAATCCCACTAGATGCATAGATGCCCTTGGATGAGCCTATGGCAGCTTAATCCTAAAGCCTTTCCTGGACAGGGATAACCTAGCCACAGTAGTCCATGTGCTGGTAACTTCCCAATTAGACTACTGCAATGCACTCTATGTGGGGCTGCCCTTGAAGACAACTCGGAAGTTGCAGATGGTGCAAAATGCAGCAGCTAGACTGCTCACTGGAACATCCTATAAAGACCATATAACACCCATCTTAAAATAATTGCATTGGCTACCTATATCCTTCTGGTCGGAATTCAAGGTGTTGGCAATGACGTTTAAAGCCCTAAACAGCTCGGGACCTCGATACTAGAGGGAGCGCCTCTCCCTAGATATACCTGCTCGAGATCTGAGATCTGTTGGGATGCCGCATCCCACCAACATGAGACATACATTACGGTGGGATGTGGGAAAGGGCTTTCTCTGTTGTGGCACCCCACTTGTGGAATACCCTCCCCCTTGGAGGCCTGACTGGCGCTGACACTGGCTCCATTTAGGTGCCAAGTTAAAACGTGGCTTTTTATTAAAGCATTTGAGGGCTAAATCCTCAATGGTTATACATAGTTTTAATTGTTTTTAATTGTTTTATTGCTTTAAAAAATGTCTACCGGTTTTAATGTGTTAACAATTTAATAACTTTTTAGCTATGTAAATTATTTAGGTTTATATTGTTCTGATTTTATCTGTACGCCACCCTGAGATCCCAGTGATAATAGGGCGGGATACAAATGTTTTAATAAATAATAAATACTAAATTCTGATAAATGCAGGCATTTAGAAAAAAAAAACATAAATGAAAAGGTTATAATTAAAATAGAGGGGGAACCAACCACTGAGCTACAAAGTTTAATACAACTTTCCCCACATTTAACGTAAGTAAAATAAAAATGTGTTTTACATGGTTTTTCTTGAATATGGTGTTTTCTGAACTACTGTTACCAGAACAGGTTTGTGCTAGTCATAAAAAATACTATCCTTCAACAGAAAGTCACGTACAAACATGAAATCAATTTTTAAAATTATATAGAAGATAATTTTCAAGATTCTTTTATGTTTTACATTTTGTACAGAATTATTACCTCTTGGGTGTCGGCGAAGCAAAGCGCAACTCTTCGAAAGAATAATTTTCATATATCTATAAAGCAAAGAGCACATCAAACAGCATCCATTGTAATACTAATTGCAAGAGCTACAAGTTGGTTTCTCAGCAATGAAGTGTGGTATAGACAATCCGAAATAGGATGAAATTGCTCCATCCCTGAAAAGAATATTCTGAATAGGAAAGGAGTTTTTCGAGCAGCTACTGTCTTTATTTAATATGCTTCTGTCTCCCAACTCTCATATAACTAGACCAGCCCCTCTGGAATGAAGTGAAGCCTATTTTCTCCATGACACCTTGGCCTGTCTGCTGAGAACATAAAGAAATACCGCTTAACTTCAATGGTTTTGTAAGGAAATATAGGGGATGCGCCATAACCACTCACTTGAGTCAAGCATTCTTTCTTTTGACAGGGATGAGAATTTCCAGTCTTGAACTGAGGGATCTTATCAAGCCTTGGCGGGAGCAGGGGAGGATGCAAAGCACACATTCATACACAAACACGCCATCCCTCATCCCAGCGATCCTGCAGCAAGATCGCTGTGCGGGGAGGTTGCAAGGCTTTCCCTGCTAGCGCTTGCACTGGCAGTACAACACCTGCTCTTATTTCTGTTCAGTGGTCAGAGATGAGAGGGCGAATTCCCTTGCTAATGCTAGCTAGGAAAATCTTGCCCTTAGCATCGATCAGTGACCTGAATTTAAAAGTGGACTTTTCCTTCCTGGGAAAGTGACCAGGGTCCCCAACAGTCCCATGGACTGCACCAGGAATGGACAAGGGCCTCACGGAGCTGCAGGTTGTGCTCCCCTGCTCTAGTTAATCTTGCAATTCCTCTTCCTCAGAGGATCAATGTCTAAAAACCAATGACTTAAATATCACAATTTACCTTCATCATTGTAATAGCAATATAGCGAGCTTCCTTCACTATCATTGGCTCATACGAAGCATCAAGTTTTGGGGACGGAAGCCCTCCGAAGGTCATGTCAGTGCCAGACATAGATGCACCTGCAGGACTGCCAGGTATTCGTTGCAGTTTTTTGGCCTGCTCTTGCTGCAAACTAGTTTTTTTCTGGGAAACAGGAATTGCTTTGACTTCCACCTGAGAATATAATTAAAAGACCTCAAAAAATGGCCAGCAATATCTAACATATCTGAATTGTTTTGGAAATATATCCTATTTTTCAAAATGCACTTTCTATCATCAGAAGAAATCCTTAGAAATTGTTTTCACTAACCTACCAAAGGTCAGGAAAAACGTGGTTAGTTCACAGGTTTGCAGAGCTTCTAAATTTCATTTTTTGGACTTCATTAAGAAAATTAAAAAATGAAGTCCCCCAACGAAAAGTAAACCTTGGCTATATAGTCAAAGTGGGAGGCTGAGCCTCAAAAATATTCAACTAGCTGTCAACCACAGATGAAATAAACAAACTAATATTGCTTCTTAAATCTCTTATGTATTGCAATTTTTAAAAACACAGGAGCTGCAATGTTTTTAAAAAGAAAATTCCCAAACACCAAAATGGTTAAAACAAACACTATAGTAGACACATATACCAAAAGCATTGTTGATCGCTATCTGAATTAAACTTCAATATGCTAGTTCATGGAATCATAGAATAGTAGAGTTGGAAGGGGCCTATAAGACCACCAAGTCCATTCCCCTGCTCAATGCAGGAATCTGCAAATTAGAAAACTAAGCCATGGGGGGGGGGGGGGGGAGTTCAGCCTTATATCAAGTAGTACTTTACTAAGAGAGCAATCCTTTGGCTCCTGGGAGAGTATCCCAGGGACCACAGGATTGCGTGGAAAAACTCTTCCAAGGTTGGAAACAGCATTCTGACCTCGGAAGGGAGAGTTTGTGATTTGACAACCCACCCCACCCTCCAAAGTTGAAAAAGTGACCGAGGAGAAGGAAAGGAGCATTCCAGTCAGTAAGAGGAGAGGAGGCCAGGATACAAGATATCCTAAGCCCCCTTCCTTCCCCTCTCATTCAGTGAAAAGGAGCTGGGAGGGCAGGGAAGCAAAGATCACCTCCTCAGCTCCTCTCTCCTTGCTGGCTTCTGCCTAGCAAGGCATAGGAATATCAGAAGCCTCACAGTACGGAGGGTTCTGAGCAGCAAGGATGCAATCAATAGGACTGCGCCCTAAATCCTACATATTTCTTTTTTAAAAATTCAAAATGCCACACTGTGTGTGGGGAATCTACCAGTTACATTATTGAAAGGTCATTAGTAGTTCATAAAATATTACCTTCATGTTAGGAACGTGAACAACATCACCATACTGGTCTTTTGTCTGCACAGTAATAATGGTAGGCCAGCCACATCTGATGTCATCTTTATTCAGAATCAAAGATGTTTTCTGAGGATCTGCATATGAATCTGGTTGAAGCCATCTGAAACCGGAAGGATAAAATCATTAAGCTTATATTTAAAACCCTCTGTATTAACATGCTTTGTAACAATTCATTATCAGAGAAGCATCTACAACATTTACATTTAGAAAACATATAAATTATGTATTACAAAAGGCAAGATAAAGCTATGAAGTACAATAAAAGATGTTATGTTCCTACAACAGTTAACATAAGATACTATTTTATCTTTTCAACAAAGCCTTCTGTCCACATCTACAGATAAAAACACTTGCTTAGATTTATACTTAGAATTTGTGCCATTTGTAATTATTGTTTTTTTAAAAAAATTAAGGATCAAAATGGTATGCTCTTTCCTGTGCTTATTAAAAGCTCCAAAGACAACTAAACATAAATGGCAGGGAAGCACACATTTTTCAAAGTATCCAGCATAGGATCCTAGAACAAAACTTTAGAAGCATAGTGTGTGCCATATTTCTTTACTCGAAACGAAAGCATCTTAACAGTAATGGTCATGGATATAAACTAGTCATCATGATACCTTGCAAGCCGTCCACCACTTGATCCTGGTACACAGGAAATGAAATCCTCCAAAAATGACTGTTCGTTGCTTTGTACTTGCAGTGGGAGATTTCCTTCTAGTGCCTCCAAGATAGTTGGTGAATGAGACAATGCTAAGCCTTTACCCAGGATTCCCGAGTGAGATTTACAAACCTGGTTAGGGTTGAGAAAATATGAAACTATATCTAAACAACTTTATTGCCTTTTAAAAGAAAGTTATCTTTGGTAATAAATTCAATTATTTTTTAAAATTTGCATCCAATTAAGAGTCCCGAAAATTATGGACATTTACAAGTGAATAATTATACTACAAAAAATCGTATAATTCCAAAATTTAAACCGATTAAACAGAAACATCAAAAAGGGGGCATTCTCCAAAAATCCAACGTTTATCTCCCAGCAATCTATAGTTTAAGGGTCTTGTGGACTTTCCCCTCTCATTGCCCTCCTAAAAAGGAGCAAAACTAGGCGTCTCTCTTTTGGAAGTTCAACTAACAAGACGGCGTCCCTTTATAAAGTACAGCCTATCAAGATACATGAATAAATGAAATGAAATAGATTTGTATAGTTAACAAATGTACACTGCACAGTAATTTATATGTGGGTAGCTTACAAAGACAGACATTTAATTAGTGAAGAACACTAACTCTGGAGAAGGAATATCAGAGCAGTGTAATCAAATGAAAGGTTGCTTGTGTGGGTCAAGGGAGAATGCCTTGAGCAGTGTGACTTTTAGGTCATATCGCACCACATCCTAGTTTTACTGCAAATACAGGAGAATTATTTCATCAGTAACTTGTTCACAATAATTCAAGCCTCTTTAAAAGGAAAAAAGGAAAGACAGCCAAGCAATAAAGCTCAGGAAGGAACCTGAATAAAGTTTGTAGATTTACACTGCCATCCAGAACGGAAGCTCCGTTCAGAGCAGGAACTGGGTATGCAGAAAGGTGTATTTCACACTCCAGTAAGGTATGTTTAACAGTGAGGAGAAATCAAGCATGGACATGGGTGGGGCCTCTGCATGCAATAGATACTGAGGGGATACTGAGGGGTTCAGACTCCATGCCCAATGCTAAGTCAAGCAAGAATAATTTCCTTTAGTTCTTGATTGACACACTTGGCCAGAGCTGAAGTAATGGTTTCAGCTTAAAAACCTTATTCTTGGTCTGGTCTTCCCACAACTCTTGCCAGTGGTCTCTCATCTTGGACTTAAAAATGGGGTAAAGTCACCCAATAGACCTTTCACATGTTTAAAATCAGAGTGGGTTGATTTTATTAAAGATTAAATAACTTTCAATAAATAAAAATAAATGAATGGACAGAGTAGTACCTGAGGAATTATATATAAAAGTGCAGCCCAAGCCCGTTGTTTACTCTGGAACTTCAAGTCTGTCTAAGCAAATAACCAAGTAGCTAGATTTGACTGGAGTGGAGAGCCAGTTTGGTAGAGTGGACAGTGTGTCTGTCTTTGACTAGAAAAACATAGGTTCAAATTCCCACACAACCATGAACAACTAACAACTTTTAGCATAATGTATCTCACAGGGGTGAGGGTCACACACTCACACACATTAATATACTGTTTTTTTATTTATTGTAAGACTTACGCAAACCAAATTAAACCATTTGTGACAATTCACAAAGCCCCTTAAATGTTTATTTCGATGGAGAGTAGCAATTGTTTACCTGCAGAGCAGCCTCTTCCAGTATCTCAAGGTCTTCTTCAAATTCATTGCCTGTTTACAAACAGTAAATAAAGTCATGAAATCAAACTACAATTTAAAGCTTTAAAAGGATACTGCACTTTTCCCAAAGCCATTCCATGTGATGAACTAAGTAACTGGCTCTTCCCTTAATCTTATTTTTAGAAGTCAGAGAAAAGATTGTTGCTCACTTACTCGAAAAGGGATTTCTTTGTGCATGTAAATCAGGCGGGTCTTAGGTGACACCTAGTGGTCGAGGCAAAATCGCTGCTCCAATTAAAGCTTTGAACTGCCTTTCCTGCCCTTACAGCCCAGTTCCCACTGACAAGCTCAGGAAGTACTTAGATCAGTGAGAACAGCGAAAACGCAAGCAAGAAAAAGAGGATACCTCACACTCTCTGCAGACAAGGCTTGGAAAGAAACAAAGTGTGACAAAAATAGGAAAAGTAACCCTACCAGCATAAAGCAGCTTAAAAGGAATTTGAGTCAAGGGTGCAGCCCTGATGTTCTGTTTTACATACACAAAGAAATCCCTTTTATGGATAAGTGCATGTAAACAGTACATCAGGTGGGACATACCAAAGCTTGACTCATGTAGGGCAGGATTCAAAAAAGTAGTAGCTGCTTAATGTCTGGGAGAGACGTGCTGTAGGACACTTTTTCCAAAGGCCACCTCAAGCAGAGGCATAGAAGCCAACCTTATAATGTTTAACGAAGATGCTAGGATTTGCCCAGGTAGCTGCCCTACAAATCTCATGCAGTGGAGCATTAAGGGAAAAAGCTGCTGAGGTCACAGCTGCTGTTGTAGAATGGGCAACAATCTTGGTTGGTGAAGACAACTTAAGGCAGGAATAGGTTAGGGAAATACACACCTGTAGCATCTACTCAGAGTGGCATTAGAAATCTTCCATCCCAAGGAGGCAGGATGAAATGGCAGGAACAGGAAATCTGTCTAACGAAAAGTTTTAGTTCTGACTATATAAACTATATAAAAATTGGGTTTTTTGACAGAAGAGTAGATAGTGTGGAATCCTAATGCTTGAGTGTGTTAGGCTTGAGTCCCATAGTCAAACCACCTTGCAGAAATACTGAGCTGAAATCCTTTTCTTAACACACCAGCTAGAGAAAGTATTTCATGTACTCTGGTACATTCTATGGGTAGATGGTCTCCTTGAGGCCAACATAGTCTCAATTACTGCAGGGGAGAGGCCTGCTTTGGCGAAATGTTCCCATTCAATTTCCAAACATGTAACTGAAGCCACACAGGGTCTGGGTGAAGATGTCCCTGAGACAACAGATTTTCCCACAAAGGGAGAGGATGGGGGGAGGTGCTCCCAAATTGATCAGGTAGGAAACCAGGGTCTCCGAGGCCAAAACGGAACCACTAGAATGAGCTTCGACTTTTTTCCGTTCACCTTCCGCAGAACCCTGGAGAGGAGAGGGAGCGGTGGAAAAGCATATGGAAGCCCTGTGGGCCATGGAAAAGATAGGGCATCCATCATCGCCACTGCTGGAGTTGCATGGTGGGAGAAGAACCTGGTGATTGGCTTCTGATGCAAGCAGGTCCACCTGAACCATTCCAAAATGGAAGACTATCTCTTCGAAGACTTCTGGGTAAAGCAACTATTCTCCTTAGTTTAGCTGCTTTCTGCTGAGGCAGTTGGCCTGAGTATTCTCTCCTCCACTTAGATATTCTGCAGAGAGGGAATCTAAATGATGTTCTACCTAGCAAAGGAGACAGTCTACTTCTGCTTCTCCCTGATGGTTGATGTGTGCTTTTGCCATGACATTGTCTGTCCAGAGGAGGACTGACCAGAGGGGAAGTACTTGTGCAAAGTGTGGAACTGCCAACCTGGTTGCCTAGAGTTCCAAAAGGTTGACAGGAAATTGCAACTCCTTTGAGGACCAGGTTCCTTGAATCATCGTCCCCTTGCACAGAGCTCCCCATCCAGATAGGCTGGTGTCCGATGTAATCACTGTTTTTGGAGGTCCTGAATGGGGACCCTTCTCTGCAAAACTGGGAGGAGGAGCCACCAGCGGAAGGAAGTTCGAACAATCTTGGACAGGCAAATATGCAATGACGTCTTACTACTATGTCATTTTGGAAAGGAAGCAGAGTTCATTACAAGAGATTAGAATGAAGTCTTGCTCAGGGAATTACCTGGAATGTTGTCACCATGAGGTCCAGAACCTTTGCTAGAAGCATGAAGTCGACTGATTTCTTGTGGTAAATTGATTTGACTGCTGTTTGAATTTTGGAGGTCATCTCTGGAGAGAGAGCCATGATCCCTGCTTGTTTGTCTATTATGGCCCTCAGGTGAAGTATTCTGTGAGAGGGAAACAGATGACTCTTTTGGTTGTTGACAAGAAAAATGACGTCCTTGAGGCATGCCAGGGTGACTTGCAGGTCATCTATTGCCTGATGAGAGGTTGAACGGATGAGAAGTTCGCCAAGATAAGGAAATATCGAGATCCCTTGCATAAGAAGGTGTGCCAACAGGGTGACTATAATCTTTGTAAACACCCTGGGGCCCAATGCTAGACCAAAAGGTATGGGTCTGTATTGAAAATGGGATCCCTTGAAGGCAAAACTGAGGCAGCACCAGTGGCTGGGAAAGATAGGAACATGGCGATAGGCTTCTCTTAGGTCCAGTGAACTCATGACGTTTCCTAGGTGAAGAGATTCTTTGATGGACAGAAGAGTCTCCATCCGAAATCTACAGCAATGGATTAAGCGGTTGAGAGACTTGAGGTTCAAGACAGCTCTCAAAGACCCATCTTTCTTTGTGACTGGAAAAAAGTGAGACTAGAACCCTAATCCCCTCTCTTCAAGAGGCACTGGTTCCACTGCTACAATATTTAGTAGATGTTAAATGGCCAATTTCACCATCTCCCTCTTGGTTGGACTTGCTGGGCTGGTGATGGGAAAAAATAGTAGGAAGGTTGAGATGTTAACTCCAGACGCAGACTCAAGTGAACAGTCTCCAGGACCCAACGATCTGAAGTGATGCCCCGCCATCTGTCCGCGTACCTGGCGAGACAACCTCCTACCAGCTGAGGGTTAGCGTCAGAGCTGGTGTTTGTATCCTCTAGACTGATTGGATGAGCCATATCTAGCAGAGAAGTTCTGTTGGCCTTTATTTCCTCCTCGGGTATGAGCCTAAGTGGTACAGGTGCACTGAACATCTCTCCCTCACCCGGAGGGTTTGGAGAAACAAAATGGCTGGCTGATTTGATGGAGGTGAAAAGTTCTCTTAGAGAAACACCTTTCTTCCTTCTTTTTTGCTGAGGGCATAGCCCTTTTCCTATCTTGACTCAACTAGGACATCCTTTAAGGCTTGATCCCCAAAGTGCTTGCGCCCTACAAAGAGTTCTGATCCAAGCTGGACTTAGAAAGAGGATCAGCATCCCAAGAGTGCAGCCAAAGTAGTCTCCTGGCAAACACATCAGCTGCTAGGGATCTAGCAGAAAACTGAACAGCATCCAAAGATGCATCAGCTATGAAGGCTACTGCCCTAGAGATCTTGAAAAGGGTCTTACGTAATCTGGCTGGATCTTGGGGTGCCCCTTCCAACATGTCTTCCAAACACAGGAGAGAACATCTGGCAAAAACTGAGGCTGAAGCTGCCGCCCGAATAGACAGGGGCACAGCTTCATGGGCTCTCTTCAAACCAGAATCCAGCTTGCGTTTAACCGTTTCCTTGACTTATCTGTATTTTTTGGGTGAAGAGCTGCCACAGGTGCATCAGTAAGTGGGACTTTAATCTGATCCATAATGGTTTGCTCTAAAACATAAAGTTTGTTAGCAATAGCAATGGATTTCTTGTGCTGTAACGGAAAATCCAACTCACCCTTGATCGCTTTTGGGATAAGGGCAGGCAACTTCACCACTTTGGTCTTGGGCTGAGGATCAGGACAGATAGTTGCCACCCAAGACATAGAGGGGTTAGAAGCTTCCCCTGAAAGGTTCAAAGCCAAGGCTGTCATAGATTTGCACAGCAGGGGAAGGTAATGGGAATCCTGAAAGAGGCGGTAGGAATCAGGTTCCTTGAGGTTGGACTCATCTCTCCACTCCTCTTCATCTAGGACAATTAAGTCTGCATCATACTCCTCTGGGTTAGAGTCCAGATCTGAGTTGGATTGACGTTTTCTTTTTTGTTTCCCCCTAGGCACATCATGAGGTTCTGGAGAGAAATGAACCCTGTCCAGAGCTGGAGCTGAAGGTGTTTGTGCAAGGCTGCAGTAGCGTTGAGAAAGAGCCAAAGGGCTACGTAGCATTTCTAGCTGGAGCAGGCACAGAAAGGGTTAAGGATTGAGAATGAACCAAGGCATCCTTAGCAAGGTCAGCTAATAAAGCCCCCTTTAAGAGCTGCAATAGCAAAGGTGGAATTTCTAGAGAAGCTGATTCCCCCCCCCCCCCCAAAAAAAAAAGCTGGCTGCATAGCTATTAGGGATTGACAGGGTTTTGGCGGGAAACAGCAGTGGGACTGGAGGAGGATACCCCTGCTCCTACTGGGCAGTCTGTGAACCTCTGGAACTCCTCAGGGGAAGACTGCACTGAAAACAGATTCCCCAAATTCCCAGCCATATCTGCTTCTTTCTCATCAGAGAGTTCTTCATGTGCCCTAAGGTTCCTTCTGCCTAGCCACCTGGGAGACAATATAGCAAAAACTGTGTTCCTGTTTAAACCCATACCCATATTTCCCCCTTCCTTCTTCTCCTCTTCCTCCCAAACTCCCTACATCCAGGCCGGCAAGAGCTGTCTCATGGCAGGCACCCGTTCTTACTCTGAGCCCTGCTGATGGGGCAAAGGGAGCTATGGATGCTATGGAAAGGCTTGCATTTTCATCAGTTGTAGACAGACTAGCCATTTCAGTGCAGATGGGAAGAGGGGCAGTAATGGCCACCATTTTCGCCTTTCCTTTACTCACAGAGGTCACTGAGGTGGCTTGTGAAGAGCTAGAGGAGACTACCAGGCAAGGCTTATGAAGAGAATTGTAGGCAGAAACAGACTTTACGTTTGTTTTCCCCATAGTAAGCAGCAGAGCCAAAGGTACAAGGGAGAAAAGGTTGGCCAAAATGGAAGGGGGAGATGAAAAGGAAGGCAGAGGATGAGGGTTGGTTCCTCCCTGAGGGCTTTTATTTTTGTATTATTATTATTATTATTATTATTATTATCATCATCATTATTATTATCATCATCATCATCATCATCATTTTCTGAAAAAGGAACTGGGAAGGGTGGGGTGAGTACAATAATATATGATCAGGCAAAAGTTAGGAAGAAAATAGAAAAAATAAGCCTGAGTCAGAAGAACGCAGAGAGGCGGATACACGACCACTTCAGTAAGACAAAATTGCAAAACTGAGCTATAAGGGCGGGATAGGAAGTTCAAAGCTTTAATTGGCGCAGGGATTTTGAGGAGGCACTGAAGACCCATCTGTTTATAGGCACAAGAGAACCCCTGAGGAACAAGAGCTCAGAAAACTGTTCATAACTATTGGGATGAAAGGCTAGCTCTTCTGGGGAGAAGTTCCTTGACATAGAGGGAAGCCACGCGCAAACTTAAATGAATGAACCCAAGAAGGTGGGGAGGGGGAGCAATATTACACAGGTAGGACTACTAGAAAAGTACAAGTCAGTCATTTTTCTTAGTCCTGCTAGGTCAAAATACACACACACAAAAGAATAGACACCGTTTTTCTTCAGAAAAAATATTGTGAGCTTGTAATATGTCATAATTTTAAAAATTCACTGTCGACCATCTTGAAGTAATTGGCAAACTATGTCTACTGGCCTCAATCCACAAATTGCTCCACATGCCAAACAGGACTATTGGCTCTCCCTCATCAAAACAGCAGCCCTTCATGCCACATGGGGAATTATTATTGAAGCTTGGGACAATCTCAAAAGCAGTTTGTGGTATGGCATCAGGAGCTGATATTTAATAATTAAAAAATCCTGCTTAGTATGTACAAGCCCCTGAGTATACCTAAAAAAGCGCTCTGGTTTGAGACAGTTATCTTTAAGATCACATCCCAAACCCCTGCAAAAGCACATGCTGCAAATGTTGTCCTGAATTCTACAACGACCGGCACCCTTAGAGAGATTGAAAGAGAGAGAGAGAGAGAGAGAGAGAGAGAGACAGACAGGCAGACAGACAGACAGACAGACAGGCATACCAATGGGAAGTGCCAGGTCTTTTTTCATCAAAGCAGCAGCACATGATCCTCCTAGATTGGCCAACTCTTTCTCAAGCTGAATGATACCCTTAAAATAAACCAGACAAAACATTTTAATGTGATTTTAGATGCTCAGCAAATTCCCTCATCCTCTCAACCTGACAACAAACTCAATCAAACCACTTAAATGGCAAGTATAAACAATTATCAACCATCACATTCTAATTAGTCTATATCTGGCAATGCAAGAATTGTGTAAGCAACAGAACCATTTCCTGAAATTCACCACTCCTTCATTTCGGGAACTTACAAGGGAGCCATGGCTACAGCAGTGTAATGGGCTGTGAAATGCAGACTGCATGACCCTGGGGAAACAGTGATAAAAAACCCAGCAGCCTAATTTGCTGGCAAATGCTGCATTTGATCCAAGGAGTAAATTAACTGGGAAAAGCCTTGCTTGGCATTGCCATCTAGGTGACTACTGCTACTGGATCCCTGCAAGGTTTCATCTTCTGTCCCAAGCTTTTCGACATCTACATGAAATATTGAGTGAGGTTATTTGATGATTTGAAGTGAAGGACCATCTGAACTCTGATTGTGCAAAGTCCTTTTTAAAAATCTGATTCAGGTAAGGCAGTGGAAGTTCTGAATTGGTTGGTGTCTGTAAACAATAATGGACTGGAGGAGGACAATTAACTGAAGCTCAATTCTGATAAATTGGAGTAACACTTGGAAAACATGGTTCACCTGAGTGCACAAGCAGTATTCCATCTCTTGTGGATGGAGTTGCACTCCCCCTAAAGGATCGGGCTCTCAATCTGGCCGTGCCGGAAGATCCAGCTTTTTCACTGGAGGCCCAAGTAGGCCTACCATGGCATGCAATGTCTTTCAACACCTAAAACTGCTGAACCAACTGTGACCTCTCCTGGATAAAGATAGCTTGTCTATGGTTTTCCCTCCTCTGGTAATCTCCAGATAGGATTGTTGCAATGTATTATACATGCAACTGCTTTTGAAGACTACTTGGAAACTTCAGTTAGTCCAAATAGCTACTAGGCTACAAACCATGGCTGGGAAAGCATGTCTGCCAGTAGTGTAGCAACGGGTTGCCAGACTATTTTAGAGCACAGTTCAAAAGGCTGAGGCTTATCTTTAAATCCCTAAATGGCTTGGAGGCTCTGTATCTGAAGGACCGCCTCCCCCCCATGAAACTGTCCATATGATTGAGAGATGAGGGGTGACCAGAAAAAGGTCAATTTTAGTTGTGGTGCCTTGTTTTTCTAATGTTTCCTCCAAGATAGCTTGCTTGGTGCTTGTGATGTTCTACTCTTAGAAATGCGAATGTGTTACAAAAGTTATTATTTAGAGTTGCAGGTCTGGGTGAGAATGGAACGAGTGGTAAGTGAGAGCTGATTGGTTAGTTGTTTCGGGTGCCTGGATTGGTGGAGTGTGGGAGAGTGGGAGGAGCTGGAGAGCGAATGGAATATATATATATATATGTCAGACAGAGAGAAAGAGAGCTGACAGGTGGTTGTTTGGGATTGAATTGAGGAGGGGGGTTGATTGTGGGTCGAGCAGAGAGAGAGGGACAGAGAGAGAGAATATCTAGTGAGGTGTTTTGATTGATTGATATTGAGAGGAAACAGTTTAGCTTTAGAAACATTTTGAAACATAGAAGCATTATGCTAATGGTGCACGCAATATACTTGATGTTAATAAATCTTGTTAATTTCATCCAACTAGTGTGGTCATGAAAGTGTACCTGAGGAAGGTACTGGCGGCAGCAGGAACATAGATGCTGGTCTGAGGCCACGTTGCTGGGCTGTAGAGCTGTGGGGCCAAATAGTAAAGGTGGGACAGGGGCAGCAGCTGCAAGGGGCTAGGATAAGGTGTCACAGGGCTCACTCTCATGTCTTTTTGACACCAAGAGAAGACAAGGTTATTCTCCAAGCCTTTTGAAATATTATTTGAACTAAACTCCTTGGTTCTGATGTGTTTTTACTAGCTCTGCTGTTTTAATGTTTTCATAAACTATGCATTATTATTTGCTTGCAGTCCTGGGAGTAAAATTACTGAAAGATGGAGTATAAGGTCTCAAATAAATTAAATGAAAATTTAAAGACAGAATCCTTTTCCACTTCCCAGCTATGCTTGATGAAGTTACACTACTGGCCTTTAACTGGTGGGTCAAAAATGGCTTGGAAAGATGACTTACGCTAATAAATTAAAAGGTATGCCCCATTACGTAGTTTAATGTGGATAACTGGTATGAAAATAATGAAGACTACACAGCTACAGGGGTAATTGATGGGATTTCCCCCCACAACACTGGCATACAAATTTAATGTTTTAAAAAGTCCAAAGAGTTGTACTAACAGTTAAGCCTCAAACCATTTGTGGTGATGAAGTTGGCCTCACATTTATAGATATTGAAGAAAATATTTTTTAAAATATTTCAGAACAACCCCACGTTCATGTATTTTACAATATATTCAAGTGAAAATAGAACTAAAACAATATAGTTGATCTGCATATAAAAACTGTGATTATTTTTAAAAGGTTGTGAGACTTAATTTTATCCTTACCTCATCAGGCCCTGGACTAAATTCATAGCCAATTGCAAAACACTTGAAACCATAGAAAGTAGCCTTTTCATCTTTCACATAGTCCGATGCAGTTTCTAGTGAGAAGAGTGCCTCGTTACCTAAGATGAAGTAACAGATTTAGTGAAGTAACAAAAATGGGCAACAGGTCACCCTATAGTACAAATCAGTAATTTGTAAGCTTATTTATCCAAATTCCACAAACCATCTATTATCCATCGTGTTCTTTCCGCAGTAATTACCCTCTCCTGATCTGGAATAGCACTTGGCACTATTAATGCCACATGCTCCAAACTGCAGGATTCTAGACTAAAAGTAGAATGAGTATCATTGCAGCACAACATCCAATTTTCATCTATGAAAAGGTAGCTAAGCAACATGATTTTATGTATTCACTCAACCACTTAACCATCAGCTGGATTTTGTCATTGCTTCCCAAGCTTCATATTTCAAATATTTATTCATTAGCTGAATTCAGACAACACGACAGTCAATGGTGGGGTAATAATCAACTTTACAGTTGTTCATCTAGTTGTTCATCAATCAACCATGGTGTGGATTAGGATCAGCGCTGACTTGACTATGGCAGCATTCGGATGACATGATAGTCAATACAACTGACGATTGCCCCCCACCCCCGGTTGCTTAATGTGTCATCCAAATTCAGCCATGGAGTAAATCAATGCCTTTTGAGACACAAAAACACCATACAACACCATTTGATTTCTAAAACTCCCACAACACCATTTGATTTCTAAAACTCCCACATTAATAAAGTCTACATAATTTTCATCTTGCTGAAGGCAGAGAATTCATTTTCTAAGACTACAGTTTAGGTCAGTTCTGGCTAACCATTATACATATATATTTTAATTGTACTTACTTGGCAACACCAGGACCATAGTTGGCCACCCAGATGAGCCTGAAAATTTCTTCAGTTCTATCCATGAATTAAGGTTTTCATGAACAGAAGTCTGTTTTGGTCCAAACCCTGAATTCTGGAGGATTCGGGCAGGAATGAGCAAGCGAAGAACATCCTCCGATTGAGCAGTTCCACACTGAGCATCAAATTCTATTGTCATCCACCTGACACATTCTGGAAAAGTCACCTGAGCAAAAGTGAGGGGGAAAATGAATGTCCCTTAAGCTTCCTTAACTGACATTTGTTTGGCTGTGGTTTGGTTCACAACTGAGTTACATTCAGTATCAGGTTGCAACTTCAAAAATCAGGATCCTAGTGCACATTTGGAATAGAAATAGATTTGCTATCAAACTCTGAAATAGGTGGGGGGCTGAACAGGAGATGCCTGCCTGCTATATACAGTCTTCACTACAATTGCAAAGCTGCTCAATACAGTGAGATATTTTTTACCAAAGTTATACTAAGATTAGGCTCTGTGGGGGTAAAAGACAAGCAAACTGCCTAATCAAGAAAAAAAGCCACACTTCTGAACAACAATTCCATTCACCACCCTTACCAACGCCTTGCAATTTCATGTCATTGTCCTATTACCTTTTACAACCTACAATGGCTCAACTCACATTTGATTCCTTGCTCCTTTATCACATTTATTGTTTCCAAATAGTTGAATATTGAGGGGAAGCAAAAACATAAATTACAAACACATTTGAATGAGTTAAATAAACATGTGTTTCTGAATAATTCATTCTGAGGAAGGCGTTTGGATTTCTGTGTCATAATTTATTTATTTTTATAGCCCTTTTCTCAAGCAGCATAGAGGTGGACAAATCTCTGAATCTGCCTGAGCTGAATATTTAAGTTGACAAAAAACTATGAGAGAGTACCCTAACCAATCAGGTCAGGTTACAAGCACTAGTAGTGTCTATATTAGCACTTAATATATGTCACAATAATGATTGCTATATGCATTTAAACTGCAATTCCTCAGGCAAACAATATATTGCTTGTTTATAGCACCACATAGCTACTGTTAAGGTATGTGCAGCATTGCCTTTGTTTAATTATTCAAATGCTGCATTCTCTGCCCCTCTACACAACACCTGAAGTAGCTTATGAATCAAATTAAAACGGCATGCTTTGCAACGGAATCGGACAGTCAACAAAATGTTTGAGAGGAAGGATGAACAGTTGGATACAGACTTGAATGCAGAGCCTACCTTGTAGTGAGTAACACATGCTGGCTTGTAGGGGTGTTCACATTCAATGACAGCATAGTGGTTAGAGGTAGTACAAGCGGAGAGCCCTTGTTCAGGCTGGTTTCCTGTGGTGCTGTCTGTAGATTGATTGGGGTTGAAGGCAGGAGGGGCATACTTCTGATTCAAAACGGCTACAGATGGAAGCAGCTGCTGAACTAAGCCGAAAACCTCAACGGCCACCTGTAATGTGACAAAGTATGTCGAAGTATTTGAAAAACTGAAAACATGTCTCTAAAATACATCTCTGGAGATATATCACGGTGTTCCAGTTTAATGTACTTCAATTCACATTCATTCTACCTAATCCTAATGTCTAGCATAAAAATATAGGCATATTTATAAACAAATCTGATGACACTGTTACTAAAATGTCAGGTGAAAGAAATGTGTGTCAGCACCAGGGTAATCCAATATCTTTTCTAGACAGCCGTATAAAAATTTGGAACCTTTCTGTTCCTCTTTCCAGGACATAGGAAATAAACTTAGAGGACATCTCTAAGTAGACAAATTGAGTACAATAGTCTTTGCTCAAACAAGTTGCTCGGCTATAATTCTGGATGTTCAGTCCAACTGTCATGACTCCACTGGAGGAATCCTCCTCAGTGGAAGAGCTGGAGCTCTCGGAAAGAGAGGATACCCCAGGTCAGTCACTGTCACCAGACCAGAAGGAGCCATCTTTCCTGAGGGCCCAGGCTCCTCCTGGTTTGGTGACAGTGACTGATCTGGGGTATACTCTCTTTCTAGGAGTTCCAGCTCTTCCACTGAGGAGGATTCCTCCAGTGGGGGCATGACACCAACTAATAACTAACTTAAACCAGAATTGCTAATTAGATTCTTAACAAGAGCTGTAGCACTCTACTAGAACAAATGCAGCAGTTGAGTTTCAACTCGGAAGCTTTCAATCATCCTTCACATGATGATCGAAACATAAATGTGGTAACCCACAAACCACAAGAAACTATAATGGATGTTCTCTAAAAGTAAGATAGTCTAACCATTTCAAGGTAACCTCTTAGAGTACTAGAATGCGAATACAATCCAGATTTCCATAAGTAAACACAAAGGAAGTTGTCTTAGTCTTCAAAAACTAAACTAGCTGAGATTTCAAAGAACTTACCTTGGGAATAGCTGCAGCCACAGGCCCTATATAGGCTATGATAAGAGGAAGGAGCATGGAAAAGAGACTAGAAGAGCTGAGTAGTTCGGGAATGTCGTCAGCTAAAAGAGACAAACTCAAAGATCATTACAAAGATTTCACAGACAAGTCATTTTCCATTATTCACTGAAATAGTTAAGACACAGTAGAACAATTAATATTCATTTGAACCAGGATTAAATGTTTTATGTTCCACTGATTACAATGACCCTGTTCAGACGATATGCTAAGCCACGGCAGTTAAGCATTTTGAGCTAAACATTAAGGCTTAGTGTGTCATGCGAATCACGACTTAGCATGTTATGTGAACCATTCCTAACCATAGTGGCTACACAACCATGGTTTAAACATGCTCACTAACCATTTACTGCAAAAGGGTTAGTGGCCTAACCATGGCTTAGCATGTCATCTGAATAGGCCCAACGGGAACTCTCATACACTGAAATTAACAGCACTGAAAAAACACTCAATTACGGCTGAACCATGCCCTATGAATTTTAGCCATCGTTCAAGTTTTACACTATTTCCATATCTTTACTTAAAACCTTAATTATTTTACCTAATATTATAATGCCTATTATCACTTTATGTGGCAGACTATTTGCCTGTGGTTCAGATGCTGCTTATCTCTGCCTGTACCTGAAGGCAGAAGTCTAGCTTAAAGGTTGCACACTCTTCCCATGCATACAGAAGATAATGGGCTGTGTTTAAACACTCCTGGTTCAATCATTAGATTGTACGCAGAGTGGGGTGGGCCAAGTCCTCTCCCACTCTCAGTGCACACAGAGGTTTGCAGGGAGAACTAGTGACGGACTAGGTAAGATTTCACATTGATCGTAACCACGAAACAAGGTAAAATATTTATCTCTCTTTCTAGTATAATTTTACATTGTTGATGTAACTATATAACATGAATCACTTTTATAAAGTGAGAGACGCTCGTAAGGGCAAACATTCACAGTACAGAAGCTCACGATCACAAATGGATCCTGAATAAGGGGAACATAGCCCTTCCTGTAACATAGTCTTACCATCTACAGCAAGAGCCCGATGTAAAAGGTCTTTAGCAGCTCGCACCACAGCACTCACGACGGAAAGTGCTCTGCTACAATTTTTATCTTCTTCATTGGCTTTGCTTAGGAGCTGGGACTGTAGATCGCCATCATACTCACTTCTGGAAAATGGAACAATTAAGCCACAAAGTTCATGAGAGTACTAAGTAAAATATGCTAGTACAAAGGAATAGTCGGTTTTCAAATAATACAACAGGATGTATCATATTTAAAAGCATCCCTCTTCCTATGCCTCCTGTTTTCCAAATCTTGACATAAGGTTATTACCGCTAGTTCTTCTTCAGAAATTAGTAAAGCTGTTCTATCGCAACATTTCTACAGTGGAATACATTCAAGTTTGCTTAAGCCTTATACTGTTTATATCCGAAATCAAACAGAATTCATGTAATTCAATGACACAATTCATACCTGTAATAAAGAATCTGTGGAATCTGTCCCCGTGTTTGATTTGTGCCATTACTGCTCAAACTACATGTACTGAAAGTAAATGTTACGCCATCTGGACATTGTACAGTGGTCATTCCTCCATCTCCATTAGCTGTGCGACTCCCATAGTTCCTCAAACGGACTGCATATTTCACATTTTCCTTCAAATCAAACACCAGGAAAACATGCAACATTAAACTAATACGCAATATTTTATTTAATTGTTTTCACATGTGAGACATCCTGAATGTTTTATTCTCAAAATATTTGATTTTTTAAAATGATGGCCAGCAGCGTTCTTGTTCAAATGACATTTTTATTCAAAGTAAGCCAATACACAATAATCTTCTAATTATACATGCTTTCTGCATGGCTATATGCAATACACTGAAGCAACCTTCCTGAATGCATTTTAACCACTAACAATTCCTGCTATGATGCCTTAATATTAAAAATATTCAGTAATAAAAATAAGACTAACAAAGGCTTTAAAAATGCTAGATTTTAGAAATAGCTCGTCTTTGATTGAGCTGGTTGTTCTCTTCTCAGTAAAAACATAACACAGATTTTTTTTTCAGATTCAGAAATATATTGTTTTTTTTTTACCTTCAGGGGAACAACTTTGTCAAGTTTAATTTCAGCAATATCACTTGGGGAGTCATCTGTAGTATAGGTTCCTTTAACTAACTCTAAAGATGTCCATCTATGAGAATGAGTTGAATCTCCTGTATGATCACTCTATATTAAAAGAGCAAAGGTCAATTTTTTAATGCAGGTCTGTCAAAAATAAATAAATCCTGGTATGCCCTTGTCCATGATCTTTGCTCCTTCAGCTCCCTCCACCATTGAAGGTTTCCTGCTCCCTCAACGATCTTTGTTCTTTCTCTTTTGCTGTCCCATATACTTGGAACAGACTCCCAAAATACCTGGGTGGGGCCATCTCTCACTTCTTCAAATCTCTCTCCAAAACTCAGTTTCTGTGAAGTCTTTGGCTCAACTCTCAGTCCCCATGTCCCACTGCAAGTTAGCTGGTAATTTACCCCAAGCACACGTCACTGAAACTACTACATATTGCTTTCCTGCTCACCCTTGCACTGCAGAGGAAAAAAAAAAGTGCCCTTTGTTTTACTACATTTTGCTGGCCTTCACACTATTATTTATTTATTTATTTATTTATTCATTTATTTGAAGAACCTCTACCAAGCTTTATCGTCAAAAGAAAACAAAATGGCTAATTATTCTGTAAAGCACCACGCAAACTGATGGTGCTCGATAAACAACAAAAGACAAACAGGAGCTTGAGAGGAGGGGCTGTTTGCATGTGCGTTTTTATGACAACATTTAAATCCATCGGAGTTCTTATTTGCCTAGGTGCCTACACACACTGGGCAGTATATCCCAATGTGCGTGGGGAAAACTGTTGCGCCCACTAACCCTATGAGCATTGTGCTAGAGTACTTTACGTTCATAATTAGTAGTAGTAATTTACATTAGTGGTTGTGCCCTGTTGGATTCTGCCCACTGAGCCCAACATGTGTAGCCCTATCAACACAAGCGATACACTTCCATTCTGCATTTCTGCGGTTCGGGCCTGCATACAACAGGCTCTGCATGGTTAGACCCTTATGCAAATGTGAAGTTCAATGCACAAACAGCAAGTGGGGGCAAAACAAGCAGAGAACGAGACTGATTATCTGCACAGGTCAAAAGATTAAAGGGAACGCAATTGTACGTTCTGCTGTTTTATAATTCACCAGTCTCCCAAACTTGCCTAACTTGCAACCTATTTTTTTTTAAAGGAAATAAATAAATCTCTAAATAAAGCATGATGCTCTGCTTTGTATCCCTCAGCCAGAATTGCCATGTCACAGACAAAGTATTAGAATACTTCAAAAAATTACTATTAAATTTCTAGCCTACCTTACTGATTACATTTCCCCAGTCGCCAGTAATTATTGCAGGAGTCTATCATCCTGTTAAGAGTATTTCTGCAGACATCTCTTATCAAGTAAGAATCTGTATATTAAACTTTTGTTAAAAATGTTTTTATAAAAATGTTTGATATGATTTATATAAGTTTTAATGTGTAATGTGGACAGGCCCCAGAGCCTTCATATTGTAATAATAAATTATTATTTTTAAGAAACTTACATATGGGCACAGGCCTTTGAGGCAATATGCCTAACTAACCTTTAAACTGATATATTAATATTATGTGTTATCCCGATAAACATAATTTAATTTATTCCTGATATTACAGCCCCCTGAAGAAGGCCTTAAAAAACAGCATAGGCCAAAATGAATTGGGCTTGGAAATAAAGTATCTTAGCATTCTGAGAACCTGCTTCTCTCCTTTTTTTGCCCTGAGTTGGATGCTCTCCTCCTTTTGGTTTTTTGCTTCAACCAGCAGGCCTGGCCAACTTAAGGTGAATAACCTTTACTCTCCTGCCCCACACACTTTTCTTTTTGAAGGAGAAGTATAAAGATGGGGGCAGGAAGAAAAGAAAGGACAGTACCATTTAGATTACATGTGATGGTTCCCTCCAAAAATCCTTTAAAATGCAAGTTAGCGCAGGCATTATGGATATTGCTAGGAATCCCTAGATCCCTTGCCAAACCCACTCCCAACTCCATGTCTGATGTAACTATATAACAGAGGAGATAGGGGAACATATGCCCTAAATTTAAACAGCATCCCATTGTTTCAGGTGGACCTTAGTCTCCAAAGGTGGCATACTACTGGCCTAGACAGGTAACAGGAAGTGTAGGAATCCACGTTAGTTCAAGTAGTTTTATGTTATTTTTTTTGTTAATTGTAGCAGCAAAGGCAACATCACTGTTGAATTGTGTGGGCTTTTCATTAACTGTGGTTATTTACAATTTTATGCATAATACATACATCATCAACTAGAACTTCCAGTTCATATTCATGGATTCCTCCTCCTCCATAGACAGAGAATCCTACAACAATGACTCCAGGTTTATCCACAGAGAAACAAATTGCATCAGGAGACCCATTCCCGGTATTCCAGCTTCTTCCTTGGCTTGTTTTTGTGAATCGATTTGGGCTTGACTTGACAGAATGCAGAGAGTTGAGTCCATCAGTCTTCAAAGAAGCAAAACAGAAATTAGAATAGAACAGAGGTTTTGTTTCTGATGCAAGTCACAAATATGTAATTGTCCAATAATGCCCTTTCATAAACTATTCTACTGTCTGTGAACTATTTGGTTAACCATCCCTACAAAAAGCCATGAAAGCAAAAATAATTGCCCCATTTTAATATGCTCTGGAATAATACACCAGACAAAATACATCATAAGCTTAAAATCAGCACTATTTCCAGAGAAGAAAATAATAATAATAATAATAATAATAATAATTCAAACATCATTAGAGAAAAATATCTGAATTTATCTTAACAGGCACTGACAAGGACTATGGTGCTGTAATTATGTTAATGAATTGACTACATTACCTCCGAACCCAATGCAGAAGCTGTGAGTTCACTCACAATACTTGCAAGTAATCCACAGGTATTAGAAACCAGATGTGCAGAGAATAGTTCATTTTCACGTCTAAGGCTGTTTCTTACTGGCAACACAACAATAACCAGCATTTTCTCAAGCACTTCACGAAAACTTGTCATCCCTGAGATATTTTCTTCACTCTGTAGAATAGACTGGCAGATTAGAAGTGAGTTTTCACATAAAAATTACTTGCAAAGTAAGAGAACTTGTGGCTGATTCACACATGCGTTTAAAATCACCTGATGGTTCAAATCTGAACTTCTGAACCATTGAATAGTGCTGAGTTTCCAGTAACATGAAAACTCTGGGCCTAGTTAACCTCTCAGCTGGATTGCCGCAATGTGTTATATGTGTGGCTGCCTTTAAAAATGGTGTGGAAACTTCAGCTGGTCCAAAAGAGAGCAGCGAGATTGTTAATGGGGCCTGGCCAACGTGATCATATTATGCCAGGATTTTCCAGCTGCACCGGCTGCAAGTCCATTTCCATGCTCAATTCAAAGTGCTGTTATTAATATTCAAAGCCTTAAAAAGCTTGGGGCCAGGTTACCTGAAGGATCTCCTCCTCTCATATGTATCCTTCTCCAGAGCTCCTGCCAAAGGAAATTTTGCAGGTAGCTAACCAGGAAGAGGGCCTTTTCTGCTGAGGCACCCCAATTGTGGAATGAGCTTCCTAGAGAGGCTTACCTGGCACCTACAGTGTGCTCTTTCTGGCATCAGATGAATACCTTTTTATTTTCCCAGGCATTTTAACATTTTAGCATCTAAGAGCCTATCTACACTACTGCTTTAAAACGTTTTAAAATGGTTTATAATAGTAGTGACAACTGTTGGGGCCCAGGACACATACACCATATACAGTTTTCAAAATGTTTTCAAAGTATTATATCCTGCTTGATGTAGATAGGTCCTCAGTCTTTTAGCTCTGCTGCTTTAAATCTGCTATTGTATTTTAATATCTGTATTATATCCACTTGATCCCTGTCCTTCTTGGCTAGTCGCCCAGGGAGGAGATGCATTTAGACTACAATTACAACATAATATTAATGCATCTCTCAGGGAGGGAAATTTTCCACCATATTTAAAAAAGCCCTCCCTGGACCCTAATAATCATAGATCGGTATCAAATCTTCCATTATTGGGAAAGGTGATTGAGTGAACAGTTGCCTTCCAACTCCAAGCAGTATTGGATGATACAGATTTTCTAGACCCATTTCAAACCAGCTTCAGAGCGGGATACAGAGTTGAGACAGCCATGGTCGCCTTAGTCAATGATCTCCGCATGAGTATTGACAAGGGGAGTGTGTCCCAGCTGGTACTTTTGCACCTCTCAGCGGCTTTCGATACCATCGACCATGGAATCCTTCTGGAACACCTGAGGGGAATGGGAATCGGGGGCACTGTGTCCAGTGGTTCCGGTCCTACCTCTCGGGTAGGTTCCAGATGGTGATGCTTGGGGATAGTTGCTCCTCAAAGAAAGAGCTGTTGTGTGGTGTACCACAAGGTGCCATCCTTTCCCCAATGCTGTTGAACATTTATATGAAACCGCTGGAAGAGATCATCTGGAGGCATGGGGCAGGTTGCTATCAGTATGCCGATGACACCCAAATATATTTCTCTATGCCTTCGATAACAGCGTCAGCTAAGGACAGTGCGTCTCCTGAATGAATGCTTGGAGACAGTAATGGGCTGGATAAGGAAAAACAAACTGAAGCTGAATCCAGACAAGATGGAGGTGCTTCCTGTCAAGGGCTCTGACCTGGGTTTGGAGGTGTGTCAACCAGTTTTGGATGCGGTTACACTCCCCCTGAAAGATTGCATTCGCAGCTTGGGGGTGCTCCAGGATCCATCGCTCCATATGACAGCCTAGATAGATGCGACGGCCAGGAGTGCCTACTATTAGTTTCAGCTGTTGCGCCAGCTGCGCCCTTTCCTAGAGTTGGAAGACCTAAAAACAGTAGTGCACCCACTGGTAACTTTAAGGCTCGACTTCTGCAATGCGTTGTACATAGGGCTACCATTGTACCTAGTTCGGAAACTTCAATTAGTTCAAAATATGGCAGCCAGGTTGGTCTCCGGTACTAGGGGTGACCATATTACACCAACTTTAAAATTACTTCACTGGCTGCCAATTAGTTTCCGGGCAAAGTACAAAGTGTTGCTCATCACCTTTAAAGCCCTACATGGTTTGGGTCCAGGTTACTTGTGGGATGGCCTTCTCCCGTACAATCCGCCCCACACACTCAGGTCCTCTGGGGAGAATTTACTTCAGTCAGCCAAAACTAGGCTGACAACTGTTACCCAGAGGATCTTCTCTTCTGCCGCTCCCAGACTCTAAAATGGCCTGCCAGAAGAGATTCGTCAATTTAACACTCTCTCTGAGTTTAAGGCAGCTATAAAAACTAGCCTCTTCCGGCAGGCCTACCCAGATGAACTTTAAACCAAGAATTTAAAAATGTGTTGATTGTTTTATATGCTCTTTTAATTAATTTATGTATTTGATCTATATTGTTATTGTATTAATGTTCCCCGCCTTGATCCAAAGGGAGAGGTGGGTAAGAAATAAAATTATTATTATTATTATTATTATTATTATTATTATTATTATTATTATTTCCTTCTCGCTTGTGGTGGTTTTTCTAGACGGACATGACGGGCTTTGCCAAGTCATGCTGTATTTTATTGATTCAGGAATTTCCTGACGATTGAGCATGTTTTAATTATGACTGCTTTCTGGATGTTGGTGTGGAGTAATTCTGGTAGGCCCAGTTTCTGGAGATTTTCTGTATATTTTTTTTTATGTGATGCCAGTGACTGACGTGACTAATGGAATAATTGTGACCCTTTCCTGTTGCCGTAGTTCTTTGACTTATTTTTTATTATTATTATTATTATTATTATTATTATTATTATTATTATTGCTGCCGCTAGGTTTTATCCCGGCTGTACTTTTATACCGTAGTTTTAAGCTTTTATGCTTTATGTTGTACTTAATGCTGTATTTTGAAATTTTAATTTTGTGAGAGCCTCAGCTATTGGGCGCTGTAGAAATGTAATAAAGAAATAAATAATTAAATAAATTTGGCACGTGTTGTTGCTTTACACAATAAAATCATCAATTGATGCTGCAATCATCATACGAGATGAAAAGGTGCATGTGAATTCACCCATGTCTACAGATAGTGAGATGCTCAAAACCTCAATAGGTTATGAATGTTAAGAAGAGGTTGGACAGCCATCTATAGGTGGTGTAGAAGTGGATTTTCTGCATTGGAAGGGGATTGGGACTAGATGATCTTTGAGTCCCTTCCAACTCTGAGTCTTTTATCTAAGAAATACGCTGGAGTGTAAACATTACCACCATATTAGGATATATGTTGGGCCATGGAACATTTATCTGAATTGTAAAATTGTAGCTTCAATTTCCTAGACGATCAAGTGATGTTTAATCTATGAATCAATGTTTTCTTCTTCAACATCCTACAGATCCTCCCGTTTTCTAATGTCCAACAATCCAATACACCATTCTGTGCATTAAATTTATAAACTGATTGCTATACATTAACAGAATGTTTTTGAGATCTAGCATTTAAAGACCAGTTGTAAAGGGTGGCTATATTAATAATCGTATGCTGTATTTGTTTTCATATATGCAAAGCAAATAACATGTTGAATGAAATACATAGGTCATGGCTTGCAAACTGCGACTTCTGCTCAAAGTTAATGAAACAAAATACATAACTAGTCTAGAGGGGAAGAAATCATGAAAAGCTGGCTGTATCTTATTTCTACAGGTTTTTCTCCAACAAGGTGCTCAGTATTTAAAAAAAATGCCATTACTGATTCTGAAGATTTCCTGCAAATGTGAAAAGCTATCAACATGTGCTCCAGATTTTTCACACAGTAGCAGGTGTTTGTTTGTTTTTGCAGATGATACTCACCTGACTAAGTTTTTCCATGTGTGCTACCAGCAGAGGGAAGCGGTGGGCCAGTGCAGAATCATTCTCAGTGCTAACTTGTTTCACCATAGAACGCAGCAAGACTTCTCCATCGTAAGCAATAGGGAAGATAGATGTCAGTTTCACAGATGTATGGCACAGGGCTGACATTACAGCAGCAAGAAGCCTACTACTCGAAGTTTTGAAATTTGCTTCCTGGATATCCTTTAAAAAAACAATTTAAAAATGCTTGTAAAATGACATACTGGAACAATGTTAAAAAAAAAAAAAAGAGGAGGCAGCTTCTGCTGTAATGCTATATGAAAAACTACAAATAGTTTTGGTACTATCTCGTGAAAATGCATATTGAAATAAAAAAAACATTTATAACCATCAGGGTCCTGAGTGCAGATGCTGAAAGCACAACACACGGGACCGAGTTGCAGCAGAATAAAGGGGTATTACTGATTACAGTCATCCCCCTACCTCTGGGAGAGGGGAAACCCAGAGGGAGCTGAAATGACACACCTGCTGACCTTCAAAACCATAGTGGGCTGAAGGCTGTACATGTGAAAGTCCTTTATGCCACTGAGGAATAGCTTGAACAACGGGCAAAATGCAGGCACCAGTTCAAAGCCTGTCAGACAAGGAGCTTTGCTGGCTGAGTTGAAGCAAGCAACCTACTGGCATAAGTAAAAGGGAACTGACAGGCAGTGGGAAGGGAGCCAGCAGGCAGTGGTGAAGAGAGGGGTGCTCAGGTGGGAGGGACAGGGAAAGAACTGGGAGGTATCAAGGAGAGAGAAGAGCCGATGGGGGGTGAGGTATATACTTCCTTTTACTGTGCACCTCCTCCCTCCCTCCCACCCTCACTAACTCCTTTCTAGCCCTCTCTTATATCTAACACCACAGAAACAGCTTTTCAGCTGTATATTTTCAGACTGTCTGAGTTGTAAACGTTTTTTAAATATTTCTGCAACTGTCTTTATTTTATGGTACATCACTGAAGACTGGAGGCATTAGTCACACTATAGGTGCCCACTGAGAAGGCCACTTCATGGCATATATAGGGAAAACATGGGCTACCAATATCTT
The DNA here is from genome assembly GCA_029215795.1 of Anniella stebbinsi. Classification (NCBI taxonomy): domain Eukaryota; kingdom Metazoa; phylum Chordata; class Lepidosauria; order Squamata; family Anniellidae; genus Anniella; species Anniella stebbinsi. The sequence goes on along the minus strand of JARDYH010000001.1, from coordinate 163,071,430 downwards.
TCACCTTTTTGGCAAAGCAAATGTAGGCCAGTACACAGTGTTTGAAAGATATGCGTGCAGGTTTCACAATGTCGCTTCTGAGATGTAAAGACTATGTGAAGAGTCTCTTTAGTACCTGATCTAAACAATTTAGCAAGTCACAAAGGCAAGCCCATTGTAGAGCTGGTGTTGGATAGAAAGAGTGAAAGCAGGCTGTGAAAGTGTTATGGCACTCCTGAAGAACAGCTTCCAGAAGACTCAGTGGCTGAGTGAGATATCCTTGGGGGTCATTGTCCAGCTTTATCATACAGTGATCAACTCCTTCAGATAATACTTTTCTTAGTAAGGTTCTAGTCTTCCCAATACAGTCTGCCAGTTTACTAGTTTCTTCAACAACAGCTTTTGTGGTTGCTGGAAAAAGACAGAAGTATGTTAACAAAATTGTTACCAGTGATCCAATCAAGTAATGTGGTTTGGGTTCATAAAAGAAACAGACCACCTCTGAACAATCACTTAGCATAGGTTAAAAGAGTATTGTACTCAAATTTCAAATTAAATTTTATTTGCATCGAGCGAATAGCCATTGCAATTTATAACTGTAAAATAAACATGATACAAAAAGCATACAGTAAAATGTCCCATATTCAGGGGTGGGAATCCTCAACATAAATATACTCAGTGGCACCAAGCAAATAAAAGCATTAAATGCAGTTGGAACTGGATTTATTCAATTCGGAGCTCCGGATGTGATTGCTTCCCTCGTTTTATTAGCAGTTGCTAAAAATTTTGCAGTTTGTGCTGTGACCAATCTATTAGAATCCTCAAGGAGGAAGTTCACATAATAATCAGTTGAACGCCCTGGATATGGCAGTAGTAAGGGGGTAATTAACTTCTCACGAGTATATCTATACAAAGAACAAAATAGCAGCACATGGGCAACGGTTTCAATATTTCCATCTCCACAAACACAGACCCGGTTTTGATATGGGATTCTCTTATAACGACCTTTGAGAACTGCCGAAGGAAGTACATTAAAACGTGCTTTTGAGAAAGCCGCTCTATGTTTAGGGTATGTAAGTTGCTGTAAGTAGACTGGTGTCTTATCTGAGGAACTGAATGTAGACTGTTTGAGGTAAGGGCACAATTTCCTCATTATGGACAAGCTATTTTGTAATTCAATGTCTGATAACTGTTGTTTCAATACTTCCTTAGCTTTAAAGAAACCTAGTCCTAATAAGTATTGAGCTGAAAAGCCTGCTAAATTTAGCCTCTTATTCACAGCTTTCATCCAGCTGCTTTTATGGGAATCTCTCAATAACAAAGCGAGTAGACCAGTGGCAGTTAAATGCAGCCACACCCAATAAATAAGTGTCCTCATCCAGACCTGTGTGTAAATGGAATTAACACCAGCTTCAAGCCTTAAAGCGGCATTAGGAACACAATTAGGTACTGCAAAAATTTGCCTAGGAAATTTGGACTGCACTACCTCCAATGTTTTTAGATTGGTTTCGGCCCAAATTGGAATCCCAAAGAGCAGTTGAGCTGTCGGCTTGGCTTTGAAAACTTCGAGAGCCGCTGGAATAAAGTTACATCCCTTTGTTCGATAAAATCTCAATAAAATTCTAGTGCTTCTTGTGGCTTTTTCAGTTGCGTAATCTTGCTGAGCTGTCCATATTCCAGAATATTGGAATACTATTCCCAGATATTTAAATACTTTAACTTGCTCAATAAGGTGCCCATTCAGGTGCCATTTATGTGGTTTGTAGCGCCTGGCAAAGACCATTACCTTTGTTTTATCGTAATTAATTATGAGATGTTATTTTTGGCAGTACATAGAGAATGCCCTTAACAACCTCCTTAATCCCACTTTGGTCTGCGATAGGATTACTGCATCGTCTGCATACATTAAGATAGAGATCTCCTTTGTGGCTATTTTGGGGGCATGAAAGTTTGAAGATGATAAAGATTCAACAATATAATTAATATAAAAATTGAACAAAACAGGGGCCAGAATACAGCCTTGCTTGACCCCTTTCGAGGATGGGACTGAGTCTGTCAGACCACCATCCGTTGTGCAACGTATTCTCAGCCATGTATTGTTGTACAGACATCTGATCAGAAATACTAGTCTTTTATCTATAGATGTAGATGCCAGTTTTTCCCAAAGTCTTGAGCGGGAGATGGAGTCAAATGCTGCTTTTAAATCAACAAAAGCAGCGTATAGCACTCCTTTGGGTTTTTTTGCATATTTGTTAATTAGATGGTTCAAAACCAAGCAATGGTCTATAGTTGATCTACCTTGTCGAAATCCGGCTTGTGCATCTGACAGGATATTCTCCTCATCCAACCAATTAATTAACTTATTGTATAGATGTTTTGCATACAATTTACTAATTACACTCAGCAAACTAATTGGATGGTAATTTGCTGGTTCAGTTTTAGGACCTTTCTTGTGTAAGGGGACAATTATAGCTGTATCCCATGCCTTGGGTATTATTCCTGTTGAATCAATATGAGTGAATACAGCGGCCAGCATTGGGGCCCACCAAATGATATTAGATTTTAATAATTCTGGTGGTATGAAGTCTATTCCGGGTGCTTTATTTATCTTTAATTTGGAGATAAGATCCTTAGCCTCAATTGTTGATACAGGGGGCCATTGTGGTAGATTATTTGGGAGAGTATTGTACTCTTTGTTTTCCAAATATCTATTTGCTTTCCTTTGTTCCATGATTACACTCTTTAATAAATACTGTCTATCTAGACCTGAGGTTTTGAAGTGAGTTTCTGACAACCTCAAGGGACAGCTCTCCTCCCATTCATCTAGACCACCTGAATCACATTAATAGGCTTTAAGTTGCAGGAAAATAAAAAGGGAAAGGACAACTTAAAGCTTGACCAGCTGGAGATTGAGAGCCTGGGTTAGTAGTCTCACTACCGTCTTTACATTGCCTTACATTGACCAGCTTCACATGGTAGCAAATCAATTAACTCATGATTTGTGGTGATGCACAGAGTGCACAAACTGTTTCTTGTTTCAGAGAGGAACCTATGAATGCCAGTTGTAGGTTTTTGATGTGATGTGCAAACCCTGATATTTTGGGTTGTTTATAGATTAAACAAACCAGAGTTAACTGAAAAACATATCATACATCACTCTAAAACCTACAACCAGGGGGCATTTGAACGTTGTTTTTTGAAACTGGAAATGGCTAGCACACTCTGCACATCATCACAAATCTTGGGTTAATTAACCAACAATTTGCCTTCAGACATGCAAACAGACCCATTGAGAGAAGTACAGTCACTTCTAACTCAGGCTAGCAAATAGTGTGTACTAGCAGCTTAAGAAAAAGTTGGACATGTCACCAGTGATCTGACTGAAAAGGTCAGTGCTGGAATGGGGGTACTCCTCATTATCACACCAGATACCCAGTTTAGATGAAACAGGAAAATGTCCTGTTTTAATGAAAGATTTCCTGGTTTCTTTGCTACCATTACAAAGGATGAAGTTAAGGGATCTGCGCATTGACAAAAGACATGTTCATATTTTGACTTACTAAGCCAAGATAGGATTATCTGAACTCACGCATAGTAAATTATGAAGTCTCCAAGAAGCATCTAGTGAAAATGTGCCTACATTTCCCCAAGCAATATTATTATTATTGTTGTTGTTGTTGTTGTTGTTGCATTTATATACCGCCTCATAACTGAAGCTCTCTGGGCGGTTTACAAATATTAAAAACATTGAGCATTAAAAAAACCGATATACAAAATTTAAAACCATAAAGAGCATAAAAACAGGTTATAAATACAATATCCATTTAAAAACACTATTCTGGGTCAAACAACAACAACAACAACACCCTCAACATATGCTGTTAAATGCCTGGGAGAAGAGGAAAGTCTTGACCTGGCGCCGAAAAGATAACAATGTTGGCGCCAGGCGAGCCTCGTCAGGGAGATCATTCCATAATTGGGGGGGCAACACTGGAGAAGCCAGGAGATTTCTGATTAACTCTATTTACCATCATCTGGTGAATTAGCTTTGTTATAAATGGCTATGTGTAAATTTCAGTTTCATACAGGTAAAATATTGGAGCTAAGCATGTTACCTGATACTGGGTATATCTCACACGTGTAGACACGGAGTAACCTCAAGCAACAGGTGCCAACAAATCGCAGCCTTTCTAAATCCAAAAGGGTAGCTGTATACTGGAATCCTTTCAATCCTCGAAGCTCTTCTACTCCTAACACTAAGGTTGTCCAGCTCCAATGAAGAATGCTCAATAACGATTCAAAGCACTCCTGTTTCAGGACAAGAAGGTTGTTAAAGATAAAAAGTGAAAAGCAGACAACTTCAAACAATGAACATTAATTGGTGTAGTGGTTCTTAAACTATGGAACAGGATCCCACTGGGTAGTGAGGGACACCTGAAGCAGGGCTCAATGTTCCAGGAAAACGTGTGATCCAGAAGCATGCAAAGTCTCCTTGGTCCTTGCAGAGGACCCTCATTAATCTACACTGCCCTCCATTAATTTATTTTATTTATTGAAAACAAACTGATACTGCTCTTCAATTGAACATTTCCAGAGTGATTTTCAACAGATAAAATAACAATTCTAGCACCACTACCATTCCTGCTTGATTTGGGGAGAAGAAAATTCAGAAATTGCACCTGCTTTTCTGGTTTCATGAAGGGATCAGAGGTATCCTTTTTTATTCCTTTTACAGTGCCAATATGTTGGATTAGCATCATTCCACACTAAGCTGCATACAACTGTGTTATAAGGATCTCTACATATTCACCTATGGAACTAATTACCACGGTTGGGGCAGGGTTGTGGGAGCAATAGGTAGAAGTCCAGAAGCCATGCACACCCTTTTCATAACCTTTGAGAAATATTGAATTAGTGCAGGGAAATGGAACATCTAACTGGATAAACTAGACCTAGTCAAATGTAAGAACCTATGAAGAATGCTGATGGATTAATCTAACTTCACTGTTTGGGATCACACTAAAAATCGTATCTGACACAAAGATTTGTGCAGTAATGGCTGTCTTTTCTCCCATTTCTTAAATGAACATAGGAGGTTTTCTTATTGAACTGATGCCTTGACTTTAAAGCAGAAACTTAACTATTCAGAAACTCTATGCAACTGCAAAAAAGCATGGAAAGTTGTGATGAGTGCAAAATTCGGTTTCCTGAGAATCCCAGCTTTCAGTGGCTGAATTCGGACGACATATTAGGCAACGGAGGGGTAAATAGAGTACTGACTGTGCGTTAGGCAGGCGGTGCTCCCCAAACGACATGCTGCAGCTGGCACTGCTCGGCACCGGCAAATGCCCCGATTGCTAATAATGGACGGCGGCCATTTGGGTTGCAGCGTCTGCTCCCTCCCCCTCCCTCAGTCCTCCAGCCATATCCCAGCATGCACCGTGAGTTCTGCCGGCTGTATAGAGAGGCCGGGGGTTTTCGGCTGCTCAGGCCGGCAGAACTCTATTCCCAAACGGAATAGAGGGGGGGACCAATTCGGACGATACGTTAAACAACGGGGCTTCGGGCTAAACAACGTGAAAGCCTGTTGTTTCCCTCCGTTGTTTAAATTGCCCGATTAGCGTACTGTCAGTTGTGTGTGTGTTGTGTGTTACTCCCCACACGACACAATAAGCAACACAACTGACGACTGTTCCCCCCTCCTCCGTTGCCTGATATGTTGTCCGAATTCAGCCAGTATCTTGCATATGCTTTTTCCCCCTTTTTTATGACTAACAGACCCAGAATAAATTCTACAAAATAAGTAGTCGTGCTCCATTTCCTTGATGTATCTAAACTGCAGACTTTAATTTGGCATTGGAAACTATATCCTAATCTGGCCTCAAAAATATCTAAAAGAGGGAGGAATGGGATTGCACAAGAATGCTATTTTTTCTGAACGTAAAGAAATAAGTTTCTGCAGTAATAGGGATGTTGAATAAGGAAAATAACCATCATGTTCTCCTATTCTGTTTCTTGAACAATGCATGAGAAAAATAGCATCACCCTGAACCAAATTTATTTAGGAATGAATATGCCATTCATGCTCACTGACACATGAAAAGTTAGGCTTGATGTAAAATGTTTTCACGTGGCACAGTGGAACATTAAAACATCGTTTAAATTAAACTACAGTCTATTAACTATTGTGGATGGTATAATAACGATCACACACAAACAGACTCACCACTGAGACAGTTCTTGCAAAAGATCGCTTTAAAATGTGCACGGGCTCACTTGTTTGCTGCTTTCCTTTCGATGCACTGCCATCGCTCGTTGGCAGCCTGAAAGCAAAAACAGAGGGGGAATAAAGTATCTCCTTCATTCTAGAAATGTGGTTTATAGAAACGAACAACTTCATATGGAATCCGTTTGGAAAACACGCTCATCTTATTTTCACTGTACACCTGATCTTTTAAAGTACTAGTGGGCAAGTATTTTTCACCCAAGGGCTGCATTCTTTCAAGGCTAACCTTTCAGGGAATACATGCTGGTAGCAGACGGGGCCAAAGCAAGAAGTGGGTGGGGCCAAGATGCACACACACCCATAGAAAGACTGCCCCCTAACCCAGCAATGAGGCTGGGGGTAGGGGAAAAGCCTCCCATTAGCTCCAACTCTAAGTACTGCATGGGGGAAGGGGGCAATTTTCATCTCGATCAGTACCTGGGGAGAGGAGAGCTAACCCATCCCTCCCCAACTACAATCTTGACAAAGATTGCTGCCTCCACCTGGCAAATAGGCTTGAAAAAGCCACACTATGTCCCCAGCAAGGGCTGATTCAAGACTAATTGCCACACAGAGCGAGCAGGATCTTCATCAAAATTACAATGGGACATGGAGCGGAAGGTTATCCCTTCACTCTCCAGCTGTGATCTTGACAAAGACATACATACCCCACAGGCGCAGCAACTAGGCTTGGGGGGGGGGGGGGAACCTCCCATTGGCTCCAATGAGAAATAAAACACAGAACTGGTGCTGGAGAGGACGGAAGGGTCTGGGCCACGACCAAAAGCTCTGCAGGCTGGCAGTTCCACATTCATGTTTGAAAGCAGGGGTGGGCAATTGTGGCCCTCTAGATATGTTGGCTTACACATCATGCCTCATCGCTGGCTATGCTGACTAAGCTGATGGGAGTTGTAGGCCAAAACATCTGGAGGGCCAAAAGTTGCCTGCCCGTTTTAAAGGATGCCATGTCATCTTAATTCAGAAGATATCTACATTCAATAAAATGCTGTATTTTTCTATTTTGAACGACACCTTTCTGCTACGCTATTGGAAAAAGAGAAAGGTAGGACATACAATCTCCATTCATGCAATCAGGATCTGCAACAGACTGACTTAATGTACGGGAAGGACGTGATCTGCCAAACAAAGGAAGAACAAGTAGCAGACAAGGGTTGCAGTCTTCAGAACTGCTAGTGGCATTCCACTCATGGAGTGGAGATTTCCTTTCTCCTCTTCCCCGCTCAAGACTCTATTCCCTCTGCCAGTTGCTCCGGAGGGTCAGGAGACCCCTCTAAAATAGTATTCAGTGAGCTGCAGGGGTTTGATGCTGCAGGTTTAGTTGTGTCAACTGAAGAAATCCAGTGTAACGCTGTGCTTAATGCATTAGCCATGAAGTTCACTTGGCACCCTTGGACCAATCAATATCTTTCAAACTACATTCATGCAAGAGTTGTAAAGGTAAAAAAATGGAATTCCTGCATCCCTTGAAGGAAAGGTGGAAAGCAAAAATAGTAACAGATCTAGTGAAAAGGTTGTCTGAATGACTACTCCATCTTCATCAAGCAGGAAAGGTTACAGAACTGCAATATTGCTTACAAAGATAAGGGATTTCAGTTGTGGTAACGTATGGTAGATTTCACTGAACATTGTATTCAACCTCTCCCTTGTTCCCATGATATCTTCAAAGAAGCAAAAAAGCAAAGCATTACCTGTATAGTAATTGTGGAATCTGACCCGCATTAACATCTGTGCCATTATTTGATTTCTTGGAACTCTTAAACTGGAAGACAACGCTGAAAGAAGAAACACATCAGTTATATGGCCTCCGTTTCTGACAATAACACCCCCAACAAACACACACACACACACACACACACACACACACACACTCTAAAGGAACGAACATTTACCCATCATCAGTCGTCATAGAAGCTTGCCCATGGGATCCACAATCGCTGCTAGGACCAGACACTCGCGCCCAGGCTACATACCACCAACCAGCTTGTAAAAGGACCGGTTCATCAAACATCATTGCATACTTTTCCCTGAAAGAAAGACACAAGGGGGGAAAAAAAATCTAATCTAACGGCTAAATTCCACAACGAAAAGGAAAACACAAGTAAAATACAACACATCTATTATCTGATTTTCAAAATTTCATTTGAATAGTACATTGCAAGAGATTTGGGGGCAGCAGAACAGCAACAAAATGCTTCAGAGCTGAAGAATGCGCAACTTTATTGCAGAAATTAACTTCCATGTAGGTTTGGACCCAGGCTTGGTTGGTGCTGGTGGAAATGGGAGAAGGCAGTCTTTGTCAATTCCCACTTGGCTCTGTGGCTCTTTGCATCCTCTGAAAATATGCTCCAGAGGGATGGGGGGATCCTCCAAAACAGTGGAGTGGGGCTGTAGCGGTAGGTTGGGAAATCAGAAAAAATAAAATCTCCCCCGCCCTTTCTGCCTACAGGATCCTCTGTTGAACAGAAGGAGCCCTTCTGTTTGCCGAAAGCTATGTTAGGATCCAATACATAGTATATGATATTCTGTATTACTAAAAACAAACAGGTTAGTGTTGATATTCTTGAGCATGCTCTTTATTTAAAGAACACAACATATATTATACTGCTTTTCCCTCTTCACAAGCTATATTTTAAGATGGGGGGGAAGTATAGGTAGTCACCAGATATACTATCTAGTATCTATATTTTCCTTTAAGGGTGCCTTCCCATTGCTTCACATACATTCTCACTAATCCTTACTACAATCTTTGTTATCCCTATATTGCAGGGGAGTGTGTGTCGAGGCTAGTAGAGAGAAAGAACTAATATTATGGACTTCCTAATTCACTGTTCGGGGCTTACTTCTAAGTATACATGTGCTCTAAGTAAACTGGGGGGGGGAGCGCTACCTCCACTCATATTCTATGATCATCACTAAGATCAACATACAATGTCCTCTTAATGATGTGGTAGGCTAAACATCCAATCCTAGACAAAGAAGTATGTAGCACAATGAAGTATGTAATACTATTTCATTTGTTCCCTGCCCTTCTTTTCATAAAGCACTTGGGCCACGATCCAAGGAACTGATGAATGGCACTGTTTTCCCTCTGCAGGCATTATCAAATTAGAAAGGAGCAATGGGAATGCGTCCAATTTAGAATATGCAAGAGAGTGAGGAAAAGACCTACCCAGATGCAGCATCTCAACTAATAAATCTTTTTATACCTTGCATTTTTCTGTATTGACCGTTTATATCCCATGTTAATATTTTTGTCAAATTTTGACAATTACTGCAGTTTGCAATTATATTCATTATGTGTCAAAATAAATTCTACAGATGTAAACAGTTCTCTACTCAAATGAAGATCAAATACTTTTTTCATTTTACCTCGCAGCACAATCATATGCCAAGACATCAGTTTCAGCAAGAAGGTCGCCATCTGTCTCGTGATCGCCTCCATCTGGACCCAATTCAAACAACTGAAAAAAGAGGCCTTTAAGAGTTTTACTTTCCCGCCTTAATTGCATAGCATTTCCCCACCCTATTCCCAGAGCTCTCTCCAGTCAGGAAAGTTATTCATAAGTGCACCACAACTGAGCAGAGCTCAGCATATGTAACTGAAGGGACATTATAACAAACGGTATGATAGAAGATTTCATAGCTCATCAAGCAGTGATCAATGGGATCATAGAGGAATGTAGCATGAAGCCATTGGGTGAGGTCATTAGGAGTTTGGGGGTTGGATGTCATCAGTATGTTGATGATACTCAGCTCTACTTCTCCTTGTCATCGGAGTCAGCTGGGGCAGTGAAGATGCTAGACCAGTGCCTGGAGGCTGTAGTGGGCTGGATGAGGGCCAATGAACTGAAGCTGAACCCTGGTAAGACGGAAGCTCTGTGGATTGGTGGTTCCCAAGTCTGGGAATTGGGTGAGCGACCTGTTCTGGATGGGGTTGCACTCCCTCTGAAGGAGTAGGTGCATAGCTTGGGAGTACTCCTAGATCCATCCTTGTCACTGGAGGGCCAGGTGGACTCCGTGGCCCCCAGTACTTGAGGCCAGCTTCGGCTGATCCGCCAGCTATGGCCCTTCCTGGACAGGGATAACCTAGCCACAGTAGTGCATGCACTAGTAACTTCCCAATTAGACTACTACAATGCACTCTACGTGGGGCTGCCCTTGAAGATGACGCAGAAGTTGTAGCTAAGGTAAAATGCAGCAGCTAGACTGCTGACCGGTACCTCCCACAAAGACCGTGTAACACCAGTCTTAAAGGAATTGCACTGGCTACCTATACGTTTCTGGTCAGAATTCAAGGAGTTGGCAATGGCATTCAAAGCCCTAAATGGCTTGGAACCTCGAAACTTGAGGGAGCGCCTCTCCCTATATATGCCTGCCCGAGACTTGAGATCTGTTGGAAAAGCCCTCCTCCGCATCACACCAACATGAGACATATGCTGTGGTGGGACATGGGAGAGGGCTTTCTCTTTTGTGGCACCCTGGCTGTGAAATGTTCTCCCCTTAGAGGCCCAACTGGTGCCGACGCTGACATGGCTTTTTAACAAAGCCTCTGATGGTTAAATTAACCACACCTGCACATAGCTTTAATTGCTTTTTACTGCTTTTAAGTTCCATACTGCTTTTAGCTTGATTAATGATTTAAATTTTGTTAGCTGTGCATACTTATTGTTTTATATTGTTTGTATGATTTTATCTGTAAGCCACCTTGAGATCTTAGTGATACAGGGTGGGATACAAATGTTTTAATAAAATAATAATAATAATAATAACAATAATAAAGCATGCAACAGCAGACCATCATGCTAAGCAGAACATTGCATTGAGATTTTCGTCCGTGAAGGGCCTACAAAATGTGTGTTTTGCTGGTGTGAGGGAGAAACTAAATTTGAGAAAAACAGAAAAATTGCAGTAAATATGTATTTACTTCAAGTTTTCTATTGTTCTGAAATCTAGTTCTCCCTTGCATGAAAAGCAAACAATGATGTTTCACCACGGCTTCACAAGACCTAGAGATCTTCCTTTCTTCTACATCTTTCTTCCTATTTTATAGCTTGATCAATTTAATGCTACATTCTAAGCTCAGGTTTAATCATGCTCCAAAATATTCCTTTTCTTACCTTTATTTTAGCAGTGTATTCACCCCTACCTCCAAAGAGGCCAAGGCCGCCAAGTAAAATGTCAGTATCAGCACAAAAGCGAATGGCTTCTACTGAGTGGGCTGAATAACCCCAACCTCCTCCATGACCTAAAAGGAAAAAAAAAATTGCAAGTCTATACACATTCAATTTCATGTACTCCATGCAAGGCAAAACATTATATATCTGAAACATAGATACATACTTTCAAATCTGTTGACAATGCTATAGTCTTCTTTGGAATACACTTTCATCACAGCTTGAGTCTCCTCTTCTGTATTTGTCACACCCATTTTTAAGTCCTGCATGGCAGCCAATGTGTCAAGACAACCTAAAAAAAAAAAAAAAAGGACAGTAAAACCTTGAACACACTCTGGCAGACTGACTGGTGATTTTACGAAATTGGACCCAGCTATATTAACTATGACAGACCTCCATTTTGTTATCCTTTTGAGGGGTCAGGCGATAGGAAGAAAAGTCACTGTGATAGATCACAACAAACAATCCCTAACGGCAACCATATCAGGCTGATTGACCAATATTAGCACTTTGGGGAAATTATGTTTAGGAAAGAATGTCTGAAACACATCTGTAGATGATTTGGAGAACATCCTGAAATATGACTGATAAATTGAATTAGAATGTGACCTTTTTGGATTTTTTTCCTCATAGTAAAAGGATTCTGATTACCAAGTAATTCCTTCAGATTAGAATTCTGTGAACAAATTCTCAATGTCTTGGCTTTCTAATTTTTATTCACACAACCACCAAATGCACACAGAACACTTTACAGCTAGCTTTACAAAACCATGCAGGGTTAACAGCTTGTTAAAATCTACCCAGATGTGAATGCATATTCACTTAAACAGGAAATATGCTTATTGGAAACACTAAGAGAATGTGGATTCACTGTAGAGCTCCATTCGTCATTCAAAGACTTTCAATTAAATTAGCAAAGCATCATGACAAAGAATGCATAGTTTTTTAGAAGCTAATAAAATTACACCTCATCAACTTTTGTTATTTTTAGGTAAACAGTTCATACCCAGAATGTGCAAAGCTGCATGTGACCTTGTCGTAAGAGCTTTGGACCCTGTTGGAAGAGCCAGTTCTGGGCTTAGAATGCTACAGCGGGATTGCATGTCAGGGGCTGAGGGAAGCCTCGAATCAGCTACAACTGCATTGTAACTCCACAGCTCTCTTGTATTTGGTCGAAACCTGATGAAGAGAATATAGCTTTAGCTACTGAGCACTGGAATGGAGTAATAAATAAATAAATGACTTAGAAAAAAGAACTATGCATCAGTCATCTTTCCATTCCATTATTATTGTAGTCTGAGTGATCCAAATGATGTTTCTCAGGCTAGAGTTCCCAAAATAGCATGTCCTCCCCCCATTCTACAACCAGTGCGATGGATAGAAAGGTGGGTCACATTCAGACTCTAGTCAAGCATAAGGGACGGTTATAGGTCTGTGGAAGCAAATATATGCTTTCTCTGCGAAAATGGCAACTTTATTGAAGCAGAAGCTGGTGAAATTATGTAGCCAGGAAAATATCATTTTCAATACAAAGACTGCAATCCTATGCACTCTTCTCTAGGAATAAGCTACACTGAACTCAGTACTACATAGTTTAAGGTAAACATGCAGGGAGTCAAGCTATAAGTCTCCACAGGTAAGACTCTTCCCTTGTATGTGTACATGCTGGCCACAGTTCAGGAATTCTGCTGAGCTCAAGGACTACTGAATCGTTTTCTGTGCCTCACATATGGGGACTCGGGCAAAAGGCTACTTGTAAAAATGTTCACAAATGTTGTGGAGGGGGGAGAAAATGGGACTAAAATTTCAGGTCCTCATAGAATCATAGAATAGTAGAGTTGGAAGGGGCCTATAAGGCCATCAAGTCCAACTCTCTGCTTAGAACATTCTAGGAGTCTTCTCCTCTGACCTATGCTCCCACCTCCTAGCTTTTATGCTACTCTAATGCCCAGAGCCCTGTTTCTCTACATCCAATAACACTTTCAATTTCCAGTTTCTGCCTCCTGTCCCCAGGCTATCATCCCTTCAGTTCTAATTACTTTTCTTCCCGTTCTTCTCCCTTTCTCACACCCTTCTTCTGACTGCCATTTTTCTTCCTTCCCCTTTACCGCATGTCATTCCTTGTCCTATCTCTTGAGCCTGACAATTTATTGTATTACATTTCTATTGTCAGACGTCAGGTGCTTCATGAACAATTCACTAGGCGGGCCTAGTGAATTGTGAGTTGAAAGCTTGGCAATTGTTGTGAGAAAGTCTGTCTCTGTAATGTGCTTATCTGTGGCTGCTAGCCGAGGCCTTGAGTTCCTTGAGAACAAATGTATGTTTAGAAAAGGTGGGGGGCTATCTTGCAAGTTGTCTCTCACATAGTGTCGTCATCAAGAGGAGGTTGAACTGTGCCGCCCTGTTGGCACATGAGTTTGGATTACAGGCCTGAAGCCCTGTCTGTCAAAGTGGCTTGGAATTAGCCAGCCTCCATCTATATAGTGGAACGAGCAAAGGGGAGGCCCTTCACTAGGAATTCATCTGTTCGACTGTTCTACGCTTGCCATGAAACTCGTGTTTGGGATTCTATCTGGTTTGGAGATGTTGGATGCTCTCTGTACATGTTCTGTTGCTATTTGGACTTGGAATTTCTAAGAACTATGCCATGAAAAGTGCTCTGAGGCTTTTCATAGATATGGACTTGCAAATTACTGTTCTGGATTCGTGTTCTATAGCCTGCTTTCCCTGCATGGAGCCAAAGTACGGGCACAGAGAAGCTCTGATGCTGATCATTGCTGTTCTGGAATTGTGTGCGTGTGTGACCTGCGAGAGAGCCTCCTCTCAGAGCCTTTTGTTACAGGCAGAAGGGTTCCTAGGTCGAAGAGGTTCGTCCCCTGACATCTTGCTTACGTGATCAGCTCAGTGTTCCTGGCAGGCTGAGACTGGTTTGGTACAAGATGGATCTGTGTACTGTCAGACTTCATGCACTTCTGTGCTGGGGTTTCTCCTTTGAGTTTTGCTCGTGTTCCTGATGAGTCAGTGTGTGTGGCCGCTGCTGACTGTTTCGCAGGGCCAACTCTAAATGTCTCCCCCTGAGTGACTGCTGTTCGCATTAAGCCATTGTATCTGAAAGCTATCTGGTCCGTCTTCAGCTTCAAGTGTGTGTATGCAGAAATGAAACCGTTATGTTTGAATTCCGTGTGATTTCACAATAAAAGAGGTCTCACCATTTTGGAGTGTGTCAGTTTGCCTAAAGTTCGTGAGCAGAAGCCTGGGGTGGGCTTGCGTCACGACATCTATTACCTTCCTTTAAGCAGCAGCGCCCCACCCCATCCCAAGTGTAATTTCAAGAAACACATACCATGAGCATGCATACTCTTCAGCCTGTCTTCTACATTTTCTCCGTGATAATGCTGGCTAATCTTTTGAAATATTAAGCAAAAGAAAGCCAAGATCCAACAGTCCAAGAACAGAAGGCTGCAGGTGGAATAGCTATTTAATGTTCCCAGCACTGTCTTCTAAAAGTTTTTTTTCTCCCATAACATTTGTTTTTGTTTTCGGCCACTATCAGTAACCAACACTTACCTCCAAACAACATCATAAACTGGATCAAGACACACACCAAATCCTTGAAGGTCCTCCTGTTCAGAATCATTAAATGTTTTACAGCTTCCATCAACTTTATTTATCAAAAGACACTTAAATGGAGGGGGCTCTGATATGGAAGCAGGTACCAAGCCTGGGCAAAATATAAGCAGAATTCGTATATTTAGTCCTCATTCATTCCCATAAATGACAATAATACACTGAGATGGAATCATATTTACTTTGTTTTGAGGAAGTCAAAGCACCAGCAAAAGCAACCACAATAGATTGAGATGGAGGTCATTGGTTCCTTTCAATTACAATTAAAGAGAAAATGAACCTTGCCTATTATGTGTCTGCTAGCAAAGATCTCTGATGTAGCAAGCACATGAGAGTTAATGAGAGCTTCATCAATCCGAAGGAAAGTCTGGTCACCACTTGCTCCAATCCAAGTAGCCTTGCGTCCATACTTTGATCCTATGTTAGGCATGGGTGCTGGTTTTGCATTCCAGTAAGGGATATCCAAAATGGGCCTGCCAAGTTGCCCTTTCTAAAGATATAAATTAGAAATGAAAACAGTTAGAAATTCTATTATTACCTGAATGAGCGTTATTAAACATTCTCAGCACTGCAAACACCAACTGTGGCACTAAGGTGTATAAATGGTAAAAATGTGATTTTATCAGATGTAATTAATCTTCTAGATATCCACCAATCAACCATACTTCAGTTTTTACAGGCTAATGAGAATCAACGAGGTGCAGAAAAACTGGGAGTGTATTCATATTAATTATTAGCATTAAGTTTTTAATTAGTAATGACTGAACTCCACTGGGCTCAGTTCAGAATGGGCACAACGGAAGTGAGTTAATTTGGGATTGATTCAGATCAGACTCAAAGTAACTCATTTAAGCACAATGATTCAGAAAAGGCCTGGGGCAGCATCCTGTTCCCTCCAGCAAGCTAGCCACCACTCATGAGTTTTTCACCCAAACCTGGCTGTAGCTGGAGCTGTTCTGGGGCGTCTAGCAGGAATTATGGTGTTCCTGCCAAGGAGAACGGGAACTACATCTCCTATGGTCCCTGGTGGTGCCCACTGCATGTCAGCCTCTACGGCAGAAGCTGGCAATTCAGAGGGCCTGGGGACCAATTTTTGCAACCCAGAACCCACCAGGCACCACATATACACACCACATATACACCCAACACATAGTTTCCCTTTAAAGCAAAGGACACACGGAATATGCAGTATGTTTCAATGCAAGAGTTTCACTCCAGGAGCCATGAAGTGTGCAGCTTTGCATTAAAATAAGGCAAGCGCCCCCCATGTGCTTTATTTTCAAGGGAATATGTGGGGGAGGGGGTCCCTATTACCGCCAAATTTGGTTGGAATTCAGTGGTGCAATAGCAATTTGGAACAGTGAAGGGACCACATGTGACCCACCCCTGTTCTAAGGCTTAACAGAGGCCACCCAGTGGAATTCCTCCCTGCTGTCACAGCCACATACCTTTCGGTGGGAAAGGAAGGGAGATGGAAAGAACTGACAAGAATCGTCATGTTAACCCAGATCTGAACTTTGGTGGGTGTGGCTCATAATGAGCTTTGGAAAGGGCTTCAAACAGGAGAATTTTATTTTCAACCCCTCAAATTCCAAACTTGGTGGTATCACTAATTTTAATTATGTCCTATCCCAACTGCAGCAACTTTAACAAATCCTGAAAAGTATTCTACATGAAACAGTGTATTTGAAAAGTAACTCTAAACATTTCTTACTGAGAAGCTTCCAAAGGTAAAGACTTGTCCATCCATTAACAAAATAGCTGTATGATTGCTGCCAGCAGTAACTTGCGTACTAGGTCCAGGTAGTGCCTGTACCAGAGTAGGACATCCCCTAAGTCAGAATAAAGCCAGTGTAAGTTCATCCATTCTTATGTATGCATTAATCTATCAGAAGCATACAGTATATGTACATGACAGTAATGAATGAAGCTGAAATGATAATAAGAATATATAAGTGCTGATACATGTGCAGAATAAAGGAAAGGATGTAAACTATTCAATTAGTTAATAACGATCATTAGTATATGGTAGATAAGAATGCACAATTTGATAGTTTGAATGCTATAAAAATACCCATGTCATTTTCCAGGTATGAGGAATACTGTTGTAATTTTGTCTTGTAAATCCGATCCTTTAATTGACTTACTCTAACCGATTTACTTTCTCATAACTCTGTTCTGTGAAGATGTGAAGTCTACTGAACATTCATGCATACAACCACAACTCAACTACAATAAAAGCCAGAGAGCTTTTTACTATGTCAGCTGTCACACTAACTAGTCCATTAGCTCATTCCAACCTACCCTGTATTTCAAAGCCTTCACCATAAAAAAAAAAGATAATTGTATCTTTCAGTTATGTAAATCTCAGAAGTACAGATGCACAGATCATATTACTGACTGATGTATACTTGATAGTGATGTTCCTTTATAGCTCTATTATACTTACACTTGCAAACACAGATTATATAGGTCTATGCCCCAATGGTGAAATAAGAAATAAACTGAGGTGGTTCATTTGAGTTTGTCTCATGCATGTTCTGGGGTATGTGAAATATTCGGGAGCACATAGAGAACCTTACGGGTGCTACTGTGAAGATTCTGCCAGCTGCCCTGATGAAATGAATAACCATTCACCCATCTAGTACAACACAGACAACTACTATAAGAAGAAAAGCTATTCAAAAACTAAACAAATACATTATTTAACGCTGCAGAAATGTGGATTTATTCAGGTGGATTTATTCAGATGTACAGGCATTTCCTAAAATACTGACAGAGTTTAATAACACCTGGTGGATCTTCCTATACGCCTAATATCTTAAATATCGTATCAGGGTGGTGGGGGAGAAAGAGAGAGAGAGAGACAGAGTATATCCATCCGTAGATAAGATATAGAAATCACACATACAAGAGCTCTATTTAGGCATTCTAAACCTGAATAGGGCAAAACTGGCTCCATTGGTTTGTTTGTCTCTCTCAACTTGTGGAGGGCAACTGTCTGAAAAGGAGAACCTCCTCTATCTGTGGAAGTTCTTCATGTGAGCAAGAACGCTGGAAGATCAGGGTAGAGGAGGCTCTCCTCTTCAGACTATCAGCCACCACAAGTTGAGGGTGACAAAAGCGATGAAAAAGAGGTGAAGGGCTGGAGCACTCCTGTTCCTCATGCGTTTGCTATATTCCAGTTCAGAAGGGCAGAACAGAACTACGCGCAAAGAGAAATGCGTGTACGTCATTCACACAAAGCATTAAAGATCAAATTCTAGGTAAGATATAACTCCATTGTTTTACTATAATGTTCATCCCCACAGTTCAAGAGTCCCCCTTCTGGAGCAGAACTCAGTTCTTGTTGTCTTCAAAGAGAGTTGGGTTAGTTTACAGAAATTGGAAAATGAAATGTTTTTATGAGAACCGAATAAAAAAGATGCAACCATTTCACAGACAAAATATGCATTTATACTAAAACATACCTAGAATTAACATCTCCATGCCCGAGCTGTCCATGTTGCCCATATCCAAATGTGTAAACATCACCATTTTCCATCAGAACAACTAAGGAGGATGAAAACATGAATGAATTCATTCCAAACACAGCTAATAAAAAAAGGAATGGGCTGACTTCATAGACTGTAAGCATATGATATAAATTCCAGGGGAAGTAGTCTGGGTCTGTGGACTAAAATGTGCCTTGGAAAACTGTAGGGTGGATGCTAATATGGACCAGTAGTGCAAAGCTTCTAGAGGCATGAAGTATCATTTTAAGGACTGAAGTATGTGTCCTGACACAAGGTATGTAAAGGGCTCCCAAAAGTTTTTGAGGAAGTGTAACGTCTCAAAGCACTTAGAACTAACATTGGGAAAATGAAGATAACATGACAATGAATGCTGTAGTTCTCTACCTGAATGGTGAAATCCACAGCTAACTTGTACTGCTCGAAGCTCACAGTCGAAGCGGACTGCCCCAGGAGGATAGGTTGTGATTTTGCTGGCATCTTTCTCACTTCTATCTCCACTTCCATCTACAAATGTAATACATAATTATATCCCATTCTTTTCTTCAATGAGTTTCACAATAAGTGGTCATCATCTAATCATGTAGGAAGGTGGAGAGTAATGATCACCATGGTAATTAGAAGGATTATGCAATGTAAAAATAAGGGGTTTAAACCAATGAAATGGTATATGTAAAAACTGGTTAATTGTGAGAAATATGAGGTACAACAACTGCCAGATCTTCAGTGACAAACTGATATTCTGCTAAGACTTTTAAAAGCTACAAAGAACATTCAGCAAGTTCAGCAGACTCCATATTGCTTAAGCTTTAATTCAGCACATACCAAAAACATTCCAACATGAATTCAAAGAAATTGAGAGTTTAAGAATTATAATGTTGGGAAAATTATGTTATTTATATATTGGATTGATATGTAAACTTATTCCTTGTGTTTAAACATATTCCTTGTATTTAGGAAATGCTGCAATTTAAATAGAAAACTACGTGAGAAAAGCTTTTGCTCTCTCTTCAAATGTATAGCATTCACATTATAGGTCATGCCAAGTTCACACAGAGCTTTACACACCCCAGAACACTTTGTTTAAACAAATAAGCAATGGCATCTGTCAGGATAAACATTTAATCTGAGTTCTGGAATGACCACACTAATCCAACCGCATTGCAAAGTGAGAAGAGGGTCATTACAAATATGTGCTATACTACAGCATCATAACTATCATAATATTTTTCAGAGCATGACATGCTTCAATTTTAAACATTTTTTATTAAAATGGGTACTATTTTGAGTAAGGAACAATGAAAGTAAAGCAGGCAGGCCATTTTCTTAATTCAAAAGTGTGTGTGTGTGTGTGTGTGTGTGTGTGTTAACAAAAGTCTGAGTACATTTGTAAAGTGTTTGCTAAAAAACAAAAGAAACCAGAGGGAACTAGGAAAGGCCAGTAGATGGGTCATTACATACCCCATGGTTACAGTTAATATTGTGTTATTCTCTCCTTGAGAGAGGCACTGCCTTAATTCTTTGTCATGGAGGAACCAATCCTATGGCTCCTAGACACTGTCCAAGGAGCCATAGGATACTGAGGATTCCCCCCTCATAAGCGGGAGTTGGAAATCTGACCCCCCTCCCCTGATCCCTTGCAGTCAGCACAGAAAGAACTGCCCTCCGAAGTAAAAAAATGGCCTGAGAGAGGGGGAGAAGGGGGAATTTTAGTGGGCAGGGAGGGGAGGAGACCAGGGAGGCCAGGATATGAGCTATCCTGAGGCCTCTCCAGCCTCTTTCCTCCCCCTCCAGTGCCATGCTAGACAGGCAAAACACCTCATCTAGTGAAAAATGCAGGGTGGGAGGACAGGGAGGCAAAGATCACCTCAGCTGCTCGCCCTGCCCTGCGTTGGATGACTGGAAGCCTCCAAGTTCAGGGCCTTCCAATCATCAAGGGCGCAATCAATAGGATTGCATCCTAATACACCTTAATAAAACATATCCACAAACCCAAGCAAATATTTGCAGGTATACTGATTTATATAATCTATTTTAAGCACAGGTAATTCGGGTTGCTTACTGAAACATTGGAATTTTCTGGCACAGCATACACACAACTCCAAATATAGAAAGGTCTGAAAGTAATAGGGAATCTTTAACACCAACACTCAAAATTCAAGGAACTTTTTATTCTAAACAAATTATTTTAAAATGCCAATTACAGGCTGTGGGGGAAAACAGCTGCCTGAAAGGTGAAGGCAGCTTAAAAATACTGCCAATGTTTAATCATGAAAGTTAGTCGACAGCTGCAGAAAGGGTAGCAGAAAGTATTGCCCCCTAATTTGTTACATCCCATTGCTGATACTTCCAGAATTAACTTTGAATAGGAGCAAATAAGGCAGAAATAGCATGAAACAAGAATTTCTAGCAATTAACATTTCAGGAGAAACAAGATCAAATACAGCAAGATCAATCCACAGTAAGAATACCTCACAATACTTTTTGTCTTACTACTCAGAATTAAAACTTTATCAACCCATACCCATGTTAATCTAGAGTTAGGGAATGCAATGTTTTCTAGCCTTTTAGAAAGAAAGAAATCACTAAATAAATCTGTACAAGAGACTGGGTCCAGGCTCATGTGGGGCTTCAGAACTTCTTTGAAGCCAACCTCATGCCTAAATTTTGTTCAGTGAAGAAATGTCTGACACATCTGGCTGTTTTTCCAGGGCTTGCCAAACTGTCTCTTCACAGTGAAATGGGAAGGAAGAGGATAACAAGTGGACATGGACAGCAAAAATCTGGTTCAGATCTCATCTTCAGCCATGAAGCTTTGCTCTAGAGATGTATCCCTGAGCTTCAACTGACTCCAGGTACAGCCAATAGTAAATGACTTACAGAGTTAACAAATACTACCACACATACCTGTACTCTTATACATACCTTATACATTTACACTTTCCCATTTGCAACAATGGCTTGTTTATAGTTACATTTAGGAAGCATAAAACATCACATATTGGACTGACAATGGCCACTCTCATTTTAAAGTGGTTCACCATGTAGGGATTTTTTTATTTTCTTTGAATTGCAAAAATGCACCAATCACCTCTAACTGCAGCTGGATGAAATCATTTAGCACTATACTACTTCAGTAGGTTTACCTGCATATAAAGATCCTTCCAAAATTCTTCTGAAGATGTCTTATTTAAACTTGCATTATATTTAAAGGAAAGGTTTATATCAACAGACAAGACTATTTATCAAATAAAGTGCAGACATCAAGACAGAAGTCCTGGCATGCCAACTTCCACCACCAAACTTAGGAACATTGGAATCAGACTTATACAGAAGTCAGACCATTGGTCCACCTAGCTCAGTATTGTCTACATTCAATGGCAACAAACTCTCCAAAGATTTCAGACAGGTGTCTTTCCCAGCCATAACTTGAAATGCCAGTGATTGAACCTCAGACAAGACTATTTATCAAATAAAGTGCAGACATCAAGACAGAAGTCCTGGCATGCCAACTTCCACCACCAAACTTAGGAACATTGGAATCAGACTTATACAAAAGTCAGACCATTGGTCCACCTAGCTCAGTATTGTCTACATTCAATGGCAACAAACTCTCCAAGGATTTCAGACAGGTGTGTTTCCCAGCCATAACTTGAAATGCCAGTGATTGAACCTCAGATTTTCTGCACACAATCCATCGCCACTGAGCTAAGGCCCTTTCCATAATTTCATTGCTTAAATGAGGAGTCGAAAACTATAAAATAGGTTAAAAATGTAAACAAATGCTTATTTATGAAATACAGAAAATAGAAGGCACAACATTCAAGCTGACTTATCAACGTGGGTTTTCATACTACAGTAAACGAATACAATTAGTAAACGTTGTGTTCAACACATAACCGCATTTTTTTATTGAAACAGGTTTTAAATCTAAATCTGTGCCCACTATATTTTGAAGGGAAATGCATGTTACAGAAGACAATAACCTAATATCACCACACCATTAGTTGAACTATGCTACTTTCAATATTTTTGAATTTTGAAATACAACATTAGGTTTTACAAAGTTACAAAACTTACATTCAGCAAACTTTACAAAGCCCACAATTTCTTCAAAGAGCAAGATTTTCAAATCAATTGAGACAAGATAATTTTGCTGATACTATCAATCGGCATCACCATGTATATTCGATGCAGCGTTCTGTTTTGCCGCTATGCCTGATAATTCTCTTGTGCCAGCAGAACTGATCATTAAGCACAAGAGAAAAAAGAGGTTCTGGGACAGAATGGGACAGGTCAATGGAGACAGAATGGGACAGGTCAATGGAGCCCCCTTCTGTAAGCTAGTTCCTGCTGCGCTAGCAGTCATCTCTGCTAGTGTGGGAGAGTGTAGTATACTCCCCTCATTACTACAATTGAAAACCAGTTTTCCTTAACATCTCTGTGCCTTTATTCAACAGTTTTAAAACACCTTTCTTTTTACCCTGGAACGATACACAACATGCCTGAAGACAAAAAATTACAGACATATTTCAGAACTTCACTATTTTTGTCCTTAATGACTTGTAGACCTTTCTCATTTAAGCTAGGCTTCTAAAAAAAAAATAGCACATCCTAAAAATAGGATTGCACATATAAAAAAGTGTTGCCAATTATGCCTCATTTGCTCACTGTCATGAATAAACGTAGGTCTGAGCAGCACTTTTCTGCCCGGCCATCCCACCAAAAACTTAAATGTATTTGGCATTGTGACAGTTTAGGCAGCTGACAGGCACTCTAAATCAGTGGCATATAGCATGACTGGATCCCCTAAACTTATATGGAGAGTGTGTGAATACCTTTGGCAGCGTCAAATGGACAAGGATCAGCTTGACATGAAACAACAACTGTTTCCTGAATGTTTGCTAAATCTTTACACATGCTGAGTATATGTTCAGATATTATTACTCAATCCCAGCCCTATGTGTGCTAAGAAGATCAGCTTTCTCCCCAGTCCTCACCTCCCCACTATTGCCAGAGGACGTAGCGTTTGAACCAGGATGCTGCATGAATGTTTCAACTAAGGAAATATCCCTCAACCTGAATACTGAAACCACATAACACATTCAACATCTATGCCCCATGTTCAAATACAATGCAAGAGCTAACCTACTGAAACGGGAAATAATGTGGAACACCAGTCCCACCTTTTACATTAAAAAATGTAAGACTTGGAGGAGGCCTGTTCTTTCCTACAGTTATTAAAATGCTACATCTAAGGATTGCAAATAAAGTTGGCAGGTAAGTGTTCAATCTGTATCAGATGTAAGCCCCTGCCAAGGCCTTTTTTTTTAACCTGCATTACCATTGTGTGTTCTCTTGCATTTTAAATGAAAACATGTTCCAAAGTGAATCCATTTGTAGGCCAGATATGGCCCATGGACTGCCTATCCTTGATCTGGAAAAGTTAATTTCCATTACCCTGACACAATACAAGACAACCCATCAAGCAGATCTTAATAATGCTTTTGGTGAAGGTATGCAAAGTGCAGTGCTGTAAAGCAGAAGTAGAGGATCTGTGGTCATGCAGATGTTGGCTGCAATACCCATCAGCCCTAGCCAGCATGGCCAGTTTTGGGGGATTGTGGGAGTTGTAGTCCAACAACATTTGGAGGGCCACCAGGTCCCACTTCTGTTGTAGGGAATGTTTTTTAAATGTCCAAGTTTAATATTTTAACAGTATAGCTGCTTTGTACTCTGCACACATATTACAATCTATTTAAACAATGAAATGTAGGCCACACACACAGTTTACTGTACTACAAAATAAGACAGGCATCTTCTAAATTCACACAGTCACACTCTGATCTCTTACAATTAAATATTCAATTAAAAACACCTAATTTTTTACACAGTTATCAACTGTACTTATTGAAAGTTCTGACAACAAGAGCAGGTTGGCCCACAGCTAATATTATCTGTGATCTGTTAGCAGATTATCGTGAAGTGATTACATTCAAGGTTGCAACGTTTGCTGCAGCAGCTCAAAACTTCTGCCAAAGTTTTCTGAAGACATCAGGTGTAGATTACAAAGGGGACCACCTGTTATAATATTCTGTTATTATTGCTATTAGGGTCTGTATCATTTTTTCAGCAGTATAAATCTCAGCCTTTTCTCTCAGTTTGGTTCTTTTGTATGAATTATCTCCCTATGAGTTTGTAAGAATTTTGGCAGTCATAGAGACATCTTGTTTTATTGTGGTTGTAACGGCCTTTGTGCCATAGACACATAAAATCAATCTATCTATAACTTATTGAAAGCCTTTTGAAATACATGAAATTCTTGTTTTAACAGATGTAAAATATGACCGTGACTGTAGTGAGAGACTGTAACATTATTGCGAAGTTTTATTAGGTTTGTTACTTTTTATGCTCTAGTCCAAGGGTGGGCAATGCATGGACCTCAGATGTTTTTGCCTACAATTCCCATCAGCACTAGCCAGCATAGCCAATTGTGAGGGATCATGGGAGTTGTGGGACAGAACATCTGGAGGGCCACGTTGCCCACCCCTGCTCTAACCAATGCTTCAAATATTATTGTTGCTAGCGGTCTTTTTAGATAAGCAAATTGTCTAGGGTTCCTAACTCCTAACCACAAAGGGGTTCTGTGGCAAAATGTCTAATAGCTAGGCTCCTGCTACAGGTTTACAAGCTAGGCTTCCTCCTACAGTGCAACACTGAACAAAGGAAGTCACATCTGTTGAATTTGTGCATGATCAGAAGCTACTAAAAGCGTAAGTGGTCAAAAAAGAATACCAACTTCCCATTCAGAAACCCGAGTTGCTGTCAGCTTCAGGACTTCCAAGAGTATTTTTAAATCCAGCCAGCATATCACCTATGCTACTGGAAATAATTATTTCACTATCCTTCCTCTCATTTTTGAAGTAAGAAAAGAAAACAATGAAACCATGATATGCGGCAAAGAAAAAGGAAATTGAAACAAAAATAATATATATTTTCATACATTTCTACTGGTAAAGCAGCCCAATACTAAAAAGGTGTTTTATTTCTCCTCAGGTTACAGAAGATTAGTCAGAACAGACTATTGGTTCTGTGCACTTCACTTAATACCCAATGAATGGAGAGAAATAACTTGAAGGACAGGTGGAAGTCAACCCCAGTCAATAAGGAAGGCCAAATACCTTTATGCTTGTCCCGTTTATGCTTTAGCTGTGCTGGATGGGGTCTTATTCTGGCTAGAGCCTGCTCTCGATGGTTCATAAAAATAGGACCAGGAAATACAAAGGGGCCTGAGGAGAAAATTTTTGGCACATGCATAGGAACGCTCACAAAATGGAAACAGTGTGTTCAACAACAACAAAAAATAAAGTTGAAAGCATGAAAAATGATGCAATAATCCATAGTCAGTATTTCATACTTTTGAAACAGACACTAAACTATCATTAGAATCTGAGAACAATTGAATAATCTTACATAATTACGTAAGAACAGAAGTTGCTGGTATTATAGTGGCTGAAAATGGAGCTCAATGCCCTCCCCAAATCAGTCTGCTTCCTTACTAACAAAGCCAGTATATACCAATCTTAAATGGGCAAACTACTCTAAATAAGAAAAATGACCAGGTAGTACATGCCTACATGCAGTGGAGGATGAGGATAACACTGGACCTGCCTAAGCTGCATTTGAAATCACATTAGAATATGGGCCTATAGACAGAGCCCCAATCTATTTGATCAATCCCTATAATTTTGAGGGTTATTGATCAAACAATCAGGTCTATGTGCATAGACTACTATTCCAGCATGACACACATTATGCAGGCATCACACTAGTCTAGAGGTGAGGTAGGCAACAGAATGTGGTCAGTCAGCATCATCTCAGTCCCTCATCTGTATGTAGGCTCTCATCTATCTGTATAGGGCAACATGACCCTGATACAAATATACTGCAGGCATAAGACTTTATGATCAATCAAAAAAGCAAACTGCCTCTGGTTAAATTTTATGCTGCAGGATGCAGTATGATAAAACTTAATCTAATATCTATGTGATCACTGATTTAATCATAATCACAATACCAAACATGGAGGCTGATTCATAAGACCTCTCTAAATGAATAGCTGAAGGAACATTACAGGAGGCAGTGTTATCAAGCAATTATCTATCTGCTCTTGCGAGGAAGTTAAAACTGTTCTTCAAGCCAAAATGAAGGAAATTACTTTTTTTTACATACTCTGAAAAATAAACTAGTCTAATCACCCAATACAGCACTGTTTGACCACATTAGTAGCATCAGCTTTGTGTATAGAACTCAATGCCTTTTTTAGTCATGTGCATCAGCCCATGAGGTGGGGGTTAGGAATGGTGAAGCATTGTGCTCCTTTATTGCTCCAAAACATGAGTCATTTGCAAAGAGTGGGCATGTCTAAGGGAGCAAGTCACACTACATACCTTAGAGCCATGCTCCCCAATGCAGAGCCTGTAAAGACCTCCAACAGCACCTGCAAGGCTGTCTACTCCCAGCTCAAACCACAAAATTGATTACTTTTTTTTCCTTTAAAAAAACCACCATTTACACTATATGCCTCAGGCTTTCCTCACTGCTGCTGATCAGTTCTCCAATGGTCAGAAAAGTAGGAAAGACTGACTTCCTGGCCCTGCCCATCACCCATTCTCTCTTCTGCTGCTTACCCCATCTCTTCTACCAAACTTTTTTCCATCCATAACCTTGCCATTCTTCAGCTTTCCCAGCCCCTACACTCATCCTTTTTCAGCCTTCCCAACCTCTAAACTTTTTACTTTTCTCCCCTGTCAGTCCCAAGACTTGCTCTTTTTCACCCCTTCCCAGGTAGGGGCCCTGAAAGCGACCAAGGAGGTAGCAGTCCCGGACAGGGCCCAAAAGGTACAGAGCATCTAAGTCAAATGAAGAATTTTGGGGCAAGGTAGGGAGAAACTTTCCTTTCCTTTTGGGATGGGGGATTGGGGCTTGAGAGAGAAAAAGATGGGTTGATGGGATGGGCAGAGCAATTCTATGTAGATCTTTCCAGAAATAAGTCTTACTGAGTTAATTGGGGCATATTCTCATGTAAATGTGAGTAACATTGCAACCTCAGAAAGGAAGAGCAGGGGGATAGATGAAAGCAGGAAGCATGAGTGAGAAAGGGTGTCTTGGATCGGTCTCTGACAAGAGGTGCATTGTCTCCTGGGTGTTGTGTCATACTATGAGGGATCAAATCCGTGGTTTGGTATTTTGGTCTCAGCCCCAATCTCTGCCTTGTACTCAGTTTTGTGAGCAACTGAATGGCCATGACCTCCTGGAAGCCATTTTGGGACTCACCATGATCCCATGGAAGCCATTTTGTGGCAGTACCCACAATAGTTTCTCAAAGTTCCAAATGTGCCTATGGGCCCAAAAAGGTTGGGGACCTCTGCCTAAGAGAAAGAATTTTGGGTTTGATCTCTTCCAGCTCATGGCACAATAGATGTCAGTTTCAAGGTGCCATATGACTTGTGTTCTACGATTGAGTGTATCAAGGAGTATTAAGTTATGTAAAAGTTAATTTATTTCATATTACATTTTAAATTTCCTTAAAACAAATATTATTGAAGAGTAGAAACAGTGTCTCAAAAGCTTTCCAAGGATATGCACTCTCAGTCCTCATACAACTTTTTAAAAAACTGGTAAAAATTGTAGCATAACCCCTTCTTTGATCCTTTTTAACTGCTTTCAGGATTTAATATATATAAAGAGGGTCACAGCTAATGGAATGAATGGCAATAATGATAATGATAAATGTCAGTGGGACTTTGACTGGGAAGACCACCCCATCACCAGAAATAATCATGAAACTACATACAGAAATAGGAAATCATGACCTGGATACCTATTTCATGGTAATCTCTTATGCAGACTTCAAAACCTTACATTCTTAAGAATTTGAGTACACCTGCCTATTCTGTAATCCGTATATACAGTGCCTCCAAATAATTCCAATTTTTTAATTCGTTAACTGTAGAGTTGGAGAGCATTTCACCTTAAAATGGATCACAGTATAAAATACTCAGAGGCAAAAGTTGTGAAACAGATAGATCTGAATGATGCTAATTTAAAAAGTTGGAAACAAAAGCAAACCTAAGGGATGCTGAATTTTGTGATGTGTCAACTTATTTGCATTAGTAACCTTGCTGTCTCTACAGATGACTATAAGCTATTTCTGTATGACAAAATATCATTTAGTATTTAACACTTGTTATTTAAGTGCCCCATAAGTATTTCTGAAAGTACCATATGACTTTTGTTACACCCTTCAGTTCTGCCTGCATCACATATGACGTGACTAATTCCTTCCTTAAATACAGGATGAATACTAGCAACTGGAAATAGAAGTAAATGAAGCTGCATACATTAAAATCAGAATACCTTAACACAGGGGTGGGCAAATTGAGGCTGTCCAGATGTTTGGGCTTACAACTTCCATCAGCCTAGTCAGCATAGTGGATGGCGAGGGATCATGGGAGTTGTAGGCCAAAACATCTGGAGGGTTAAAAGTTGCCCACCTCAGCCTTAACAGGTTAAAAGTTGCCCACCTCAGCCTTAACACTAAAACAGGCTTAAGAGTTTTCTTGTCTTTTGTCCTTAGACTTTTCTTCAGTTACTCTAATCAATTCACTGAGTCTAGTCTGATCATATCATCTGTTGATTCTGTGACATACACTACCATTTTTGATACTGCCTGTCTGGGTCCTCATCTTGCCATTTATTTACCAAAGCCACAATGATACATCTTATAATCTCCATCTGATTTCATTGCGCATCTCATCCCAGATCTTATTTCAGGTGTGAGCAACTGCGTGGGGTTCTGGGAGCCATTTTTGGACACACAACTAACACGGGTCAAACTTCTGCTGGTGTCCTGTGGAATTCCTTCTCAGCCCCTGCAGCGGTGGGAAAAGAAGTCGCTGGTTTGCTGCTGAAATTCACAGCAAGCTGCAACAGAGCAGTAATTAGGTCAAACTTAGCTTGTCATCAATCTCAATTTGACCTTTTTTACCACTCCATGATGAGTTTTGTGTTATGCTGCAAATCTCACTTTTGCAACAGGGGCTGCATGCGGCCTACGTGCTGCCCACCCATCTTAGTTGATCTTTTTCTTTTGCATTTCCGCAGAAACTACATTTACGTTTGTCCTGTTGCTGATGCTGCCACATTTTGTTACCTGTCATCCAACGCTCTGATTCATCCAACACTATGAAGTATACTGCCATTCCACATTCTTAAACTCTCATTCAACCATGAAACTCAGATACTGGAGATTTTTACAATTCTGAAAGAGAATTCTAAGACTACCAAATACCAACAGCACCAACCAGAGTTCTGGATGTGTTTCTATTTTCTCAACAGAAAAAGTCTGGATTATGAAAAAGACCAGTTCAGAGATCCTTCACTTTCTACCATCCCTGATTATCTATCAAGCTCCCTAGCAGTCTCAGTGCAGAATGTGCTGACCTGTATGTAGGTGGCTTGCAACACTTGCTATTCTGTTCCTTTTAAAGATAAGTGGAATTTCAAGACGTGTGACAATGTAGCAAGACAGTTTTTTTCCAAGAGAAGAAATGCCACTTCTACATTTGTTGTCATAACTTGCAATTTCATGCATTTACTCACGACCAAACCCATCCAATATTACCATTGTCATAGATCATCATGCAAAGGAATGTGCACACAGCAACATAAGAACCCTAAGTTAGAACTCACAGCACTTGCTAATGCTTTCATAGTGTCTATTTCCCCAAGCAAAATAAAAAGGAATTTTAAAAATGCCAAGAACATGCTAAATCTGAAGATCATGGACATTATTTGCCCAGTACAAAATCCCCAAAGCTAGTCCTTATCTTACACATCTTTTAAACAGACTCCATACCTACAGAATGGCTGGTAAGTTTCATGCTGAAAAATGATTAATTCTGCTACCTGTACAGACTAATCAGCATCAATTTCTGATCACTACATTCCAGCTTACAGTGGGGAGCTATAACACCGACATCAGTCATCGTCTGTGTTGAAACTTCTCAAATTAAGCCACTCAAGATTTCAAATATGACCATCTCCCCAATGTTGTTAGTAAAAAAAAAGTAGTAGCAATATGGACAGTGTCAGATCCCAAAGCTGAGTTCAGACTTCCTGAACTAATCATAAAGGAAGCCGTATTGCTGACTTCTTTTGTAAAACTTACATCTGGTCAATCTCAAATGAGGCCTAAATTCATTAAAATTAGAATCTACCTTAAAATCAGTTATTCGGTTCAATTCATTCATAGTATTCTGATATGTATTAAAAATCAATATAAAAAGCAAAGTTTGCACTGCTCCATTGCGTTCTAAAAGGGGAAAAAATACAACCATTGACAAGCCATGTATTTTGTAGCCTGCTAGCTATAAGCAAGAACAAAAACGTAGCATGAAAAGCCATTCTAAGAAAATCCCAGGACAAGTTCCAAAGATCTGAGATATTCTATGCTCAACATTAGTCTCTTTAACATACAAATGGCACAACTGTAAGTAAGGAAATCATATATTTGCCTAGAGAGCAAAGCAAACTATGCTTCGTGTAGATCTTTTGCATCATGAGGTGAGAGCAAAACCCACCATCTCTGTCTTTAAATCCTCCTTCCATTTGCTAAACTCATGAACTCACTGTAGTTTGACTAGTGTGCCTTTTGTTAAATAATAAAAAAACACCAACAAAATCCCTATTAGTTTCAGAATTCAATGAAGCCCTAAAAGCCGTAAATGGTTAATAAACTGCTGAATAAATCACAGTAATATTTAAAGTAGACTGAAAGCAACATGTTTTCTTTCCTGAGCCAAAAATATTCATACTGGGGGGGGGGGGGGGGGGGGGTTAGGTCCCAAGCCCCTCTTCCTCAGTTTTAAAAAAAGCGCTTCCTAAGCATATTTTTCAGAATGTATATGCCGATCTCTGTATAAGAGTTTCCCAGAACAATGTTTATTCATCTAACCTGACATTACAGAAGGCAAAAAACAAACAAACCCCGAAACCCAAATTTTGCTCACCTCTCCCTTCCTCTAGCCTATGCCTTCTATTCACACGCTGCCGCTTTTCGTCTTGCCGTAACTGGAGATGTTCTTCGATGTTAACTCCAGGCACAGGGACAGCTACATCAAACAGACAAAGAACAGTCAACTTTCAAAGGGGTTGCCTTGCACAAGTGAAAGTGTCTTTATCCTCACAGAAAACATCCCTGGACCCAAGCCAGTTCATTTAATATCTGAAAAACATTACCTTCACAGTTATCTGAAGTCTTGTAAGAAAAAGAAGTGTTACTTATATAACCTTGTAACCACCAAGACCTAGATGCCTGCCTTCCCCTGTATCCGCCAAATCAACCCAAGATCTTCTGAGGAGGCCTTAGATTGTTTTTTATATTGCGTCATATGTGTTTCTATGTAAACTGTTTGGAGATCCTGGGATGTCAAGCAGTATGGAAGCTTATATGAAATAAATACATGTAACAGCTTTCCCCCATCCCAGCTCCCCCCCCCCCCCCATATTAAGATCTTCTACTGAAGTCCTTCTCCAACTGCCTTCTTGTTCAGAAGTGATTATTCAACCATAATTCAGCCATTATTCAAAGGCTTTTTCAGAAGTGGTGCCTCAGTTTTGGATTGCCCTCCCTAAAGAGGCTCCACCCTCCTGGCCCCTTTGCAATCCTTTCAGCGCCAAGCTAGCCTGTGTAATTGTCTTCAACTGCAGTCTTTTATCATCTGTATTGTTGTATAAATAATGTGATATTGTTGAACATTGCCCCATACACAAATACAGAAAACGGTTTGTTAAATTTTAAATCACTTTCCTCTGAGTCAGCAAATATACATAAGCAGTCATTGAATACCCACACAGCACATGAATACCAATAACCTCTACTAATTTATTGGTATACAAATTAATGCAACATGCTAGGAGAAGAAAAATGAGAATGGCGCCACCTTGCCACAATACACAAATAATACCTCCTACAGGAACCTCACAAGAGTGTGCTGCCAAAATTAAAGCAAACTTCCTCTTCTGCCATTTTGGGACAATAAATAATGTAAGCTTTTATTATGTTATTAATAAATATTACCACTACCATCAAAAGTAGAAGAATGAAAAACATACTTTGGCTTGGATCCTAAGGTAGATGAACAGAAGTAGAGTTTCTGCTGCTTCCGCCCCCCTACAGTTGCCATTGCCCCATTGACTCTCTGGAGGGTTGGAGGACCTTCATGAACAATATAGGATGCAAGCCTGCTCAATTTTGGGTGATTCCCCCATCCCATGCAGTTTACATAGACCTGGACATGGAGGAGCCCCCAATTCTCCACAGAGGTTTTTTGAGGGTACAGGCAAATGCAGGGGAGGAGCAAGTGAGAAACCTCCCTTCCGTGAACTTACTTCCATTCACTTATCTTAGGATCTAAGCCTTCATATTTAAATGGGAAGTAAAAAGTGAGACCTTGCAATGCAGCATCCAAATATAGACCAACTTTTAAAAGTATAAGCAATTAGAGACTATGGCTCAGTGTGTATTACAGAATAAGGCTCAGCATAAATTTAACCCCAATTTAAAGGGCCTAGAGCAAGTTTATGTTTTCTACAATAAGCTCACTTTTCAATTAAAAACATACATTTAACTTATAAAGCTACTGGAGTCCAATTTACAGCTACTGAAATGAATGCGATAGTGATACTATCAAATGCCTGAACTAAGGTCCATTCTTTTCTCAGCAACTTTTTAAAACAGGATAAGAAAAATAATTTAGCTACCTACCTTATCAGGTAATATCACTTCATGAACAGTGAAATATATATTTTTGATTTTCTCATATTTTACTTTTTAATTCCTCTTATTAAAAAAAAACTTCACAAAGCACTACAGGAGTCCTTTGGACCCCAGGAGTCAATCTTACTCTAGGAGATAAATTATACTCCATGCTGACTTTAGTTTGAGATAAGCATTAATACTCCGACAGTACAAACTTGCAACACTGATCTTTTATTTGTAATGTTCTTTGAGGAAAACCAAAACCCTACTAGATTATTGGGTTACACTGTAACTTCCCCATTATTTATTTTGAGCCTAATATTTCATCTATGCATTTTCGATTTCACATCATTGTCTGTTTCCTCCTCCAGGCTTCCTGGAGCCCAATGAAAATTGCCTAACTGGTGTTAAAAAATAAATTAATTAACAGTGTTGGGTAGAATGGACCCAAATACTTTTGCTCTGAGGGATGGCTGATAAGCATAAGGTATTTTAAAAAACATTTACAGAAACTTCCATAATCTCTAACTTTAGACCACTTACCTAGCAAAAGGTCCAGTGGGATCATATCTTTTACAGCGTCAAGGATCCCTCTTTGCCTGGCTTCCTGACCATCCAATTCTCTAGCACAGGCTTTACAACACCCACAAACAGCACAACCAGACTCACCAGAGCCACAGCCACAGATTCTAAAGAAAGCAAAGATGCAACAAGAGATAGATGCTCACACAACTCTCATGCATATATCTGTTCATCTCGTCTGAGCTCGTAACAATGATGGGTTCATGATTTCTCTCGTGCCACCAGATAGAATCTGCAACGTCGCTTGCAATTATTCTTTCGCATCCCTGTCCCAAATAAACTTGATCATTAGTCACCTGGAGAATGTTTTTGGCTCACTGACGGGCCATGAAATATACAGTGGGCAATATCCAATGTCAGTTCTACACATAGAAGACCCACTGAAATGAATGAGAATTATGTTAGTCACAATTAGGTCTACTCTACATAGGACTAACACTGGATACTACTCACGGATATAAGTTAAAAAAAGGAAGTAAAAGAAAGAAAGAAAGAAAGAGAGAGAGAGAGAGAGAGAGAGAGAGAGAAAGAGAGGTTGGAATATTGCATTAATTATATCTAGCATGAAAGAAACCCAAATACATGCATAAACATTGGAATACAGCTATGAACTCAGACGTCGCTGTAACTTGTATTATTTTATTAAATGCTACCAAGATTGCAGGGGGGGGGGGGTGCTACACTGAAGTATCCATAACGAATTGGCAAGTGTCTGCTTACTTACTTTAAATGTGTTCACTTAGAGTTTTAAGGAAAATTAAGAGTGCAATCCTATTTATAGCTCCTCAGAAGTAAGTCCCATTGAGTTCAATGAGGCTCCCTCCCAGTTAACCATATATAGGTTTGCAGCCTGTGGATTATATAGGATTGCATCTTGAACATAGCAGGACTTACTTCTGAATAAACGTGTGTAGTATTGCACAGTAAAGGTCTTACACTCATTTGCTGAACCACCAACTTCCACAGCTTACTCCCACTGCTAAATTGTTTATAATCCATCACACCATGGCTACTGAAAATACATGTGAATACTTTCTCTCTAAAAATAGGGGTAATTTGTTTTTCTAAATAGCATAATTTTGAAAATCAGAAACTCATAAGAAAAAACACTTTTTATGATTATGCACCTCTGTAACTTATCCACACAAAACAATTGAAATGTCTTTTTATATGTTTTGCAAACATCTGCTCCAAATCAAAACTTGGGTCTACTTTTCCCAGCCCTCACTCAGCACACAAATATCTGTAACTATTAATTGCAAAACAGTTTATGAAATGCATATAGCTATGAGCAATCAAAAATTTCCCCTTAGAACATAATACCAGCTTGCTTTTTAACATATGGGATATGCTTTCCTTCACTGATTGAGATTATAGAGGGACCAGCCCCCTACAATTATGTACATAAAACAATATCGTTCAGCTACATATTTTAGATGTTTACTTACCCTCCAGGTACCCTGTCAGGTCGTCCACTGCTAACACAACTTGCTCCATAACCTGTACAGTCCCCACAAACAGTACACACCATGCACTGTTCCAGCTTCCATTTATGCATGCCTGGTGGACACATCATAGATTTCTCATCTTTTTCATCTAGCTCTTCTTCTAAATCTTCATCCATTGCTGTTGCCATGTTCTCAACTCCAAAACCTACAGAAGAGACAAAAAAAGCATACCAGATTTCATAAATCAACACATCTACGTTTGGAGAATAGTAATTCTATGTGTGTCGGACATGTTCTAGGAAGCTAGTTCTTGATCTTCTAAGCCATGAACCAGGCCTCCAAATTTTAACTCTACACTTAATGTGTTTTCAAATTCCTTAGGCTTGCTAAACATAAATCTTACTAGGTTGTAATCCTAAACAGACATTCTAGGGAGTAAGCCATATTAAATATTGTGGGGTTTACTTCTTAGTAAACATAGGACTGAGCTGGTAGCTTGCCTACTGAAATATGCAACTTTAAATATTAGTTCTAAAATGTATGACAACATTCCCTAGTCTACTCTGCTATATAACATTCTAGGGGGGAAAGCCTAGCCTTTGAGTGGAGAACATGATGCCCTAACTATTTATTTATTTATTTATTACATCTTTATACTGCCCATCAGCCGAAGCTCTCTGGGCAGTGCACAGTTAAAAATCATAAGAACAACAATATAAATTAAAACACTAAAAGTTAAAAAGGCAGTATAAAACAAGCTACATTAAAAACCAGGGAAAGCCTGAGTAAAAAAGTATGTCTTCAGGAGGCGTTTAAAAGTTGTAACGTTTTCTGCCTCCCGAACCACATGTAATGACGTAATTTCCCAGATGTCCTATTTAATAGAGCAGTGTAAAGCAGTTAAATCACAAGAACCAAAGAGTAGTATCCAATATTAGTACGAAACAGAGCAGGGTGGATTTAAATCACTACTCAGAAAGACTCGATTTAATCATGTGACTTCCCCCCACAAAGTGCACTCTTCCTCGCTATAAGCTTAATACATAAGAGTTACCAAAGACTCATTCTACTCATAAGGTTTCACTTTCATTTTTACTGCTTGCCCCTCCTTCCTCACACTTAGCTACTTGTGCAGAGGCAAGGGGTTGATTCTGTGTACACAGATTTGCAAAGGAACAATGGGATTGTGATGTCTGCAGACACAAATTCACAGTTTTGAGAACTGTAAAACCAAGCATCTGTGATAATATCTTCTAGATAGAAAAATTGTCCAATAATCTTACAGAAACCTCTGGAAGAGCATGGCATTGTGAATGGATTAATGGAATCCATTTACCAAAAAATTTAAATGTTGCATGAATATACAGCCTCATGCTACATAATTAAAAACTAATCCTTATTTCACGATGAATAACCTTTGGACTATAAAGTATCTTAAATAGAAAACTATTTTTAGATAGATTTTTCCTCAAAAAGCATTTTATTTTTTAAAATCCAATTTAAATTTTAAAAAATCCAATTTAAATTTAAAAATCTATTTTTTAAATGATTGATTTTTATCCATTCTGACACAGAGTAGACCCATTCAAATTAACAAGACTTACATTAGTCACAACTTAGATCAAGTCCCAGTCATTTAAATGGGACTGTGAAAGCGGCGACTGAACAAGATGGAGCTTTCGGGGGGGGGCATGATAACTGTAGGAGGAAGCAAAGCTTGTATCTACCATGCCAATGTACAAAACAACTGCTCAAAGGAAGCATGTGAAATAAAAACCACAATATGCACTGAAACAGTCCTTTGATTCTGCATACTTGCAGAAGACTGACAGAAGAAGAAAATGAAACCAAACAGGGGCCCTGTCAAGGGAAGGGCTGAAGTGGAGTAGGAAATCGACAAGGTGACTGTACTCCTGCAGACTGCATATAGCAGACAGCCAAATTTGCACACTTGTGAAGGACTGGGGAGAAAAAAAAATACGAATCCATTCACACACTTGAGAAGCACCGAAAAAAATAATAACGAAAAATTATGAACCCATTTGTGAACTTGAGAAGCACCAAAAAAGGAAGGAGGGAGCTTGCAAATGCAAATTCAGGACATTCCTAAGTGACATTTCTGTATCGGTGGAGAGGAGGACCTCACTGACAAGGGAGGCTGGAGGCAGCACTAGTGAAATTGCGAGGAGCAGCCAGTCTTTTCGCCGCTCTGCCAGGCAGCTGTGTAGCCCATGCCAAGCAGCTGCTGGCAAGCCTGCTGCCGTCGGGTCCACATAACACGACAAGCCACCCTCAACAACCCAACAACAAGCCATGGGTTCTCAAGGTGGCTTGTGCGTGGTTAATAAACAAAGCTGAATCATATGTCACAACAAGCCCCATTGACACAAACAAGGGCCACAACCCACCATGGTTGAACGTGTTGTGTGGACCAGATCAATGAAAATAGTTCCAGATAATTAAGTGCCAACGAAAGAATAAGGGCACTGCGAAGAACAACGAAGGCACTGACCTTTTCCTCCCTGACTCATGGAGCCAGTGTCTCGCCCACATTGCCCTTTGTTATTCACACCAAATGTCCAAACTTCACCATTCTTCATTAGCACACAGGTATGAGCTTTGCCCATGGCCACGTGAGTTGCAAAATGGCCTTTCAAATCTGATACTAAACCTGTAAGATGAACACACATTTGAATGGCAAACATTTGTTTTTCTGATTTCAAAGGCATGGCTGTGAAAGGTATTTACATCTTAACTTAGAGACTAAAAGATGAGAGGCCACAATAGGGCAAAACTCACTGAAATGGCATGGCACTGTAAGCAAGCTTCGGGACACTGAAGCTGATTTTAGTAAGGAATTGCCTTACTATGGATTTTGGATGTTTTTTTTCTAATGGGCCGACATAGCTACCTAAAATTTTCATTAATACCAAGACACAATTATGAAAAACAATTTCATACAGACCTGGTTTAAAAGTAACAATTAGCCAAAGGTTGGTTGAGGCCACAGAGGAGCAAGCGAGTACATTGCTTCCTGCGCACATGTTGCTTCCACTTTGCATCTGGTTTCGCAAACAAACCCTAACCCATTCCTGGGTTGTTTGCTGCAATCTCAAACCCACCACTCTGGACTTTTGAGGGAGTAACAACACAGAGTTTTAACCCATGATTTGTTATTGAGTTAAAACTTGGTTTGTTTCTCCCTCTAGACCTGGAGTGCTTGGTTCATATATTGCAGCAAACAACCCATTTCCTGTGCTGTTTCCTACGCTAAATATGAAGCAGAAAGCAGGTGAGAGGCAGCACTCGCACTCGCTCCTGCACAGCCCCAACTGTGCAACCCAACTGGGCTGTCGTTACGTGCGAATCACCACCAGAGCATTGCAACTCAACCTCTATTCCTCGAAAGGTTATTTCAACTGGCCAGTTATGCATATAGTACAAGTAACTTATCTTTGTCAAATCAACTATTCTACTTGCTTTAAGACATCTAAAATATAAGCTTACTTGTGCTGTCAGAGTAAATAGCATCTTTTCCAAACATGTATAATTCTCCGTCTTTTGATATGACAGAACTACTCCCATTATTGCATGCAGTATATACCACAATCTTTCCTTCCATTTTGATAATTTTTTTGGGCTTGTAAGGCTTCGACTGCCGCCTGCTTTTTGCTTAAGGAGAAAAAAAGAGTAAGATAAAAGTTTTAACACGGAGCTAAGAAATAAGCGTATTTAGCAGATGATAATGTACTTCAGCATTACGGTTTTTCACAGATACAAAAAACTGGGGTAACTGATCTCCATTCTAGTTGTTCCAGAAGAATTAAAGTTGGAATGGTGCCAATAGAAGCAAGAGGCAGGACCATTATACTTCCTCAAGTTATTCTTCTGCATATTTAAAGTAAAGATCAAAGGACTAAGGGCTGATAACATGGGAGCCCTTGCACTTTCTTCCTCGCCTTTTCAGATGGTGACACAGTACAATATTTGAGGATATAATTGCAAAGTAAGGCAATCAATACTGTCAACCCCTAAGGTAGCTGCTTTTTTAACGTAATCAAGGTGCTTGATATAAAGCAAACAATGTTATCGGTATGACCAATTAAACTGAAAACCCTGCTCAAATCGTACTAAAACGAAAGACTCAAAACCAAATCTATCCCTTTATGCACATAAACATGAAAAAACATAGTCCTGCATTCCTAACATCATTACAGAATACACAAACACAAACAAACACACAGTACGTTGTGAAGGCAATAGACTTAATTCTGCTTTTAATATAAATAATAAGAATCAGGGATGTGGATATTGTTTTGTCTTTTCCAGCAACTTCTTTTCTATATAAAGCAACATTGCTTACACAAAACAATGATCACACTACTATTTGTGTCTATTGAGCTAACAGTATTATAATTCAGAAAATATATTTCCACCTAATTTTATAATGAAAGATTATTCATGGGAGGCAAATTTCTGTGTTTCAAGAGCATAAAATGGAATATTATCCAGATGAAAACAGATGGTAAACCTTAACACAATGGACCAGAACTTCAGAAGATACCTCCACTATCACTCAGTTTGTAGAAACTCTCTCTAAAGATTGTTAATGCGGACATCACAAACACCACCAACGCCACACTATTACCCAAACTTACTTGATTCACCATCTTCTCCTTTACTTGCTGAGCCCGTGAAAAATATGCTTCCATCCTCTGCAACAAGTAAGGCATGTGATCCATCATGTCCAACTGAGAACTGAACAATCTTCGGAGATTTGGTGATTGGCAATTCTACCCATTTCCCTGCTGAAGGACCACCTTGTTTGATTCCAAGGCTCTGGTATTTGCCAGTGTAATAAATCTGTCGAGAGGGGAACATTTTATGAGTTATATTGATTATAACATACATACACATAAAAAAGAAACTAGTTTCACGGATCTGTACTCAAAGTTAGGTTTGCAGCATCGAAATGCAGCAAATGATTAGGAAAATGTTGAAAATTACTGCGATACACTAACTTACTAGGTCTCTCTTGTCTGGTAAAACATTACGCGGACAAACGAAAGCAGATCGGAAAATACTAACACACAGGGGCCACAACTAACATGTCATGCTCAATCACCTGTGGTTTTTCTCTGACATCTTTTTACAAATAAAGTCCAAGCGTGGAAATTGTACTCTGCCATGGAAGACATACATGGGGCATGTCTGTGTTTCATTTTTCCTTGCTTAAAAAAAATAAAATCCCTTCCCTATGCCAGTCTTCCTCTGCAGACTGAAACCTCAATAGCTGGGTTTTTAAGAGAAAACGTTAGAGGGAAACTACCCACAACCAAGCAATACAAGTAGTTTGGCCCACTGATGAAATTATGCCCAGCTCCCAGACAGTAGTGTTTTGAAGCCAAAAGCAGACTTTCCCATTCCAAAAATACCTCACTTGTTATACAGCTGGTTATCCACAAAAATGTGTTTCAAATACCTTTCCACTAGCTGTTTTCATTACTGCAAATTCCCTTCCCGCACCAAGAACAGCAGACTCCTCATCAAACCCTGTACCTGGGGGAAACAAAGTTACAATTAGCTATCAATGCTTTTCAAAACATCGATAGTTTCAGTGTCAAGCCCGATTTTGCAAAGCTGGCACCTAATCAAATGTTCAAGTAATAACACCTTACAAGAAACAAAGTGCTGCATATTTTCAAAGTAATATTAGAAGCATACGTGAGGGGCTGAAAATACTGAAAGATCCATTGTGGCTATAAACAAATGTAGCTGCAATCACTAGGATATTAAACTAGAGAAGGAGAATTGGCCCCGAAGAAAGCAAGTATGATTTGTGAATGCATAGAAGTGCATCATACTAATAACGTTCTCTCAGTTTTAATGTATTTGTATTTGTGGATGTTTTTCCGTGATGGATGCAAGTATTATGCTTTCTACAATTCCTTAAACATGAAAGAGGACAGTAGAAAAGTGATTCCTTACTGATAATGTGCAAGTCTTTCTCCAGATCAAATAATGAGATACCACAGGCATGTAAGCATTTTCTGGCAAGCTTAAGCTGCAGTTCTTGCTGTAGCACTGGTTCAGTACTTGTTGCAAATATTCGAACTACAAAGCCATCCTGCAACAAATACAATACTAGTTTCAGCAACTTTAAATATTTACTGACACAGAAGGTTAAGGCACTCTACTCCTTCCTGAGTTGAACTATGAATCTTCAGCAGCCCTACAGAACATCTCATTAAGCACACAGGGTAAGATGATGATTAAGTTGGATAATGGTATAAGTACAACAAGCAAAATAACACACTGCTGGAAAGTTCATCCATACCTGAAGCATTTTCATATTATTTGCCCATTCTCACCTCCTGACAGCCAATGAAATGTTTAATTCACTAAAATATAACCACTGAAGTCCATAAAACCCATGCACATCCACACTATCAATTTTATATGCAAAGAGTATAGTTAAATATTTGGATATTGAGAAAAGGAGCAACTGAAGTAGGCTGAAAGAAACCACCCGTTTTAAGTTTCTGTAGTCTGAAAATATATGAAGTTCTTGTTTGTTTTAATGACAAAGGGCTTCCAGTTCTTTAAGTCGCAGTTACATTTGGCACCTTAGTGCTCAGGAAATTAACAAGAACAGCACTTCTTAAGAATTTAATAAGATAACAAAACATGTTAGCTTATTTGTTAGTCAAATAAGGATTCCCTGCGCTGTTCCATTTCTAACACTAAAATGCTATTGAAAACCTTAGGGCCTTTTACATGCTTTTCACCTACCTTGCCAGCACAACTGTCTCCCTGTAAAGAAGTGAATTAGTGTTACAGGTATCAACCAAAATATTGAGAGTTCTCTTGCCATTGTGGATGCAGAACAACGCTTCTGAGGACAAAAATTACAATTGATGTAAGAGATCCATGTTCAGATTTCCTGACATCTTTTTCTTTTCCTAACAGACTATGGGGGAGAGGGGGAGTTTAAACATTTGACACTGTGAATCATCCCCCTGAAGCTGCTACTAGCTGTCGAGGGAACCTCATAAAGGTACAGTTGTGCCTGCATATTTCTCCCACTACAGCTAAAAGCAGAACTGAGGATAACTTGCACCCAGGAACCAGCACAGGGAGAGAAGGATTAACAGCCCCCACCCTACACCCTGCGATC
This sequence comes from Anniella stebbinsi, assembly GCA_029215795.1. Taxonomy (NCBI): domain Eukaryota; kingdom Metazoa; phylum Chordata; class Lepidosauria; order Squamata; family Anniellidae; genus Anniella; species Anniella stebbinsi. The sequence continues at coordinate 163,028,821 of JARDYH010000001.1, read as the reverse complement.
CAAAATCTCCCCATCCCTGCAGCTGCTTTTAGGAAAAGAGGATATCTAGATTTGACCCAGATGTCCTGCACCTTACATAGTTCTGTCTTTTGAAGAGACTAGAGATGATCTAGGTGTCCAACAATGCAAGATATAAGTAGATAATTAAAATAGTAATTGAAATCTAGTTTTCAACTATAATAATTATCTTGTTTAAAAACTGTCATTTCATTGGCAACAAATCTAATGGCAGTTAGTAGAATCTCCCAAAGTTCCCAAGCAGAATAAACCCATGGAAGTCTTGATGGCAATGAAACTGATGTAGCCATTTCCCATAGCCATTTCCCATTGCAAATGCAGGTGGACACAGCCATACATTGCTGAAATTATTCTCTTTTGCATGAAATACAATGAAAATATTTAATTTGAAAATGTTAAGAATGTACATTACACACTATGTTTACTATAAATTCAGAGTTCAGAATGAAGCATTTAGATTATTCAATAACTGATGGCAAAAAAAAAGACAAATCAAAGAACACTATATACTTACATCTCTAGAGGCAGCTATCTGATTAATATATTCCCCATCAGTGAAAAGGATATTCTGCCCTTCAGTCTGGCAATCTGCATAGAACAAACTATGCTGTATCAATTCATGTTAAATATTTTACCCTCCAACTTCCAATAAATTATTCATATACATAAATATCTGAAGTTATATACAGAAAGTAAATCTATATAAAGTAAGAATATATAGAACGTAGCTATCTTAGTCTGTTGCAGCAAAATCACAGTCTGATGGCATCCTCAACTAATAGATTTATTGTTGTACATACGAGGTTACTTGAACTTCAAAATGATGTTTTAGTACATGGATCAGACAATTTCTGTAAAGCATTTTGGATGGTTAAATAATACCCACTGTAATACACTACTTATCACTGTCCTAGTTAAAACTGGCACAATAACTAAGTAAGTTATATGCTGATAATATAGATTTAAGATTATATAGTCAACAGCTGAAACCAAGACATTTGTGTACAACTCCCGTTATTCAAGAGTCCACATACACTCATTCATATAAGTGTGGCTTCCTGCCACAACCATGCACTCAGGGTCCATCTTAGTAATGAGTTTGTGGGGTGTTCAAAAGACTGCCATCCTGTTGTTCAGAGGGCACCAACTACATACCATGAACTATTTATTGTGTCAACACAGGCTGTAAGGTTGATTTCCTAGTCTTTCAAGCCTTAGTGCAGAAACACTGCTGCACGGCTTCCCACTACTGGAGCCAGCTGGGCTACCACCTGTTCAAGCCCAAGCATGTTCCTGAACCAAGATATATGCATCTCCTTTAACCTGTTTCCCCACCCATAATGCCTCAAGCTTCTTCTCAACACACCCTCATGGTACTACTCCACCTCCCCATTCCAAGCTAACAAATTCCCCGACTTTTGTTTAATTCATAGTCCATATCCAAATTGTAACGAAACCTAAGAATATGCGGCTTTGCGTTCTTCACTTGTTACCCTAACTTTCCCTCTCGTTTCCTTCACTGCCAAAATTGATACAACACGTTTCTCAGGGCAGTGAACTGTCTTTTGGCTTACAATCTTCAACTTACCCACATGCACTGATGCAGCAATAACAACAATAAATGAAAAAAGGCCACTAACACCCTAACCAGTTTACAGTCTGCCACAGCATGCTAGTCTGCTCTATCCCATAAACCCTCTCCAACCGCTCAAAAGCTTGTTCAACGTTGTGCCAGAAGCTTCTGATAAAAATAAGAAATAGCTTGTGCCTGAACACACAACATCTCTGCAGCTGCCAAGAGTTCTGCAATGATACTGAAATCAGCATCTTATTCTACCAGTATCTCTGCTGATCTCTACTCAATTCTGGAGTGAACCCTGGCAAATTTTAAGGGTGATTCCCTGAAACTTAAAACCAGAACTCAAGAAAATGCCATCCCCCCAGCCCCCATCCACGAGTAGCTGAAACACCTGGCTAGCTGAAATAATACAATTACATTTTCAAACTGAAACCAAAACTTAAGAGATTGAACAGGTGGAAAGGCTTCCAGATAGCACTAAATGAAGGATTCTACCCTGCCTGTAGAGAGAGAATATGCTGAAGCCACTTGGCTTTATGGATCCAGGCTGGGACACAGGGGATTTGACCTTCCAGAGCCCTGAAAAACAGCATTCCAATAGTGGATATACAAGTACACATGCCATGTAGAAGCTGCTGCCCCCAATGTCCATTACTTGGTGTGTTTCCAGGCGTGGTTGGCATTCTAAATGCTGAATGCAGAGTTATCAGCAGCTTTTATAGAACAGTCTATGGCAATAGGAATGTGCCATTTCATGGACACTTGCATGTTAACAAAAACAAATTTAGAATGCAGAATCATTTGTAGAAAGCTGACACATGGGCTTTGAAGTTTCTTTTTTTTTTCTTTCACTGGTGAAAGCCAGTAGAATGCGTCATCAAATGATGTATCACAGTTACTTGCAAATCTAACACTAACACCCATTTAAAATATATGCTCTAATGTGACATATCAAGTCAACCATGAATCAAGGGACATTCACTGGCTCAAGAATTTCCAGCAGTAATATAGTAAAATTAACTATATCATATATTTGCCTTTCTTCAGAATAAGGACCGTTATCATGAGCAGTCTTAACAGCCCCTAAAAGCCAATCTGCTTTTCCATACCTGGCAAAGTTACTGTACCATCTTGCTCAAAAGATTCGGGATTTATTCTTATGGCCGTCGTGCTATGATTGTTCACATCTCTATATAACAAATAACCCTGTAAAAACATTAGAAAATGGCTATACAAGTTTCAAGACTGGGTTAACATTACGGAAATAAAAGCTGTGCTGGCTCAGACCAAAAGATTGTATTTTGATTTTGTTCCCACATTGACCAACCGGATGCCTATGGGAAGGCCACAACAGTAACGTCACTAAAGGTCATTAAAACTTTTTTCTGGCTTGTTTTGAAGCTAACGAAAAGGGAGCCTCCCACAAGGGCTGCCAAAAAGCTTAAAGCAATGAAAACAAAAAGGATGTTTTATTCAACGAAAGAAAAAGGTTCCAATGCATTTCCTTCTTCTGGGAAATTGAGTTTAAGTCATAACATAGGGAACTAGCACTTGAAGAGCAAACAACACTTGTTGCATTATATTCCCCATGACCACTCTCTATATGCAACATGCTGGACATCTAGTTATATACCATACATACCTTCATTATGCCAGCACAAATCCAAGGAACAAACAATATGGCAAAAGCAGATTTTGCCACAGAGCAGATCACTTTAGACAAGTGTGTTGCCAAGTGATTCTCTTAAAAGTGGCCACCTCAAGGAGTCTGTCTGCTTAAGACACCCTTTGTGGCTAACTTAAAAGTGGATTAAGATAGATAATCCATGTCCCTTTTGCAAATAGCCTAAACAAAATGTAGCCCTATTTTCTGCTAGCCACAGTGTACATTTTCTTTAAAAAGTTGTAATTTACATTTTAGAAATTAAGCTCAATAGATAGCACTTCCTTTCTATTTACACCAATGGATTTATAACTATACAATGTTTCATCAGATGAATAACCTCTATTAAAAATTAAACTGTTGCTTTCACTATTTCTCCTACCTGAGCATAACCCAACCAAGACTTCTTCTCTTTTCTGTTCTTGATGCGGGATGTAGAATTGTATATGTGACCCTGTAATGTAGCAAAATAGTTATACAATTGTTGAATGGCCATTTATAAACCAATGGTACAAAAAAAAAACAAAGCAATCTAAACAAACAAACAAACAAACAAACAAAATCCAGGTGCTAACCTCTGCCCAATCTTTTTCCCCCCAATATATCTTCAGATTTACTAAGAATAAATACTCTTACTCACTTTAAAAACTATTTTATAAAATCATCAATAATCCAAACATAAAATGTACATTACCCTGACTGTTCCACTGTATCCAGAGCCGATTTTGTATAGTCCATCTTTGCATAATAAATACAAAAAGTAACCATCACTCTGAAGCAGACACTGGTCATCTTCATCTACAGAAATTTCCTTCAATGACCACTTATGCATCAGGGCTGCTTTTTTAATTCCATTGCTAAACCAATCTTGGATTTGGATTTTGCCCACCAAAACTGCTTGTACACTTCTCTGGAGGGAATTTAAGATCATTGGTACCTAAATGAAGAAAACATTACAGAATTATCAGTTATTATAAGAAACTTTAAAGCACCAACCTAAAATGGGAAAAAATGAATGATTACCTGGAAGTTCATCGTTGGCAACCAATATTGACCCAGTTAGAATATTGTATTAATGCACAGTTAACAAACCATGGCATATTGAAAAGATGATCAGAAGTGAGTATATGTGCTGGTTCCCAGCTGGCCACTTGGCCAGCCACTCCCATTGAGATAAACAATCCAGGGATTGTTTTTCATGACATCCAAACCCGGTGTTGTTTTTCATGACATCCAAACCCATTGTTTATTTGGGGATACCTACAATCATAGTTGAACAATGCATGCTTGCTCCTGCTCATCTTAACTGTGGGTTGTTACAACATGTGAATAGGTCCATAGTGTCAATAACAATTAACAGCTAACATACATTATTGAAAACATACTTTACCAAACGTAAGAAAGATATTAAGTGACAACTTGAATCAGTCACTGTCATGTACTGCAAATGGATATCTCTGTCTGCTATAAACATGTCTTTAGCGAAACTTAACATTGGATGGATCACTGTCATTTCTCCTTTTTGCAATTTTACATTCAAATTCTAAATATGCTTTATTCAGAAGTTCCACCTAGTTCAGTGTGATTTACTTCTTGTTAATAATGCTCAGGTTCAAAGAAGGTTAACTAGAGTTAGGAAACATGGCTTTTAAGCCAGTTTTGTTTTGTGCTGCTCTTTCGTTGTAGTATATTACTTTATTTTCACCTTTGTAAGCCGCTTTGATAACAATGTTGAGAGGCAGGATAAAAATACCCATAATGAACGAGCAAACAAAACATCCTGTTTGTGAGGCACCTTTATAGTCTGAACGCTTCCTAAAGCAGCTCCAGATCTTATATGCAGTACTGACTAATGCTGTTTTCAGAATCTCAAGGATTAGGGCTTTCAGAAGGCAAAAGCTTGAAATAGAGATGCCAAACAAGGAAACAAATACCAACAAGGCCATATTTACTATGGCTGGGTTTCAAAGAGCTGCTTTAGGCAAGTCCAAGTGCTACAGGCATGCCCAATAGGATTCTTACCTCCCCGCCACCACCTTTTCCCCATTTCACAAAGTGCTTTTCAAACTTTCTTTGGTTTCAAAGGAGGCTTGCTTTTGAAAAACTACAAGTTCAAAGTTCCCTTGGGCACTTGTGACTAGTCACATTTTTCTCTGGATCCAGGCCAATGCATTTCCAAGTCAACACACCACAATTTCTCAAGAGCTCACTCAGGCATTTTATTCTAAATTTGCTGAGATTAGGATGACATATAGCTGTCAGGGTTGTTGTTGTTTTTTGCATGTGTCAAATTCATGAAAATGACAAACTATATTTAGTTTGCGCTGAACTCAAGTCCAATTGCTCTAGACTCAAATATACTATCTGTGGCCTTCAGTCTCATGATACTTCTATTGCCATCTGATTTGGAAAACACCAAGTGACTTCTTGAGATAAGGGCCAAATACCGGAGCAAACATTCAGGCAACGTAATAATCTAAATGTAGAGTAGTTTTGATAAAACACCTGGATAGCTTGACAAGCATGGCTCCCATTGTTGGTAAGGATAGCAGAGATTGCCTGAAGTGTTCTTCCGGTTTCTCCCCATGCAGCTACGAGACTGAAGAGGCAAGCGCATGAAAGTGCTGTCAAAGACTGACCAGTACTGTCATTCATTCCAGTACTCCGAACAGTTATTTCTAGAAGAAGCTGGAACAGAGACTCTAAAGATAAAACAAAAGGTTACTTACACAAAGTACGGGCTGTTAAAGCACAACAAAAATGAGTTAGCACAGATTCAAGGAATACTATTAATGTATTGCAAGACAGCAGCTCGGCTGGAGAAAGAAAATAGCAACAATGCAAGCTGGCAGCTTGGAAGAATTACCAAGCGCTTCCTTTTAAAATTAACTCTCATCTCCTCATTGAAATATTTAAGGAACTTATAGGTATCCATGTAGCATCAGGAAGAACCTTCAATTTAAATGGCAATGCACTGTTCCTCTATTGTTCAACCCCAAACCTGGGAAATACTCAATGGATAAATGATACGGCAAGTCCATTGACATTTTTAGGGGTTTTTTTTAAACTGACTACCGTAATCTATAAGTGGCAAAGTGCATCATTTTTTCATGCTGTATTATCTTAAGAGGAAATAACTCATAAAGTCGCATGTCAATTTTTTAAACTTCCTACATCGAGCAATGTTAAAAATCAGTATCTATTAAATTACCCTGATTTTAGCCTTTGCAAAGAATATCAGGAAAAAGCATAACAAAGGCAAGATTATTGTCAGCAGAAGACTCTGAAGATAATTATAAACCAACATTATTCCTCTCTGATGCTGTTTCTGAATTGATTTACCTGCTGTCTCTTTTTTTTATTCGTCTTTAGCTTCTATTCATGCCCATATTTTAAATTGTTTCATGGATTTTAGACATTAAAAAAGGCCCAAATATTGGAGGGACCATATTAAAGTTGGGGGTGGGGGGGGAGAACAAGCTCAGCTTGAAGCCAGGGGAGATTAGTAGGCCAAATAATAGCCCCGTCCCCTCTCCTCTGCTGTAGGGCAGCTCCATCTAAGGGGGATGGAGTAGACAGACCCCTCCCTCAAGGGGCTAGAGGGATGGACTTTGGCAGCAGCTTCTCCTAGGAGTGCCAATAGGCATGCCTTAATTCAGGCAGAATGGGCACAATGTGCCCAACTGTGACAGCTTTGTAAGTTCGTTTGAAGGCTTCTCTGTATCAACCTAAAGGCAAATTCCATCCTTGCGAATCTATATCCATTCACTAGTTTGTGATAAAAATTGTTAATATTTGCCCTATTTTTCAAAACTGGATTTAATTTGCAGGAAATATTACCTAGAACTTCAGGAGGTTCTGACTGAAGGCCTTCTGGTTGCTGGCCTTGAAGCACATTAAGAAGAGCCTGAAGACTTCTCAGGCAGAGAGATGGATGAGAAAACCTTGTTTCCTTGATAAGTTCAAACACTTCACATAGTCCAACTTCAATTATCTAAAATACAAAGCAACAAGTCCTATTAAAGGAAGATGCATTGAGTCCTGCCATTACAGACCATTTCAAAGAGTATGGCAACGTCATATCAACACCAAGGTTTACTTGCCTTTGGAAGCTTGATAGGGGGTTCTTTAGCCTCCTCATCATCATCACTATCTGAATCACCACTCTGCACAGTATTTTTTGAAGCCAAAGCTACCGAGGTTTCCCTTTTTTGCCACTCCAGAACACAATGCCGCACATTGCAGTAGACGTTGAAAGCTGAAGGGTTGCTGTGAAGTTTGATGTCTGGTATGGTTACCATACTATCCAGGTTTTCACCCTAATAATAATAAATATTTTATTGCAGTCAATTATTCAGCAATATCTTCATGTTATATTAAAGAGGCATTTACCAAAATCACATTCCTCTCACAAGTCTTCTACTTTTGCTAACAGGGTGGATGGTTATCTTTTTAACTCAAAGTGAAAAAGGGAATCACAAGAACTTTTTTTCTTATTTAGCTTCACTACAGGAATCACTTATAAATTAACTGATCCAAGGACTCCAAGTCACAACACAGTATGAGTTCCCTCACTAAGCAGGTTTCGCAACTGATTACCCCAGGGGCATGGCACCAAAATGACTTGTGTCTAACAGCAGCTTTAGATTTAGGGCAGAAGGATACCCACCTGCTACTGCAGCCCACAATGGGTTTTTCTTCCTATCACTGGGCTGGATCCTATGCTAGTCTTACTTAGAGTAGACCTACTGAAATTAATGTGATTTAAGTTAGTCATGATTAATATAAGTCCCATTCATTTCAACGAGTCTACTTTAAGTAGATCAAACACCAGATATGATTCACTTTCACTGCTGTCAAGGGATGCACAACCCTTGAAACGGTAAGATTTTCACACAGTTGGCAATTGTATTTGCTGCAGCTACAGTGGTATTACACCAGTGTTCTCTGCATTAAATGTGCAAAATATGGAGGGCATCTGAGAAGAAGCACTGATTGGATGCAGATGTCTGGCTTGTGTCCATTGTATATTTAGAGGTAAATGTTTATTATGGAAAATACTGAAGTGGTATAATATAAAGGCCAAGAGGTTGAGCTACAAACCAGGAAGTTCAAGTATCACTTCTGCCATAGATTTACGAGGTGGCTTTAGGCAAGCCACTTCATCAGCCTCAACCCCACCCATCTGCAACATGATAATAGGAATGAGCCTGACCTACTTTATAAAGGTTGTAAACTTGTGTCTGTTGCAGCAAAAACAGCAAACCTTAAAGAATTCTATGACACCAAAACCGTCACTGAAATAGTACCAGGTCTCAGAAGAAGCTGATTAAATCTTCCCCTAGTTTTAGCGCTGTCTAGATCAGGAGTGACCAATTTATGACCCTCCAGGTATTGCTGGCTGTTGGGAGTTGCAATCCAACATCATGTGGAGGACCACAAGTTGCCCATCCATGATCTACAGGGAAAACATACTGTTTGGAAGAAAACATGTAGACATAGTACAGAGTCATGCAACAATAAATACAGTCTTCATGAGTAAGTCTTCGGTGAAAAACTGTCTTAGGATACATACGAATAGCTTAATGGTACTACAATTTGTAAATAGATTGTGAAATGTCATGGTCAAAGGGGAAACATATTCCTGATATCTTTTCAGCCAAAATGGAAAAATACATGCAGTGATGAAATAGACAGAAAAGTTTTTAAGTAGTGGGGAAGGTTACTGAATTTTAATATATAGGTAAGATTTTCAGAGAGAAGGGAAATATGGAATTTAGGCTAGTTCACCATTACACACTATTACATAGCTCACTCAAGTTTTCAACCTTGGAGTACTTGTATTTGAAACTGGGCTCAAACACAGATTGCAATGATGGCAACATCCTTTTTATCAGGTCCATGTCTACTCTAATCCACCCTTTGTGCCTAATATTTGTTTGGAAGTTTAGCTGGTGGAGATGGATGACAGAAAGCAAATTCTATCAGGGCTGGAATCTCTTTACTGTCTTATCAGCACAACTGAAGGTGCCAAGTTTAATCTAGAATGTAAAAGTCCTAAACTGCTTGGATCTTAAAGAACATCTCTTCTCATGTTCCATCACAATGTTTTAAGATCAGCTAAATGTATAGCATTGACTATACAATCAGTCTGCCAATTCCACTCCATGACACCATGAAGGGACAAGTCCTTGGTTGCTGCCTCAGAACTATAAACTCGTTTCCCTGAAAAAGCTTGCCAAAGTCTGAGCCTGCACATTTTAATTGCGTTGTAAACCCTCAAATATTACGAGCAGCTAGATCACGAGCATGAAAGCAAAGCCATTTGTGCACAGCTCTCCAACCACTCCTCACCAACAGATCAAGCATCTCCAGTTGTGAACAAATCCAACAATTCAAAGGCAAGCAGGCTTAGGAAAAAGCCTTCCTACACTGCAGCTTATAATTCATAATTGTATCTTCATTCTTAAAATTTCTGGAAATGCAGATTTATTCCTTTTAAATGGCTATATATCATATAATTATATTTTTCCATATCTTTAGCATGAAAACCAGGGTTAGGGAACATGTGGCCTGCCACGTGCTGTTGGACTGCAACTCCCATCAGCCCTACCCAACTTAGACAATGGTGTGTGTTAAGTCCAACACCATTGGGAAGGCCACATGTCCCCCATCCCTGCTTCACATGCTGAAGATATGGAATAATTGTAATTATACGATGTAAACAGTCATATGAGTCAAACACAAATGGCAGCCAAGTTTTGATCATTTACATGATGCAGACACATGTGCCTATTTTCTGGTAGCTTACCTGCATGTCTTTTAACACAACGTAAGGAAAAGCCATTATTGTCCTATAGACAGAAAGGGTATGTGTATTCCTTTTCCTCAGCAGTGGCTTTTATTGCATTTGAAAATAGCATGAACCACCCATTGCTAAGGAAACAGGGAGCATCAAAGTAGAGTATTAAGGTCCCTATTAGTAGTGTCAGTGACAAGCCACATTACTCTTCCCCCTCCCCCATACCATGATACAGTCATCAGTCGCCCTACTAAAATTTATGGGGTGGAGGCACAAGATATCCTTCAACATTTAGGGAAATATCCAACATTAGTCCTACATAGAGCAGACCCATGAAATGAATGGGACATAAGCAGGGTGACCATATGAAAAGGAGAACAGGGCTTCTGTGTCACTAACAGTTGTATAGAAAAGGAAATTTTGGCAGGTGTCATTTGTATGCATGCAGCAGGAGCAGTTAAAGCTGCAGGAATCCTGCCCTCTTTTGTATCTTGTCAAGAGGGCAGGGCTCCTGCAACTTTAACTGTTTGTGATGAAAAGGGAAATTGACCAGGTGCTGCATGCATACAAATGACACCTGCTGAAATTCCCTTTTCTACAGAATTGTTAAAGATACAGGAGCCCTGTCCTCATTGTCATATGGTCACCCTAGACATAAGTTACTTGTGACTAACTTAAGTCTCATTCATTTCAATGTTTCTACTCTTCATAAGACTAACATTGGATACCTACCGTTAATATTTGATACACCAAGGTATAATTCAGATATTTAGGAAACTTTCATATTAAGAATACTAATTATATATTGTGTGACTGGTAGAATATAGATAAACTAATACTACTACATCTCATTTACGCTTTAATTAATCACAGATTTTTAGAAAGCTGCCTATGAACCAATTACTGTTGATTAGCCAATGTAAAGTAGAACTGAATTTTGCAATCACAGAGTTAGGGATAGGTGCGAGACCATGATTTTGGCAGCATATATTATCAGGATTCTATATTGTACATTAGTAATACAGCAAGCATTCCTTCAAAACCAGAGGAGAGAAACAAGAATAGTTGGCATGGAAGTGAAAGGAGTTGTGGGGGGAAAACTCTGCCTCCCACCTCTCTAGGTTATTTTCAACGACAGACTTAATGAACTATTAAAAAACCAGGAATACTTTCTTTAAATATCTTCATGGTTCAAGCTCCTGAACATAAGGATATGTGAAACATAACCCTGTGGCATAGCTATAGAAGGTGCCAAATGCATTTTTTAAAAATCAGAAACAAAAGCAACAAATTATATATTACCAAAATTACATTAGATATTTCAGAAATCAAGTTAGCAAAGAGTCTCCTTATTCTCTCCAAATATCTCAAATTACTAACCTATTAAGTTACGTACAGAGTATTCCAAACTTAACTATCCATTCATTAATAGCCATCTATTTAATGCCATTTTTAAGTTTTCATCAACTGTCTTTAGGTCTGTAGCTCAAATTATCTACTGGTGCAAAATGAACTGGATTTGTCTTAGGTCTGAACCCAAAAAATTTGAAGCTGACAGGTGCAAGGCTTCAGTCCTGAGAAATGTGAACAAAAGTAAATCCATGGAAGGAAACTTCCTGTCTACTCCCCTAAAAGCCTCTCTGAAGAATCAGTGGATGCCCATGAACAGCATGGCATAGGGGAAATGGGACATGCATGAACAGCTGCTGGCACAGGGGCAATCGCCCAAGGTCAAACACCTTGTGAACCCTTCCATTCATAGTTTGTTTCAAGCAAACCATAATCAATTAAACCACAGCCTGTTGGTTCCAATGATACAACAAGCTACGGTAATGTAAAACTAAAGTGAAAGTTTCCAAACTCCTCATATCTCTGCTTGAGAGGGTATGAAGGGAGCATGCAAGCTCAGAGCTTACTAAAGCTTGTCCTTGTCACACTAAGATAGTTTAATGCGACACTCAAACCCTCTCTAAGATTGATCACTTGACAGTATTTGAGAGTATGTTATAGTTGACAAGCAATGGGATTTAGTATTTGACACTATCAGCTGACCAATGAGGGTTCATATTTACCAGAATCAAAATGACCAGATGCCAGAACTGTAAATTTCAAACTGAGATAAAATGTAGGATTTGCAGTTTAAAATCTACTCTCAGATTTTGAATGGTAATGTTTTAATTGTCAAATTTCAAATATTTTGACAATTCAGTTCAATGTTAATGTTTTCAAGTAACTCTACATTGCTCTTCTGAGAACTGTACACTATATTCTAATTCCTATTTACATTTGTATACATTGTGTGATGATAAATATAACAACACTGTGTAAACAAATAATAAAGCCTTTGAACCAGAGAGTCAAAGAAAAATGAAACAAAAAAACTAAACTAACTTATTTATTCCTGAACCAGAACAAAAGCTGAAAGTCTGCTCAACCTGCACTAGAACAGAACCAGAAAAAAAAATCACTTAACTGATTCAAAATAAGAGATTGACCAAACAGCAAAACACCTGGTGTAGTACACTCACTGGCTCCACCAGAACCAGAACAAGCACATAAAAAATAAGATTGCTATTTGAGATTATGTGTATATTTTGGGTCTGCACAGACTCCTATATTCTGTCCTCCTTAAGGACTGGGCCTGAGAAGTATTAGGTAAGGACTGGACTGTACAATTGATTCGTTTTTGTGACAGAGGTTTGGTCAACATATAAGTTACAACATGAAAGGGATGACCGTACATCATGTACGTGAGATGATGTAACAATACAAGACAGCTAACACAGGACATATTTGGTCTTCATATATTCAGTCCAAAGTCCATATAAAATAAAATAGGAATAAGTTTGAAATAGGAATAAATCTGTGAATCTGAAATTGGAGCAGGAAAACAAGAAATAACATGATTACAGAAAGATAGGAAAAGCAGCCATCAGAATGAAACAGGGCCCACTCAAGTGAATACATGTGAATACAAATCTTCATGAAGGTGAGGAGGTGACAAACTTAAGGGTTTGCAATACACCTATTAGAGGGAGGGAAAAGGCAGAGGACAGCACCATTGCTTTGCAAATAATCCTTATAAATAACTTGTCTTATATTTAAATATTGGTTGGTTATGTGTGCCGAACCAGTTACTAAAACTTTGTTGATCTGAGCTGAAACCAAACTGGAATAACTTCAGTTGAGACTGAAACTAAATCAGACCTGAATTGGAAAATGTAATAGTTTGACTTCTTTGAACTATATGAATTTGTTAAAATATCCTTTAGTACAGTTAAGATGTGGTAGTACACTTAACAAATGTAGAGATTACACTATCAAGAGTATTATGATATTAAAATATCTTACAAAAGTCCTTTTTACAATCCAAAAAGTGATAGATAGATAGATAGATAGATAGAGCTTCTCAGTGAGGTCAATTTTGGTTAAAAGACTTGTGAGAACACTGAAAAATAAGCATACGGATGATGTATTATCTTTTTAATACATCACTTCCTAATTGAAAGCAATAGTATAGACTAAAACTAACTAGACCAAACATAGATAGATAAATTTTATTACGGTTATACAACCAGCATGACTAGACCAAACATGCAACGTTCTCACTATGGCCAGGGTCCAAAGCCGCCATGCATGTACAGAAAACGTTTCCATGTGTATACAGAATAGAGGGAGTGCAATATTTCATTATACTGACAGCCCTTTGTGCCTCATGAAGAATCGCTCTAGAGGGCTCCATGGAGAAGTTTGTGACGGTGTGGGTGGCTGAAGCTGGAAAATGGGAGCTAAGGAACACCTTTTGTGCAAGCAGACAAAACACCACACACAGCACTTCAGATCCAAGCCTATCTTATTTCCAATTAACGCTGTTCAGACAAGATTACAATGACTTCCTATCTGAGCTGGTTTTAGTTGCCAAAGTTGGAGAGAAGCTGTTAAATTGAATATTTTAATTTTACTGGATTTTGTGAGTTTTATTTTAGGAATTTGGTATATTTTAAAACATGCTGTCATTAGCAGAGAACCTTAAGAGTGAAATGAATATCCACATAAAATAAGAGTCATTTTCACTATGGTAAAATAAAATAAAGCAGTTAAGGCCAAAGAACTGAGAATCATGTGGTATAACATCACCTTCAGCATGAAGCCTGCTAAAATTAATTAGAATGTAAATATGGCACAAAGTGAACTGTACTGAAACTTCTAGGGTTTTCTTCATGCTATGACTATTAAAGCAGCTAACATTTTTCTCTTTATTAAAATTTTGCTTTAATTTTAGCAAAATATTATCTCTATCTCAAACAGTCAAATTAAATAGGAACATAAAAAGAAGAACAAAATGGGAATTACCTTGTTCCGTGTTTTTATTTTCAATTTACTCTTCTGCTTTCTTTTTAGTTTCTTCTTGCTTAAAAGCTTTTTACACCTATATTAAAATATATAAACATTATTTCACACTAAAAAAAACACAGATGAACACATGACATTTAGTGACTTTAGATTGTATTGTTCCATACAAAACAGAAACAAAAGCTATATCATCAAATATGTACTTTAAAGCTATCAACATTGGCCTTAGAAAAAGACATCAAAATGCAAGGATCCATTTAACATAGACATTAATCCTCCAACCCTGACACATGAGGCTTTCATGGAAAAATCTGATCTAGTGTTTATCATCCCTTTATCCTATTATAAATGAGCCTTACAACTAAAAATGTGACACGCCTCACAACCAAGGAGAACATTACCACTGAGCTACCCCATACAGCTCTTGTAAATCAATATCACTAACTTCTTTAAAGTGGAACATTGGTTTATGGAATAGCTAGCCAAATTTCCCTTTGCCTTTCCAATCCTTATAGGATAATGTTAATGCAAGGACAGGCACACGTTCCCAGGGATCCACCATTTCCAACATCTGGCCAAGAGTCAACAGTAAGGAGCAGCCGCTAGGACATTCCCATCATTCAAAACACAGACATGTTAACTTTGCACGGAACTGCTTGCTTCAATCTGTCTCAACCACCTACCCAAAATGTTTATTTCCTCCTAGTGATGTGGGGAAATTTTACATTAATTTCCTCTAAGGATTCTAGTGAATTTGACAACTAAAAACTATTTCAACTATTTCCATGCCCCATCCCTATAATATTTATCCCATCATTTATTAAATAGTAAAAAGCTTGCTAATGTAAATGGATAGAATACATAACTGTGAACTGCCACCCCTGAACAGAAAATTGATTTCAATCCATAAAGAAAAGCTGGCATTAAAAAATATATATACCATACCTATCATACAAATATATACCATATCTATCATACAAATCCAGCAATAGTTTTGACAATAAATGAAAGCCACACTGCTGTTGCTTCTTGCCCAACCTCTACAGAATTTCAATCAGACATCAAAACACAAAGTTCCATTTCACATACATATTAATTCCTCAACAATGACACATGAGGCTTTCATGGGAAAACCTGATTCAGTATTTATCATCCCTTCATCCTATTATAAATGAGCCTAGGCAACTAAAAATGTGACAATCGCCACAACCACAGAGAACATGACCACTGAGCTGCCCATACAGCTCTTGGAAATCAATATCATTAACTTGTTTAAAGTGGAACATTGGTTTATGGAATCAGAGGGGTATGCATGTGTGTCTGTTGTGAATTATGCGCACACTCACACACACACACACACCCGAACAATTCCTGGGGAACCTCAAAGGAAGGCCCTGATGAGCAATTACAAGGACAGTCCACCAATAAAACAATTTTAAAATTAAGTATATGCCTTTTATTAATGTGACTGATAAATGTTAAATACATTTGCATATTAGATTTAAGTGCCTTTTTAAAGCATTGTCATGTGAGAATTTAAAATTTAACTAACAAAAATTGCCACTCACTATTACTAGAAAAAGCAACCATTACTAGTTTCTTTTTCCTCACTGTTTAGGATATTATTTATTTTGAGAATTTAAAAACCGCCCTTCAGCACAAGCTCCTGTGGACAGTAAAACCAAAATAGACCATTAAAAGAAATAGGAGCTTTAGTTGATTAATCTACCAATCAAACCTTGTAGCCCTATCAATTACTTCCCTTTGTGATGTTCTTTCCAGGAACACGTGTAAGTACCTGCAACATTCTGCAATTACACAACAAACATTCTGCAGTTACAGCCAATGGTGTCAAAGGCTGCTGAAAACTCTATCCAGATCAGACTACAATTCTCTTATTGGCCTACAAGCTGAGATGCTTTACTCTCTGCCAGAGCTGGCAACTCCATGCATGAGACTTCTGAGTTGCATGTACAGCTAAGAATTCTCACAACGTTTTGAGCGAAAGCAGGTCACATGGGATACGAGGCACACAAAGCTTGTGATAGCCAGAGAAGCAACCAGGCAGGTCAAAAGAGGAGTGTGATGACTGCAATGGGCAGCACTAGGTAGTAAGTTGGCACAAGAGGATTTCTCAACCACCCATGTGAGTCCAGGTAAAGGACCAAATGAAGGATGGCAACAAAGGTAGTTAATATCTCCTAGGGTTCATTTGATCTAAATCATGATTTAAATCACTTCTCTGAAGGATTCAATTTTAATGGTTTAAATAACTAGTGAGGAAGATTCTATTTATTCATAATTTTTGTTGTTACCTTAATACATATTCAAATATGTAGGATTCATTAGAAGGTAGGTACACGCTAAGCAATTATTCTGATTTCTTTTCAGATTAATTTTCATTAAAAAAAATGGGATGATAATTTGGTCATTTTAGTACTAAAGCAGAACGAACTTGTGAAGTCATTCAGAAGATGAACCAGCTCCAACTGTTCAATTAATAATGATATTTCTTGTCATGATGTGCCAGAATCACCACCACCAAACCGGCTTTAGATTGTTTATTCTTTGTTAGTTTATTCTTCAACAAACATTAACAAAACACTCACATGGAGTTTTTAGAAAAATGTAAAGTGATTTAAAAATTAAAATTTAGGCAGGGTTGTGGTGCGTTCTGGTGGTCATTTTGAATATCCAAGTGACAGCAGGCAGTCACTGGTCACCGCATCATGTGAAGCCGGTGAGGGTGGCTTATGTGAGAGTTAAACAACCCCTGCATAACCCATGGGCTGTTTTAGCATTATGTAAACTACCCTTGTCAAATTCACATGATGTGGTAAGCCACGGCAACAACCCCCATGGCTTAAATTTTTTTAATAGCCATCAGCACAAGCCGCAACCCACCATGACTAAAATAAGCCACAGTGGACTGTAGTGATCATGCAAACCAGCCCAGTGTCTTCTCATCCCTGACAGCAACACTCCTCCTATGTTATATACCCTCCCTTCCCAACAGGATTTTAATCACATACAAATTAATTCCTCTCATTTTTTTCTTTTTCCTTTACCTCGTCCTATGTACATATTTGTTTAACGTTTTTATTGGCATTCTGTTTAAATTGAAGAATTTTAATATGCTGTTTTAATCTTTTGGCAGTTTTATTCCTATGTTCACCACTCCAGAATCTATTTTAGATATGGAGATGCATATAAATATTGTAAATAATAAATGTGAGTAATGCCATTCACTACACAGCTTTACATACAAAGTTGTATTATAGAAATTCAAGATGCTACTTGCATAGCTCATTTTAGGTAACAATGGTCCTGCATATGGTGGTTAGAAATAGATTAAATTCTTCAGAAGTAATGCACAAACCAATAAAGGAAGTATATCAGGAAATAAGGGGAGTTTTTAAAAAGCATTACTAGCAAGGTTCCCACTTAAAAAAAAAAATCTAAGTAGTTGAAGTTGATTTGCTTCATCTAAATACAGTTGATAAAACAGTAGAAATTGAGGGTGTAGAGTTGAAGGAGGGAAACCAAAAATGTTTAAAGACATCTTAGAACTCAAGAAAAAATGTTTTATATTTTGCGTGCAAAAGAGCTTATGAACATTTGCCGTCCCATTTCCACCTTGAACATTAAACTCGTATTAGAACATGAGAAGGGATGCCCTCATGCCCAGCTTATGGGTTTCACAGGGACATCTGCATTGTAAAAATCATTTGTGGATATGCTAACACATGCAAACTGCTTAACTACCACCCAAACCTCGTTATATGCCAATTCATACTGGGCTTTTAAAGTTTTTTAAAGTTTATTTTAGAGAGATTTTGCAGCCTTATGAACACTCTGGCTAGGATCCTAAAATAAATTAACTGAAGGAAATTCATAGGAGAATTTTCAATTTCTACCCCCACCCCTGCAACCACCAAAATGTCTGTCCAATGGTCGGCCGGGGAAGGGGGCTCCTGAACAAGACGGAGTAAGGGAGATGCTATGGGAGGAGGGGACAGAAAGACTCTCTTCTGTGAACTTCCCTAAGTTAACTTATCTTGGGATCTAAGTCCTACTTTGGGCAATTCTCTTCTCCAGCAGCCAAGCCTCCCCATCCTACGTTGTTCAAGAGATCCTTGAACCTCTGAATAGGCTTTTTGGTAGTTCCAAGGCAGAGAAGGTGATAAGAAACTTTCCTTCTGTAAATAACCTTAAGTTAATTCATCTTAGGATACCAGCCAGAGTGTTCATAATTAGGGCTGATGGAATTGTAGCCTAAAACATCTGGAAGGTACCAGGTTCAGCAACCCTGGCCTAGACACACACTAAATGGGTTTAACCCCTGAGTTACCATTTAAATGGACTGAACTGTTAAAACTTCTGAAGGTTCCCAGGAAACTTTAGTTTTCTAGAGATGTTAGTGTTCTTTAAAATGAAACTCTCAGTACCCATAAAAAAGGGTGAAAGGTTCACAACTTTGGTCAATTACAGTAGTTTAAAAGCCTTTCCTATCCTTAGCAGAGACATGCCCAAACTTCCCAAACGGAGGGGGGGGGGACTATATTTCCCATCTCATCTCCACAGTTCATATAGGTTTACTTCACTCTTCGTCCAATGCATTTTAGAATAATTCATGGCCCAATTTATAGCTTGCTACTTTGAATAAAACCAAGCTGATTATGATTTTTCTGTCTTCCTTTCTCTACAAAGCTCTATGCAAGCATTTACTCCCTTACAAAGTTAGAATTGCATGAAGGGAGTGCAGGGACATACCAGCTAGCTCCACCCCCTTTGTCACATCTTCTCCATCTCATGCATTGAAGGACAAACATCAGTAATGGGATATTTATCCTTACCGTTTGCATTTTTTTCCTTTAAACCCATGCATGTATATACATCCACTAACTGAAGATTACGCTCTATTCATATGATGAAGTAGACTCTAGACCATGAAATCTTATGTCAAAATCTATTTGTTACATCTTTAGTATGCCACAAGACAGTTGATGTTACTGCAACATGGCTAAGCCTCTGAAAAATGTTCTCCATAATGGCTATAAATGTATACAAGTCTACTTTCTGTTCATTTAAATTCCCAGGCACCATGAAAATGCTGGAGATAAGGCACACATGCATGATGGGATTTCATCATCCAAACATGGTTGAATTTGAACAGTATCACCACAGTAGTAGCAGGGTCTGACAGCTGACTGCCAAGGAAAGGGAGTTAGGCTTCTGCCATCAATGCTACCCAACCATAGACCAGGAGAACAATGTTCAAAAACAAGGCAGTACTAAATCGAAGCCAAAAGTCCTCAGGCAAACTGCCCCATTGCTTCAAGCTTTTCTGTTCCTAAAAACTGAAGCAAAAGAATTTCTACCCTGAAGAGGTTGATATTTATTCTGATAAACTGTAAAACGATTCTAATGGAATGGATGAGGGATCAAGTTAAGCTATGCCACAGTAAACTTTCTCCAAAGTGCTCCTAGTGCCACGGGACTTCCAAATATGTGCATATCTTGCTGTATTTTTAAAAATATATATCATTGGCGAATTTATTGTAAACATTGTAAAGAAAGGGCTAACAATTCTAGATGATGATGTGAACAAAGCCTGCTCTAGATATTAAGGTACCAATAAATAGCTATATTTAAGATAAGTTTGTGAAGAGTTCTTTATGCCATCATAAATATCTAGGTTGTGTGGTAACACAAGCCAGTAATTCCTAAAAATAATAAAGAGATACAGAGAGAAACAAATGATTCGATCACCTTAGCTAGCATGAAGAAATGTTATTTTGTTCAAGAACCATAAATCATGGAATTCCACAGCAAAAAACAACTCCATTTTGACATAATACATAATACAAAAAAGATTTGATTTCCTTATTAAATAGCTAATGGTAGCTATTGAACAAAAGCAAGTTCTGTATTACATTTCATTTCATTCAGTTCCCAAAGTCATAGTGTCAACCTTGTCTGTTTTGTTTAAGAATGCATTTTCCCTATTCACAAACATTCCGACTTGAATAAAACAGCAACTTGATATAGCCATGCAACTTTAAAGTAAGCTTTATGAACCAACAGTCAGATGATGAGTAAAGGAATATAAAGAAGTGTGCATCCCCAATTCCATTAATCTAAGAACAATTGTTAACACACACACAAAAACCTAGACCCATAAAGCTTAATTGATTACTATCACCACTGAATTAGCAAGTGGTGCTTTTTTTAATTAGCAAGTGTCATCTTTTTTTAAACGTTTTTCTTTGAAAAATAGGAAGTCTGAAAGGTACGGAATACTTTCTTACCAAATGTAATCTTAGTTTAATACTTAAAGAACATAAATCCACTATGAATAAATTAGTGCATGAAATTGTATTGTGTAATTTACTTAGACATTCTATAAGTATATATTTTAGTTAAACTAATACAAATATATCCATTATCCAGCATTAGAAACGGAGCTGCATGCAGCTATACACTATGCCTGTGATCCTATGTACCTAGCTGAGAATAAATCTCATTGAATTCAGTGAGACTTCCTTCCAATTAAACATACTTAGGATTGCTTTGGAAAATATCTAAGTAAAATTTTACCCTCCATTGATAGAAAAATTGTTTGCATCAATCCAGTTTTAGTTAAGTGTATCCAAGAGAGCAATACAAATAAAATACCTGGGGGAAGGTACTAAGCATAACATCATATGCCAGTTTTTTTAAAAAAAAAAAATCATGCCTTAAGACATTCCCTTCCAATGCAAAGGTTTTATTAGGGGTCAATAATACATCACAATGTAAATTACAAACACCTACAAGAGCAGTGCAGAGTCCAAGACTAGGTTTGGACGACACGATAATCCATGGGTTATTTAATCCACCATCGGTTATCGTGTCATTTGTTGTGCACCGTGGGTTAACTGGCTCACCTAGAGAGTCACACGGCAAGAGCAGCTCATATCGCTTCCAGGCGACTCTCTCTAATGGAAACAGTGGCTCCACGACATAGCGCTAATGCGCAATGTCTATACAGTTAAAAAAGGAAATAGTTATTTTTATGCCCCCAGCACAATCGCTGAAGTGCACAACGGTGCATTAGCAAATGAGAATATCAGAGGTCAGCAACATAATGCATTAGCGCTATGTCAATACAGTTTTTTAAAAAGAAATAGTTCCTTTATTGCCACCAGTCCAATCGCTAAGGTATGCAGAGTTTGGAGGGTGCATCAGGTGCCTCCTGACTAGGGAAGGCAGCCCGTGAAGTTTGATCTCAATTCAACAACCCTCCAAGGCCTTATAGCTGCCACCCCGTGCCACGGTTTTCTGCTTCTCTGGGTGTTACTGCACAGAGTTTGAAGGGGGGCATCAGTTGCCTCCAGACTAGAGGAGGCATCCTTTGAAGTCTGGTCCTGATCTGGCAAACTTCCAAGCGTTTATTTGTGCCAGCCCCTTTTTGGCACATCCAGTATTTCACTCCTGTTGCAATATAATGAATGGGTGAAACAGCATTATTGCTCAGGCAGGAAGACTGCAGCAGAACATGGATATAAGTGTGGCGAGGCATCTGTGGACTTTTCCTAAAATAAGCTACTGTACATAGCTTATTAAGCCATCGTGGACTAAAGTGACGACCGAACGCAGCCTAACTGACGCCACAGCTTTTTAAATCATAAAACTATTGTGCCATTAATGCACACATAACACAATGATAGGAGTTGCATAAGTTTAACAGTACAGTTATCATGAGTTGAGAATTACTTGTATAGCAAATCTCATAGACCTTGCAACCACAGCACATAGTGCTTGAGAAATCTATGCACAATCACATTTCATAACTGCATTAGGAGGACAGACAAAATGTGAAGCAGAATGGTACTATGATTTTTGGTCATTCCATCAATCACAGGGATGACTCCTGTCCCTCTCCTGGTGTCAGCAGTGGCTGGTCCTACCAGTTCGGAGGCTGCCTCTCTCAATGTCCCAGGTATGTGAAGAACCATCTGGTCACAGGTATCCACACCACCTTTAGATTTATTAATTTTAGGCTTGGGATTCTTGTTGGAGATTGCCTGCATTGTTATGTATTAAAGAAAGAATCATTGCCCTTCCTCTCTTAGGCAAATAACTTACAAGTGTCAGATCTTCTTGAAAACCAAAAATACTGCTGTTGACCTTTCTGGATTGCAGACAAGGAACTCAAGAGGAATGCCTAGTTCATTTGATTTTTAAATGTGCCAACCAGAATCAGGTTTTTCTTGATTTCCAGAGGGCTAACCATCCCAGCTCTTGCAACAAGAACACCGTAAAAGCTAACACATTTATTATGGCATATGCTTTGGTGGATTATAGTCCATTTCCTCAGATACATAAAGTATCAAGAATTTCATATATATATATATACTTTGTTGGGGAGTTGAATTGTAAATAGTGAAGTCAGAGGGAAATTAAATACAGGTAGTAGACAGTGACAATTGCATTATTAACAGTGGCCATTCAAAAACCCATTGCTGCAAACAGCATAAACCTCATTGCGCTAGGTAAGCCAATTAATACATGCAGTGTGATTTTTACATTAAAATCTTTATATTCAAACCTCTGGAGAAAGAACTGAATGGCTGCATTCAGACAACACAATAATCAACCGGGGGGGGGGGGGGGGGGGGAGGGGAGACAATCATCAGTTGTATTGACTATCATGTCATCTGAATGCTGCCATAGTCAACTCAGCGCTGATCCTAATCCACACCACGGTTGATTATTTATTGCCATGTTGTGTGGGGAGTACCCCCTAGATGAACAACTGTAAAGTTGATTATTACCCCACCATTGACTATCGTTTTGTCTGAATGCAGCCAATGTCTTGGTAAACTTAAGTCAGCAGTCTCTTACTCGAATCTTGCTTTAAAGTTTCCTTGTTCCACAATGGCCATATTAAGGTCAGTGACAGCATCCTCGGGGGATGAAAAGTTCTCCCATTGATTTGTGAATACCGCCATTTCTAGTGTCAGATTTGTGTTCATTCTTTTCCATACTGCCTGGCCTCTTTGCCCAATGTAGAATGCAGAAAGGCATTGCTGACAGAAGATGGCATATAGCACATTAGAAGAAGAGAGAAGTTGTGGGTGACAATCGCAGGTCTTCTAACATTATTTTCTGAGCTAGCATCTCTGTTTGTTGCATGATGTAGTCCCTGAGTTCATCAGTTTTGTTGTTGCTAGTGAGTAACTGTTTGTGGTTGTGGGGTTGTCTGTAAGCAATTATAGGCCTCCCACCCTGGGCCTGTGAGAAGGCAGTTCCACTGTCCAGGATGAACTGTAGTTCGCTGATGATAAAAGTAGGTAGCTTCAGCTAGGAGCTATAGGTGTCAAGTGGTATTCTCATCTTCTCTTCCAGGTCTGTTCTATAACACAATTATTCCTGGGTACTAGTCCAGCCTTGTCAATCTGTTTTTCACTTAGTTAGATGGGTACTGTAGTTCGAGAAACGTACAATGTATATCTTTATCTGTCAGACAAGTCTGAATAGAAATGGTAGTATCATAGGGCTTGGCTGTAGACCAGGAGTATTGAACCTCTTTCAACTAGGGCTAATTCAATGTGGGAGAAACCCTGGGCAGCTGCATTTGTCTAACCCCCTTTTAAGCTTCCAAATTGATGGTCATCACAACATCTTGTGGTAGCAAATTCCATAGTTCACCTCTGCACTGTAACAAGAAGTACTTCCATTTATCTGTCCTGAATCTCCCATCAATCAACTTCATGAGATGATCCAGGCTTCTAGTTTTATTAGAGAGGGGGGAAATATCTCCCTATCTACTTTCTCCACACCATGGTTGAGGGAATACCTAGAGCATTGAAACAAAGGTTTTACGAATATTTTTCAGTGCTGTTGGGATATGTTTGACCCAACCTGTTGACTGAGGATTAAATTTTATAAGTTGGGAAAACAGGGAATAAATATGAAACTAGAAACCATCAATATTGTGACAAGTAAAAGGAAGATTTTATCATCTGGACTTACCAACCCAGATCATCTGGAATGTAGATGTTAGCATTATAATTCAGAAAACAGAAAAAAACTCATAATTTAAAGACAAAGCTGGGAACATAAACATCCCTATAAGGTGTACCAATACTTTTAAATATTCACCAGATTCTATTATATTGACAAGTTCTATGTTAATTGTAATTATCCACAGTAAGGATGCACATAATTCTATGCACGCTTACTGGGGAATAAGCCCTACTGAGTTCATAGAAATCGCATCTGACGTCAAGATACAAGTGTCACAATAACAGTATGACAACTTAGCTATCCTGAACCAGTATTGTATTTATGGCATACTCTGTCCCTTCGAAAATACTGTCATAAATACAGTTTACTTCCCTCTTGTAATCAGAATCACTGGCTGGAGTTCGAACGATAGCAGTGGGAGAAGAAGCCATCGTGGCTACTCCCCACACCCCGACCGAATCTACCGCATGGTGGGGGAGGGGTTCATACCTACCCTACACCTTCTACTGCACGTGGTGGATTGTAGGGTGGGTACGATGCACACCACGCACCAGGTTCGGATGACACACCAACCCACGCTGCAGTGTAGGAAATAATGCAAATGGTAGTCACATGCAGAGGTAGGGGGAACAGCAACAATGGCTTCTTCCCCCACTGTGATCCTCCGAACACAACCACTAAGTCTGAAAGAGCCATAGCCTTAAATTCTGAGCTTCATGGACTCCAGAAACTGAAGGTTTGAAGGAACTGAAACATGCTTCTCAACTCTTTCATTTGTTAAATGTGTTTCTTGATGTAGATTTCAAAATACACACATACAAGACATGGAACTACTTGAGCCAACTGAAAAAGAAGAGGAACCAGAAGCTGTGTTATATAAAGTTCTTGCCACCAGGTCTCCAGGATTGCTCTCCTGAATTAACAACCTAAAATGTTTTGTATTCTACAACATCTGAAATTATTTTTCTAACAAGAAATCCCACAAATCTGCACAAAGGATGCTATCACTGAAAAAAGGAAGCAGGCAATTTTTGTTGATTCCTCTTTCCCCTATATCCCGAGTCGCTGCTCCAGAGGTTTGGTAGATCCTCCAGAACAGTGTAAGGACTGGTGCAGGAGGAAGCAGGAATTTAGGAAAATAATCTCCCATCCCTTCCTCCAGCAGGCGCCTTTGCTGGATCTCAGCTCCTTTTGCAAACAGAAGGAGCCCTTTCATTTGCAGATGGCACACTCTGGACTCAACCCAATATTCTGTTGCTTAACAAAGCTTTAACTTCCTTTGTTATACATTTACTCCTCCTGTGTTAAATATAAAGAGAACTTACTAGTATGAGGGAACAAAATTTATCCTGAGTACAAATGACTCAATATCCAAATTTTAAAAAACAGATTTTAATTGTACAAGTAACTCCAAATTACATTCCAACCAGGTTGTCCTATTACTAGATCTTGTGAGCCACTCAGGGAGACATTTTCAGCTGAAGAGCAAAGAAATATTTTTTTAATAAATAAATATACATATTCAGAATGAAAAAATAAAAATATTGTAACTGCTCCAAAATTATAAATGCACATTCAAACGTTTTAAAGAAAATCAATTTAAGAAACTATTTAAAAGCACCTAATATTATAATGAGTATGTTAATTCTGTGGACAAAAAAATATATTAGTGGCTGGCTGGATTCACACATAACACTAATCTATAGTACGCGTATGGGTTGTTGAATTCTGAGTTGTCATGTTGTACAAACCCAGCCATGCTCGTGAGTCATGGTTTATTTACCATGAAGAACCTAGAATGAAAACATATGGTTTGTTGTTCGGTTGTGAACTCTGGGTTATTTAAACTATTGGTTAGTATGCATGAACCCAGAACCATGGGTTCTACATGTCAGTGCTTCAGTGCCACAGAGGCATTTAGGATAAAGTGAGCAGTGATGTGAGGTGGCAAAAAATCCAGTCCTTTGTTTTTTCATGGAAAATTTTCTTTTTTCATAAATTCATTAGTAACAATGAATGTATGCCAATTGAAAATACAGTAATAGGCAAGTTTGTCAGTTTCAAAGTTGAAGCTGTAATTGTTTTTCAAGTGATAATCCTTAGCAGATCTGTGAGTGAATACATATATGTGAAAGAATACATATATTGAAATCCATGTTAGTCTGTGTAAGACAAAACTAATAAGTAGTGAAAGCAAAAATTAAGGTGTCCCAACAACCTAAGTTAAGCTGAATTGATCTCTGTTGAAATAAATGAATGGTTGTCAGCATAGCATGAAAAGTTCTTTGAGTTGCTAAAATTAATTAGCGCAGCCTTTCCCACCTAGGTACTCTCCCGATGTCTTGGAACTATATCCTCCAGCATTCTCAGCCAACAAGGGGTACCTTTTTTTTTAGCTTTGTTTACTGGTTACGAATAAAATGAACATGCTAAATTAGATCTAGTGATTTTTCTGATGCAAACTGAAAATTTTCCAATTCGGTGAAATTTACCCTATGCAAATGACCCTAAATTGCAATTCAAAATTTTCCAAAAAAAAGCCACATCACAGGAAGGGAGGGATAGGGCCAAGGAGGAGGGAAAGGAACCCAGAAATTGAGAAAATAAATCCCTGGGTAGGGCAACAAACCCTGAGTTCGCACGACACACCATAATGTTAGCCTTGATGAGCAGGCCATGTCATGCGAACCAGCCCACTGGTTTAAATACACTTT
This sequence comes from Anniella stebbinsi, assembly GCA_029215795.1. NCBI lineage: Eukaryota > Metazoa > Chordata > Lepidosauria > Squamata > Anniellidae > Anniella > Anniella stebbinsi. The sequence goes on along the minus strand of JARDYH010000001.1, from coordinate 163,001,678 downwards.
GGGTTAGCATTACGTGCAAACCAAGTGCTCCCAACTACAACAACTACAGTTTATTGATTATTAGCCAATCAGGCCATAAGCATATAGAAACGTAATAAAATACTCCTCTCGGCCAGAGGAAATTACAGAGTACAAAGTGCTAACAGAATGACTAAAAAGAGCAAATTATAACATCTCATAACCCTTACCAATATTTGCTAACATATTGACAAGTCTAATATTTTATGGCAGCCAGTGATTTCTGTTTCTCCAGAGCCCTTTTGACAAACTTGGCAGTCCTATATGACATGTAATAATCTGTACCAGCCAATAGTGATAGTTATGCTTTGAGAGGAATTATCCCCAAACCCAACTATTAATGGCTCAAGCTGCTTCCTCAACTCTGCATCCAATGGGCATTCCGCTAGGAAATGTATCATGTCCTCTACCTTGAGACAGCCAGCTGGACAATCTCCTTTCACACTATGGTGGGGCCTATAGTGTGCCTTCACCTCCATCAGCTGGAGTGAATTCAATCTGCACCTAGTCATAAGCCATCTCAACTCATATCAGCTGATGGAAATTAAGTAAGGAGGCACCTTCCCCAGGAAGGTAATAACACTTTTGTAAATCATGTTGGAATGGCTCCCGGCAGCACCAGCCATTGCAGTCTGGATGTCAACATCATAGAGCCTCCTGAAGATCTCCTCCTTGGCACTATCATACCCCCTCAAAAGTAGATATGGTTGTGAAAAGCCCAGCCCAGAAATAGATATGCTTGTCTTGTCTGCCCATGAGTCTCTCCCTATATCTTCATATGCTGATAAAACCAAGGGTGAAACCAAATGAAACACTACCTTTAGCTAAAAGGAAATGGCTGCTTTTTGAACAAGCATTCCCACTGAGTGGCAAGCTAGATCTGCCTTGGAGGTGGATCTAGGTACCCCGAGTACTCTGGATAAAAAATTATGTTGCGCTGACTCTATTGGGGTAATGTTTGCATGGGCCCAGACAGGTGCCCCACATAAGGTCTGGGAGAGTAATTTACCTTTGTACAGCTCTATTAAAGGAGCCACCATCTTTCCATCTGGTCCTGCAGCAAAGTAAAGAATAGCATTGCCAGTTGCATTAGCTGTCAAGACTATTGCTTTCAAATGCTCGGACCAGGATCCTGAACTTTGGAATGTCACTCCAAGGTAGCTGTACTTATTGACCAGGTCAAACAGACAGTTATCTAGCTGCCATCGGTACTTCTTCCTCCTTTTGCCAAAACTAAGATTTTAGTTTTATCATAGTTGACCTGAAGGGCTTCCCTCGTATAGCACGAGCTTAAAGCTCATAGAAGCCTATGCATCCCTACCTGGGTGTATGACAGTAGAATGCAGTCATCTGCATATAGTAACACTGAGATGCTCCTGTCCTTTAGAGGAGATGGGGAGAAATCAGGACTAGATAAGAAGGGAACTATGTCATTAAGATATAGATTAAATAAAACAGATGCTAGCAAATATCCCTGGCACACTCCTTTGTTGACAATAATACGATCTGAAAGATCTCCACCCGAAGAGACTCTCACATGCAGACTAGAATGATCATACAACGCCTGCATTCTCCTGAGCAACTTATGGTCCACATTTAAAAGTGTAAGTTTGTGCCAAAGGCGGGCTCTAGATATAGAATTGAAGGCTGCTCGAAGATCTACAAATGCAGCAAAAAGTGAGTGATGGTAGGAAAATATACATCCCCCAACAAGTATTTTATTAGAAAGCAATGGCCAACTGTAGATCTACCACACAGGAAGGCTGCTTGTTTTTCAGCCAGGAGGTTCTCTGCAAACACCCAATTTTCTAGCTTGTCTAAAAGATTTCTTGCATATAATTTACTAATAACATCCAGAAGGCTTATGAGGTGATAATTCTTGGGGTCTGACTGGTTGCCTTTTTATATATACGGGCACCACAATAGCCCACCGCCCAATCTTGGGGAAATTTCCCAGTTCTATTAACAGATGTAAATAAGGCTGTCAACACTGGGATCCAAAAAATTGGGTGGGATACCATTCCTTTCCCCACTTCAACTTTCATATCAGCATAGCTATTTCCTTGCAACTGACTGGGGCCCAGCTAGACAACTCTGGGTCTTCCTCCTGCAATGGAGACATGCAGACCATCTCATCATAAAAACGGGAATGAAAATGTAGTTCCCATTCATTTATGGTGATAAAGGTATTGATAGATGGAGCACCGGAGTATCTTAAAGTTGAGATAAGATGCCAAAATCTGGATCTATCATTATTTTCAAGTGCTGATACCAGTTCAACCCATTGCAACCTGGCATACTCTTGCTTCTTTTCTTTAATTGTCTTTTTATAGGGTTTACAATTACATTAATAAGATTCATTTGAAAAAAATAATAGCATAGACCTCTTGAAGCCAACAATCAATACACAGAGCTTTTACTATGATGATATCTTCACAATTCCCAAATCAAAGCAATGCCATCTTGAGGTACCCAACTTGGTCAGGAAAAGAGAACAATGCAAATACATATCCATCTTCATTTGAAAATAATAAAATCAGAATACTGTACTACTAAGTCTGTACCACAGGCATAGAATAGCTGCAAGGAATGTGATTGCCCAGTACCTAGAAAAAAAGAAAGTGATCATACTAGGGAAAGCTTCTAGACATGTCTTGGGGCATTTGTCAGGTGAAAGAACAGTGTCATGTCACTTTCAAAGACTTAGCCTCTACTGTATTATACCATTTCATATAATAGCATGCAGTGGACCTATGCCAGGGAGATGGCTTTCCAGCAAGAATGCCTTGTATCTCCCCCAAAGTTTGCAACATGTGAATTCCTTCACATTTTAGAATATTCATTGCAGCATGTAATGTGCATAGAGCAAACATGTTTGCATGTAAACCATAAATTAACCCTGACAATGCAAGCGCAGAGGGAGAGTGCTGACTCTGTTTGTGCCCACGGAATCACCCAGATTAGATTTAATATATACTGTCACCTTCAAAAAAGTGGCAGCAGAGTCAAGAAGGAAGGTTCTTCAAACAATAGCAGGAGGGGGAAACTAGGAACTTCAATGTAGCAGCCTCATCTCCTTAGGTCTAGGAATGCAAATACTGACCTTAAATACTGACTACTTATCACCTTGAACTTTGTCACTTCCACCCATCCCAACAACAGCTTTTCTCCTCTTTGTACTGAACAAACCTGTTGGATGACACAATACAACTTGATTCCTCAAGGAGATGTGCAACATTATACCTTGAATGATATATCTTAAGTCCTATTTAGGGCTTCTAGGAACTTCACGACCTTCCCTACAGTCAGGTGCTGGACCAGCTTGGCTCTAGTAAAATCACCAGTAATCAAAAGGTGGTTGTGAAGCCTGCTACCTGCAGTTCTTATTTATCTTAAAGTAAGCAACTTGACAAGGGGGTCTCAGACACTCACAGGAGACTGAAATGGCATCTTCTGTTTTAGTTGAGGATTATAAAAACCACCTTCTCAGCAAAAGAATCAAAAGGTGACATCATCCCATGAAGAAAAGCATTTCTATTCCAAAATCCTCAAATACAAAAGAAAAAAGGGAAAAAATTGAAAAACACTTCAGACCAGCAGTAAGCACTCAAAACAACTCAAACATATCATGGAAATCTCTTTGAGAAAGCGAATAGAATTAATGCTATGTACGGCCTGATCCCATGCAGATTTAGGCATGCCTAACATCGCAGTACCAGGCTGGTACTCTCTGCTACTGGTTCCAGATTGGACTGTGATTTAAAAATAAAGGACCTGGAATACAAAACCCAAAGGCAAGTTGGGCAACCTGTGTAGGTCAATATTTATCAACTCAATAAGCATTTAAAGGAATTTTGTTATATTCAGTAACATACAAATAGTATATATGCTAAAAATGTGTCACAGAATTCAATGACACGTCCACCTGAATTGAATCTTTTCTTAAACTAGCAACTCTGTGCACATACAAATGATCAGCACCTCATTCTTCGATTCCAGAAGTCTAAACTTTAGTTCCAGTGGGAAAAGATGTTATATTTCCCATTTTGTCAGCATTCATTCTTGTTAGCACCTCCCTTCCCCCAGTCAAAATGTAGACTTTACACTACTCAGGGCAGGAGCCTGTCTTAATTTTTGCTTACTTTACTCTCTAGGTCAGCCTCCCCAAACCTGGTGTCCTCCAGATGTAACTACAACTATCAGCAATGGTGGCTAGGGATAAATAGAGTAGTAATCCAACTCATCAGGAGGGCACCTGATTGGTGGAGCTTCTCTGCTACGTAGATTTATAGGTCTATATAAACAAAGAATGTACCTAGAAATGTTAAACGCACATTTCACCATCTAATAAACACCACATTTGGATTGATATTAAATGATAGGCAAGGTAAGAGGTCACTATCTTTGGAGGGGGGGATTAATGACTAATAAGAGCCAGTGAATTTTGATAACACAAATTCATCATTCTGATTTCAAGTGTTTAGTTTTTTCAGTGATAGTAACCTAACTGCTATCTAACTTATTAAAATAAGCAGTCTACCTACCTAACCACTTTTGTGTACTGTAGAAAGTATTGTATTTTCACACTGACAAAGAAAAAGGCAACCTACTCCTAGCTGACAGACCGTTGCAGGAAATATGTCAATAAACTCAGATAGCATACTACAATTATCTGGTAAGTGCCTATCCCACAACAGTTCACTAGAGACCGATTCTGAAGCAACATCTTTTCTCCAGAGAAATACCTGTGAATAAAATGTTGACAATTCAAACCCAATTGGATTTAGCAAAATCCATGTTCTGGAAGCAAGAGCAGATCTTCCCTGTCAAAGTGTACATGAATTTTACAGCTGTATTCCTCAATGGATATTCCAACCTGATGAGAGAAGAAGAGCACTGGAATAGGCTCTATGCCTCAGGTTTGAATGCAGACAAATCTAAATTATCTTGCTCAATGACAATAAAGATGCAAATTCTCAAGCTTGCACATTTTTGTGCCTTCTTGGACAACCTGATAAAGGTATTATACTAATACGGACTTTCAACATTCTCATTAGAAATTGTTCAATACTAACCTCAATTCTCTTCTCCTAGTTTGCATGCATGCGGCAAACATGGATTATGGGAACATAATATTGGAAGGGGGGAAATAACAGTAGCAAAACTACCTTGGTTCCTGGCAGGAAACAGATTGCTTTCTGATAGGACCTTCTTGGAAAATGCTACAGTGCTTCAAGTCACTGCCCGGGCAAACTCAAGGAAAACTATGCTTACTTTCTTATCTCTACCAAGGTGGTTAAATAGAATGTAGGGCTCCTTAGCTAAATCAACTGCAGCATGTGGACCTTCAAGAAATGAGGGAAGTTTCTTATTACACATAGCTGTGTGTCCATGTTGAAGTGGCAGGGATCCCCTTCCTTAACTGGATGCTTATAAATTTAACAAGATTCACAGGGGCAGCAAAATAATACCTTTCTTAAGGTTCAACCACTTAACCAATAACTGAACTCTGAACTCAATGAGACTTACTTCTCAGTAGATGTGTCTGGGTTTGCACTTGTCAAGAGTCAAAGTTCACAACAACAACAAAATCATTCAGCATTATTTTACCCCCCCCCCCTACAAATATGATTGCAATAGGTGGCCAGGTTTGTCTGTTAGACCAACAAAATCAACAAAGACAATAAGAAAATATCTTTAGGAGGGCAACAATTGAAATAGGGGGCAGGGGGCGAGGAAAGCGTTTGATTCTTCCGTCTCTGCAAAATTCAGTTCTAATGGACCCGAAGCGCGAACTTGTTCTGGATTTAACAGAACGGACAATTTTGTCGCCACGCGCAGCTGTTATCGGCCTGGGCGATTATACTGGAGCTGAAGGAATTGTTCCATGCGAGACGTGGCCCCGCCGGCCGGATGTGTTTGCATGGGGCCGGTGGGGCGTGTGCACCTCAGCATCCTCCTTCTCCGTTGTTGTTGTTCGGCTTCTCCTCCTTACCTGCCAGGGTGGCCGGCCTGCTCCCGTTCGCTCAGCGCCGCCGCGGTGTAAATCCTCCGGTATCGCTCGGCCAGGGCCCGGCCCGACAACAGCAGCTGGTAGCGACCCCGACAGCCGCCGCCGCTGCCGGGAGGGGACGGAAGCCCGGAAGAGGTCAGCGGCGGCAGCAGCGCCCCGAAGCCGGCCGAGCTCTCTCCGGGCCCCATGGCCACGCAGGGCTGCCCGCCGGTCCCGCTCGGGAAGAGGAAGAAGCCGCCAGGCTCGGGTCCAGAACAGGCGGCGGCGGCGGCAACGGCAGAGGCGGCCGCGCTCATCACCCCTTCCCCGCCTCCGCACGCTCCGCCCAGGCGGACCAACACCCCCCCCCTTTCCTCCTCCTCCTCCTCCTCCTCCTCCTCCTTCTCCTCAGCGCCCCAGCGGCCCTGCTGCCATAGGGAAGCCCGCAGCGAACAGACACAACCCAACCCGCTCGCCCGGCCGGCAGCGCCTGACTGACTGACTGACTGACTGACAGGCGCTGCGCCCCTCCCAGTGACCCTCGTGTGCGCGCGCGCGCGAAAAAAAAAGGGGAGAGGGAGACGCAAGCCGCTCCTCTGGCCAAACGTCAGGGCGCGGCGGGTCGAGGCCGGGCGCGTGCGCTCTTCTCTCCCCTCCCTTCCTCTCTCTTCCTTCTCTCTATACGACCCCTCCCCTTCCGTGTGTCAAAACCCCCTGGAATTTGGTCGCGCCTGCGCGAGTTCTCCTTCGCTATCGACGATTCCCCACACCCGCTTTTCCCCCCTCCGGGAGCCTGAGGTCCAAGCGCATGCGCGCTGGCTTTGCAGGCAGGGGTGGGGAAAGCGCCGCGGTTGGTTGGCGTCTCGCGGAGTTTGTCCTCCTTCCGCACCTGCTTCGCGGGGCGCGCAAGCTCCATGTAGCCAACGTGGGAGGGATGGCTGCGTTAGAAACAGTCATCATAACTGCAAGCCTTCATCCTCATCATAATCCTGGAGTCGAGCTTTAGAGCCTAACTACACTACTGCTCTAAAATGGTTTATAACACTTTTAAACCGGTTAATTATTAACCGGTTTAAAACTGTTATAAAGCGTTTTTACGCAGTAGTCTGTAGTTCTGGCTGGAAGCGAGAAAAGAATGTGTCGCGCGCGTTCGTTGAGATGTGGCAAACTGCAAGCGTCCTAAATGAATCCTATTGTAGGTTGAAAATGATCCCGCTAGAGGTGATGTCATCGCTGTCGAATAAATACTATGTGGGAAATAATGCGTGGACCTCTTCAATGTTTAGCTGCAAATAAAAGGGGGGGAGGGTAGAGAGAGGTCATGTTTGGATGTCATTTTGCACAAACTACCTGTGTTAATAAGTATTCTGATTAAAGTATTCCTGTAAAACTAGTCCAAATGGTGTTACTAGCTGCAGCCATAAATAAATAAAAAGATGAGGTTGTAGTGATCCCTCTGGGCTAATAATTTTTTATAGGATTCTACTACCAGCTCAATCATAAAAGCGGGACCTATTTTTTTAAAAAAGGGAAATGGTGGCCTAACTATTCTGTCAATATGCGTTAGAAAACAAGATAATTACATTTTTGATGCTTAATATTGTAGATTTCAAGTGACAATGCATACTACCAATGTAAACAGGCAGCAGATGTCAATAAAAGGAAGTTGCAAAGGCAAACCCGCGGTTGCACTCAAGACAAATTAAGTGAGCATGGCTTCCTAATTTTGTTCTCATAGCGACCAACAAGTTTAGAAGACTAGTCCTTCCCTAAGAGTACTTTCTTAATAGACTTTGATTCACCATTTGCCCATGCAGTTATGGAGAGTAGTGAGTAATTATTCCTCAAAAAATCAAGGCAGTCATGTTGGCCATGAGAGAAATTCCAAAATCCATGTAGAGTAATATTTTTACTAGGCCAATGCAAAGATCACAAAAAATGAGCAAGTTTTCAAAATCTCCAGATCTCTTCATCCAGAAAGGTGTTAGGAAAAGCTGAGGGGGGGGGGGGGGGAAGATTCAGTCTCCCTAGGAGACCACTGGATAAATAAAGACTGCCTAGTTGATCTCTACTTCTGTTTTCCACCAATCAAGGAACATGTCTCAAAACAGCCCTGGATTGAGGCTGTTTTGAGTTAATACCTGGATTTTATATTTTAAAAAATAATGGATCTGCAATTGTATGAGACTTTCTTCTACCCAGTGGTCCTTGGGATTTGTTTATGGCCCCTCCAATGGCTAGTAGACATCACAACCCATGATGGGTGGGTGTTGCTGTGTGAGAATTCCTCTTGTTTATCATTTTTTTAAAAAAAAATGTTTTTATTATTATTTAAAGTGATACAAAACAAATGATAATATCCCCTACAAAATAATATCGAACTAACAGTTATATAATTATATATAGCGTAAAAAGAAAAGAAAAGTTGGTTGATACAACTTTTAAGGGAAGGAAGTTTAATCAAAGTAGATAGGAGAACAAAGATTAAAAATAATAAAAGGAAACAAAGTAAAAAAGAAAAGAAGGAAAAAAAGAAAAATCATAACTAAATATACAATTAAACTAAATTATAAATGTGCTATATTCCCTTCATTTGTCCTTACAGTGTCCATATACTCAAAGCTGAAGCAGCTTATTTAACATGCACAGCTACCTTTTAATAAACAAGGAATGTGTTTGATGCACTATATTGTAGATACAATTTGACCAGCTTTAGCCTTTCTTCTTTTATAGTCACTCCTGGTGTTACGCAGATCATTCTCTCTGTTTAGAAAGTGAAATATTAATGATGGTAGTAACTATTGCTCTCTTTTTTAATGATGTGCTATATCACTCCTTAAGAAATAACTGTAGTATTATTTGTCCCAGTGAAGGTATTTGTGGTCCAAATTCCAAATATCTACTTTGCAAATATTGTTGGGCTACATCTACTCTAATAATTGTTTTTGATTAATCCAAATGTAAATTGAAATAGAAAATGAATCTGAAAATACTGAAATAAGGCTTCATTTTGTCTGGGATGGAGGTTTTTTTTCCTTCACTCAGGCCCCCTCCACAAGGATGCGCTTTTGCGCCCGGTTCGGGGATTATGCGCATTTTCGCGGAGGCGCATTTACGCCTAATCCCTCTGCACGGGAGGCGGCGAGAAGCGGCGAAGCGCATTAAAAGATGCCCAAAAAGCACTTTACAGGTAGTTAATGCGCATAATCGCTTGTTCACACAGCGAAAATGCGCTTTAACGGCCGGAGCAAAATAAAAGTCGCTATTTAACGCGCGTTCGAAAATGCACATTATCAGGGAGATAACGCGCCTGTACGCCCGTTTTGCGCTCCGCTCGTGTGTAGGTAAAATTTATAATGAGCCTTCAAGGCTCATTAAACGTCTCGTGTGGAGGAGGCCTCAGAGAACCAAAACATTAAGTTATACTGTGCTTTCTCCAGATCTGAATAGCATCTGTGCCATGTTGCCATTTGCCTGCCATGTGGTGACTAAGATATTGCTCAGCAATGGAGCTAGATAAGGCAATGCACAGTCCACCTTAAAATGTGGATTAATGAGGACATTAATTGCAAAAAGAGAAATTGCTTTGGCTGTTTATATATCTCATTCCAAAAAAATATTTATGTCATGGACTAAACTGTCTAATGCACAGTTTATCAAAAAAAACCAGAAGGTAAACAATCATTTTGGGACCAGGGAAACAGATGATCAATTGCATCCTTCCCCAGTCTGGTGTCCTCCAGATGTGTTGAATTACAATTACCAGCATACACTAACAATCCATGCTGGCTGGGGGATGCTGGGAGTTGTAGTCCACACCTGGAGGGCACCAGGTTGGGGAAGGCTGATCAGTTAGAGAATTACTATTTGATCATTATGAAGGTGTGGGATAAGGAAAAGAGAGAGTTCAGAGGGTCAGGATGGCTGTGTAATCTCCTTATTGTTCCTTAATGGTAAATAGTTAATGGACAAGCCTGCCAGCCATACTTTATTAGGGAAACAACAGGTATGGCCCAGAATATGGATTGGGAAATGGTTTGAGACATGTCTAGGAGGTGGGAGTCATGTTGGCAAAGATAATTCAGCCATCCCCTTCAGCTGAGGAAAGGGAGCAAGCTATGTTGAGTTTGTATATTGGTCTGGTGGGGATGGGAGACACAATAAAAGTGTTCTCAGGAACAGAATGGGAGAGAGACAAGAAAATTCTCATTTCAGTCCTCTGCCCATCAGCAGGTGGGGTGGGCCCTCCAGATGTTGGACTGCAACTCTCATCAGCCCTAGCCAGCACAGCCAATGGTAAGTGATGATGGGAATTGCAATCCAACACCATCTGGAGAGCTGCACATTCCCCCAGTCCTGAGCTAAAAGCAACTGATGGTGCCTCTCTGCAGATGTGAAACTGGGGAAGCAGATCTGTGGCTTGTGAGATTGGTATGCTGTCTGCCTCCAACTATGCTCAAATTGTATATTTGCAAATCCGAATATGCAAAAATGGCAAAAGCCTCCAGTGATTTCTCTTCCAAAGTACAGCAAACCCAGGTAGTGTTTCCCCCGGAACTTGTCATTATTTGCAGAAGAGTGGAATGTATAACAGTATTTAGAGTGCTTTGCTTGCCCAGTCCCATGGGTGTTGCTTGACTCTCTCTCTCCATCCCTCACCATAGCTGCGACTTCACCTCATGAAAGCATCCCGTCTGCAACGTAGGGATAATAACATTAACTTCCTTGCGTGATTGTTGTAAGTTTTAAACGATATAATGTCTGTGAAATATTTTGAACAGTTGAAAACATATAAATGCAAAATGTTATTATGGGCTAGTCAATATATGAATGTGGGCTGAAATTGCCTTTTGGGTGTGTGATCATTGCCAGCTTGGTAAAGTTTGACCTCATCAAGGAATTTGAAACATATGCCACTCTTCGCTTCTGGAGCTATTGGCACCAAGGCAGAGCATTTTGCAGGATTAAATAGTCATGATCCAAAGATCTGCTGAGCCAAACAAACAGAGGAAATTGGATGACATCACCATCTCTAGCAGGCATAGCTAAGCCATGCCCCAATTCCTGTTAACCTTTTATCTACCTGGGCCCTCACACTCAGACTGCGTTTTTCGCCTGTTGTTTCTGGTACAAGTACGTATTAGCCTGTCAGCACGGATATTAGAAAGAGGGTGGGAAAAGATGTTAGCTGTGCTTCTTGTTGCTGCCTTTTCTCCCGGCAGCTTAAATGTGAGACACACCGAAAGCAAGTTGCATCCTCTTCTGCCTCTTGCTTCTTTGCTCTATGCGTGGAAATATTTCTTCATAAACCAAATCAATGTGAGCTTCAACCCAAACAAGCTGCTCATAGTGAAGGGGAGAGTAGAATTTATGATGTCATGGCAAGTAGATGTGAACTGTGTTTTATGTAGTTTAAATATTTCTGTACTGCCTTCTCTTTGGGTTTTTTAAAAAGTGATTTTAAACGTACTAAAAAAATATAGACACAAAGCGACTGGTAGTAATAGATGCTGCAGTATAAAAGGACGATGTGATGTTTAGATTGTAACAACAGAAGAATCGGTAGAGATGTTTTTTAAGTCTTGAGAAATAATTCTAAGACTTGATTCAACTGAGGTGAAGGATATCCTGATTGAGGATGCCCATTTCAGGCTGTGATTCCATCTTTCCCAGTGATGAAGTACACTCAGTGGCTGAATTCGGACGACACAATAAGCAACGGGAGGGGAGACAGTCGTCAGTTGTATTGACTATCGTGTCGTCCGAATGCTGCCATAGTCAACACAGCGCTGATCCTAATCCACACCACAGTTGATTATTTATTACCATGTTGTGTGGGGAGTACTCCCTAGATGAACAGCTGTAAAGTTGATTATTACCCCACCATTGACTATCGTGTTGTTTGAATTCAGCCAGTGGCTCATTTCCAACTTTGATCAAGTTTAGAGATGCCGCAAATACCAATTTTTCCACTCTTGAAGTGGAAATCGTGGGACTCCAGTTGCAGACAAGCACACTGAGAAAGCAATTCGCTTCTGAATATCTGTCAGATCCATTAGGGGGTGAGGGAGCAGTGACGTTGTGCAATTCATAAGGTAGTTAACTTAGTTAAGCCAGTTACTTAGCATTTGATTCAGATCAGCAACTATGTAGAGTGTATGGTTTTGAATGTGGAGCAATGTGTACTTACTTATTCACAAGTGCACTTGTGAATAATACACTTTTGGCAGTGGATAAAAATATCAGTGTGAAAATCACATCTGCTTGTGAGGATAAGAGTCTCAAATATGCAGTATCAGGGTTCAGGAGGGCAATAATATCCACAATAGTAATTGCACACATTTGCACATCCCTGAAGTTGTAGAAAACTGTCTTCTCTGAATGGTTGTATTTAGAGTTTGCTAGTCTTGTTTCTGGTGGTTAAAACAAAAAGGGATTGTGAGGCGCTCCAAAGGGATCTCTCCAAGCTGGGAGAGTGGACAACCAAATGGCGGATGCAGTTCAATGTGAGCAAGTGTAAAGTGATGCATGTTGGGACAGAAAAATCTCAACCTCAAGTATAACCTGATGGGATCTGATGTGGCGGTGACCAAACAAGACCCAAATCTTGGGGTTGTGGTGGACAGATGGATGAAAATGTCAACCCAGTGTGCAGCCTCTTCTCTCAGGCATTTGGCAATATCTGAGGAGCCTGGGTTTGTTTTGTTTTGTTTTTGTAGCTTTTTTGAAGTGTTGTAGTGGTTTTTAAATGTATAGATTGTGTGTATGTTGTATGTTTCTGCTGTTTTAATTTTTGTATATTGTTTTTAAATGTTTTTAATCCTATGTAAACCGCCCAGACAACTTCGGCTATGGGGTGGTATACAAATGTAATAAATAAATAAATAAATAAATATAAATAAATAAACTCCATGTTAGGCATTATAAGAAAAGAAATTGAGCATAAAACTGCCAGTACCATATTGCCTTTATACAAATTTATGGTATGGCCACACTTGGAATACTGTGTACAGTTTTGGTCACCACACTTTTAAAAAAAGTCATTATAGATCTGGAAAAAATGCAGAAAAGGGAACTAAAATGATCAAGGCACTGGAGCACCTCTCTTATGAAGGAAGGTTACAACAGCTGGGATTGTTTAGCTTGTCAAAAAGGAGGCTATGGGGATACCTGATAGAGGTGTACAAAATTATGCATGGTGTGGAGAATGTGGATAGGGAGACATTTTTCTCACTCTTTCATAATACTAGAAATGAGGCTCACCCCATAAAGTGGATTGGTGGGAGATTCAGGACAGAGGGAGAGGCGGGTTATAAATAAAATTATTATTATTATTATTATTATTATTATTATTATTATTATTCCACGCACAGTTAAACTATGGAATTCACTACCACAAGATGTGGTGATGGCCACCAATTTGGACGGCTTTAAAAGTGGGTTGGATAAATTCCTGGCAGAGAAGGCTATCAATGGCTACTAGTCCTGATGATTAAGTGCAACCTCCAGTATCAGAGGCAGTAAGCCTATGTACACTAGTTGCTGGGGAACATGGGTGGGAGGGTGCTGTTACACCAAGTCTGTTTGTGGGTCCTTGGTCAACAGCTGGTTGGCCACTGAGTGCTGGACTAGATGGACCCTTGGTCTGATCCAGCATGGCTCTTCTTATGTTCTGCAGATGCACTACAGTCTCTAAGAGAATGCCGAGCAACTTGTGGTCTTCCAGATGTTTTAGCCTACAACTCCCATCATCCTTTGCCATTAGCTGTGCTGGCTAGGGCTGTTTGAAGTTGTAGGCAAAATATGTGTGTGGCCAAAAGGTGAACACCCCTGCTCTAGGACCTGCAAGCCTATGGCAATAACACAGGTATTCCTTTAGGAAAGAGACGGTAACAACATATCCACTTGAGCAGAGGCATTGTTGAAAAGAAACTTCCCATGGAACGTTCTGACATCAGAAAGCTGGCACTACCCACTTTCCACATAGGTGAAGCCTCAAAGGGTTATGTTAGAATTGGTGCCATGGTTTTGTTTGACAAAAACTATGCAAGGCAGTGCTTCCCATTGCATCACACATAGCAAGTACCGAAGAACATCACTTTAAATTGGAGTAAGCATTTTTATTTCATTTCTTGAAGATGAACAAATGTATGGCGGCAAAGGCTTTGATGGCTCAGAGCCCATTTTGTCATAGGCATGAAGTTGCCACTTTAATGAGTAGGTGTATATACTGTGAGTACAGAGGAGAAGAGAAAGGAAAACACTGTTTTGCATGGACAAAACAACGGACAGCCTATCTACACTACTGCTTTAAAACGGTTTAAAGCGGTTTATAACAGTTTTGAGAACGGTTGGGGCCCAGGACATACTCCGTATACAGTTTTCAAAACATTTTCAAAGTGTTGTATCCTGCATGTGTAGATAGGCTCCGTGTTTCATGGAAATAGGTTATTTTTGATTCATCTATCACTTATACTGCCTTTCTCAGAAAAAAAACCCTGTTTACTTAAAGTGCAACGTGAGCTGTACCATATCTTCCCGCTTTTCCAAGGTCTGGAATTCCTGAATCTGCTCTTAAAGGCAGCCAAAAAATTCATCTGCAGATGTCAGAGATCTTGAGGAAATAGGTGGGGGTTAGTGAAGATGGGATATAATGACTAGCTAAAATTTGTGAGCCTCTGTTCTTGTAGTTTGTGCAAAAATCTCTTTCCTTTCTAATATATAATTCTTCACAACTATGCAGCACTTTTGTTCAAAATGCATCATGTATATTATTAGCTCAGTAAAACAACCTTGGAAGGTAGTTAAAATTATGCCCATTATGGTGGATGAAAGAGTTGAAGTTGAAAGGTAATGACTTGGTTTACACCATTAAGCAATACATGGTTTGTTAACCATGGGTTGTTTGGGACCACACAAGAGTGAGGGAGTGTGCTGGCTCCTGATTGGTTACCCACTTCCACTTTGCTAAGCAACCCAAGGATATCCTATTCCTAGGTTGTTTTCCATGATGCCCAAGCCTAGAATTATGAGTTATCGAGGGAGAAACAGCCCATAGTTTTAACGCATGGTTTGTTCTTGGGTTAAAACACTGAGTTGTTTATCCCTCAACAGCCCAGACTTCTGGATTTGAATGTTACAGAGAACAAGCCAGGAATGGGGTGTCCCTGAGTTGATAAAGCAGCAGCAGATGAGCAATTGGGAAACGGCATTCACATGCTCCCAAACCACCGTTAACAAACTCTGGGTTATTTAATTGTGTGAACTGGATCATTTAATCAATTGCTTAAGGTAAAGTTGGGACATAAGCCAAAACTAAATACTTTTAATCCCCATGGACATCAATGGGAAAATTATCATGCTTAAATTTCTCCTATTGTAATAATTGGGGCTTAAAAGTAATATTGTGCCAAATTCTCTAGAGGCTCAATTTTTTATGTGAAAAAGGGGGTTCTAAGGGGTGCAGAAAGTCCCTTGAAAAATCGCTGCTTTAGTGGTCTCTATTCCTGCCTGCCTGTTCCCATTCCTGATACGCTGAGTGCCATTTTTAGGTCTGTCTTCTGCACTGCATCAGGATCACATTTAGCCATGTGACATCACTGAGGACAAATGAAGCCCTTCCATTGCCTTTACTTTGAATAGGAGTGGGGGAGATAGGTGGAAAATATCTCTGTTACCCTGATGTTTGGGCAATATTCTTTGTCATCCTCTGCTGCTGGCCAGTGTTGTCTGGCAAATTTCCTACCCCACCCTCCAGTTTCACAGATAAACATTCCATTGAAAAAAAATGCAGTGCACATGGATGCTATCCACATTTGCATAAACATGTTGTCTATCAACACTGCAATACTTTCAATGGGTTAAGCATTCAACTGAGCATCCAACTGTACATTCCAATCCATGTTCTGATCTATCTAGTCAGCTGTTCACCACTGGATTGAGGAAGGAAAGCATTGAATGAGTTGCATCAACCATCAACCGCCCATTACCTCCTCTTTGATAGCAGCCCTCCTGCAAACAGTTTTGCACACTTTCACATATGGGTGTAAAAAAAAAAATCACCCCCAAAAGGAGCTGCTGGTAGAGGGAGTGTTCATGAAGCATGTCCCTCTCCCCATTTCAACGCAGTGCTATTTAAAAGTGTTTATCTCTGGCTCTATTCATGTCCTTGCTTGGTTCCCACTCTCAATAAAAACAAACTTCTGAATGATTTATCCAGATTATGCTATTGAATTGAAAAATCAAATCTTTGAAAACATAATGTAATCAGAAAACCAAAGTTTTCCTAGGCGTACCAAGAGATATAAATTTTGCTAAGTTTGAGAGGCTTATATCAGGCTGCCAAGCTGAGTCCATATTCCCTTATCTTGTGTCCCTTTACGCTTCATTAACACAGCCCAACTGTGCAGTATCTGTTTTCCCCAGGGCTGGGATCTCTGCATCAAAATCACACTTTTTTCCTGGGGTGGAGATAGGTTTAACCCTCTTTCTGCCAGCTGTGAGATAGTGACACATTCTCCAACACAGCCTTAATTTGTCTCTTAGGCCTTTAGCACACCTATCCAGTTTGCTTATGCGGGTTCCCCCTCCGTTTCCTATGCGAGTGTAGCCTTTTGATCACACGTGGTCGGTTTTGCTCGGATACCTCAGCAAAGCCTGCGGAGGAGGGGAGAAAATGGACTATCCTCGTTCAGGGATACTTTGAAAGTGAAATGGGAAATGGAGCACTTGGGATGCAAGAGCAGCACGAGGGGGACGACATCATGTGAAAGAATTGGATCAAAGTCGCAGCTGGTGTGGATCAAACCGCCCATGTGATAAAGGCCTTATTGTGCTTCGTAGAGAGAATACCAACCCTTTTTTAAAATTTTTTATTTTATTACATCTGTATACCGCTCCATAGCCGAAGCTCTCTGGATGGTTCACATAAGATTAAAGCAATTAAAAACAGTATACAAAAATTAAAACAGCAAAAACATACAATATACACACACATTTAAAACCACTGTAATAACTTTAAAAAGCTATAAGCCTAAAAACATGTCAATTTTTTTTGCCACAAATGCCACTACTGAAAATATTGAATGACTCTCATGAATTGCGTAGGCCAAATTTGCATCAATACTAAGAAGAGTATGGATATGCCACATCTGTGTTTGCCAGTGTGAGTTGTCAATTGTTTCACAGGCTGAGATTCTGATCTACACCAAGCAGGAGATGACACTTTGAAAACGTTTTGGAAACTGTATATGGTGTATGTGTCCTGGGCCCCAACAGTTGTCACTATTGTTATAAACCGTTTTAAAGCGGTAGTGTAGATCCTGTCAGGTTGTCCAGTGTATGAAGTTTCCTAGCGCATACATTCAACCTAGTGGGAGAGTTGAGCCAGTTGCTGATCTGTCCAGTAATTTAATTAATCTAATAGGCAAAACATTTGAAGGCTGTCTGTTATTTAAATAATGTTTAAATGTTTCACCTATTGTTTCAGAAGCAAGATACAGTTTTCCCTATTACAGTACTAAGCCAAAACCAAATTAGCTCAAACCTCCCCCCCACAAAAAAAACCAAGTGTGATTTAAGTCATAGCCTCACTGATTAAAATTTGTGCCACCAATTAATCACCTAAAAGTTTAATTTAACTGATTGATTGAGCAAATTAAATTGAAGCTTTAATTAGTACAAAATAAGGCAATGATCCTAAATTCATTTATTAGGGAGTAGAGCCTATTAAACCCGGCCAGACTTACTTCGACATTGCAGTAAGACCTTGAAGGTAGTTCAACAGCTTCTGACCAGGGGGGTGTCTATACATGGAGAAAGACCCATGGTGGCTCCTCAGTGGCACTGTGTTGTTTATACAACACAGAAGCCACTGCAGAGCCATCTCAGGGCTTTCCTCGAAAGCTCCAAAATGAAAATGTCGTGTACTTACCCCGACCTTTTCCTCTGCAATGAGGCGATGATGGTGCATCTGCCATCTATCACCACTCCGGAGTCGTGGCGTAGGCGTGGCTGGGCAGATGGCAACCCCTGATTGGGCACCATCTGCCCAGACAGGTGGGAGGGGCAGGCCAGTGCAGCAGCACTCGTGTGGCGATGTGCAGTGGGGCAGTGGTGCATGGGTGGTAACACATGGGGGACAGCTCCTCCTTGGATGCAAACCCCTTGCTTGCTCTTTAGCGTGGCTGCCCCGGGGCTCTGGAACTCCCTTCCCAGGGAAGCTAGACTGGCTCCCTCCTTGGTGTGCTTTCGGTGGCAGGCTAAAACTTTTCTGTTTCAGCAGGCCTTTGGGGAGTAGTTGAGACTTCTGTGGATGTGCTGCTTATAGTTTGGATTTTTAAAAATTATTTGTATTTGAAATGTTTTAAAACATTTAAAGTATTTTAAAATTGTACTGTGTTTAATTATATGTTTTTTAATTTTTGTATATCTCTATTTGTTTTAACTGTGCATTTTTAATTTGTAAGCCGCCTTGAGTCCCAGTATTGGGGAAAAGGTGGGATATAAATAAATATAATGATAATGATGATAATAATAATAATAATAATAATAATCTCAAAGGAGTGCAAGCACAGGGTTTTTTTGGGGGGGGGGGCTGTTAGCACCAATGCGTCATTGTGAAGACAGCCCACATGTTGCACAGGATGTGGCCAAGAAGGCCCCTGAGTCTCTGGGCCAAAATTCAGGGCTGCTAGCTATGAGTGGGAGGGAATAATATGCTTAATACATTTAACAAGTACTAAAATGAATATTACTTGGTTCTTCTATTCTGAGTGAAGCAGTTGTTCCTATGACTCATTAGCAACCCCATTCTTAGAGGCACTGAGTGGTCCAGCTGGGCTGCTCTTCTTTTGGCTTAGAAGAGCTTGCGGGAACTGGTAGATTTTCTATTTTATGATGTGTATCCTCCAAAATTGCCTAATCTCCAGGGTGCATAGAAAGTCCCATAGTTCAACCTTCTTAGGGAAGGCAACATGGGGAGGTCGCTGTGGATATTTTGTATTGCTGTTTTGTTGAAATAATGTAAAAATAGGTTACATCTATTTCTATTTTATATTGTAACTAAACAAAATTGT
The DNA here is from genome assembly GCA_029215795.1 of Anniella stebbinsi. Classification (NCBI taxonomy): domain Eukaryota; kingdom Metazoa; phylum Chordata; class Lepidosauria; order Squamata; family Anniellidae; genus Anniella; species Anniella stebbinsi. Next base: position 162,982,592 of record JARDYH010000001.1, on the reverse strand, counting down.
CAGCAAACCTTAAGGCATACACTAATCTAGTATTCCGGCTAAAAGTGGATAGCGAATGCACAGATAAATTGGATAAAAAAAGCCAGTTGCCAAGATTTGCTATATTAATCATTAAGTGTGATTTTGCTGCATTAATCTTTAAGGGTATGTCCATACTTGCTATTTTCTCTGGATTTGTCATCTTTTGTTGACTCACTTTTTACAGACAACATGATGCTGTTTGTTTATATCAAGAGTGTTAAACTGCTTTTAGCTTGAGGGCCAAATTCCATTTTGGAAATGGTCTTGGGAGCCACATCCCCATGATGGGTGGGTCTAAAGGCAAAAGGGTGGAGCCATTCCATCATTTTCTGTTGAATCATCTGGTGTGTTGTTGCTTTTTCAGACCTCATTTGTGGTGTGTGTGCTTTGGTGACACTGTGGACAGGCAGAGACTTTCCTAGCTTTTCAGGGCTCCTGTGCCTTTTTGTAGCTCTGAGCTGGGGGAAACAGCAGGAGTGGAGCTTGGAAAAAAAGGGGCTGGCCCTGCCAAAAGAGCTGGTGGGCTGAATGGGGCAACTCCGCAGGCCACATTCAGACTACAAACCAAAGGTTTCTCACCCCTGCTATAAAATTAATTAAACACCACATCTTTGCAAGTTCAGCCCATTGTTTTGCTTCCTGTTTTTCTGGCCTCTGAATTCCACCTTGACTAGCTTCTCTAAATTAACTCAGTGCTAGTTTCTCTGTGTTTTGGGAAAAGGTGGGAGGAAGCCTATAATTATTCATCTCCTCTCATTTTCTTTTAAATGGCTAAAGTGACGTAAGTAGCAAAGTAATACTGTTTTTTAAAAAAGGAATCATGAGAGCATAATTCAAGAACACCCATGTGGGAAGAGAAACTGACATTGCAGCATTTAGAGAGACTATTCGGTGGGCAAATCACAGACTTTTTGTCCCTAATTCTCCAGCCTGGATTAGCAGGAAGTAATAAAACAGGCTGAGCCTGCAAATAGGTATTTGTTAAAAACAAAGAGTATTTAAAAGGACCTTTTGCTAAATGGAACTTATTTGTGAGTAAGCATTGTAGAAGAATCTATGCTATGGTGGATAACATTACATTACATTAAGTGCTCTATGAAACCTTTGTTTTACTGTAGAAAAGCAATTCCGCAGCTGCACTAAATGGCTGAAGGCGGAAGCACCCCAAGACACACAACATAGGAGCCCTTCAGACATGATTTTCATTTGGATTTTATGGGACGTTTGGTTCTATGCAACAAAATAAGAAGGATGTAATCTCTGACATAATTGAAGGAGGACCAAACGCTGCCCCTTGCCCCAGAAATTGGGTAGGTGTAGTTCCCACACTAATGATGTCCACAAGTGTGCCCTTTTATTTTATTTTTATGGGGGGTCATAAAGCACTGTCTTTAGAGCAGGGCTGTGGAACCTCAAGCCAAGGTGCCAAATCCAGGCCTGCAGGGGTCCCAGTCTGGTCCTCTGGAGTCCCCCAGATGGCTGCACACCCTTTCTCTGCCCCCTTTCCACCAGCCACTGATTATTTAGTGGCTTCCCAACTTTTGCACAGTTTCCCCCCATTCTAAAAGGTTGAAATGCCTCTCCTAAGTCTTAGTTACTGGTAGAAGGAACTTTAAGCTACAATATGAAAGTGGGGTTGTTGGTTTTTTGGTATTTTTAGCCCGCCCTTTTTGCCTTTTGCCCCTCCCTCTATTGGAGCATGGCTGGCCACAGCTTCTCTCAAATGGCATTCGGTCCTTGGGCTGAAACAGAAAATCATCTCCCCTGATTTAGAAATATTTCTACAGTAGGAACAAAATCTGCCACTCAGCCATAGTAGCGCGCGTGCACGCACACACACACACACACACACACACTGCCCATTATAATGACTGGCATTTTGTTACTTTCATTATATTTTGAAGCAGATGTTTCATGCATTGGATTTTCCATACTGATCCCTTAAAGTCGGGTGACCAGATAAAATCCAGGTCAGGGTTCATGTAACTTTACCAGTTGTAGAGAAAAGGGAATTTCAGCCAGTGTCATTTGTATGCAATTAGTTCCTGGTGAAATTCCCTCTTCATCACAACAGTTAAAGGTGCAGGCACTATACTAGAGTGACCAGATACAAAAGAAGGCAGGGCCCCTGCAACGTTAACTGTTGTGATGAAGAGGGAATTTCACCAGGAACTAATTGCATACAAATGACACTGGCTGAAATCTCCTTTTCTCTACAACTGTTAAAGTTATATGAGCCCTGACCTGGATTTTATCTGGTCACCCTACCTTAAAGCCTTTCCAGCAGTTTCACTGGTATAACCATTTTCTTCACTCCTTTATTGAATAACTAGCTGACATGCCTGGCGTTGCTCGGGTCCGTGAATAATGTTCATGACATTTATTTGATAAATAATAAATTTCTCTGCAACTTATTCACCTTTAGGTGGGTTGGTTGTTTTTAGTTTGGTTGAGTTCGTAAATTGTTTTGTTAGAATAAATGGAAAATCGTGTTAATAAGAACTGTATTTTAAATTAGAGCTTCGTGATAAATCACTTTTTTTTTTTACCTCGAATGCCCACACCTCCCGTCATGCTTTGGCCAGAGCAGCCGTCTAAACTTCAAAAACAATCAAGACACACAACACCCTTTCTACCAGCTAAAAAAGATCCAAACCTATAAATATGTTTTCAAAATAGACCTGGCTTTGCCCAGATATCTGAATAACTTATAGTAGGGAAATGGATCTCAGTGGGCATGAGGAACTGTTGTATGCATGTGCTCTGAAGATATTACTATGAAAAAAGGAAAGCAGCCAGAACACAGAATACTTTATTGGCATAATTTACTATATAATATCTACATTTAACAGGTTTTGGCAGAGAGCCAGGATGGTCAAGGCATCTGGTGACTTGGGCCTTTTATCTGACATAAAAATACTTAAAACCCAAAATGTCATGGTTTTATATTTTTCTGGTACATTGTACAGCCAGACCTATCAGCATGCCAGATTTCAAGTTTCTACCCGGTGTTGCTTGGGCCCCCTAAAATTTACGTCTGTGAGGTAATCATCTTAAAGTAGCAGGTTGGTGCTAAACCTGAATTAACCTTTAAACAAATTAAATTCATTTCTTTTTTTCCTCTCTTACCCTCATGACAACCCTTCAAGTTAGGCATGTGAGGTAACTTTAAAACAAATTAAATTAGTTACTCCTCACCGCTCTTTCTCACCTTCAAAGCATGGCCAGGGCTGCCTTAAAGCTGTCACTCCCGGCATGCCTTTTGCTGTTGTGCCCGACTTGCCCAATGGGAGTCCTGCTGCTAAAGCTCATGGGAAGTGAAGTCTGGCTGAGCCAGTCCACACTACACTGTGCAATCGGTGCCCATAGGTAAGCCATAAGGGAGATGGCTGACTGACTGACGGTCACTTGGTTGCCGTTGGCAATGAGCCTGCTCCCAATGGGGCGTAGCAACTGAGGCAGCTGGCCCCAAGCACTCTCCCTTCAGGCCCAGGAAGGCGACCCACTACCAGATAATGGCTGCCAAAGCCTGATAAGTCTTCCTTCCTGCCAAAGGTCAGGCCATCTTGGTTGTGGCACCCTGCTTGTGGATTTCTGAATAAAGTTTATGATTTTTATGTAACAGACTGACTATACCATTGAGACAGAAGAGTGAATGGAGGATTGACTGATATAGCTGAGGCTAGAATGGAATGGTGGGCAGAGTTAGTAGCAGTTGGAGAAAGTCAGGTAAGAGAACAAAGACAGTTAGTGAGAGGTCAGGGTTTGCTCACCCATATGTTATCTTAAATCAGCCACTCTACATGCCAGCACTACACCTCCCAGCATGACTTTGGGAGTCCACAGGTGCCCGCATCCTCTGAGACATCTTCTTGTTGTCGATGCTGCTCCTCCATAGGGCATCGAGGAGTAGCATCGCCAATGAGGGGAGGGGAGCAGCTATCATTGGACACACCCAGCTCCAGCCAATCCTGCTGGGACTGCCTTGGCCTGTGCTTCTCACTCACCAAGTGCTATATCAAGAGCCTGTACTGAAGGGCCGGGGCTGGGCTAGGCACTTCCCCCCTTTGTCGGTTCTGTTTCTGGGCATGCACAGTGTGTCTCCCCTTCCTCCCTCCCCCTTAGATCAAAGGCAACACACTTGCTTCCCCCAAATTCTGAGAAAACAGCGATATCAGGACAGAGTGTCTTTGAGCATGTTTGGCCCCTCAAAGCCACCCTCAAAGTCATGATTTTAAAGCCACACAGAGGGTGGGAGGAGGCACCTCAAATGATTGCAGCCCATTTATGTGGGTTGTTTCCTTTTATGTGGAATTGGGTTTCCTGCTCGAGACCAACCTTAGGAGTCGGGGTTGTAAAAGACACACAGCAGCCACCAACCTGTGCACTCACAATGGCCGCCAAAGGCCAGTAAGTCTGGCCTCCTGCCCAAGGCATGCTGGAAGTTGTATGTAGGTTTTTATTAAATTCTTTAAAAATACTTAAACCCCCAAAATGTGTGTTTTTTAGATTTTTCTGGTACATTGTACAGCCAGACCTATCCCTGTGTCACCGTGTCAAGTTTCTAACTCATCTGGAAGTGGGTAAACATTTCCGGACATACGTGATGCACACATACTTTCCGCTTTATAGGTAGAGATTTGCATAGAACAGAATTGCTTTTCAAAATCTTTAATGATGCTGATAATAAATTTCACTTTCTCTACAAGACAGTGTATAATTTCTCTGTTGCATTTGTTGTGAAATACATATATTTCATAACAATGTTGTTAGGACTTACCTGAATTGTTGTGAAGGTGCTATGACAACAAAATGCAAATGATTTAATTACTATTACTTAATATGATGTCAGATTCAATTCACTGACCAGTCTTTCAGGTTATCTAAAAGGTACTTGTCAACACATCTTTGTGTCAAAACAGCCTTTACCAATTCCTTCGGGGGCAATTAACAAGATTGAGAACTGGGAATACATTTCCCGCAGTTATAGTCAATTTTCTAGATTAAAAGATTTGAATAATTTTAAGAATTGGTTTAAGTTTTTTTAAAGATTTTTTTTAAAAAAGTATAAAATAAGAATGATATAATCTAAGCAGTTGTCCCGTGTAAATGATCTCTGAGAAATAAGCATGCTCAAATACGGAAGTCTCAACATTCCTGTTTTAGAATAGGTTTTTTTCCCCCATTCCAGTAGGATAATTATGGAATAAGACTTGAGGATTATGTGCTAAAAGTAAGAGACAAAGCCCGTACACCGTTTAATAATAGCACTGAGGGAGGGGGTGTCTTTTGTAAAGCACAGCTTCTGCTATCACAGAAATTCAGTGTTTTTGGAGACATTGTTGTCTTGTATCACTTCTGAAAGATTTGTGGGTTTTGCTTTGTTTGGTCCTGCTTGTGCACTCGGCTGCAGCCAATCACAAACTTTTGTACCTGTGCGGTCTGTGTGTTTGTGAAACACACCTCAGTGTTCCTTTATTGCAAAACAGGCTTTTCTTGTATCAATGCAGAGACAGGAGCTAACAGCACTGTAAAACTTCATACATCTAACCCAGGGGTAAGCAACCTTCTTGGGCTGTGGGCACCTTTGGCAATTTGAGAAATTGTCCTGGGCGCCGCCATAAAATGGCTGCCATAGAAGGCGTGGCAAAGGACCAGTGACGCAAAGGCAGAGGTGGGGGGGAAACAATGCACTAAACAAATCCTTTGAACCCACAGTTTTCAGCGCCAACAGAAACCTATTCCACAGCAATCCCAGCAGCAGGTAAGAAAATGTGTTAATGAAAACTAAAGCAAAAAAAAGTAGAAGGGGTAAGGCACACCCAGAAAGTTGTCTGGGGGGTACATTGGGCAGCATGTTGCCTACCCCTGAATTCTAACCCATTTAACTATGGCCATGCTGGCTGGGGATGATAGGATTTGTAGTCCAATACATCTGGCACCAGGTTGGGGAAGGCTGATCTAGTGACTTCCAAGACCTGTTTTCTCATTCCCCTCTCCGTTCATCGGCTGCATGGAGCAGGAAGCAGAAGCGCACCTCCCGTCTAAGCATTTGGCCAAACACATGTAAGGAGCCTTTACATGTATAGAGTGGCACACACAGTCCCACCGCCTTCCATGTGTCCAATGAATGTGTGAAGAGGATTGTCTGGAAAAGGCTCAGCAACCCTATCCCCTTTGTTTCACAGTGCATCCGCACAACTTCTATCCCTATGTTTGCAAACACGTTTGCTGCCTTTGTGCTTTACACTTGGGGGGGGGGTGTATATTTAAACCATCTTAGGCATACACTTTAAAATGAACTGTATAAAGTGGCCTATCATAATAATTCTTTAAAATATTTCTTTTTACGCCCCTGTTGTTAGGCAATGCATAATCGTCCTGCATCCTAGGTTATGTGTGAGGAAGTCATCGCAGTGGGTGTGGGCGGGGATGGGACTCCAAATATTAATTCATGCCTTAGTGTTTGAGAATCAAATCAATATCATTTTCTTTTTTTTACAATCTACTATTATATAATTACCAATTTGCTTCTTGAGAAAGCTCCTTAACGATCCATTGGTAGGTAGCAAGCTTTGGGGTTTATTTTACTAATGCAATAAAAAATACATTTGAGTTTGCGCCACCTAGTCGGGTGATATTATTACATTGGATGTCATTTCAGCTATTAATGTGGATGCTGTGGTCTGCTGCCGTGAATATATTTTAATGTACCCGGTGGGGGGAGGGGAGGGGGAGGGGAAGGGGAAGGGATACAAAAAGCCACAGAAAGGAGAAGTGTAGCTCTGAGAAGTGTGTTAGCACATATTAGGGAACCCACTCCAGTGTCCTTTCTGGATTACAGCGGAGGCGAGCATTTTAACGGGAGATAACTAGGAAAGCATCATTGATAGATTTATAGGTGGCTTTGTTATTACAGGGATAATGGAAGATGTTACAATATACCACTGAAAGCAGCGTGAAATGGTGGTGACACATGTTGGAGATCCATCATTTTTATTGTGTCTTGACTCATATGAATAACAATTTATTGCCATGGGTCATCTAGCCCACCCTGTTTCTAGAGCAAGGTTATTGCCTGTAGGACACTTTCGGGTGAGTTGTCAGTGACTTACATTTTCCTTATTTCTAGCAATGGAGCAGATACTCACTTCCCTTGGGAGATTATTCTGCTGTCTAATGGATTTCTCTCAAGCCAAACCTACTTACCTTCTTGATTGATAATCCCTCTGACGTCAGTGAGGCTATACACATGAGGAAGGCTGGAAAGCTTTGCTACTTTTTTCCAAAACAGACTGATAGCCTGATCCTAAGGCGCGATGTGTTCTGCACGTGTGCTCAGTCCATCATGGGATTACACGATGCTGGCTGTATTGCCAGGGTTCTTACTTCAGCACGGCAGGCAGATTGTGGGCCACAAAAGAATCATAAGGGACCACAAAATATATTGAAATGCTTGTGTGAATTAAGTAGTCATCTGTTACAAATTAGCTGTCTTGTGAGTGAACAATACTGACTCCATTTTGAAGCAGCCAAAAAGCCAAGGCGTCTTCATTCCCCATTTCCAACAGAGATGAAACAAAAACACAGGAATGGGGCTAAGAGCAATCACGTAAGGCTAGGTCAAGCAATCCAGTTTCTAATAGACCTCCTAAAATGCATTCCCCAGAGGCAAAGGTGGGGGTAAAATTGAGCAGAATATGAATGCTAAATGGCAAGAGTGATATTTGGTCATGCACCTGCAAAGTGTTCGTATTGTTGAACTCCAGCCTGGACACTTGTCTTTAAGACAGGCATTAGCATGTGAAGTCATCTTTTGTTAAAATAATGTTTCTGGCAAGTACAGCCATCATCCCCCATGTCAAGTAACATCACTTCCAGTGCTTATGAGCAGTGACATTACTGCCTTTCTCTAGTTTGTATAAAATCCCTCAGGTTTAGAGAGTCAGGGTCCCCCCCTTTTAAATGCGTGGGGCCATGCTGCTGAAATCACTGAGTGACTTACCCCCGCATGGGTAAGGTGCCACCATGCTGCTGAAATTGCTGAGGTCCCCTCTACAAGAATTCGGTTTGATGCCTGGTTGTACGATTATGCGCATCTTCTCGCAATCGCTTTTACGGCTAATCACTATATGCGGGAGGTAGTTAAGTGCATAACTGGTTGCATTACCGGTTGTATGAAATGCGCTTTAGAGGTGTTTAATGTGGAGAATCACTTGTTTACATGGTCATAAGGCACTTTAACTGCTGCGGTAAATTAAAACTCGCTATTTAACACGCATTTGATAATGCACCTAATCGGACATAAAAAGCGCCTCAACCCCTGATTTGCGCTCCGCTCTTGTAGAGATCAAATTTTTAATGCGCCTTGAAAGAGCTTTAAATCGCTCTTTTAGAGGCACCCTGAGTCTCTCCTCCCAGAGAAAGACTCCTGTTCCTTCCTTCCTTTCCACTGAGACTAGGAGCTGCAACACACTCTAGTTGCTGTCTTCAGGAAAGGGCTTCAGTCTAGGGAAAGGTATATTGCTTTTAGAGATTCCCTCCCTTCTTTCCCCTGCTATGTTTGTGTGTATGTTCTAAGTCTGAAGAAGATTCCTTCTCACAGTCTTGAAACTACTTTTAAGCCTCCATTTGCTCAGTTCATTTCCCCAAGACTAGCTTGTGCATTTAAATCTGTTTATACCTCAATAAATGTGCCATTGTGGTGTTATCCTCTTCAATAGTGTGGATTTCTTTGGGTAAGAATTGCCTTACTTAGCCACAGACGCTCTATTGCCAATGTCTAAAGATTCCTTATGAGTGAGTGTGTAAGTTTCATTAGAATGTGTGCAAGTTTGTACACGGGTCTAATGAAAGCACATCACGGAACACATCCATAGAGTGGAGTCACATTCTATGGGGTCTCTGCAGCAGCTGCTGATCAAACAGATTTTTTTTGCTGGCAAAGCTGAATCTATGGCCATCTGCCTCACTTGCCCATGACAGGCCTTCTAATAGAAAATCTAGCTCTTTACATTGGGGCTGTTCATGCAACTCATTAGCTGACACTCAGAGGTTGAGTGTGGTTTGTTTGTTGAACTGTGGGTTACAATGTTGTCTGAAACCAGGACATTTTTGTTGGGTGGCTTGTTAACCATGCCATGTGGCTTGTTAACCACCCTGAACAATCCAACAACAAACCATGGGTTCTTGTGACTTTTTCAAGAAAAAATATCCCATACTGCAGGGAAATGTCCTGGATTCAGACAACATGCCAACCCACAGCTCAGCAACTGCCCACACTCAACTACTGAGTGTGGGTTACCATGTTGTGCAAACACAGTCAATATGTCCAATAGGTTATGTATGGTAGAGTCCTCTTCAGGCCCAGCATTGGCAGCTGCCATCTGTGGGTAGCTGCCAAGGGCCCACTGCCACAGCTGCTATTGCCCTGGGGCCCATTCTCCAACACTGCTCTTATGAGGACTGGGTGGTGGACAAAGTCAATGCTACAATGCCCCAGTGCATTGTGGGTGATAACAACAGCAGCTACTAGTTGGTCAACAGAGAATTACTGTGTCTCTCTTCCTCTTCAGTAAGGCATTCTCACCTGCTCCTTTGGCTGACAGAACTAAACTGAATAAAGAGGGAGAGGGATGAGACTACCTGTCCAAATGGGGAAGTTATCCCCAATCGGTGGTAGGCACTTGTTCCCACCTTTCTTTCAAGATAGAACAGTGTGGGAGGCAGTTCCCTCTTTGATAATCTACCGTTGGTAGCACCGTGTTAACCATTCTAAAATCTGGATACTTGAAATTCAGAGATGTCATTTTCCAAGAGGGAAAAGAGACAGACCTGTGCCAGTTCTCTTCTAGGAGCATTAGACAGCAGCCAGCTAGTAGGTAAGAGCATGTTTCAGCAAAAGCAAGTGCATTACTCAACTCCTGGCTTCTATTTCAAGAGTCCTATTAAAGAGCTCAGTTAAAGTAACAGAAGAAATCAGAAACTGCATAAAAGACAATCAGCAGCATTTAGCTTTCTAATTCTTACTCAGCTGCAGTCTCTGCATTAGCCTAGTGCTTTACATGAAGCAGCAGCAGCAGCCTTCTTGCATGCAGTGGAAAGCATGGGATTTGCCTAGAGGAGGACAGCAGAGATTCCCCATGCAAGGGACAACAAAGGCAAAAGAAAATACAAATGCCATCTCATTTTGTGTTCCAAGTGGGATAGTTGAAATGGTCAAAACACACATCCAATCAGATAGGATCCTGGTGCTTTCCAGGTTTTTCATGAACATATGGATGACGATGATAATTGCCAATGGAAGTGGGTTGCAGAGAAGTAATACTGAGGAGGAGGAGGAGGGATCTCTCTCCCCCCCCCCCCCACTGCCACACTTCCTGTGTGGGTGTTCAGGCATGTTCAGCCTACATGGGTCGCTGTCGGGTTTTGTTGGAGCTACTCAAACCTGGGACCAGCCCTACCCCCTCCCTGTACTAAAAATGCAGCTGTGCATATCACCCATGCAGATGTGGAGGAAGCATTCATGTTCCAAGGCTTTCCCCGGGGAGAGTTTGCTAAGAAGGCAGATAATTGTCCTAGGTATTTCAGGGCTGGCCCTACCATTAGGCAGATGGATACATCTTGTGGGAAGGCATTGTTCCTGAGCCTCCCTTGCTGCTGCCATTCTCTTGAGCTGGCAGCGATGTTTACTGGTTGCTCGCCTGGGCTGCCAGCCTGTCCTCCCTAGCTGCGTTCACTTAATATCTGACAAACAGTGCCGTGGGGGAAGGTCCATGAAGAAGTGAGCAGACAGAGAGGCGGCCAGGACAGGACAGGCACTCCAGCAGGCACTGTGCATGCATTGCTCTATTAATCTGACACGGCCTGGCATCACCACTGCTGAGTCTCAGCGTTTGGGCAGACAGCAAGTGCCAGGTGAAATGGTGAACAAGCAGCAGTGAGGTGTTGGAGAACGGAGCAAGGTGTTGGCAATGGGACACTGATGCATCAGGAGATCAAGCTGACAGTGACAATTAACGGTGAAAGCCCATGTAACAGAGTGGCTCAGCAACTGTGCCATGAATGAGGATGCCCGAGACTCAAGTCTTGCCTCTGCCATTAATTCACTATAACCCTGTTCAGATGACATGCTAAGCCATGGTTAGGCCACTAACCTTTTTGCAGCAAATGGTTAGTGAGCAAGTTTAAACCGTGGTTATGTAGCCACTATGGTTAGGAATGCTTCGTAAGACACACTCAGTCATGGTTCACATGACACACTAAGCCATAATGTTTAGCTCAAAATGTTTAACCACCATAGCTTAGCGTGTTGTCTGAACAGGGTCTATGTGACCTTAGGCAAGCCACCTCCACCTCTTAGCTTCCCACCATCAATATGGGGGAAATAATGCTGACTATCTTACAGGGCCTTTGTAAGGATTACTGAGATCCTGTATGTGGAGCCCTTTGTACGCACACAGGTGTTACATAACCTTCTCCCATACGAGCCTGCCAAGGTTTTAAGATCTTCAGGAGAGGTCCTTCTTTCAATACTGCTACCTTCAGAGGTAAATTTGGTGGTGACCGAAAAGAGGGCCTTCTCAGTAGCCACTCCCACATTGTAGAACTCACTATTGAGGGAGGATAGGTTTTCTACCTCGCTGTTGTCCTTCCGTCAACAGGCGAAGACGTTTTTATTCAAGCAGGTCTTTGGCATATAAGCAGATCTGTTGGGTTAGATGCATTTTTCTGGTAGAAAGATGAGGTGCAAATCAAATAAATAAACAAATATGTTTGAAGATTGATTTCAGCACTATTTTTTAAGGAAACTGGAGGAAAGCACAAACCTGGAAAAATGCAGACTTTATTAGTAGTAGTGTTAGTATTTACTCCCCCCCCCTCCTGCCTTCACATTTATTTTCAGCTTTACAATTCCGAAAACTTCACTTTTATATCCTCAATTAAAGATGAGTCTGTGGGGGAACAGTTGGAGTAAAGGAAGCAAAGCTCTCTTTCCCACCCCCTGCCTGCAATTTTATTTGCTAGTAGAACAATGGGGATGGCAGAAATCAAATCATGCTCTGAAGAGTCTATAAAATGTGTTTTTAGTGTGAATTCCTACCAGAATCATATTTTGCTACTAATATTAATAATCCTGACTATTGTACAATCCTGACTATTGTACAATGACTCTCTTGGTTACTGTTAGCAAATATATATTTTCTTCATGGTAGGAAAGAGCAAAATTTTTTTTCCATTTGTCATGCAATACAGAAGGGAAAGGTCTTGATGAGCAAGGGACTAATTAGTGCAGATAATTTCTGAATTATTAAAGACTATTTTTCTTTATGCCATGGAGATGCTACGTGGCATAGGAGATGCTACATGGTGCTCTCTTGGGCATAATCTATCACATTTGTACCACAAAATCCATTTACAGATTCACTGCTTTGTGTTGATAGAGATGACCACAGCAGCAACAAGGCTGTGTGCCTCCTACAAAACAACCCACCTGTCCACATGCCTTTAAGCCAGTAATGTTAAATATCTGATATCCTCCCAGCTTTAACTTCAAAAGCTTGTATGAACTAGGACCCTCATACTCTAAGAACTGCCCTCCTATGAGCCCCCTCAACAACAGGTTGCCAATAGACCTGGGCTGCCTCTACACGAGATGTTTAAAGCTCTTTGAAGTCTCATTAAAAATTTTACCTCTATAAGAGCGGAGCGTAAATCGGGAGTTGAGGCCCTTTATCTCTCCGATTATGCGCATTATCGAATGCGCGTTAAATAGCGAGTTTTATTTTCCTCCGGCCATTAAAGCGCATTTTGACTACGTGAACAAACGATTCTCCGCATTAACTACTTGTAAAGCGCATTTCAAACAACCGGTAAGGCCACCAGTTGTGCGCTCAATTACCTCTTGCTACAAGCATTTACCATAAAGCGCTTCAGTGATTATGCGCATAATCGGCTAACCAGGTGTCAAACAGAATCCATCTAGTTGCTCATCCATTTTAATGACAGGCTTGGATGGAGATGGCCAGGAGTTGGGCTTATAGCTCCCAAACTTTGAAACCCTCCTCCTCCTCTCAGAAGAGGTAGGAAGGCTCCAGCATTGCTGACTTTCAAAAAAACTGTAAACCCTTCCTCTTTTGTCAAGACTTTAAGTGAAGACTTAATTTTAAAAAGGCCATTCTGTCTTACCTTATATTGTGGTTTATAATTGCTTGTTTTATATTTTCTGCCAGCCCTATTCAGGCCCTGCAGATGTTGTTGGACTACAACTCCCATCCCTCCTGATAATTGACTATGCAGGCTGAGGTTAATGGGAATTAGAGTCCAACAATTGGACGTTCCCCACCCCTAGGATACAGGAATATGTATAAGATGGATGGGTCTATGCATGGGTTCCTAATCATGTGGAGACTGAAGCTTCTGTCAGACCTCGCCCACTCAACACAGGAAGGTTGTGAACTTGGAAGGCAGGGACAGTGTTTCCAAAGCCATTGGGGATGGAGCTGGCATATGCTTTTACACTGTTCCTGTACCCTATACATGGAGTCTGTGGGAAAGCCATCTAGAAAGGTTTGAATATATAAAATATCTCATAATTGGTTGGCTACCATTTTGAAGCTCTCACTTGCAACTGTTTTTCCTAGGGTTTGCACACACCTGGGCATTTCCTGTAGTCTCCCTCCCTGGGCAAAGCTGCCAGTATGTCTCGATTATGGAAGCTGCTTTTTTTTTAGAGCAGGGAAAATGCAGTATTACTTGTAAAAGCAAAAGAAAATGCTTTTTACAAGTGTGAAATTATGCTATTCTGTTCTACCACAGTATCCACCTAGATGTTATGTAGTGCTCGGATCTAAATTCTGTGACAATATAGGAAGTAGACACAGCAGATTAACAGCCTCATGTAGAAACCTCAACAACACAGACTGTTGCTTTGCCACTCTTAGTTCCCTCCTTCTAAAGTAGCTTCCCCCCCTTTTTTAAAAAGAAAAATACATTGTTATGTGAAGTTTGCCCTGAAAAAAAATCACAGTTATTCATACACTGACTGGTTTAGCATTGATTATACTTTCTCTGTGTAGACATTTTCTTTGCAGGGACTGGAGACATGCTTAGTAATTCATAAGTATTGATTAATTTGCTACACAAGTTGAGAAAAAGCCAAACGTTCTTGCAGTATCTTTGGTTGTCAAATAATGCTCTGCCCACACTCTTTTTTCATTTGCAAATTGAGAGATTTCTAATCATCCAACAGTATCAAAGTGCTTCTTTTTTGATAACATACAATTTGGCCACTTTAAAATAATCACTTTTCTCACTATTTTGAAAACTGCCCACTTTAATAAACATAAAATGCAACTGAACTTGGAAACCATTTGGTTCATCCCAATTCCCTAAAATAGGATCTTCTGCACACCTTTAAATTGTCAGCATCAACTCAGTTTAGGGGAGTTGCCTCTACTTGCTTCCCTGTGCAGAAAGAGAGGGCTTTTATTGCATGCCTATTCTATTCCTCTTCCTTAATATCTGTCCTGATGTGGTATAACTGAATTTATCTGCTGGCAACGTTTGGGAGAATATAGCCCGGCTGGAAATACATGTTTTATGGGCCATTTTGTGCCCTAAAACTAGGAGTAGGGAACCTGTGGCCCTCCAGATGTTGGACTCTAATTCCCATTAGGCTCAGCCAGGATGGTCAGTGGTTGGGGAAGATGGGAAATGTAGTCCATCAACAGTTGCATGATCCCCCCATGGCTACTTATCTTGCATTAAGATGGGGCACTTGCTGTGGAGAAGTGGTGGGTGGAATGGAAATATGGGTCTGGAACCCTGTGCAGCAAGGACAGCAGCTGGAAGCAAGGATGATCAGCCAGTTCAAAGTGCAGATCACCAGTGTTTACTTGCTTACTAGTAAATATGTGTGAGATTGCAGCCCTAGTTCCATTAAACTCGCTTGCCTGCCTGGGATTGGGCTTCATGGCTACCAGAAAGACAGTTCCTATGTACCAACTGTGGCCAAAGGGAGGAACTGCAGGAAGACTGCAAAACGAGCCATGAGCCTTCACCCTCCCTAAATGAAGCCTGGCCACATTGTGCCACAAGCATAGAAGAAGAGTAGGAAAGTTAAACCATGCTGTCATGTGGCGTGCTCCCATTCAGGGTTCCAGCCAGTTATCTAGGACTTCTTTCTGAATGCTCTGCCCCATGCTCCTGCCACCATTTTCTGTTTTTTTCCCCCCTGTCAGCATTCTGAGGCCACTGAGGCCACTTCAAAGTATGGACTTATATTTAGCTAGAAATAAAAAAAAATCCTCCCATCTTGGCTGTCATCCTAAGCACTGTAATCAAAATCATCCATCTGAAGCTATCTAGAAAAACAAGGCAATACAGAATGAGTGCACTTACTGTGAGTTATTATTTGTTGCTGCTCTACCTGTACCTTGGTAAAACTGACTGACTGACTGGCAACTGGTGCTATCCTGATCTGAACAGTGAGGGGGTGGGGTTGAGGTAATATTTTCAAACAGAACATTTAGGGCCAGATATATTTGTGTATTTCCACCCCAAAGCAAAACAACATGGGGAGGGAACAGTGAAATCAATAAATATGTCCTGCATGGCCTACATTTTCATTTCCTTGTTGCCCAGGCAACTTCAAAAAAAAAAAGAATTCAATCAGTCGTGTTTATTCTTCCAGTACCATTCCATTTCAGGTTCCAGTAAGGCTATGTGACTGTTAACACTGCCTTTGGCTTCCCTTGGTCCCTAGAATTGACTAAAATAGCTTTGATTTGGATCATGCAAGGTGGCTTTCTAGAGTGACCCCACTTCAAATGCTCCAGGCATGTGCAGAGAGGCTAGCTGGCCCTTTTTGTCTACACTTCGAGTGGATTGCAGAATCGATTCTTGCTTCTGCCAGCCACTTCAGATATGAGGCCCAAATGTTGCTGAGCACAATCAAGCAGTTCCTTACTCCAATTTAGAAATGCTCAAGGATTTTGTTCAGTCTACATTTTTAAGAGAGCCAACTTGATTTAGATTTCATGGATGAACCCACGGATTGG
Source organism: Anniella stebbinsi (assembly GCA_029215795.1). NCBI lineage: Eukaryota > Metazoa > Chordata > Lepidosauria > Squamata > Anniellidae > Anniella > Anniella stebbinsi. The sequence continues at coordinate 162,966,510 of JARDYH010000001.1, read as the reverse complement.
AACGGTTATCCTTCATTTTTCGTGCCTCCTCAAATTTTGGAATACAGTTCACAGCTTTAAAAATGTACCACCCTACATATAAACATGTATATCTTAAAATGTGTACAGACATGGGTACTTTATGGTAAGAAGTATACAAAATGCACTTCTTGTGGGGAAATACTTAAACAAAATAATGCAATTTTTCATTTTTTTAAAAAAAGATTTGCAGACAGATGCAGAAATAGTACGGAAAAGAGTTATGAATGAATGCATGAGAAACTGACACAGACTAGACTGATTCGTCCAGTCCTATTCCACATCCACAGCAACTAAAGTAAGAACGACATGCAGTTGAGGTTCTGAAACAGGTGTCCTTTAAACAATCTGATGGCCCATGTGGGACTTACTTGTCCATGAGCAAGCTTTTGCATGGCTGGACGGGGTGGTGGAATTGAAATGACACACATGGGCAGAAACTAATCCAGAGTGGAGATGTCAATTCGGTGGTAAAGACCCATGCTAACATCCCTACCTACATGGTTGGGGTTATGTAAATGTTTTCCCAGGTGTGCAGGACCTGTCCCAGGGTGAGTGGCTCTCATGTGGCTTGGAGAAGTTGAGAAAGCACCATGGAGGGAGTGTTTTTGCCTGGACAGTGAGAGAATATGAAAGGGTGGGAGGGGGAGATTCTGTATAGGAGTGGGGTTTACGAATACACCAATTTTTAAAACCTTATTGGATTAAACTGGGCGGGGGAAGGATGAAGTTGCCTTTTTTTTGTTTCTGACAAAGAAAGATCTTGCATTTGTGTTCATCCTACTGAACAAGACAGCAAGTGGAGTTGCTAGGAAACAGACAGCAACACATTTGGCAAGTATGAATGTGCTGGTCTACATGTAAAAACAAAGTAAACCAACAACACCTGCAGTTGTAGACTTTTTAAAAGAATTGAAAATGGGTGTGGCTGTGCTTTGTGTTTTTTGGCTCTCAAATGTGGAGCAAACAGACAGTACTGTTTGTTCAAGAGACTGTACTGGTCCCCCACCCCACCCCAGATCAACAAGAGTTTAAAATGTCATGTGCCCATTTTTCAATCTCATCAAATTTATATTCATCTTTAAAACAGTAGCTGCTAGGAATGGGGGAGATATTTATTCAGTCTGCGAAATTTCCTAATTTCGGACTTTCAAAACATCATATTAACTAAAACTCAATTATCCTTCAAAATTTGCACTCTTCAAAATTTTGCAGTGGAGTTCTCCAATCAAAAATGCATACAAAATGTATATTTCAGGAAAACTGATGTTAAAATTGCTTGCATAAAATGTGTATATTAGGCAAAAATGCTATATATACATTTGCCTAATACACACATTTTCATGCAACCTTTACACACACACAAAAACACCTCAAAGTTCAAAACAAACCAAATTTATTACTTGAGAAATTCTCAAAGTTTGAGTCAAACTGAACTGGAAAAATGAGAGAGTCCAAAATTGATAAATTCATCCATCCCTACTCTAAATAAAGACAGATATTAAGACATTGATTCAAAATATCATGTACACTAGTAATTTACATAGTACAAAAGGGCACACTTCAGATTTTCAATTTTTAATATATATATATATATATGTAATACGTGTATTTGTCAAATAAATGTAATATTCACCACGTTAAATACAACTCTCTTGGCACCTTTCAAAGCAGCATTATATGGATCCTACTCTCTGTAAGCATTGTGTTATTGTTTTCAGAGACCCCACTGCAATATTTAGACAGAAAAGAGCCCTACAACTCCCAGCATTCCCCAGCCAGCATAGCTGGGAATTGGAGTTGGAAGACTTGGCTGGGCCATCCCAGGAACTGTTGAAGTGTTTCCTATCTAAACATGCATAGGATTGCTTCCTTTGTGGGTTGAACTTGTACTGTAGGCCTAGGAAGCTTCCAATTCCCTGATTATAACTCCCAGCATGTGTGATGAGGTGCCTGCTTGATTCTTGTGGGTTTGCTTTAAAGCAATGCTGAATCACGCTTGGATTTGACAAAATAAAGTGAGTATTTCTTAACTGTCCCGGAATGTCAGCAGATGTCACTTTACAGGAGCTAACTGTTAAAAGATGGTTTCTTAATACAGAGATATCTCTGAAATGCTTGGAATGGGAAAGCCATCCGAGTTTGGGGGAAGTGTGAGGTGTCCCCACCCCTGGGAAGAGTCTGATGAAAAACTTGTGTGGGGGCAGGAACAGCACCTTTTAACAGAGGTATACACAGTGAAGGCTGGTGGGTCCTATGCCAGTGTGGCACTGCTGTGGGTTTCAGTCAGGAGCTGTCCAAGGTGCCAAACCCATTTTAGTGATAGGCTTCACTCAGCATAATGGTAGGGCCAGCCCTGGAGCCTTGGTTGCCTCTTCTCTGCTGCAAAGCAGGGTTGGATTTTCAGATAGCATTGCTTAATAATTTGTCTGTCTACCACTGTTCTTCTGTGAACTCTCATCCATTTTGCTGCAATCAAGGTACTAAGATGAGTCTTTGTTGCATCAAGTGTGTGTGTGTGTGGGGGGGGGAGTAGCAAGCAGGTGGCTGGGGCAAAGCAATAGGTAGAGGAAGGGTTAAGCATCTCCTCCTGCCTGCCATTGTGACTGCAAATATTGCTTCCTGCCTGCTGTTTTGCAGCAGAAAAACAGCAGAGTTCCTGAACTAATGTTTGTCTCCATTAGTGTAGTTTCACCCTTACCAGAGTGAAGACATTGAAGCTATCTGGAGCTAATTAAACCCAGGGGCAAGTAGGTGCCCATCCAGCAACCTATTTGGATTTCTTGGATTTGATACGCCAGTATTAAAACCAATGAACCTATTCCTGTTCTGGTCTTAATGTTAGGATTGTTTCCAAGTAATGGGTTGGTACAGGTTTACCACAGTAGGACTGGTTTGGGAGTCACTTGCCCTTCTAGCAAAACAACAGAGAGGCTTCTGGAATCCTGAAGGCTTATTGATTTATTGTGGCATATGCTTTTGTGGACTAGAGCCCACTTTCTCATGAAGGCATATGCCATAATAAATCCACTAAGTCTTTAAAGTGCCATAAGACTCACTGTTGTTTTGCCCCAAAAGATTGACATGGAAATCTCTTTGGACTTTATGTGCATACTTGCCACTTCAGCCCTGGAGACTCTTGTATCAGCAAATCTTCCTTACTGTCCAAGTCAAAAGGCCTCTCATATATTTTCCTAGATCAGAAGTAGGGAACAATTGGCCATCTAGATGATGTTAGACTACAACCCCCATTATCCCTGGCTATTGACCATGTCGGCTGGGGGTGATGGGAATTGGAGTCCAACATTGGGAAGGTTACAGGGTTCACACTTCTGTCCTAGATACTGCTGTCTTCTTCCCTGTTTCCTGCCCTCCTAACTTTATAACCTTTATAAATCTTTATAAATCTTTTCTGAACCAAACCATGGGATTTTTGCTAGATCATTCCCATTGGATCAGTTTGACTTAAAGCAATCTAGAATGGCTTGCCAATGCCATTCATTGACTCCTGTTCGTGATATCATGATATGTTGTAATATTTATATTAAACTCTTGAGTGCTTTGCATATTACATTCTGAAACAACATCTTGGTATTATGATAAGCAAAGTCTTGTAGTTGGAATTTGCTTGAATACCTGAGATAATATGGAAATAGTTTTGGATTTTTTTCTCTCTGAATAAAACTGACAATATCTTTTTTTCCAATGAACAAAATTAAGAACTGACATCATTAAGGAAGTGTAGAGTACAAGTTTTTTAAAAAACCAGTCCATTTTCCCCCTTAAAATGTGGGTTGTTGACAAGCCAAACACAAAACCATAAACGAATGCCCAAACCATTATCATAGCCATTTAGTAATCAGTTTCTTTGGATGACTACATTTAGAAAGAAAGGAGAATGTTAAAAACAAGAAATCTGAGTGCAAAGGAGATGATCTAGATTCTAGACGAATGGCTCTCCACACAGAAACCATCTCCATGTGGTACAATTTCAAGCAGCCAACACACTGATGTCTGTTCCTGTGAAGCAGCTGTAAGGGAGTTTTCAGCTAGACACGGTGCTCTGAAATCTCCCATCTGTGGGGAAAAGTTGGCAGGGTCATCCTTCAAATTATTTATTTTAAGATTTGGAATTGGATCTGATAGCAGCAAGGATCAGATATATTATTGACTATCAATCACTGTGGTTGCTAACCTTATCTGTCTAGAGCAACTCAAAAGGTATAGCTGTCTCCTTTTTAAAACCTTGCTCATTATCTCTTTGTTAACCTCCCTCCTTGAAGAAACAAACAAACCCTGTCTCTTGGTGAAGAATAGGTGTTAAAGCTTCATGGTCAGAAAAACAAAACACATACACAATTTTAAAGAATTTTCAAAGGACTTGATTAATGCTCAATTTTCCCAGTTTGGTCCCTTGTGTTAGGTGCCCAGGCCCAAAGGTGGGCAGATAAGGTGAATAATATGGTTCCTCCAAAGAAGGAACTGGTAGTCTCTTATATACACACACATCACCTTTCATCATATTAGATTTCAAGGCAGGGTGCCACACAAAACCAGTGCAGACTGCAGAGGATCTTAGCATAGGACAAGTTGACCTTCTACTATCTAATGATGGGACTTCACCTATGGAGGGAACTTACCTACCAACCCCCTGTCAGGGGTGAGCAATGTGTGGCCCTCCAGATGTTTTAGCCTTCAACTCCCATGATCCTTCACCACTGGCTAAGGTGGCTAGGGCTGATGGGAGTTGTAGGCCAAAACATCTGGAGGGCCACATGTTGCTGCTGATTCTTTACCTAGTGCTCAACCTAAAATTAATCTCAGGCTTTGTTAATATGAAGATTCCCATGTTGATGCTGTACTTTGGGTCTCTGTCTAAAAAGTGACACGTGTTCCAGTTAGTACTACGACTAGCGGTGATTTCCAATAGGAGAGCAGACTTTTTTGCTTCCACTCGCTTTTGGATACAGCCTGGCAACTTCTTCTTTTGCGCCTTGAATAGTCTAATCTAATTGAGATTGTACCCCTAAAGGCATTTACTAATGGCCAAGTCCCATTGACTTAATTCCAAGAAAATATGCATAGTCTGAGGATGATTTCTGGGGAACTCAAAAGCTTGTTCACTACTTTTATGACATTTTAATTGGTCTTAGTTAAGATTATGTTTCCTTTTGGGGGGGTTTAATGGATAAAGCTGCAGTTTTTGCATTGATTATCCAGTTTACTCATCTATAGAGGGTTATCTATTGGCTTTGTTTTATTCCAGCCTCATAGGCAAGGATGATTATCCATATCCTATATAATGCTTCCCTTTCCCCGCTACATTTTCTTCCCATAGCCTTAAAATGCTCTGCTTCCTTAATAAAGGCTCTCCTGGAGCCTATCTACACAGTACTTTATTTTACTTAAAATGATTTATTAAAAGTAAAAACCGTTGTATATAGCTGAAGTGAGTTTTAAAAAACCTCGGGTATACAACGTTCAAGGGAGTGCATCATGTGGCCCAAAGAGTTTTCGTAGCCCTTATAAAACATTATAAAGCTAGTGTGTAGATTGGCTCCTGGATTCAACTTTCACATGCCTATGCATATTTATAGGAACTCACCACTTTTGAAGCTTTGCATTTTTCAGCTGGGACTTGAACCTTTGTTTGAAGGACTAAATATGTTATTTTGGAATTGAGGAACGAATTCTAGCATCCCTCCATCCACCCACGACAGTAGCTTTGTGATGGTACTAATAGTTGAAATTCTCTGAAGAAGCATTTTGCGAAACAGGTTATAAGAACTGGAGGCCTGTCTCCTCTGTTGTTTGATCGTTCGTTGTGTTTGAAAAACATCTCTATTCAGCTATCACAGCCTGTTTAATCTATGCTAAACAACTTGTAGATATAGTTTTCTATTACAGTGCATTTAATGTTACTTCACGCTTAAGTGGTGATCTTGCATGTATAAAATATTATATATATATATATATATATATATGATAAAATCATCCTTTCACCCCAGTTTTTCAATTTGTTATATGTCTAGCAGTTGTGTGCCTATGTGCATCATTTTTGTTTGTGCATATTTTATAGTCAGGGCTGCTTCCTTTGTCCCCCCCCCCCCTTGAAATTTGTACAGAAAAAAATAATAATGAAATGAGGTCAGATCAAACATAAATGTTTACAAACTTTTAAAATCAGAATTCCACTATCAAAAACATAATTTCAAGAGATTTGCTGCCAGAATTAGAATGCTGTCAAATTGGTTGCTGCTGGGAGCCATTCACATCTGATGCCTTTGCCTTGATTTTGCAGCAGGTTAGCTCTCTGAAATGAAGGTGTGCTTGGATTAATTCATTGTTTTGATTTTCACCTTGGCCTGGCTTCCTTTGCAAGAGTTAAGTCATCTCTTCAGAGAAGGGATGGTGTTAAGTAACACAGTCCTGCTTGCATAAGCTGTAAGTTAGAGGTTAAAAATCTTGCATAATCTTTGAAATATAAAACCAGTTATCATGATATTAGGAAGAATTGGGACAAATGCTAAGGCTTGGCTCATTTCCTATCCAGTCTTTCAATAGGAGCTGGCCAGATTATTTCAATGTGACTTTGCCTAAGTGGTGCTAAATGAAAACAAGCTGTGGTTGGCTTGAATTTTACGCTTTCTCAATTCCAATGTCACTGGGAAAATTCACACTGAAAATAACCCAGTTTCAATCTAGCCAAAGTTAAGCACTTCTAACTCCCATCAATTTGAATAGACGAGTAAAGCTGCCTTACATCGCTCCCATAGATATCCAAGGAGCAGAAATGTGCCTCATTTTAGTTGGAACATAACTTTACGTTTGTATTTAAATTGCTTCTGACAATTAGGTTCTAACCATAAAGCAGTTTCTGGGGCAGCAGTTTTTAGAATGCACAGAGGTGACAGGCTGACATCCAGAGCTCTACACTCTAACTCTACATTTCCTGGGGAAGCAGTAAACAAAAGTAGCATTGGTTTTTCCTGTCTGATCCAGACCCAGTCTTTTTGTCTGCCTCTCTCCTCCAACTACTATAACAATTACAAGCAAGATTCCCTGGTGTGCCATGTTATTCAGATATCTAGGTTGCAATCTGGCAAACCTAGTCAATGCCACAGAGCAATTTTCTTCCAGAGAAAATGGTAGAGTACCAAAGATCGCCATCCAAAAGATTGTTATTATTTGAACACATCTGTGTATTGACCTTCAAGGGATTTTTTTTAAAACCAACAATGCTTTCTCATTACATAAGAACATAAGAAATGCCATGCTAGATCAGACCGAGGGTCCATCTAGTCCAGCACCCTGTTCACACAGTGGCTAACCAGCCGTCGACCAGGGACTAACAAAGCAGGACACAGTGTAACAGCACCCTCCCACCCATGTTCCCCTGCAACTGGTGTGTATTCAGAAAGATAGTCTCCATAACAACTCAACGTGAGGTTCTCCTAAGCCAGCTTTAATTAATCACAAAGCAAGATGGTAGCTAAGTGGTTAGGCTCACCATGTGACACTTAGAGAAAAATCTTGCTCAGAGTTACAAAACACGTCCCAGGGCCTGTGTTGTGCTGATATGAGGCTGTAGGAAAGTACTGAAGCAGAGTAGGCAAGCTGTTCAGACACAAACACGTTGCATATTCAAACTTGATTGTGCAAAACACACAAAGCTCCAATGATTTTAATGGAAATTAGGATGTAATAAGAATCTAATGTGTGTGTGTGTGTGTGTGTGTGTGTGCGTGTGTGTAGTAAAAGGCATACTAAATGCTAACCTTAAAAGTTAAATCCTTTTTTCTTACATGCTCCTCAGCCTCCACACAATTTATAGTGTTAAGTATATAGGCCGTTTGTGGAGTTGCTGGGCAGGTTGAAATAAATTACTTTCATTGATTCAGACAATTTCAGAGAAGAAGTTGCAAACCATTCCCCCTGACACTCTTTTTTATTATGATATATTGAACACAGAATGAAAGAGAACTACTAAATGCATCCATTATCGTTGGAGTGCATATTTTTGATAGCAGAGTTCAGCTAGAGGAAAATGTTAAAAGTATGCCTTCTGGGAATGCTTGATCCTAAACTGAAACAACTACGGCTGGATCATGCCCCCAAATTATTTATTCATTAGCGTGGACTTGATTTTGTTCATGCGGTCTGCTCATTTGGCCTTAAGCATGATAACCTAGGACAAAATATGACAATATGTGTTTCATGTTTCCCACTTCCCTAATTTGTTAGACGTTCTAGCCCCCAAGTAGTTGGAAATTTTACAGAACTACCAGCTAACTCCTGAGTCACATCTGAGTGAATCCACTGTTTCCCCCTTATCTCCCTTTGATCAAAGCATTTACTGTGGAAGCACAATCCAATACATAGGATCCTTGAGTTGTCAAAAGTATGCAGTCAGACCCCAGCTTCTAAATTAAGAGACTTTATTAAGGTCAGGGAAGACCTTAATAAATATAAGGGAAGAGGAAATAACACAGGCAGCACAACTGTTCAATCTCTAAACTAAGCAATAACTAACTGGTCTCCAATTTAAGTGCCTCATTAGTATATGTCTCTTGTAATATCCAGAAGAAGTTCCCTATGAAAATTTGTCTGTGCCAGTCTGGGAATGATGCAGGCAATTTCCTCTCCACTGAAAATGGAGGGGGGGAATTGGGGAAAAACAACCTGCCTAAGAACTCACAGGCAATTCTTCTGGCCACTGCATGCCAGCTGAGCTTGTAAGGGGCTGATCGTCTACCACTTAGGTGCCCCCAACAGCCCGTTTAAGATTGTTTTTCCTGCCAATATGCATTCTGTATCATCAAAACCTAAGGGCATCATCCAGTCAAAGCTGTCCACTTTTAAGCCCCATTCATTTAAATAGGAGAGACTGAAGCACATTGGCTTCTATTGAGATCAATGGGAATAATAAATACGTACTTGATTTTGGACAGATTATGATTTAATAGCTACAATCCCTAATATAGCACAGACATTTCATGTCCAGGGTGGGAACTAGTATTAAAAACATACACCTATAGTTTTAAAAATCAAAGAACAAAGAGGTCAACCAAAACATAAAGCCTCCCCCTCCCTCAACCAAAACATAAAGCCTCCCCCTCCCTCTCCACACACAGTTGAACATCTTTGAAACAAAGGGTTGTATCAATGTTGGTCCTAGTTAGAATGGACCCATTGCAATGAATGGGACTTATGTTAGACTAATATGGGACAGAACCCCTTGGATACAACCCAAAGATCTTTTGCAGGGACATTTATAGGGTGTCCTACTTTACAAAGGTCAGTCCTCTACTTGAAGAGCTGTCAGAGGACAGTCCTCCATTTGAAGATGTACTCTATTTAAAGAGCTGTCCAGTCCAGGTCTGATTCGAAGTAAAACACCCACACTCCCACACTCCCACCCACACCCACACCCACAGAGAACATAAGGCAGGAGAGCAGTGGAATGGGCTTGATGTTGTCCACCAACAGAAGCACCTCGATAGTAGACTGAGCAAGCATGCAGCTCACCTAATTTATCTTCTTGATTATGGTGAGATAATCATATTTAATCAGTGCCTGCCAGCTAAATTACTCAGGGCAAGCTCCTTTCCCTTTTTGAATGCCAGCTTGTCTGAATTCAAAGCAAAGCCATCACTGCTTCCTTGTCCCCTACCCCTGCCCCCCTACCCCATAGCATCCCACCCCAACTTGCCCAGTCTCCAGGGCTTTAAATTATAGCTATTATTTCTAGATTAGCAGCTCTACATATACTTAGCATATGCAGATTGGCACCAGCTTTTGTCCTCTTTTTGAGCGATGTATTCCCCCTTTTTTTTGGCAGCCAGTGGCTACTCTTGAGGTCAGTCCTATAATTAGGCAGGGATGATGGCTTGCTAAACGTAATAGATTTGGGGATACCATTAAAATGGCAGGAAATTTGGCAATGATTTAATTTCTTGTTATCACCAAGGTGTGTGTGTGTGTGTTGGCGCTAAAATGTCTTGGGCAGTCTCTGTTCTTCAGAATGCACCTTGGTTGCCTTTTCCAATCTGCCTTGCATTTTTGCAAGGTGTCAGTCAGTACAGCTGGTGCAATATTAAGTTCCCTCCACTCCAGCTGTGAAAGATGAGTCATATTTAATCAGCGCCTGCCAGCTAAATTACTCAGGGCAAGCTCCTTTCCCTTTTTGAATGCCAGCTTGTCTGAATTCAAAGCAAAGCCATCAGTGCTTCCATGCCCCCCTACCCCATAGCATCCCATCCCAACTTGCCCAGTCTCCAGGGCTTTTAAGCTGTTTAAAGTTTAGCTTTCTTATTCAGTTAGAGCCAATTAATTTAGGGTGACCAGATAAAATCCAGGTCAGGGCTCATGTAACTTTAACAGTTGTAGAGAAAAGGGAATGTCAGCCAGTGTCATTTGTATGCAATTAGTTACTGGTGATCTTCCCTCTTCATCACAACAGTTAAAGGTGCAGGGGCCCTGCCTTCTTTTGTATATGGTCACTCTAGTATTGCCTGCACCTTTAACTGTTGTGATGAAGAGGGAATTTCACCAGGAACTAATTGCATACAAATGACTCTGGCTGAAATTCCCTTTTCTCTACAATTGTTAAAGTTACATGAGCCCTGACCTGGATTTCATCTGGTCACCCTAAATTAATTGATCAATTAATTGAAGCTTTACATTATATTAATGCTGATTATATTTAATGAAATTACCAAGAAAGAAAGAAAGAAAGAAAGAAAGAAAGAAAGTAAGTTTTGTTGTTTTAGGAGAGTGGAATCTTCTCAAATGTATTGTCAGTCATAAAAGATGTTTCTACCTTGTATTCTTGTTTTGAACAAGAATGGCACCAAGGCTTCAATACTTTCATGGCAGGACTGGGGAACATTTTTCAGTCAAAATGCCAAATTCAATTTCGGAGAAGCTCTCAGGGGCCACATTCCAGTGGTGGGTGGAGCAGTAGGCTGGCCATATGAAAAGGAGGACAGGGCTCATGTAACTTTAACAGTTGCAGAGAAAAGGGAATTTCAGGCTGCGTCATTTGTATGCAATTAGTACCTGGTGAAATCCTCTCTTCATCACAACAGTTAAAGTTGCAGACACTATACTAGAGTGACCAGATACAAAAGAGGGCAGGGCCCCTGCAACTTTAATTGTTGTGATGAAGAGAGGATTTCACTAGGTACTAATTGCATACAAATAACTCCGGCTGAAATTCTCTTTTCTCTACAACTGTTAAAGTTACATTAGCCTTGTCCTCCTTTTCATATGGTCAGCCTATATTTAATATATAATCACCAGCATTTTGTAGCCTAAAGCACTTACTCTGCCAGTAAGTAAACTTAAGGAGATGCAAGTCAAGCTTTTAGAATTGGAAAAAAGCTGCACAAAAGCTGGGAAATCGCCAAACAATTGATGGTTGGGGAAGGGGGCATGGCCCCCACCCCTGTTGTATGGATACATATCTTGCCCTAGACATTTTGCAGAGGCAAAGTAGTCAAGGTGCATAGTAACCAATGCTGGCCAAATTATTCGGGCACCTGAGGCAGTAAATCCCATAGACTCCTCTCCCCCTCCCTGGCACAAAACATACAATGGGCTGCGATCCAGACTTGTCCCATCAGGGATTCTTTCATTCACAGAGGGACCCAGGACCCAGCAGAAACTTCCAGTTGGAGAAAGGAGGTGAGGTGGTGACTTCCTCTGATTCACCTTCCCTGTCCACCCCACGCCACATCAAATGGTGTTTTAGAGAATCTCTCTGCCTTTTAAAACAATGTGGGAGATGGTACCAGGGTATGTGGGAAAGAGGGAATCCAAGAAAATTGCCACCTAGGGTGACTATATGAAAAGGAGGACAAGGCTCCTGTATCTTTAACAGTTGTATTGAAAGGGGAAGTGCAGCAGGTGTCATTTGTATGCATGCAGTACCTGGTGAAATTCCCTCTTCATCGCAGCAGTTAAAGCTGCAGGAGTCCTGTCCTCTTTTCCAGATGGTCAGCCTAACTTTGCCCCCTTCCTCCAGCACCAGCAGAACTCCAGTGAGTGCAAGTCTTGATCCAACCCAATAATAATACCTTACATAACTAACAATTTGCTGCCGTTTCAGGACAATCCAAAATTATGGGCTGCCTCACTCTGCCTAATGGTAGGGCCAGCCTAATCTGGATAAATACAATTTGCCGATTTTATAACCACTTTGCCAGCTGGCGGTGGCCTTGCCGCATGGTGTGAAAAATATTACTGTCCCTTGGCTTCCTTGGATTTCTGATCAGATGAAGAAATGTCATGAGATTTAGTTCATCACTGGGCAGGATGATAGGCTTGGAAAGTGCTGATGATAGGCATACCATGTGAAGTTACCTGTTGGTGAATGAATAGTCATCACCTCGCTCCTTGTTTAAAACTGGGGGGAAAATCAGTAAGGGCACAAGGGGAGGGTGTGGAAGAGAAATAATTAAAATATGTATTTTTAAAAAATTCAGAGGAAATCTGCATTTTATATCTAACGGTAATGATTACCATTGCTTTTTCATTAATTGCATCATTATTTAAGCTGCAATTCCCTCTGCCCCGAATGTCAATTCGTCTTGAGGACGTGATAGCACTTGGCAGTGAGTGGCAGGCTTCGCCTCCCGTCCCTTCTGCCAGTGATGCACTTTTGAGCTTGAACTGCTACAGTTCTGCAGGACGCATTGGAAGAAGAATGGAATTGGAAAAAACGGGGAGAGTGATGTCATCAAAATAGCTTGCTCTGAATCATTATGTTGCTGCTGCTGCTGCATTCTCTCAAGAGAAAGGGTCAGTGTGGAGAAAGCTTCTCATCAGCTGACAGTGAGGAAATGCCTGCAGCAGCCAGCCAGGTTATACAGACTGCTGACTCTCCTACCAGCAGCTATTAAAAATCTTGGAGGCTGCACTACTGCTATTTTTAAGAGAGAGTTTTAAAGCCAGTTTGAGAAGCAGCATAACAGTTTAGATGCAAAACAGTTTGTTTGTTTGTTTGTTTGTTTGTTTGAAAAAAGAGGTTATGTGGACTGGGTTTTGGACATTGGTATGGCAATTGACCAAAATAATAATAAATAGCTTGTTAAAATTAGTGCAATTTCTAAACTGACAATTCAAGCTTGCCCTCAAATCACATCAGCTGATCTAGGAGTTATTTTCTCCATGGTCAGGATGAAGTAGTTGCTGCTCTAGCCTTGCCAACAGGTTAGAGTGATGAAGTGGTTAGTGTTGGACCTTGGACTGGAGTGACCTGGGTTTGAATCTCCATTCACTTTGCAAAGTTCACTGGGTGACCTGAGGCTAGGGTGACCAGATAAAATCCAGGTCAGGGCTCCTGTAACTTTAACAGTTGTAGAGAAAAGGGAATTTCAGCCAGTGTTATTTGTATGCAATTAGTTCCTGGTGATATTCCCTCTTCATCACAACTGTTAAAGTTGCAGGGGCCCTGCCCTCTTTTGTATATGGTCACTCTAGTATAGTGCCTGCAACTTTAACTGTTGTGATGAAGAGGGAATATCATCAGGAACTAATTGCATACAAATGACACTGGCTGAAATTCCCTTTTCTCTACAACTGTTAAAGTTACAGGAGCCCTGACCTGGATTTTATCTGGTCAGCCTACCTGAGGCCAGCTACCTTCAGGGTCCTTGTGAAAAGAAGGGGGTAGCCCCGTCCAATTACGCCATCCTGTGTTGCTTGGGAGAAGAAAGGTTGAGATATATAAACCTGAGGAATAATAAGAGTCAGCCACTCAAACTGTGTCTTTATGCAAAGACATTAGCAGGTGATCGTGTTGATGATGGCATGGGAAATTTCAGCTGCTGATTTCTGCCATGCAAGCTGCTGCTAAAGGCAGGCAGTCAGGCCAGGCTGGTTTTTGTTCTAGTCAGCTTGCAGTTCTAGCATGTGCTGGTTGTACTTGTGTTGCAGATGCGCACACATGGTAACTGGCTATGTGTAGATGAGCGACTAGGGTATGTGTAGGAAGGAAAGTACATACAGTTAAAAAAAGAGAGAAGAGGGAGTAGTGCAGCCTCCCACCCCCCACCCCCACCCCCCAACCTGAGAATGAGGCTGTTTTGCTAGATAAACAGCATGTGGTCTTGTATTTTAGCCTCACTACAACCTTCCCCAAGCTGGTGGCCTCTAAATGTTTTGAATTACAACTCCCATCAGCCCCAGACAGCGTGGCCAATCGGCTGTGGTCCAAGCCATGGGAAAGGTTCAAGATCAAAAGTGCATCATGGGCAGCAGGAATGGGAGAAGGCTGCCATTCACTGCCAAATGCTATCATGTACTCAGACGAATTGACATTCGGGGCAGAGGGAAATTACTAATCATTACTAATAGATCCACTCCAGACTTCTCTGACCTGGTGCCCTCCAGATGGTTTGGGCTACAGCTCCCATCATCCATGCCAAGCTGGCTGGGGCTGATGAGAGTTGTAGTTCAAAACGTTTGGAGGCACCAGCTTGGGAAAGGCTGGAGTGGAGGTATAATGCAAGAGGGCATGCTGTTTCTCTACCGAGACAGTCTCATTCTCTACTAAAAGAGAAAGTGAGTCGTTTCCTTGTACAATAGCGAATGCTGGAAGTTAGTAGCAGTAGGACAACATGTTCCTGCATTCATTATGGAAAGAACTCAGATCTATATTTTATCTGTCCAGGAATCAAGTATGCTTCATGCCCTGGATGAAAGAGCATCAGGTAGAACAGGCACATAATTCAGTCTGCCAAGGTGAGTCACCATCATCACCATCATCACAAGAACCACACCTAGTCACGCTCTTGCGCAGTAGACGAACGATGCAGAAGACATACGGCAACGTTCTGTTTTCAAGTGGATCTTGTACGACTCCATCATTGCACGTACAACCTTTAATGAGAACTGGGGCCTTCCCAAGTAAATGCCTGTGTGAGTAGATCCCATTCACAAGATCTGCCCACACCTTTTCTTCTAGCAGATGGCTATGTACAAATGCGCCCTACCCTTGTAGGTACTGACATGCCTTGGGCCCGGTTTATGCACATGATGATTGAAGACATGCAAGCACAGGCTTCACCTCCGTGCCCTGTTGCATGGCCTAAGCCAGGGGTACTGAACCTCTTTCAGCCGGAGGGCCAAATTCAATTATGGAGAAGTTTTCAGGGGCTGCATTCCAGTGGTGGGCAGGGCCAAAGGCAAAGAGGATGGAGCCAAATTCCCCCAAATGCCCACATATTGTATCTTAAAGCTCTTACTGCCAGTAAGTAAAGTCTTTGGAGAGGTACTTCTACCTTTTAGAACCGGGAGGGGGGGAACTGCACAGAAGCGGGGTTAGCACCAAATGATTTTTGTTTGGTGGAAAGGGGCATCCAAAGGCCAGATTGGGACCCCAGACAGGCTGAATTTAGCCCACAGACCTGAGATTCTGCACTCCTGCCCTAATTCATCACCAAGTTCCAATATCACAATAATGCTTTGCCTAATTCCGATGTTAAGTGTCAGACAAGGTGCCAGGCGATTTCCCAAAGCCAGCTTGCATCATTCATATCAAAGTAGCACAAGCTTGTTTCTGAAGAATCAAGCAATAGAGCAGAAGTGGCAAACACAGAACCGGTGGCCTGAAATATAAAGTTCTACAACTAAATATCAGCAACCGAACTGAGGTCGGGTGACCATATGAAAAGGAGGACAGGGCTCCTGTATCTTTAACAGTTGTACAGAAAAGGGAATTTTGGCAGGTGTCATTTGTATGCATGCAGCACTTGGTGAAATTCCCTTTTCATCACAACAGTTAAAGCTGCAGGAGCCCTGCCCTTTTTTTGTATCTGGTCACAGAGGGCAGGGCTCCTGCAGCTTTAACTGTTATGATGAAGGGGGAATTTCACCAGGTGCTGCATGTATACAAATGACAGCTGCTGAAATTCGTTTTTCTTTACAAATGTTAAAGATACAGGAGCCCTGTCCTCCTTTTCACATGGTCACCCTATAGACATATTGGTTTCATTTCAGGCTGGTGGGGCATAGGAATCTGTCTATAGGATTGTACCCTTCATTTATTTTCTAGGATATTCCAGCTCCCAATCGACTGAATATTTCAGAATATTGGGGCTTGAGCTAGGCAACATGCAGCCCACTGCGTACTATTAAGTTAACAATTAAGCCTTTATTAGAATCTCAAGTTTAAAAGTAAAACTTGAACAAGACAATAGGTTTGCCTCACAATCACAAACTTGTTTTTCTTATAGAAATAGCAGCCATGGGAGACTCAATTCAGATTGGGACTGAAATGTGTGGAGATGTTTCCTTTTTTTTCTTTCTAAGCCTTCCCCTGCACTGCTTTTCATTAAAAAAAATCCCTTTCTGAAGCGACTGTTTGCTTGCAGGTTCTATTGCAGCACTAAAAGAGATTTCAGCAGAAAAACCTTATGGTGGGGAGGGTCAGCATCCTTCCTTACATACCACATCCCTGATCCGGTAGAGGGCTGGTGGATGGTTCTAAAAGAAAAACTAGCCCTGGATGGATCATCACATAGCAAACATATATGTTCTATGTACTATGTACCAGGGCTATGTTTCTAGCATATATAAGTCTGAAGCGTGGTAACAAAATATATGACTTTAACAATGCAGTCCTTTCCTTGTCTGCTCAGAAGTTAAGTCCCATTGAGTTCATTGGGACTTACCTCTCACCTGAACTAGTATCAGATTGCAGCCTATCAGTAGCATGATATGCAGGAATCGGCAGGTGAAGCCGTTCATGGCATGGAGATAAGAATTATTGTTTTCCCATTACTGCAGATCTTCTGGCTATTTACGACACAGCTAAAAAGAGAATTAAAAAGAATGCAACCATAATCAAAAACAAGGAAGTGGATAAAAACTGGTCCAAAATAATTGTTTTTAAACTCTTCAGATTACTAAGGATAGATCCATGCAATTATTTATTTGCATTGCATTTATGTTACTTATAACAAAATAATTCTAATTCTAACATCCTGTTTTCCTAATAAACAGCGGGGGGGGGGGGACCCTAATTGTAAAATTCCATTATATCACCAATATTTTGCCAATTTCTATACAAGGTAAGAAAAGACTGAGCAAGTTCCCTAGAACAGCTCTCATTTTGCAACCTCTGCTTCCATCTAGTGCTTCAACAGTAAATTACACTACACTGTATGTTTTTACAGATTGTGATATGACTCCAGTAAAAATAGTAACATTGCTGGTGTATTATTGACATTCGCAGGGCCAACTGACAACTTGTTCAGACTTCATAAATAATGTTTGATTTCGAAGTGATTTCGAAGCAAAATGCCTCAGGACATTTTATTATGCTATGCACTGTCTCAGTGGCACCTGAAACAGTATATAGCATAATAAAACAATTATTCATCACAGTTTAGCAGTTAAAAACTAAAGAATAAGAGATTTCAGCCTTCAGTGTTGACTTGAGTGGTCATGTATGCTCTACCACAGTTCGTTGATCAGGGATGGACTACTGGCACATCATCCACTGAACAGTGCAGGATTATACATGGTGACCCACCAAACCAAGCACTGGCCACCAGTCCTGGGGTTGCAAAAACATTGTAGGATTTCTCTGTGGTTCACAGATCTGTCCCTGTTCAAAGCAGCTACAATGTGCATGCATGTAAAATGGCACTAAAGTTCTAGGAAGCAATATTGTAAGGTGGGTGGACAACTTGTGGCCCATCACTATTGGCTATGCTGGCTTCAGCTGGTGGGAGTTGTAGGCCAAAACATCTGCAAGGGCCACACGTTGCCCATCCCTGCCTTACAACATGACTTAGAACAATGTTATACCATGACGACCTAGAATGCCCTTGGAATGAAGTTGTATCATAGTGTAATTCAAGGGCATTCTCTCTGTATGGCAGGGAATGATTGTTTGAAGATCATGAGGTCTGTCATTGATGCCTATGGTGATGGAAAGCAAAACAATGAAAATATTATTTTTTAAAAGGAAGTAAACAAGTCACTTCAAAATGGTAACTGTGTGCCCCTGAAGACTTGACCAGTTCAGAAACTTTCATACCCCATGTCATTTATTGATGTGTCATCCCTCCAAATTAACCAACTGTGAATGGGCTGGTGAATTTAGAAGGGCATTTTAATTCACTGCTACACTTGACAATCACTGCAGCATCAAGTGGTGATTTATATATTTGATTCATCACAGATCAAAACTATTAGACAGAACTTTTGGGCTGCCTCAGGCACAATGGAAAAGATTTGGTCATTGATATCAATGGGAACTTCAGGAACAAGCTTAAAGCTCTCACACCGAAAGCAACAGGACTTAAAAGTGTTTGACTGGATTGTTCCTAGTGTTTTTCAAGAGGGGAATGATAACAAAAGGAAGGTGGGGTGGGGGAAGAGTCAAGGTGAGTTACACACAGTAAGACATTTTATTTATTCCCTCATCAACATATATGATAAGGAGTGCATGGCCCTAAGTAATGAACATCACCAAATAATACTTAAGACATAAACTACACATTACTTTGAAAGTGTAGCTACAAGCTATGATTCAGGCCTTTAATTTTCACTGTCCAAAAAGGATCTGTTAGTCTAAATGGATCACCTTTTGGCAATGAAAATTACAGTCATTGGGAGTGGGTGATCCAAATCCAGACTACATCAGGGGGCAAAGGGTTAAGGTCCCCCAACCCTTGTTGGATAAAGGAACAACTCCACATCCTTCCAGGCACTAGAGAGCGATAGACAATGTTCTGCAGCTTGATCGGTTCCTATTTCATGCTCCCTCCACGTCCTCTTCCTTCTCCGTCAAGCTTCTGCAACAAGCAGCTTTGGTGGGAACTTGTAGTTAAACAGTGTTAGCCTTCTCTGACAATGTGTATAACAGCACTAATAAAGGAAGTCAATTTGAACTTCTTTTAAACTGGCTGTAGCTACTAAATGCTGTTTTGCTATTCTTTCTCTAAATAAAATTACTCTGCTGTAAGTCACTTTCCAACATCCCAACCTGGGGTCCTGATCCAGATCAGGAGTAATAACGGGAGACACCCTGCAGCACTGATACAACCTCTGTGGGGTTGTCTTATTGAATTTCCAGGGAGAGACATTTATGCTGGTCAAGGGTCTAAGCAAGCTTTTGGACTCCAGATGCACATTGTTGGTAACAGAAATGAGCAGACTTTGGTCAATTAGTGGGGATAATGTCAAGCTTTCTTTCTATGTACTTGAGTCAAGATCCATAGAACAATGCAACTGGACCAGATTTTTAGCAGGATGGGAGAATGGGGAAATGTACATTCAGTACACACATACTGGGCAGGTTTGCACAATCACAGAGGGATAAAAAGCCACGGTGCCTTATTTCCCTCCCTGGGCATGCTGGTCACGAGCTGCCTCTTTAGCATAATTAACCTTACTGTGCACAGGTTGTCCTGACATTCAAACCTGGTGAGGATGGGTGGCTATGGTGGTTTACAAACCACCCTGAAATCCATGGCTTGTTCTAGGGTTACTGGGTCATTTGTAGGATGACCAGATAAAATCCAGGTCAGGGCTCATGTAACTTTCACAGTTGTAGAGCAAAGGGAATTTCAGCCAGTGTCATTTGTATGCAATTAGTTCCTGGTGAAATTCCCTCTTCATCACAACAGTTAAAGTTGCAGGGGCCCTGCCTTCTTTTGTATATGGTCACTCTAGTATAGTGCATGCACCTTTAACTGTTGTGATGAAGAGGGAATTTCACAAGGGACTAATTGCATACAAATGACACTGGCTGAAATTCCCTTTTCTCTACAACTGTTAAAGTTACATGAGCCCTGACCTAGATTTTAACTGGTCAGCCTAGTCATTTGTGGACCACCCCAGGCACTCTCCCCTGCTGGGTTCAGACATCAGGGTAACCTGTCAGGTGAGGGTAATTATGCTAATGAGGCAGCTTGCAAGCCACATGCACAGAGAGGGAAAATAAGGCACCATAGCTTAATTTCTCTCTGTGGTCGTGTAAACACGATTAATACATATACATTAGGCTGACCATATGAAAAGGAGGACAGGGCTCCTGTAACTTTAACAGTTGTAGAGAAAAGGGAATTTCAGCCAGTGTCATTTGTATGCAATTAGTTCCTGGTGAAATTCCCTCTTCACCACAATAGTTAAAGTTGCAGGCACTATACTAGAGTGATCATATACAAAAGAAAGCAGGGCCCCTGCAACTTTAACTGTTGTGATGAAGAGGGAATTTCACCAGGAACTAATTGCATACAAATGGCACTGGTTGAAATTCCCCTTTCTCTACAACTGTTAAAGTTGCAGGAGCCCTGTCCTCCTTTTCATATGGTCAGCCTAAATGCATCCTGGTAAAGCTTCCTGGATAGCTAACTTGCAGCCAGTGGTGGTTTCTTTTCCTATTTCAAGCTCCTGGTATGAAGGATATTCTTACCAAAGAAAAAGTTTAAACTCTGGTGAAAGAGGGGAGCTGCTGAACTGGGATAGGGAATTGCTTGTACAGCATCCATTTGCGTGTATGATTCCCATCTGAATTGGGATAAGGGCACAGAAGTTGCCCTGCTTCTGTGGCCTTTATCACACGGGCGGTTTGATCCACACCCGCCACGACTTTGATCCAATTCTTTCATGCTACCTCTTCCCCCTCGCGCTGCTCTCGCGCCCTGAGTGCTCCGTTTCCTGTTTCACTTTCGAAGTATCCCTGAAGAGGGATTGTCCGTTTGCTTCCCTCCTCTGCAGGCTTAGCTGAGGTATCGGAGCAAAATCGACCATGTGTGGTCAAAAGGCTCCTCTCGCATAGGAAACGGAGGGGGAACCCGCATAAGCAAAATGGGTAGGTTTGATAAAGTCCTCAGCGCTTATAGGCCCTGGCTCGAGTGAGGTAACTGAATCCCTTGAGCTGTTAGGAATGTCAAGTGTCCCATGTAGGAAACAGGGTAGGTTAGCCTTCCTAACCCTGGTGCCTGGAAGATGTTTTGGACCAACTCCCATCAGCCCCAGCTAGCATGTTCAGTGGTCAGGAATGCTGGGAATTGTCCAAAACATCTGCAAGGCACCAGGTCGGGCAAGGCTGACACATGTACACATACTCCAAAGAGATTGTGTATCTTTCAAGCGGAGTTGTCCTGAGATTGTTACACTAAAGAATGAGCTCATATTTGGCTGAAGCGCTACACCTTATCAAGCATTATAATTAATCCATCCCTGCTTCCAGTTCTGGCTGTAGTAAGCAGACCTGGCTCACTCTGATAGAAAATGCTTGACACCCACCTTAATCATCTGGGGGGGCGGGGGAACCTGCCCATTATTTTTCCTGTGACAAAAGTTGGGATTCTTTTAAGGTAACAGGTGATTAGTTTACTTGAAGAAAGGAAAATAGATTTGTGGTGTCATGTGAACAAAAAAAAGCTACACAACCCGGTTGCAGCTGTTGCTTCTCCTGGAGGGAATACAAGCAAAACCAATGCTGTTGATTCTGCACTATGGCACAATGACATGCTAACATCCGCCGAATGAGATACATTTCAAGATGGTCAAGCTATTAAATGAATACAGTCATCTGGAGTACATGTTCCCTGTTAGCAAGCATGTGTGTACCATGGTGGCTCACTCAAAGGTAAAATGCAGGTGGGGACACTGTACAACGTGTTTCATTGGCATTCATCATTTATTTTGTACGTGGGGAGCAGAGGAGAATGAATTAGATGTTGTATTTGAAGCTTGACAGTAAAATGTTCTTGAACCTGTTTTACCCCTCCCTGTTTCTACTTGCCACTCCCTGAGAAAACCACACACATGAATGGCAAGTTGCAAATCAAGTAAAACCAAATGGGGTGATTTATCATTCAACATGCTGTGGGTATTTAAATACACACCCAAGTCAGTCATGTCATTTCAGTTGTGCTACAGTTCACTGGCTGAGAATTTTCTCATTGCCCAGTCTAAATGCTGGCTACCATTCCACTTAGGGTGCCTCTACACGAGAGGTTTAAAGCTCGTTCAAGTCTCATTAAAAATTTTACCTCTACAAGAGCGGAGCGCAAATCGGGGGTAGAGGCGCGTTTTCTCTCCGATTATGCGCATTATCAAATGCGCATTAAATAGCGAGTTTTCCTGCTCTGCGGCAGTTAAAGCGCTTTTTGACCATGTAAACAAGCGATTCTCCGCATTTCAGCCACTTTAAAGCGCGTTTCAAACAACCAGTCGGGCCACCAGTTATGCGCTTAACCGCCTCCCACGTACAGTCATTATCGTAACAGTGATTGTGAGAAGATGCGCATAATCGGACAACCAGGCACCAAACCGAATTCTTGTAGAGGGGGCCTTAGATTCAGAAGCCTGGGATTCCAAGAACAATGTGGAGGTTAAGTATCTTTTTCACACAGCCAGAATGTGCTTCAGACACTCTTCCAAGTCAGTTGCTGGAGGCAAAACTGAAACCCCAACCATGTAGGATTTCTGATTGCGCCAAAGCCTACATATGTAAAGCTCTATATGTGCAGGGGTTTTTTTTCCAGTCGTCTGTGTTCAATATTTGGATGTTTGGGGAGGGAGGATTCAAAACCTGGGCTGTGTAGCCAGGGGCAGCAGGCACGGTCCTGTTCTGGTTTTCCCAAGTTGAGCTTACATGTGGAGGCTAACATTTGGAGAGGGCTACGATGCAACTTTGTGGCATATATATATATATAAAAAAATGTGGAAGCGTGGTTATTGAATGTGCAGTATTCTACAATATTCTTGGACCTGTTCGCCCATACCTCTTTGCTACCCAACCGGAACACTGATGAAGGTTTGCTTTGTGCTTCCCATGTTGCACATCTCATAATAGTCCTGTAGAAATAGGCTTTGAGAATGTATAGGCTGTTCTCTTCATGTCAGGATGTTAATCCAGGAGCAAGCCTTGGACTGGGACCTGAAGGGTGTCAGGCGGGAATTAGGGCCTGTACGTTGCCACCATCTGGCTCCGACTAAAGGAGAGGAGACCAACCACACCAGTCAAGGAAGCTTCATAGGCCAGAGTGGATCAGGTATTGGTTCCTGCCGCCTCTTGAAAGTTTCCAGATCAGGCCTGCTCAGTGGTCTGAACAAAGTTGAGAGCTGAAATTGCTGCTGCAGTTGGATTTGCCAGGTCTGAGAGCCAGGTCTGAGAGACAAGTGGGATTCCCATGCTTATATTTTCAGAAAATTAGAATTTTAGAATTTGGATTTGATACAATGAGATATGAGCATTTTTGTATCAATATGCCATGTGGAACAATTTTATTTAACTAATCCTGTTACAGGCAGGTATCGTTGTCTGTAGGATGCTGCTTATAAGAGCAATCATTCCTAGTTGTGTGCACGCCATATTTCCACACTATCCATTTATTGGAAATGTAATGGCTTAGCTCTGGAATGTGTTGCCAAGTAATTGGCAGTGTAGTAGAAGCAAAGCACACTCCAGTGCCAGCATACAATGACCTTGGTAGAATTGCAAAACAGCCCCATGCCATTCTCCTGCTGTGTACTTGAGCAGTCCCCATTCATTGCAGTAGGAGCTTTTGCAGGAGAACGTTCGATAGACTGTGCTCATGGTCCTGCCCACACAAACCATGCCTCTTAAGACAACTCTGCTTCCCTAAGCCCTCCAACACAAGCAGCCATCTTGTGCCTTCTCCCATCCCTAAGCAATTTGGCACAAAGGCTCTAGAGTTGCTTGGGAAGATCGTTGGCCTAAAGAATGTTTCGAGGTAGTGCCAAATTGGACCTAGGTTCAAAAATCTGCATTCAGTCATGAAAGTCACTGGGTGGCCTTGTCCCAGTCACTATATCTCAGCCTAATTTGTCTCACAGGATTGTTGTGAGGATAAAAATGGGAGGGGGACCGGGCCTGTTGCTTTGACCTCTTTGGAGGAAGGGTGGACTATAAATGTAACAACTATATTTAATTGGGCAATGAGATCTGTCAAACGTTATTTATAAAGCGCCATGTACGTAGATGACACTTAGCTTGGCCACTAATGAATTGCACCCCCCCAAAAGCAAAACAAAAACAAAACTAGGACATGCATCACCAAAAAGAGAAAAAAAAGGGGAAACAAATTTGCATAAAATCTGCAGATGCTGATTTATATGGATAGATGCAAAATTAGACATAGTTATTATAATTTAGATAGAAATACAGTACATTCCATTACAGCGCGGAAGACTGCGACCAAGTAACCTGTGTGCCTGCCTGTTCACTCTGCTGTCCAGGTGCTGTTGAAGGGCAGCTTCAAAGCCCAGCCCTTCCTTTCAGTGGTTCTTTATCTTTATACTGGACTTGGACTGAGCAGCCCTTCAAACAGAGGACTGTCCTCTGTAAAAGAGGGCAGATGGCCAGCCTAAAATTTGCATCATCTATACGAAGAAATAGCTTGAGTTGCTTTCCACAGGTTTTATTCCTTTTCGTAAGGAGACACGTCGCCTCAGCTTTCCTTCAGGTTATTGCCTCAGCCTCTTCCTATGACTTTGGTTGTCTTTCCGCTCCTGATTGCTGCCCTTTAACCAGAAGGAGGCTCCTTTGGATATCGTAGGGTGGAGGTTAGACTATCCCATCTCATAAATCATCACAAGATGCCATTTAAATGCAGCCAAGTACTGTGTGTTTATAGTGTTTCATGTAGGGGTTGACAACTTGTAGCCCACCAGATGTTTTGGCCTACAATTCCCATCAGCCAGAATAGCCAATAGGGGGATGGATGATGGGAGTTGTAGACCAAAAATCTGAAGGGGTCACAAGTGCCTACTCCTGGTTTAATGGAAGGAAATGTGTCTAGAGGGCCTGCTCCACCCATAAGTTATGGGGAAAGGGAGCTAGGATCTTATTAATATTAATTGTCTGTGTTCTAAGAAAGCAATCAA
The DNA here is from genome assembly GCA_029215795.1 of Anniella stebbinsi. NCBI lineage: Eukaryota > Metazoa > Chordata > Lepidosauria > Squamata > Anniellidae > Anniella > Anniella stebbinsi. The sequence goes on along the minus strand of JARDYH010000001.1, from coordinate 162,941,610 downwards.
GGTGACACTAGCTGGTTGTCATTGTGTATGTACTTTGGCATATCCTGTTAATCTAAGCTACTAATTGTCTGTGGCAATAGTAAATCCTATAAAATATTTAAACACATGTTTGGGAAAGTACAATCACCCTTGTTCACTTAACATTTATGTTCTCCAGTAAAGACAAATGTCAGCAGATACGTAATCATCTATCTGGTTTGCCCTTTACAAAAAAAAAAAAAAAAAGCTCTTTGGGATGCTGAGGTGCTGGTTGGCATTTTGAGGCACTAACTTTGTTAATGAACCCATGTGGAGAGACCCTTCAAATGAATGTAAGCGGCACCTGCATATGGACCCAAAGATTCCTGCTGCCTTTCACCAAGCATGGCCCACGGAGTTTTGAAACATTAGCTGCTCTATAAGGTTGAGGTGCAGTTCACTTTCACGGCATCCCCAGCAGCAAACCGAATTAGCTCTCCTTCTGCCCTTGGCATGTGAACTTTGCTGAAACTTGTGTCACTGAAGGCTCTCTTGGCATCTAAAGTATGTGTTTGCCAACCCGTGACCACTCTTGAAGTGTTTTCTCTTGTATGTATTAAGGTGTGGCTGAGATCAGGCTGCTGCTGCGTACCTGAAACTTAAAAGGCTAGCATAACTCTCTCAAGAAAAAAAGAAAGAAAGATGTGGATCCCTGCAGCTAAGCACAAAGCCTTGGAACAAGCTACACACACACTAATTCACTCTTGCCTTTGCAATTCTATTAATAGTCTGCAGCCTCTTAAAATTGCAAAGCCATTCCAAGAATAGGTTCAGAGAGTATGTATTATTAATCATGTCTGTATCCTACCATTCCTCCAAAGAATTCAGGGAACACACAATGGCTGAGATCCAAAGTACCCATGAGCGGAACTCTGCTCAAAGGAAATGCCCAATGGAGGAAGGGGGAAAATCAGTTTTTGCCAATACCTCCCTCCACAGCCCTCCCATGTGCCCTGCCAAAGCTGCCTTGGAAGGTCCAAGATCTTCTGGAACAATGTGGAAGATGTTACTCAGGAAGGTGCTGCAGAGGGTAGGGAGAATTGGTGAAAACCACCTCCCCACTTCCCCCAGAGGATGCCTCTGCTTGATCTCAGTTCCTTCCTTGAACAGGAGGAGCCTTTTGTTGCAGAAGGGCATGTCTGGGTCCAACTTACTGCCCCCTCCCCAATTTTACCTTAAAACCATCCTGCGAAGCAGATCTGGCTGAGAGTGTGATTTGACCACCGTCACCTGATGTGTTTCATGGCTGAACAAACATCTCCCTGATCCAAGTCCACTAGTCTATCCAGTATACCACAGTGGCTCTCATATGGGAACCTTTGACTTGTCCTGCCTCTGGATAACATCTGTAGTTCTATGACAATAGACAAGTCCTGACCTTGCCACACCCACATCTTTAAGGAAAATGGTAAATTAAATATCTTCTGGTTCATCTTCCTAAGATAAAAATAGATAAAGGAAGTCCCCATTATCTATATTAATAACTCATCTTATTGTCTTGCCCTTGCCTTTGCCCCTCCCCTCCACCTGAGAGCTTCTCCGAAACTGAATTCAGCCTTTGGACTCAAAGAGGTTCAACACTTTTAAGGAATCAAGTGTACATATCTGAAATACTGGAATTTGAACATGATTCTTGGAATACTGACAGGAACCAACTATACTATGAGTCAATCAGATGACTGAATATTGGCATCACAACCAACACCTGTGAAGAACCTTCCAAGAATTTCTGCCTGAAGGAGCTGCCTGCTGACTTATTTTTTCAAGTCATTGTAGTCCAGTATCTAAATACATTGTTATTCTAACTATCCAAATGCAAAACATGTTGGGTTTTGTATTTTGTGAACACTTAGAGTTATTCCTCATTCTTCCTATACTAGTGTGAAGCCTGTGTCACCATCGACGCTAGTAGTCTGGGAATGATTGGATGAAAATATGTTTGGCCATTTCCCTTGTGACTGGAACAACTTTACACAGGATCCACTGATGTAGTTTTTAAAATAAATTGGCTTATTAAACTTCAAATAAAATTTTAAAATAGATCTACTGTAATACTACTGGAAAGACAATGTTAGGGGTTAATGTGAAGCCATTTTTATGTTGTCCTTGGTGTTCAGTGTCAATATGAATTTTGGTGTCAGACAGGCGACGAACTCTCGAGAAAGCAACGTATAATGGTCCATGACTGAAAACAGGAGCTGATACGTAAAGGGCAATTTGTTTTTCAAAAGTGAAAATGAAACAAAAGTGATCAAAATCAGTCTGGTATACTAATAAATACTGGCAAGGTTGGAAACAAAACAAAACGTTATTTTTTAAAGGATCATTTCACTTTTCTTTAAGTTTCAGGTTGAAAACACATGATGTCAGATCAGGTGCTATTTGGTGCAGAGTAAATATACCAGCACTGAACCGTAGAGCAGTAGAAGACTGTTTGGTACAGAGCAAATAAAAATACTGTTTTGCTATTAAAGCTCAAGCTTCAATTTTTTTTGAAGTTTCAAAATTTTCTGCATATCTACACCGCTCAAGCTTCAGTTTTTTTAAAAAAAAATCAGCAGAAATGATCTGGTAGATCTCTAGAAATACATGTTACACTAATGTATTCTTATATAGATGAATCACTCCATGGAGTATGTTGTCCTTACAGCTTATATGGTGGATTCTCTCCTCTTCGATCCTTACGACAATGCTGTAAAGTAAGTTATGTGTGTGAGAGAGAGACCAGTGAATAGGGGGCCCTTGCGCATTACCCAAAAAAGGACAGAGGACTTGGACTTGCATAAAATATACATATGCTTATTTGGAGTGGGAGAGAGAGGGAGAGAGTTGGAAATAGTATAATGCAAATAGAAATACAGTATATCTCACCATAGTGGAGAAGACTAAGACTAGGTGACCTGCATGCCTGTCTACTCATTCTGCTATCCAGATGCTAACATCTGTTGATGGGCAATTTCAAGGCCCCTGCTTTCCCTTCTTTAGGGTTCTATATATTTCAATTGGACAGCCCTTCAAATAGAAGATGCGTTCAAAATTGATGACTGACAATTCTGAATAGAGGACAGACCTCTGTAAAGTAGGACACATGGCCAGCCTACCAGTGAGCTTAATGGGTGAGCAGGAATTTGAACGCAAGTCTCCCTGGGTCATAGTATGTTCGAAAAATTCCCATTCAAAACTACCTCCACAAAGATAAGAGAAGGGGCTTTAAAAATGATACAAAAATGGTATTTGACTCCAGTAAAGATAGCAAAAATGAACAGAAATGTGACCCCAGAATGTTGGAGAGGATGCACAGAGTTTGGAACAAATTTGCATATGTGGTGGGAATGTAATAGAGTAAGGAAATTTTGAGATAAGGTTTTTCAAAAAATAGAAAAGGTCACTGCTCAAAGAATTAATAGAACAGCTGAACTGGCTCTTTTGAATATGTTTGTTAAAGAAAATAGTGATGTAAAGGACAAAATATTGATTGGATTTATGCTGACTGCAGCAAGGCAACAGATAGCTAGTAATTGGAAAACAGCTAGGGGGTTAACAATTAAGGTGTGGGAATTTTTTTTGTGGAATATAGCAATGAATGAAAAATTAACACATAAACTTAGAGTCTATAGAGGAAAAAAGAAGAGGGATACATTTAGAAGATAATGGTTTGCATATATAGATTATATGGAAAAAGAGCCAAATAAGAACAATATTGCGGAAGCATATAAAAAGTTATGGGACTCCTGAAAAGAAAGAAGAGACAGAGAAGAATTTGGAAGAAAAGAAGAAGAGAACAGAGGCAAATTAACCAATAAAAGAGAGGAAGAGGGAGGGGGAAGGGGGTAATTAATAGTAATGATGTTAAAATGGTGGATGAATCATGTAAGATATGTAAAAATGAAATAAAGATGTATTTACCAAAAAAAAAAAAAAGTCTCCCTGGGTCATGAGACCAATTCTATTACAGCTGGCACAAAATTACAACAGACATTTTTCATTGAATTTTGACTTGTGCTCCAACATCTTCATTTACTTTCAAACCCAGTTCCATAGTGTTGGTTTTGATTCTCAGCCTATAAAGTCCTGGGCCGAAGATACTGAATGGAGAACAACTTTCCCTTGTTGTATTCATACTAGCCAAGTCCAGCTTTATTCCTAGAAAATAAGGCCCAATTTAGGTGATATGTTTTTGCACATATGAGAGTTGTGTCTGAACAAACAAGAAACCTATTGTACATACTGGCAATGTAGAGGTTTGACTTATATGTAGTTCTGGGCCTGTTTTGATTTCAGGAATAGTTTCCCCATTTGCAGACATAACAGCGACATTTACCAAACAATAATGTCTGAAACTGATCTAAGAGATGCAAAATGTGCAATCTGATTCCTGTAAATTTAGTGGCAAAGTTCCCATCTAATAATGATGATGATGATGATGATGATGATAATAATAATAAATTTATTTATTTATTTATTACCCGCCTCTCCGTTTGGATTGAGGTGGGGAACAACATCAGTAAAAACAATATAAAATACATAAAACTGATTAAAAGCATATAAAGTTCATATATTCTGCTGTGCTTGTGGTGGTGAAGCCTCTTACCAATACAAAGCTGTTTCTCCCCCTCTGCTCCCGCCTGTGTCTGCCACAAACCATGTCTGCATGACAGGAAAGACTAGAGCAGATACTAGAGTCCAAAAAAATGCAAGTGGATTTTTAACTGAATTGGTATGCATGCAAGGTGAACTCCCTTTTCCACACCTCCCTTCTCCTCCCCAAGTGACTCAGCCTCTGGCGGAGAAGCCTCAGAGCTGTTAAGACTCTCAGATGGAGGACGATACTACTGCTCTTCTGTAAACTGAACTGCGCAACAGTAATCTCCAGGGTCTTGATCTTCTCATTGATGGTATAAAAGAAGAGGTAGGCATTAGTTTTAATATATGTTGTGAATCTTCACAGACTAAAGTGTTCAAAAGTGATTTTTGACTGACAGCAACCAACTTGAGACACTGTTTTGAGGGTCAGGGTCTGGGAGGATTTTATTATCATTCTCTCCCACCCCATATTTCTATTTCCTATGCCACTCTGTATTTTGATAGAATCTAAAAAAGAATACACAAAAGCTGGATTTTCAAAATTCCTTCAGAGTTTAGAAAGCTTGCTTGTACAATTGAATTTTAGACTAAGGCTCAATTCGGACGACACGATAGTCAATGGTGGGTTGACTAACCCTAACCCTCACGCTAACCCTAGGGGGCACTCCCCACACAACGTGGTAATAAATAATCAACTGTGGTGTGGATGAGGAGTTGACTATGGCAGCATTCGGATGACACAATAGTCAAAACAACTGATGGTTGTTTCCTTCACACCAGTTGTTTATTGTGTCGTCCGAATTGAGCCTAATTCTCTGTTTTGTTGTTGGTTACTTAAATGATCGTGTGCATTCAGCCTGGAAGGAGAGCTTCTTACTAATCCTTTTGTCTAATGTGGAGGAAGATGGTAGAAGTAAACTTTTATACAACTGAATCTGATGGGGCACAATGCAACTGCTTACCTTTTTCAGGTGGCATATTAGAAACTGAATAATCATATTGTTGAAGGCAGAGTATTAAATAAAGGCTGGGAAATGGTTTGGGGGTGGAGGGCGGGGGTTAAGTGTCCTGCTTTAATACAAGAATATAACACACCTTTTAGGCAAGGAAATGTTTTTCTTTTGTTCAAAATAATAAAGAAATAGGTTTAAAATTGTGCAAAAATGGTACCATATAGAAACAATTAACAAGCGGAGTGTTTATTGGAAAATGAAGTTCATACAAATAAGCATTCTCACATTGTAAGCAGCTGATTCCATACGACTTAAAATTTATTCATTCTCTCAAGATAGAGTCTTCTCCACTCAATTCCTGAAAAACCAGTTCCTGCAGCTTGCTTTGCTATGAATAGACAAGTGATTTCAGCCTTACATTTTTGTACTCAGTCTCAAACCTTCCCTTTTGTATTTCTAACATTCTCCTGTGATTGAGATAATGTTCGTTATCATGTCTAAAGGAGCAGTTCCTAAAAACAAGCTATGCCAGTCTGTAAAAATGTGAAATGTATAAGAGAAGATTGAATCCTGAGGATCTGTTTTGGCTCTAAAATGTGCACATGCTAACATTGATATTGCTTTGACCAGTGGCCAATGGCCATTTTTAAAAATGCAACGTTTGTAGAGCCAAAAGTGACAGACCACCCAGATACAAAACGGGAGGGTGTTGTGATATTACAACATGTGACATAACAATATGTTCAGGCCTGAGGCCTGACTGAAAACAAATTATGGAGCTAAGTTCTGGTGAGGACTGGCTCAAATGAATCCTGCCTGATACCTCAGATGCAGGGCCTGTTCAGACATAACTTCACTATTGAAAAGAAGGTGAGAAAGAGAGGTAGGCTCAGGGTTGTGTGCTCCCTGCCCTTCTCTCCTCACTATGGAGAGAAAGTAACAAGCACACCAGGAGAGTCCCAAGTTTATTCAAATGTGATTTTTTTCAGAGTCTGCTAGAAAAAAAATACGACTTTTCTTGTGCATTGAGAGGAGTGCAATAAGAGCAAGGGAAGGTATACATGAGCCAGACTTCTCCTTCTAATGTCATCCCATGTAGAATCCTGGAGGCCATATAATAACTGAACTGGCCCAAACATTCAAATAGTACTGTAGAAACTGCAGTAGAAGTGGTTATTTGTTGTACATGGTCACTTGGATACTAGCAGCATAGCAGTAATATATTTCCATAATTATAGTTGAATGACCAGTTTGAAAAAATTAATTAATTAGAGAAACATTTTTTTTATTCGACAGATCTGCGATGCAAGAAAACAAGTTCTCCTTTCTGTGATTCTTGCACCTGCAGCAAACTATGAAAATAAAATGGATAAACCAGACTTAAAACATAAGGGCTGAGTACTAGGGCTGTGAACGGACCTGGATCGGATCTGGATCCGAGTCAGATCAGACCCAATCTGGACCTGACAGATTGGGATCTGGGTCAGGGGTCCGTTCACAGCCCTACTGAGTACATGATTGCTGCAGGAAACACCAATGTCACTCCACAGGATGGTGTTTCCCCACAACAAATACACATGTAGGCATTATGCGAGTGTGCACATCCATCTTTAAGTGTCCATGTACACACTTCTGTGAATCCTGGCCCCAAACAATTTTCCAGATGTGTATACACCTGCATGTCATAGATCATTTGCTGCAAGAATCATTAACACAATACGTTTTCCCCACAACAATCATGTGTGTGGAGATGCTTATTTAAAACATTAGTATTTATAAAGGAAATTATTATTATGAGTTCCTCTATCCGAAAGGATCAGGTCATGTTTTCTTAGGTGTTCCGGCCGATGACTTCTAAAGTCTGTTTTAAATCCACTTGGAAACTTTTACAGAAGTCTTGAAAGTCATTATACTTTATTACTATCATTTGAATGTGATATCTTCATAGTTATAGATCACTTTAGAACTTTCAAATAATTTTACTTAGATTAATTTAGTAATTTCCAAAGCAGCGCCCCAAACCCTGTCTGTCTCCAGCACACCACTAGGTGGGAAAAGGCAGGAAAAAGGAAAAATGCTGTAGGTATGAGTTTGATGATTCCTGCTATAGCTTCGTTCATAGAGCATCTCCAGAGCATCCTAGGAAGCAGTGCTGGAAGGTAGAAGCCACAAAGTCTGTTTCAAGACCAACTTTCCTTTTTTTTTTCTTTGAAGAAGGTCAAGATCCTTCAACCAGAGACTGGTTTAGAAGAGGGAGAAAGGCTACAAGCCAGGTTTTCTGGATAGCCAGGTGGTTTGAGGTTTCTGGGAGGAGTGTTGGTTTTATTTTATCAAAGCTGGTGCCAGGCCTCTGAAATACTCTTGGGCAGGAGTTAGGCCTTTATCACATAGGCGGTTTGATCCACACCCGCTGCGACTTTGATCCAATTCTTTCACATGATGTCGTCCCCCTCGCGCTGTTCTCACGCCCTGAGTGTTCCGTTTCCCATTTCACTTTCGAAGTATCCCTGAACAGGGATAGTCCGTTTTCTCCCCGCCTCCACAGGCTTTGCTGAGGTATCTGAGCAAAACCGACCACGTGTGATCAAAAGCTACACTCGCATAGGAAACGGAGGGGGAACCCGCATAAGCGATACTGGTAGTTGTGATAAGGGCCTTAGATTAGTGAAAAAGTGACTTAGAGAGTGTGTGAGAGAGAGAGTATGTGAGAGTGTGTGTGTGGCTCAATTCGGACGACACAATAAACAACTGGTGTGGGAAAAACAATCATCAGTTGTTTTGACTATTGTGTCATCCGAATGCTGCTGTAGTCAATTCAGCGCTGATCCTAATCCACACCACAGTTGATTATTTATTACCATGTGTGGGGAGTACCCCCTAGTTGAACAACTGTAAAGTTTATTATTACCCCACCATTGACTATCATGTTGTCCAAATTGAGCCTGTGTGTGTGTGTGTGTGTGTGTGTGTGTGTGAGAGAGAGAGAGTGTAAAGTGTGTATCTCTGTGTGTGAGTGGAATGAGTGTGTGTATGTGTGAGAATTGGAGGGTACCTGTGTAAGTGAGTGAGTGGGATGTTTTTCTGTGTGTGCATAAATGGGGTGTGTGTATGTGTATGTGAATGAGTGGAGGGTTGTGTGTGAGTGAGTGAGTAGAGGAGTGTGTGAGTTGTATGTGAATTGTATGTGAATAAGCATATGTAGATATGTGGCCTCAGGTTTGTGTACCCTTGCTCTAAAGCAACCACATGAGGTAGATCAGTATTATTATTCCCGCTTTGCAGGCAGGGCTGAGGGCAAGAGAATAGTTGCTTGCCAAAGGCCATCTACTCACTTCATGGCATAGGTGAGATTTGAACAGGAGAACTCCCAGCTTACAATTTGAGATCTAGCCACTATACTTCACCATCTCATATATATATATATATATATATATATATAGTGTCATCCGAATGCTACCGTAGTCAATTCAGCGCTGATCCTAATCCACACCACAGTTGATTATTTATTACCATGTGTGGGGAGTACCCCCTATATATATATATATATATATATGGGATGGTACATTTTGCAGGAATAGTAACTCCAGGCTCAGAAGCTAAGGATAGAACTAAACTTTACATAACTCTGCCATTGTTTTGTATCCCTATTTCCTTTCTTTCTTATAGATCTAGTTTAATACAACACATGACATGATGTCATCATGCATGCGTTGCACACATCACTGCCACCAACAGCCAATGATCAAGCAGAAGCATGAGGCAACACACAGAGCAATGATAGCACATAATGCACTGTATTAAACAAGATGACACAAGGAAGAGACAGAAAGAAACAGAGAGTCTATCTACACACGCAGGATAAAACACTTTGAAAACGTTTTGAAAACTGTATATGGAGTGAGCCTATCTACACTACTGCTTTAAAACGGTTTATAATAGTTTTAAACCGTTTTAAAACTGTTATAAACCATTTTAAAGCAGTAGTGTAGATAGGCTTCTGGTGTCTTGGGGCCCAACAGTTCTCAAAACTGTTATAAACCATTTTAAACCATTTTAAACTGTTTTAAAGCTGTATTGTAGATAGGCTCAGAGTGGCAACAGCTCCATGTCTCTCATAATGTTTATTTATCAAATTATTACATTTTTATACTGCCCAATAGCCGGGGCTATCCGGGCAGTGCACAATTAAAAGCATAAAATACAAAAAGTATCCGAATAAATTCAAAACTTTAAAAGCAAAAAATATAAGGGTTCCCAAGTTCTTTAGGGCTTTATAAGATAACTAGCTGATATACCCAGCGTTGCTCAGGTCCGTGAATAATGTTCATGACATTTATTTGATAAATAATAAATTTCTCTGCAACTTATTCATCTTTAGGTGGGTTGGTTGATTTTGGTTTGGTTGAGTTCGTAAATTGTTTTGTTAGAATAAATGGAAAATTGTGTTCATAAGAACTGTATTTTAAATTAGAGCTTCGTGATAAACCACATTTTTTGTTTTACCTCAAATGCCTATATTATTATTATTATTATTATTATTATTATTATTATTATTTGCATTTATATACCACTCCATAGCCGAAACTCTCTGGGCAGTTTACAAAAATTAAAAACATTGAACGTTAAAAAAACCAATATACAAAATTTAAAAAGCATAAAAAGCATAAAAACATATTATAAATACAATATCCATTTAAAACAACTATTCTGGGTCAATCAACAACAACAACAAAAACACCTCAACATACACTGTTAAATGCCTGGGAGAAGAGAAAAGTCTACACCTCCCATCATGCCTTGGCCAGGGCAGCCGTCGAAATTTCAAAAACAATCAGGACACACAACACCCTTTCTACCAGCTAAAAAAGATGCAAACCTAAAAATATGTTTTCAAAATATACCTGGCATTGCCCAGATATCTGAATAACATATAGTAGGGAAGCGGAACTGCTGTATGCATGTGCTCTGAAGTTATTATTATGAAAAAAGGAAAGCAGCCAGAACACCAGCATGCCAGATTTCAAGTGTTTATCCTGCATTGCTTGGGCTCCTTAAAATATATGTCTGTGAGGTAATCGTCTTAAAGTTGCAGGCCTATTGGACCTGTGAATTAACCTTTAAACAAATTAAATTCATTTCTTTTTTTCCTCTCTCACCCTCTTGACAACCCTTCAAGGTAGGACAGTCCTAGGCCTGTGAGGTAACTTTAAAACAAATTAAATTAGTTTCTTTCCCCTCCCCCATTTTCAATGCATGGCCAAGGCTGCTTGAAGCTGTCGCCATAATTTTCCTTGTCCCCACAGAAAACAAAAACTACAACTCCCGGCATGCCTTTTGCTGTGATGCCCAACTTTAGGCTGACCATATGAAAAGGAGGACAGGACTCATGTAACTTTAACAGTTGCAGAGAAAAGGGAATTTCAGCTGGCGTCATTTGTATGCAATTAGTACCTGGTGAAATCACCTCTTCAACAAAGCAATTAAAGTTGCATGCACTATACTAGAGTGAGCAGATACAAAAGAGGGCAGGGCCCCTGCAGCTTTAACTGTTGTAATGAAGAGGGAATTTCACCAGGTACGAATTGCATACAAATGGCGCCGGCTGAAATTCCCTCTTCTCTACAACTGTTAAAGTTACATGAGCCCTGTCCTCCTTTTCATATGGTCAGCCTACCCAACTTGCCCAATGGGAGTCCTGCTGCTGAAGCTCATGCGAATGAAATCTGGCTGAGCCAGTCCACACTACACTGTGCAATCAGTGCCCATAGGTAGGCCATGAGAGAGCTGGCTTGCTGACTGATGGTTTGCTTGGTTGCCATTGGCAATGGGCCCAGTTCTGAAGCCTCCTCCCCTCTTTCTCCTGATGGGGCCTAGCAACTGAGGTAGCTGGCCCCAGGCGCTCTCCTTTCAGGCCCAGGAGAGCAAGCCACTACCAGATAATGGCTGCCAAAGCCTGATAGGTCTTCCCTCCTGCCCAAGGCATGCTAGGAGTTGTAGGCATAAGCCTAGGTCCCTGAATAATGTGTTAATCTTTGAAAACCATCTGAGAAGACAACTGGAGAGCAGGCCATCTTGGTTGTGGCACCTTGCTTGTGAATTTCTGAATAAAGTTTATGGTTTTTATGTAACAGCCTGACTATACCATTGAGACAGAAGAGTGAATGGAGGATTGACTGTTATAGTTGAGGCCAGAATGGAATGGTAGCCAGGGTTAGTGGCAGTTGGAGAAAGTCAGGTAGAAGGAGAACAAAGACAGTTAGTGAGAGGTCAGGGTTTGCTCACCCATACTTTATTTTAAATCAGCCAGTACTACACCTCCCAGCATGCCTTTGGCAGCCCGCAGGTGCTCACATCCTCTGAGACATCCTTTTGTTGCCGATGCTGCTCCTCTATAGAGCATCGAGTAGCATCGCCAAAGAGGGGAGGTAAGCGGCTATCGGTGGACGAACCTAGCTCCGGCCAATCCTGCTGGGATTGCCTTGGCCTGTGCTTCTCACCCACCAAGTGCTACATCAGGAGCTTGTACTAAAGGGCTGGGGCTGGGCCAGGCACTTCCCCCCCTTTGTTGGGTCTGTTTCTGGCCATGCACAGAGTGCCTCCCCTTCCTCCCTCCCTCTTAAGGGCAAAGGCTACACACTTGCTTCCCCCAGATTCTGAGAAAACAGTGATATCAGGACAGAGTGTCTTTGAGCATGTTTGGCCCTTCAAAGTCATGCTGTTGTATCTAGTTACATTTTAAAATCGCTCAGAGGGTGGGAGGAGGCACCTCAAATGGATGCAGCCCATTTATGTGGGTTGTTTCCTTTTATCTGGAATTGAGTTGACTGCTCGAGATCAACTTAGGAGTTGGGGTTGTAACAGACACACAGCAGCCCCTCACAATGGCCGCCAGAGGCCAGTAAGTCTAGCCTCCTGCCCAAGGCATGCTGGGAGTTCTGCCCAAGGCATGCTGGGAGTTGTAGGTGTAAACCTAGGTTTTTATTAAATTCTTAAAAAATACTTAAAACCCCAAAATTCGTGGTTTTTAGATTTTTCTGATACATTGTACAGCCTGACCTGTCACTGTGTCAAGTTTCTAACTCATCTGGAAGTGGATAAACATTTCCGGACATACGTGATGCACACATACTTTCCACTTTATAGGTAGAGATAACATAACCTTGTATATGGCTTGGTAACTAACAGGCAGCCAGTGAAGTTCTTTTAGCACAGGTTTTACATGAGCATAGCTAGGTGTCCCCGTGAGCACCCTAGCTGCTGCATTCTGCACTAGCTGCAGCTTCCAAACCATGCACATGGGTAGCCCCACAGAGAGCATGTTACAGTAGTCTAATGTTCTAGTTCAGCCTTTAGGAAAAATGGTTTTTCCCCTCATGTGGAGGAGCCTACACACAGAAGACTGCTATGCGCATACATCTGTACACATGTATATTTGCTGAAGAGTGCTGAAGCATGTGAGAGGTTCAAATGAACCCCCTTTCAGGGCAATTTCAGAAACACAGGTTTCAGCACCACAACACACACAATGCTCTGAGCATGGAAAAAGTTAGGATATAATTACAAAGAGTTCAAGGAAAGAAATGGGGGAAGAGGATAAAAGTAAAGGAATACTAAGGTGTTGTAATAGGGTTTCCCAACAGGCTCTGAAGTTCACTTCTCTAGGAGAGCTGTAGGAATCATTAGCAGAATAAAACTTTCCAGGGCTTAACTTACGCCAAGGCTGCCTCTACACGAGACACTTAAAGCTCTTTGAAGTCTCATTAAAAGTTTTACCTCTACAAGAGCAGAGCGCAAATCAGGAGGCGCTTTTTCTCTCCGATTATGCGCATTATCGAATGCGCGTTAAACAGTGAGTTTTATTTTGCTGCAGCTGTTAAAGCGCATTTTGTCTATGTGAACAAGCGATTCTCCGCATTAACTACTTCTAAAGCGCATTTCAAACAACCGGTAAGGCCACCAGTTATGCGCTCAATTACCTCCCGCGTTCAGTCATTTACCATAAAAGTGCTTCCGAGAAGATGCGCATAATCGGAGAACCAGGCGTCAAACTGAATTCTTGTAGATGGGGTCCAAGTCTCAATAGGGTGTCATGATTCCAAGCCCTCCCACTGAGATGTGCAAGGATAAAGAGGTCTGCTGTGCAATCTACAACATCTTTATTCAGTAAAAGAAGAACAACAAAAAAAAATCTTTTCACACCTGAAGGGAATGTGAATGCTAGGAACTATCCTCTAAGCTTAATTAGCCTAACAAAGCAAGGCAGTTGCCTATCAACTAAACAGATGGTTTCCCACTGTGCTTGACAGGCTTTTACCAGGCTCCTCCTTCAGGCTTTTGCCAGACTCCTCCTTATTTATTTAGTTATTTATTAGTTTATTCCATTTATATACCGCCCCATAGCCGAAGCTCTCTGGGCGGTTTACAACAATTAAAAACATTGAACAATTAAAACCCCGATATACAAAATTTAAAAGCATAAAGCATAAAAACAAGTTAAAATTACAAAATCCTTCTGGGTCAAAGCACAACAACAACACAAAAACACAAAAACCCTCATCATATGCTGTTAAATGCCTGGGAAAAGAGGAAAGTCTTGACTTGGCGCCGAAAAGATAACAATGTTGGCGCCAGGCAAGCCTCGTCGGGGAGATCATTCCATAATTGGGGGGCCACCACTGAAAAAGCCCTTTCCCTTGTTGCCACCCTCCGTGCCTCCCTTGGAGTAGGCAACCAGAGGAGGACCTTAGATGTGGATTGTAGTGTATGGGTAGGTTCATGTCGGGAAAGGCGTTCCATCAGGTATTGTGGTCCCAAGCCGTGTAAGGCTTTATAGGTTAAAACCAACACCTTGAACCGGGCTCAGAAACATACAGGCAGCCAATGCAAGCGGGCCAGAGTAGGTCTTATGTGCTCGAACCTTCTGGTTCCTGTTATCACTCTGGCTGCTGCATTTTGCACAAGCTGCAGCTTCTGAACCGTCTTCAAAGGCAGCCCCACGTAAAGTGCATTGCACCAGAGCATAGACAACTGAAGCCAGGTTATCCTTGTCCAGATAGGAGCGTAGCTGGGCCACCAACCGAAGTTGGTAGAAGGCACTCTGTGCCACCGAGGCCACCTGAGCCTCAAGCGACAGAGATAGTTCTAGGAGAACCCCCAAGCTATGAACCCGCTCCTTCAGGGGGAGTGCAACCCCATCCAGAACAGGTTGAACACCCTCCATCCGGTCAGCAGAACCACCCACTAACAGCGTCTCAGTCTTGTCTGGATTGAGTTTCAGTTTGTTAGCCCTCATCCAGTCCATTGTCGCAGCTAGGCACTGGTTCAGCACATCCACAGCCTCACCTGCTGAAGATGAGAAGGAGAAATAGAGTTGTGTGTCATCAGCGTACTGATGACAACGCACCCCAAAACTCCGGATGACCGCTCCCAACGGTTTCATGTAGATGTTGAATAGCATGGGGGACAAGACTGACCCCTGAGGAACCCCATACTGGAGCATCCACAGGGCCGAGCAATGTCCCCCAAGCACCACCTTCTGGAGCCGCCCCGCCAAGTAGGAGCGGAACCACTGCAATGCAGTGCCTCCCACTCCCAATTCAGCCAGTCGTTCCAGAAGGATACCATGGTTGATGGTATCGAAAGCTGCTGAAAGATCAAGGAGAATCAACAGAGTCACACTCCCCCTGTCTTTCTCCTGTCATAGGTCATCATACAGGGCGACCAAGGCTGTTTCCGTGCCAAAACTAGGCCTGAAGCCAGACTGAAATGGATCCAAATAATCAGTCTCATCCAAGAGTGTCTGGAGCTGGCTTGCAACCACTCACTCAAGGACCTTGACCAGGAATGGAATATTTGCCACAGGTCTATAGTTATTAAGATTTTCGGGGTCTAGGGAAGATTTCTTCAGGAGTGGTCTCACTACCGCCTCCTTCAAGCGGCCCTGGACCACTCCCTCTCGTAGAGAGGCATTAATCACTTCCCTGGCCCAGCCGGCTGTTCCATCCCTGCTAGCTTTTATTAGCCAAGAAGGGCAAGGATCCAATACAGTGGTGGTTGCATGAACCTGTCCAAGCACCTTGTCAACATCCTCGAGCTGTATCAACTGAAACTCATCCAAGAAAACAGGACAAGCCTGTGCTCTGGACACCTCACTAGATTTACCTGCTATAAAACTGGAGTCTAAGTCCTGGCGGATGCCCAAGATTTTATTTTGGAAGTGCCTAGCAAATTCAGTACAGCAGGCCTCAGATGGTTGTAGCACATCCTTGGAGCCGACATGTAATAGCCCCCGGACAACTCTGAAAAGCTCCGCTGGGCGGCAGATTGATGATTTGATGGTGGCAGCAAAGTATTGCTTTTTGCCGCCCTCACTTCCCCTGAATATACTTTACTATAGGCACTTACCAGTGCTTGATTGCATCCATCAGGAGTTCGTCTCCATCTGCCCTCAAGCCGTCTCCTATTCTGTTTCATTGCTCTCAGCTCTGGGGTATACCATGGAGCTGTACAAGCTCCACACAGGAGAGGGCGCTCAGGAGCAATCGTGTCAACCGCCTGGGTCATTTCTGCATTCCACAGATCAACCAGGGTTTCGACAGGAGAGCCAGCCCTATCAGCCGGAAAACTCCCCAGAGTCCTCTGGAAACCATCCGGATCCATTAGCCTCCGGGGGCGGACCATCTTAATAGGTCCCCCACCCTTGCAGAGGGGAAAAGCCGCTGTAAGTCTAAACCTCAGCAAGCAGTGATCTGACCATGACAAAGGGACTGATGTAAAGTCCTCTACTTTCAGATCACCATCTCCATGTCCAGTTGCCCTCAGCGTGAATGTTGACATCCCCCAGAACCAAAAGTCTGGGGGATTTCAGCAGTACACCCGAGACCACCTCCATCAGCTCAGCTAGGGAGTCCGTTGAGCAGCGGGGGGGGGGGGGGCGGTACACCCACACTAATCTGTCCCGCTGACCCAACACAAGGTGCAAACACTCCAGACCAGTAGTCACATGGACAGGGAGCCTGCAGAGGGAGATGGAGTTCCTACAGACCACAGCAACACCCCCTCCCCGGCCCTCAGGTCTACCCTGATGCTGAGCCAAGTATCCTGGTGGGCATAACTGGGAGAGGCTAACTTCTCCCTGCTCACCCACCCAGGTCTCGGTTATACATGCCAGATCGGCTGCCTCATCCACAATTAAATTGTGGATAAGGGAGGTCTTATTATGCACTGATCTGGCATTTAAGAGCAGCATCCGGAGTCCAGAGAGCTGGCTGATAGGGCAACCAGCAAACCTGTGGTTGTGAGGAGGACTGGAACATGGCACAGCCGTTAACTGTCTGAGCCGCGTTCCCCTTACCTGACACGTCCTCCTCACAATGCCATATCTCCCTCTACCCATCACTACACTGATTGGGGCCCCCTCAAATCCCCCCACTTGGCTCTGTATCCTCCCTCCCAGGCACATGGCTCAAGACCCAGAAAAAGCTAACCAGAGGGGGGGAGAGGGGGGGAAGGGGGGAGAAAAAAAGAGCAGCAGCAAACAGACAAGCAGCGGCAGACAGCTCTCCCTCTTCCCTGGGTGGGGTGATGGTGGTCCCCTCCTCCTGCAGGCACTGGCTCTCCCAGGACACCCCAGCCAGCTGTCTTATGTATCCCTCTTCCCAGAGAGGGACAGGTGAAAAATGCCAACAGCAGCTGGGTGAGTACCTGGGGGCCTGGTCCTGCAGGGCGTGGCAGTCCACTGAGCAGCAGCAGCAGTCCAACAGGGAGAGGGCGGTGGTGGCAACAGGCAGTAGCAGTAGCAGCAGCAGCAAACAGCTCTCCCTCTTCCCTGGGTGGGGTGATGGTGGTCCCCTCCTCCTGCAGGCACTGGCACTTATGACATAACTTCTGTCATGCAGTTAATCTGGCAGACCACCTCCCATCTCCCCTCAACTCCACCCACTTGACCTTGCAGCAGATGCTCCCTTCCCTGACAAAGACTGAGTTCCAGCGGGGAACGGGAAGATGGTCCCTGAGTTCCTGGAAAGATTCCTCCCTGACTCCTGGAGAGTAGGTTCCTTTTCTCGACTTCAATGCATATTTGTATACTCTAAGCTAGGGATGGGCAACTTATTACTCTCATCATCCTATACCACTGGCTGTGCTGGCTAGTGCTGATGGGAGTCATGGGCAAAAGATCCCCTGTCATTACATTTGCACATCTTTCTTCCACTCTGTTGTTTAGACTCAAACCTCACAGAATGCCAGTAGATCCATGATTGATACTATGTGTGTGTATGAGAGAGAAGTAGGCTCAAAAGATTGCAAATTTTATTGTAGCCTCAGTGCTAGGAAAAGGGATGTTTAACCCCACAAGCTGATTTCCCCTCCGCATTTGTATTCTGAGCAAGTGCAACCGGAAACTCACAACCTGATAAGGTTCAATCACATCCTGAGCTCTTGGAATATTCCTGACAAAATAGAGATTGGCCTTTATTTCACTTATATGTGTTTCCCCCCCCCCCCTTATAATTCAGTGACGATTTTAAAAAGCCAGGGTTGCTCTCCTCATATATGGAGTAACTTTTATGTCCCTCCTTTATGTCAGCTTACTTTTCCCCCAAAGCCAGCATTCCTTTACTAATTGCCACATCCTATTACCACTCCCCTGAGCAAACAAGCTGGGGTTATAAAAACTAAAAATAAACACAGGAGGATTAAAACAACCTAAAATAGGAACACATGGTGACTCCCACTGCATTTCTGCACTTCCTCTTTATTTGCCATATTCAGTTTTGAAGGTATAGCCATGTGATTCTTAGGTCTTATTCACATCACGATACTAAGGTGTGAAGACAGCCAAATCATTTGCCATTTGGGTTGATGGTTGTTTGTCAGGCCAGATGCAAGTGTGCCTGCGGTGGGGCA
Source organism: Anniella stebbinsi (assembly GCA_029215795.1). Lineage (NCBI taxonomy): Eukaryota > Metazoa > Chordata > Lepidosauria > Squamata > Anniellidae > Anniella > Anniella stebbinsi. Next base: position 162,923,149 of record JARDYH010000001.1, on the reverse strand, counting down.
CTTATTTGAGTAGCTTGGTAAGTGCTGAAACTATGGGGTTAAGTGTGGATTGTTGTTGAACCATAGGTTGTTTTTTGAACTGTGGGTTAGCATGTTGTCTGAACCCAGGACATTTGCTGCTGGGTGGCTTATTAACCATGAAGTGTAGCTTGTTAACCACCTTGAGTAACCCAACAACAAACTACGGGGTCTCATGGTGGCTTGTTCAAGAAAAATAAGCCACACTGCATAGTTCACAATCCACCCTGGGGGGAAATGTCCTGCGTTCAGACATCACACTAACCCATGGAACAACAAACAACCCACACTCAATCACTGATTGCCAGACTGAATGCTTATAGAAATATCCAGAATATCAGTGGCTAACATCCTCTTCCTGGGCAAGGTGCTTGAGCGGGTGGTTGCGGAACAACTCTAGGCAATTTTGAATGAAATGGATTATCTAGATCCATTTCAATCGGGCTTCAGGCCTGGTTTTGGAACAGAAACTGCTTTGGTCGCCCTGTGGGATGACCTTTGCTGGGAGAGGGACGGGGGAGTGCAACCCTGTTGATTCTCTTGGACCTCTCAGCAGCTTTAGTTATCATCAGCCATAGGTTGTCTGGGCTGGGGGTTGGAGGCATTGCGTTGCAGTGGTTCTGCTCTTACTTGAACGGCCAATGCCAGAAGGTGGTGCTGGGGAATTATAGCTCTGTGCCATGGCACAGGGCTCTATTTTATCCCCTATGCTGTTCAGCATCTACATGAAACTGCTGGGAGAGGTTATCCAGAAATGTGGGCTGAGGCGTCATCAATACGCCGACGACACCCAGCTCTACCTGTCCTTTTCATCAAACCCAGGTGAGGCCGTGGCTGTTCTGAATCAGTACCTGAGCATGGTAATGGACTGGATGAGGGCCAACAAACTGATCGGGTTTGTCGTTTAGGGGTGCTCTTGAATCCAGTACTGTCACTTAAGGCACAGGTGGACTCAGTGGCAAGGAGCATCTTTTATCATTTTAGGCTGATATACCAACTGCGCCCTTATCTGGACAGAAATAGCCTAGCTACAATTATCCATGCTCCGATAACCTCTTGTCTGGATTGCTGCAATGCATTATATGTGAGGCTGCCTTTGACAATGGTCCGGAAACTTCAGCTCGTACAAAACAGGGCAGCAAGACTGTTAACAGAGACTGGCCAATGAGACCACATTACACCAGTCCTTTTCCAGCTTCACTGGCTGCCAGTCCAGGTCTAGGCCTGATTCAAAGTGCTGGTATTAACGTTCAAAGCCCTAAACAGTTTAGGGCCAGGTTCTCTGAGGGAAACTTCCTCCTATATGTACCTGCCCACACCCTAAGATCATCTTCAGTGGTCCTTCTCCATGAGACCCTGCCAAAGGAAGTGAGGCAAGTGGCTGCCAGGAGGAGGGCCTTCTTTGCTGTGGCACCCTGGCTGTGGAATGAGCTCCCTAGAGAGGTTTGCCTGGCACCTACTTTATACTCTTTTCAACACCAAGTGAAGACCTTTTTATTTTCCCAGTATTTTAACAGTTTATCAACTTAGTCTTTTAACGTTGCTGTTTTAAATATGTATTTTAAATCTGTATAAATCCCTGCATTGCTGCTCGGTTTTATCCTGGTTGTGCTTTTATAGTGTATTTTTATAGCATTTTTATACTGTTGTTTGTTTTATACTTTGAATTTAATTGATGGTTTTAATTTTTCTGAACTGCCCAGAGAGCTTCAGCTATTGGGCAGTATAGAAATGTAATAAATAAATAAATAAATAGAAATAAAATGTCTACACCTTCCTTTAATTCAGAGACTGAATAAAATAGAAAGTGATGACCATGCAGTACCCGGCACATTTTGCTATTATTGCTTTGTTTTTGAGATAGTGGTAGTCACTGAGACAACATACATCAGAAGCCAAAAAGCTTATCTGATAGTTTAAAAAAGTTTTCAAAGAATGATTTCCTAAGAAGTAATTGGAAGAATTCCCATTAGGCATTTTGTTACATCTTACAAAATTCACTGTAGCCTTGAGCAATTTTTTGTGGGTGGAAACCAAAGCTTGCAAGTCATAAGTTCTGCCTATTATGATATGCCAATGAATAGCTTTGTATCAAGAGATAAACCAAAAGGACGCAAGTGATCGTACTATTTTCATGATCAACTAACTGGATTCTAAATCTTAGATAGACACATATTGAATTGGAATAGAGATCATGAATTTGAATGTAATAGTATTGCAGTCAGTGTTTCCCAGTGGTTTTTAATGATTAAGTTAAATCCAGAGTTGCTTTTCCTCCTGGTTTTATCACTAGCTGTTCCATGACACAGTCATTTATTGTATCTAGAAATTTGGTCTTTTTGTCATTACCCAAATGTACATTTACCCAGCCTGTTTGAACATAGTTGAAAACATCTATTATTATGTATTACTTTAGCTGTCTCCCTGAACTCTTTTTGTATTTGAGTTTTAGTTGGGTAGTCCATGGGGCAACAGGATGTCATGAGTCCATTATTGCTTGTTTGGCCAGAAATGAGGCAGAATCTGATCTCCCTGACTAGTCCAAGGCAGCAATTTCCAGGGAAAATAAGGAATGCCTGCTTTCAAAAGACAACCAAGGCTGCTAGGAGGATGGACAGCAATTCCTCCCATCTTTTCTCTGAGAGGAGTCAGATAGCAGAAGCAGAGAACTCTCATCCATCCATTTGTGGAAAGTTTGAACTTGAAAGCCTGACCGGCTGCTGGAAATGGATAATGGTTACATGCAACCTCCATGTGCCACTCAATAGCAGCTGCTGGAAACAATAATAGGAGGGCACTATTGCCTTCATATCCTGCTTGCTGCAGGCTTCCTAGAGCCAACTAGTTGGAGTAGATAGAATTTTGGTCTAATCCAACAGGACTGTTCTTATGGGTTCCTGCCTTCATATCAAAGTTGGCAAATGTTGAGCCTATCTACACTACTCCTTTAAAATGGTTTATAACAGTTTAACTGGTTTAAAACTGTTATAAACTGTTTTAAAGCAGTAGTGTAGATAGTCTCGGAGAGTGAGAAACAGATAAATTCTCATTATTTTGGCCTGCTGTTTTTTGACAGATTGGATTTCCTCCCACCTTAGACTAACACTTAATCTCAGTATTTTTACTTTCTTTCAGTGCATAATAAAGGATACCTATCTGAAGAAAATGACAACATTCACTGCAGGAAAATCGTCCCCTAGCAAAAGTGGTAATGTGTTGCCCAATCTGTTTTGATTCTGTTGTGTTAATCAAAGGATAAGGGGAAATAATGTAGCCTTCACTCCCCCTTTTTATTTTAAATGTGAAACATATGGATTGACTGAAATGCCTTCCAGCCCTATATATTTTTTTGGTAAATGGGATTTCAAATTCAGTTACATGCTTATTAAACGTGTTTATTAAGCCCCAAGGACCCGTTTTGGAGAGACGTGGACAGCTGGTCATATTCAGAAGTATTTTTGTAAACCGCTCAGAGAGCTTCAGCTATTGGGCAGGATAGAAATACAACAAGTATAGATAATATTGTACAGATGCTAAAACAGAGAAAAGCTAGAGCCATTGCCCTTGATCTCTAATTTTCTATGCATGGCTATTATTTTATTTTATTTTTTGTATGGAGGAACATTCCACCATCATAGCTCCCAGCTGTAACCTGAAGTGCTACAGCCCAGACACAGGTTTACGACTTCAGTATATATTTGTATACTCTAAGAGGTCCATCACACCGGCAGTTTAACGCACTCTCAGCATGCCTGGTATCTGCTTTTCAGTGTGGCTTACATGACATCATCACTGTCCTGCAACCATTTTCCTCTGTTTTGCATATTATTTTGGTGTAGGGAAAGTCTGGATTGTTTTCCCAAAGCGACTTCAATGCGCTCTGAAGCCTCCGTCTAGTGCTGTTCCCTCGCTTTTTCCTTTGTTGGGGGCGTGGGCTTTGAATGGAGTCTTGCTGATGAAAGGGGAAAGGAGAAGGCAGGGCGGTTCTCCTGCTCCAGCACTCCTCAGTGTCAAACGTTCGAATGAATGGACTTTTTACTGCTCCAACCCCACTCTCCTTGCCCGCAGCTCCCTCACATTTAAAGATAAAGAGATGAAACTTGGGGTCTTGAGAGCTCTTAAGTAGAGCTTTTGGCATGTCAAGTTTGAATCAGATAGGTCCATGCCTTGATTTTTAGGATTTTTTTCAATGCAAATTAACCAAAATGCTTACATCTGCATAATTTTTATAGATAAAGAGGTGAAATTTGATATGGTGATTGGTCTCCAGGAGAACTTTCAGCATGCCAGGTTTGAATCCAGATCTGTTCATCCCTTGATTTTTAAAGATTTTTTTTCATTCCCACCTCCTTTAAATCCTTTTCCTGATAGTCCATCAGTGTGATCTTCCACCTGTTTGCATTTGGAAAGGATCGCTTTTCCTTTCCTTTGATCGTGCAAAGCTGTGCATCTCTAGTTCATAAAATAGAGCTCTGCATTTACATCCAAGTCATACTAAAATCCAATGCAGCATTACCTTTGAGTAAACCCCATTGAACTGAGAGAGACTTACTTCTGAGTAAGAAGTAAGGTATGGAATTGACTTTTAATAGTGCGGTCACACAGAAGCTTTTTTTTTAAAAAAAGTCTAAAAAAGTAAACTGGAAAGAAGTGTTCTGCAACTCTATGCTTACTTCTGCGGTCTGTTTACTCAGAAGTAAGTCTTTCTCTGTTCAGTGGGGTTTATTCAAAAGTAAGCCTGCATTGGATTTTAGTATGACTTGTAAATGCAGTTGAAATCAATGAGATTTATGCTGGAGTAAGGGAACCAGCAGCTCTCTTTATTTTATGAATTGGAGATGCACAGGTTTGCATGATCAAAGGAAAGGAAAAGTGATCCTTCCCAAATGCAAACAGGTGGAAGATCGCATGTCTAAACATGCATAGGATGTTCATTTGGTTGGTTGTTTTAAATACATTCATGTCCTACCTTTTTGCTTTACTTAGAAGCATCCAATGTGGCTCACATCAGCAATCAATATAAAAAGCAAAACCAACAAAAAAGAAAGGGCAAATAATAAGAGTAACAGGGAGTCCAAACTAAACATAGAATAGTCTTCAAGGCCAGCTAGAACAGAAATGTCCTCAGCTCCAAGTGAAAAGTTATGATGGAGGGAGGCAGACAGATCTCCTGAGGCAGCTCCGCAGTTTCTGCACAGCAAGTGAAAAGGCCTGATCGCCAAACTTCAAAGGTCAGAACATTTTGTTATGTAACTTTTTAAATATCTCTGTCTGTGCACTAACAGATCAGAAGACTGCTTCCCTTGCAATGAAGAGTAGACAGCAAGCTATTAATGAGGTCAACAAACGAAGGACCCTGTTGCAAGATAACAGCTGGATAAAGAAAAGACCTGAGGAGGAAAAGTAAGGAAAGAACCCATTTTTGCTTAGGGTAATGAAGGCCATAAATTCAGTATTATTTTCCTGGTATTACTATACAAGTCTGTATGGGGTGTATTAAAAAATTTAATGGAGGATGAATCTGTCAATGGCCATGATAACTAAATTGAACGGTCCTGTTCAAGGAAACGATGTGGGTAGGGGCAGAATTGTTGTCTTCATGCTCTCCTTGAGGGTTTCCTGCTAGCATCTGGCCAACCATGACTGGAGAAAGGCAACTTGACTGGCTCAAACTTGCTTTGATCTAGCAAGGCTCTTCCTATAGCCTTAACCTTTTTAAAGCAGTGGTGGAGAACCTCTAGCCCATGGGCCGAAAGCCTTCCTTACGATCCTTACCCCACTGCTCAGCTGATGCTAAAAATATCTGAGGAGTGGGGAAAGGGGGACTTAGATCCCTTTCCTCCTGCTGCTCAGCCATTGTTCCTGTATGTGGTGTGTATACATCCGTGTGAATGTGTGTGTGTGTGTGTGTGTGTGTGTGTGTGTGTGTAGGTGTGCACCTCTGGCTTAAACCACTTCTGACTCTCCTCAGCTCTTTGCCACTGTTTGTGGGTGTGAGAGAGACAGACAGACAGACAGACAGAATTACTTTGGCCATGCCCGCTTTTGCCTCTTTCTCTGGTTGCCACAGGAATGTTTTCCCCGAGAGCTTCCTCACAGGGGAATTTGATACTCAGGCTCAAAAAGTCTCTCTGTTTTCTATGGGTTTCAAACCCTTGACCTAAAACAAGAATTGTGCCCTTAGACTAGGGGTGGGCAACTTGTGGCTCTCCAGGTGTTTTGGTTTACAATTCACATCATCCCTCACCCCTGGCTATCCTGGGTAGGCTGATGGGAGTTATAGGACAAAACATCTGGAGGACCACAAGTTGCCCATCCTTGCACTAGACAAACAAGGTTTCATTAATGATCACAACAAAGAGTTAGCTACTACAGTTGTTGGACAGCCTTTTTACTTCTTCCAAGGGACATGCCTCTGGTTGCTCCTTTTGGCCCAGCCACCAGGTTCAAACAGAAGAGGAATGGGAGGCATGTCACAGAGGGGTGTGTGGTTTTGTGTGCAATTTTAACAAAACTTCTCCCAAGGGAAAGCACTGCAGATCAAAGGAAAATATCAAAGTCCCATAGAAGAGGTTTAAATCAAACACAGATAGCTCAGTAGATGGAATGTTTAACATTGCTTTAGAGAAAGCTTGCAGTGTGTGTCACATCTTGCAAGGCATGTAAACTTCACAGGGTTTCACTTCAGATAGCAGGGTAGTAATAAGAACAAATTAAAGAAGAAACAATCTGGAATGCATCTGTTCGTTCTCCCTCAGCCTTACAGCATCTGTTACAACCAATCTGTTAGGCCCAATGGTTAGTTTAACTTGGTGGTTCAAGGAAACCCTGGGGTGCCTTAATGCCATGATCATTAAAAACAGTCTAGTTTACTCGAAAGACAGCTAGCCCACAGTTAGCCATCTTCCCATCCCATACAATGTACAGTCACAGAGGAATGCTGAGTCAAAGGCACATTTTCTGCTGACATACTACAATGGTAAGGCCCAAATAGTTTGGCCATTAGCTTATTATTTTACTAATATCCCACCATTCCTCACAAAGAGCACAGGACAGCTAACAATCTATATAAAGTACAGCACATAACCTTAAAATCATTACTCTAAAGTCATAAATATATAATAAAACACAATGAAACCATCGACACAATCCATCAATTAAAAAACAACAAATAGAACATTTGCCTATACCCCAGAAGTCTGCAAAAGCAGATAGGTGTTTAACTGATGTCTAAATGACAACAGTACACAGGACAGCTAAGTCTCTACTAGGGGTGTGCACTGGATCGGGTCCGATCCACGATCCGGAGCTGATCCAGGGGAAATCGGATACAATTATCCGATTTCCGATTCCCCCTCTGGATCGTCCTCTGTTTCCCGAACCGGTCAGGAAGGACCCGATCCGGTTCAAGAAAAATCGGAGGATTGGAGATCATCACCTGGCACTCTACTGAGGACTAGGCCGTGAAGCCTAGTTCTCAGTAGATCTCCGGCAGGTGAAGGAAGAGGACGCCCCAGCAGTTAAGGAGGAGCGTGAGGGGGGGCTTACCTGCCAGGGCCATCCGCTGCCATCCGCTGCCGCCTGGGCGGCAGCGGATGGCAGACGACGACCCCAGCAGGTAAGGCGAACCGTGAGGGGGGGGTTACCTGCTGGGGCCGTCCCCGGTCACCCACGGGTGCCCGCAGACGGCCCCAGGAGGTAACCACAGGTGGGGAGGGACAGGGAGGGGGGAGTCCAGCCCCCACTCACCCACCCGCCACCATTTTTTCCCCATAGACTTGCATGGGGGAAAGCTTTCTTTCCCCCAATGCAAGTCTATGGGAAAAACAAAAATGGCGGCCAATCCAAAAATCCGATGTCCGATTTTTGGATCGGGAGCGGGCCCGATCCGGTCCGGGGGCCTCCGATTTTGTCCGATCCAATCCAGGACAAAATTGGAGGTCCCGATCTGGGTCCCAATCTGATCTGGGGGGTCCCTGCACATCCCTAGTCTCTACTAGCAGAAGGGAGTTCTGAAGCTGGGGTGCTGCCACCAAAAAGGCCTGTCACGTATGGTAGCCTCACAGGCCACATTCCTCAAGTGTGCCAGAAGCAAATCCCAGGATGGTAGATATTAGAAAGGCTTGGGTCCTGAGCTGTTTACTATTTTGTACACAAGTACTAACACCTTGAATAGGGCTTAGTACTGCACTGGCAGCCAGTGCAGAGAATTCCAAACTGGCATGGTATGGTCACATGTCACAGGCCTGTCAGCAAATGGGCAGCAGCATTCTCCAGCCTTCAGACCATCTTCAAGGGAAGGCCCATATAGAGAGCATTGCAACAATCCAATTGGGTAGTTATCAGAATATGGCATGGAATACTGTTGTGGGATTATTTCAGTTCAGGAACAGCCATAGCTGGCAAACCATCTGTAGCTGGCATAAGTACTTCTCACCATGGAAGCCATCTGGGCCTCCAGTGACAGCTTTGAACTGTTAGGGAGAGTGCTACCCCATTCTGGACAGACCATCTATCTAAGTCCTGGACTGGGAAACCACCTACCCACAGAGCCTCCATCTTATCAGGATTTAATTTCATTTTATTGGCCCTCATCCAGCCCGCCACTACATCCAGGCACTAATCTGCATCCAGTGAATATGCACCTTATAACACTTCTCAGCTCAGCAACAAACAGGGGTTCCATGGTATTCATCCAGGTCTCCCTCAACTAGCAAGTCTATTCCCTGAAGGGGAAAGCTTGAAAATGACTAGTTTAGCTTGTATAATTGAGAATGTGATCAAGTTTATAACAGCCAGAGGGAGAGGTGTTAAGGACTGAAATGAGCTTGACTATCCAGGTGGTATTGGGAGCTTCCATATTCTGTTTCAGGGGTTGGCAACCAGTGACCTTCTAGATATTGTTGAATTCCAACTCCCATCAGCCCCAGCCAGCGTGGCCAATTATCAGGGATTATGAATTAGATAATGATACCCTTATCTTAACTCCATTATCAGAATAAATTTCTTCTGCTCTGACATCCACGTATCTGTAATACATTAATAACTAGAAACTCAACAAAACTGCACATGCTGTACATTATAGTTGCAGAGTTCTAACTCCAAGGAATCCAAATTCCCAGCTATGTAGGTTGTTGGTTCAGAATATGTATGTGTTCATGTGTCAAATGCTTTACAGCAGGGGTGCAGAATCTTTTTCTGCGGGGGTACCAGATTGCCCCCCACATCTGCACCACACCCCTATTCATTTTAGTTTTTCCTCTATATTTAGAAAGGCACGGAGAAAGAGCCTGCTGAGCCGGGAAGCATAGACTCCTGGGATTTGAGTGGCCCCTAGTGTCCCTGTAGTCACAGTGGTATTAGCGCTAGTAAACCACAGGACTGGATTACTGCAACACACTTCGTGAGGCTGCACTTAAGGTTGGTCCAGAAGCAGCTTGGGTGTTGTCAGGGACTGCCCCTTTTCAGCATGTAACACCTTGCTGAGGGAAATGCACTGGCTGCATATTTGCTATCGGGCCAGGTTTAAGGTTTTGTTATTGTTGTATAAAGCCCTAAACAAATTGGGACCAGTATCTTTCTCCCTTATCAACCTGCCCAGTCACTGAAATATTTGGATGAGGCTCTCCTGATGGCTCCACATAGGCCTGAGCTCTGTTTAGTTTAGAGTTCATTCAGAGGAGATATTTTAGTGTACTAGCTCCCACTCTGTGGAGTTCCCTGCCAGCTGATGTCAGACAGGAACCAACATTGCTCTGATTCAGTGTCTACTAAAGACATTAATTTAAACAATCCTTCCCCGAGTAAAAGAACAGCTGTGGTTTTATTGTTATAATTTGAGTTTAAAGAATTTTATCCTTTGCTATTTCGATATTTTTTTCCCCCAATTGTTCGGGTAGACATGTTGTAAATAAAAAGGAAATAAATAAAATATGAAATACTTGGTTTGTTGCAGCACTGATGAGAACTATGGCAAAGTGGTCCTTAATCAATACAAATCACAAGACGGCTTACACAGGTACAGTCACATGCTCATCTGGGTATTTCCCACTCCAATTATTTGAAAATGTGGTAAGATATGCCGGAAACAATTATTTGGTTTGGTTAATAATTTGTAATAAGAGCCTGCTTTATTGTGGCTGAGTAAAGACAGAACTTTGGTTTAGCTCAGGTTTCAGATTTTTTTGTTTGATTGATTATAATGCAATTCATAGTGTGAAGGTAATTTCTCAGCTATCAATTGTTCATGCAATTCAGGCAAAGGAAAGATCTTATTTAATTAAATATCCTCAACTGATCTTCTTATCTGAGATATTACAGTATTTTAATATATTCCAAAATTCAAAAAGTAAATTATTAAATGGCAGAGGTTAATCAACTGGCAGGCCTCATTTGGGTATTTTGGTGGTTGAGAGTCTTCTTTAAAGTCATTAAAATCCTCCAGTTACTATAATAATTAATTTTTCTTAACGACAGGAGCACAGATGAAAATGAAGATCAGAAAGCTTTGCTTAGCCGATACAGATCCGATACTACTTTAGACAGGTAATGTTTTTGTATAGATTGCTTGATTAGTTTGCACTAGATAAAGTTTGGGTGCAATCATACTTCTCGGACACCTAAACAAAAACCATCTGCTGGGCTCATGATTTCGTTCAGATTTGATGACTCTGGTGTGAGGAGACATTGGTGTGGTGTAACAAATAGTATTACATTTGGACTGGTGTGCACGTACAGTGCGATCCCATGGCTCCCAATTCAGAAGTAAGGCCCACTGACATCAATGGAACGTACTCCCAGGTAAATGTGTATAGGAGGGGTGCAGAACCTCAGGCCTGGGGGCAACATCCAGCCCTCTTGAAGTCCCACTCTCGCTCCCTCTGGCCCCCATCCAATTGTTGGGTGGTCTCCTGGCTTTTGTGCAGCTCTTTCCCCCCCCATTTTAAAAAGTGGAAATGGCTCTCTTAAGGCTTGGTTACTGGCAGTAAGACCTTTATGTTACAATATGTTGTTATTTTGGCCTTGCCCATTTTGCCTCCAGCCCCACCCATCATTGGAATGCAGCCTCTGAAAGCTTCTTCGAAATGGAATTGGGCTTTCATGGTGAAAGAGGGTGTGTGCATCCCCGATGTACAGAAAGGCAGGCTGAATGGGCGTGAATAAGTTGCTGTTACTCAACCTAGGCCCTCTCACAATTCTGTTTGGAAGATAAAATGGACTGACGCTGCGTCCTGAGCTCCTTGGAAGAGGGATAGGATACAAATGTGATAAATAAAACAGAGTCACTTAAGGGGAGATATATTGCCTTGGATCTTAATTTACTCACAGAACAGGAATTACCCACCTAGGGATGGAATTCAATCCTCACAAGGTCCCCTGCAAAACTATCTCTTCTACACCTCTCAAACTAATGTGCAGGTCGGGTTTTGCTCTTCTCTGAACATTGCAGTCCAGTTGCAGTCATTCAGGCTGCTTCCTTGCTGTGCAAATGGCACACACTCTGTAACCCTGCCAGCTGGCTAACACAGGTCACATATTCATTCAAATAGCTCATGCTTTGTGGCCCTAAAATCATCAGCTAGCTTCTAGAAAACAATATTCAGGTGGATCAAATATCCTAAGGGGTATTTCGTTTTATTTTTTAAAATGTAAAGAAATAATAACATTGCAGCATGTATTAGGCAACGGTACAATTTCTATTCCTTCAGTACCCCTCCAAGAGAATACACTACAGTCCATATGGAAACCACCAGAAGAACAAAACAAAAACAAAAGCGCACAAAATGCTTTAGTAATCTTCCCTTCAGTTGTAGTCCTCTTCTCCATGGAGGTGCTGAAAAGGGCTCCTACTGCTGGTACTCTAGCTTGGACCTGTAAAATTAGGGACAAGTTTTAGTAAATCTCAGTCCTCAGTCCTTCTGCTTTATGTGGGGTTCCTTCTTCTGTTATATAATAACACGAAATGTACTTGACCAAAGTTTAACCATATTTTAAATAAAAGATAAATCTAGGCTTGTAGGCATCAGCACAGTAATTCATTTACACTTGTATCACAAAGTATTTCCCCCCTTCTGTCTACAATCTCACTAATATTAGCTCCTATCAAGAAGATCCTGTTTAGTTACTGATTCTGGGGCCCTACGTGTACCTGTAAAAATGGGGACAAGTCCCACCAATAAATCCCAGGCCATAGACCTGCTCCCTTATGTGGAGTTCCTTCTTCCTCTTGCTGGTGCTAACTAAGGTATTTACAGGCTTGGCTATAAAGCTGATCCATTGCTGTATTTGGCAAGGAAATAGTATTCTGGGGGCTGTCTTGATGATGGCCCCCAAACCCCTGCGATTGCGCTACCTATGCTTGTCCCCATGCCTAGGAGCGAGAGTGGGGTTTGTATCCACTGGGACGGGAGAGAGTAGATGCCCTGCTGTGCAACCGCAGGAGCCCCGCTGCATCTTGGTGTGGCTCTCCCCAGTTCCCTCGCCTTACCTCGTGCGGCTTTCCTCCTTCTCCCCACACCGGAGAATGTGCAGAGGCACGGAGGCATTCCAGTGGCCATTAGGCTCTCTGGCCTGCCATCTCCTCCCTGTCCGGCCAATGGCGACCAATAAGGGGTCGCCATTGCCCAAGACATGCCTCCGCTGTTACTCCGGAGCAAGGCGACAGATGACAGATCGCACCGTCGCCTTGCTCCACAGAAAAAAGTTGGGGTAAGTCCTCTACTCTTTAAATTCAGATCTTCAAGGGAAATCCCTGGGATGGCTCGGCAATGGCTGCTGCATCATATAAGTGACCTAGCGCCACTGCAGAGCCACCCCTGTGCTTTCCCCATATATAGACAGCCCCCAGGTTTCCTTCCCTTTTTCTCCCTCTGTATTAACCTGTGGTGAGAGAGCAGGTTTGACTTGATGGGGTTTCAAGGTATAGTAGTTCTTTCTGTTTTGCATAGTTATTATATCAATAGGATGTGGCTAGTTTCTTCCTGCTGCTACCAGGGGGATTTGTCTCTTTTAATGGTACATCCAAGCAGTTTACTATATTAACTTCCAGAGTTTGTTTAATATATTTATGATTTTTGTTCTTATTAACAGACTTGATGTTTAAGTTCTGAGCTGAAAGTTTGTTTATAGGTTTATCATAATATTTTAATTTTTGAATATTTTGTATTTGATAACTATTTTTATTTATTTATTTTAGAATATTTATATACGTCCCATTTTAAAAATCCCGAAGCGAGTTACAGCAAATGATAAAACAATAATATGATGATGTTAGGTGCTTTGAGATTCCTTTTGGAGGGAAAAGCGAGATACAAATAAACTATGATACTGATAATTGTTCCGTAGCAAAACAATTGTTGTGTGAGCCATAACATGCTCCAAGTCTGCTGCAATGGCTATTTCCAGTGCAGTCCTTAGCATGTGTATTCAGAAGTACTATGAATATGATTGCATTTGCTTCCTTAATCAGTTATTTTAGCCCTGGTAGCTAGAACCTGACAATGGCACCTTTCCCCTGGAAGTCAGGGAAATGTTTTTCAGCAGAGACTATAAAATCCATCAAGGCCAGGAAAGGGCTTGCTCTTTTTCTTTAATGTAAATCTAATGGCTTCATGAAATCAATGTTAAGCACAACTACCCTAGCCTCTGTGGTGTGATGTAATGGCTGTAAATCTCCCCACTGTGTTCCACCAGGAATTGTATACGATGGACATCTTCAAATTGTATTGATCTCCAAAAAACACTGTGTGTGGTGATGGTGGTATGGAGTGGAAAGGGATTGCTTTGACTGCAGAGCCATTTTATGTCTTCATTAAAGGACTTGTCATGGTATTTGATGTTTCCCACTGCTATGCAAGACTCATTTAAAAAAAAAATAAGAATGTACAATAATCTTGGGGCATTTAATAATTCATTACTTTTTAAAAACTTAATTAAAATAACTCTGCTAGCTCAAAACTTTTTTTTCAAACAAATAAGCAATAGCATTTTAATTGAGTCAGCTAGTACACTATTCCATTCTCATTATCGTTGTAAAATTGCATGCAGCAGCTACTGCAAACTTTTTCTGCGTTGCTAGGAAATATTAGATGTTGTCATTTTAATTCCAGCAGTCTTCCTTTTTAACAAAAGCTAGTTTCTGCTCTTCGTGAAAACTCACTTTGCGACTTATCTTTGTTTAGGATTTCTGGTAGCAGTGATGCTGACGAAGCAAATAAGCTTCCTGCCTTAGATAGTCCAAGTAAGAGGTATGTGTGAGGAAAGCTTCAGAGTTGTCCGTTTAGGGGATGCAGAAAGTTTGGGAGAAATCAACTGGGTACTTTCTGTGTAACCATCCCTCCTTCCTGGGAACTGCTAATAATAACATGGGGATTAACACATGGGCTGAGTTCAGACGACACTTTAGGCAACGGAGGGGGGAACAGCATACTGTCCGTGTGTTCTTTTGGCAGCGGCACGGCAGCACCCACCACACAACATGTTGCCCCTCCCCCCATCGCGCGGCTGAAAGTCCTGGCATCCTTCTGGGCTGCTGCGTCTCCTCCCTCCCACCTCCCTCAGTCCTCCGGCCTTATCCCAGCATGCACCACAAGTTCTGCCGGCTGTATTGGAACAACCGGGGTGGGGGTTTGGCTGCTCCGGCCGGCGAACTCTATGACCAAATGGAATAGTACACGGAGAGAGGGGGTTCCCTCCACATGACACTTTAAACAACAGAGTTCGGGATAAACAACGTGCAAGCCCGTTGTTTTTCTCCGTTGTTTAAGTGCCCCAAATAGTGTACTGTCAGCTGTGTGTTGCCCTCCGCACGACACAATAAGCAACACAACTGATGATTGTTTCTCCCCCCCCTCCTTTGATTATCATGTCATCCGAACCAGGCCATGATATAGCTCACCTATGTTGATGTTGCATGGGAACCGGTTATGGTGGAAGACCAATCATGCTGAAAACCAAGCGTTATGGGGAACAGTACCAAGTTTACCATGCCTTGTATAAAAGCCATAACTACCTTGATTCTGGCATGACCTGCCAGCGTGTTTCATATGAACCACAGTGACCTCATTCAGATGTAACAATAAATGATGGTTTATCATTAAAAGAATGAACCTAGGCACTGGAGGCTGGTGGCTCCAATGTCAATGGGGCTGTGAATCCACCCTTGGTTTAAGTCAGAGCCAGTCAGAACTCCAAAGGAACTATCCAAGGTATCCTTCCCTAGAACATTCATTCCATGTGGCTTGTCCATTCAGGCTCTCTAAAAGCGCTTAGGTATTTTATTCCATGATCAACCTTTATGTGGGCATGCAGGAGGATTTGTTAATGGCCGAGCTCTTTCCCTGCAACAATCCACCTGCATGGGATGGGCACCATGGCACAATAAGTCATTACCAGAAATGGAAGACCCATGATGCCTCCTTTATCCCAATCTAGTTATTCCTGCCTGGACTCAAGGTACTTGAGCAATTTGCATCCAGGCAAGAAGGGGGTTTGCTGGGGATATGGGAGGTGTGCATGAGGCTCCTGTTTCGAGTAATGACCTGGTATGCTGTGGCAGAACAGAGATGCAAAAATTGCCTCCGGCAGGGCATTAAATCTGCAGAAGCCTCAAAGCTCTCAGTCAGCACAATCTCTCTCAGTCTCTGCATAACTACCTACACAGAATTCCCAGTGCCTTTGATTGTTTCAAGATTCAGTTGCATCATCTTTGATGTTAGTTTGCTGCTGCTGTTTATCGATGTTGCCCAAGCAGTGTTCCTGGGATGAGTGTTACCCATCTGGATCATAATCTTTAGAAACAATGAAATGTAATTCTTAAAATGGCTGATTTGTTTAAATTATATTATTTAATGATAATCATCACCCTGAGGCATCATCGATACGGGGAAGAAAATGAAGTTCAATCATTTTAAGTTTCGGATTGTTATATAATGAAGATCCTTTAACAGGAACTATTAGAAATACCCAACTATGGGCATTGCTAGTTTTGAATCTCCACTTCCTGTTTGTACAGTTTAGTTAGCTATGATGACATCAGCTGAGGCAGGTTATTAATTCCCCCAAAATGAAGGAATAATCTGATAGTAGATATCATGTTTAAATACTTATTGACCTATGAACTTAAGTTATGTCTGAAAACACTAAATTGTTGTGTGTGGGTGTGTTTTTCCAGCAAAGAGCTTGATATATCTGTCAAAACAGACAATGTCGCATCACCTGTGAAGAAGAAAAGGTATCTGTCCTGTTTATTTTTATTGTCTTGGAATGTAATCCATGTACCAGTAAATGTTTTATTGAAAGCTACCTTCCTAATGCAGAAATTGATTCTATAATGATCCTAACCAAGTCGTTTAAAAGAGATTTTAAGTGCCAGAAGGGTGATGTGTACAATTAACTCAAAAGATAAATTTGCAAACTTACACCGAAGTAACCCAGGTAGATGCAAGTAGAAGTGGTCTGGAATAATAGTTCCCAGTGCCATTGTAAAATGCAGACTTGGCAAAGTCCTTGACGAGCTTTAAAAAACCTATGGAATGAAAATTAATTTGTTAATGCTAAGGATTACACTAGGCTGATTTAGGTTACAGCACAAAATATTGTTTCCATGTGACAAGCACAGGATGGTCACTTACTTACTGCATTTTACTTACTAAAGGGATGGTTGCCTTTTAAGTAGGATGACCATATGAAAAGGAGGACAGGGCTCCTGTATCTTTAACAGTTATAGAAAAGGGGATTTCAGCAGGTGTCATTTGAATGCATGTAGCACCTGGTGAAATTCGCTCTTCATCGCAACATGTTAAAGTTGCAGGAGCTCTGCCCTTTTTTGTATTTGATCACTCTAGTATAGGGTGACCAGATAAAATCCAAGTCAGGGCTCATGTAACTTTAACAGTTGTAGAGAAAAGGGAATTTCAGCCAGTGTCATTTGTATGCAATTACTTCCTGGTGAAATTCCCTCTTCATCACAACAGTTAAAGTTGCAGGGGCCCTGCCTTCTTTTGTATATGGTCACTCTAGTATAGTGCCTGCACCTTTAACTGTTGTGATGAAGAGGGAGGCACTATACTAGAGTGACCATATACAAAAGAAGGCAGGGCCCCTGCAACTTTAACTGTTGTGAT
The DNA here is from genome assembly GCA_029215795.1 of Anniella stebbinsi. NCBI lineage: Eukaryota > Metazoa > Chordata > Lepidosauria > Squamata > Anniellidae > Anniella > Anniella stebbinsi. The sequence goes on along the minus strand of JARDYH010000001.1, from coordinate 162,906,008 downwards.
GAAGAGGGAGGCACTATACTAAAGTGACCATATACAAAAGAAGGCAGGGCCCCTGTAACTTTAACTGTTGTGATGAAGAGGGAATATCACCAGGAACTAATTGCATACAAATGACACTGGCTGAAATTCCCTTTTCTCTACAACTGTTAAAGTTACATGAGCCCTGACCTGGATTTTATCTGGTCAGCCTACTCTAGTATAGCTAAGCCCTTGGGAGTTTTAAGGGTGTTTCCTTGTGTCAGGCTCAGACATGATCAGAAGGCACTTGGGACCACCCAGACTGGGTTCAAGTGGTTCCTACCATTTGGGGCATAATGTAATGTTGTAGTGTCCTAGTCTTGCAACCTGGAATTTTTTTAACTGGAGATGTCAAAGTTTCTGCATGCAAAATATAGAAAAGACATTCTGATTCTAGAAATGTATGGAGACATGAGCAAGTGATAGCCATTGGGTTTCCCCCCCTTTTAGGGGAAATGGCAGCTTTATTCCTGGGATAGGGCATGCTAGAGCTTCTGAAAAGAAACGTCTTCTCCGAAATTTTCAGTAGGGAGACAAAAGCAGAGAAATATATTTTCAAAGGTTTGCTTTTGTGTAATGAAAATCACAACAGGCAGAATCCAGTTAAGCTCTTCTAGGTACCCATTCATTTTAATTGGGACTTAAACAATGTGACTTAAATTGGCCCATAGACAACATGATTTGTGTTTAGATTTTATTGGTAAAATAAGCTATATATTTTTTTCATTAATTAACATTGAATAGGCAGTCATGGATGCCTCCCCCAGTCTCAAGCCAGAAGACCACCACAGACGACGTGGAAAAACACAAAAGGTAAGAACTAGAATTTTAGCAAAGTTTGTGTCCAACTCCCAAATCTTAGGAAAGGCTTTAGAAGAATTGTGTGTGTGTGTGTGTGTATGTTACTCTAAAATAAGTGTAGGAGTTAGAATCCTTTTTGGAAACCTGGAGTTGAGGGCTTTAGCCCTTTGCCCCCGCTGTGATCCTAATCTGGATTGGTGGGGGGCACTCCTGCAATTTAAATGGCCAGGAAGAGATACATTTAAACAAATAGGTTACTTTTTGGCAATGTAAATTGCAGGTATGAATCTCCCAGTCTGGATTGAGACCATACCAGTGGGTAAAGAGTTATAAAAATACTAGTGTCCTGATCCAGATTACATCCCCTGTGCTTACTTTAGAGTAAAAAAAGAAAAAAGAGAGATAGCTGCTAGTTACGTCTTTAAAAATAATAGGTGGTTTGGCTCTGAGATTCTCTGAATAAAGATCTAAAAGTGTGTTAACGTGCTTGTTTGAAATGTATGTGTCTTTCTCTTTGTTTAAAGCAGGGGTGGGTAAGATGTAGCCCGTGGGCCATGTCTGGCCTGTGAAGGCCATTTGTGCAGTTTTGTACAGTTTGCCTTCTACCTGTGAACCAAGCCAATGGGCTCATTCAGATAATCCTCTAAATGATAGATTGGAGGAACATGAGCAACAGCTATGTTTATGTGCTCCCTCTTTCCCTCTTTCCCTCTTCACTTTCCTCCTCACCTGTAGGGTCTGCACACACCCTTCTCGCAGCCTAAGCATTTGTGCAGTTTTTTCCTCATTCAAAAAAGTGAAGTACCTCCCCTTAGGCTTAGTTACTGGCTATAAGAGCTTCAAGCTAAAATACGTTGGTGTTCAGACCTATTCACCACTGGAATTTGGTCCCTGAGAACTTCTCCAAAATGGAATTTGGCCCTCAAACAGAAAGAGGTGCTGCACCCCTAACTTAGAAGATTATAATGTTCTTATTTCTAACTACAGAGTAACTATCCCTTCTGTGCTGACTGCTTGAAGGATTACTTTTAACCACCTCGTGCAATTATTCTGCTGCAAGTCACAAAGGATAATATGTCAAGTTGTGAACTAGGAAGCTTCGAGTTCAAATCTTGCCTCTGAGCTGATGAACTCACTATGTGACTTTAGTTAAGCCACTGTCTCTTAGCCTCTACTCCTCCCCTCTGCAATATGGGGTGGAAATAATAATACTGAACTATTTAAAGAGTTGTTTTAAGGATTACTGAAATAATTCACACCAAGTGCTTCTAACCCTCCCAAGTGTTACAACAATGGCTAATTTTCACACACATTCACATGCACACATTTCATAATCCTCTACATTTCTTGTGAAATATTTAATATGCTCAACATGCAAATGAATTCAGTGTTTCTGTTTCTTTGTACAGGCATTCCTGGAACCCACCAAATACAGCTGCAGCAGTAACCATCAACAATAAACCGTAAGGGTGAATGCAGTGCTTGTTAGCATAATTCTTTTTTAGAACAACATTCCTGGCTATGTTTTCAGGTATACGCTTATTGCGTACATCTAAAAATGTAACAGATGAAGGCAACAAACCTGAGTCTGCAGATATGTGCCTCATTGAAGCATATTTGGTCGGGAGGCTTGATAGGTTGCATTTCCTCATCAAGCGTATACTTGGTGGCAAAGCTGTGTTTGCTGCTCTCATGTGTGGAATGACTCATAGACCCCCTCTAGAAGGATTCGCTTTGGCGCCTGGCTGCCCGATTATGCGCATATTCACGGAAGCGCATTTACTCCTAATCCCTCTGTACGAGAGGCGGTGAAGCGCATTACGGGACGACCGAAACGCGCTTTAAACTTGTTGACATGCGGAGAATCGCATGTTTACACGGCGGTAAGGCGCTTTAACTGCCGCCGCAAATTAAAACTCGCGGTTTAACGTGCATTCGATAATGTACATAATCGGAAGTTTAAAGCGCCTCAGCCCCCAATTTGTGCTCCTCTCTTGTAGAGGTAAAAAATTTAATCAGCCTTGAAAGAGCTTTAAACCTCTCTTGTAGAGGCAGCCCAAGATGGACTTTGAATGGCTTAATGGTATATGCCAATATAGAAGGTGTGAGTGAGTAAAGAGGACAATCATCACATCAAAGGGATACTCACCTCTTCAAAGGACAGAGGTGTAGGCCCCATCTGCAAACCAGGTGATGGTGTAATTCTTTGTGCCCAGAACTGTCTCTGCTGCTGATTGCGGTTTCCATATCCAATCTCCCCCTTGTTCATTTGTAAATAGATTTTCATAAATATCCTCTACAGGACAGGGGGATTTGTAGTCCTTCAGACAGTGTGGAACTCTGGCTATCAGCCCAAGCCAGCATTGCCAGTGGTCATGGATGATGGGAGGTATAGTCCAGTAATGTGGTAGGCCACAAGTTTCCCACTCCTACTCTAGGATTCCTGTGCGCTCTAACTCTGGACAGGTTTGCTCCTCCTCCTCCTCCTCCTCCTCCTCCTCCTCCTCCAGCGGAGTGGGAGAAAAGTAACAGTTACATTGAGATAACTCCTAAATATGATATAGATGTACTCCCCCTCCCCTGTCATCTCCATGGGAGTGTTAAAAGTGCACGAAGCTTGGGTTTTATTTCTGATTATCTCCATTTTGTGTTCGTTTTGATTTCATTATTTCACAGGTGATCAACAGGGGCAGACAATAGAGGTGGAATTAAAACACAGTCCTGAGATGTCAGAACTATGCCTTATAATGACTGTGCGTTGCAAATATCTGGCTACCAGTTACTACCCTGGATAGGAAAACATAGGCCAGATCTACAACAAACAAGATATAGCACTATGAAAGTGGTATGAAGGCAGTATATAAAAGGCAGAAGCCACACCAAGCAAGATATAGCGGTATATGGTATGTGTCTATGGGCCCCAACTTCAATACCACTATGAAGCAGTAGTGTGGCTCCTGCCTTTTAGATACTGCTTTCATACCGCTTTCATAGTGCTATATCCTGCTTGGTGTAGATTAGGCCATAGACTGCCCTCACTTGAATTTCCTGAGTCATGTCTATTGATTAACAGTATAGCTAGGCTGACCATATGAAAAGGAGGACAGGGCTCCTGTAACTTTAACAGTTGTAGAGAAAAGGGAATTTCAGCCAGTGTCATTTGTATGCAATTAGTTTCTGGTGAAATTCCCTCTTCATCACAACAGTTAAAGTTGCAGGGGCCCTGCCTTCTTTTGTATATGGTCACTCTAGTATAGTGCCTGCGACTTTAACTGTTGTGATGAAGAGGGAATTTCACCAGGAACTAATTGCATACAAACGACACTGGCTGAAATTCCCTTTTCTCTACAACTGTTAAAGTTACAGGAGCCCTGTCCTCCTTTTCATATGGTCAGCCTAATAGTATAGCAAGGCTAAGTCAAAATTGCCACGGTGGCTGAATTCAGCTCCAGACTTACTTCACGTTGTGATTATCCAAAGCTGATTTGGGACATTTGGCAATATCCAGAATGTAATTAAAATCCAATATTAATCATTTCTAACTGTAGTGTATATTTTTCTTTCTGCAGAGTTCCTACTACTTCAGACAAACCAGGAGGACCAAAGATGTATGTATTTTATTTCATATTTAGACTGAATCTCACAAATTTTGTCCAGCCCTGCATATGTTATTTACATAATTTATTTCATTGCCCAGTTATCATTGGAAAAAAGTGATGTAATTGAAGAGAAACCTTTTCTTTCAAGGGAATGACAATAACGTTCTACAGAAGGAGTGAGCAACACATGGGTCACATACAGTCCCTGCCACCCCCAAATTATGATGTCCCTAGTTTTCAAGCTAATGTTGACCCTTTAAGCTGCTATGAATGCATTAATTATTTTATTTATTACATTTCTGTACCACCCAATAACTAAGTCTCTCTAGGTGGTTTACAACAATTAATTTTTAAAAATATATATATTGTACATAATATAAAAAACCGTTTACATGAAAACATATAAACAGACAGCTAACACACACACACACACACACACACACACACACACCCCTAAACAATTTTAACAATGAACAATAAGAAGTCCAGGACCCAAATTAAAAACCTTATCATATGCTGCCAAATGCCTGAGAGAACAGGAAGGACTTAACCTGGCATGGAAAAGATAACGTTGTTGGCGCCAAGCTGGCCTCACTGGGGAGATGGTTCCCTAATTGGGGAGCCACCCCTGAGAAAGGCCCTCTCCCTTATTACCACTTTCCAAGCTTCCCTTGGAAGAGGCATCTCGAGGAGGGCCTTAGATGTTGAGAGTAGTATACGGGTAGGTTCATGCCAGGAGAGGCAACCTGTCAGATATTGCAGTCCTGAGTTGTGTAAGGCTTTATAGGTCAAAACCAATTACTTGAATCAGCTTGGAAAAATACAGGCTGCCAGTGCAAACAGTCCAGAATCGGTGTTATATGTTTGGATCTTCTTGTCCCTGTTATTAAAATGGCTGCCACATTTTGCATGAGCTGCAGCTTCTGAACCATCTTCAAAAGCAGCCCTATAGAGAGCACATTACAGTAATCTAAATTGGAAGTTACCAAACCATAGACAACTGAAGTCAGGTTATCTCTGTCCAGATAAGGACATAGCTGAGCCACCAACTGAGGTTGGCAGAAGGCACTCCATGCTACTGAAATAACAGATGAGTAAATGCTACTTCATAAAATTTCAATTTTGTTCTGCAGAACTATCTATTAATCAGAACAACTTACATCTCCAAAGTCAAATGCTGTTGTGAATGATCAGCCCAGAACTAGGTAACAAAAGCTGCTGGAGTTGATGATTAATTTGGACAATATTGATTGCTATTGGGTACGAAGGCACCAAGGCTAAACTACGGTGACCATATGAAAAGGAGGACAGGGTTCCTGTATTTTTAACAGTGGTATAGAAAAGGGAATTTCAGCAGGTGTCATTTGTATGCATGCAGAACCTAGTGAAATTCCTCTTCATCACAACAGTTAAAGCTGCAGGAGCCCTGCCCTCTTTTGTATCTGGTGCTGCATGCATACAAATGACACCTGCTGAAATTCCCTTTTCTATGCAAGTGTTAAAGACACAGGAGCCCTGCCCTCCTTTTCATACGGCCACCCTAGTTAAGCACTATAAGCTCCACTGATTTCATTTGGGCAGTTTTAAGTCAGAAGAGTTGAAATTACACTAATGAGATATTTTACATGTGCCTTGTGATCTAGGGAATCCACAGTGAACTACACTTTTCATACAAATACTTGTGGTAAAACTCTGACAGCTGCTTCTTTAAGGCAAACCGGGGGTGATTTCCAGAAGAAAAATTGCAGGGGGGAGGAGGTGCATAGCCTTTCTCCACCCACTGCTTTTCTGATACAGCTCAATCCTGTATTGCGGGGGTGGGCAACTTGTGGCTCTTTTATCCTACAATTCCCATCAGCCGTAGCTAGCATAGCCAATTGATGGGGGATGCTAAAAATGACAGGCCAAAACATCTGTAGGGCCAGAAGTTGTCCACCTCTGCCTGTAAATGTGCATCTAGAACCCTATGAGGGAAGTGAAATGTTGGGGGCATCTCCAGTGCAAAAGTGCTGGTGGAAGAAAGGTTAAGCCTCCCTTTTCTCACCACCCATGAAATTTGTTCCCTTCTGGAACTGCTTTGCCAAGAAGACACTGTTGCAGGATTTCATTATACACATTTCTGTGTAACATGTAGTTCGACATTTATTTTTCACATCAGACCTGAACCTGCAAGGACTATCATAAGGGCACCACGCTGAAACGGTGATTCATCACAGTAGAGAGGATGTTCATTAGAGACGCATACCAACACATAATTTCTCAACATTATACATTCATGTATTGCCCTTTACCTGCGTAAGAGCTTCTCTACATGAGTGATTTATTGCATGCTCATGATTGGCCGCTCATAGAAGTTTGTGAGTCCTTTACATGATGCTGTCAATCTCCAGGACATCTCCTGCACCTTCCCTTAGAAATCTCACTTAAAAAAACACCCATAGAGAGATAATCTGGTATTTAAAGTAATTGTGGAATTAATGCTGCCACTAGATGACGCTGTTTCATTGAACTTTATGGAACATTGCCCAGAGGGAAAGGTTTCAATTACCAATCATGTGGTCACTGTTGATTGCTGCCTGAAGGAGCTCCATAGCCACTACAGATGTTCAACGCTGTGGGGGAAAGGTGTGAACCATGGGTGTGGTGGTGGTAATGGCCTCTGAACCTCCTGAAGTTGCCCTGCTCTAACCACTACACCGGATTTCATAATGTACAATAATACAGCAGTAGAAACATGGTAGGAAAGATACAGTCTCAGTAGCCAGGCATTATGCCTGAACAGGGAATTCCAACGTATTCCAGGGTTGTGGATCCGTGACCATGGCCCAATGCAACCCATGATGCCCCCACATGTCCTGGCCCCATGCTCAGTGTCCCCGTCCCTGCTCATTCCACCCCTGCCCTTCCACATTGAGGAGGAAGGTCTAAAGGGGGCTTCTACGCATGTTTTGGTGAACACAGAGAGAAACCTTACCACGATCGAGAATCCTGATAAAGCAGAGTTTCTGATCACAGGAATATATATATATATATATATGTGTGTGTGTGTGTGTGTGTGTGTGTGTGTGTATGTGTGTGTGTATGTATGCATTGCACATTTACCAAAATGCATGTAGAAGTCCCCTTCAGCCCATTCCACCCAGTGTGGGAAGATCAGGGGTGGAGCAGATTGGGATGTTGGGAATAGAGTCTGCATGCACATCCCTATGTCCCCCTACCTAGGTTGAAATTCACTGTTCAGATGAACATGGCTTTTTGATCATTATATGGCAACTTAAATTTACCTACTCTGTAATCCTATCTGATCAGAATGATTTATGCCTTGAAGAAAGTATTTAACTGAAAGTTCATTCCAGCATCAAATTTTAAGTAGAGGGGGAATCCTTGGGTTCCAGCCTAGAGGCCCAGTCTCTGTCATCTTCATTTGGGTCACAGGTATGCAATTATTTGGGATAGGGCTTCCAGTATCTTTGTATCTGCTGATAGTGTAGAATATGTAATCAGACTTCTTTAATAAACCCTGCAGCAGATATTGATGCACTATAGAGCAATCTAGGAGCACTCCCCTCATGAAACACATTGAGTCATGAAATATTCCAGGAAGGAAATAATATGTTGATGAAAGATTTCTGTTGTCAAATCTAGAGATCTTAGAGAATAAAATATCAGTGAATTAACTAGGAAAAACTGCTGCCGCAACCCGCGTACAAAGGCTTGTTTAAACCTTTCGCAATCCTCTTCCTCATTCGTTTCATAGTCACCCTCCCCAGTGGTTCTTATTAGCATATCAAGAATTCTGTTCTAGTTCCACCATTGGTAGAGAGCTGTGGTAACAGTATTTGACTGAGCTACAAGTTGCTATGGTAACCATGTTATATGGCTATTTTGTGTCAGTATCTGAACTATAAACGGCTTCGAAACCTTAATTGGAACGTCCTTCTTTCCTGTATTCCTAGTACAGCATCCTTGAATTTGGCCCTAGGGCCAATTTCGACACCTTGTGGAATGGGTGGGGGTGAGGTGGGTACCCTCACAAACCCTATATATGACTCCAGAATGGAAGTAACACCGAAATTAATTTTTTTCCCTTGCCAGTTGTATAACCTTAATTTTCCTAACATCAATACCAAGGAATTATTTACACAACATGGACACTTGATAGATCAGTTGTCTGTCTGATAAACCGCAGCACTCATGCATATATTCTAGTTTTCAGTCTGAATCCCCAATGAAAAAGTGATGTTTTCTGTTCCATCCCAACCTACCTACCCTGGTTAGGCGATGAAACAACAATCTCAGCAGCATTAGGAAAAGAATATGGGGGGAGGGAGAGAGCAAAGTAGGATCTGAAGATGGTGCCCTTAGGAAATGGTGCTGCATGTAATTTAGGGTGGTGGCGGGTAGGGAGAGAGCATCCCCCCTTACAGCACCGTCTTTTATTCAGTGCTTTTAATCAGTTTTATATTTTGTGTTTAATGCCGTTCCCCGCCTCGATCCGTTGGGAGAGGCGGGTAATAAATAAATATATGATGATGATGATGATGATGATGATGAACTGTTGTGCTAAATGCGTCCATAATAATGGGTATGTGATGGTGACAAGTAAGCTCATCCTATGGAAATTAGTTCTCAAACGCATTTTCAAAAAAGAAATATTTTCGTTCAGAGAGATGTTATGAAAGACACTGGAAGCCAAGCAGCATGCTAAAGTCAACCGGATACAACCAATCCTCTGCGGAGAGAGGGCATGACCACAGTGTTGCTGGCTACAGTCAGCAAGAGGGGAGGGTGAGCTGTGGGAACAGTGAAATGGGAGTTACCTCCCTTGGATGCCTTGAAGAGCAGGTTCATCTTGCTCCAATCAGCCAGTAGTGCTTTGCTGGCATAGGCATCTGCTAAGGTCTGCCAATAAAGCTGCTCTTAAAGCTACAGGAGCAAGAGCCTGTTAAAACAAATGTTTGGGAACCTTGTCTGCTGTAATCAGAAACATCTAGTTGCATGAATGGGTTTTTCTTGAGTGAATTTCTGGTTCATTATGGACCATATCATTAATTGAGGATGAACTAATTTAGACTATCCTTCCATAAAGTCCCTAGTCACCACTCTTTAACCATCCTTTTAAAGAGTAGAAAGATTGGGGGGGGGGGGGGTGATGATTGGTACCAGAATATTTGGAAGACAGCTGTGCTTTTTAAGGATCCTCCCAATTGAGCAACTGAAGGTGCTTCTGTAGTGTACTATAAGCAACATGCAGAATTGTAATTGCCTTTTCACACTTTTTGCATGTAGTGTTTTTTCGGTGTGTGGACGTCTCACTAGGTTCCATCCACACTAGCGGGTGTGACATAACTATGTAGGCAGGGAAGGGACAATTTGAGCATTAAAAAAATAATTTCAATAATGTTAAAAAGTAGAATAAGCACATAATTTTTAAAAAAGCAAAAATAAATGTAAATAGTAATAAAATTGTGTAGACCAGAAAGGCAGTGTGTTGTTTTCTTTACATCCATTTTTGAAAAAATATACTTGATTAATATTATTATTATTATTATTATTAATTTATTACACTTATATACCGCCCCATAGCCAAAGCTCTCTGGGCGGTTTACAAAAATTAAAAAGATTGAGCATTAAAAAGACAATGGCTAAAATGATGCCGACTGGAAAGGTAAAAGGGAATGTGCATTGATGTCTAGACATGCGGCGATAGCTCACCTGCCAATATGTCACTGCACATGTCAAAACCACACCCCCTTTTATAAAAATGGAATCATAGCACTAAGGAAAGCTGCACCTGCATAGATTGCATTATTGTTTGGTACTTTAAAAAAACACGCAGATTTTAAAAAGGCAGAAGAAATATGGGGAAGGTACAAGAGGGCAACCATCTGATGATAATATTATGTAGACACCCCATAAAGACTGACATGTAGGAACGGAGAGATATAATTTTATTAGCTATTTCAAAGGTTTAGTATACATGGAAATATTGTGAATAACTATGGAATGCAGTTGACTTTAAGGACCACATTTTGCGGGTTCTGGGTTGGTGGTGTCCTGCAAATGAATAATTCTTACCCTGTAGATTTTATTTCAGCACAAGGAAAAATAACCTCAGTTTATCCGAAGTTTTTGTGAAAATGAACTTTCGAACAGAATTCCTCCTAACGCTACATGTTGCCATCTGGTTCATCTTTGCAGTCAAATATTCCATCTTTACCTCTTTGCTAAATGAATTGGCACAATCTTACACATGTTTAGACATGCTGACTGGGGAATACTGGGAATCATAGGACTTTTTTCTGTCGAAACATGCAGAGGATTGCACCCTTAATTGTGAATGTTTTGTAGGATTACTTTAGAGTAGTCAAATATTCTTTCTAGTGGCGATGTCAATAGAGTGCCTTAGGAAGCCATGCTTATTCTGAAAGCGAACAAGTTGGTGTTACTTTTGAGCAAATTGTTTTCTCATACCACTTCTTAAAACAACTTGAAAGCCAGCTTCTTCCCATTCGTTTAATTCTAAAAATGACTGTACTCGGCAGCACAAGATATTTTTGGCAGAATGTAAATGCGTTTTCATGGTTGACTTCGGTGCCGATTAGTTTCCTAATCCTGGCTACCATTCGTGGTCTAGTCTTCTGTGAGGTGAATTGAAATCAGCTTGGCACTATCTGGTCAATGTCTTGGCAGAAATGAAAATGGTGTCCTGAATTGGAACGAATGCTATTCCTGTACCAGCTTCAATTACTGACCAGATTACAAATTGCCCCTTGAGTGCTGACCTGGACACAAATAGCCCTGGGCCATCAAAACTAGGCAGTTCTAATGTACTGGTGACACAGTGTTAGGAGGCAATTCTCATTTGCTTGGGTTCAAGATTTTTGATGACAGGCTGCCCTTTTCATTGCCAACACTTCCACAGGAAAATAGAGTTATTGCTGCTGCTTTACTGTTTGCTTACAAAACTTGCCTGTTGCCTAGCAATTCGAATGGGGGTAAAAGCAGCAGCAGCAAGAACATAATACAGGTGACTCAGTGGAATGTGGAAATTGCCCTGCCATTGGACTGGAAATAACCTCAAAGGGTGTGTTGGTACATGCCCACAAAGAATTCTAGATTCAGGTCAAATATTCATTCTGGAACTAGACTTGTTGATCGACAATAAAATATATTGGGTTGAACCCAGACTTCTGAATCTAGCCATATTTGGAGTAGAATATAGGTTGAAAGAAAATTATGTATACCTAAAATTAGAACGTAATGTTAATATCAATACTAATACTGAATGCAATTGATGAGCAGTTGGAATGCTAATGCATTTTGTTATAATTCTTGATATGCATCATTTTCCTTCAACCTATTCTGTTTTGGTGATTGTAAGTGGTTACAGACAGAACTGGTGTATTGGCCATTGTTTTGAAAATAAAAACAGCCCTAAAAAGCATTTTGAATGTACTACAGTGCTGGAGGCTTTTTGATGCATCATATTTACAAGTTGTTTTGTTCCTGAAATCCCAGTCTAATATCATAATTTTGACATTGTGCCAGTGTAGGCACTGGTATCTTCAACACTTGCTATAACTTCAGCTTTCTGAGGATTAAGCCATTGAAGTCTTATCAGCTGTTTTTGTGACTGAAATCATATTTAAATATTCTTTGGAGGAGCAGTTTTTTATTTTGTTGTTTTACATTGAACCATATTGATGGTGATTTGATTGTTGGCAACTCAATCAGCATTAACTTCTAGCCATGCAAAAGAGAGATTGATTGATTGATTAAACAAAACAGAAAGGTTCAGTGGCGGCACCAGAAAAAAAATTCAGGGGGACACAGCAGGGGCAAAGTATATTCTAGGTGGGCAGGCTATGTCCCACATGTTAAGATCTCTGAAAGAAAAATAACAGCATATCTCACATTAAAACTGCCATCCTAACCATATATTCTGAAAAACATCATATAATGATTAATTTAGATTTGTTTAATATAGCATGTATTAGCCAAATTCAAATTACCATAAGGAAAAAAGGCTTTCAAACAAGATAGAGTCACTACAAATGCATTTCCTTGACATACAGATTAGACAGGCAGAACACTTTCTTTAGAAAACAGTTATTTCTGAACCAGTGCAGGCAGAACCAGGAAGGTAGACTTTTGGTGTAAGGAAAGAGCAAACGGAGACACCTGGGCCCTGTACACCTAGGAAACCCAATGCATATGAGGTTGTAGTCTAAAAATCCAAAATATGAAATTTTTGAAGATGAAGCTCCGATGAAATTCGATGTTTTTTATTGCAATTCATCACCTTTGTAATATGGAATAAAAGAAATAAGAGTCATTGAATATGGTGGGATTAATTGATGAGTAAACATTCATAGGCTTGCACTGTGAGTAAATTCTCCCCACCCCCCATTCCTGTCCTAATTCTCTGAGGAGAAAAGACGGGGAGAAGGTACAGATTAATTCTTTTCTCCCCCTCTCATTTTTCCTGGTCTACTGTCCTGAGAAAAAAAGGAAGAGGTCCATGTAATAAGAAGATTAATTCTTCCAAGGGTGTTCTAGCTGGCTCTGGCTGCTGGTGCCGGAGTATAGGTTGGAGAACTGCCAAAAATAAGTTTAGGCATCAGGGATTTTAAGTGTGATGCAGTTATGAGTGCCCCACCCCAAACCTCAGTTACCTAACCCTAATTGCTGGGACAGAAAGTGGTTTCATTGGAGGCAGAGCCAAGGGGATCACCCCCCTCCCAAAAACCTCTCCAGAATAACATAGAGAAAGAAGTTTGTGGCAGAGCCCACTTATTGAAGCAAAGGTTGGTGAGAAAGGAAGAATCCCATTTCACACACAGGCAAACTGGCAGCAGGCAAATAAGAGTCCATAACTGCAAGATAGAGAGAGTTTGGGTTACATAATTGCAGCACACTAAGTTCCCAGAGCCAGCAAGCCTTTTTTAAAGTGTCTTTTTAAAAAGAAACACAAAAAACCACCCCAATTTATCCAGGGTATGTCACAACACTAGAGATGTGACGGCCCGGAAAAAAACAGAAAAATTTGGGGAAAAAACTTTCCTCTCCTTTTCCCCCCAAATTTCCCTTTTTTTCCTGTTTTTTTCAGAAAAAAACAGAAATTTTCAGAGGAAAAGGGGAAAAACAGTTTCTCCCGAATTTTTCTGGGCCTTCACATCTCTACACAACACAGAGAAAGGCATTTATAGCCAAGCCCACTTCTCCAAGATTTAAATTAAAGGGAGATGAGAGACCAGGAAACCCACTTCACGCATAGGCAAACTGAGGCAGCAGGAAAATAAGAGCCGATGGCTGTTAGTGAGTGGGTTTGGGTTACATAATCCCAGGTTTAAGAAAGAAAAAAAGTGTGCCCCATAAAACAGGAGGAATTTAGCCATTTTGTTATAGAAAAGGATAATGCATATTTTTAATTAAAATTTAAAAATCAGTATCTGTCATCTGGTACAGAGTTTTCCCATGGAAAACTTGGCTGGCTCACTGTTGTGATTATTTAATTGAGACTGCAATGCAGTTACATGTGACTGAAGGAGGGGCACTATATATACATTTGGGGTACTAATCATTACTATACTTACTATTGTCTTTAAATATGGTTAAACATCCCACAGTTATCTTGCTATTCTATTTCTTCAATTCCTTTTCTCAGCCCTTCTTTTTCAGGCTGAATCTTATGCATATTTACCTCAGAGTAAGTCCTATTGATCTTGGTGGGGCTTTCTTCTGAGTAGATTTAGAATTGTGCTGCAGCTCTGTTTTTAGGGTGACACAAGATACACACATACCATGTTTACCAAAATAAAGACTTGCTGGTTACTACTTCATACCTGCTTGAAAAAAAGGGGACTGGACACCCTAAAATACACAAGGGCAGATAGGAATTGTTTTAGCAAGCATTCTGAAAAAAAAGTGCTGCGGAATCCTCCTTCTCTCTTCATCCCTGCCTGAATTCTCCTTAGCCAGCAGGTCTTCTCTCCCTCCCACCTTCCTTTTCTCTCCCGATCCTGCTGGAGTCCAGTTGGGGGGGGGGGTGGATGAGGAGAGAACACACACAGACACACAGCGGCTGAGTTCGGACGACACGTTAGGCAACGGAGGAGTTAATTACGCACTCACCGTGCGTTATTTTGCTGGTGCTCTCCACACAACATGTTGCCCCTCCCCCTGCCACGCGGCTGAAAGTCCCGGTGTCCTTCTGGGCTGCTGCGTCTCCCCCCTCCCTCAGTCCTCCTGCCATATCCCATCATGCACCGCAAGTTCTGCTGGCTGTATAGGAGCATCTGGGGGATTTCGGCTGCTCTGGCCGGCGAACTCTGTGACCGAGTGGAATAATACACGGAGAGATGGGGGTTCCCTCCACACGACACTTTAAACAACGGATTTCGGGATAAACAACTGAGCAGCCCATTATTTTTCTCCATTGTTTAATTGCCCGAAATAGCATACCGTCAGTTGTGTGTGCGTTGTGTGTTGCCCTCCACATGACACAATAAGCAACACAACTGACGGTTGCCTCTTCCCCCCTCTATTGATTATCGTGTCATCCGAACCAGGCCAGCGTCTCTCTCTTTCTCCCAAACCTCACAGTATCTGCAGTGCTGAGCAGGAGAGGAGGGCAGCAGCTCAGGAGGGGAGATGGCCCCAATCTGCAGCTCCTGAGGAGGGAAGGGAACCTGTGGATAAGTTGCAGCAACGAAAACAATCCTGCTCCCCACCCAGCCAGCCAGCCTATCGTTCTTCTTGGCAGCCGCTCTGCTGCCTGCACTCCTCCACCTGCTCCTTCCTCCCCGCAGCGTGGCTGCTGTTCCCGCCTCGCGCAGAAACTAGCGTGACTGAGTGAGTGAAGCAAGAGAGCAAGTGGGCAGCAGCGGCTCCAGCGAGAAAGAAGCCATGGCCCCTCCTGGGCAAGGGCAGGGTGGGGAGAGCAGCTGAATTCGCAGCTCTTCCTGCTCCGCATGCGGGCACTTCCCCCTGCTTAATGGTGGGGCCGGCTTTGTCTGCCAGCAACTGGGGTGGCAAGCTCTTTGTGGGGGCGCTTGCCCCCCTGCCGCCGCCACTGGAAAGGTTGGAAAGTGATAGTATTTCATCTCGAGTGCCTGGGTTAGACATCAAAATGCTAATGGATTACTGATCTTAGAAATGGTAAGGGTTTGGGACCACAATACCTGATGGAACGCCTTTCCTGACATTAACCTACCCGTACACTATGCTCAACATCAAAGGTCCTCCTCCGAGTGCCTACTCCGAGGGAAGCTTGGAGGACGGCAACAAGGGAGAGGGCCTTCTCTGTTGGGGCCCCCCAATTATGGAATGATCTCCCCGAGGAGGCCCGCCTGGTGCCAACACTGTTATCTTTTCGGTGCCAGGTCAAAACTTTTCTTTTCTCCCAGGCATTTTAACAGCTTCAGTTGAGGTTTTAACTGACTTTGTGACCAGGCTTAACAGTTTAAAATGTTTTAAATGTCAGTTGTTTTATGGTTATGGTTTTAAATTTTGTATATTGTCTTTTTAGTGTTCAATCTTTTAATTTTTGTAAACCGCCCAGAGAGCTTTGGCTATGGGGTGGTATATAAATGTAATAAATAATAATAATAAAAATAAAAATAAAAAGATTAAAAACTCCTTGTTCAGTGCATCCTCAATATCTGATCCAGAGGGCTGGGAAACCTTCAGGAGCAGATTTCTGGGTGGCACAGAGGGCTGCAGTGGGGAGAAAAAGCTCCCTTGTGTTACCGGACTTCTGTTAGTTCAATGTTGGATTCTATACTGTACATCTATCTACATATATACTTTGTCTCCCCCATCTCTGGCTGTTCTTAATATATTAAATTGCACAAAGTGCTTTTGCGCGAAGGATTTAATTTGCATTTTCAGTGTAGTCTAGTGAAGTTTGGGGAAAAGGTTTTCTTTTTATATCTCACATGTCCAGGACCCCACTGAATAAACCTGGCTGTATCTTAATTCTATATTTAGATACTTGCTACTGATCTGATGGAATCAGGACCCAGTATAACCTTCTTCTTGCAGGCAGCCTGATCTGTCCCTTACAATGCCATTTTTTAAAATAGGCTCTTGAGACTCAGGACTCAACAACGTAACCCTGTCCTCTCAAAGTATTAACCTTGGGGTTAGCTCTTATGGGGAATTATATGAATAAAAATACAGTCAAGCTATGAGAGAACTCATAGCCCTTTTTGTTCCTTTTTATCCATCACTAGCAGTTGAGATCATTTCTTTTAAAATTGATCCATACTTTTGTAACTTGTGAAAAATGCTTAATGGGTACCTCTTGCAAAATTAAAATGAAAAACAAAAGGTGGAGTTTAGGAATGGCTAGCCACACTTCTCGAGGCAGCCGTTTTGTTGTGGGGCCCACAACTGTGTTAATTTAAAATAAAAAATGGGAGGGAAAGAGCGCTTTGGTGGGCATCAAGAACGGTGTCCAAGGGTATATTGGTTCCTGTAGGTGTCGCGTTGCCTATTCCTGACCTGAACTATAACTATGCCAAGATTCATCTTTCTGTCTTGTCTGGAAGATCATTACAGTTTGTCTCTCTAATCTGGGTAAGCTGTATGAGTAAGACAAGCATACAACTATTACGTGAACTAAATCTATTTTATCTGTTTTGTAGGCAGATATGTCCAGCAAAACCCAGTGAATCAGATGCAAACAGTAGCAGAACTGTGACTGCAGAGAAAATTGGAAGGTAGTGCCTACTAACTTTATATTTTTCTGATGTCATTACAGAATGAGAACTAATATGAAGTCCTAAATATTTCACATAGGGTTATTCTGAGGATAAAATGGGATAACCTTGTGTGTGCTGCCCAGAATACTTTTTGTTTAGAGCAGGCCTATACAACACGGCTCACCAAGCTAAATGCAGCCCTCTAGCCATGTATAACAGCTCAGTAAGGGTTTGATAAGCAACATTTGCTTGCTTATTTATTTGTTGATGGTCCAGAAGTACAAAAGCAGGGGGAATGTGCAGTTGGTCATTTTGTAAGCTGCCATACATGTCTGGTGAGTTCTTTTAACCCTGGGGGATCCAAATTGTGCAGACCCTGGGACAGAGTCCTGGACTTGTTTAGGGAGTCCTGAGTCCAGGAGACCCAGAATCAAATTCCCACTTGGCTATGAAATTAAGTGTGAGGCCTTGGCGAGCCACTATCTCTCACCCTAACCAGTCACATAGGGTTGTTGTAGATATAGAAAGAGATACACTCAAATATGCTGTCCTGATATCCGTAGTGGAAGGATGCAATCACACAAGGAAGTCCTTATTTATGCAGGACATTATGAAGCTAAATGTTTCACCTGATTACCATTTTCCTTTGTCAAAAAATCAAATCTAACCTAACTATAAATTGCCATAAATACACTGGAATCCCAACTATAAAGATTTTACGTGGTTTATTTGCTCTGAATATCAAATGTATAATTCTAGCTAACTGACCATTAAAATATCGTTATCTTTCCTTCCACTGATTTTGCTTCATCACTAAAGAAGCCAAGACCTGGATAATCTCATTGAGGTCAAAGCCACAGGTGATAAAAGTGACAAAGGGTAGGTCTCAGAAGACTCTTTTACATAATTCTTTCCAAATATTAAGCTTTGGTTGGGTTGTGCTCCTGGTGGGGAAAATGGGGATGGAAACAAGGATGGAAGCTACACAAAAATGGTTTTAAACTTGCTACAACTTTATACCAAGTCAAAGATCCTGGATGATTTGGCAGCCTACCTGTTGGCAGAAGAACCTCAGCCCATCTGCTGGGAGAACTTGAGTAGCGGGAGCACCAAAGATATCAGATGCCGTGAACCATATGTGGCAACCTATGAATGCTCACTCAGGGAGGGATTGTAGATGTTAAGCCATGTCCAGAAGTGAGCTGGCCTGTAATCCCCATCTCCCAAGAGACTTTAAGGTGGTCCCTCAAAGGTGGTTTGCAGCAGCGGCATCCCTTGATTCTTTCTTTATTTGCAATATTTATATACCACTCCATATCTAAAATAGATTCCAGAGTGTTGCACATAAGAATTAAATAGTAAAAAGAAAGAAGATTAAAAACAGCAAACCCAAAGTTGTTCAATTTAAAACAAAGGACCAATAAAAATAATGGCTGGTCGTTTGAGGAATGCTTCCTGGAAAAGAGTTGTTTTCAGGAGGTGCTGGAAGCAGCCTAGTGTTGGCGCCTTCCTGACCTCCAGGGGCAAGGAGTTCCAAAGAGAAGGGGCCACCATACTAAGGGCTCTCCTCCTGGTGGACTCCAATCGGGCCAAAGGTCCATGTGAAACCACCAGGAGCATGTCCTCCAATGATCTTAGTGACCCAGTAGGTTGGTAAGGGAGAAGGCACTCTCTCAGGTATCCTGGTCCCAAGCTGTTTAGAGCTTTGTACACTAGTACCAAGACCTTAAACCTGGCATAGTAGCCAATAGGCAACCAGTGCAGCTCCCTCAACAGAGGAGTTACATGCTAAAAAGGGACAGCTAGTGTGTTCTGCACTAGGTCCAGCTTCGGGAGCAGTCTTAAGGGCAGCTCCACATAGAGCACATTGCAATACTCCAGGATTGAGGTCACTAATGCCTGTACTACTATGGCCACACTATCCCTGTCCAGAAGATTATGGTCAGTACACAACTGCCTAATACCAAGTACCACAGCAGGGAGGCAGCTTGGTTAACCTAACTCCACTGCAAACCACATGGAAGTTGCAGCAGCTCCTTCAGCCCACATTGAATACCCCTCAGCCAAATCCTATTGCCCTTGTTTTAAAGGTGGATACCAGCCTGCCTCTAGAGATTGATGACCTTGTGGGAAATATATGTCCTGGGCTCTGCAGAAGAAGGAAGGCAGAAATTATATAATACTGTGCTTACTTATGCAGGACAGTCTGAAGTTCCCCGTTCTGACTGTGGCATTTTGTTTTTGTCAAAAATTAAATCAAACGTAATTATAAATTGCCATGAATACAATCGAACTTCAGCTATAGAGATTTCATGTCGTTTATTTCTTTTGAATCATTCTAGCTGTTCACTGAAATATCTCTGTACTTCCTTCCATTGATTTTGTTTCATTTCTAAAGAAGCCCAAAGCTGGACAACCTCATCAAAGTCAAAGCCACCAGTGATAAACCTGACAAGGGGTAAGTCTCAGAAGGCTTTTACTCATGTTTTAAATGATTTACTTAGTTTAATTTAAAAGAAATGGCCCTCCAGGTGGCTAACAAGAAAATGCAGACTAAAGACAAAATCTTTATTAAAACTGAACATAAAAACAAAATACATTAAAAATAATTACATTAAAAACAAAAACAAAAAACATTGAACACAATTAAAAATACAACAATACAATAAATCATCAGCACCCAACTGCCCTTTGACTTCATTTATTTTAAGAGATGAAAGTGTGGAGAGGGCAGGGGGCCAAAATGCCAAGAATGATTTCATTTCCAGTTTCATCATTTAGAAGGAAAACACTGGATCAAGAATGGCAGAATGATACGAAATTCCAACAATACTCTCCAACCCCATTGCTTTGCTCCCAGAGTCTATAGTATGGTATAAAGTTGGCTTACTAGCCTTCTTCCCTACCAAGTGTCCTCACTGTGCATGGAATATCACCCCTGCACTGACTGATATTTCTGCATCCATGTAAATGTGGTATCACCCTGCCCTTGCGGGGACAGTCCAGTCCCAATGGAGGTTTGTTCTACAATAGATACATTTTCAGAGTATGCAACACAACTGGGATAGAGCAGTTATTGATTCTAAAAACAGTTCCAGTCCCCTCTTGTTATGCTTTCTTACTTATGCAAAATTGCATCGGTGTTAGGAAGGTGGGAGCGAACCCATAGCCTTTAGGACAAGGGTGGCAGAATCTCAGGTAGGGGGCCAAATCCAGCCTGCCTGGGATCCCAGTCTGGCCCTCCGGGGTTTCCAAGATGGCCACGCGCCTTTTCCTCTCCCCCAGCGACCAATCATTTGATGGTTTCCTGGCTTTTGTGCAGCTTGTCCCTGTTTTAAAAGGTTGAAATGCTCTCCTAAGGCTTAGTTACTAGCAGTAACAAAAAATATGCTGGCTCTGCCCCTTTTGTCCTCAGCCCCGCCCACCACCAGAATGTGACCCCTGAGAGCTTCTCTGAAATGGAGAATGCACCTTTGCTTTAAGATGTGGTGCTAGGGACTGGTGGTGGCTCCTCCCCTTCTGCCTCTGTATGATCTAACAATGCTAAGGTATACCACCAATAAACTCCTTTTTGTTTATTTGTTTCATCTTTAAAGACACCAAGACCTTGATGATCTCATCAAAGTGAATCGCACATCTAATTGGCATGACAAGGGGTGAGTTTTGCAGCCAAGGCAGTCACACATCTACATTACAGATTTAATCTACTTGTGAAAACAGTGGCATTTCCATTCCCCTACCCTCCCCCCCCCAAAAAAAACCCTTGTGAATGTTACATTCCTAAGAGCACTAAGGCAATTCCTAATTCCTTCTTGGAATTACAATTTTATAGTTCCATAGCAAGGATCTGTAACAGTGAGATACTGTTTTAAATTTGTAGTATAAACACAAAGTTACTTTTGTACTCCCCAATACTGTATAACTATACAAATTCAAAGGCAGAAGCTGGATCTGAAATACTGTATAGTGCTCTCTTCTTATATTGAGGAGATCTCATATTTGCAGGTGTAAGGAATGGACAGTAGAAGTTATAGCTAGGGATGGCCATTGTGGGGAAAACCGGTCCTGTTTGCTGGATTTCCCCAACCCCGCAGTGGGGGGGGGGGTGTTCCTGAAATCCAGGAACTTTCGGGTGGTTCCCCCCCCCCCCGTAAAACACATCATTTATGCAATTCGCAGCCGCAATTTTCATAAGTTATGCAATATTCACCTGTAATTTGCATAACCTGCGCATATTGTGGCCATAAATATGCCTAATGTCCAGCCACAATTTGTACAAATTAGACATATTTACAGCTGCAATTCATTCAAATTATGGCCGAAAATTGCATAACTTAAACAAATTGTAAATGACTTACTCTTTTTTTTTTTTTTTTTTACGGAAACACACACACTCCGGCAAAGATCCACACAGGTCGAGTTGGGCCATCTTGTGGAAAAGCAAGCCACAGTCCAGGGAGCTGAGTTGTTAATAGCTCGTCAGACTTGACCCCTGAGACAGATTTCTCCAACATCCCTAGTTATAGGACTGGTCTGCCTTGTACATTGTCAAATTGTATTTTTACTTGTGACAAGTAGCGGACTGTAGTTAAGTACACATTGGGGAAACTTTTTGTAGGAGAATATTACAGACCTTTATTTCTCTAAACTCGTTTCACTCAGTTAAGATCAGCTTGCGGGATCTAGGACACTGAAATCCACTTGGTGCAAAAGAAATTAAAGGCGCAATCCTAGGCATGTTTAGACAAGAAAAAAGGCTGACAACACCCAGCATGCCCCAGCCAGTGAAGAGAATACCTTGTAATAACGCAAGAGTTTTCTAAAGCTTGAAACACACTGGATTTTTCAAATAATGTGTTTTTTGCATCTATTATTATGTGTATTTGATGTAGGAACATTGGAATATAGGAAGCTGCCTTGTACTGAGTCAGACCCTTGGTCCATGTAGCCCAATGTTGTCGGCACTGACTGGCAGTGGCTCTCCAGGGTTCCAGGCAGGAGTTTTTCCTGCCCTATCTGGAGGTACCAGGGATCGAACCTGGGACCTTCTGCATGCAAAGCAGGTGCTCTTCCACTGAGTTACAGCCCCTCCCTGGTTTACTCTTCATTTACATCAGTGGTGTGGAACATCCAGCTCATGGGCCTAATAGAGCCATGAGATTCCCCCGATTTTACTCACCTGGGCCAAACCCTCTCCCCTTCCCAGAGCATGATTTTAACCCCCATCACACCGCACTGTAGGGCAAGTTTTAAACATGGGCCCGCTCTGGTCTGTGTTGGTCAGCTGAGGAGTGGGGAGCGCTCAGTTTTCTCTACCATCATGGTGCACTTGACCAAGAGGCTTAAAACTCCCTGTCCAGTGTGCCATGATGGGGATGAAGATGGGGCCCTTTTCACTCCTCACCTGACCAGCATAGATCAGCTAAAGATGTTGTAGCCTTTTGAGCTGAGAAGGTTTTTGTATGTGTGAATGTGGTATGTGTGAATTGTGTGAAGTAATAGGGGTTGAATGGGATCTCTGTGTGTGCATTAATAGTGTGTGTGTGTGTGTGTGTGTGTGTGTGCGAGAGAGAGAGAGAGAGAGAGAGAGAGAGAGGAGTATTCCCTCCCATTTTTTGGGCTCTAGCCATCTCACTGCTGACATGTGCCCCCTAAGAGATTTCCCACGTGGTAATCTGGCCCTCAGCCAGAAAAGGTTCCCCACCCCTGCTTTATGTGCATGGAGGTTGGCATGTCAGCATGTCCCACTGTGTGCTTCTGATGAATGAGATTATTGAACCTGAAAGTTGGTATCATGACAAAACAATTGTACCTCAATCCAATGTTTTGATAATGTGCACTCCAGGTGTGTAAACTCACACTATGGCTCAATTCGGACGACACGATAGTCAATGGTTGGGTAATAATCAACTTTACAGTTGTTCATCTAGGGGGTACTCCCCACACAACATGGTAATAAATGATCAACTGTGGTGTGGATTAGGATCAGCACTGAGTTGACTATGGCAGCATTTGGATAACACGATAGTCAAAACAACTGACAATTGTTTCCCCCACACCAGTTGTTTATTGTGTCGTCCGAATTGAGCCTCTGTCTAGCCGCACTCACATATGCCAAGAGGGCATATCCATAGATTGGTCCCTAGTACTGGATGGAATGATGCAGTAGCTCTGAGTCTTCTTGTAAATGGAACATATTCAGGCAAGACCCATCATTGTGTACATGGTCATGGAACCACAGAATCCTTTGAAAAGAACCCCCCCCCCCCAAGTCAATTAGTCTAACCCCTTGCCAAAAGGGGAGGACATCTCCCCACAAGCTTCCTACAAATCCCTTTGGGCTGGTCTATGTGGCCAATGTTGTCTCTTTGCAGTACTCCCTGAGGATACTATCCTGTGGTGAAAATCTCATGAGCCACAGATGTTGCTGTTCCTTCTCAGGGATAATTCCCATGATCCAGGCACTGAAAATTTCTCTTTCATAATTGCCAAAGAGAAGGGGTGAATATATCTGGAAATCTCTGCTTATTCAAGACATTTCCTCAACAAATGCAGCCCATTACAATGCTCTCAAATAGTATAGAGGCAAAGTGGCCTTTGTGAACCACCTCTTTATGGTGCATTTAGCTGCATTTATGACATCTGTGGATATGCACTAATTTATTCATAGTTCACAATACTACTATGGGCTTCAGCAGAGGCCCCTTTTTCTGAAAGAATAACAACATGGGTGGAAGTCTCTGGCTTGTAGAAACCCTCACACTGTTCCTCCCCCACCCCAGACACCCATACGCAGAGAATGTAATGTTTAAGCCAGACATGGCAAAAGGTACACAGGTTCTCCATTGTACCTTGAAATTCTCTCCCCAGATTGAAAGGGAAAACAGATATTAGAGTCAGGGAGATGTAGAGAAATGTGTTCCAGCCCAGCTCAAATGTTACATTCTGTACATTATAACTAAAGGCTGACCCTCAAATTCTCTCCAGCTATTGCCATGTTTCCTTTTCCCTCGGTAAAAGTAATGCTGACCAGACTGATGGCTGGACCACTGCACTATAGCTCCCGTAGCAGCAATAGGCCTTTTGACCCATTCAGCTAGGACAGAACCAGAAAAGGAGGCATTTAATAGAAAGCTTTAGGATGTGTTAGAAACACACACACACATATACACATGCCACCAAGGCATGGTCAAAACAAGGTTTAGGTGGAGATTGCCAGCAGGATTTTCTGGTTGTAAGACTCTATCTACGTGTGTTCTGAAAAGCCGTAAACACGTTTCGTACAAAACGGCTGAGCTCTCCCCTTAGCATCCTCAGTGCCATTTCTTGTGCCCGTACTGCCCACAACAGTGACTGGTGATGGGTCTGGCATTTGCTTCAGAAATTCCCAAAGGCAGGTGAGAGAATCCATCCCTTTTATGCTTTTGTCTCTATCACTGTGGCACTCTTTGTATTATGATTTTAAATTTGTTTGTATGTGTTTATTTATTTTATAGTATAATTTAGTACCACAAATACATTACTTATTTTATTTACTTGCAATATTTGTACCCTGCCCTTTCTTTATCCCACGTGGGATATCCCACGCTTTCCTCACAACAACCCTATGAAAGGAGAAGACTGCTTTAACCACATTTATCTGAATACAGTATCTCCCTGGTTACCTGGAGTTGTACCCAATATTAGTCTATCTTAATTCCCATTCATTTCAATGGGTCTACTCTAAGTAGGACTAACACGGAATACAAACCCTGCTCTGTCTCTGGAAAGAATGAGTATCCAGTGGGAGATAATATGTTCACACACCAATGTGGTACAACCCATTTCAGTTGTTACTTTCCCACCTTGAAGGCATGTATGCTCCCAAGTCTGGCAGAAAGCCAGTGTGGTGTAGTGGCTAGAGTGTTGGTCTAGACCTCTGGAGGCCTGCATTCTAGTCCCCACTTGGCCATGAAGTTAACTGGGTCACTTTGGACCAGTCACTGACTCTCAGCCTAACCTACTTCACAGGCTTGTTGTGAGGATAAAAACAGAGAGGAGGAGGATCATGTACGCCACCTTGGGCTCTTTGGAGGAAAGTCAGGAGATAAATGTAACAAATAAGACTCTCACTGGGTTACGAATTCTCCCCAGAACATAATGACTGATCAGGCCGAGAGAGAAAAAGAAGCGTAAAAATTTAAACTCGGTCCCATGATGCAAGTTGGGATCACTGAATTGAAAGTCGGAAAAGGTTGAAGATTGCTGAGCTGATTCCTAAGCATGCTTATGCAGAAACAACTAAAGAATACATTTGTTTCTAGAGAGGGTGGGATCAGACTACTTGTGCTGCACTTAGAATATAATTGTGCCTTTAGTTTAAGATTGCTTAGGATTGCAACCTTAAGAAAAATAATAATGACCTGGTTCAGGATTGCACTCCCCTCCTCCCACTCCTGCATCCTCCAGTCACCCCCTCTTTGGAGGGGCAAAGCATGTCTTATCAGCCACAGTGTCAGATTAATCTGAAACTGCGTTTGCCATGAACGTACTACCTCACCATATCTAATAGTAGATTAGGGGAACCTGAGGATGTGTGTAAGATCCTGAAGCCACACAATCCATGCCCTCTACTCGGATAGAAAAAAGGCATCTGAGTCAAGCCACGGTATTGTTTTAGATGCTGGCATTAGAGTCTTCAGAAAGCTTGGTTTTGGTCATGTCACTGAATTAGGAAAATATAAGCAAACTTCATGACAGTGATAATATATTTAAATCTTGGAAGAATAGCACTTTGCTGGAATTATTAGTTATGTAACTTATAAGAATATTCCTACTAAATATAATGTAGAAATATTTGTGAACTACAGATCACATCGTTGTAGTTGAAAAATAGTTGATACATTAAGTTGTACCTGTCATTATTCCCTGCATGTGGTCAATAGTTTCTTCCTTGCAAAGACAATTGTCACCAGCCTGATTTTTGTCTATTTTGTTTTTCTCACAGGGGAAGAAACTTAGATGACCTCATTACTGTGAATGACACTGCACAGAAAAACAGAAGGCAATACTTTTTATTCTCTTTCTTTTGCCCATTGCAAACCTGCCTAAAGTTATGTGTTCCTTGAGCTCAAATATATTCCCCCTCAAATGTGCAGGTTGTGGGCACACAGTGTTGTTACACAAGAAGCTATCCCCATTCACTTCCACACCTGTATCAAAAACACAGGCCCAGAGTTTCCTTCCTCCATAGAAATAAATGGGGGCCTGTTGGGCAGGAACATTTTGTGTGCACATCGTAAAAGACATGGAGCTCTAGACTGGAGTACACGTGCCTGAAAGATTTGCAGCATGAGGGCAGCAGGGTGCCATGCTCTAAACGTGTGTCTCAATCAAGCCTCTTTAAAATGAGTAACAAATGCATGCAACTAACACTTTTTGAACTATACCTGTGATTACTGGAGTGGTCGTAAGCACACTTACCTAGACGGAAATCCCACTGAAAATGCTGGAAGTTTCGTCCGCATAACACATTTAGGATTGGGGTATTAGTTGACTGGAGGGCTGTCTATATGCGGGGAAAGCCCCGCAGTGGCTGTGGATCTGCGCCCCATTTGTTAGACAATGCAGGCGCAGGGTTGCAGCCACCGCAGGGCTTCCCCACGATGCTGCATTTTGAAAAAGTCTGGAATTTACCCCTTCTTTTTCAATGGGAGTGATGTCAACACGGTGTTTCTGCTGTGTAATGCTGCTCCACAGCCAATCCGGGACCAACCCAGGGGTGGAGGCTGGTGGAACGCAACCAATGAGTGGTCGCCTTCCACCAGGAAGAGGGCGGGGGTGGCTTTGGGACCTGGAAGGCCGCCCAGAAACCCCACGCTCCCTCCTCAATGTACTGCAATCATGTGTACTCTTCCTTGGGAATAAGTCCTATTGAATATGGAAGAAGTAACGGGAGTATGCATAGGATCAGCCCATTGGAATATGAAGTAGGAACATCTTGATTTTTTAATAAAGGAGCTATGATTCTTCATTGTAGGTGGTGATTTATATTAATTGTTGAGTGCTTAAAACTGACATAAAATATAAAACACATGCTCTCTCTGAAGAAATCAATGTTGACTTGATCAAATTGGATATTTTTTCTCCATTAAAAAAAAATTCCTAATATCCAGTAAGGCAGTATTTTGGGTCATCAACCTAGGATATTCTCTATCTTTGACAGAAGCCAAGAGCTGGATGATCTCATAGTAATAAAAACATCTACTGTGGATCAAAATAAAAAGCGGTGAGTCTTAAAACGAATATCTATCTATCTATCTATCTATCTATCCATCCATCCATCCATCCATCCATCCATCCATCCATCTATCTATCTATCTATCTATCTATCTATCTGTATTTCTCGGTCTCCAGAACTTTACAAAAATTATGTTCTTTTTTCAGTCACAAGATACACACACACACACACACACACACGCACAAACACACACTGTTACAAGAACTGAAGTGTTAGCAATATTTTCTATAATACATTGTAGCATATTCTCTATCTTTGACAGAAGCCAAGAACTGGATGATCTCATAGAAATACAATCATCTACTGTGGATCAAAATAAAAAGCGGTGAGTCTTAAAATGAATATCTATCTAAAATTATTTCTAGGCCACCAGAATTTTACAAAATTTCTGTTCTTTTTTTCAATCACTATATATATGTTACAAGAATGAAGGTGTTAGCAATATTTTCTATAACTCGTTGAACACATTGTAGCATATTCTCTGTCTTTGACAGAAGCCAAGAACTGGATGATCTCATAGAAATACAATCATCTACAATGGATCAAAATAAAAAGCGGTGGGTCTTAAAATGAATATCTATCTAAAATTATTTCTAGGCCTCCAGAATTTTACAAAATTTCTGTTCTTTTTTTCAATCACTATATATATTTTACAAGAATGAAGGTGTTAAAAATATTTTCTATAACACATTGAACACATTGTAGCATATTCTCTGTCTTTGACAGAAGCCAAGAACTGGATGATCTCATAGAAATACAATCATCTACAATGGATCAAAATAAAAAGCGGTGAGTCTTAAAACTAATTTTTCTCTTTTTCCATCTTTCTCAAATTATTTCAGGGCGGCCTTTGAGAGGGCCTAGAACTTCTGTAGTCCTGACTAATTGCAGTGTGTAACTTCCATTTGACTCTCTGCAAAAAAGTGCACAGGATCATAGGAGAATGGCCATAGCTCAGTGGTAGGGCGCATCCTTTGTATGCAGAAGGTCCCCTGGCATCTCCAGGTAGTAGAAATCCCTGTCTGAAATTTACAAAAATTAGTTTCATTTTTTTCAATCTATATCTCTCTACCTATCTATCTACCTAACTCTATATCTATATATGTTACAAGAATGAAGGTGTTAACAATATTTTCTATAACACATCTTAACGTATTCACTATCTTTGACAGAAGCCGAGAGCTGGATAATCTCATAGAAATACAATCATCTATAATGGATCAAAATAAAAAACGGTGAGTCTTAAAACTAATTGCTCTCTCTCTCTCTCTCATTATTTTTGTGCCTCTTTTAAGAGAGCCTTCAGCTACTGTAGTCTTGGACTGCTTGCAGTGCATAAGTCCCATTGGACTCCCTGCAAAAAAGTGCACAGGATCATAAGAGAAGGGCTGTAGCTCAATGATAGAACACATGCTTTTTAAGGAGAAGGTCCCCTGGCATCTCCAGGTAGGAGAAACCTCTGTCTGAAACCCTGCAGAAGCCACTATGTAGCTCTCCAGCAGTTTTGTATATTTCATCTTATTTACAAAAATTCTGTTCCTTTTTTCAATCATATTCATATGCACACACACACACACTATTACAAGAACTGAGGTATTTGCAATATTTTCTATAATACATGCTAGCATATGCTCTATCTTCAACAGAAGCCAAGACCTGGATGATCTCATAGTAACACAATCAACTGCTGTGGATCAAAATAAAAAATGGTGAGTCTTACAACTAATTTCTTACTGCTTCTGTGGTACTTGACTCTTTGGAGTGCTTAAGTCCCATTGAGCACCCTGCAAAAAAAGTGCTAAAAATTTATTCTGCATCCCACTCTCTGCTCCTTGGGTGGCAATGTGCATGCGCAGCTCTCATGCAGATGGGGTAGGAGCGCAGGTGGGGGAAGGAGGTTAGTGGCAGCAGAAACCCATGGACAGTACAGTGCTCATGTCGGGGAGCAGATGTTCGGAATGCGTGAGAGACTGGATTGTCCCCTAGATTTTGCAAGTATATTACTCTTGCTAAAGCAGGCAATGCCGGTGTCCATTAGGAATGTATGTACAAGCAAAATTCTTGCTCATCGAAGGTCTCCGAATTCCATCTCTAAGCTCATTCTGCTTCGGGTTCTTATCAGATTGTGATCTTTGTTTTGTTCTTTTCGCATGAAAAATTGTGCATCTTTTCCTGTGTATTTTTCCAAATGTACCCATCGGTTGTGCACATCGTGAAATGTATGCATTCATCTCCCATTGATTAAAGCAGGTTTGTGCACATTTTTAAAATGTCTATTTTTCAAATGTATGTGTGGTGTTGAGCTCATTTTTGGGACCTGCGAATCACATTGCAAGCTCACAAAGCTTAGACTGCAGATTGCCTGCGAGTCTCTGTCAACCCCAACCTGTTTCCCTCCTTTTGCTCCCTCTGCTTCCTTAAGATCAGCTAGACCTGTTAGACCACTGGCTGTTTTAAAGAATGAGGCCTTTGGGGGAACACATGCAGCAGTAAAATCTCTGTGACTCCAAAGTCACCCCAAGCAAGGGTAGGGTTGTAGCCAAAGCTTGTGTGTGAAGAATGGGCTCCGTTCTCTGCTCTCCGAGCAGCCTCATTTCATTAGACTGAAGGAACACTGGAGACGCCTAGTTCAGGGTACATGCTCTGCATATAAAATGGTGGCTGGCACTGAGGGCCATTCATTTAGTAGAACTTTAAGACTTTGGCACAAACACAACAGACATTCAAAATAAAGGCTAACTAGCCAGCGTGACAATTTGTGATGAACACATTCTCAATGGGAATATTCCCATAAGAGATGTTCCCTTTCCCTTTTAATATTTTACTTCCCCCCTCCCTATTTATGTAGCATAAGAAAAGAGCAGTAATT
This sequence comes from Anniella stebbinsi, assembly GCA_029215795.1. Taxonomy (NCBI): domain Eukaryota; kingdom Metazoa; phylum Chordata; class Lepidosauria; order Squamata; family Anniellidae; genus Anniella; species Anniella stebbinsi. Next base: position 162,875,732 of record JARDYH010000001.1, on the reverse strand, counting down.
AAAATATCATGATTAGACTTCTTTTTCTTACTCTGGCTCTTTCCTCCTTAGGGTACCTGAACAAAGTTCTGAATCTGCCAATATTCCAGGCAATCAATCAGGCACAAACAATTCATACCAGGTCACCAGAGGATCCAGGTACAGGACTCGTAAATCAATAAATACACTATTTACTTTTTCCTCTAGCTGCAAAATGCTGCCTCTGGTGTAAACACTCACCAAACGGGGATAGCTTAAAGAAATTGAATTTTCCCAGTTCTGCAATTCCGTGTGTACAGGAGTTCTAATGCACACATGGAACTGTCTCGCCTGTAAATATCCCCCATTCATTGCAGAGAAATGAACAGGTCTGTAGGTCTACATGTATAAAGGAATGCACACACAAAGCTGCTCCTTCTGTTTTAAAAATCAGGGTGCCTGCTTGTGCAGGGGCTCCACGTGCCCATTGGGCTGCGGCTTTTCAAAAACTCTTTTTACCACAGTTCACAAAGATGCAGAGAGCTGAAAGAGAACAGGCCACATTAAGGGTACTCCTTCATTTCTGGGCCCACCAATGATAGGGCCCTGAAGTTGCACAGCTCAAGGACCAAAGGACTTCATAGAATAGTAGAGTTGGAAGGGCCCTGTAAGGCCATTGAGTCCAACCCCCTGTTCAATGCAGAAATCCACCTTAAAACATACCTGATGGATGGCTGTCCAGCTGCAACAATGGGACCTTCCTAGGTAATTGGTCCCATTGGCATTCCTGATGTCCAGCCAGAATTGGGCTTCCTGTGACTTGATCCCATTATTCTGTGTCCTGCATTCTGGGATGACCGAGAAGAGATCCTGGCCCTCCTCTGTGTGACAACCTTTCAAGTACTTGAAGAGTGATATCATATCTCCCCTCAGTCTTCTCTTCTCCAGGCTAAACATACCCAGTTCTTTCAGTCCTCATAGGGCTTTGTTTCCAGATCCCTGATCAACCTCATTGCCCTCCGCTGAAACCCCTCCAGCTTGTCTGCATCCTTCTTGAAGTGTGGTGCCCAGAACTGGACGCAATACTCAAGATGAGGTCTAACCAATGCTGAACAGAGGGGAACCAGTATCTCGCATAATTTGGAAAATATACTTCTATTAATGCAGCCCAAGGGTGCCTCTACAAGAGCGATATAAAGCTCTTTCAAGCCGCATTACAGATTTTACCTCTACAAGAGCGGAGCGCAAATTGGGGGTTGAGGCACTTTTTATCTCTGCTTATGCGCATTATCAAATGCGTGTTAAATAGCGACTTAAAATTTACAGCAGGAGTTAAAGCGCCTTATGGCCATGTAAACATGTGATTCTCTGCATGTAAACAACTTTAAAGCTTGTTTCATACAGCCCGTAATGTTCTTCACCACCTCTCGTGAATAGGTATTAGGAGTAAATGCGCTTATCCGTAAATGCGCATAATCAGGCTACCGGGCGTAAAAGCGAAATCTTGTAGAGGGGACCCAAAATAGCATTTGCTCTTTTTACAGCCACATCACACTGTTGGCTCATATTCAGCTTGTGATCTACAACAATTCCAAGATCCTTCTCGCTTGTATTGATTAGCCAAGCATCCCCCATCTTGTAACTGTGCATTTGGTTTCTTTTTCCTAGGTGTAGAACTTGGCATTTATACCTATTAAATTTCATTCTGTTGTTTTCAGCCCAGCGCTCCAGCCTTCATGTGTACACTAGTTCTAACCCACAGATCTGTTCCACATATAAGCCCTATTCGGCCATTCAGGTACTGGGTATAATTCAACAGATGAGGAGCGTGGTAGCCCTGCTCTTCTCAGTTGTTGCACTGGTCACCCTCTACACATTGAGGCTTTGTGAAAAGGAGAGCTTCCGGTATCCATGAAGGCTCTCCATGCAACTCAGAACACTGATTTTCCAGCATTCTCAATCATGTGGAGAGCCTCTATGGATGCAGAAAGTTCTCATCTTCAGATTGTCAACTTCCATGCGTAGAGGGCAATGAAACATAACAAGAGAAGCAGGGCTGGAGTTCTCCCTCCCCTCACACATTTACCTTATTTGTGTTTCAAATGCCTGATTAGGGCTACACGGTGCTCAGACAGGGTCCATGAAATCAGTAGTATGGAGATGGAGTGTTGACACAATAGATGCACATGGGAGAATATTGGCACAGGGTCAATTCTGCAGTTCTTGTTGAACTCTTTGTCCTTACACATTTGTCAGTCGCCAGTGACTAAATATTTATGAGGATCCTTTTTTAAGTGGTAACTTATCGTTGGTGTGCATCTTGGTAGGCTTATACTCTTACTATAGAGTGGGGCCCCCAATTCATGCACTCATCTCCCGCAGTTCAGCATGGTGGTGATCCCACGTTGAAAGAATGCATGTGTGAATCTGGGTGCCGATGCTGTGGGAAAGACCCATGTGATCAAGCCTATGCATGTGGTCGCTCCTACAGCATGGAGTTTTAATCATTCATCAGGTGTAACTTACTATAGTGTGCAGTTAACCACTTGAATTGGGCAGTCATCTGGATTGTCCTGTCAGGTGGAAATGTTTTACCACACTTCCGTATCTAATAAAAAAGCTGAGGAAGTGACAAAACACTCCCCTTCACTTGACAGGATGATACACATGATCAGCTTCCTTAGTGGTTGCAATTTATTACTGCTTAGGCCTTGATGTTACATTATGGGAGCTGCTGCAGCGCTATTCCCCGAACTGTCCGTTCAGCATGAAAAGTATGAGACAACCTGTGAAGAGCCCATATTATGGCTTCTCCCCATGCCACTGTGAACCCTCTGGAAACTGAGGTAATGCTGGTACAGCAAGGAGCTGCAGTGTGGACTCCTCCATCTGGTTCTGAGCTTCTCATGTTACCAAATGACATGGGAAGGAGAGATACTGCTGCAACCCGATGGTGCCAAAATAATATAGCTACCTATGTGGTCACTATCGCCTGGTCTACGCATACATCAGCAGAAGGCTATAGAATCCTGAGTGGATTCTACCACTTCAGACCGCGGGTAGGGAAGCCATTTTTGAATGTTCCTTGCACACCAGTCAAAAAGAGATCTAGCCCAGCACATTCCTTGCTATTCTCATTTTCTACTTGCGAAGTTTTCAAAACTGTGATCCCTGACTTGCAAGGTAAAGTTGTACAGTGAGAACTCTACATTCCTACCTAAATCTGATGCATCTGAAGATCAGGGCAATAGTCAGCTATAATGATGTGCGGAATTCTGGTAAAATTCTTCTCCCCACTGGGTAAGACATGGAAGAGGAACAGCTTTCTGAGTAGTCACATGTGTATTTTGTCAAGCTGCCACTTGATAAGTGCTTCAGAAATGCAGTCAAGAATGGGGCGGAAAAGGACGAGCAATGAAACCTACCATAGGATGTAATTGTATGTAGACACCGCCTTTTCTTTTCATTTTTCTATATTTTTAGAGAATAAAATTCTCTACATTTGTGTGTATATTTCAGCTATAATGCCTCAAGCAGTCACTCAAGTCCAAAGGACACTATTGTGTACACCAGAACATATGAGAATAGGTACCTGAAAAATACATGTCGTATTTTTCCCCATATATTTCCTTGTATACTAATTGCAAAAATAACTGTTTAAACACAGCTCGTTTAAACAACAGCAATGTTATTTTTTTGGCTACAGCATGCCTAACCTGATATTTCTGGTTTCTTGAATGCATCATAATATAAAACTATTAGAGAGGAGAGAGAACTTACTGGAAAAGGAGATCAATTTCACCGGTTGCAGCCACATTGCGCTATACGGCTAAGCTGAGTTAAGCTCATTGATTCCAATGGGTTTAGCATGCCGAATGCTGGGCTGCATTATGGCCCAGGTGTATTTTAAGTGTGGGTCTGTAGGTATGAGCACATGCATGTAAACACAGAAGAAGAATAAAAATTTATGGAGTGCGACCTAGCAAGCTGAATATAGACTGCCAGCCAGGTATATTTGCCTACCAACATGGTCAATCTCCTGGTTTTGCTACCGGGCTGGGACTGTAAAAACAAGCTGGGATTGGGTCCAAGCATCTGACAATAGACATAGTTTCCAACTGGGCAGTTTCTGGCTCACAGTTTCCACTCTTCCATACTATTCTATGTTGCACCAGAAGAAATAATGTTTTTTTTAAAAAAATTAATTAAAATGTTTATAAACTTGCTTTTCCCTAAAACGCTTAAGGCAGGTTAACAGCATCATAATTTTAAACCATTCAATAAATTCAAAAATGAGATCTTTGAAACAATAAATAAATAAATGCAAATATAGCACCGCTTCTTTTATCTGAAGGTTGAACAAGATGTTATACACACAGAGATGCCAGCATATATTGTGGTGAGCTGGGGAGGAAGCACTTGGAGGTATAATTTGGAGTAGAGAATGTGTAAACGGAGAAGGGGTGAAGCACTTCTTTTCCCCACCCATTGCTTCTCTGATCCCAGTTTGTCTTCTGCAAATGGCTTTTCCTGGAAATGGAACAAATACAAAAGCTGTATGTATCCAGCCGTTTGGCTGAATGAGAGTCTCCTTTATCTAGGACTACATTGATATGACAAATTTCAGTATATTCAGGGTCTTATTCTTACATGCATTCTGACATGGTACAGTCCTTTTGGGGGGGGACTATACCATTGGTTTCATGTAAGAAGAGATCAGTCTGGGATGTTTCCTTCCCGATTGTGACTACTGCCAAAACTTACCATGCTACAGAAAAGCTTGGCGAGTTCCAAGATCTAAGTGAAATGTTTGGGGTTAGATGCGCAATGCTGCAGTCTTAAAAATGTTTACCTGTCGGTGAGTTTAATTTGAAGTCAGCAAGATTCACTTCCAGGAAAGCATGGTTAAAATCAAATAACAGGGACATGATCCAGCCAAAGTTGGATCTCAAAGCATTGAAAACTTTACTATAAAAAAAATCAAGGTATTTTCTAACATACCTTCCTTGAGAAAGAAAGAATAATCCCAACCAGAAAATGAGACTTCATTTACATATTGCTATCCAATTTAATATTTTCCAGAAGGATAGCTGTGCTAGTCTGTTGCAGCAAAAATAACAAAGAGTGTTGTGGTGGCTCAAAGGCCACCACAACACTTATTATGGTATAAGTTTTCTGTATTTCATTTCTCTTTGACTTCAGTGTTCAAATCCATATATGCGTCCAGTATCTCAGGACAAAACTTCATGCATCTAATGGAGTAGATTCCAGCCCATGAAAGCTTATGCCATAATACATTTGTAAAGGTAGTATCCCATTGTGCCTGTGTGCTTGCAGGATCAACTACTTGCACAATTTGCCTTTTCCGCCTCTAAAAATGACCCAAAACGAACAGAAACACATGTTTCCAAAAAGGGGCAGGTCAGAGGAGTCTCCAAAAAGGAACTCCACTGACCTATCCTGATCTGGAAATGAACATTTCTACTCATTTCTGGGGTTATTTTTAGAAGTGCAAAAGTCCCATTGCGCAAGTGGTTGCTCCCGCGAGTGCAACGGAACCAGTGGAGACAGAGCAATTCTGTTGGATACTGCCGTTAGTATTTAAGGTGCACAAAGCTCTTTGTAATTTAATCTTCCATCTTTGCACAAGCATCTTTATAACCACAGTAATATAAACCGTTATTGCAATTCTTGTGTTGACTTATTTCTGACCCTCCTCTAGATTCCTGAAGTAACAACGCACTGCGTTCTAAAACATAAAATAATACACTTTTATGTTTTCTTATTTCATCTCGTGTCTTATCTCTGTCTATGTTATACTGAATGTTTTTCATGTACGTCAACATCAGTATGTTCCTCTGTTATTTTAGAAGTTTGTTACTTCTAAATATATAATGTGGTTAAGCATGTGCTTAAGATTTTTTTAAAAAAAAACCTTTGGCACAATTCTCATTCTGCACAAGCCCAACTTGAGCTAATAGGAGCTGTGCAAAATCAGGGTTTGTGCCCTTTCTAAAATGCAAGACCTGACTCTTCTCTGTCCACCCCCACCGTTCTTTGAAAGTTTTTGTTTTAAAGAGCCATTTTATATGGGCTGAATATTTCTGCAGTCTGCCCTTGGGTTTGTGTGGAAGGGTTCTGATGTTGTGCTCCCTTTGCTAAAGCGCAAATGTGAAAGGTAAAAAGTATTGCTCATCATTTAGCCCATGTTCTTTGTATTGCAGCCGATTTCCCCATGATGCTTATGAAGACAACATCTCTAGAAAACCTATTAAAACTGTTTACTCTACTTCTGATAGGTAGGTGGAGAGAGAGAGAGAGAGAGAGAGAGAGAGAGAGTACTGATCACTGCAAGTGAGAAGAGAAAGAGGAAGAAATAAAGTGTGGAGAAACATCTTGTCTGTTTCACCCTACCCTTCCTCCTCTGTAATCGATGACTGACTGCTTTATTTATTTATTTTATTTATTTATTACATTTGTATACCGCCCCATAGCCGAAGCTCTCTGGGCGGTTTACATAGGATTAAAAACAATTAAAAACAATATACAAAAATTAAAACAGCAAAAACATACAACATACACACAATCTGTACATTTAAAAACCACTACAACACTTCAAAAAGCTACAAAAAACAAAACAAAACAAAACAAACCCAGGCTCCTCAGATATTGCCAAATGCCTGAGAGAAGAGAAAAGTCTTGACCTGGCGCCGAAAAGATAACAATGTTGGCGCCAGGCGGGCCTCGTCGGGGAGATCGTTCCACAATTGGGGAGCCACCACAGAGAAGGCCCTCTCTCTTGTTGCTGACCTCCGAGCTTCCCTCGGAGAAGGCACTCGGAGGAGGGCCTTAGATGTTGAACGTAGTGTTCGGGTAGGTTCATGTCGGGAAAGGCGTTCCATCAGGTATTGTGGTCCCAAGCCGTGACTGCTGAAGGTGTGGACTCATTTCATTGGAAAATATTGCACTTGAGCTGACATCAGTTGATGTGGAAGCTCTGCCTGTGATGTCAGATTTGTATCATTCCATTCATACGCTGAATTGTCACTGGAAGTTCCTGTCTTCAAGGGATGGACATGAGTATGTGAGTGGCACAGCCCTTGAGCTAGATTTGCTGCTGAGGTGAAACTGACAAGGGGCTTCTTTGGCTTTTGACTGGGGCTAGACAGTTTCAGATCATTAATTGTTCATTTAGCAAGTTCTACCAACGTAGCACCTAATATATAGCCTTGTTTTTAAAGAGGGAAACTAGCATTACAGTTGGCTATTTCCCCTGCAGGAAGGCTGTTTCTCCCAAGCCCCCAGCTAAATATTGTACTACTGCTTTTAAATCAGGATTTGCAGGATTATCTTGCACAGAGTAAAATGCAGTAGCAGTGTGTTTTGAAAGGACTGTCTGGAAAAACCTAAGTTTCCCCTTAGGACGTTCACTGTTTGTCTACAAAATGAGTAACCATTCTTCAAAACGATGCTGCCCCCAACACTATAACAAAGCATTTCTCTATCATGCCAGAAATTGACATGTGTTTATTCACACTTTAACAATTTGGTTGAATGAATGGCAACTTTGCAAGATTGCTCAGCAGTGTGGCTGTGCAGCTCCCCTTCATTTCAACAGGAGAATTTCTGGGCGGATTGTGCCTAGTGCCTTCGAGCCCCCTCTTTGCAGGCTGAGCAATTGTGGGAAGCAATTGTGGGAAGCAGGCTGAGCAATTGTGGGAAGGTCGTAATATATTGCAAACATGGGAGCGTGAGGACAGTTGTACCATTTCTTATGGGTGAATCCCACATGTGTTCCTTTCCTTTCAGCATCATGCACTCAATAGTTTCTGTTCCTCCATAGGGCCATTATTGAAAAAGAAATGTGCACTTATTGCCGGAAACCCTTGGGCACAGAGACGAAGATGATTCTCGAGGCTTTGCAGATTTGTTGTCATGCAACTTGTTTCAAGGTAGGAGTATGTTTTTGTCTGTGGTTATAAAGAACGCATGAATATGTATTATTGAAATGGTGAACTATTGGTACATAATTTGACCCTGAGAAGTATTTTAAACTTATAGTAACTACATATTATAGATGTGACAAGTTAATTCTGTAACAAAACGTTGCATGATAGAGTGCTTCTGTTCAGGGGGCAGCCAGTCAGCCATTCCAGGATACTCCATTCCATTCCCCATTTCCCCTCTCTCCCCTCCCCCCCATTCTCCATTCCCTCCCCCACATCAGTCAGTCAGCATTCCGTGCCCACTGAGCATGCTCAGTCCTCCCCCTCTAAAGATCTTTTGTACTTCTGCAGACCTTCCATGAGCCTGTTGGTACAAGCACTTTCTTATTTCTTCAACTAATTGTAGTTTGTCATTATGTCTGAAAGAGAAACTGCAGTTAACTTTAACTAGGTTTTATTTGAGCAAACCAGAATAATAAACCATGATTTGAAGTTGATTTGTTTGGACCAACCATAGTTAAAATTAACCAAAGTTTGATCCAGTTTGGACATAAAAACAAACTGTGATTAGTTGGAAATGAAAGCTAATGCTCCTGATCTCCTCATTATGACTGTGCCAGAGGAGGATGAGAGGGGAGGGGAATGCATGAGTCCAGGGCTCATTCACTTATCACTGAATCACCAACATTGTCATATTTTCAGTGCCAGGTTAAGATTTTCGTCTCCTAGACATTTGATGGCATATGATATCAGCATTTATGTCAGTTGTTTTATCAGGTCCCAGTATCTTATTGTACCTGTTTTTTAACTGTTCTAAATTGTTTTTGAATTTAAGATGAATTCTTCTCTGTGTTTTTAGACAGAATAGCCATTTCTGGCTGACTAACAAGGGAGGATCTTATAGTTGAATAGTAGACCTTAGAATCAAGGTGTACTGGAATGCAATATCAGTGTGCAGGAAGCAAAGGGGGGGGGACCAAAATGGCATTCAATATTCAGTTCTGTCGATACCAGACCAAAAATAAAGAAAAACATATTCATACAGGAAAAACAGTGACCCCGATACTAAGTTTCTCTGAGATCTTAGTTCAGTTATACCAAAATGCTAACGAGTTTTCCATGTTTTGCACACCTTAAAGTATCGTCTTAAAAATGACTGAACATTACACACTTTCTTGTTTGATTGGCTTTTTATAGCTAAAGATTTGTGTTAAGCTATGTGTTTCTTTCAAGTGTGAAGTCTGCAAAGCTGCTCTGGAAAATCTGAAGGCAGGAGACAGCATTTGGCTTTACAAGAACACAGTGCATTGTACACCATGCTATTCTAAAGTTAAAGGTAATTTTTATTGGGGCTCTCTTCTTAAGGATTAAGTTGTTCACGTATTGGAATACTGTGGACACATTGAAACCATCAGAGCTTAATTTAGTCATGGCTAACGTATGTCCTATTGATTTCAGTGAGCCTATTCCATGCATTGCATCCAAACTCTGAAACACAATGCAGTTCCTATTTATGATTGAGTAGATCGGGGTGATGCATCCCCTGTTGCCCACTGTTGTGGGCCCAACACTCCCATGCTACCTTGTGTTGCCCCCCCAAATCCCGGGGATGAGTGGGAATGGCATCCCTAGCAGCTATAGACAGATAAGGCTGGTGGCTCTGATATCAGTGGAGTTGTGAATCCATTCTGGTTTCAGTCAGTACTAGTCAGGAGCTATCCAAGGTGCTGAACCTATTCTGGGGATAGAATTCAGCACCTTGGATAGCTCTTTTTAGAGTTTTGACTGAAAACCAGAGCAGATTCACATTGGAGGCACCAGCTTCCCCAGGCTATCGAGCACCCAAAGGGTCAAATATAACTTGCAGACAAGCTAATTTTAACTGTAGTGTTACGGAACGGTTTGCTGCTGAATTTCAGTGGCAAACTGGTGATACCTGTTGCGGAGAGGATTCGATTGCCCCACAGACTGGAGCTGCCTCCCGGCACCCAAGGGTTGAAAACGGCCACCGCATCTCTGCCCACCCCTGGAGGACATACAAAATCTGGGGAATATTGACATCCAAACTGAATGTCTTCAATGACTGAATTAGGAATATGCACTGGAAAAGATTTTGTTTGTTTGTTTGTTTGATTGATTGATTGGTTTTGGTTATCAGATTTAATATTATTTTCATAATTTATTTTGTAAAAGTTTCTTTCATATTTAGATAATTTGGTTTTAATTCCTTCATTTTTCAGACTTCGATTTGTGTTTCAGAAACGTTGATTTCAGTGGAACTTTATCCATTGATTTTCATGCCAGGAAAGAAAGGCTGGAGCCTCGAAATTGACTGGGGGTGGGGGAGCTCATTCTCAGCAAGGACCCTGTGGCCCCAGGGGACTTAATGGCTACCAGCCAGTTTCAGAGCTGCAGCCTTTCTTTCCTCCCAGACTAAAGCAAACTAATTCCAAATGGCAAAAAGTTCAAGAGAGAGATGTGAATGAAACAAAAAAATAATTTGGAATCCTAACAATCTTTTTATATATATTTTTGTTGCCTGTTAATACTCACTGTAATATCTCTGAGCTTGTGGAAATTTGCCACCCCTGTCTGGAATGATCAATGTTTATATTATGGACATATATTTTAAATTTTGTATAAAACACAATTCAGATGCTATCATTAAAAATCGCTTTAGAAAGTTACACACATTTTTTACTGTGTTTCTAATTTATCTTTTGTTGTTGTTGTTCTCTTTCTCTTTAAAGCATCGTGGGTCTACTAATCTTTACTGAAGTTGGATCAAGTGCAATTTCAGATGCCCAGCTGCATGCATTTATCTTTGAAAATCAAATACTTTTTTTTTTTTTTGGATGAGGAAAGTATTCTAGGAATCATAAACAGTAGAAATTGAAGAGTTGCGAAAATTGAAACGATGTGCAGCCTCTAGAAGGAAGATAATATATGATGGTATATGCTTAGTGATATCTTCATTATCAGCAAGAAGAGAAATGTCTAATACTGCAATCCTATGCACACTTAGCTAGGAGTAAACCCCACTGAACACAGTGGGTCTTACGTCTGAGTCAACTTTCATAAGACTGCACTCAAAGAGTATAGTTCCTTGGTTTGGTAACTTTAGCTACATCTTCTTAAAACTCTGCAGCCATGCACAAAAATCCTGCAAGCACTTAGCCTCCTGCCTGTCAGTGATAAATATTCCAAGAAGTGGGACCCTACTTTATGTGTGTGTTGTATATTTTAAAACTCATGTTTTTGCAATTGTCGGGTATAATTATAAACGTCTGTTCATTTTTCCCTTCTGAGCATATGCAAATAGCTTAGCAATATTGGTGGTAAGGAGTGTAGAAAAATGACTTTGATATGGAGAAATGTATTGAAATTAAAGATATAAAATATGAAATAAAAGGTAAGATAGTGACTATGTTCAGGTGTCACAATAGGCCATGGTTTAGTGTGAAGCAAATGAGCCACAGTGAGCTTCATTCTTACAAGCTTCATCCCCCTCCTCTGGCATGGCCATGAGGAGAGGTTTTGAAGCTTTATTTCCATTTTTATTATTTACCTCAACTTGATGTTTCAGCTGAACCTGACCAACTATGGTTAATTGTAATGATTGTTTATTTGAAATGAGCCAATTGGTTATGAACTGGCTTTTTTCAACAGACCATAGTTATGATTAACCACAGTTTAGGGTTCAGAAGATGTAAACCAAACTGCAGTTAATAATAAAAAAAAACTGAAGTGAAAGTTTCAGGAGCGGTGCTTGTGGGAGCTCACAAGCCCAAGGTTCATTGCAACTCATATCCGTCACAATAAACTGTGGTTTAATATGCTGTCTGAATGCAGTCTTACAATGTAGTATACAGTAAATCATATCTGTGCATAGATCAGCAACAATCCTAAACACAATTCATATGGAAATAGTGTTTCAGAGTCCTATTGTATGACACTGGAAAAACAACAGTGGTTCTGCTTGCTGCCTAGTATTTTATTTGTTGCTTGGTCTCTTATATCCTTAATGTTGTTGTAAATGGATTTTTGCCCCTTCTGACCCTTTGCAATAAAGGACTGATCAAGTGTGACAACAGACAGATCATTTTTCAAAGGAGGCAGACCATTTAAAAGCATGTTCATCACAGACTGCTAACCAGTGTTTGTGGAGAGATTTTTTTAGTTGGGATGTCGCATGGGCTTGCGGGCACAGTAAGTAGAGCCTCTTTTTAAAGTGAAACAAAGTTCCAAAGGAATAGGCCAAAACACCCAGAATGCTGAAAACTGCAAGTTATTGGGATACTTTATTATATTTACAGCAGGGATGGGAAACCTTTTAAGCCCCTCCCTTTCTCCAGCACCCCACCCCCTTTGACTTGAGAAGCAGGCAGGGTGAGGAATTCCTGCTGTTATCTCCCATAGAAAATCTGTGGAAGAGAAAAAGACAGAATAGCTGCATAATGCTTCCCATTTAGTAGTGCTAAGAGGCCCTCCATCTGGAAACAGCCTTACTCAAAAATCCCTCATCGCAGGTGGCAGCAAAGATCAGCCTTAAATTGCTCCCTCAGACCTCCTCCCAGACACATCCAGCACCCAATTGTGTGCAGAAGCCTCACCATTTAATTGCATGCAGACTGGCTGTGCTTTTAGATGTACACAATCTAACATCACTCTACATTGTTCACCTTGTAAGTCCCAGGTTAGAGCATAGACTCCTGCCTTTGAAGATAACTGTCATTGTTTTCAGCCCACTTAGCTACAGAATTCGCTAACAAATGCACATCAGGGATATATTGCAGTGTTCTGTTGTGGGATTCCGCTGGTTTTGTCTTGCCTTTCAAATACATTACCAGGGCAGCTAACAGTAAAATATTAAACACATAAAATAACTAATACATACAAATAAGCTCTCTCTCGCTCTCTCTGGAATGCAGTCCCTCCATTTGTAGAACAACTAAAGACCTCTTCACACCAGTATTGTCTGAAAGGGGCTCCATGTGTTGAAGGGGTGCAGTATCTTTGCCACTGGGCATGCCCCATCATGCGGCTCCCCTAACACCCCACACATTGAGCATTGAGGTCTACATGCATAGGCTTCCACGCAAGCTGGTACTCCAATCCGTGTGAGTTTGTGCAAGGGTGCTTCCAGGCAAGACTTTTATCATGCCATCACCTTGCCAGGTTCATGGGATTTTATGGGGCAGGGAGGGAGGCACTGTGCAGCTATCAGTTTGTGTATTTTATGCTTGATGTTGTTCCCCGCCTCGATCTGGAGGGAGAGGCGGGTAATAAATAAATAAATATATTATTAATATTATTATTATTATTATTATTATTATTATTAGGAGCATCTTAGGTAGGTTTTAATTCAAGACCATCTGTACAATAAATGGACCATGACTTTTTCCATGAGAACAATGGCAAGGCATGAACAATAAGATCTACTTTGTGTGTTCTCTCTGCTGTGCAGCTGCAGTAATTGCATCATGTGTTTTATTGCACTTATTATAGGTTATCCAAAGAGTGAGCCAAAAATAGAAAGGAGGTTTTTATGGATTCTGGAAAGTATCACATAAAAAGATGGGACAATGACCTCAATCTTATATTCTTAAATGAAAAATAAATCAGTACTGATATGGAAAAACACACACGAAAGAAGGGGGTGGATATTTGGGGGGGGGGTTACACCCATTTTGCATATCGCTAGAGTTGAATGCTTTATTTCTCTTTGAGAACTCCTTCAGAGAAACATCGAAAGGAAGAGTTTGCTGGCAGCTGTTTTAGTGAAAGGCTTGTCTTCAATAATACATTGATTTAGCCACATTGAGGAATGCTCTCATAAATTATAGGGATATTGGTGACTCATCACATCTATTTTTCCAACCACATAATAGGACCACATGTTTATTTTACAAATCAGGCGCCCAATATTAAAAGGAAAGGAATCAAGTGGAAGAGAATAAAAGCCAATTTTGCAACTCTCTCCCCTACCTGGATCTCCCATAGGGAGTGAGGGTGGCCCTGATAACACTAAATGGGCAGAACATCTTTCTGTAATGGTAAAGCCTCAATTTTTATACTAGAGTGACCAGATACAATGAAATGGTGAGTAAGTGGGAATTTCACCAGGTGCTGCATGTATACAAATGACACCTGCTGAAATTCCCTCTTCTTCACAACTGTTAAAGATACAGGAGCCCTGGCCTCCTTTTCATATGGTCACCCTACTTGTACTTTCTGAAGAGCTCGGGGTTGTGTACATAAGATTATCTCATTCAAACCTCTTAAGGATCTGGTGAGGTAGGAAAAGCTGAGAAATAGTAGCTGGTCAAGATCACCAAGACCTTCAACTCCTACCTTGCTTCAGTCTTCATCCACAAGGGAAACTGTGCTCAGTCTGTCAAAAAGAGATCAAATGATGAAGAGAGAACACTGCTGTCCAAGATAGCTAAAGAGATAGTTTTGGGATGCCTAGCTGCTCTAACAGTGCAATCCTATGCATGTCTACTCAGCAGTAAGCTTCATTGAGTTCAATGGGGCTTACTCCCAGGTGAGTGTGTGTAGGATTGCAGCCTCAATTAATCCAGATATTCAGGGCCAGATGAATTTCAGCCTAGGGTAATAAAGAAACTCATAGCCTCTATCTGTACGTTTTGAGACTTCTTGGAAAACAGACGAAGGGCCAGGAGACCGGAGGTGGGGAAATGACTCAATCTTCCAAATGGAAAAGAGGATCCAGGTAACTACTAACCAGTCAACTTGATATTAATATCTGGAAAGGTTATAGAACAAATAACTCAGCAGTCTGTGAACATTTAGGGGGAAAATGCTGGATGTTTGAAGAGCTAGGTTTCTCAAAAACAAGTTATCTGCTTTTTAAAATAGGGTTACTAGTTTTATAGATTGGGGAAATGAAGTGGATGTATTATATTTGATTTCAGCAAGGCTTTCAACAAATGTTGCCTAGGTGATGCCACTGCTAGGTAGATGCAAAGAATGCTCATCAGTGGCTTTTCATCAGTCTGGAGAGAAGTGACAAATGGGATGCTGCAGGATTCTCTCCTGGGCCCAGTGTTGTTCAATATCTTTAAAAACTACTTGGATGGATAAGTAGAGGGGATGCTCATCAAATGGGCAGATGACAACAAGCTGGGAGGAGGAGCTAATACCGTAGGAGACCAAAACAAGAATCAAGATATCAGGACAGGACAAAGAACTGTGCCAAAACTAACAAAACCAATTTCAACAGAGATAAACATAAAGTTCTGCATTTAGGTAGAAAAAATAAGATGCACAATATGTGATGGATGTCACCTGGCTTGATGGCAGTAACATAAAAAGGATCTAGGACAGCTTTTCCCAACCTGATGCCCTCCAGAGGTGTTGGACTACGATTTTCCATCACCCCCCAGCCCACACTGCCAGTGGCAGCCTTCCCCAGCACTGGCCATTCTGGCTAGGAATGATGAGGTTGTCATCCAACTTATCTGGAGAGCACCAGGTTGGGGGAAGGCAGATTTAAGGGGGTTAGTAAACCAGAAGCATGGCTCATCAGTGTGCTGTGACAGCTAAAAAGGCTAGTGCAGGTCTAGACTGCATCAATGGAAACATGGGTTCCGGTTTATGAGACCACTCCATTCTGCTTTGGTCAGTTCTCAGCTGGAATACAGCGTCAAGTTCTGGGCATCACAGTTCAAGAAGGATTTTGACAAAGTGGTACATGTCCAGAGGAGGATGACAAAAATGGTGAGGGGACTGGAGACCAAGCCTATGAGGAAAGGTTGAAGGAGTTGGATTTGTTCCACTTGGAGAAGATTAAGAAGCAATATGATAGCCAACTTCAAATAGTTGAAAGCCCGTCACATACTGATGATGGAGAAAAGCTGGTTTCTGTTGCTCCGGAGGTTTTGACAAAACGTTAGAAGACTCCTGGCAGCAAACTGTCTCAGAAAGTGGTGGACTTTCCTTTGTTAGAGGGTGTATATTTTTAAAGTGGAGACTGGATGGCCAAATGTTGGCGATGCATTAGCAGGAGCCTGGACTAGATAGCCTTTGATGATCCTTCCAACTCTATGATTCTACGGCTGAGCGGTCAACCTGAACGCAGGCCTCAGCCCACATCTAACTTTCTCTCTTCCATGCTACACAAGCCCAAATGGCGCTGGGATGAAGTGAGCTAGAAATCTAAATAAACAAACCATTGTGGTGTTAAGGGAGACTTCTTTCACATGTGGTGTACTGTACCAGAGCTATGAACTGGAAATTGGAATTGAACCTAACTAAAATGGTAGAATGCCTTGGGAACTGAGGACATATGCAAACATCTCAGTATACATCTGAGGACAAAGGTGAAAGAAATAGTGTGTCTAAGTAATTCGGCAAGAGATAGTATGCAATTTAATGATAGCCGCTAGAATTATATTTGGAAAATAATGGGAAAATATCTGTCCTAACAAGTGTAGTTAGGGAAAGTATTTTTTTCAAATGATAAAACCTGATGGCATAAGAAGATTCATCGATACTACTTACTGGATACAGAAAACATAGTGATTTAACCATGGTTGTTGAACAGGGGTGGGCTACTTGTGGTCCTCCAGGTGTTTTAGCCTACAACTCCCATCAGCCCTAGCCAGCATAGCCAATGGTGAGGGATTATGGGAATTGCAGGCCAAAATATCTGGCGGGCCAAAAGTTGCCCAACCCTAGCATACAGCATGATAATATTGTTATATGCTTCCTACTTCAAGGTGATGAAAATTTCCAGAAGCAGTGCTACCTGAGTATACAGTGTAATCTGAAATATCCTAAAATCAAATATGTTCCCCTTCTATGTTATTCCCTAGTAAGTGTGCTTTGGATTCCAGGTATACAGTTGGATTCAGACTTATTTATTAGAGCTATTACTATACCACCTTTTAGTCTAAGACTCTCAAGTGGATGTACAAGACAACATTTAAAACTGAAAAAGGCAAGCAGTGAAGGAGCCAATCTAATCTCCCTGGAGAGGGTGTTAAACAGATAGTGTGCTGCCACCATGGAAAAGGCCCCAGTCCAATGTTCCCATCAGCCTAACCTCATCTGTTGCAGGAGCATAGAGCACAGGTGGTCTGTGATGGGAAGTTTAATTATTCCAGCTATAGGTGGCAATGTGTCTCAACAAAAGCAATAAAGTTGTTGTTCTGTCTCCAAAGACCCATGGATCTCAGTGGGACTGCTCTAAGCATGATATAATCTGGGTCCAACCGATTTTGCAGCAATATTCTGAGCAAAATCCATTTATACGTTGTAGAAAATATAAAGGCTAATTTACACATATTATTGGGGGGATCAATTTTAGGTCTTAAATAAATGCAATGAAGTAGTTTACCTCCAAACATTAGGACAGTGAACCCCAGTGTGGTACCTGCAGATGTCATAGTGCCTGTGGGCAACTCCAATGGCACCAATGAAGGAGTTCCCAATGTGGTGCCATGGGCACCCACAAAACTTTTTTAAAATTTCCCCCCTTTTTAAATATACATACATTGATTTTGTATATAGCCATAGAAATGTATACACAGAAAATGCATACAACTTTCTAGCAATTATATATAGGGTTTAACAAAAGCTGATCAAATATCCAAATAAATATCCATTTGAAGATCGTGTCTACATGCCATCCATTCAAATACTGAAAGCATTGTAAGGTGCTCAAGTCATTGCGTTATGGGAGGCAAGTTTTTATTGGGGCTGTGCACTGCCATGGGCTGAATCCTCAGATCCGAGGTGAGGCGGGCCAGTTCGGCCTGCCTCGGCCTGAATCCAGAGTGGCACTGGGTCAGTCTGAGTCACCCCGACGCTGAAGCAGATCATCCGCAGAGCTTCAGGGCTCCTTGGGCTGATTCGAGACATTGCAGGGCTGTTTCCCTATACCCATCCACCCAGGAAAGCCAGTGCAAGGCCAGCCGTGAGTCAAGGTGAGTCCACTTCCCCCTCCCTCTCCACCCTCCCCATTGCCGTGGCCAGCCACGCCATGCTGCCTGCCCACTGCCACCGCTACCCACCGCCACCCGCCCACCACCGCCATGATTGCCCACCCACCATAGTCTCCCACCCACAAGCTGCCATAGAAATAGCCCTTTATAGCTGACTTAGTTTGTGGCCATAGATATGCTAAAAGTAAAGAGCCCCAACGATTACTTTAAATTGCAACCTGGCTGTCAGGAGGAGGATGCATTTGCAGGTAAGTCCTGGCGGTGGTGGCTCTGGGTTGGGAAGTGTAGGGGCAATGAGAGGGTGCTGTGGGGGCAGCAAGGGGGAAGTGGGGAGTGGGGAGTTCAA
This sequence comes from Anniella stebbinsi, assembly GCA_029215795.1. Classification (NCBI taxonomy): domain Eukaryota; kingdom Metazoa; phylum Chordata; class Lepidosauria; order Squamata; family Anniellidae; genus Anniella; species Anniella stebbinsi. The sequence goes on along the minus strand of JARDYH010000001.1, from coordinate 162,857,511 downwards.
TGGACTCCCAGTCAGCCTTGCTCATGGCTTTCCTGGGTGCCGACCACACAGTTGGTGCCCAGGAACCCACAAGGCCAATCAACTTTGAGGGGACCAAATATCACTGAGGCTTCAGTGCCAAGTCAAGGTGGGCACCCCCTGAAGCACAGCCCTAGTTTTTATCCTTCCACTGTTGTAATACCAGTCTTTTAGCTTTCAAAAGTGCACAGAGAATCCATTTATGCTGACCATGAGTTAATTTCCATGAAGCAGATAAATAATTTTAAACAGTGTGTACATTAGTTAATATTAAAGATTGTTGCAGTACAAAATATATCTGTGTAATAACTTCCTCCCCCAAAGAAGCAACTACTGGACATTGCCTACACATATGTTTAAAGAAGCATTAGCTGTATTGCACCATCAGCAACTGGTCAAATTAGGCAATCCCTTATTAAAAAGACATAGCGGTGTCCAATAGACATGAAACAAACATTTTTGCCAAATAAGATGCAGCTTCAGATTCATAGGCGCAACAGGTAATAGTCAAAGCAGTGATTCATTGATTAGGGATTTTATGGTGGTGCCCACAGCAGTTTCTAGAATTCCTAAATGTGTCCATGAGTTCAAAAAGGTTGGTTACCCCTGCACTAGGACATGATCTAGTTACTTTGTGCACAATGCAATTGCCATAGTCCTCAACAGAGCACTGTTTCCTTTTCTCTGCTCTGACCAACAGTATTGACATCCAGGAGAATTAGCAGGCTCACACTCATTCTATTCTTCTCCCAAGGGAGGTTGTCCATCAGGGCAACCAAGGCAGCTTCACACCAAACTTGGCCCAGAAACCAGGTTGAAATGGATCAAACTAATGTGTCCTCCAAGAGTGTCTCGAGTTGAGAAGCCACCATTAACTCAAGCACATTGTCCCCAAAGTGGTCATTTGAGACAGGTCCAGTAGTTAGAACAGTCTTCAGCTTCCAAACAGAATTTCTTAAGGAGTGGTCCAATGATGGGGCTCTTCCTAGGCAGTAGGGGCCACCCCCCAGGGCCAGCATCAAGGGTAGGCATGGGCAGGCACCTGTGGAGGGTACACTCCCAAGAAGGGGCCCAATGACAAACCACCCATGGACTTGGTCTTCTTCCTCCTCACTATTGCAGCCTGCTTGTTCACCTGCCTCTCACTATGAACCAGACAATGGTGATGGTGAGAAGAAGGTCCAGTAGATACCATTGCCTGTTTGCTCACTGGTTCTCTGCCTGCTAAGCAAGCAAATGGTAATAATAGGGATGAGAACGTGGATGAGGAGCAACAGCAGCTGCTGACAACATAAGTGAGGAGGTAGACTCATTGAGAGAGGGGGCCCATTGAGAGTGTCTTGCCCAAGGGCCTTCAAAAACCCAGAGCTGCGCTGTCAAAGAGACATGAACCCCTTCTTGAACCCAGGTGCCATCCCCTCCTGGTGAGATGTATCGAAGAAAAATAAATTATCTTGTATAATCTCTGTAGCAACCCAACCACTATATAATTGATTGTGAAACACATTGATGTATTTTTTAATAGAAAAGCATGTTATGAATAAATGTTAATCCTCATCCTAACGGTGTTTCATTTATTTCCAGTGTTTGTTCTTTCCTCGTCACGAGAATGCAGCCTCAGGATGAGACCCCACAAGTCTTCCAGGGTTTCTTTGTCTACAGTGCATCCACAATGGAATCACTGCATTTTAACACATATGAATTTAGAGGGACTCTTCCCACAAATAATTGGGTATAGAAAAAGCACACGTGCAGTTTTCATTTAGGTTATCAGCCATTTAAACAATCAGCCTACATTGATGATTTGCATTTCTGCTCTGTTAAATTTGCATAATTACAACCCTTAAATTAGCAGTTTCAGCTTCTAATTATATGGTTTATTATCTTTTTGTTCTTTTTCGTTTTTTAAAGAATGTCATTCTGGGAGCTCCCTCGCTCAGTATTGGATGTAGACCATCTTTTTGTGCGGCATTTGCATCTGGAGATCCAGCCTTCAATGCTCGTGAAGACCATCTAATCCCAACCTGATGCCCTCCGTGCTGGCTATAGATGATGGAAATTGTAGTCCAACACATCTGGAGGATGCTGGGTTGGGAAAGGTTGAACTAGTCCAATTGTGGAGTCTGAGTCAAGAAAATTCAATGTCATAGTAGTCCATCCCTAATGTACAATGGAAAAGAAAAAAATATGTTATGTGGGTTTATCTTGTCATCAAATGACTATTACAAAATGTTTATAGCTAGGATATTTTTGAAATCTCTTTTAACTGTGTTGGATCCTTATGAAGTTGGTCACACTTTATTCCCACTAAGATCTGGGGGACAAGTCAGACATCTTTAACTTAAGTCTCACTCATTTCAATTAACATATAGGGCAATCCTATACATGTCTATTCAGAATTCAATGGGACTCACTCCCAATTCAGCAGGGATAGGATTTCAGTCTAAGCCTATATACCTTTTTCATATAATTTGTTTTTGGCTCTGCAATTTGTTAAATCAAGTACACGATGCTTTCTCCATCACTTTGGGTGCTCCAAGACGGACAGCTCCTAGTGCTACCAATCAAAAAGCATTGTGCACCTATCCCCAAGCAACCAAACAGGGCGATTGCACCATTAAAAAAAACCTAATTTGGAAGTACTTTTTTATCTTTACCCATCACTTTGTCTCCATGCTAAGGATAACTTCTGTTCCACTTCTGAATGCCTGGCTGCTACAAACTATGCGGAAGCAGGGCAAGACAAAAAGCTGCCAAACTTCAGCGTGAGTGGCTCTTAAAATGTCGGAAGTTGATCACTGTAAGCTCTAGTCGCACCCTGAGCTGAGAGCAGCTGCCCTGTTTGGTTGCTTGGGGATTGGCAATACTCCACGCACTGCGCATGACCACAGCCAACTATCCATGTGGTTTAAAAGCCATTTCTAAACAGTGACCCATGCCATGAGCAGCTCTTTTGAGAGGGGCTGTCAAGAAAATCAAAGACTCTGCTAGGAAACAGGATGACTCCAAGGGGTAGTGAGAGTGGGGTAGCAGGTGCTCCCCCAAAATATTTCCTGCTACACCAGTTGTCCCCCCAGATATCTGTTGCAGTATATTAACCTTTTATTTGGCCAGGTACAGCCTTCCCCTTAGGCCGAGTGAGACAGCCGCCTCAGGTGGCAGATGCTATGGCAGGGATGGAGCGGGGACAGGGAGTTGCAGCGAGGGGTTGCTGGACAAAGTTGCATGTGCCACATGGCCTTCCCTGCACTTCCTAAGCTAGCTAGCATGCTCCCAAGTGCAGTGGTGGCCGTTGTCCCTTTGGCAGCGTTTAAGCTAGGTTCAGCTGCCAGCAAAATGTCTTGAGCTGCCTTGTATATAGCACTGATTAACCTTATTTCACGAGCAATGGAAGGGTCATGATAATCTAGTGCCCCAAGAGTCACCTCCTCCTTTCTATTCCCTGCCACTATCACCCATACCACATGATTATCCTGAAACAGTCTTTCTAAGCCGGTGTGCGCAACTCATGGCCCTCCAGATGTTTTGGCTTACAACTCCCAATTGTCCTAGCCAGCATAGCCATTGGTGGGGGCTGATGGGAGTTGTGGGCCAAAATATCCAGAGGGTAACAACAAGCTGTCCATTCTTGCCTTAGTAGATGGGCACTTGTGGCCCTCCAAATGTTTTGGTCTACAACTCCCGTCAGCCCTAGCCAGCCGAGCCAATGGTAAGGGATGATGGGAGTTGTAGGCCAAAGCATTTGGAGGGCCACCAGTTAGTTGCCCATGCCTGGTCTAGGCCCTCCCTCTCTAAGGCGTGTTTTCATGCCATGATTTCTCTCATGGATAGATAGATAGATACGTGTGGGAAAAGCGTTTTCCTCGCGGGGGCGGAGCCTTCGAGCCCCTTCCCTCGCCTGGCTGCCTTCTCTCCCGCGCAGGCCCAACTCCGCGCGCCGCTCATTAGCGTCTCCCCGCCCCGCTTTGTTCCCATTGTGTGCCTGCCTGCCTGCCTGCCTTTCCCCACTGGCGAGTGGGAGGGGATCGCGCGGCCGGCTGGCGCGGAGCTTCGCCGCTGCGCGCTGGCTGGCAGGAGGCGCAAGGCGCGTCCTGGGCTGGCGGTGCCGGAGCCGAGGCGCGTCCGCAGCCCGGCGCCGGAGGAGCAGGAGGAGGCAGGCAGCGTCTCGTCGTCTCCTTGGTCCAGGCGCGGCGACGAGGAGCTGCGCCCCGCTCGACTCCCCCCGCGCCGCCGCCGCCGCCGCCGCCGCCGCCTTAGGGCATGGAGGCTGCTTTGCTGAAGCCCATCGTGGCCGAGGTGAAGCCGGGCGCGGTGAGCGCCGAGCTGGAGGTGAAGAAGCTGCAGGAGCTGGTGCGCAAACTGGAGAAACAGAACGAGCAGCTGCGCAGCCGGGCGGCCGCCACCACCTCGCCATCGGGGCCGGGCCCCGCGAGTCCGCTGCAGCAGCAGCTGCTGCTACTTTCCCCCGCCGCCGCCTTCCAGCAGCAGCAGCCGGGCTCGGGCCCCGGCAGCTCCCCGCCGGCCTGCATGCCCAGCCCGGTGCCCGCTCGCCTGTGCCAAGCCGACCCCTTCGTCTATTTCAAGCAATCGGCCGCCGGAGGAGCAGGAGGCGGCGGCGGCGGCGGCAGCAGCTCCTCCGGACACCAGGAAGCCGCCGCCACGGCCATCGTCATCCCCCCGGCCACCGTCTTGGACGAGGTGGAGGTGCTGGATCTGCAGGGGGTCAGTTGCTGCGACGGAGGAGAGAAGGAGGAGGAGACGTGGTGGGTAGATTCCTCAACCCCCCCCCCCCGATTTCCCCATTCTCAAAAGACCCTCCCCCCCCCGCAATCACATCTGCAAACCCCCACCCCAACCAGTGTGTGGTGTGTATGCGTGTAGAGGAAAGAGCTCCCAACCTCCCTCCACTTATTGCCTGGGTCCTTGCCCAGAGAAGCCCCCTCCCCATCTCTTGCTTGCCTGCCTCTCTCTTTCTTGTCCAGCTGGCGCTTTTCAAGGCTGCCTTATTAGCATTAACTCTGCAATCCCCCTTGATCCTGTTTTGTTGCCATTTAAATCTGCCTTTTTTTCGCCTTCTCCCTCCCTCCCCTCTCATTTGTTGTCATTAACCCCTTCAACTGCCCAAAGGGACCCCGCTTAGGAGACCGCTTCCCATGTCCTGCGTTTGTCTTGATCTTGCCTGGTTCAAAAGGATCTGCTTTTGCTACATGCTTAAATGTATGCTGTTGTTGTTGTTTTACAGCAACAATAATAAGCAATCCTTTAGAAACACTAGGGTTTTAAGACAATAAAGAGTCTTGTGTCACCTTAAGGACTAATACATTTATTTTGGCAGAGAATAAATTTCATGGACACTGTCGACTTCATCAGATTTAAATCTGAATTTAAAGAACTGTAATGTTATCTTCACTACTAGATGCCTTTGACTGATGAGTGTCTCCCATTCGTAAGCAGTAGGATGTACTCATTAACGCAGGATTCCAGGATTGTTTCCGAAAATGGGGAACTAGCCAGTCAGTCGTGTGGATTCCAAAAAGGAAATTAGAATGGAGTCAACAGCTTGGAACTGGTCACAATTTTCATCCTTTGCTGCTTTCTCTTGGTTGTGCATTTGAAATATGCTGCTAAGCTTCCATGGTATTTAACACTAAAATAGGACAATCCTGAAGAGGGAGATGTGAGGAAGGAGAATAAACAAACCCGACATGGGAAAAGGTGGTGATTCCAGGTCAAGAAGCTCTATTGCGATGAGTGGGGCTTATGCCTGGATATTTTAGGCATGTTATGAAAGAACAGTGGAAATTAAGGAGCATGGCTTGAAAACTCTGTGGGGAAGCATGAAATCCCCTTGCTTTCAGGACTGTGGTCAGCAACCCTGGTCCTTAAGGGATGGCATTTGCTCCTGAAGAGGCTTTTCAGCTGTAAACTGGAAGTAGAATGAAAATAGAGGTAGTGCTTGTGATTTATACAGCTGCAGCAAACTGTATAAAGGCTGACAGTCAAAATAGCCTTTGGTTGTGTGTTTTTTTCACTGTTCAGAAAAGACTGCAGTCTTTTTCCAGGCAGGATGCACGTTTAACCCCATCTTGTAACGGGGGATCCACTTTCATTTTATTCATTGTTGTTTTCTTTTACTCTGCAGCTTTCATTTTCCTTCTCTCTGGGACAAACACACACATGTTTATATATTTTAAACCTGGCTGCCTGCTTCTTCTAGGGACAAGCAACATTGGGAGGGGACGACATTCAGCAGAGGAAATGTGGGGAGAAAGATGCTTAAGTCCTTCCTCACCACTTTCCCACAACCTTTCCACCCACCTCCCCAGATACTCCCCCACCCCTCAAATTGGAGATGTATCTCTGCAAACATAAGTCCACCTGGGATCCCATGGGGGCGAAAGAATCTGGGGGAGCTGTAGCCAAAAAAATGATGGATAGAAAGACTACACATTTCTGCATCAGGGTTCATGTACTGACTATCGCTCCCTCCCAAAGCCTCTTGTCCCTTAGAAGCACCTGCCAAGGTTTAAATACAATCATGTGTTGTTATTTTTTCCTCCTCTCTCCTCCTCTTGCCTTTCTTCTCACTCCCCCCTCTATCTTCTCGTAGGCTGCCATCCTATACATAATTACCTGGGGATGGGGGTAAATCCCATTGTTCAAAAATCATAACTGTGACATAGTTGAAGATTGATGCATTACAGAAAGGAAAAGTGCAGATATTATGAAGAAAGACATGAAGGGGTATTATTATTATTTATTACATTTATATACCGCCCCATAGCCAAAGGTCTCTGGGCGGTTTACAAAAATTAAAAGATTGAACATTAAAATGTCAATATACAAAATTTAAAACCATAAACATAAAACAGCGGACATTTAAAACATTTTAAACTGTTAAGCCTGGCCACAAAGTCAGTTAAAACCTCAACTTAAGCTGTTAAAATGCCTGGGAGAAAAGAAAAGTTTTGACCTGGCGCTGAAAAGATAACAGTGTTGGCACCAGGCAGGCCTCATCGGGGAGATCATTCCATAATTGGGGGGCCACCACAGAGAAGACAATTTTATAATTGTCCAGGGTAAAGTTATATTTCTTATGTGGCATTAAAAGCAACAGCAACAATGCAAATTAGTTCTATTTACATGTGAAGAAACCCAGAACTTCTATGGTGAGTGGGAACAATCCATATAAAGTAAAATCTTATTTATTTCAAAAGGAGAGAATTAAGCACTTTAATCAATGGCATTTACATGTGCTTAATGGTGGCTGGTTCATGTCCAATGTGATTTAAAAATCATGAATTTATCCATTAACTTCATTGGATCTTTTAAGGGACTATTTATAATGGTATAAATAAGCATCGCTATTGACAATAGGATTGGAAATTGACCATCTCTGAAGCAACTGTGTTTTGTATGTGCATCAATAAACAGAGATATGAGGTAGCGCCTTTTAATTTTGTGAAAATCTAAAGGATTCCTCTCAAAAATGAGTGATTCTTTCTGTACCGTAAGGCATCTAGATTTAAGACTGCAGTTGTAAGCATACTTAATTCTAAGCAAGATTGAGTGAGGATATGATAGCACTTTTCAAGTGCTATCATATCCTCACTTAGATCTTGTCACTTAGAAGAAGGCTACAACCTGTTCTCTTTCATTCATGATGGTAGGACATGAAATAAAGGCTTGCGTTATAGGAACACAGAGGTTGGATAAACATCAGGAAAAACTTCCTAATGGTCAGAGCAGTTAGATAATGGAACCAACTGTGTAGGGAGGTGGTGGGCTCCCCGTCACTGGAGCTATTCAAGCAGAGACTGGACATCTGTCTGTCCAGGATGCTTTAAATAAGATTCCTGCACTGAGCAGGAGGTTGGACTCGATGGCTTAAATGCTAGAGGCTAGAGAGGGAGAGAAAGAAGACTACTCTAACATTTTCCAAGGTTTTTCTTAAAACATTTCTTTTTTGAAGGATTCAGAGAGGGGAGAGCTTTGTGGGTGCTGTTGGAGGTCCCTGCAGGTGCCATGGTGCCCATGAGCATCACGTTGGGGACCCCTGCCACAGCCTCTCCCTCCCAAGAGGAAGTACTCTCCACTTTTACTATTTAGAATCCATCCTGGCTAATGTTTTTTTTTTTTTTTTTAGGTGAACTTCTAAAAATGTAATGTGTGAATTGGCTCTGTGTGCCTGAATCACATTTATTTAAATGGAACTCACTTTATGCATTCCAAGTTTGGGTTGTGAAACACAATTCACTGGGGTCAAGAAACAGGTTGAGAGCCAAAGTGATTGCTTTGTTGCAGTTAATATGTGAAATTGAAATTAACATGCCTAGTTCCAAACATTTAAATAGCAGCCATAGGGGATCAGGACCACAGCATGGGGAGGGAGGTTAACCCTTCCCCCCAAATGCCATGGTCTCAATCCTGATTGCCTCCTGCCATGGTGTCTACTCACCTTAGGAGGGAAGCTTCCTATGGTTCTCAGGGCAGATAGTTGCTGGGGGGGGGGGCGAGGATTTGGGGCTATGGCAGGGGAAAGCGGGTTTACCCCCCCCACACACACACAAACAGGAGTCTCAATTCTGACCCCACCCTCCTACAGGTTTTAATTAATTTTTTAAAATTAGGTTAATTGCAGTCACACAGTTAACATCACACCTGCCCTTTGACACTGAGCCTCCCACAATAACCAGCAGGTAACCTTTGCAGTCTCCAAAGCCTGAGTGGGTATTGTGTGCAAAGTAACAAACTTAATAAAACGGGTGACATAGAAAGGCTCAAACCGAGAATTCTAAAAGGCTTCTTAATTGATAATAAAAGATGAAGTTGAGCAATATTATAACGTTGAGAGTATTGAACACACAAAAAGCAATGTAGACTAAAGGACTGTATTGATTTTAGTTTTCAGTCATCAACATCCTTGCTAGGAGGACGTCACATTGACCACAGTGGCTCTAACTGACTTGACTGCTGAATAAAAATGCATGATTTTGTGCTTCCAATATTTAGATCATTATGATTGGAAAGAAGAGTCTGTTCTGTTCTACCCACCTTGCCTGCAGGATTGTCATCGAAGCCGCATTGATTGCAAACTCGGAAGGCAAAAAACACACTTTTAAAAATAACTTGTACAAAGGGTAAGCAAGTAGAAAGCATACAGCTTGAATGATATACAGCTGGGTTGCATTTACAGCAACAACTCCCATGATCCCCAGCAAGGGAAAAAAACGCTGCCATTATATTATGCCACCAGCGTTGTCTTCATGTTACGAATGGTGACGGGGAGGAGGAGGAGATGGCCAGCAAGAGCTGTCGCCTCCAACCCTGTCCTAGCCCTTAAGGCGGGGGGGTGGGGGCTCTGAACTAGGCTGACCAGGTAAAATCCAGGTTAGGGCTCCTGTAACTTTAACAGTTGTAGAGAAAAGGGAATTTCAGCCAGTGTCATTTATATGCAATTCATTCCTGGTGAAATTCCCTCTTCATCACAACTGTTAAAGTTGCAGGGGCCCTGCCTTCTTTTGTACTCTGAACATCTTTCAGTCTGAGGGCTGAATTCCAGAGATGTTCTCAGGAGCTGTGTTCCAGGGGTGGGTGGAACAGAAGGGGAAAATGGTAGAACCAAAGGCAAAAGGGGTCTGGGCCCAAAACACCAGCAGATGTATTTTAAAGCTCTTGTTGCCAGAAACAAAGCCTTAGGAGAGGAATCTCAACCTTTTAGAATGGGGGAAAACTGCACAAAAGCTGGGCAACCACACAAAAAAATGGTGGCCAGGAAAAAGGGGGTGAGGCCTGGGAAGGGGAAGTGGCCTTTTGGGGAGCCCAGAGAGCTGGCCCTGGCCCTGGAGGTTTTGCACCCTGCCCTAAGGACGCTTCCATCCCCCCCCCCAGATTGTTGGGGAGGGAGTAGCAGATAGCAGAGGGAGTCGGGGGCCCTTGAAAAATCCCTCCTGGGTTTCTGGGCATTCAAATGGAATGTCCAGTGGGTCCCTTTCCTTTTGGGGGCAAGCAGCAGTTGGGTGTTTGTGCATCTCCAGACGCAATGGGTTTTGCAATCTCTGTATGTCCTTAATTCTGAATAATTCTCTGCCATTTGGAACATGGCTAATCAAGTACCTATTTTGCTCCATGTCAGAGATGAGCGAAATGCCCACTGTCCTAGTCGTTGGTTTTAGGTACCTGCAGGCATTGGGGTCAGCCTTGCCATGCCTGGACTGTGGATAAGTCTGCATTTTTAAAGGGGATTCTGTGTAGGCACAGCTGCACTGTTTTCCTGAGTCCTTGATAGTTGTATAGCTTAGTTAACTTCAGAAACAAATGGGGTAAGGACTAGGGATGTGCACTGGATCAGATCCGATCCACGATCTGAATCCGATCCAGGGGGAAATCGGATAAATTATCCAATTTCCGATCTTACCGCTGGATCGGCCGATCCAATCCGATCCGATCCGAAAAGGTTCTGATCCGGTTCGGATGGATCGGCAGATCGGCGGGCACCCGCTGGCGCCCGCCGCCGCTTCCATTGGCAGGCGCCAGCGGGTGCCCGCTGATGGAAGTGGACAGCTGTCCGCTTCTATGTCCGCCGATGGAAGTGGACAACTGGGGCAGGGGGCGGCGGATGGGAGCAGACGGCCAGGAAAGTTAAGCAGGGAGCAGGGGGAGGGGGGGTGCGCAGCGCGCTTACCTTTCCTGGCCGTCCGTTCCCGTCCGCCGCCGGCTGCTACTGCGAGCAGGCTTCGCAGCCTGCTCCTAGGTAGCGCGCCAGGTGATGACTTCACCTGGTGCGCCACTCTGGAGCAGGCCGTGAAGCCCGCTCGCAGTAACAGCCGGCGGCGGACGGGAGTGGACTGCCAGGAAAGGTAAGCAGGGGGTGGGGAGCAGGGGGGAGGGGGGTGCGCGGCGCGCTTACCTTTCCTGGCCGTCCGCTCCTGTCCGCCGCCGGCTGCTACTGCGAGCAGGCTTCATGGCCTGCCCGTAGGTAGCACGCCAGGTGATGATCAGGTGATGATCACCTGGTGATGATCACCTGGTGATGATCACCTGGTGCGCTACCTAGGGGCAGGCTGCGAAGCCCGTTCGCAGTAGTGGCCAGCGCCAGACGGGAGCGGACACCTAGGAAAGGTAAGCAGGGGGCAGGGGGGAGGAGGGGGTTTACCCCCCCGGGGCCGTCCGCTTCCATCTGCTGGCGCCTGCGCCCCACCCACCCACCTGCCGCCATTTTTTCCTCATAGACTTGCATTGCAATGTAAGTCTATGGGGGGGGGGGGAAATGGCGGCCAATCCAAAAAGTTCCGATGTTTGGATCGGGATCGGAACCGATCCGGTCCGGGGGGGCTCCGATTTTGTCCGAACCGATCCGTGACAAAATTGGAGGTCCCGATCCGGGTCCCTATCCGATCTGGGGGGGTCCATGCACACCCCTAGTAAGGACTGACCTAAAGATCTACAATAAAGTTGGCTTTAGAGTCCTGGCCAAGTGCTGAAAACTTCCATTCTGTCTGCGTTTTGCAGATTGTCAAGTGCTCATTAGCAGGATCAGTTTTTATTCCAGTTTCTTGAATTTGCACAAGTTTGCATTTGTGCAAATTTTCATGTGAGAAAATGTGCAAATCCCTCCATCCCCTGCATTTTCTTGCTTTAGCCTATGGGGAAAGTGAACATTTGCAGCTATATTTTTTAATTTTACACATTTTTCTATGATGAAATTTGCATAAAATTCCAGAATTCATGTGGTTCAGGAAAAGCTGATCCGCTGCAAAATTTGTGGGTTACATTCCTAGAAATCCAAACTCATTTGATTCCATTTCGGATGTCTCTGACATCCCTACCCAATATGAGGCCAGAGATCTGTCAGCCAATGTCTTGAAACCTTCCTACATGGGAATTTCATCAAAGGGCTTGGAAGGGGCTTGTATTCTCCCTTTGGATGTTGTCTACACCTGTAGCTCTGCCTCTCTCCACATCCTCTGCTTTCCTGGTCCATGCCTTCTATGTGGATGCTCTGAGTGGTCCACCCCTGAGTAGTGCCTCATGATTAAATCAGACTTTTAATACTGATGCAAAGGACTAAAGATAGCAGTGAAATTAAGGCAGCATCTAGGTCAGGGGTGGGGAATCTCTTTCAGTCCAAGTGCTGAATTCAATTTTGGAGAAGCTCTCAGGGATCACATTCCAGGGGTGGGAGGGGCCGAAGGCAAAGGAGGTGGAGCCAAAGCAGCTTAAAGCCCTTACTGCTAATAACTAACTCTCAGAAGGACCATTTTAGCCTTTTAGAATGTGGAAAAACTGACCAAAAGCTAATCAGTCATTGGGAGAAAAGGTGTGAGGGAAAAGGTGTTGCCATCTGGGGACTCCACAAGTTGAATTGGGACCCAAGGTCTGAGGTTCCCCACCCCTGGTCAAGGTAGTAGCATCCCACTTTGGAAATTCTTCTGTGATTTCAGCACAAAGCTAAGTCAGTGTGAAATGCAATGGCCCTGCCTAGAGTGACCAGATACAAAAGAGGGCAGGGCTCCTGCAGCTTTAACTGTTGTGATGAAGAAGGAATTTCACCAGGTGCTGCATGTATAACAATGACACCTGCTGAAATTCCCTTTCTATGCAACTGTTAAAGATACAGGAGCCCTGTCTTCCTTTCCATATGGCCACCCTAGTAGCGAGCAAAAGAGATATCAAGCTGAATGGGAAATGAATGCAAGCAATCCCAGGGAATCCCACTGTTAGAACTCTGCTGGAGGCCTTATCCCACCGCACCCCTCCAATCAGCTGTCTGAGCTAGTAGGGATCAGAACAAGGAGTGGTGTGTTCCCGGGTTGTCTTTCAAATATTTGGTGGGTGGGTGAAATCCTCTTCCTAACAGTCCCTCAGATAAGCCAGAGGTAATTGGTAAATATCCTTAATGATATCAGATTGCTGAGAAATCTATGCACTCAAAATGTCTTGCAGTACCTCATTCTCATTGGGTGCCGTGAGATAAAACATTTATTTGTCTCAGCATGCTTTGCAGGATCTGGACCAACTTCTTTGCACCTTGCTGATTTAACAAGTAGTGTTGCAGTTTTACTGAGACCTGGGTGGGTGAACTGGGAGGGGTTACTCTCACTCAGCTTTGCCCCCCTGGGTACTTGGTGCAGCACCAGCACCGACTTCAGGGCCGGGGAGGGGGGGTTGCCGTGGTCTATAGAAATACAATCTCCCTCTCTAGGCTTCCTGTTCGTTCGAGTGCTGGTCTTGAGTGTCTGTACTTTGTGTTGGGTACCCGAGACAGATTAGGGATTCTGCTGGTGTACCGCCCACCCCGCTGCCCAACAGTCTCCCTGCCTGAGCTGACGGAGGTTGTCTCGGACCTGGTGTTGAGGACCCCCAGGATGGTGGTCCTGGGGGATCTCAACTTCCATGCGGAGGCTCCTGCATCCGGAGCAGCTCAGGACTTCATGGCTGCCATGACAACCATGGGGCTGTCTCAACATGTCATCGGCCCAACGCATGTAAAAGGACATACTCTTGACCTGGTTTTCTCGGGTGGACAGAAGGATGGTGATCTGAAAGTGGGGGAACTAACATCTACCCCCTTGTCATGGTCGGATCACTTTCTATTGAGGTTTAGACTTTTGGCATCCTTTCCCCTCTGCAAGGGTGGGGGGCCTATTAAAATGGTCTGCCCCCGGAGGCTAAAGGACTCCAATGGATTCAAGAAGGCTCTGGGGGATTTTCCTGCTGATATGGCCGGTGCTCCTGTCGAAGCCCAGGTCGCTCTGTGGAATGCAGAGATGACCCGGGCGGTTGACACGATCGCACCCAAGCGCCCTCTCCCTATGAGCAGAGCTCGGCCAGCTCCTTGGTTTACACCTAAGCTGAGGGCAATGAAGCAAAAGGGGAGACGGCTAGAACGCAGGTGGAGGAAAACTCGTGCTGAGTCTGATTGGACACGGGTTAGAGCTCATTATCGAGCCTACTCTGTGGCGGTGAGGGTGGCGAAGAGACAGTTCTTCTCCACCAGCATTGCATCTTCACAGTGTCGTCCGGTGGAGCTTTTCCGGGTGGTTCGTGGCCTGCTACACTCTGGGCCAGGGTGAGAGATGGTGGAACCCTCGGTAGCACGCTGTGACGAGTTTGCACGGCACTTTGAAGATAAAGTCGCTCAGATTCGTCTTGAATTGGACACCACGCTTAATGCAGCTCCGCTAGTAGAGGCGTTCAGAGCACCGTCTGGTCCAGTTTTATTGGATGAGTTTCAGTTACTGAGGCCTGAGGATGTGGACAAGGTGCTTGGCCAAGTCCGGTCGACCACTTGTGTGCTTGACCCTTGCCCGTCGTGGCTAATTACATCAAATAAGGATGGGACCACCAGCTGGGTCCAGGAGGTTGTAAATGCCTCCTTGAGAGAGGGAGTGATGCCGGCCTTGTTAAAAGAGGCGGTAATCAGACCACTCCTGAAAAAGCCTAACCTGGACCTGGAAGATGTTAATAACTATAGGCCGGTGGCGAACATTCCTTTCCTGGGCAAGGTGCTTGAGCGGGTGGTTGTAGGACAACTCCAGACACTCTTGAATGAAACGGATTATCTAGATCCATTTCAATCGGGTTTCAGGCCTGGTTTTGGAGCAGAAACTGCCTTGGTCGCCCTGTGGGATGACCTTTGCCGGGAGAGGGACAGGGGGAGTGCGACCCTGTTGGTTCTCTTGAACCTCTCAGCGGCTTTCGATACCATCGACCATGGTATCCTTCTGGATAGGATGTCTGGGCTGGGAGTTGGAGGCACGGCGCTGCAGTGGTTCCGCTCCTACTTAGATGACCGTTTTCAGAAGGTGGTGCTGGGGGATTATTGCTCTGTGCTGTGACATTTAAGCCATGGGGTTCCACAGGGCTCTATTTTATCCCTATGCTGTTTAACATATACATGAAGCTGCTGGGAGAGGTTATCCGGAGATGTGGGCTGAGATGTCACCAATATGCGGATGACACCCAGCTCTACCTCTCCTTTTCAACAAACCCAGGTGAGGCAGTGGCTGTTCTGAATCAGTGCCTGAGCACGGTAATGGACTGGATGAGGGCTAACAAACTGAGACTCAATCCAGACAAGACGGAGGTACTGTTAGCGGGTGGTTCGTCTGTCCGGCGAGGTGATGTTCACCCTGTTCTGGAGGGGGTTGCACTCCCCCTAAAGGATCGGGTCCGTAGTTTGGGGGTGCTCTTGGATCCAGAACTGTCGCTTGAGGCACAGGTGAACTCGGTGGCAAAGAGCACCTTTTACCAGCTTAGGCTGATATACCAACTGCACCCTTATCTGGACAGAGATAGCCTAGCTACAGTTATCCATGCTCTCATAACCTCTCGTTTGGATTACTGCAATGCGTTATACGTGGGGCTGCCTTTGAAAATGGTCCGGAAACTTCAGCTGGTACAAAACAGGGCAGCCAGATTGTTAACGGGGACTGGCCAACGAGACCATATTACGCCAGTCCTTTTCCAACTTCACTGGCTGCCGATCCAGGTCCGGGCCCAATTCAAAGTGCTGGTACTAACATTTAAAGCCCTAAACGGCTTGGGGCCAGGATATCTAAAGGAACGCCTCCTCCCATATGTACCTGCCCGGACCCTAAGATCATCTACAGGGGTCCTTCTCCGTGAGCCCCTGCCAAAGGAAGTGAGGCAGGTGGCCACTAGGAGGAGGGCTTTCTCTGCTGTGGCACCCCGGCTGTGGAATGAGCTCCCCAGAGAGGTTCGCCTGGTACCTACTTTGTACTCTTTTCATCGCCAGGTGAAGACCTTTTTATTCTCCCAGTATTTTAACAGTTAAATTAACTCAATTTTAATCCTTGCTGTTTTAAATTTGTATTTTAATCTGTATTAATTCCTGCTGCTTGGTTTTATTCTGGTTGTGTTTTTATATTGTATGTTATTCTGTGTTTTTAGATTGTGCCTTGTTTTATATATTTTAAAATGATTTCATGATTTTAATTTTTGTGAACCGCCCAGAGAGCTTCGGCTATGGGGCAGTATAAAAATGCAATAAATAAATAAATAAATAAATATTTTAATTACAGTTCCAGGCCTACTTAGTTTTTACCTGTTAGGCGGCTTTAGTGCAGATTATTATCTTGGTTCATAATCTGCAACACTGGGAGGGAGCAAAATAGGTGTTGTAAATGCCTCCCAATTTACAGTAACTCTAAAATTATTATTAGTAGTAGTTAGGCTGACCATATGAAAAGGAGGACAGGGCTCATGTAACTTTAACAGTTGCAGAGAAAAGGGAATTTCAGCTGACTTCATTTGTATGCAATTAGTACCTGGTGAAATCACCTCTTCATCAAAGCTATTAAAGTTGCATGCACTATACTAGAGTGACCAGATACAAAAGAGGGCAGGGCCCCTGCAGCTTTAAGTGTTGTAATGAAGAGGGAATTTCACCAGGTACAAATTGCATACAAATGACGCTGGCTGAAATTCCCTTTTCTCTACAACTGTTAAAGTTATATGAGCCCTGTCCTCCTTTTCATATGGTCAGCCTAGTAGTAGTAGGACTTATGCCTTGGACTTTGCTGTTGTAGTTTTTTAGGTCATGCACAGTTGGAAGCTGGAGACGGAAATTCATAGCATCAGAATAAGTATATATATATATTCTTCTAAAGCTTTTCTTTGGCTCTATTTAGGTTGTACGTTGTGCCTGCGAAGAGCATCCTAACTCAAGAAAAACCACTGAGTCCTCTGCAGTGGTGCCGGCATGTTCTGGATAATCCAAGCCCTGAGATGGAAGCTGCAAAACGCTCATTGTGCTTCAGGCTGGAACAAGGTCATTCTACGTTTTCTTTCATAGTTATTTCAACCACCGTTTTCCTTATTGGTTTTAGGCCAGTCCATACTTGTAACACGCCGAGACAGAGTTGTCCATTTGCAGGGTGTTTTATACTGAATTGTCTGTCATGCCTAGAACATATATTGGGGACCTGTGCAACCTGTTGCTAGGTTTCTGTAGAGTTTTCCTGCTTTTCTACCTCAACGTTCCCTAGTATCTACAGAAACCCTGCAGGATGTTGGACTATCCATGCTTTCAGGAACTGCTGCTAAAATCACCTGCATATCTAAATGTGGATGTTGTCCTTTGCTTTCAGGGTACATTTGGATAGCCATCTCTATGCTTAAATCCCCAGTGAACTTGTGCAAGAGTAGGTACATCCATCCACTCTTCCAAAATAAATTAGATAAAATCAGGTAGAAGGTGGCTTCCGGGATAATTATCTACATTGACACAACGGTATTTTTTAAATGTTTATTGCCAAGTCTCTGTATTTTTTATTTGTTTACATTTTTTTTGTAAAAAAAATTGTACATCGTCTTGTGAGGGCTTGCTCTAAAACAGGGGTGGGGAACTCCGGATGTTACTGTAGCAAAGCTAACCAAATATATGACCACCTGTTCATAAAAACAGGAGTTTGTGAGCTAAAACATGTCAGGCTTCCCAACAGAGAGAGTCGTCGTAGTGAATTGGAGATCATTTTACTTTCAAAGGTCCTTTGATTTTTACATTAATTGATCTCTCGTTGTCATTTCTTTTGTGCTTTCCAGTAATACCTGAGGAGTTCTAGCCAAACCTAGTGTATGTTCACAGTCATGTTTTTTTTTCCAGGGTTCCTGTTTCCGTCTTTCACTTCCATTGTTATAGTATGTATTTGACTTTCACCCCAGAATTTTGGGGTTTCAGAAGCAATTACTGAGGATAAATGTATGTTACCCTCATTATGAGAACTTGACGCTTCGAAAGGGGGAAATACTCCCTTCAGGTTTATTTGTTCTTTCTTTTTGCAAGTATGTTGACATGACACTGTTACCAAATCATTGCTTTGTCAGCAAGTCAGTATCTTAATTGAGCCACCACCCCATAAAATGTTCAACTGAACTCAAGAAGCTGCCATGAAGAGACTAATAAGAATTGGAATGTTCCTATTTTGTATGAATTAAATGTACTTATACACGGCAGGTGATTTAACCAAATATCTTCACCGCAGTCATAATCTAGAACAGTGCCAATAGCTTACGTCTTCCAATTCATGGCTCCGACGTGGGATGGGGTAGTGGTGGTGGTTCTGTATCTAAAGTAATCTCAGTAGATTTCTGTCATGAATTTCTTGAAAACCTCACGGTAGAAAATCCATAACTTTTCTAGCTGCTTCTTATATTACCAGCTTGCCTTTACAAAATGCAATCTAACAATGTTAAAAATCAATGGGAATTTAGCTATTGAGATCAATGGGTCAGTTCACGTCAAATGTACCTTCTTCTACATCACGGGTGTTGAGCCTCTTTCAGCCCAAGGGATGAATTCCATTTTCGAGAAGCTCCTGGGGACCACATTTC
Organism: Anniella stebbinsi; assembly: GCA_029215795.1. Classification (NCBI taxonomy): domain Eukaryota; kingdom Metazoa; phylum Chordata; class Lepidosauria; order Squamata; family Anniellidae; genus Anniella; species Anniella stebbinsi. The sequence continues at coordinate 162,839,136 of JARDYH010000001.1, read as the reverse complement.
AAGGGAAAAGGGGGTAGGGCCAAAAGGGACAGGGCTAGAAATACTAGTGTATGTTAGCTTAAAACTCTTACTGCCTGAAACTGAGTCACTGGAGAGGAATTTCATCCTTTTAGAATGGTTGGAGGGAGGACACACAAAAGCCGGGAAACCACCAACTGACCAGTGGTCAGGAGGCCATCTATGTAATGGTGGAGGCCAGGTTGAAATTCCAGGTGGGCTTTATTTGGCCTGCATATTTGAGGTTCAGCACCCGTAGTCTATAATGACCTGCATTGGCTTTCCTGAGTCTTTCCCAGCCCTGCCTGGAGATGTGAGAGACTGAATCTGAGACCTTCTGCAAAGCATGTGCTCCCCCCGCACTTTTGGCAATGGTCCTGAGATCATTTTACCTGGATATGTTTGGACCTTACTCCCACGAAGCATGTGCTCTACTCCTGATCTATGGGCCTAATGATTGATTAGCAAATGCTGTGTACTAATTATAAAGACTCATTTCTCATTGTAACACAGGAGGGATGTATTTTGCATGGTGGTCATAATCCGCAAGCATGTGCTATAGAGTTTGATGGAAGTTTTGAGCTTTGGTTATATTCGCAGTGAGCCAATAGATGAATGTCAGGACCATCATTTTTCCTGTGGCCATTATGAGGTCATTTCAGGGACTTTTATGTGGCAACAACATTTTTCATGCATGCCCAGCCTTTTGCATATCTATCAGCAGCCTTCCAATAATCTGACTGTTGCCTGTCAGCACCCCCTCCCACCTCTTCCATTACGGGTAATGGAGTGCAAGGTTCTGAATGAATCTGTCATGGAATATGGACAGAGAACTTATACGGGGTCCTGGACTTGGAAAGGCTGAATGTTGTATACAGGAAGCTGGGTACAGGAGGGTTTGTATACTGAGTGGCAAGAGGGTCTAAGAGTAAGGGAGTGAGGGAATAAGGGCCTCGTCCACCAGGCTGGCTGAGGAATGAATAGAGAAGTGGTGTACTGAAACACAAGGATCTGTGGCAAGAAGTATGAGAGTATCAGAACGCTGGGAAGGAGACTCAAGGAGAAAACTCTCTCACATAAGGCCTAGGGAGAGGAAGATCTGTGTGCTATTTGTGGGACAGGGATGGAAATTCAGGGAAGCTGTGGAGGTCAGGGGAATTGATTTGAAGTAATCACTGAGACATTTGGCTGCAGCTCTCTGTTACATTTAGTTCCCACGTCAAAAATGTTTTGTGGAAAGCATGGCACACGGTTATGTAACGAGGGCATTTTCAGTCACATCAAGCAAACAACTCGAAGACCAAGCTGCAGATGTTAGCAGATGGGAAGCGGCATGATGAAGAAACTTTCCTGGCATGTCTGGAAGCTTCTTTGGTTGCTTGTAGCCATTGCCAAAAGTTTGATGCTGATTTTGCCAGAGTACCTAATGCTTGGTGGCTATCTTGACCCTTCTTTCTATACTCTTCGGCATCCTGAGAACTACTGTCTTGCAAAGAAAAGGTGAAATGTTTTCCACGGAGGGGCCTTCGCAGTGGCAAAGCACCTGCCTTGCATGCCAGAAGTGCTTAGTTCAGTCCCTGAAAGGGGCAGGCGATAGGAGAGACATCTGCCAGCCAGGGTAGGCCACACTGAGCTAGGTGGCCATATAACCTGGGATGAGGCAGCCTCCTCATTTCCTCTGATCTCTTACCAGCATAAACCAGACCCCCAAATGGGGGTGGGAGGAGAAGCTATGATGTCTTCTTTAACCCCCGTGATCATGCGAACCTGGTCATTGGGTCTTTTTAAAAAAAAAAAATACATAGATTTCATAACTATGGTAATAGTTTCCTTAGCTGTCTCGCTAGCAAGGGGGGAAATTGCCCTCAGCACAAATCCAAATTTCAACTGCTTCACACACTTTTACAGTCGCTTTGTATATATCACTGTCTCTAATTGCTCTTGGGTATGGCAGCTATTTCTCTTCTGTCTCATTCAGAAGATGCATTCAGGAAAATGGCAGTAAGGAACATGGAACCCACTTGCCCCTGACAAGTCTGTTCCAATATCATCAGAGAACATGGTGGAGAGGCAGAATACAACAGTTAGTCATCAAGTTTCATTACCCCAGGTGCCACTTGCTCCGCACCTCTTTCATCTCCTGGATAAAAGGGAGGATCATCACCACTGAAAAGGCCAGATTTGGCCCCAGATCTGCCTGTTCCTGACCCCTCACTTAAAATGCATGATATGATTATGATTTTCTATGTGTTAAACAGCAGCTATTGTAAGATTAGTTATTTGTTTTTGAAGCTATTCCCAAATTTGCATCCCATTCTAATTTTATTTTTATAGCCCCTGCACGTGGGGGGGGGGGGGAGATTTGAGGTTGGGAAGCAGCTAAGTCGGAAGGTTTAAACCTCCCCTACCCATGTGTGCTTGTTCTGATCCAGGCCAGGACCCCATGCACTTAGTTTAAGATTGTTTTTTTTTAAAAGTTAGGATCATCTGCACACTGTTTACCTCTCAGTCCAGATGTAGCTCAAGACATTTTGGTGCCTGAGTTGAACTTCCAATTGGTGCCTTCCCTTCTCCCAAAGATGGTATTATATTAAACTAAATAATTGACAAATTACTGCCCTTTAATGCTATCCCAAAATGTGCCACCCAAGCCTCTCCCTGCCAAATGGCAGGGCCAGCCTTGAAGAGAGCCAGTGTGGTGTAGTGGTTAGAGTGTTGGACTGGGAGTTGGGAGATCCGGGTTCTAGTCCACACTTAGCCATGGAAAACTCACTGGATGACTTTGGGCCAGTCACAGACTCTCAACCCAACCTGCCTCACAGGATTGTTGTTGTGAGGATAATATGGAGAGAAGGATTATGTACACCACCTTGGGTTCCTTGGTGGGAAAAAGGCGGGATATAAATGAAATAAATAAATAAAATAAAAGTTATTTGCTCTAACACTAGATGCAGGTTATTGTAGTTTTAACATCAATTTATTGCTTCTTGATAAATGTATTTGCAGTACCTTTTTGTCTGCATTAAAAGACTTAATTAATTAAAAGGTTAATTTTGAGGTTCCTTCTCAAATTAAATGGGAATCGTGATTAACAGTAACCATGGTTAATTTCAGCAAGCCAGTTTCAGAAACCATGATTTGAACTTGGAAACTAACCATAGTTCATGTTAACTACAGCGTATTGCAACAGAGAGCCTATCTACACACGCAGGATAAAACACTTTGAAAACGTTTTGAAAACTGTATATGGAGTGTGTCCTGGGCCCCAACAGTTCTCAAAACTGTCAGCCTATCTGCACTACTGCTTTAAAATGGTTTAAAACGGTTTATAACAGTTTTGAGAACTGTTGGGGCCCAGGACACACTCCATATACAGTTTTCAAAACGTTTTCAAAGTGTTTTATCCTGCGTGTGTAGATAGGCTCGACAATGCAGCTCCTGGGGTTGGTGTACATTGCATAGCAGGAAACCCAAATTGCACCCAGACTTCAACTCCCAAAGTGATTAGAATGTGTCCTTTAGCACTAGGGTACCATTTTGTATTTTATGCTAAATTCTCTTCCATATGGAGTACCTGTTTGATAGGAGTCTCTTCCCAGAGTTCCACAGTTCCTTCTGCGCCCTCTCTTTTCCTGCTTTGCTGAGCGTACCCTGTAGGCCTGATGCAAATTGTTTGGGTAACACTAGGCTGACCATACGAAAAGGAGGACAGGGCTCCTGTAACTTTAACAGTTATAGAGAAAAGGGAATTTCAGCCAGTGTCATTTGTATGCAATTAGTTCCTGGTGATATTCCCTGTTCATCACAACAGTTAAAGTTGCAGGGGCCCTGCCTTCTTTTGCATATGGTCACTCTAGTATAGTGCCTACAACTTTAACTGTTGGGATGAAGAGGGAATTTCACCAGGAACTCATTGCATACAAATGACCCTGGCTGAAATTCCCTTTTCTTTACAACTGTTAAAGTTTCAGGAGCCCTGTCCTCCTTTTCGTATGGTCAGCCTAGGTAACACTCATGCCTACAACCTACCTAGGGAATAATGCCCGTAGGCAGCATATACAGATGTCTCAACGTGCTTGGGTTTCCAGTGAGAAATGACTTTTTTTATTAGAGATACATCATCCTGGGCACATTACTACAGGCTCTTGGGTTCCCCCCCCCCCCATTTTTCTGTCTGGTCCAAGTGTCTCTGTAAGTTATATATTTGTTTTTAAGCTTCCACGCTTGAGCTGTCACATCAGTTCAAATCAAATATTGACTTAGAAGAAGTCAGTATGGGAAGTGTTTTGGTGTGTGTGTGTGTGTGTGTGTGTGTGTGTTTTGAACTGCTCTTATGCTTTGAGGAGAATGATATGCATTTGCCCTTTTCTGTGTGAGAAAAGTCATTGGAAGCGTTGTGGAACTTTCCCCCTTTTTAACTCTTTCTTGCAAAGAATAATGGATTCACAAGTCTAAAGGTGTAGAGAACAGGCATTCCCATTAGAAATATAGAATGTAGTTAACAGAACATTTTGTATGGAGTTACTATAAGTTGTCTCGAGCCTTGGATGGATTTGGATATACCTCTGCTGAGCAGCTGAGTAGACCAGTTTAGACATAATGTGAAGCCATTGATGTTCAAGCATGGTTTATTTTAACATTCGAACCCAAGCCAGCCCAGAACCATGTTTTTCAGGAACTGAAAAATTAAGAGAGAGAGAGAGAGGAATTAGAAGAGTCTAAAGGGTCCTTTAATGATTTTTGCTTGGAACAAAATTAACATACAACAAGTTTAAAACACTTCTTACAGCACTTATCATTGAAGATTTGCAATCTGCTCCCACAATGTTCTTTCTACAATGGTGGGTGGTGGAAAACACTTGTAAATGCTCACCATCTCATTAATGTCTCTCTTGGATAACCCACTGGTCAACAAGGTTCACCCTGTGTGTCAAGGATGGGGAACTATATTGGCTACTGGGGCCAGATTGCCCCCCAGAGCCCCTCCTGGACTGGATGATGTCAGAGGGCACAGAACCACCCCTTTGACATCATTGGTTTTCCACATTGACTTTCTTTAGCATGCCCCCTTAACCAAGTGCTCCCCAGCCAGTGCTTTAGTTGGGAGCAAAGCCCATTGAGGTCCTGCCTTCACTCTTCCTTTGTGCTCCCCAGGCCAGATAGGCAATCCAGGTTTGCCATGGGCTGGAGGTTACCCACCCTTGCTGTATTTTATATCTCTCTGACCAATTAAGCCCTATGCCAACAATTGGGTTTGAAGGGGGCAAAGAGCCCATGCCTATCTTGTGCACAAACGCCCATTGGTTTAGTGGATTTCAGGAAAGTTCACACCCCACAACTTTACTTGTGACCCGTCTGACTGTTGGAACTTATGCTGGCTGGAAGTGATGAGAGTTATAGTCCAACACATCTGGAGGGTTGGAAAGCTGATGTACAGGAATGACTAGGTCTACAATCGGCTCTCTTAATAATGTTAAAGAGGGCCTTTGGCTGCACCACGTCACAGTTCAGGGAGAAGGTCATGAGAACTGAAGCAATAGCAACAATGCCGGATCCCTTGATATTGAAGCAGAGGGATTTGTGTCTTTGGCAGAGATATCTAGTACAGGGGCTCCTTTTATTGTTTATGACAGTTACGCTTTCGATTACATAAAACCTGTGAACTGGCCAGGGAGAGAGGAGCTCCTGAACTGGAAGATCACCCACCAACTTGTCCAAGTTGCATTTATAAAGGAGAGGAGTGGGTGAATACTCCCCCTCCTGTTCAAAAGACTTGTGTCTAGGATGGGTCTTGCACCTCTCCTAAGAACAGCTGATGGCTCTGGAATATATTCGCACCTCCCTCTTCCATTTCCTCTGCCACAAATCCCGAGGTCTTATTATTAATGTGGTTCTTACAGTCACAGCTGCCGGCAAGAACAGGAGCTTTGTTCACGATGGGTCCTGTGACCGTAGTTGTTGTGGCAAAATAATGGATGCTGCTTAAACTTGTGTTGTTGATCGCATCTGTGGGTGAGAGCATCCAGGCCTGTAATTGGCCTTGGCAAATAATCAGACTGTTACAAAACTGCATCTTGGCTTAAAGTAGAATCACAAAGGCCTTTTCAAGGCCTTCTTTTATGCTTTGCTGTCCAGTGATGACTTTTAATGAGAAGTACAAAATGTTGGTAGTCGTTTTTAAATTGCAGGTATAGCTTGTGCTTTCCCTGACTTTTCTTCTAAGACAGGAGTTGCCTGTTTGCTTTTAAACTAGATTCATTCAGTCATTCATTAAAGCTGGTACTGTGATAGAGCCAGCTTGATTTTGGTAAAGCAGCAGACCTAGCACAACTTGTGACCAAAATATATATATAAAAAAAGCCCAGGTGAACTGCCGTGCATGGCGAGTGGGCTGCATTCAGCGCAGGAGGCCACAAATCCTTCCAGTTAGAGGTGGTTCACTCACTACCATGATTATCATGTATCTCATTGATGGGGTTACCATACCAAAACTTCAAAAATAAGGAACACCATAAGAGTTGCAATTATTATTTTTTTGGCCTGTTGAGTGTGATGGCCATTATCCAATATCGCCTGTGAGCTGTTGGGTCCTACCCCTAATACAACAGGAACCTAGTGTTTCTCAAAGCAAATGGAAATGAGTGGAACATAAGAACATGGAAGCTGCCTTATACTGAATCAGATCATTGGTCTATCTGGCCCAATATTGTCGGCACTGACTGGCAGCAGCTTCCCAGGGTCTCAGACAGGATTCTTTTCCTTGCTCTACCTAGAGAAGCCGGGGATCGAACCTGGGGCCTTCTGCATGCAAAGCGTGTGCTCTATCACACTGAGCTTAGTTTCCAGAATGGCATATATCATTTTAGCTTGCAGAAGGGTGCTGACCTCTTTTAAGGCGTTTAAAGTTGTTGGACTATCATATATTTCCACCCTTGGAATCTTACATCTCTCTTTGGGGTTCATATGTATTTGTGTCCTATAACAGGGACACCATTAATGGTTGGTGGTGCTGACTTCCTTTTAGACAGCACATGTGAAGGTGGGGTGTGTGATTTGTGTGACAAAATACACTTCTAGCTTCTGGACGACTGCCTGGCGAATAGAGTGGGCTATATGAATACTACCATTGCCTGTTCATGCTTTATCTATTTATTTTCTTCCATTCAATTTTAATCTCATCCTTTTTCTACAGCATTCAGGGAAGTATACATGCTTCTCTTTCTTCTTCATTTTATACTCACAACAATCCTGCTTGGTGTAGGGCCAGATCTACAACAAGCAGGATATAACACTTTGAAAACGTTTTGAAAATGGTATATGGAATGCATCCTGAACAGTTGTCAAAACCATTATAAACTGTTATAAAGCAGTAGTGTAGATCCTGTCTTGGTTATCCAGTGAGCTTCTTGGCTGAGTGGGAGTTAGAATCCTTGCTTCCCCAGTCCTGGTCCAACAGTGTAACCACTACACCGCACTGTTTCCCTTAGCTTTCTTAAGTACGTGTAAGCGCTTGTTTTTGATGCATAGAGAAAGTTTAAGAAACATGTTTTGAAGGACATTTCTACATACGTGAAAGTACCATAATGCATGTGTCTCTGATGTTGTCACTAAGATGTAAATATAAGATGCCTGTTCTGGATAAGCTGACCATATGAACAGGAGGATAGGGCTCATGTAACTTTAACAGTTGTAGAGAAAAGGGAATTTCAGCCAGTGTCATTTGTATGCAATTAGTTCCTGGTGAAATTCCCTCTTCATCACAACAGTTAAAGGTGCAGGCACTATACTAGAGTGACCATATACAAAAGAAGGCAGGGCCCCTGCAACTTTAACTATTGTGATGAAGAGGGAATTTCACCAGGGACTAATTGCATACAAATGACACTGGCTGAAATTCCCTTTTCTCTACAACTGTTAAAGTTACATGAGCCCTGTCCTCCTTTTCATATGGTCAGCCTAGTTCTGGAGTGTGCCGATATGCCATTAAAAAACATCCATGCTTATGTAACTTGGAATTTCATGTTGGTAAAAGGAATAAATATTTGTGTCTGGTGGCTTAAAGGCTTATGAAGGGGATTAAGTTTGTTTTTAGCACTTGATGAGTGAGTCTGTACTTTACTGTCCTGTAGCTTAAGACTCAGCTCAGTTATGTCCCAATTAGCCAAACCTGCTAATAGTCTTTTTAAAAATATTAGCTGTAACCATTTAGTAAGCAGAAGAGTTCCTCTAGTGGTTGCAGTCACTCCAGTTATCTCATATTTTCTTTTATTTTTACATTGGCTTATACAAAAGGAATTAAAATATTGCAAGTAAAGAGATCAACAGCCAGAAAAAAGTCTATGGTATGACTTATCTCTTACCATATCATATAGAACAAGAAATCAAGAAGATAATCCAGAATGTCAGATAAAATATTGTCAAAACACAGAAAGTAAGTACATTGCAGTTTAAGAAACTAATTATTGCAATAAGCCCAGCACCAGTGGTCTATTTTTACTGTTTATATTTATTGTTCCCGTATGGAATAATCTGTTTCCTATTCATATTGGATCTATCACCTGCTTGTACATTTCCAGCTCTACTATGTACAATGAGTAGTTTTGTCCACAATCAAAAATGTATTCATAATCTCATGTGTTCTTGTGCATGTTAATTTACATTTTCAGTTTTATATTTAAATATTCGTATCCTGCCTCTCCGGCCTTGTGGTGGCCGACATGAACAATAGCAGAATGTATTGGATGGGAAAGATGGAAATCTAAAACATTGTACTCTCAGATCACGTCTTTCCTCTTCTTATATTAATTTTTTTGTTTCTAAACACCATCTATTTTTTCTCTCTCGCCTGCTGCCATTGGCAGCGCATTCCTATACAAGCACCTCAGGCTGCATTATCCACTTACCTGGGAGTAAGCCCTGCTGAACTCAGTAGGACTTACTTCTGAGTAAACTTGTTTAGAATTGCATTGTTAGACGCTTGTGTTGTTTGATCCCTCCCCATCCCACAATGCTTTCTTCCTAATAGAGAAGCGTTCCGTTGTTAAATATAACCTGACTTCTTTCTTTTCTGTGTCTGTTAACAGCTAGTCGATGGCGGAGTCTGTTCTCTTCGTCTGTCTCCTTGGCTTTCCCCTATAGCCCTGTTGCAAGGCTCACTCCATATAGCAATGGCTTTAACACTTCTGCCTTCTCTAAAACCTTCAGTAAAGCAATATTAACACCTGAGAGAACAGGTAATGCTTGCTTTCTTACTAACACTGCACTGTAATAAGGCCTGTAGTCACTTTCGTTGATTATTTGACTCATTGGCTTACTGACACCAACATGATGAGTTAGCCATGATTATTTTTGCATACATTTTCCTTGTTCATGTATAAGGTAGGAGTACGTTTCCAACATGTGGGTGAGAGGTACCAAATCTTCCCCCACTTTGTGCCTTACCTGTCTATGCTTTGTTGCTGAGACAGGACTGGTTGAAGCACTCAGCAGCATGATTGGGCAGTTGCTAAGGGTCTAGAACCCTGGGAAGGCCCACCAGCATTTGAGCTGGGCCCTCCGGCCCCCGCCCCATCCCTGATCTTTGGCTGTGGTTTATGGTAGGCTGACCATATGAAAAGGAGGACAGGGCTCATGTAACTTTAACAGTTGTAGAGAAGAGGGAAATTCAGCTGGTGTCATTTGTATGCAATTCGTACCTGGTGAAATTCCCTCTTCATTACAACACTTAAAGCTGCAGGAGCCCTGCCCTCTTTTGTATCTGGTCACTCTAGTATAGTGCCTGCAACTTTAATTGCTTTGATGAAGAGGTGATTTCACCAGGTACTAATTGCATACAGATGACACTGGCTGAAATTCCCTTTTCTCTTCAACTGTTAAAGTTACATGAACCCTGTCCTCCTTTTCATATGGTCAGCCTAGTTTATGGAGCAGCCATGATGAGCAGGTAGGAAGCCAACATTTTGATGTCCCTGCAGTGTCCCAGAGTGACACCATGTTGGGGCATTGTGGGACATGTAGCAGCACTGCAGAGTGATAAGCCCACTGTGGAGGGTGGGGGGCTTTGCTGGGCTGCGTGTATGAGCCTGCCTTGGCTTGAAACACTTTTCACCTGGCTTTGATCCTGGAAAAGAGCTAGGCTGGGGAGAAAAGTGGTTGAAATAATGGATCCCTATAACGTAAGGCAGAAGAAGGTGAGGATTTAACAACCTAATCCATGTACTCCTTCTTGAAAAGGAATAGACCCTCCCCTAGTTTTTACATGAGCAGGGAAGACATGTGTATGACTACACATGGTTGACCACATCAACTTCTAGTTCAACCTTTTGGGTCTAAGGTAGGCTGACCATATGAAAAGGAGGACAGGGCTCCTGTAACTTTAACAGTTGTAGAGAAAAGGGAATTTCAGCCAGTGTCATTTGTATGCAATTAGTTCCTGGTGAAACTCCCTCTTCATCATAGCAGTTAAAGTTGCAGAGGCCCTGGCTTCTTTTGTATATGGTCACTCTAGTATAGTGCCTGCAACTTTAACTGTTGTGATGAAGAGGGAATATCACCAGGAACTAATTGCATACAAATGATACTGGCTGAAATTCCCTTTTCTCTACAACTGTTAAAGTTACAGGAGCCCTGTCCTCCTTTTCATATGGTCAGCCTAGTCTAAGGGCTTGATGTAGGTTTAAAATGCTAATTTTAAAAAAACTTAATTCATTTACTTTTGATCACACATCACTTGAAGGGTGCTTGGTTATGAAGGGTGCTTGGTTATGGGTGGCATGGAGAATTTTATTCCACTGGAGAACAATGACAACTCCTCTTTCTATGTTACATTGAATAATGGGGCATGCATTCCCATTATTACCTTGGGGCAAATTACAGTGATCTGTCCTAGCATGGCCTGTGCAGTGACTAGGCTGTGACATTAGGTTAGGGCATACACTGCTATGCAGTGGCAGTACCGTAGGAAGTGCTGGTGCATTTATTGGTCTACCAAGCTAAGCACTAGAGCAGTGCAGTAGTGGAAGATAGGGGTAGGTTTGGGGTAGGAGGGATGTAAGAGTACCTGCCCTGTCTGGAAGATGTGAAAAAAGAACTGAGAGCCATGTAAGGCACAGGGACACTTACAGTCCCCCCCCCACACACACACATGCTGTCTGCATGTTTTGAAGAGGGATGTATGAGAAATTAGTTTCAGTTCACTTTTGAACAGAATTTACCCAGTTTTTACTTCCCTGAACCAAATGTGGACCCAAACACAATCTGCAGTTGAAGTCCATTCATTTTCCAATTTGCAGTGCGATTTGTGGAACAAACAAAAACTGCCTTTCAAAAATGTGGACATTTGAAAAATGCGCATGAAACAATGTGCACCTGGAAAATGTGCACAGGCACACTTTAATGGGAGAAAACTATGTACATTTCAGAAATACACACAGTTATTTATGCATTTTCGTATGAAAAGAAAAAAAGCTCCCAACCCGACACAAGTTGGAATGAGCTCCAAAGTGGAATTCGGAGGATCTGAACGAACTTGAGTTTTGTTGATTTGCACATCCCCACTTTTGACTTTGTCTTGTCCAACATGTGGACTAAAAATGTCATTAAAAAAAAAAAAAAGGCATGATTTCCGAGGATTCAAATTCCACACCAGCATCCGTATTGAGGCTTTTCTTTTTTGTTCTGTTATGTATGGAATTGCACATTCAGGCCTGCTACTCTTCTCTCTCATCCATACTGAACGAACTTTCAGAAGCACTCAAAGTCCGCTTTTAAATAGGCCGCAGTCATATACATAATTTCCTGAGAGTAAGTCCCAACGAACTCAGTTGGACTTCTTTCTGAGGAGACAGTTCCAGGGTTGCACTTTAAATCTTAAAGAGCGTAACAACCTAAAAGGTGACGACACAATGTAAAGTCATGTGGGTGATAGGGCTCTTCAAGTGCAGCTACAAATGTGTGAACTTGAAATGTTGCTTTGGAAGTAGAAGCGCTCACGCCTTGCTTTAATGCCTAAGGGATTTTATTGTGTTCCTGTTCCGCAGGTTGTATATCTAGAAGCTCCCCTCTCAGCCCCCAGTCTTCCCTAGACAGTGAACTGAGCACCTCAGAACTAGAAGATGATTCCATCTCCATGGGATATAAACTGCAAGACCTCACTGATGTCCAGATCATGGCTCGGCTGCAAGAAGAGAGTAGGCTGTTCCTGCCATTTCCTGCCTTCCTCCCACCCCATCCCGGACATGTTCTTAAAAAGCTGCTTGTCACTACTTTCACTTTGGGGGTGGCGGGAAAACACTTGCATGTTGTTGTAGGAGAGGATTTTTTTTAAAGAGTATTATAACAGAGTATTCAAATCAGATTTGGAGCTATTATACTTGAATGTTTCTTTCCAAAACTCCGAGGATGAATTATCCTCACACGTAGCTGAGTAGCATACCATGTTTGCCATTAGAGGTCTTGTGAAGAGAAGGGACCTAATTTATAGGGGAAGTGGGGGGGGGGGGGTAATTGCATCCATACACAGAAAATGCCATCTGTCTCTTTTCATTGAAGAAAATCTTCAACGGCTCATCTGATCTGCACCAAGGGGGGGGGGGGTGTCATTCAAAAGCTCATGCCATATGGAGGCACATGAAGGGGTTTAATTTAACCAAAGCTTATTCAAAGGTCTTTGAATTCCAGTTGTAAGCATTCCAATTTTCCCTTAGCATTCGGCTACTTGGCCCAAGGCTGCCTAAGTCTTCTATGACATTAGAGCAGCTAAGCTAAGGCCAGCTACTGGGGTGGGTGTGGGATGGAGTGTCTTCCATACCTTGGTTTCTAAAAGCTCATTGTGCCTCCACAGGACATCAGCTAGAGGCATCGAGCAGGAGGTAGGTAGAGCAGTAAGAAGTTGTGGCGATTTCGGGAGTGAAGAGGGTGGAAGATAGAAAGGAGAATACTAGATTTTGGAGGGGATTTCAAAAACCACTGGAACATGTACTTTCTACAATTATGTCATTGTGACATACTTTGCACATGATAAGCCCTATTCAGCATTCTATCTTTGTTGAAAGTAAATGCATAAGGAGAGGGAGTGCTCTAGCCCTGCCCTGTTCTCGTGAGTTTCCGTCATCCTCTACTCGTGGAGGGTGACTTTTTGAAGAGGACAGCCTCCTGTATCTGTGGAGGCACTCCACACAACTGAGAAGCCTGATTTTCCAGGATTCTCGGTTGCATAGAGAATTTCCACGGTGGGGCTAGCACATTCACACATTTACTTTCTACACTAGGACTATAGACATGGATGGCACTTACAACTAGCACTCTGTACATCTCGTCTTAAATAATAGAGTAGGTAGTGGTCAGAGAGGGGGCCAGTTTGATCTTCTTGGGCAAGGAGTTCCACAGTCCGGGTGTCATAGCAGAGAAGACCGGCCACTGGGAATATAGCATACATGAACCATCCCTCATACTAGGGATGTTGGACAAATCTGCAATGAATTCAGATGAGTTTGGATTTCTATGAATCCAACCAGTGGATCTTGCTTTTTCCGAGTCGTGCAGATTCAAACCGATTTTTTTTTTTACTTTGGGGGGGTTGCGCAAATGCACATCTGCATTAGCGCAAGTACGCAATTGCAAACAGGAGCAAAACTTTTGTACATCTCTTTAAAAATATCTGATTCCGACAGAATGGAAGATGCCTGACAATCCACAAAGCCTAGATGGAACGGATTTAACAAGCTCCGTGTATCCCTACCTCGTACTAATGTACTTCACAGGATCGTGTTGATTAAATTATAAATTAACAGAGAGCTAACTTTTTGCTTATCCTACCTGAGGGCCACCTGTTATATTACACTTCAGTGGTATGCCCTCAATAGTAATTTCATATTCGGAAGGTTCCAAGCATAATGTGAACATGACTAGATGTGCAGCTGTAAGTTTCATGACTTCCCTTCGCCCCCACCCCAGTTGCATCTATCATCCTTTTAGCACTATGTTTTCATGTGTCTTACAGATGTGAGAGCAACTCACACAACTGCTTGTGTCTTCATAATACATTTTGAAAGGCATTACCCATTTGGTGTGCTGAACCCCCCTTTTCTTTCCGTTTCACAGGTCTGAGGCAAGACTATGCTTCTACTTCAGCATCTGTGTCGAGAAACAGCTCCTCTGTGTCTCTTCATTCAGGCAAGAAAGGGACTAGCAGTGATCAGGAATTTGATCGCTACAGCCTTGAGGATGAGGAAGAAGAATTCGACCACCTACCCCCTCCACAACCTCGTCTCACACGTTGCTCCCCGTTCCAAAGAGGGATTCCCCATTCACAGACTTTCTCCAGTATACGGGACTGCAGAAGAAGCCCAACGTCCCCATATTTCCCCTCAAATAACTATCAGCAGCAACAGTTTTATTCTCCTCAAGCCCAAAGTCCCCTTGAGCCACAACCCAACCGGATTAATGGAGGTGAGTCTGGCTGGTTCTTCTGACTTGTGGATTTCTTTTGCCTTCTCCTCACTATGGAATCTCCTGCCCCTTCTCTCAGGGATGGAAAACTTCTGTATTTTAAGGGCCACTCAGTTCTCCCAAAAGTGGTCTGGAGTCGAAAATATATTATTCTATGCAAACCTGACCTCCGCTGCACAGTCAGGATCTGTAATAGAAATGGACAAATCATCCTATTTCCAGTTCATGTCACTTTTGGGTATATTCATTCATGAATATGTTCTGTCCTTTTCCCACATTAATCTGTGGTTTTAAAAAAATCTGCCTGAAAATTCATATTCAGTATTTAAACATAGTTTTTGCACAAGCTACACATTTCTAAATATTCTTTGTCTCAAAGTACACATTTCTAAAAATTGTTTCCCCTCAAATACACATGTTGTTGAAGTTTTTGAGCCAAGAACTGTGTCGCAAAATTCACAGAAATGTAAAAATCTGAAGAATAACGATGTTCTGATTTGTACATTAGTCTGGGAGGTGCAGATGAGGTCAGTTTACATCAGAATCTGTGAAGATCAAATTCCTCAAGCATCCCTAGTCTGTAACAATAAAGGCACCACCAAATAGGAACAAGGATTCCACTGTTATAGAGCAAAAAAATCCTCAGAGATTATACTTGGAGATGCAACATGATATTATGGAATCTCTCACTCACTCACAATTGCATCACACTTTATTTCTTTTAAACAAACAATAGGTTGTAACCTTTGAAATTACATTTTCTTTTCTTATCAGAGACCTTTTACCTTATCAGCAGCCCTTTTCTATTAATCAGCGTTAAAATATAGTAGGGTTGGTAGGGTCTAGCTTCAATCCACACTGCTCAGCAGCCATCTTGGTTTAGATTGTGGTTGCAGTATTAATTCGCTTGTGATTGTGGTATTTATAAATATGTATATAGACTTACGAATTAGTTTTCGACAAGATAGTATTTGAGACAATGTACAAGGGAATGCTGAACATACAGTAGGCTAGGCATGCTCAGCTTTGAGTCTCTTCTGAATAGGTTATTGGAGTAAGTGAATTCCTGCAATGTCTCCCAGAGAGCGCACATCAGACATCAATCTTGTAAATCTATGCAAGTGCAACATAGCTTTCATGAAACCGAGTTGTGAACCAGCAAGATCTCAATTCATATTTCACTTCTGCCATTAACTGAAGGGTAGCCTCAGTCCAGCCGCTATGGCTCAACTTCAGACCTCCATCTGCAACATTGGGTTAACAGCTGTAACACCCTCTATACCCCAATCCTCCAAGTGTCAAGTACTCCAGGGGTACAGCAGTTTACTGAAGCTATTTCAGATGGGGATAATCACACTTCCTTATTGTGGCTCTGCTTCCTGCTTCTCTTCTGCATTTGTAATGAGCTGAAAATATGTGGGGAAGAGAGCAGCAGCCACTGGCTTGTACAGTTCAATGGGAAAAGCGCCCTCTAGTGAGTGTTTTATAGCGCAACTTTGCCTACACACAGCAGGAAATCCTGACAAATCCCAACTTATTTCAGAAGTCAAGTTTCCTGTGGATTTATTTATGATGCTAAAACTGGGAAATGGAATGGGAGACACACAGGAGACTGATGTCATCAAAATGACCTGCAAACATCCAGTCACAAGTGTGCTATAAAACGCTAATTTAAATAAACTCTTGGTTTCCTTGGAATGAGGCCACAGAAGACTGGCTGGCATTTTGTGATTTACAGGTTGAGCATAAGACATAGAGTAATAGTCCAACAAACCCTGCTGTCTATCAGACTTCTTGGGGAGCCCCCTAGCACTATAGGGTCTCATAGAGATCTACTCAGCTCTCTGTGGGTGCCTCTACAAGAGCGATTTAAAGCTCTTTCAAAGCGCATTACCAATTTTACCTCAACATGAATGGAGCACAAATTGGGGGTTGAGGCGCTTTTTCTGTCCGATTATGCGCATTATCGAATGCGTGTTAAATAGCGAGTTTTAATTTACCGCGGGTGTTAAAGCGCCTTATGACCATGTAAACAAGCGATTCTCCGCATTAAACACCTTTAAAGCGTGTTTCATACAACCGGTAATGCGCTTCACCTCCTCCCGTGTATAGGGATTAGGCGTAAAAGCAATTGCGAGAAGATGCACATAATTGGACAACCGGGCGTCAAACCGAATTCTTGTAGAGGGGACCTGTGTCTCTTTCAGATTCTCCCAGAACTGCCCCAAAACTTAAGCTGCTCTCTTTGTTCACATCCAGATTCAATTAGCATGTTCCTTAGAAAAAGGGGGATGGGGGATCTTACAGAAAAGCCTTCCCCTTTCTGGCCCATTCACAAAAGCAGCAGCTGAGCTGATGATTATCTGCTGACACAGGACGTGTCCAGGCAAGGCCCCTCTAGCAGGCTTGACCAATCCCAATGATGTAAACCTTCCCCTATTAAAGTATCAGAATCACAGAGTTGAGTGGGATACTAGAAAGACAATCTGGACCAACTCCAAATCTTAGTCTGCTATAAAGTATTATGAATATTTCTGTGATCATGTATGTTAAGTATTTTTAACACTCTGAAATGCTACATGATGATGAGGATGATAATGATAAAAAGAAATTACTACTACTACTACTACTACTACCGCGACTGCTACTACAGGCTTAATATCTTTGTGAATAGGCAGATCCCTGAAATTGTATTATTAATTATACATTAATAACAATGCAGAATAACCATGAATATTGCATCATAACTGATTGTGATAATCAGCGCTTAGAAAATTTTTAAACCTTGCAAATATAGACATAAGAAAAGAAACAGGGCTTCTCTCCCTTATCCACCAACTCTCTTTTCCATGTTATTCTCTTGACATCAGTTTCCGTTGGATCCTGTCTCATCCGTCGTAAAATTCTCACTGTTCTTTTTGTCATTATGTTAGATTAATTCGGGATATAAAGTGTCAGCATTCTGGAAGCAGTTTTCCCTCTCTCTTGTCTCCTCTCTATCCCCTCCCCCTCCCCCGCACTTCTCACTTTTTCTTTTATGATTTCCCCCCCCCCCCCCTTTTCCTTCCATAAGAAGAGCCCTGATGCATTGGACTGAATGTTCATTTGGTACAGCATTTTATTCCCAGCAGCCAATGCTGGTCCAAGACATTTTGCTACTAAGTGGCATCCTTCCCCTTGCCAGGGCCAGACCTTTAAGAAAAGCACCAATTTCCTGCTTTCATCTATCCCCTCCATCATGCCGCCTGAAGTAGGTTGCTTCACCTGGCTGTGTGGCAGGGCTGGTCCTACCAGCAGTAGCCAGTCAGAGGGATGAAAGCAATAGCGCTGTACTCTTGTTAGTCCCCATCATCTAGTGCTGAGAGATTTACTGCCTCTGAGCACAGAGGCTTCATTTCACTATCACGGCTTCTCTTCCCCTCCTAATCTCATTCTCAACCCATCTGCTCTGCGGGTACGTACCATTCCTTGTTTGTTTTTCTAGACTAGATTTATTTACACACACGATCAAAATCTGCAGAACCTTCTAGAAACTATTTCTCTTTCGATGGGGCTGCTGCCTGGCACTTCACTGAAGTGCTTAACTGTAGAGACAAAGGTTGTCAGTCAACGTCCCTTGGGAAAGAAAATGTGCGTGCACAGCTTTGCAGTTACGGATGCTGGGCAAATAGCTTATGCCAGGGCCCTAAGACAAGCCTGTGTGGAGTTAAAATTAGCTGCGATGTGACAAATGGAGCGCTAGGTGAGAGAGTGATGGGGCTCATATAATTCTCAGAGAGAGCATGGCTGATTTGTGTGCAATATATACATTGTTGACTTTTGGCAGGCGCCCCACCAAACCGCACAGCCCACCAGCCATTTATGATGGCTCAGCAAACTTTATATTTGTATTGCCTGCTTGGGGCTGCGAAAGCAGACATCCGGCAAGCCCCAATCAGGGCTGACATCAAGGGTAGGCATGGTCGGACACTTGCTGAGAGCCCCCACCCCAGGAGGGGCCTACTGATAGCAGCCCCCTGGACTTTCTATGCCTCGCCATTGCAACCTGCTTGTTCTCCTGCCTCTCACTCTGGTCCAGACAATGACGGTGGTGAGAAGGAGGTGCAGGCGGTGCCACTACTGCCTACTTACTCCCTGGTTCTCTGCCTGTCAAGCAAGCAAGTGGGAGTAATAATGGAAAAAAAGGAGGAGGAGGAGCAATAGCTGGTGATAATGGTGGTGAGAAGGTAGACTCATTGAGGGGGGGGCATGGAGGTTGTCCTGCCCAAGGGCCCTTAAAAACCTGGAGCCAGTGCTGGCTCTAATATGTGGCTGGTGGGCTACATCTGGCTTGGTTGGTCATATGTTGTGCAGCATGCACTTCATTTTCTTCATGGCCAAAGTTAGGGAGGTGCAGGAATGGGTGTCAACATGGGGAAAAAATCCCTTTGACATTTCCCCCTGCCCCTCACAAGGTAAGTCTGAGGAAGGGCAGGGGGAGGAATACTGGAAGCAAGAAAGGCTGAGGGCTGCTGCTACTGAGTGAGCTCACCATGAGCTGAGCCAATCTAACTGGCACAGATTTTCTGAACTGGAAGAATTCGTTTCTAGTGCTACTGTGGAAAGTGTGGAGCCAGGTAACTGTGTGGAACCATATAACTCACCTTGCCTATGTTACTGGCGTGGTACTGGGAGAAGTATAGGTGTCCACCATTAAAAAAAATTAAAAAGTAAATAAGAAATAGGAAAGAGGTTACATGTTGCTAGAGTAACATAGTAACATGTGCATTGGCTCTTCTCTGGAGTAAACCCATTTTGAAATGTATTTTCTAGCCTATATCTTGGGAACCTTCGAACAAATAATACTTCCACAGCTGTGGTGCTTTGAACTTCTTTGATGTTGAAATAATTTTGCCCTCACTTAATTTCAGACGGTAGACCTTTTGAATATCAGATACTGGAGACAAACAGCCTTTGCCTTTGTTCCTTGCTTGGCCATCCAGAGCCTCTGGGAAGCTACTACTACTGAAAACCGAATGCTCCAGTCAATGGTCCTTTGCCCTAATCCAGAAGGTCTCTCTTATGTTTGCAGACATTAGCAAGAGGCTACTTGACCGCAAGCATTTCCTAACAATGACACTTGCTTTTGCTACAGACAAGCTCCGAAGAAGCATGCCTAACTTAGCTCGAATGCCAAGCACCCCCACTGTCAGTACCAATGTCAGCTCTGCAATCACTGTGAGGAACAGTCTAAGCTTTGATTCTAATCTGCATGGAGCTGGTAATGGGATATCAAGAATACAGTCTTGCAGTAAGTATGAAATCTTTATCGTTCATGGTGGGATAGAAAGCGATTGGAAGACTTCAGATTACAGCCTTCCTCAACCTTGGGTCTCCAGATGATGTTTGACTACCTCCTTCATCATCCCCAGCCAGCATGGGCAGTGACTGGGGATGATGGGAGTTGTGGTTCAACTTCTCTGCTGTGGCACTCCAGCTGTGGAATGAGCTCCCCAGAAAGCTTCACTTGGCATCTACATTATACTCCTTTAGACGCCAGGTGAAGACCTTTTTATATTCACAGTGTTTTAACAGTTCTCCACTTTGATTTTTTAACTGCGCTGTTTAAATTTGTATTTTAAATCCGTATCAATTTCTGCATGGCTGCTCGGTTTTTATCCTGGTTGTGCTTTTATCCTGTATTTTAAATTATGTTTTTATACTGTCATTGTTTTATATTTTGAATGGTTTTTATAGTTTTAATTTCTGTAAACCGCCCAGAGAGCTTCGGCTATTGGGCGGCATAGAAATGCAGTAAGTAAGTAAGTAAGTAAGTAAATAAATAAATAAATAAACACCTGGAGACCCAAGGTTGGGAAAGTGGTAATGCTTTAGATGGGTGCTGGTGAAGGGATGGCATTTAAACATGATTCTGGCCCAATGAATGGGTAAACTGGCTCAAAGGGTTTGTTCAGATGTGCTCTTGCCCACACAACATTCGTCTTATGAGATTGAGGGAGAGACAGTGAGCTGGATCTAGATGTCGGCCTCCTCATTCCCTTGGCAGCCTCTCCAGACACTCCAAAATATTTCCCCCTCACCACATTCAACAGAGTCCCTCAAGCCTCTTGGTAACATGTGGCGGAGGGGCTGGAGGAACTGCTGTGGGGAGTAGGGGGCAGGGAAATCTACTTTCACCAATGCAGTTGCACATGCTTACATCTGGATCCAATCCATTAGGGGAAATTGTGGGGGTTGGGCCATGTGTGTGTGTGTGTTTTTAAGGTAATGGAATAACATACAGTTGAGAGTTCCATTTGGGGGGCATTGTTTCCCCATTTGGGGGGATATAATTTTTAAATGGCCTTTTTTCAAAACTAAGTAGTTCAAGCTCTTGAAGCATTGCTATGTTTTATCTGTCAAATTGGTGCCATGAAACAGGAGCCGATGCCACCAGAGAGCAGAGCTGCATATGTCTTGGGTGATTTAGCACTGATTCCTAGAGACAATTTGTACAATGCCATATTTAGAATGTACTGCTAAATCTCTACTGTCATTTTGTTTTATGAGGTATGTCGTTTCTTGGATGGCAGTCTTCTAACTTTGCAATCTATTTGAAGGAAGTCAGAAGTCTATGTCTGCATGACTTAAAATTCTAACTAAATTTAATATGACTCTGACTTGCCAGAACTGGTTGGAACGAAACCAAGAGGTTTTTTTTTGGGGGGGGGGGACTAGTGTCAGGAGGACTAGGATGTAGGATAGCCAGTGTGGTGTAGTGGCTAGAGTGTTGGAGTGGGAGCCAAGAGATCAGTGCTCTAGATCCCACTCAGCTATGGAAGCTCACTGGGTGACTTTGGGCCAGTCACAAACTCTCAGCCCAACCTACCTCACAGGGTTGTTATGAGGATAAAATGGAGAGGAGGAGAATTATGTATGCCACCTTGAGTTCCTTGGAGGGGAAACGGGTGGATATAAATAAATAAATAAACAAACAAACAAACAAGTACATTACAAATGTAAAGTGGTTTAACACTCCCTTTTCATCAGATGCGTGAAATGAATTGTAGTTCTCTGAGGGAAGCTAGGAAGAGTTCTCATGATTCTTTGGGGGTAGACGTTGGTGGATCAATCTGGCATACAAAAATATAACTTTGCAGGGAACATTTTATTCCAGAATCCCTGAGGCAAGAGTTCTGAGCCAATCATATTGGAGCACTCTCCTAGCCTTCTGGCTCACATCTGTTAGACCTGATCATTGGTCAGCTAAGGAGGGACAAATCCATCAATTTAGGTTTACCTCAGAGCCAAATTAAAGATTTGTTAAAGCCTCCATAATGGAGCTATGCATGCTAGCTTTCTCTACTCACCTGCAAGTTCATGGGCCCTGTTTCAGATCTTACATGAGAGGAGAGAAAGCTAACAAATGTATAGTTTGGACTCAGTTTCTCATTTTCATAATCTTAAATTCAATTAGCCCCTTTGTTACATCAGTTTGAGCTTTTTAAAAACATAATTTCATATGAAAATTTGTAGGCATTTGTGTGCCCCCTTTTTCCTCAATACATGCCTTACACATTTTTAAAGCCATTTCCCCTGATATATTTATGTAATATATGCATTTTATGCACACTTTCCCCAAAATCTGTATACATTTTTAAAATTAATTTTATTGGAGAACTCCATTGCAAAATTCAGAGAACTGCAAATCTTAAAGGATAACTGAGCTTCAGTTCATATACAGGTAAGTTCATATTAAAATGCAAACTGAATGGATTTCTCCCCCATTCCTGCTATCCTGATCCATAGGGATTTGGGGAAGACGCACCATAGAAGAAAGGCGAAGTGTGAAACATAGCGTAGAAACGTCAATGGTATATTCGAACAAATTCCAATGCTCAAGCCAATATTTCTGGTTGGCTGTATTGTGTGCTTGTTCACTCAACTTACGGAGTTGCCTTTAGGCATACGTGAATCTCTGTGGCGTCACAGAGCTGTGTAACCCTGTTTGTTTCTTACACTCGCCCTCTCCAGTTCCTTCTCCAGGGCAACTTCAACACCGAGTTCACAGTGTGGGACACTTTCCAGTATCTGTCAGGCAACCTCTCAAAGCCACAGCCTATGTGAGTCCGACTGTTCAAGGGAGCAGCAGTAACAACAGTAATAACAGCAGCAGCATTCCGCTGTCCAGCAACACCTTACAGCTACACTGTAACACAGGTATCCCAATGCCAAACAAGACTGCAAACGCAGGCATTATAACTCGCAGTGGTCTTCCGAGGCCTTCCCTGGCTATAAGTGGGAGCAGCATACCCAGGAGCAAAATTGCACAGCCAATTCGAAGGTAAGAGTTCTTTTGTTCAAGGAGAAAATGAGAGTGTATCTACTGGGGGGGGGGGGGGGGGGCGTGCTCCACTCCACAAATCTGAGGGTCTGTCAGAGGCCCATCGGAGCCCCAAACTTTCGGTGTGGTTAGGGGATGGTTTTCAAACCGTCGGATACATGTGGTGCGGAGATGCGCCTCATCGGAGCTCTGTTCTGTTTTCGGATAGCCGCTTCATTATAGCCTATGGGAATTAACAAAAATGCTTACTTCTCCGTCAGTTTTAAAGATAAAGAGATTAAACTTGGCGTTGTGATAGCTCTTGAGTAGGGCTTTATGCATGACAAGTTTGAAGCAGATCTGTTCATCCCTTGATTTTAAGGAATGTGTTTTAAAGTTTGAGGTTTTAAAATTATTATTTTTTAAAAAAAATGCTGTAATTTTTAAAGACAGCACCATGGTAGGACCATGATAGCTCTTAATTTCCCCCCCTCAAACCCTTCCCCCCCAATAAACACACACATACCTGTGATTCTGCATTGATCCACCCCTATGCATTTATGGAGGGAGCTTATATCCTTTCTTTTGCTGATGCACAGCTGAGAGTCTGTGACTGAGAGTCTGTGAATGGGGACTATAACCCTGATCTCCCAACTCCCAGTTCAAAACTCTAGCCACTAAACTCACACTGGGATTCCCTCTCCCGGTAAACCCTGGGAACTATGGTTCTATGGAGATGGCTACGGATCTCCTAAAGGATTCCCAGGATTCTTTGGGGAAGCCACAACTATCAAAACTGGTATAAAACCAATCAATGCTTGCAGTGTCAATATCAGCTTTAGTGCAGGGGTAGGAAATCTGGTGCCGTCCATATGTTGTTGGACTACAGTACCCACCAGCCCCAGCCAACATGTCCAGTGGTAAATGGGGGTTGTATTTATAGTCCAGCTACATCTGAAGTACAACTAACTGACTTAATCTACCATCAGTGCCTTTCATTGCAGTCCCAGAAGGCTATAATTATTCATTCTACCCTGATATGGATGGTGATTATTCTGGAATACAAAGACTTTTCTGTTGGCAGCTCCTTTGTTTTAATGTTAGAGTCTAAGTCTGCCTTTATGGACTATAATATATGGTTAGTGGCAGTTTAGCTCAATGGTGAAAAACTAAAACCAAAAGGAGGAAAGCATCCAAGTCGAATAAAAAGAAGAGAGAAACAGGTCCTCAGGATCCAAAAAGATTTATTTGTATGAAGCCCGGTGCATGTCAACCTGTGTCCTATTAAAGGCCTTCTTCGGGGGGGGGGGGGGTGTAAGCATTAAAAATACGTTTTCAAAACGTTTTGGGATAACACATGGGATTAAAATATGTTCACAATATAAAGTAAATTAGACATATTGCCACAGCGGACTATGTATGTATATATATATATAGCTTTTAAAGTTATACATATTGCATGGGGTCACTTAAAACATATAAAATTGTTGTACATTAGAAATATTATATATATATTTATAATATATTATTCCTTACTTGTTAGACGATGTCTGCAGATTTTCCTCCAGCAATAAAATGTCTCCTCTAATAATCGTTGGCGACAGAGAAGAATGACAGTCAGAGCCATCGTTATATCCCTTTCCACTTTTTTATTTTTATTTTTGTTTTGTTTTTAAACTCTCATAGGTGTTCCCATTCAGCTGTGATGATGTCAGGGTCTTTTCATGAGGCACTGCTGCTATCATGGAGCGGTATCTACTAGGGCTGGTAACAGATCCGGATCCCAAATCCGGACCAGATCAGGGTGATCTGGGCCTCCCGGATCCAGATATGAACCGGATCGGGGGAGGATCTATCCAGATTGATCCGGAGATCTGGGGCCCATTGGCCTTCCAGGTCCCTGGGTGCCGGTCCATTGGACTCACTGCCCTCCCCCCACTCTCCCCTACTTACCTGCTGCATTATCTTCATCGCAGCCACCCGCCCCTGCCATCTGCTGGCCGCTGCTGCTTCCGCTCTACTGAGAATCAGGCCACGAGGCCTGGTTCTCAGTAGAGTGGAAGCAGAGGCAGCCAGCAGATGGCAGTGGCGGACAGCGGCGACGGGGAGGAGGCAACAGGTAAGCAGGGACAGTGGGGGGAGGGCGGTGAGTCCTTTTCCCCATTGACTTGATCCGAACCGGATCAGGGGGGCTGTTCACAGCCCTAGTATCTACAGGAAATTGCTGAGTCACAAGAGTGGCAAAAATTCAAGATCCTAATTTAGGCCACTGGGATTCAAAGTTTTTAATTTAAGAATACATTCTACTTCCCTCCTTACCAGTTGTATAAGTAGTAGTTATACATCTAGTGTATTAAGCTTGTCCAGTGCCCCAAATTTTAGGTCTGCATGGGAGTGACGTTGTTCTACAAAATGACTGACTATTGGGGCACCTGGCCTATGATTTTTAATGTTGCTAAGGTGCCCTACTGTTGGAGACAGTCCCTAGTTCAGTGTTAGAGCACCTGCTTTGCATGCCAAAGGTTCCAAGTTCAATCCTTAGCATCTCCAGTTGAAAAGGATCAAGGAACGGTAATGGGAAAGCCCTTCCTAGAGAAGGCAATGCTGGGCTCAGTAGACCAATGTTCTGACTTGGTGTAAGGCAGCATCCTATGGCCGATGGGCTGTGTCTAGTTTTGTAGGTCATGATTTGTGCAGACCAGCTCTGAATCCTTTTAATTGAGCAGCTGGCACATCGTCAGCTCCTGCAGTGCAATTTTTCCCCCCTTGGAGAGATTCCTGATTAAGTGATCTGTTTTGTTAAGCCAAGAGCCATTTAATAATTTGACAGCCATTTTAATTGTGTTGATAGTTTGGTAATGAAGTGTGGCTGGATGTTAGATTCCTGTAATTAAAGGTTAAACTCAAAGGCTACACTCCTGCACACCCTTGGGCTGCTTTAAAAAAACCCATTGGCTTCAGTAGGATTTGAACAGCTTGACTGTGTGCCCAGATTGTAGTCAAAATGGTTTAGCGCTTGATCAGGGAAACTAGCTAAATCTTTCTTTCAATAGTAGCCTGAAGGACAAAGCAAAATATTTTCTGGGGCATGGCATACTCACTTCTATTCAAGAGTGCTGTCTTGAAAAAATCATTGGAACACACTACTTGGATCTTTTAACTGGGAATGCCAGGTATTGAACCTTGAAGCTTCTTTATACAAAGCATATGCACTACCACTGAGGTCCTTTCTACACCACGAGGTGCAGAGGGAGGACAAGAGGGCGATCCTGACTTACCTGTTCCTGGGATTGCCCTCTTCTTTCTTCATGGAGGAAGTTCTGCTTCCTCACGGATGCTACGTGCTTGTCACACCCACCATTTTGGAATGGCTGAGGCCCTGAGGAGAGCACATGAGCACTCCTGTGCTCCGGTATGTTGTTGTTGTTGTTGTTTTTAAAAAAACACGTGATCAGGGGGGCCCTTCCCCTCCCTCCATCCTGGGGATGGTGGACTTGCTGCCCCCTCCCCTGATGGGCACGGAGCTGCACGGTGTGGCTGCATGCCCATTTTTGCTGCTGCGGTTACTCACGAGTAAGTGCCGGTAGCACCCGGGACGGGCAGCCACATCTTCCGTGGTCTCGGGAAGTTCACAGGACCGCAGAAGAATTGGGATTTTCTAGGGATCCCTTATCCCTGGCAAATCCTGTGCCCGCCCCCCACCCCGGGAGTCCCTGTGCGCCATTTGGACTCACAGGAACCAGCCGGGGACCATCCCAAGCAAACAGCCTGATGTAGAAACGGCCTGAGCTACAGTCCCTCTAAAACATAAGATGAGCCATGCTGGATCAGACTAAAGGTCTGTCTAGTCCAGCACTCTATTCACATAGTGGCTAACCAGCTGTTGACCAGGAACCCACAAGCTGGACACGAGTGCAACAGCATGTTCCCACTCATGTTCCCCAGCAACTGGTGTACATAGGCTTACTGCCACTCCTACTGGAGGAAGCAAATAGGTACCAAGACTAGTAGCCATTGATAGCCTTCTTCTCCAGGCATTTATCTATTTTCCTTTTAAAGCCATCCAAATTGGTGGTCGTCACTATGTCTTGTCATAGTGAATTGCATAGTTTAACTATGTGATGTGTGAAGAAGTCCTTCCTTTTATCTGTCCTGAAACTCCCACTAATCAGCTTCATGGGATGGCCCCCATTAGGTTCTAGTATTTTGGGAGAGAGAGGGAGAGAGAGAGAGGTCTCCCTATCCAGGGTCACCCCATGAAGCTGTTTCTCCACACCATGCATAATTTTGTACACTTCTATTATGTCTCACTTCCTTCCTTTTTTCCAAACTAAACAATCCCAACTGTTTTAACCTTCCCTCATAGGAGATGCTTCAGTGCCTTGATCATTTTAGTTGCCCTTTTCTGCACCTTTTTCAGCTCAACAATATCTTTTTTAAGCATGGTACCAGAACTGTGCACAGTATTCCAAGTGTGTTCATGTCATAGATTTGTATAAAGGCAGTATGATACTGGCAATTTTATTCTCAATTCCTTTTCTAATTATGCCTAACATGGAGCTTGCCTTTTTTTACCACAGCCACATACTGGGTTGACGTTTTCATCAAACTGTCCATCACAATGCCAAGATCTCTTGGTCAGTAGCTCAGATCCCATCAGGTTATACTTGAAGTTGGGATCCCCCCCCCAACGTGCATCACTTTACACTTGCTTACATTTAACCACATATGCCATTTAGATGTGCATTCTCCCAGTTTGGAGAGATCCTTTTGGAGCTCCTCACAATCCTTTTTTTTTGTTTTAACCTCCCTAAACAATTTGGTGTCAAATCACTCTTTTAACCACTGCCACTCTTCCAGGTGTGAATGCCAGAGATGCCTCCTCATTCAGAGACCTGAACTAGACAAAAACAAATCTACGCATAATAAAACCATAGTTGAATTGTACCATTTCAGACTGCTGGTGGAGAGTACATGTTTGTATTTTCTCCCATGAAAAATAATGTATCCCTGTGCCTGGGAAACCAGCAAGGCTAGAAACCACCTTCCTGACATCTCATTTTCTATTTGCAAGGAGATTTTGTTTGTTTTATAATGGAGGAGAATTCAGTCATGTGCTCCTGCCTTACCTGAAATGGTCTGGTCCAGGGAAAGGGGCTCTGAAATGCAGGCTCTTCAATTCACCCAACCCAGCACTGTTAAAGCTGAGGTGCAGAACGGGAAAGGTGCAAAACAGATAGCTGTTCTCATGGAGAGGAGAGAGTTAGACAACCTTTACCTATGTTTCAGCTTGCATGGAAGGGAGTCAGTGGGCAGAACGTTGCTGGCCCCTCGGCCCTTGCTCACTTCGCGATGTACTTCCTGTTTAAAAAAATGGTTGCTCAGGAAGGGGAAGGGCCGTAACTCAATGACAGAGCCCATGCAGAAGGTTCCAAGTTCTGTCTGAAACCAAAGAGCCTCTGCAAGTCAGTGTAGACGATACTAAACGAGTCAGAACAATCCTTTGAATTGGAATGAGGCAGCTTCTAACATTTCCTATATGTGAGCATGTTCAGACCTAACCTTGGCAATGGCTTCTATTCAATCTCAGGGTGTTTGCAGACAAAACTTTTATCTGGAATTTGACAGGAGGTCCATATGTCACTGTCCACCACTTGTACCCTCCAGTGTTTTTCCACTGCTGCTTCTGTCTTTTTTTCTTCCCCCGGTCCCCCCCCAAACCCCCCCCCCCACTAAGGAGGGAAACATGGAATAAAAGTGCAGTGTCTTTTGACTGGTAACACTAGGAGCTGTTGTTGTTTTCCTTATTGAGTATAATAATACCTTCCATGCTCATCATGTGTCTACACATGTTCTGCATTCTGCTCAATTAGTATCATCTTCTATGCTTCCCTGACATCTGGCTTGTTTCTTAAAACAGTTTTCTCCAGCCACCAAAGCCTCTTTCCTCGCTTAGTACTCTACGGGATGGTAACTGGAGAGATGGCTGTTATTGACGCTGGGTGTTGACCAGAACTACGTACAAGAAATAATGCAGATCCTCCTACCTACCCAGCTGGCTGGGTAACTATAACTGCGGAAGGGTGGATGGCTAACATGGCGCTGTTTCTTATTCTTCTGTCATTACCATTGGTCACTAAACATGTTGCACTTAGTTGTTTGCCGGGGAAGGGGGGGGGGGAACAGCAGTATTGTTAATGTTGCAGCAGTCTTATTTAGAGGGTTTAAATACATGCACAAAGTAACCGAAGTATCCCACTTGGGGAAGCCAAAATGTGACTTCTGAATACTTTGTCATAATCAAATGTTCAGAACTTTTAAAAGTTGTGTCTCTCTCTGTCTCTCTCTGATTTTAATGAGTTCCCTTACAAATTTACAAAACAGATTCTCATACTACCTGCTTCCATTTTTCTGTTATAGACTTTCCAAGGGGGGGGGGGAATATTGTTGCATTTAATGCATTTTTACATTTCCTTGAACCACAGAGTATTAAAGTATTTTGTATGTGTGCCATAAGTCTTTATTTCCACCCCACCCCCTTTTAATGGTAAGTTAATATTTTAGGCACCTGATGGGAATACATCTTAAGACTATCTGCCCCCAAACCAAGTAGGGCTATCTACCCATGGAGGCAAACATCCACATGCATATCGCTAGAGGCATGAGGAAATATGGGTGGTGTCTAATGCTAAAAACTGCAACCCGTTTCCAACTCCAGTAAGAATATGAGTGATATTACCAACCGCCTGTTTGTGTGTGGGGTGGGGGGGGGAAGCATTGATCTGGATCCATTCAAGTTCTGAACTTACTCCTAGGTATATCAGGACTATGGCCAGCAAGATGACAGCTGCATTGTACGCTTATGTTGCGATAGCACACACGAAAGAAGCATTCCCTAAACTGCCATGCCTTTGGGTCAACATGAATCTTGTTCTCTCATCTCCTTGTTCCAGTATTAATTTATTACCACGGTGGTATTGTATTTATAAAGAGGGCATAAAATTACACTGCAATTAAAAGATGCAGTGATCTCTTAAGAGTCGGGTTTCGTACTTTATAACAAATAATAAAATTGCATTGTTTTATGAACAATTGTGTATGGTGAAAATGAATGAGTTTTCATGGAAGCAAAACTTTTTTTGATAGACCTTTTACAAAAAGAAAAATGCCTCCAATTGCACTAATCAATGCTTTCTTACTATGGAATATGATTTTAATACTTGATTACAACTTGTATTCTGCTGATATGGAAAGTTTCAGAAATAAAGAAATCTATTTCAGCAATAACACGCTCTTCTTGGCCGTGCAATACAGAAGTAGAAAATCTGTGTTGTTTCTTGTCTTCACACAAGTTTTATTTCCTTAATAGAATGTAGAATCCTGTTGGTGGAGCAAACAAACATTGATCAGAATAATTTGACACTGTGCGTTAGAGGCAGCCCCCCCCCCCCCTTAACTTCTTCATTTGACCTCTAGCATCATCTGTACTAATAGCACATTCATTCTTTGGATGTTGATCCTAATGTAATGGAAATAGCACCATTCATGAAAAAGGGGGAGGTATCACACCTTCAGGACAGCAGAAGTACACGAAATATTTAGGGTGGGGACACCCTTAAGCGGGCAAATCCAAAAATAGTCCAATGAGGAATGAGTATGCTTAGCAGCCACAAAATGCTGAGATTCTATGTCATATGAGGATTGAAAAATGGGACAGGGGAAAGAATGGAATGGTCGAATGGAGTCTTCTGAATCAAGGCATGGCTGGGCTGGCTGGCATCCTGAAAAGAAGCACTTCACACTGCAACCTTTTGTTTCAGGCCCCACGTCTAGCCCCTCATCTCCAGAAGTCCATTTTATTATGTACCTTTTCTGCATTTTACTCTGTTACAAGTTGGAGGCTCTTTACTTTCCCTCTCCTCACCCCATTTTAAAAGTGGCTGAGACTCTTGAGACCTAGTTTAAACACAGCATCAGATATATGGAAGTGGGGGGAAAGTTCTTATCCATGTCCAGCATCTCATGTAAAACTGGGTCACTGGTACCTGCTTTACTACACCTAGGCTAGATCCACACTACTGCTTTATAGTGTTATTAAAGTGCAATGATAACTTCTGGGGCACATTACACATAGAGAGACAGTACATTCAAAATCAAATTACAGAACCATGAAAATGTAAAAAGCAAATGCAAAAAAGGCCATAAAGGAAAATACACCTGTTGTTCTAATCTATTTATTTGCATGTTGTTTTTTCACAAAATTGTGCCCAAAGCAATGAATATGAGTAAATATAATTTACAACACATCAAACGGCAGTAAACACAACAATATTTTTAAAATACAGTAGAAATCATTACAGATAACCATAATATTGGCAGTTAAATACGTAATAGAAATATCAATACATATAATATCCAGAAAACAGCACAAATAAACTAACCTAATCCAACAACTAAGTACTAAACAGGAGAGAAAGTATAAGACAGAAATATAAGAAACACTCTCTACAAGGATAAATAAAGTTCCATTCCATATGACAGTTTTCCGCAATTAACCTACAAGCATTGGTTGGCAGCCATCCATACCTCTTACCTGTGGCACCCTTCTTCCCAGCTTTCACCTGGAGAGCTAAAGATTGCTAGTGCTCCTTCAAGACCCGCATACCCTCAAAGTTTTGGAATTTCACAGTCTCTCCCCATCAAGGAACCTTTCCAGCACTTACCTTCAGTCAGCAAGCTTTATCAGGCTCCAAGGGGGTGAGGCAGCTGGAAATGTTTAATTTCTTGGTGTTAGTCCCTCTCTACCAAACACTCTTTGGGCCTGTTCAAACAAAAAGGTAACCCACAGCGGATTGCTCAAATATGCAGTCCACTGTGAGTTAGTGGGTTGTGTGGTAGGAGAATTCCATCTTCTGCAAGATGATTAGCAGGCTTCCGTGGTGATTCTTGTGTCTTGTGAGGGGAATCCCATGTGTATTTCTGCTCCTTTCACCAGAAAAGAAAGCGGCAGCAACTATAGAGTCCACCAGCAAGAGCAACCCCACTGCTGCTGTGGTAACATTCTTGCTGCCACTGACATTTTCTATGGTCGGTGGCCATTTTTTCCCATTTTCCCAATGGAACAGCTACTGGCCAGCCATTCAGTGTGTAGAGGATGGAAGGATGCACGTTTAAACCATGTGGAGGTAATAACCTAATCACGAGGGGGGGTAGTGGAACCATGGGGCATGACGTGGTTCCACGATTGTGTGGCAGGCCTGCTTGTCATGGCTTCGTTACCCCTCCCTTCTCTGTGGTTCCTCTATCCACACCCTCTGTGCGTGTCTGAGCAGGCCTTCAATTAATATAAAGCAATGCATTCATATTACTTGGGAGTCTTTCTTTGCTTTTGGTGGCTCTGTGTAACCCAGGAATGAAAACCAAGTGGTAAGGAACATTTCTGATCAACGTAGATCTTTGACTTCACTTATTAGAAATGATGCGTGATCATTTAAATTTAAAGCTAAGCATTTACTTTTAAATGGCATATAAACTAATAGCTTCGTTACAAAGTCAGTGCAAATGGTAACGTTTCTACTGTACACATGAGGGCACTACACACTGATGCAGAAGTTCACAATTTTACATCGTGATGTGTGGTAGGAAGTGCTGCTGCTCATAGAATCTATTGATTAACAAATATCTACAAGGAGATGTGCGGCTACTAGTAACCCAAAGTTTGGGGGACTAGTAAGCAAAGAAATACCTGGTAATATTTTTCTTTGAAGCAAAACACGTTAGTTTTAGACAGTTCAGTATCTTTAGCTTATAACAACTACCTGCCCTCTTATTTTGCCTTATTGGCTAAGTTCGGACGACACGATAATCAACAGGGGTGGAGGGAGAGGCAACCGTCAGTTGTATTGATTATTGTGTCATGTGTCAGGCAACACACAACGGACAGTATGCTATTTTGGTGAATTAAACAACGTGGAAAAACAACGGGCTGCTCGTTGCTTATCCCGAAATCCATTGATTAAAATGCCGTGTGTCAGGCTCCGTTGCTGATTCCCCCTCGTCACATGGACTATTCCAGTTGGCCATAGAGTTCTCCAGCAGGAGTAGGCAAAAAAAACCCTGGCTGCTCCTTTACAGTCAGCAGAACTTGAGGTGCATGATGGGATAGGGCTGGGAGGACTGAGGGAAGAACACCAGCCACCCAGAAGTACGCCAGGACTTGCAGCTGTCTTTATCAGGTCTAGTACTTGTTTGAAATTGCTTTTAGCTGTTTAAATTGTTTTTAAAAAATTGTGTTAAAATTTTATACTATTTTATTATCTTGTATTTGTGGTTTGCAATTTTTGTGAACTATCCAGGGAGCTTTGGCTATTGGGCTGTATAGAAATTAATTAATTACATAAATAAATATTTTTTTAGAATAGACCCTTGATCATGACTAAGTTAAGTCTCATTAATATCAATGGGTCTATTCTAAGTATGACTAAATCTGGATCCAACCCATGAACATAAACATTTCAGTGTGTATCATCAGGTAGATACAATTGTTAAAAATCTGCCATTAATTAGCTAACCATGTAATTTAAACTACTTAATTATGCTTGATCACATATTTTTTTCAAGATAAACTTGACTGCCAAGGATAGTCAACTGAAATTCTATCACTTCTCAACTGCAGCATTTTTAACAGATACTTATAATTCCCTCTGATGGAGAGGGAAGTGCACACTCATTTTAAGGTGCAAATACACACAAACACTATCTGAGTGAATCCATATTGATGGTTCACGTAACCATTATTTTATTCTTTAGTTCATGGTGACTTTGCAATCACTTCAGAGTAAAGATCCTGTTTCTGTAAATGGTTCACTTCAAATTCCTGTCACAAGCCCAATAAAAGGGGAGGGGATCTGATTTTATAACACATACTGACCTGGCTAGGTCACAAGTAACAACTAATTATGGGCTAAATAATCCATAGTCAGAGCCACACAGAAGTGAAGGTGTGAGTGTGCTGCCTCTTGCCCAACTTGTTCACCACTTTCGCTTTGCATCTGCTCTCATTGTGACATGTGAACATGGAACTCTGGAATGTGAACATGGAACCCAGACTTTTAATACAACACCAAAATTTGGGTAAAAAGTCTGGGTTGTTTCCCCCTCAACAAACAAGCATTTCGGGTTCGCACAGCTTGATGAACAACCCAGGAATGGTTGTTTAGCGAAGTGGAAGCAGTGAGTGGGTCATTGAGATCCACTCATGAGGAATCCACCGGATTCTTCCAGACTTTTCCAGTTACTGGAGAGAAAATCACTACACAGTGGGGATTTTGTTTTATAATTTAAAGTCTGTTCCTGCTACTAAACGATAATTAGAATCTTCAAATCACACTCAGTGGCTGAATTCGGATGACACAATAAGCAACTGGGAGGGGGAAACAATCGTCAGTTGTACTGTCTATCGTGTCGTCCAAATGCTGCCATTGTCAACTCAGCGCTGATCCTAATCCACACCACAGTTGATTATTTATTACCATGTTGTGTGGGGAGGACCCCCTAGATGAACAACTGTAAAGTTGATTATTACCCCACCATTGACTATCGTGTTGTCTGAATTCAGCCACTGAGTTTTCCAATGCTGAGTACTATGCGGATGGAAAACGCTAGATGGCTCCCTTTGTGTGTTTTCATGTACAGCTTCATCCAAATTCTAGTGGGAGAGGGCAATGATTTTGCAAGCAACCAATATACCCATCTGTATATGTGTTGATAAAGCAGACAAAAATATCACATCAGTACCAAGATCTAAAATATCCAGAGCAAAGCTATTTCTTCTCATTCCTGGGTGTTTGGTTTTGTTTTTTGTTTTTGTGTTTTTTGGTTAGATTAAATGTATCTCATTCTCCCAAGAAAATCTGACAGAAAACTAAGCAAATGGTTGAAAATAAAATAACATTTACAACTGTCATTCTAGAGCAGGGCGGGCAACCTATGGCCCTTGGCCTATTTTCATGTGGCATTCGGCCTAATTTCAAAGCCTCCTGCAAGCAAGCAATTTGGACTC
Organism: Anniella stebbinsi; assembly: GCA_029215795.1. Taxonomy (NCBI): domain Eukaryota; kingdom Metazoa; phylum Chordata; class Lepidosauria; order Squamata; family Anniellidae; genus Anniella; species Anniella stebbinsi. Next base: position 162,804,328 of record JARDYH010000001.1, on the reverse strand, counting down.
TGGCAAGAGTAACCTGTACCTCCCTTGTCAGCCTGCATGAGGGGGTGGGGAGAAAATGAGTGTGAGATAGAAGGGGGAGGCAGAGAGAGAGAGAAAGAGAGAGAGAGAGAGAGAATTGGGTGGCAAAGAGAGAAAGAAGGGGGTGAGGAGAGAGAGAGAAGGGGTGGCAAAGAGAGAGAGAGAAGGAGGTGGCAGAGAGATGGGGATGGCGCAGACAGACAGACAGACAGACAGAGGGGGTGGGAGAGAGAGGGAAGTGGACGGTAGAGAGACCGGAGACAGCAGAGAGAAAAACAGGATGGGGAGAGAGAGAGAGAGGGAGGGAAGGAAGGAAGGACCCATGCCCACCTTTGTTTCTGGCCCTGCTCACTTTTAGCGAAGAAAAAAGGGGAAAACACCATACAGCGTGGGTGTGAAAGAGATAAACTCTGGTGTTGTATAAATTCTTTTGAACTCTTTTTATTGTTGTTATTACTCGAATATCCACAATGCTCGACGCTTCGGAAACAATCCTTCGTCAGGAGCTAAATATATAGATTTAAAATAAAATACATAAAACATAGTCATTATGAATTTGGAATCTAGAAATACAGGATTAGTGAACAGAAGCTAATAGGATGCATCCAGGGAGCCCTCTTGATGATGTTAGGAGCACTGCGCCTTGGCGCCTCTGATAAGGATTTTTGATCTGGGCATTGATATAAAATCAAAACCTGGAACTCTAGTTTCCACCAAGCTTCTAAAGAAACATTTTAAGGTAAAGTAGAAACATATTTCACTGCACCAGAGTATAGTTCAAACCTCACATTCTAGCATTTCAGAGCAAAAACACAGAACGATATAACTAAAACATCTTCTCCCAATAACAAGCCTTGCAATCTCTTCCTCCGAAGAGGCTGTGAATTGGACATGACTCTATGGCCCTCAAACTATCGCATAGATAAGTTGGCATCATAAAAGTAAACATTTTCAGTTCTTCCAGAGGAAAAATACTGGCCATTAGAAGAAACCAACTGACACCAAGTATCAGTGATCGAAGGTTATCAGGAAACAGTAAATTACCTTGCGTCAATAGCCCCGGATATTGTTTTATTATGGTTTAAGATATTGTTTAGTTGAAACATTTATTGGCATTTATCCATCACAGGAGGAAGGGGGTGAGTGGGATGTGACGTCAAAGCCTGTAACAGAGATAAATGAAACAGTTTTGTCTTTGTGATTCAGAGAGCTTTGGTACTACCCATGTGCCACTTCTCTCTCCTTCGTACGTTGTTTTGAATAAACCTATTGGACTGAACTCTGCCTGTTCCTGGTGATTCTGCAATTTGAGAGTTAGGGAACATTCCCTTAACAGTTTGGTGTCAGCAGTGGGATCTGTGCAGCAGCGTTACAACCCGGTGCTCAGGAGGACACGGTGGTTTTTTTGTTTTTTTACTTCACCCTCTGTCCATGCCCTGTGTCCCCGGTTTTTGTTCCACTGGAGAACGGATTGACTTACCCACATTCCAGGCAAGCAGTCTCCACTCCAGTCAAGACTGAGTTTTAGTGGCTTTGTGATGCTGGAAGAATATAACAGGCTAAGGGACTTGATGGTCATCACCCCTTGAGCGCTGTGTGTTTCTGAAACCTTCCAGTCCACTAGAATCAGTATTGTTTTGAATTTGTTTTGTTTTGAATTTGGTTCGGTTTTGAATTTAGTTTGGTTTTGAATTTGGGTTGGTTTGAATTTGGTTTGATTTGTGTAAGTGCCTGGGCAAGATTAAGATTAAGGAAACATAGAGCATAGAACTCCATAAGCAGAGTTAAGAGGCTAAGAGTAGAATAGAAAAATCCTGCAGGTACAAATTTGGCATAATTGGAATTAACCACATTGTTAAAGATGGGAAAAAGCACATCCAAGTGCGCTAAATTTGACAAAAATTGACAAATTTTATGTGCACTATTTTTGGTCCAAAATCAGTCAAATTTTGGGCTGCTCCCAAAATTCCTCCGGTCTCTGGACTCATCCCGATGGCCGCCCCATTGCTCCTTCCACCCAGCAGTTGCTCGCATGTCTCACTCTGTTACACATACGAGCAAAGGGAGAATAATGAACAATGTCACTAAATCCTGGTTTGCCCCATGGTTCACAACTATAGGACAAGAACTATGCTCTCACTGCCCAGTCTGTCAAGCACACAATCCTGGAAAGCCAGTAAAAACACAACCAAGACACACACTGCAAAGACTGTGGCCCTTCTCACATCTACAGATATATTTCATTGAGCTTCCTCCAGCAAGGGGATTCAAGTATGCCTTAGTAATAGTTTGTTTATTTTCAGGATGGCCTGAGGTGTGCCCCAGATTCAGAATACCCCTGTCATTGGACTCAGAAATGGGCTCACATTTTACAGGGAAAGTACTCATGAGCATGTGCAAAGCTCTACACATTGCACAGAGGTTGCACACGCCCTATCATCTCCAAAGCAGTGGAAAGGTAGAGTGAATGAATGGGCAGATCAAGAACAGACTGGCCAAGGTATGTGAAATCACTGGACTAAATTGGGTTGATGCTTTACCAATTGTTGCCCTAGAAATTCGAACCACTCCACAAGAAAAACACAAACTGTCCCCCTTTGAAATCCTGACGGGACACCCCTATCATCCAGACACGACCCCAGTGCCTGGGGATTTACAGGCTCATCATCATTCCCTAGTGGAATACTGCAAGGGCCTCTCTAACTCTCTTGAGATTATTCAACTCCAGGTAGCTGATACCCAGCCAAAGAGGCTCGTGACGCCCGCTCATCCACTGAAGCCAGGAGATTGGGTCTATGTCAAGCGGCATCTAACAAAAAACTGCCTGAAAGCGAGGTGGAAAGGACCCTATCACCAGCTCCGCGGTGAAAGTTGCTGAAATAGGCCCCTGAATACATGCATCGCACTGCAAAGCTGCCAAACCACCAGACAATGATGGAAATAGTGATGACGTCAGCCAAGGGGACCAAGCCCCACCAGCCAGCTTCCACACCAGTCAACTCACAGCTTTGCCAAGAAGCCCAACTCTTCATGCCAGGACAGAAATGGTCTCGCAAAGCTACTGGAGATCTCAAGCTTCGGATCAGGAAGGAACCCAGCCCCATCCAAACTCCCCCGGAGATGGATTAAGCAGCCCTTTGTGCGCTCCAGGCTGGAAAACAGTCAGGGCACAGCACCCGAGAAATCAAAGACCGTTCAAAGAAAACTCTGTACGTGACTCTGTTCTATGTTTTACTTCTCACAGCCCCAACCGTCAGGTTCCAGAATCACAACTTAGTGATGAGACTGGCACAGAAGACAGCGGAAGTGATGAATAAGACAAACTGTTGGGTGTGCAGCCATATGCCTGTCCACACAGATGGGGGGGGGGGGGGAATACCAACTGCCCCACTGCCACTAAACATGACTCAAATAAATGTTCCAGACAGAGACTCCTTGGGACCCAATGCTCTATGGGACTGAAGTCGAGTGAATGCAAAAGAATTTATTCAACTGCATGACAAAGTTAGAGGACATTATTGCTGGAGATGCAATGGGTCTGGTACAGATGTTAGATTTAGTGAGTGTGATTACAATTTTGTTGTAAATAGAGCCATGACCTATGATAGAGAGTGGTTGAAGAACTTTGCCACTCCATTTGGAGGCTACTACTTGACCTGGGTGTCCCGACTGGTGTGCGATAAGATGTTTGTGGCCATAGCAGGTCACTATTTTATATGTGGAAAGAAAGCTTTTAAATTTGTGCCACCAGGCTGGAAAAGTAATCGTTATGTTGGAATTCTGATCCCGGCAATCAGAGAAAACGATGAGCTCCCTACTAGAAAAATTTGAAATGTCAGAGCCTCTGTAACCCAAATCCCAGGAGCCCTATCCAAGGGGGAAGTAGTGGGAGGAATCCTGTTCCCCATGTATGGTGTAGGGCAGGTAGGGTATGCAGTGGTCCATTTGCAATCTGTCATTGAAACCATGGCCAATGAAACTGCAGCAGCCCTTGATGGGCTAGCCAGTGAACAAAAGGAAATTCGGCAAATAGTTTTACAAAACCGATTAGCCCTTGATTACATGTTAGCCAGCCAAGGCGGACTCTGTGCTCTCATCGGGAAAGAATGCTGTGTTTACATACATGATAACATGAATAACATACATGAACACACAAATAACATACGTGAAATTAGAAAGTCCACAGTTGAAGAATAGTCCAGCTAGACTTGGTTTTCAGGACTGTTTGGTGCCAAGAGTCCAAGATTCTCCAAATCTTGGCCTTTATATCGGTTGCATTCCTTGTATGTATCTGTATTGTCTACCTGTTGGTGGTATTTGTGAACGCATGTTCCCAAAAGTGTGCCAGTGTTACTTCAAAGCTTCTACCCCTGGTGAAGTGCGACAGATGGTGTTTTTTGAGATTAGTGAATATGACCAAAGAAAAAAAGAGATCCTTGAATTAATGTCCATATGTGATTGAGTGTTAGTGTGCTATGTAGTCACACTACCAAAATGATGGATATGATAAGGATTTTTGATCTGGGCATTGATATAAAATCAAAACCTGGAACTCTAGTTTCCCCCAAGCTTCTAAAGAAACATTTTAAGGTAAAGTAGAAACATATTTCACTGCACCAGAGTATAGTTCAAACCTCACGTTCTAGCATTTCAGAGCAAAAACACAGAACGATATAACCAAAACATCCTCTCCCAATAACAAGCCTCGCAATCTCTTCCTCCGAAGGGGCTGTGAATTGGACATGACTCTATGGCCCTCAAACTATCGCATAGATAAGTTGGCACCATAAAAGTAAACATTTTCAGTTCTTCCAGAGGAAAAATACTGGCCATTAGAAGAAACCAACTAACACCAAGTATCAGTGATCGAAGGTTATCAGGAAACAGTAAATTACCTTGAGGCGTCAATAGCCCCGGATATTGTTTTATTATGGTTTAAGATATTGTTTAGTTGAAACATTTATTGGCATTTATCCATCACAGGAGGAAGGGGGTGAGTGGGATGTGACGTCAAAGCCTGTAACAGAGATAAATGAAACAGTTTTGTCTTTGTGATTCAGAGAGCTTTGGTACTACCCATGTGCCACTTCTCTCTCCTTCGTACGTTGTTTTGAATAAACCTATTGGACTGAACTCTGCCTGTTCCTGGTGATTCTGCAATTTGAGAGTTAGGGAACATTCCCTTAACAGTTTGGTGTCAGCAGTGGGATCTGTGCAGCAGCGTTACAACCCGGTGCTCAGGAGGACACGGTGGTTTTTTTGTTTTTTTACTTCACCCTCTGTCCATGCCCTGTGTCCCCGGTTTTTGTTCCACTGGAGAACGGATTGACTTACCCACATTCCAGGCAAGCAGTCTCCACTCCAGTCAAGACTGAGTTTTAGTGGCTTTGTGATGCTGGAAGAATATAACAGGCTAAGGGACTTGATGGTCATCACCCCTTGAGCACTGTGTGTTTCTGAAACCTTCCAGTCCACTAGAATCAGTATTGTTTTGAATTTGTTTTGTTTTGAATTTGGTTCGGTTTTGAATTTAGTTTGGTTTTGAATTTGGTTTGGTTTGAATTTGGTTTGATTTGTGTAAGTGCCTGGGCAAGATTAAGATTAAGGAAACATAGAGCATAGAACTCCATAAGCAGAGTTAAGAGGCTAAGAGTAGAATAGAAAAATCCTGCAGGTACAAATTTGGCATAATTGGAATTAACCACATTGTTAAAGATGGGAAAAAGCACATCCAAGTGCGCTAAATTTGACAAAAATTGACAAATTTTATGTGCACTATTTTTGGTCCAAAATCAGTCAAATTTTGGGCTGCTCCCAAAATTCCTCCGGTCTCTGGACTCATCCCGATGGCCGCCCCATTGCTCCTTCCTCCCAGCAGTTGCTCGCATGTCTCACTCTGTTACACATACGAGCAAAGGGAGAATAATGAACAATGTCACTAAATCCTGGTTTGCCCCAGGGTTCACAACTATAGGACAAGAACTATGCTCTCACTGCCCAGTCTGTCAAGCACACAATCCTGGAAAGCCAGTAAAAACACAACCAAGACACACACTGCAAAGACTGTGGCCCTTCTCACATCTACAGATATATTTCATTGAGCTTCCTCCAGCAAGGGGATTCAAGTATGCCTTAGTAATAGTTTGTTTATTTTCAGGATGGCCTGAGGTGTGCCCCAGATTCAGAATACCCCTGTCATTGGACTCAGAAATGGGCTCACATTTTACAGGGAAAGTACTCATGAGCATGTGCAAAGCTCTACACATTGCACAGAGGTTGCACACGCCCTATCATCTCCAAAGCAGTGGAAAGGTAGAGTGAATGAATGGGCAGATCAAGAACAGACTGGCCAAGGTATGTGAAATCACTGGACTAAATTGGGTTGATGCTTTACCAATTGTTGCCCTAGAAATTCGAACCACTCCACAAGAAAAACACAAACTGTCCCCCTTTGAAATCCTGACGGGACGCCTCTATCATCCAGGCACGACCCCAGTGCCTGGGGATTTACAGGCTCTTCATCATTCCCTAGTGGAATACTGCAAGGGCCTCTCTAACTCTCTTGAGATTATTCAACTCCAGGTAGCTGACACCCAGCCAAAGAGGCTCGTGACGCCCGCTCATCCACTGAAGCCAGGAGATTGGGTCTATGTCAAGCGGCATCTAACAAAAAACTGCCTGAAAGCGAGGTGGAAAGGACCCTATCACCAGCTCCGCGGTGAAAGTTGCTGAAATAGGCCCCTGGATACATGCATCGCACTGCAAAGCTGCCAAACCACCAGACAATGATGGAAATAGTGATGACGTCAGCCAAGGGGACCAAGCCCCACCAGCCAGCTTCCACACCAGTCAACTCACAGCTTTGCCAAGAAGCCCAACTCTTCATGCCAGGACAGAAATGGTCTCGCAAAGCTACTGGAGATCTCAAGCTTCGGATCAGGAAGGAACCCAGCCCCATCCAAACTCCCCCGGAGATGGATTAAGCAGCCCTTTGTGTGCTCCAGGCTGGAAAACAGTCAGGGCACAGCACCCGAGAAATCAAAGACCGTTCAAAGAAAACTCTGTACGTGACTCTGTTCTATGTTTTACTTCTCACAGCCGCAACTGTCAGGTTCCAGAATCACAACTTAGTGATGAGACTGGCACAGAAGACAGCGGAAGTGATGAATAAGACAAACTGTTGGGTGTGCAGCCATATGCCTGTCCACGCAGATGGGGGGGGGAATACCAACTGCCCCACTGCCACTAAACATGACTCAAATAAATGTTCCAGACAGAGACTCCTTGGGACCCAATGCTCTATGGGACTGAAGTCGAGTGAATGCAAAAGAATTTATTCAACTGCATGACAAAGTTAGAGGACATTATTGCTGGAGATGCAATGGGTCTGGTACAGATGTTAGATTTAGTGAGTGTGATTACAATTTTGTTGTAAATAGAGCCATGACCTATGATAGAGAGTGGTTGAAGAACTTTGCCACTCCATTTGGAGGCTACTACTTGACCTGGGTGTCCCGACTGGTGTGCGATAAGATGTTTGTGGCCATAGCAGGTCACTATTTCATATGTGGAAAGAAAGCTTTTAAATTTGTGCCACCAGGCTGGAAAAGTAATCGTTATGTTGGAATTCTGATCCCGGCAATCAGAGAAAACGATGAGCTCCCTACTAGAAAAATTTGAAATGTCAGAGCCTCTGTAACCCAAATCCCAGGAGCCCTATCCAAGGGGGAAGTAGTGGGAGGAATCCTGTTCCCCATGTATGGTGTAGGGCAGGTAGGGTATGCAGTGGTCCATTTGCAATCTGTCATTGAAACCATGGCCAATGAAACTGCAGCAGCCCTTGATGGGCTAGCCAGTGAACAAAAGGAAATTCGGCAAATAGTTTTACAAAACCGATTAGCCCTTGATTACATGTTAGCCAGCCAAGGCGGACTCTGTGCTCTCATCGGGAAAGAATGCTGTGTTTACATACATGATAACATGAATAACATACATGAACACACAAATAACATACGTGAAATTAGAAAGTCCACAGTTGAAGAATAGTCCAGCTAGACTTGGTTTTCAGGACTGTTTGGTGCCAAGAGTCCAAGATTCTCCAAATCTTGGCCTTTATATCGGTTGCATTCCTTGTATGTATCTGTATTGTCTACCTGTTGGTGGTATTTGTGAACGCATGTTCCCAAAAGTGTGCCAGTGTTACTTCAAAGCTTCTACCCCTGGTGAAGTGCGACAGATGGTGTTTTTTGAGATTAGTGAATATGACCAAAGAAAAAAAGAGATCCTTGAATTAATGTCCATATGTGATTGAGTGTTAGTGTGCTATGTAGTCACACTACCAAAATGATGGATATGATAAGGATTTTTGATCTGGGCATTGATATAAAATCAAAACCTGGAACTCTAGTTTCCCCCAAGCTTCTAAAGAAACATTTTAAGGTAAAGTAGAAACATATTTCACTGCACCAGAGTATAGTTCAAACCTCACGTTCTAGCATTTCAGAGCAAAAACACAGAACGATATAACCAAAACATCCTCTCCCAATAACAAGCCTCGCAATCTCTTCCTCCGAAGGGGCTGTGAATTGGACATGACTCTATGGCCCTCAAACTATCGCATAGATAAGTTGGCACCATAAAAGTAAACATTTTCAGTTCTTCCAGAGGAAAAATACTGGCCATTAGAAGAAACCAACTAACACCAAGTATCAGTGATCGAAGGTTATCAGGAAACAGTAAATTACCTTGAGGCGTCAATAGCCCCGGATATTGTTTTATTATGGTTTAAGATATTGTTTAGTTGAAACATTTATTGGCATTTATCCATCACAGGAGGAAGGGGGTGAGTGGGATGTGACGTCAAAGCCTGTAACAGAGATAAATGAAACAGTTTTGTCTTTGTGATTCAGAGAGCTTTGGTACTACCCATGTGCCACTTCTCTCTCCTTCGTACGTTGTTTTGAATAAACCTATTGGACTGAACTCTGCCTGTTCCTGGTGATTCTGCAATTTGAGAGTTAGGGAACATTCCCTTAACAGTTTGGTGTCAGCAGTGGGATCTGTGCAGCAGCGTTACAACCCGGTGCTCAGGAGGACACGGTGGTTTTTTTGTTTTTTTACTTCACCCTCTGTCCATGCCCTGTGTCCCCGGTTTTTGTTCCACTGGAGAACGGATTGACTTACCCACATTCCAGGCAAGCAGTCTCCACTCCAGTCAAGACTGAGTTTTAGTGGCTTTGTGATGCTGGAAGAATATAACAGGCTAAGGGACTTGATGGTCATCACCCCTTGAGCACTGTGTGTTTCTGAAACCTTCCAGTCCACTAGAATCAGTATTGTTTTGAATTTGTTTTGTTTTGAATTTGGTTCGGTTTTGAATTTAGTTTGGTTTTGAATTTGGTTTGGTTTGAATTTGGTTTGATTTGTGTAAGTGCCTGGGCAAGATTAAGATTAAGGAAACATAGAGCATAGAACTCCATAAGCAGAGTTAAGAGGCTAAGAGTAGAATAGAAAAATCCTGCAGGTACAAATTTGGCATAATTGGAATTAACCACATTGTTAAAGATGGGAAAAAGCACATCCAAGTGCGCTAAATTTGACAAAAATTGACAAATTTTATGTGCACTATTTTTGGTCCAAAATCAGTCAAATTTTGGGCTGCTCCCAAAATTCCTCCGGTCTCTGGACTCATCCCGATGGCCGCCCCATTGCTCCTTCCTCCCAGCAGTTGCTCGCATGTCTCACTCTGTTACACATACGAGCAAAGGGAGAATAATGAACAATGTCACTAAATCCTGGTTTGCCCCAGGGTTCACAACTATAGGACAAGAACTATGCTCTCACTGCCCAGTCTGTCAAGCACACAATCCTGGAAAGCCAGTAAAAACACAACCAAGACACACACTGCAAAGACTGTGGCCCTTCTCACATCTACAGATATATTTCATTGAGCTTCCTCCAGCAAGGGGATTCAAGTATGCCTTAGTAATAGTTTGTTTATTTTCAGGATGGCCTGAGGTGTGCCCCAGATTCAGAATACCCCTGTCATTGGACTCAGAAATGGGCTCACATTTTACAGGGAAAGTACTCATGAGCATGTGCAAAGCTCTACACATTGCACAGAGGTTGCACACGCCCTATCATCTCCAAAGCAGTGGAAAGGTAGAGTGAATGAAAGGGCAGATCAAGAACAGACTGGCCAAGGTATGTGAAATCACTGGACTAAATTGGGTTGATGCTTTACCAATTGTTGCCCTAGAAATTCGAACCACTCCACAAGAAAAACACAAACTGTCCCCCTTTGAAATCCTGACGGGACGCCTCTATCATCCAGGCACGACCCCAGTGCCTGGGGATTTACAGGCTCTTCATCATTCCCTAGTGGAATACTGCAAGGGCCTCTCTAACTCTCTTGAGATTATTCAACTCCAGGTAGCTGACACCCAGCCAAAGAGGCTCGTGACGCCCGCTCATCCACTGAAGCCAGGAGATTGGGTCTATGTCAAGCGGCATCTAACAAAAAACTGCCTGAAAGCGAGGTGGAAAGGACCCTATCACCAGCTCCGCGGTGAAAGTTGCTGAAATAGGCCCCTGGATACATGCATCGCACTGCAAAGCTGCCAAACCACCAGACAATGATGGAAATAGTGATGACGTCAGCCAAGGGGACCAAGCCCCACCAGCCAGCTTCCACACCAGTCAACTCACAGCTTTGCCAAGAAGCCCAACTCTTCATGCCAGGACAGAAATGGTCTCGCAAAGCTACTGGAGATCTCAAGCTTCGGATCAGGAAGGAACCCAGCCCCATCCAAACTCCCCCGGAGATGGATTAAGCAGCCCTTTGTGCGCTCCAGGCTGGAAAACAGTCAGGGCACAGCACCCGAGAAATCAAAGACCGTTCAAAGAAAACTCTGTACGTGACTCTGTTCTATGTTTTACTTCTCACAGCCGCAACTGTCAGGTTCCAGAATCACAACTTAGTGATGAGACTGGCACAGAAGACAGCGGAAGTGATGAATAAGACAAACTGTTGGGTGTGCAGCCATATGCCTGTCCACGCAGATGGGGGGGGGGGAATACCAACTGCCCCACTGCCACTAAACATGACTCAAATAAATGTTCCAGACAGAGACTCCTTGGGACCCAATGCTCTATGGGACTGAAGTCGAGTGAATGCAAAAGAATTTATTCAACTGCATGACAAAGTTAGAGGACATTATTGCTGGAGATGCAATGGGTCTGGTACAGATGTTAGATTTAGTGAGTGTGATTACAATTTTGTTGTAAATAGAGCCATGACCTATGATAGAGAGTGGTTGAAGAACTTTGCCACTCCATTTGGAGGCTACTACTTGACCTGGGTGTCCCGACTGGTGTGCGATAAGATGTTTGTGGCCATAGCAGGTCACTATTTCATATGTGGAAAGAAAGCTTTTAAATTTGTGCCACCAGGCTGGAAAAGTAATCGTTATGTTGGAATTCTGATCCCGGCAATCAGAGAAAACGATGAGCTCCCTACTAGAAAAATTTGAAATGTCAGAGCCTCTGTAACCCAAATCCCAGGAGCCCTATCCAAGGGGGAAGTAGTGGGAGGAATCCTGTTCCCCATGTATGGTGTAGGGCAGGTAGGGTATGCAGTGGTCCATTTGCAATCTGTCATTGAAACCATGGCCAATGAAACTGCAGCAGCCCTTGATGGGCTAGCCAGTGAACAAAAGGAAATTCGGCAAATAGTTTTACAAAACCGATTAGCCCTTGATTACATGTTAGCCAGCCAAGGCGGACTCTGTGCTCTCATCGGGAAAGAATGCTGTGTTTACATACATGATAACATGAATAACATACATGAACACACAAATAACATACGTGAAATTAGAAAGTCCACAGTTGAAGAATAGTCCAGCTAGACTTGGTTTTCAGGACTGTTTGGTGCCAAGAGTCCAAGATTCTCCAAATCTTGGCCTTTATATCGGTTGCATTCCTTGTATGTATCTGTATTGTCTACCTGTTGGTGGTATTTGTGAACGCATGTTCCCAAAAGTGTGCCAGTGTTACTTCAAAGCTTCTACCCCTGGTGAAGTGCGACAGATGGTGTTTTTTGAGATTAGTGAATATGACCAAAGAAAAAAAGAGATCCTTGAATTAATGTCCATATGTGATTGAGTGTTAGTGTGCTATGTAGTCACACTACCAAAATGATGGATATGATAAGGATTTTTGATCTGGGCATTGATATAAAATCAAAACCTGGAACTCTAGTTTCCCCCAAGCTTCTAAAGAAACATTTTAAGGTAAAGTAGAAACATATTTCACTGCACCAGAGTATAGTTCAAACCTCACGTTCTAGCATTTCAGAGCAAAAACACAGAACGATATAACCAAAACATCCTCTCCCAATAACAAGCCTCGCAATCTCTTCCTCCGAAGGGGCTGTGAATTGGACATGACTCTATGGCCCTCAAACTATCGCATAGATAAGTTGGCACCATAAAAGTAAACATTTTCAGTTCTTCCAGAGGAAAAATACTGGCCATTAGAAGAAACCAACTAACACCAAGTATCAGTGATCGAAGGTTATCAGGAAACAGTAAATTACCTTGAGGCGTCAATAGCCCCGGATATTGTTTTATTATGGTTTAAGATATTGTTTAGTTGAAACATTTATTGGCATTTATCCATCACAGGAGGAAGGGGGTGAGTGGGATGTGACGTCAAAGCCTGTAACAGAGATAAATGAAACAGTTTTGTCTTTGTGATTCAGAGAGCTTTGGTACTACCCATGTGCCACTTCTCTCCCCTTCGTATGTTGTTTTGAATAAATCCTTTGGACTGAACTCTGCCTGTTCCTGGTGATTCTTCAATTTGAGAGTTAGGGAACATTTCCTTAACACCTCCCAGCGGCTCCAGCGTCGCACGGCAAATCAATGCCTCTGGCGCAATGGGAGCTTTTCCTGGCACCCGCCGTGCTGCCGCTCGTGGTGCGGTGCGGCTCCAGCTGGAGGGGCAGCTGGGAGCATCGGCTCCCCTACTCTCTGGTAAGTGATTTTTAAATTTTTTAAAAAACAGAATGGGAGGGGAGAGGACAGTGGAGGCGGTGCAGTGAACTTATGGCTCACTGTTCTATCCCCTTTCCCTGGACTGCCTGCTCTGACTTTTAAAAAATCGCACTAAATTGTGACTTTTTAAAAGTCGGAGCAAAGGCATTTGCGTCGATATGCCTTTGCACTGGCAGCTTCGGCATGTAAACGAAGATGAGGCCAGTGCGAAGTCATATTGACCGCTTGTTTAGAGGCTTTCCTGTCAGCGCGAAGTCAACAAGGCGGAAACCTCTCGTTTAGAGGCACCAGGAAATGTTTACTATGCTTGTTTACTCAGAAGAAAGTCTCAGGAGTTCAATGTCTTTTACTTCCAGATCAGTGGGTATAATATTGCAGCCTCGGGTGCTTTTTTTGCCACACATTTTGGGCACAATCCAGCCAAGATTAAGTAATTTTAAGTCCTATTATAGGAGAGTGAAGCATATGTTTAGCTCTCCCACACTAAGCTCAGTGTGGATTTAACAATGCTCAACTCTGGCTTGATTGTGCCAATTGTTGGAAATATATTATAGATTTTAAAAGATAGACACATGATCTGTGATAAACTGGTATCAGTCCCAAGAACAAGCCAAATTAGAGCTTGTCAAAGCAAATCAGGTTCAAAGACATAATCATTTCGGAATCTCTCATTCACATTCCCCAAAAACAATATTTGGGTTACAAAAATCATGAACCATTCTCCAAGTTAGCTATTTATGTTGTGTGTCCGACATTCAGAAATGATCTTCACTCCGCCTAGCTCGTTTGTAGGAAAGAATAGGTGACACTCTGCTTTTCGATGCATGAAGGAAAATAAAAAGCTTGTGTTAGACAAAGAGTGCCTCTACACTAAGGGAAATCGCGTTGTTTAGCAGGGGCTGTTGTGCTTCCTGGTTCTTGTCATGATTGATATGAGCTGATTACACTAGGGGAGAGGGGTGACAAGGTGGAGGATCCTGCTGTTTTCCATGACTCCTTTAAAGGTTTGAATTGAGGGAGCGTCTCCCTCTCTTCCTGGCATGTGTGCAAAGGAGAGGACGGAAAGTCTGCTGAACTATTTCCTCTCAGCCCCCAGGAAAGCCAGGACTTACTTCTCAGTAGACATAAGACCCTCAGCACACTTACTTGGGAGTAAGTCCCACTGAACACAATGGGATGTACTTCTGTGTAGACATAAGACCCTCAGCACACTTACTTAGGAGTAAGCCCCACTGAACACAATGGCACTTACTTCTGAGTAGACATAAGGCCCTCAGCACACTTACTTGGGAGTAAGCGCCACTGAACTTAAAAAGGGTGCTCTTGGTGAGGGATCAGATCTGCCTCCCTTTGTTGCAGAGAGGCATTTTACTCTTCTCCAGGTCACAGACCCTGAAAGTCCTTCCTCAGCAAATTCATAGCTCAACCCCAGCTTTACACATTGCCAATTTCATGTCATTAGGGTTTATTCCAGCTTCTTTGATCTATTGTATAACAAATAAGGGGGAAGTCCTGGCTGACGCCGTCATCATCAAAAGGATGCACAAACTTCCAGGACTGGCCAGCCACGAGGATGCTTTATTTTGCTCTGAAGAAGCCCAAATGAACTTTTGTTTAGCTTACATATGTTGATGACAACAGAGGGAACCCTTGGTTTATAGCATATCTTATACTATCCTCTGATTTTACAAATGGTAAGCAAACATGATGTAGACCCTATGGGAGAGATGGAAGCCAGCATTTTAATTAGGTAAATTCATTTATCTTGCTACCATACTGTTTCCTGCACACAGCTGTTTAATAGAAGAACATATGAAGCCCTAACATGCAGTCAGGAATTGCTTAATTGATGCAAAGAGGCATTAGAGGATAGGCATAAAAACTCAAAATGATCGTAATAAACTGAAGAGACAGATGGTAACAACATGAAATTTACTGAGGATGCATGGGAATAACTGACTAGGCAGCAGAACTGGAAAAGGTTTAAGATAACAGGCAGATCATGATTGTGTGTGAACATGGATCAGCGATTACAGGGCACAAAATGTCAGTGCTAGTTTTGGTAGGGTGACCATATGGAAAGGAGGACAGTGCTCCTGTATCTTTAACAGTTGTATAGAAAAGGGAATTTCAGCAGCTGCCATTTCTATACATGCAGCACATGCTGAAATTCCCTCTTCATCACAATAGTTAAAACTGCAGGAGCCCTGCCTCTTTTGTATCTGGTCACTCTAGCTATACTAAACTGCACCCCACTGGTGTCAATAGCTAATTTCCCATTGGTTTAAATACTGTTGGGTTACAGCCTGAGAGAGCCAGCTGGTAATGTAAGTTGTGGGTGTTCTACCTTGAAGTTTTCAAGAAATTCATGACAGAAATCTACTGAGATTACTTCAGATACAAACCACTACCACATCCCATCTCGGGGCCAAGGATTACATGAGCTATTGGAACTATTCTAGATTATGACTATAGTGAAGACACTTCGTTAAATCACATGGCGTGTATAAGTCTATGTAACTCGCACAAAAAAGTATTCTCATTTTTTTTATTAAGGTGGGCAACTGGCAGTGCAATCTTCTGCATGTTTACTTGGAAGTAAATCCCACTATATCCAATGCAGCTTACTCCCACATAGGTATGTACAGGATTGCAGTTTGATCTATTTGTTTCATGCAATGATGCACTTCTCTATTTTAGCCAACTTTTTATGTATCATTATCACTTCAGCAAGAACAAAAACAAACTCCATGAATTATTTTAATAGTTGAGAATTGTAGGGTATGATCCGTCATCTCTTGCATCTGCTGCTCCATGAGCTGTGCGCACAAGAATGAATCACACCCATCGTTTTTCTATTCTTTCTCAACCCTTGTGATTTTAAAACATTCCTTTGCACCAACATTCAAATAATGCAAACTGCTGCCTCTGCAAATGTAACCTGAACATTTACCTTATGTGGCAATTTCAATGGGAGTCATTCAAATCTGCTTTGACGGGCAATCTCTCTTCATTAAATAAATGAGTCCACGGATAAAGCCACCTGAATAAATTATTGAGCAAGTGTTTTCCTTTTCCTTTTCATAACCTCTCTAAACTGCCAGAACCCTGAACATATTGCAGAAATTATGTTACATCTTTTGAAGTTACCGGAAGTAGGCAATGTATTAACTGCTGCGGTTAACCAGGCATCACAGTCACTCCAAGAAACTATTGCCAGGTACCTTGGAGCAGAAACTCAAAAGAGACATAGGCCGAAATTCTAGGGTGACCAGATTATGACAATCAAAATCCCGGACCCCCCCGCCACCCCCCCAAACAACCCCCCCACCGCACGCCCGCGCCGCCCCCCCCACCTGCGCTGCGCCGCCCCGCCCCGCGCTCCTTACCTGGGCGTCTGCTTCCCTCCGGTGCTCAGAATCTACTGAGAAACAGGCTTCCTGGCCTGTCTCTCAGTATGCGCCGGGTGATGACATCATCACCCAGCACGCTACTGAAGAACAGGCCGTGAAGCCTGTTTCTCAGTAGATTCCCAGCACTGGAGGGAAATGGACGCCTCAGCAGGTAAGTGCCTCGCGCTGCCCGCCTCCCGCCACCGCCGCGTGACCCCCCACCACCCTGGTTTTCCCCCGCTGCCCCCCAGTTGCCCCGGTTCGGCCTAGGTTTCCAGGTTAGGACCGGGAAACCCCGGGCCATCTGGACACCCTACGAAATTCTGTACTCAATTGGGAGTAAGTCAATGGGGCTGACTTCTGAGTAGACATGTATAACATTGCGCTGAAAATGGATTGACATTGGGGGTTGTGATGTTCTAATGTTTGAAGATGTAAATATGTTGCAAAGTTTATTGTTGTAATATGCATAATACGTAAAGTAAATAACTAAACCAGAATGTACTTACTGTTTGCAGTTATAGGTCTGGGTAAGTATAGAATGATTGGCTGGCTGTATGCCTGAATGGTAAGTGAGTACTGATTGGCTAGTTGTTTAGAGTGCCTGGATTGGTGAGTTGTGTAAGAGTGGGAGGAGCTGGAGAGCAAGTAGAGTATATATGTTTCAGACAGCGCAAGAGCTGACAGGGTTGTTTGGGAAGGTATTTAGGGAAAGTATTTGCAGGGTAGGAATTGGAGATTTGAAAGAGACATGAAGTGAGTTTGATTGAGTAAATATTGTGAGTGAGGTATAGTTTTAAGTACAGTAGGTTAAAGAAGAAACAGTTTAAAACGTATAAGAACTGTGGCAGAAACCACTACGCTTAGTATTTGAAACCATTATGCTTTGTACAAAAGAAACCAATAAGCCTGTTCACGCAATATACTTATTAATAAAATCTTGTTGTATTATACTAACTGGTGTGGTCTTTAAGGTGTACCTGAGGAAGGTACTGATGGCAGCTGGAACAAAGCGATTTGTCTGAGGCCAGGTTGCCGGGCTGTAAAGCTGTGGGGCCTAGTAGTAAAGGCAAGACAGGAGCAGCAGCAAGTCGGTCAGATAAAGCACCACAGGGGTGTACAAAATTGTCACATAAACTCTGAGGAACAACATTCATTAAGTTTCTGCCACCTTCTCCTCTGAAATATCCATGACAACTACCCATGTTGTCATGTTACCATGCTGTACTTCCCCCTACCACAGACTTCCCCAATGTGGTATCCCCCAGATATTTTGTACTACAACTCCCAGCATGCCTCTGTGTGGGGGGCATGCTGGGAATTGAGGTACAGGTTGGGAAAGGCTGCTTTACTGTGACAAAACCACTAGATTGGAACCTCTAGGTGAGGTGGCTCTAGAACCAGGCAAAAAAGGAGAGGGGAAGGAAGACCAGAGGCTCAGATACAGCTGGCAGTGCTGGCTCCAGGTTTTGGAGGGCCCTTTGGCTAGACAACCTTAATAAGACCCTCCCTCAGTGGGAGAGTTCAGATGACATATTAGGCAACGAAGGGGGGAATAGCACACTATGCATTTTTTTCCCCTGAGTCTGACACACGACATGTTGCCCCTCCCCGTCACACAGCTGAAAGTCCTGGTGTGCTTCTGGGCGGCTGGTGCTCCTCCCTCAGTCCTCCTGGCTCTATCCCATCATGCACCTCAAGTTCTGCTGACTGTATAGGAGCAGCCGGGGGAGGGAGGGGGTTGGCCGCTCCTGCAAGAGAACTCTATGTCCAACTGGAATAGTCCACGTGACGAGGAGGAATCAGCAGCAGAGCCCGACACACAACATTTTAACCAATGGGTTTTGGGATAAGCAACAGAGCAGCCTGTTGTTTTTCCCCATTATTTAATTCACCAAAATAGTTGTGTGTCTGTTGTGTGGCAGGCAGCACACGACACAATAATCAACACAACTGACGTTGATACTCCCCCTCCGTTTATTATCATGTTGTCTGAATCAAGCCAGTGGCAGTATTCGGATGACATATTAGGAAATGGAAGGGTTAATAACACACTCACCGTGCGTTATTTTCCCGGTGCCCGACACACAACATGTTGCCCCTCCCCCTGTTGCATGGCTGAAAGTCCCAGCATCCTTTTGGGCTGCTGCTGCTCCACCCTCCACCCTCCCTCGGTCTTCCGGCCCTATCCCATCATACACCACAAGTTCTGCCGGCTGTATAGGAGCGGCAGGAGTGTTTGTGTTTCAGACACTCCTGCCGGGGAACTCTATGACCTACTGGAATAGTACACGGAGAGAGGGGGGTTCCTGACACACGACACTTTAATCAACAGATTTCGGGATAAACAACTGAGCAGCCTGTTGTTTTCTCCCATTGTTTAATTCCCCAAAATAGCGTACTGTCAGTTGTGTGTGCGTTGTGGGTTGCCCAACACATGACACAAGAATCAACACAACTGATGGTTGATTTCCCCTCCCCCCCCCCCCCCGGTTGTTGATTATCATGTCGTCGGAGTGCTGCCAGTGAGTCCGCCTTCTCTCCCCCATTGTCACCAGCTGCTCCTGCTCCTGCTCCTGCTCCTCTTTCTCAGTATTGCTACCACTTGATTGCCTGACAGGCAGAAAGCCAGTTAGCAAGGAGGCACTCCTCTTTCTCCTTACTGTTGTCTGGGTCAGAAGAAGAGGCAGGCGAACAGGCAGGTTGCAAAGGCGAAGAGGAGGAACAATTTGAAGGGGCTCTTGTCAGCGGGCCCCTGCTGGGCTGTGGGCCCTCAGCAGGTACCCTGATATTCCTGCCCTTGACACTGGCCCTGAGAGTTGGAGGTCACGAGCAGCTTATACAGCCAAAGAGAGCAAGGACAAGCCAATGAAGGCATTCTGAACCACTTTGTGAAGGAGGCCAGTTAGTCATTGCCCTTTTAAATGTCCCACCGTGTGCATTCACACGTTAGCCAATTGTTGTCCCCACTGTATAGGATTTCAGATAGAATGGCTCTCAGTTCCTGAAATGAGTAATCTCAATAAGTTTTATCAGGGTTGCTAGTTCCTGAGATCACTCCTCTCTTTTTAAGAGTTCCATAGAGTTAATTTTTCACAAAATACAGCTCTTTCAGTAACAATATTGCAGTGTCCCGAGAAGCCACTTATACTTGGGATTTTCCTTTCTTTGCAACTCTTAAACGTTGAGGAGCCCTTGAACCTGGCAACTCTATGTGCTGATGTTACATACTAAAATCAATAGTTGGCTTAAGCATGCTGGGGGTTGTAGTCCAACATGGAAGACACCAGGTTGGGAATGGCTGCAATAAGGGATGGGGAAGAATATTCTCAGCTGTTTTCCTGGACTGGGTAAAGTATCCAGAAATTTAGGAATTGCAGAAACTGTTGAGTGATCAGGCTGCATTGGAGGATTTACAGGGAATTATGACTTTCCCCAATGTTCACGGTCCTTTTTTTTTTTTAGAAGGTGTGGTTGGTCTGTCTTTTTCATCTTTACTCAAAGATTCCTGCCATACTGTAGGACATGATTCGGTGACTAAGTTGTTACAAGAGGACTGGATGATTGGTGAAGAGGTGATTCTCCTTTGAGATACATGATTCTCCCCCGAGAGACTCATACAAATGTGGGCCTAGTGTATTCCTCTCCTGAGCTCTGAGCAACATATGATCCACGGGAGGGAAAGCAGCATCAAGGTGATGGAAACAAAAGAAAGGGGTTGTGCATAGCTATGAATAAACAGCCGTCCTGGAAAACCACATCTACACTGATTTAGGCATTTGCCATTTATCTGCCAGTGACAGGATCATCACTTCTAAGAAAGAGAATGTTACAAGAAAATTTGGGCAGGTTGAGAAAACTCCAGAGTGAGATTCTCTTCATTAATGCATACTGTGAATTCAGTTCACACCTACGTTTAGAAGTAAAGCAGGCAGAGCTATTTTTGAAACTGATATCTAAGGCAAAAAAAAAAAAAATGTCTGCCACACAATTGCCCAGCACTTTGATGTGTTGCGGATTTGATTGCTGTATATGCAAGCTTTAGTACAAACTATACTCTTAAAATAAAAAGGGGGGGGGGGTTGTGCCACAACAGCCTCAAATGCTAGGCCTAGACGAGCACACCCCTCTCAGGCTAAGCACCACCACTTAAATACCTGAGGGAAGGGTAAAAGACGCACAACTTTTCCCTTATAGCAGAGGGGAAAAGGGTGTTAAGGGTTTTGAATAAGGTTCTCCTGTGAGTGTGTTGGCTGAAGGTGTAATGATATGTGTTTCTTTATTAAACTTATAGAGCAGGTGACAAAGCCAAGATGACACGTGGCTTGTGGTAGCAAAAATAAAAGAAAACATTTATTGTTGTTAACAGTTCTTTCAAATCAGTTTAACACCTGCCTATTCTTAACACTTCTAATAATCTTACTAATAATCCTAAATCTTTATAATCTCTTCACGTACTCCTGACTAGAACACACACAGCTATCATCCACACAACCAAGACAATAAAATGATAAGACGTTAAGATAATCTAAAACACTCCCTCACACTATATATACTCCTCCCCCCTCCCTTTCTCAGCATCATCAGCCACACCCACTCAGTCCAACATTCCGCACTCTCCGGACATACTAATCCAGACATACATAGGGAGATGGAAATGTGGGGTATTGTCACAGGGGTCTTTATAGGGTAAGAGTACGATTGTTCAAAAACCAGTAGCTGTTTTTGAATTACCTTGTCATGCTTTTGGAGTGCAGGCTTTGAGTTTTGAGCGAGTATGTATGCCAGACACTTGAAATATCTGATTTCCATTATCCTAGTGATTCCCAGCCTTCCAACAGCTGAGGTACTTTCTTCATTCTTACATCTGAAAAGGGTTAGTGTAAAAATAAGAATTACTTGCTCTGGAAGGAGCCTATCCGGTGCATTTCTGCATGAGCCGATGTTCTATGTGCCTTTTACTTCAAAACCTAGAGAACTGACTCTTGCAGAGATGTAGTGTGTATCCTCCTCTTCAGGTGCTAAATTTTGCTGTGTCTCTGTGTCAAGTCTGTTTGAATAATTTATATAAGGATATGGTAGTGTAAGGCTTGTTACTAGAGATCTAACAGTCCAATTTTGCTTATTTTTTAAAAAAATGAAGCTTGAACAGTGTAGACATGCAAAAAATTTTGAAACTGCAAAGACATTCAAAGCTCGAGCTTTAAGGGCAAAACAATATATTTCTTGGCTCTGCACCAAAAAGTTTCCTATTCCTCTGGCAACGGAAGCTCACAGTACCCTTCGTATTCCCATCACTATCATTCCACTGCCCATAGCCAACATGGCAGCCCTGGTGAGGCCCATCTGGGCTTCTGTTCTCTGCTGAGGCCAGCCTGGGGCAACATAGCACTTGGCCAGAGAGGGGTGTGCCCACTGCAGAGGAGCCCCATCTCCTTGCTGGCCTCAGTCATGCAAGTGCAACAGCAACAGTGTGTCCTCCCCAGCCCTGTTCAGGCCCATCCCAAACCTACCCTGAAGCTCTGAGCCCAGCCCAAATCAGAGAGGAAGACCCCCAAGAAAGCAGCCGTCATGGACGAGCCACAGCCGGAGGAGAACTGGAGCTTCACTATGAGCAGGCCAGGCCTGGCGACAAGGAACTGGGGTAAATCCTTCTCAGCAAGTGAGCGAGCAAGCACAAAGCACTCTGGGAGTTATAGTTTTCAGTGAGTGGTGATGGTTGAAGGCTTATGAAAGGGGAAAACAAGCTTCAACCCCCCCACCAACCATTCACATAGTTGGGGTGGGAATAATGCTCTAGCCAAGGAATGCACAAAGAAGTCTGGGAATTGTGGTTCTGCAAGTTTAGCCTTTCACCTTAAAGAAATGGAACATTTGCCAGTTTATTTGTAGTAGATTTATTTTAAAAGTGTACAGTTCTTCCAGTCAGATGGGAAATGGGCAAACATGTTTTTATCCAGTCATTCACACACTACTAGCCCCCAGGACAACATGGCATATATACTAATACAATAACATCTGATGTAGAAATCACAATGGTATTACCCTTCCCCAACAGCAATGAATACTCTGCTACAGTTTAATTAATTTACTTCTCATGGCACTCCAGCACATCTTTTGGATATTATTGTTGTATTTGATAGTCCTCATTCAACTTTCTCCAATGTTGTTACATTAAGTAGGCTGTTTCTAACTTGGCCATTAGCAAACTCTGCAGGCAAAGAAGGACCTTCTTTGATGGATCAAGAAAACTGCATAAAACAAATTGCCCTGACCACATATCGTTAGACAATGAGCCCACATGTCACTAGAGCTTTTAGGATGTGATTGATGACTTTGCGGTTGTCTGAGGTCGTAAGGCAAACGAACCCTGCAAGTGTTGCATTAAGGCTCTCCACCAGTTAGAATAAGGCATTCCCATCATTGTGAGATCTTTAGCACTTAAAACTTAGAAACAAGGAAGAAGGAATTATTCCCCAAGCCATTTTTGACCAAGTCCTTGATGATACCTTCTGTGAAGTACAAGATGTTATTTCATTTTGCAAATAAATTCAGGCAAGTTCATAATTCTAGGGTAAAAATATTCATACATTGTGCAAAACATAGAAATAACTTTGTTATGCAATGTAGTATTGTTATGATCATAAAGGTTGTGTGGGAGGTGAAAATATTATCTCTAACTTTGGCTTAATAGTTACTTTGTGGTCAAGGCCTATTGTTGGCAGCTTGCCAACTCTCCTGAACATATACAGTTTTTTTAGGGTGCAATCCTGTGCATATTTAGACATACTGGCTAGGTCATGCTAACTTTTTGCATCTAAACATGCCTAGGGTTGTGCCTTAAGGAAGCAACTATTTCCTTATTCTAGTTCACTTCCCTGTTCAAACACCCAGTTACCAATTACCCTTCTCCTCCTACTCAAGTTAGCCCACCCAGAATAATGTAGAGGTCTAGACCTGAAGTTCGACTTGTGGTCAGGATCTCACTGGAAGGATACAGAATTAAACAAAATCCCTCAGCTGTTTCTTACAGTGGATTCCTAGGCATTTTTTTTAAAGATAAACAGTCTTTAACTGGCATGTCTGCTCCAGTTTTCCTTGTAGTCTTCCTTCTGGTCAGGGACATGATGACCAGGACACAGCAAAGTCATTCAGTTGCCTCCTCCAAAGTCTTCTTGCTTCCTGAGGTCAGTTGACTTCTCCTGTCACTCCTGGAGAAATGCCTCTGGGGTCTTCTTGCTTCCTCTCACAGTATCTGCCTTTGGTGATTCAAGCCCAGGCTTTTCTATGCCTGAAGTGTCTAACATGCTCCCACTGACTCAAATGATATTAGATAGTGAAAGGACTGTCCTTGGGGTTCAACCAAGGCTGTTCCCTTCCTACAAGCCACTCCCCTACCCAAGCCCTGTCCATTCCGGGCTAGTAAACAGAATGTTTGTACATTGGCCTATCAGAAGCTGACCCTTTTAATTCTCCTGTCTGGTACATAAAATGGCAGCATTAACTATGAACCACTAACGTAAAAATTGCTTCCATGTTAACCACAATAACAGCTTTACTAGCAGTTGTTAAGGTGCCAACAATATGCCTCAAATAGGATGTAACTGTTTATGCCTTACCTTAGCAGTAAACTGCCAATCTTTCACTCACACTCAGTTAACTGTTCACCATTTAAAAAAAATAGCACAACATTCTTATTTGAAATTATACTACATTTATCTACCTTTACCACAGAGTACACTGTTTTTCCACAATGGCTCAATTCGGATGACACAATAAACAACTGGTGTGGGGGAAACTATCGTCAGTTGTTTTTACTATTGTGTCTTCCGAATGCTGCCATAGTCAACTTAGCGCTGATCCTAATCCACACCACAATTTATTATTTATTACCATGTTGTGTGGAGAGTACCCCCTAGTTGAACAACTGTAATGTTGATTATTACCCCACCATTGACTATTGTGTCGTCCGAACTGAGCCAATGTGTCATATGGGTGTTCATTAATATTTATGCATGAGGAAAATGCACATGCTCACTTTTCTGACTGCCGTATTAGAATTCTGTGATACTTTTGCATAAACATCTGTTGAATAACTGGCAACCAATACATTAGTCAATCAATTATATTATTTTTAGTGTTTTTATTTAGTGTATGGAGCATATTTAGCAACCTCATAGTCTCATCTCCCACATGAAATTCTACTAATTTGGGTTTTATTAATGGGGATTTACACTAACTTTATTGTCTCAACTGTTTGCTTTCTTGAACTTTGTATTTTAGACTCTCATCTCAAATATCTGCTTGATTATAATCAACATTTTCAGATTATTTTTAAGCCCCCAAGTGAAATGAAGAATTGTGTTCTGATTTCTGTCTTTTCCCATTTCAAAGGTAGATTGTTGTTCCTTATTTATATTCAGGGCCGTGCAGAGGGGGGGGGGCTAGTGGGGCCAGTTGGCCCAGGGCCCACAATTTTATGGGGGCACTTTGACAAGGAGGTCCCCCCAGTTTACACTACTGCTTCCGTAGCGTAAGTGGCCCACGAAGAAGTGAGGAGCCCACCTTGCGGAAACAGCACAGAAGCCGTCCGTCGTGAATACTATGGTCAGGCTACAAGCTCCAGAGGGCCATGCCGCATGTGGGGCGGGGATATATGTGCCTTGAGGTATTGTAGAACAGGTTTAATATGAAGGTGATATATAGAACGGACATGTTGGTGGACATGCCCCCTTGGGGCGGCCATGTTGTCCTCTTTTGAAATGGGGGTGGGCACACACTTCCCATCTGGCCTGGGCATATTACCAGCTCTGCACGGCCCTGCTTATATTCATTAGTTCAAAGCACATAGCTCCTGGAAAATAAGAATATCAGTGGCTATTAACCTAGGGTGTCCAGATGGCCCGGGGTTTCCCGGTCCTAACCTGGAAACCTAGGCCGATCCGGGGCAACCGGGGGGCAGTGGGGGAAAACCGGGGTGGCGGGGTGTCACGCGGCGGTGGCGGGAGGCGGGCAGCGCGAGGCACTTACCTGCTGGGCGTCCGTTTCCCTCCGGTGCTCAGAATCTACTGAGAAACAGGCTTCGCGGCCTGTCCCTCAGTAGCGTGCCGGGTGATGACGTCATCACCCAGCGAGTACTGAGAGACAGGCCAGGAAGCCTGTTTCTCAGTAGATTCTGAGCACCGGAGGGAAGTGGACGCCCAGGTAAGGAGCGCGGCGCGGCGCAGGTGGGGGGGGGGGGCGGCGCGGGCGCTCGGTGGGGGGGTTGTTTTTGGGGGGGTGGCGGGGGGATGTCCGGGATTTTGATTGTCATAATCTGGTCACCCTATATTAACCACCATGCTTCATCTGCCCAACCGTGAACGTAAGTAAACAGGCAGGAGGAACCTAGTCTGTGCTGTTTCATGCATGCACTTGAACTGTGTCTACTGCAAGTTTTGGAGAAGCCATGAACAAGGGACCTTGAAGGGGTCTCTCAATGTGCCCCCCCTTCTCCTTGCTCCCATTGTTGTCAGATACTGTAGTTGCTTCTCCTCATGACTATTGCTTTTTTGCTTGCCAGGGATAGAGCTGGAGGGCAGGTGGGTGAGCAGGTGGCGTCACTGCTCTTTCTTCTAACCACCATTGTTCACCCTCTCTTGGCCAGAGGGAAATGGCAGTTAGGAGAGCAGGTGGCAACACTGAGAAGGCATAGCAGCAGAGCATGGGTCAGGCGGCTCTTGCTGGTGGAGCTCCTCTGTAAAAGCACGGGCCTTGGTAGGTGCCTGACCTCACCAACTCCAGGCACAGTTGGGCCTTTACTTCACCCAATAAAATCAGTCCAGGGGCATCGTGTGACATATGTGTGTGTGAGAGATTTCTTTCAATTCTGGTCTGTAATCATAGTTGGCACTCCTTGTTTAATCCTTGTATTGTCCTATTTAAAAGATGTCTAAATGCAGCTTGGCCCCAAGCACTTCTAAAATGTGTGTGTGTGTGTGTGTGTGTGTGTGTGTGTGTGTGTTAGGGTGACCAGATAAAATCCAGGTCAGGGCTCCTGTAACTTTAACAGTTGTAGAGAAAAGGGAATTTCAGCCAGAGTCATTTGTATGCAATTAGTTCCTGGTGAAATTCCCTCTTCATCACAACAGTTAAAGTTGCAGGCACTATACTAGAGTGACCATATACAAAAGAAGGCAGGGCCCCTGCAACTTTAACTGTTGTGATGAAGAGGGAATTTCGCCAGGAACTAATTGCATACAAATGACACTGACTGAAATTCCCTTTTCTCTACAACTGTTAAAGTTACAGGAGCCCTGACCTGGATTTTATCTGGTCAGCCGTGTGTGTGTGTGTGTGTGTGTGTGTGTGTGTGTGTGGCTTTTCAGAGCAAAAGGAACATGGGGATAAGGGGAGTTGCGTTGTCCCCAGCCTCTCCCATAAGCCCTTTCCTGCCCTCAGTTCTGATCCTGGAGCCTGGCAAAGGAGACAAGCATTTGGGGAAACAGACCGTGGGGCAATGAACTGCAAGACGCGGAGAGTTTAGCCTTCTCTTGTGTGTCCTACAAAACAGATTTCCCCCTGATTAACACCCCCACCCCTCACCCCCATTCTACTATTTTAAGGTCAAGCTCATTCTGTTTGTGATACACACACACACACACACACACACACCAACAACCTGTATGGAAATGCATGCTTTTGTGTATGCATTTTTCCCCATAATGTATGCATTTTTGTATGCACTGTACAATTTCAGTGTATGTATTTTTCTACCCCCTGCAAGTACTTCATGTTGCTGAAATACTGCTTTGTGCAGACTTTTCTCAAATATATGCCGTTTGCACGCACTTTCCCCTATTACGCACAGTTTGTGCACATTGGAAAGCTCATCAAAATGCGGATTTTGAACACAACTCTGTTTCGGTTTGCTAATATTCTCTTATTTAATTTCAAATTTAGTCAATGATGAATCCATAATGAAACCTCGACGGGGCGAATTCCTCATGCGTCATCCGTAACTATAGTCAATATGAATAACTGCATGAAACGTAAGAGTGGTTTAATCCTCAGGCGAAAATACCCTGAGTATATCTAATTGCATTCTCTCATTTTCAGCCCTTGCTGCTTTCCCTCTCCATCGTTGTACTGTAGATTGCCAGCTTCTTGAATCTTGCTGCAGAGAGAGAACTTTGCTGGAGAAGGATAGGCCTGTCTGTGTCCACCGCTTTCTGGGAGAATAATTGCATTTGTACAGGTACAAAATATATTGCATTGAGGGTTGAGAACATGGCAATGTCCTCTCAGCAGAAATGTTTTATCAAAAGGAAACTGCCAAAGAAAGGTGAGTTTCAAAATTGTTCGTTTTCTTAGGCTGCAATCCTTAACCTGGGAGGAAGGCACATTGAACCCTATGGGACTTACTTCTGGAAAGAAGTCCATGCATAGCAGCCGTCCTCAACTTGGTGCCGTCCGGATATTTTGGACTTCACTTCCCCTCAGCAATAGTCAGCATGGTTAATGGGCCCAAAACATCTGGAGGTCACCAAGTTGGGGCAAGGATGATGTATAAGATAACCCTGTTAACCACTGTGCTCTCTTCTAGGCCTTTAGCTTCCCTAGTTCGTGTGTTGTAAGCTGTCGTTTGTCATCGGTGACAAATGTCACTATCAAAACCGTCCTGACAGAAGTGTCTTACCTATGCTAAATGGATCCAATTTAATCACTTGATGATACATATAAAATGTCATTACTTGCTATCATTTACCACTAGCTAAAAATATGTATGTTTTCAAGCATCCTTGGGGACAGATGCTTGAAAATCAAAACACATCTTGTGTGTGTGTGTGTGTGTGTGAGAGAGAGAGAGAGAGAGAGAGAACATTGAAGGCAGACTTAACAAATGGTAAACAGCTCTCCCAGTAGCAGGAGTGGTTTGCAGAGCTGGAGTAAAGGCAGAGTTGGCCCTTCCATTCAGCAGAATGAGATGGGTCGGGTCAGGCACAGCATGTGCTGGGGAGCAGTGCTAAGCTATCAGAGGACAAAGCTGCATGCACCACTTCTGTGCCTTCTGAAGTAGCCTGCTGCCCCCAGGTTCAGTAAAGAATGCTGTCCTGTTGCCCGTGTTGAAATAAGATCCAATTGCCAGTCCATTGGCTTCAATACATGGAAGGGAAGGGCATCTTGTCCGCTGCTTCAGGCAGCAAAATGTATCGGGTCAGCCCCAAGTAAGAGAATGGCTGTAACAATCAAAACCAATACTTTGAATTGGATCCAGAAACCAACTTGAATCCAGTGAAGATGCAGTAAAAATCAGCATGATATGGTCCATGCACCCAGTCCTGGTTAATGCTCAACAGCCACATTCTGAACCATTTCCAACTTCTCGCCTCTTTTCGGAGGCAGCCCCCACATTACATAACTGAGATGTCACCAAGGCTCAAGCATGATGTGCTGCCATGATTCACGCAATAAACATGCAATTAACAATTGTGTGAATGACTTTTAAAAAGTAACTTGCAGGTGTGGGACCCCTGAACTGGACAGGGACTGTGGTTGTTGGAATATAGAGGCTTTAAACATTTGCCCCTAACACAAATAGCAGGCACTGGGAGCCCAATCCAGGTCAGAACTACAAAGGAGAGCAAACACTTAAAGTCCCATTAGTTCCACAACAAGGTGGTGCTCCCACACCTTCAAATTTACTTTTAGACAGATATTTATGCCATTGCTAATTACGGTGTGTCATCTGGGTTACTGGGGCCAGGTCATTCCTCTTCAGGAAGTATCACGTCTGGAGAATACTGCTAAGAGGGTTGAAATCACTAGGGATGTGCACGCCCGAAAATATCGTATCGTTATCGGAATTTCGGACCAAAAAAATTATCGTCTCCGATTATATTGTAGGTGAAACGTATCGTATCATATCGTATTTCCAATAATTATCCAAAATACGATATTTATAGCGTTTCTCCATTTTTCCCTATAGACTCTAGAGTTGATGGCCTAAAACTTCTTAATTTTCCAAGTTACAGGTTTGAAAATTGGTCACAGTGCAGACTGAGTGTTGCTAGTCTTGTATGCCAAATTTTAGAACAATTGGTGCAAGCGTTACTTGGAAGTAAGTTGTCAAAATCCACTGTTTCAGGTGGCATAAGTGCCCCTTTTTCAAGAGACATCGTCCTCATGGGCATCTCACAGATGGCCTTGAGGGGACTCATCTGTGCCCAATTTCAGATGCACAGCTGCAGGCATTACTCGGAAGTAAGCTCTCAACAACATGCACTGTTTCCGGTAATGCACTCCATGCTGCTGCTGCTGCTAAGTGCTATAAAAAATCCTCATTTTTAAAGATCTAGTCCTTAAAGTTGGCGACCTTACCGAAGGGCTGTAAGGAGTGGACTCATGGCAGCACTCCGCGATGAGAGTGCATACATCAGTCTGACATAGCTTCTCTCGATGTTGGTATTGATTGAAGCCAAAAACGCACATGCACGTTATCGACCCACCAAGGTGGGTCGGGCAGGCACAGTGGCTCAAAAAAGGCAATGTGTGAGGTGCTTCTGCATCCCCTCAGTAATGGAGGCTAGGAGGAGGAAGACGATCCCTGTGCACAGACAGCAGGCAGGCTGATGCAGGCAGGCAGTTATTTTTGGCAGAGGTGGGCACAGAGGCAGAGGGAGGAGGAGAAAAAGGAGAGCAAAGCTCTGGTGCTATGTAAAAATATATTTTTCTTTATTTCTTTTATCTTATCTTCTGTCTGCTCGACGCGTTTCGGTTACAAAACCTTTGTCAGGAGCTACACAAAACAGATATAGCCACATTTTAGCCAACTCTAAAATACAACATAAAATCATTAAAAATGGTCTTAAGCAAGCACGAAACAACACCCATATCAAACTGAAATATATCTTAGTTTACATCCCTTTTTACATAGCACCAGAGCTTTGCTCTCCTTTTTCTCCAGCTTGTTGGTGCTCCCTTCCCTCCTTGTTCCATTCACAAAGGCAGAGGGCCAGTTGGATCTGTCCCTGAAAGCGGCATGGACTCTTGGGTGTCACCACAGGAGCAGGGGTAGAAGAAGACCTTTCTTAAAGAGCCAGCCTTAGCCAGGCAGGGCCTCATTGGGGCAGGACATACCCCTGCAGTTCGCCAACCTGGAGGATCCCACAAGCAGCACCGCACAGACAGTCAGGAATTACGCTCTGCAGAAATTCCTCTGCCTGGCACAGTGCACCCACTCCACTGAACTGAACCAGCCTTACCCAGGCAAGGCCTCATTGGGCCAGGAGATACCCCAGAAGTGCGGAAACCTGCAGGATCCCACTAAAACTAAAAGCAGATCTGCTTGATGATGATGATGATCCGCACCTATGCGTGCGTGGCACAGTGAGCGGACGCATTCCTCTGCAGTAGAACTGCTGCCTTGTCTCTAGATTAGGCCATGCATGTCTAAGTACAAATAAAAGGATTGGGGGATAGGGGAATAGCATGGGCGTTACAGTTATTTATTTTAGCAAGCCTTACCCAGGCAGGGCCTCATTGGGCCAGGAGATACCCTGGAAGCACACCAACCTGCAGGATCCTAGCAGATATACATGTGCTGCTTTGACAACTGCGAATCCCATCAAAACAACCCTCACGCACCGCCTTGACCTCATTGTGCTTGAAAAATGACCCAGTCTGCCCGCCATCCCCATGCAGGCAGGTTGGCAGTTCTTCATGCCAGAGCTGCGCACATTGGCTGGAGCAGAGGCAAATAAAAGTCACGTTTGGGGTACAGGTAGGCATTGGCTGGAGCGGAGGGAAATAAAAGTCACGTTCAGGGTAGAGGTAGGCACATTGGCAAATGAAAAGTCACGTTCAGGGTAGAGGTAGGCACATTGGCAAATAAAAAGTCACTTTCTGGGTAGAGGTAGGCATATTGGCTGGAGCGGAGGGAAATAAAAGTCACATTCTGAGTAGAGTAGACACACTGGCAAATAAAAAGTCACGTTCTGGGTACAGGTAGGCACATTGGCTGGAGCGGGGGGAAATAAAAGTCACATTCTGGGTACAGGTAGGCACATTGGCTGGACCGGAGTCTCAAAATAAATAAAAAATGCGTGAGGGGGATGCCTCTGCAGTCCCTCACTAACGGAGTCTATGACGAGCAGACCCAGGGATGTAGTGATGAAAAATAATAATACAGGAACCTCTCAAGGCTCACTAAAGCAGTCCCTCCAGACTGGAAACATTGGATGGAGCAGTGTCTTTAAAAAAGAAATAAAATGTGTGAGAGGGAGAGACAGCCACCCCAGAACTGCCCCCAGCAGCACCCAGAGCCACCTTGCCCAAGGCGCACCTTAAAACCGCATTTCATACTGCTACAAAGTGATTGAAATTAATAATTACAATGTATGCTTTGCCCACAGTTTGTGACTTTGTGTGCTGCTTTGACCACACAGATTGTGGAGTGAGTGATATCCTGTGTAGCAGGCTACAGGACATACTAGCACACTCACAATCAATCAAGAAAACACACACACACACACACACACAGAGGGGGGGAGAAATATATATATTTTTTAATATAATATTTTTGGTTTTTTTAAAGAAAGTTAAACAGGGAAGAGGATAAAACACACTCCCTCAATTATAACTCAAACACACAAGCAACGAACAGCCAAATGAACCTGAGACACAAAGATGCAAGACTACAATGAATCTCCAACAATTCGTCACCAAGTAACTATAAGACCCAGGAGCCAGAACAGATCTCCAACAAAATCCACCCTCCTCCCCTCAACGCCTAACTCCCAACAGAGCAGGAACACCAAGTGTGGGGGTTTCATACGGGGATATCCTTAGCCCTCCTCCAACATTGTGATTGGAGCCTGCTGGAATCCTTGCTGCACGATTGGTCACTGAATCTGTCAGTCTCATCAAACACACCCCACCTTCTAGCTCCGTCCATGTGGCCCCAAATGAAAAAGAGCCTTCCGATAATATGATAAAATTCCAATAATTATCCGATTATTTTTATTGTATCCGATAATTATCGTAGGATGTTGCATCGTATCATTATCGTTAATCTGATGCACGATAAAGAGCATATTGTATAGTTATCGTACATTTTAATGATACGATACACATCCCTAGAAATCACACTTGGTCACTTCCATCAGCTAGGCATTCAGGAGCCAGTGCCAGATTCATGGGCACACCCACCCATTTTAACTCTTAAGAAAGCATGATGCAAATAAATGTCCCAGTCAGGAAATGTCATAAGTTTGGCAATTCATTCATAAGGCAACAAGCAGTTTTCTAAGCAGAGGCTCCTTTTATCTCACCAAAAAAACTGCTTCCCGTCTGAAATGTACTTACCAGAAGAGAGTAAAGGATGGATTAGCTGGTTCTACTGGAAAGCAGCAAAATAAATTGTGAATGACATTTCTCTTACATTTTCAATAACAACAATAGTTAGTCTGTTATATATTGGTTTGGACATTTAATAATGCAAAGATTTTGCACCCACACAATTGTCGCATGAATGCAATTATGCGTGTTTTGAAGAAATCATTGAAAGTTTGTAAGTAATCAGCAAACTGGGATCCTGTCCTTCTCAGAAGGAAATACACCTTTGCTGAAGTGCAGCTTGCGATGCTGGATTCACACACTGCAGGTGAACAAACTTCTGTGATTGCTCAAGAATTCACCTAAACGTATCCTATCCGAAACTCATCAAACTACAAATAATTATGTGGAAGAACCAAAGGCCTTGGATATAGATATACCTCTTATTAATCAAGGTACACATCTATTCAGTGCAAATTAGGGTTCAGATTAGGGTTCTAAATTAGGGTTCTCTTCAGATTAGGGTTCTATTCAGGGTTCTATTAGGATTTTATTCAGATTAGGGTTCAAATAAGGGTTCAGTTTATGTGCAAGTCAAGCTTGATCTCGTTCAAGTTCTCATTTTTCTCATTTTCCCATCCCCCCTTCATCCCCCCCATGCACATATACAGACATTAATACTTATTTTTGTGTCCCATTCCATTGAGAGCCGTAATTAGGTGCTCCCTTATTGCTTCCTACTTCGCTTCTCTGATGGTGCATTAATTAGCTTTTCTGACATTTAGCTTTTTTGATGTTATGTTCTTTAGCTTTGCTTCTGTGATGTTGTGTTAATTAACTTGGAATCAATAGGGTTGGAAGCTATAACTCAGTGACAGTTTGCTGGAAATGGGGCAAAATTGGGGTGCTAGGATGCTCTCAAGGTGTAGGACTGCCCCTTCCCCCCATCACTCCTTTTCCTGGCCCCTTCCATTGTTATTTAGCTCTGATGCTGCCATACTTCATTTCCCTCCTGCGTCAATTCACCCCAATTTATATCCGTACCTGCATTTTTTTGGTGGGAGCTTCTATTTTTTCCCTTTGTCTTGCATAGCTGCACATCTCTGGTTTATATAAACTGTGCATTTATGGGGGGAGATTTAATTCTTTACTTTGCTGTTGCACAGCTGCAAACCTCTGGTTTGTAAAAATAGAGATCTGTGGGGTAAGTTCCTTCCCATTTCCATTCCCTTTCATACAATGTAGCAGGGGGAGCCTGGAGAAGGGCAGGTAACAACAAGCCTCTCTCTTATTGATGATGTTGGTTCTACCCCCACCCCCACCCCCACCCGGAAGTATGTTTTTCCCAGCACTGAAAAACAAGGTTTTAAGGGTGGCTGGCTCTGCCATGTAACATTGATGGAGCAGAGCCAGCCTATTTCAACACGCAGCGGAGAATAAGAGCAATGTGCTTTCCCTCCCATGCTCATCAAGATGAGGCCATAGACTAAAGCATCTTCTCATGCATTTTTGAAATGTACACATTTTTCAATGTGCATTTTGTATGTGAGTGCATGTTTTCCACATGCCTTTGTTTTGTTCTGCAATTCACATCTCCAGCTCAGCCCTTCGGTGGCTTCATTGGGAAAGAGTTACGCCTGTGCAACCATGCTACTCTTCAACTCTTCGGTTAAAATCAACTGACCTTAAAAGTGCTTAACTTTGGATGGACCACACCTAATCTTCTTTATGGTTTAAAGTTTGTGGCTGGGAAATAATACACCAAGCCAGATCTCATGAATGTAGAATTTGAAAGCACTGTTAGCTATACAATTGATAATGATTGATTTTATCCTTGTGGGATTAACCAAAACAGTCTTCCCACATTCTTTGACTTCTTGTAGTCTTTGGCTGCTTCCAGATGAGGTTTTTATTATGAATTTCCCCTGCCTTCAATTTGTAACTCTCCTACGTTTTCCCAACACTTCCGCCAACTTTTTCCTTACCATAAACAATCTGTTAAAGAGTGAAAGATGGAATAGCCTTTCAATTGGTAGTGCTAGGTCCCCTCCAGCTGGAAGCACTCTTGTACCCATACAAAAACTCATTCTTTCCTCAGATTTAGACATAGGGAAACCTATCTGTTATCTTTTGGCCTAGTCAATGACAGATTTCCTCCTGTTTCTAGATTAGTAACTTGATTAGTAGAAAGATTTGCAGTGGCTGTGGCAGGTTCATAGCAAATTCATCTTAGCTCATATTATTGAGTGTAAAAGTAACCATTCAGTCTAGATGTAATCTTATATGGAAGGTTTTAATAGATGTATGATTGGTGCTTTTATTTATGTCAATGATTTGCAATGCACATTTAGATTTTAGTTCTACTTGGAATTTACCAGACTGGCAATGCCTAATAGTTTGCGATACAATTATTGTCAATTGGCTATATCCCAAAAAAGTATTTATTAAAATATCCCCTGTGGGGACATAAATGTACTTTGCTGAGAACACAATACAGAATTGCCTATATTCAGAAAAGTCTCAGATGCTTTTGCTAATAGCTGAATTCACTATATAATGTAGAGCTAATTGCAATCTGTCTTGAATTTTAGCAAAACAATACTTCCCGGTTTCAAAATCATCCTATAATGTGAAATTTGTTGAGCTCAAGAAGATGCTTTTTATTGATCGATTTAATTTTTCCACTGATTACTTAATCCGAAGCAGTCTGGAAATTAGTGAGAGATGTGTGCAACTAAAGCTAACCCCCACCCAAATTAGGGTTGCAGTCAGAGCTGTGCACAAATGGCCTCTTGAAATCCTTCACCCTATTCATAGTCAGGGAAATTGGGGGAGCAATTTCTCTGAATTTCTCCAGGGGGAGGAGAAATTTTCAACAGTTTCTCACATGCAGGGTTGCACCATTGGCAGGGGCAACCCTGCATGTGAGAAACTGTTGAAAATTTCTCCTCCCCCTGGAGAAATTCAGAGAAATTTCTTTCCTTATTTGAAAGTGATTTTTATTTTGCTTTTTACAAGTGGCAAGAGTATCAACTGTGATGGCAGGCTGGCCCCCATTTTGCATCCTTCACAAGGCAGGTGTGAGAGGGTTGTGTCCAGCTCCAAGGAACAGGTAGAGCTAGTACTGAGCCAAAATCTGTCCTCCAATTTCCTGAAAATTTTCTTCCCCCATAAAAGAGGCTTCCATTATTCTGCTCTCTTTCTCAGGGAGTTTTATAATTTATTTTTGTTGTGTTTTTGAGCTTATCAAATCACTACAAGGTGGCCAAGGGTGGTGTGTGTGTGTGTGTTTTCTGTCTAATATCTTTCTCTCCATTGTTCTGCAGCCTCCCAGGCTGCCTATGCTTCCTGATCTGAAAAAGCCCTGTGGGAGGAATTACCACATGATGTCTTCCCTTGGGCTTTAATTGAAGTGTGGGAAGCTGGGGAGGATATGGGAAGCTGGGGAGGATAAGGTAAACCCAAACCCATCCCATGAGAATTTCTCCAAAAATTTCTTCACTATTGAATGTCTTTTTGAAAGCAATTTCTTTTCTTTCAAATTGCAGGAGAACGGATAAAAAAAATATGTCAGAAATTTTCGGCACAGCAATGCTGATGTTATGGCACAGTTTCAAATCTGCATTGGCAAAAATATAGTAACATCACAAAGAGCAGCTTCAAGCGAGAGACTGAAACCATGCTTCTAAGCCCCTGTTTGATAAGTAGCAATACAGGAGAACGTGTCAGTCTATTTCAGATACTAATGATTTACTGCATTCAGATTTTGCTTTAAGAAAGTCCTTTAAGAATGCATTGGGTGGAGAAAGTGGATAAGGAGATGTTTCTCTCTCTCTCTCTCTCTCTCTCGTTCTCATAATACTAGAACTTGGGGTCATACAATGACAGTAAAAGGTGGGAGATTCAGGACAGACAAAAAGAAGAATTCTTTTCATACAGCACGCAGTTAAACTACGGAATTTGTTTCCAAAAGATATAGTGATGGTCGCCAACATGGATGACTTTGGAAAGTGCTATTAGTGCTAGGAGATTGTCACCTGGAAGGCTCCTTTGCCATGTGAAGTTGTATAAATGCTCCAACCCGGAGTTTTATCAATAAGTATTTCATTCATATGATCATTCCTGCTTATGTACAAGAGCCTTAATGGTAGATCTATTTCCATTATTAGCATGCGTATTTCAGTGTTTGCAGACTCCGTTTAGATTAAAATATACATGGCAGTGCTCAAAGAGAAA
The DNA here is from genome assembly GCA_029215795.1 of Anniella stebbinsi. Taxonomy (NCBI): domain Eukaryota; kingdom Metazoa; phylum Chordata; class Lepidosauria; order Squamata; family Anniellidae; genus Anniella; species Anniella stebbinsi. Next base: position 162,767,313 of record JARDYH010000001.1, on the reverse strand, counting down.
TATCATGGCAGGAAGTCAATAGTTACCTCACCACTTTTCAAAAGGTTATGTTACAAGCAGTTCTTTAGGGAATTGTTACAAACTGGAATGACATTATCCATGACTTCTCGCTTCATGTAACACGTTCTTCTGCTCCTAGGTTTGAAAGGAATCTGTTTGTGACTATGCAATCTCATGGATTTAGTCATGGATTTAGAGCACAGTCTTGTGGACTTTGCCCTTGCTGCTCAGAAGCCCCAAAACTCAGAGGGTTCTGAGATTTCTATGCCCTGCTGGGCTGAAGCTGGCAGGGCAGGAGTAGCAACGGAGGTAATATTTGCCTACCTGTCCTCCAATCTCCTTTATTTTAGCTAGATGGGTGTTACCTGGAATTACTTAAAAATCACACTCAGATAGCAAGGAGGAGGGTCCAACTCAATTTTATTAATTGAGAAAAATCAGCGCTGAGTCGGCTCCCTGAAGCCTCATGGCTAAAATTCAGAGGAACCGCCCCTAACAAAATTAAACAAAGGTTTTTATTTCTTGGGTATGAAAAGGATCCACCCCTCTCTAGTGACGTACGTGTTTAGAAGCTTCTTACAACTAAGGAATAGGGGAAGGAAAATAACGCCTCTGTTGCAAGCGTAGTTACAGAAGCACAAGCAAGCATTCAGAACAATTCTACATTCATTAAAAGTGAAACAGAGATAACAAGGCTGTCTGACTTCACACAGCTTTTGCTAAGGAGGGAGTCTGCTATAGGCATAGATAACAGCACTTCTACGGGGCTTCAAGGCTACAGTAAACATTCCTAAGATTAAAAAAAAACAAGCCTTGCAGCAGCTAACATTAATTCAAAATTTAACCCTTCATGCCACATTGGCTTTTCAGCCCATCTAGCAAAGGCACTTTGGAGGGGGAGGGAAGGAGGCTCAGGATAAATTGTATCCTGGTCTCTCCAGTCTCCTCCCCTCCCCGCCCACCTGAACGGCCACTTTCCCCCCTCTCTGAGGTCGATTTCCTGCCCTTGAAGAGGCAGTGGCATGGTTCTCTTTGTGCTGGATGCAAGGAGTTAAGGTTAGGGGTCGAATCTCTGATTCCCCTTCCAAGATTGGAGCACTGCCTCACCCAGGGACCATTGGGTTGTTCTCTTACTTACCTACTTTCTCATTTTATGCATTTAATACTGGATAGCTTATAACAAAGAAACATAAAAACAAATTAAAAATAAAATACAACATAAAGCCATATAATCAGAATCAACATAAAACACGACAACAGAACAAAACCCACAGCACCCCAAAGTTAAACACACAGATTTTAAAACTGAGGCCCAGACTACATGAATTATTGAAAGGGCCTGGGTGAAGAGACGTATTGAAATGGTTTGCCTATTGTCAGAAAGACCACAGGGATGGCACCAGGCAAACCTCTCTGGGAAGTCTGTTCTATAACTGAGTTGCTGCTACCAAAAAGGCCCTCAATCTGCTTCACTTCATTTGGCAGGAGCCCTCAAAGTAGGGTCCCTGAGAAAGATTTTAAGGTTCAGGTAGATGCATATAGTAGAAGGCAGTATTTCAGGTAACCTCGGTGAGATCTACACCAAGCAGGATATGACACTTTGAAAATGGGTTGAAACCAGTATATGGAGTGTGCCCTCGGCCCCAACAGTTGTCACTACTGTTATAAACTGTTTTAAAGCAGTAGTGCAGATCCTACCCTGGCCTCAAGTCATTTAGGGCTTTAAATGTTAAAAGCCGGTACTTTAAATTGGGCTTAGGAACAGATTGGGAAACAGTACACCTGACAAAGCAGAGGTGTAATATGATCAAACCAGTTCCAGTTAGTAATCTAGGGGCCCTATTTTGGACCAACTGCAATTTTTTGAATGAGTTTTAATCAAAGGCAGCTTCATGTAAAATCCATTGTAATAGCCCAAGCGAAATGTTACCAGAACATGGGTAATTATGGCCAAGCTATCTCCATCCAGATAAGGTTGCATCTTGCATAAGAGCTGGTATATGCTAAGCAAATTATTATATGGAGGCTATTTACATGTGCATGCCCATTAAGGGTAGGCAACCTAGCGACCTCCAGTTAATGTTGGAGTCCAACTCCCATCACCCCTAGCCAGTATGGCCAATGTTCTGTTGGGAGGAGAAGTAAGCTTCTCTACATGAATGATTTGTTGCACGCTTATGATTGGCCACTCATGGAAGTTTGTGAGTCCTTTACATGACAACATCAAACTCCGGGACATCTCCCACATTTTCCTCCAGTAATGTCATCTTTAAAAAGATCAGAGATAATGCACTATTTAAAATTATTGCGGCATATTGTGGGCCACTAGATGGCATTATTTCATTTAATTTTATGGAGCCTTGCCAAGAGGAGAAGTCTTCAATTACAAAACATGTGGACGCCATCTAAAGGAGCTATAGTCAACATGGAAAGACCTCAAAAGAAGAAAAAATTGTAAGGGTGTGGGTTTTTTCCTTAATGTAGAGATGCTCAGTATGACTGTCTCTCAGAAAGAGTTTCATAGCATTTTACAGTATGACATGTACTGTATTTCTGTTTAAATTATAATCATTTCTAAATGTGCATGCAAATACTATGCAAATACTTGTCCTGTTTTGTCCTCTTTTTTAGTGATGCATTTCCTCTTTTTTGGCAATTCGTAAGTGGCCACCTTACTTACCCTTCTGGCCTTTCCTAAGCTCTTCAGTTTCTCGCTCCTTGTGGCACTAGAAAGGACACCTTCCTTCACTTCCTCTTGTTTCACAGCAGATCCACAATGCTTTTATTTTTAGCAACACCCAGGTAAAGACAAAAGCAACAGCATCAGCAACATGAGATCATTCTTTCCCCAAATAGGGGAAAGGCTCTATTGTGAGGCAGAGTGAGGCAGCTACCTCAGGCAGCAGAACCTGTGAGGTGGGCACAGGTAGTGTGGTGTTGGTAACAGAGTTGTATGCGCCAAGGGGTCTGCCCTGCACAACTGAAGCTAACCGGCTTCTCTCAGAAGTGGTGGAGCACTGTAGTGTTGAAGTAAAATTCAACTGCCCAACCAGTCAGCTTTTGTACATGGAATGGGACAGGGGCACCACATTGTCCTTCATCTCAGGCAAGTCCTGGATGCTTTCCTTCATGAAATTCTTACTTCATTTTGAAATAAAGATTTTTTAAAAATAAAGGCAACCACAAGGAAGAAGTACATACGTAAAAACATAACGGTCTATCACCAATATGGTTGCGGAACAACTTAAGCAGAAGCTCACTATCTAGTGAAAGACTAAAAATACAAGTTACATAGCATATATAAGGGTGTGTGTGTGTGTGTGTGTGTGTTGCGTATGAATCAGTCAGAAAAAAAATAGAGGCAGCTGTACTTGAGTGTAATTTGATTGAAAGTTTTAAGTCCTTCCAGTGTTCTTAGTCCAGCGCTGTAGCATACAGCCAGGAGCAGAGGAGACATTTTCCCCTCAGAAAACTTCACAGGAAAGCCGCTGTACAAGTTAGTCAGTCCACACTGCCCTTGTAGCTCTTTGCAGCGTCTGGGGGGACTAGTACAGGTTGAAGCATTCTGCAGTCCTGCACTAGAGTTGCCAACAGTCAACCGTGAACAGTTGAGAAATGGCATAGTGCTGTTCAGCACACATTGGAACTCTCATCTGGACGCCAAATGCCCAAGAGTCTGTATACCGATGAGATGGGATGTTCACCTTCCGTACACGAACAAATTGTTTTGGATGTAGGTAACCCTTGTGTCAAAGAAGTGGATAGTGGATAGGCTGACCAGATGAAAAGGAGGACAGGGCTCATGTAACTTTAACAGTTGTAGAAAAAAGGCAATTTTAGCCGGCATCATTTGTATGCAATTTGTACCTGGTAAAATTCCCTCTTTATTACAACAGTTAAAGCTGCAGGGGCCCTGCCCTCTTGTGTATCTGGTCACTCTAGTATAGTGCCTGCAACTTTAATTGTTGTGATGAAGAGAGGATTTCACCAGGTACTAACTGCATACAAATGACGCCTGCTGAAATTCCCTTTTCTCTGCAACTGTTAAAGTTACATGAGCCCTGTCCTCCTTTTCATATGGTCAGCCTAATAGTGGATAGAGCAGTGGTCTTCAACCGGTGGGTCATGACCTAAAGGGGGGTGCGAGTTCAGTCCAGATGGGTTGTGTCAAAGCTATTGCCGCCATGTTGGGCAATTGTGAAACTGTGAAAGGGGGTCCCATGTTGCAGGCCGGGAGTCTGAGGTGGGTTTCGGGTCTGGACCAGTTGAAGACCACTGGGGTAGAGGCTCTTGAAGTGTAAGAGACAGTGAGCATTTTCATATGTGGCAGTCCAAATCACCTTTGACTGAGCCTGTCTCATTGTTTATGTGGCAGCACTTGAGCTCAGTGGAGGAGGAGGGGGGAGGGAAGGAGAGGCATTTGTAATGAGAATAACTATCCTGGCCAAGGTAGGTCTTACATTTGCACTACAAAGCGACTGAAGCAGGAGACACTTTTAAGCCTCTCCAGGAAACACCCTTAGAGCAGTAGAAACACTCCTTTCCACACTTTATGTTCATTATTAGCAAGGAGGAGGCTGTTGAGGAGAGGTACTTAATGTTCTCCTTGCCTTTTAACATCAAAAAGCAAAAGATCAGATCAGAAAAGGAACAGATATAGTCCAGTAAAATACAAAGATTAGATTTGGTTACTGAATGAATTCTATTACATTTTTAAAAATACCACAAATGACAAATGATGAGTCAGAGGAGAACTGGGATGATACCTTGGATCGTAATCACTCAGCGTAGGTCCCAGCAGGTGTCATAAAATATGAGGAAGATAAGGAAGGAATAAAAAGTGGAGTTATTGGTCACATCTGCAAGAGTGCTTAGTGAGGAGAGGAAAGAGAAAAAGGCCAATCATAATAGCAGAGACAATTATTTTACTGCATATTACGTGCTGAGGATGTATTCCAAAAAACGAAGGAGAGTTGAATGAGCCTACAGGGCAAGAGTTGCAAACATACAGCAAGGGACAATGTAAATTGGACAATGATAGTTACTGTGAGTCAAGAGCAAGGGAGAAAACTTGGCAATGTGACGATTTTGGGGTTCACTAGAACCATTTATCATGTGGAACGGTAACACGATTCCTTTCACCGAAATGAAAATCAAATCCACTCTCCACCACAATGTAAATGTTGCTTCAGCACAGCTCATCCAATTGCCATTAATGTGCTATTTGGAATATCTACATCATTTATGATCACACTTTCTAAATGGCCCTTGCATTCTGCATTTGGAGACTCCTAGACCTCTCTGGTGTGTGTGTTTTAGAGTGTACACATTTGCAGCCCAATCCTATGCATACTTGTTAGGGAATGGATCTCACTGAGATCAACTCCCAAATAGTGGGAAAGGGACTGTTGTCTTAGATTTCATCTCTCTCCTTTCTTGTGATGTTGGTGTGCTAGCAGGCCCATGACATGGCTCACTAGCCCAGGCTACTGCCCGTGTGAGAAATGGTGGCCCCAAGTCCCATATTTTCAGGAAGTTCAGCATTGATCATCTCTCTTTCCATTCATTAGGATCAGAGAAGCAGACAAATACTATTTATTTCTTTAAGTGCCATGAGGGTGCATGGCACTTTACAGAGTACAAGAGAAGAGCTCTTCGCCCAGAGGAGCTTCAATCCAAATGACAGAGAATGGGGAAGGAAGTAGAGGCAGGCGGTAATCAAGGAAATAATACGTAAGTATTTTATTGGCCACACTCACCACTGGATTGTGGCCCCTGAGTACTTTTCCAAAATAGAATTGCAAAAGCAAGGGGAGACAAGCATCCAAATCTGGTGAAACAAAGGGAGAAACAGGTTCGCAACGTGCTGATTTTGTATTTATTTTTCCAAAGTTGAAGAGCCCGACGCATTTCCGCCTTATCTTTATCCGGCCTTCTTCAGGGGGCTGTAAGCATTTAAAATGTATATTGTAAAATACATGGTGGGAACAACATGAGTTAAAATATATTCGCATTATAAAATCAGGATCAGAGCAGCGGCAGCACTTTTGACCACTCTTGCCAAGTGACCATCTAGGCGAGCAATGTAACCCACTCTGCATGACAGATGACATGCTAATCCTTACTGCAGACTATGGGTTATCAGGGTGCCTTACTTTGGAGAAATAAGCCACAATGGGTAGGAAAAGAGCCCACAGATAACACACTAGGCCATCAAGGCTTAAAGAAACCATTGTGGTTTATTTAACCCATCATGGGTTAACATGTCGTCTGAACCCAGTCAGAAGGAACATTAGTAATCACACATTTTATTTTCTTCAGAAGTCTAACAAACTACTGTGATTTCATGACTAGGGGATTTTACTCATATAAATATGCCCACAGAATACTTTAGGATTACTTCTCATTTCTACATTACTTCCATACTATATTTCCCACTGTCATTCACCAGATCCTACCTCTGCCAACTGTTTAGAACATGTGGACCAACATAGTTCTTTTGCTCAGAGATACCGAACTGTGAAAATGAACCACAAAATCAAACTAAAAATAATTGTCTCGCATCTTCATGACTATAACTTCTAGATGGATTTCTACGTTAAAAGCATCTCATTCTACTAGAACCGAATTGAAAAATCTGATATCAAGCAAAATTGCTCTTCAAGGCCTTAAATTATATATTTGTTAACTTCTCTTGATTTGTAAAAGTAACTCCTCAAGCATTTCATGTTTGTTTGTTTTTTCATTAAAAAAATATTGTCTACCATATGGACAACAAGCCGCTGCCACCCTGGCTTTTTTTATGGTCCCCACTTTCCTGGCCAAAATTTGGAACATGGCTTCAAGGGGAGGGAATTCCTTTTAAAGGAAAATTGGTGGCTTGTCACCGAATTTGGATGATGTGGTACCCAAAGCAAGAAAGCCCTTTTCACTGCCTCCACCACTCCACCAAAACTTTGTTGGCATGCTGCGAATTCTCTTTTCCTCTGCTGCCGCGCTGCAACAGAATACAAGGAGGCAGAGATGCAGCTCGTGCTGGGAATCAGGGCAAATTGCAACTCCAGTCAACCCCAGAAAATAGTCCACCCCTGTCTTAGTTGATATTCCTCAATTTAAAAAACAAAACAAAACATTTGAGCACTGCAGGCAGCTCCGCATTTAAACCGATTCTGCTTGTTGGTGGCAGAAAATCCTCTTAGTTCCTAGGCGTAGTATTTGGCTCACCAAAAGAATGCATCCTGTTCTTAGCAATATTAGCTGCTGCTCCCCACATTTTAAACAATGGGGATCTGCAGTCTCTAATTATGACAGAACCTCCTTTACCTCCTGCTGCAGATAGGGTGGACAGAGGACAATCCTCTCTATTTCAAGGTGTTCTCTACTTGAAGGTCTATCTGGTCCAAGTCCAATTTAAAGGGCCAGAACTATAATAACGGAGAGCAGCAGGGGTCATGGAGCTGCCCATCAACACTTAGACCTGGACAGGAGACTGAGCAAGGAAACAGATCACCTGGTCACCATCCTCTCCACTATGGTGAGGTGTATTATATTTCTCTTTGAATTGTAACAATTCTTCCTAACTTTGCATCTATTCATATAAATTAGTATATGAAACAGTTATGCAAATCTGTTCTTTCTTTCTTTCTTTCTTTCTTTCTTTCTTTTTGGTGATACATTTCCTGGCTGCAGATCTTCACCCGATCCCAAGTTTCATTTTACACTGCAGTGGTGAAAGAAGAAATTCATGAATCTACAAAGGAAAAAATATGAAACTCATTCTTCCTGCCATGTAATTACCTGTGTTTTGTTTCAATGGCTTTTACAAATTATAGGCTTAATGCTTTGTGAGACAGTAAAAGCAATGTGCCTTGACAGAATGAAGGAGGCTGGAGAAGTTCTACAACCTGGACTTATTATTATATTAATATCCTGCCCTTCCCACCCCCCTCTTGCAAGGTTCTCCTCCTCTTCATTTATCCTCACAACAACCCTGTGAGGTAGACTAGGTTGAGAGTCAGCGACTGGCCCAAAGTCATCCGGTGAGCTTCATGGCTGAGTGAGGACTAGAACATGGATCTCCGGAATCCCAATCCAACGCTTTAAATACTACACCATACTGGCTCTTTTTGAAAGCCTGTTTTAAACAGTTATATTAACAATGTCTATCAATGGGTAGAGTTGTCACATCACATCATGGATACCACCCACACCCACACCCACAGAGAGAGAGAGAGAGAGAGGTTTCATTCACCTGCTCTAGCTGGAGACAAAGCAGCCATTGGTCATGCTGCCCTGCCTCCTGCTACAGCAGATGTTTAAGGGACTATGCGTAATCTCCACCCCTATCCCAATGATTCTGATACAGATTGTTAGAAATGACTTTTCAGTCTGCAAAAACAAAGCAATCTGGAAGGTGAAAGCAAAGTCTCTTTATTGAAAATACAATCTTGCAAGAAGGGGTGAGCTACAGAAGTAGGCACACCAAAAATAAAAAAATCACAAGTCTTTTATTCCCTGAGCACGGCCGAAAGAGTCCCTCCTTTGTTTCTTCATTGGCTGAATAGTCTAAGGTTTACAGCCTATACCGAGTGCCTAAACAAGCTACTAAAATCTCCGCCCCTGTTTACATCTCCGCTTACTCAAATTTTAGTGCCCCCAACTCTTACTTGCTAATTGCTTCTTTTAGCAGCAGTTTCCTCTGCTTTTGCAAGCTGTTTCAGCTAAGCTTAACCACATTAGCCATCATCTAATCACAAGAGCTACTTTTCTGCTGGTTCTATTCTATTACAAGCATAGCTTTAACCACAAGCCCACCTGCTCTTCCTTGCTTTCTATCTACTAGTGAGGTTCCATTACAAGAACAGCCCCACAACAGTTTCGGTTCTGCTGCCTTTCATAGTCTAAAGGTCACACACCTGTCAAACTTCGTTGTTTGAGGACCACAAACATTTTCTGTTGCTATTCTTGTGCCTATGAGTAATATCTGCCTAGTTTTGCTTTCTTGCTCCTGTATTAATATGTGTCTAGCATTGCCTTGGATTAATTAATAAGTGCTAAGCATTGCCTTTTGCCTTCTGCTCCTGAAAAAGCAACATTATTATTATATTTCTCACAAGATCACTCTTTCCTCACTCGGGGAGGGAAAGAAAACAAGGCAAGCAGTTGAGGCCTGTGGGGGGATGCATGTGGCCTGTGGGCTTAGCTAGGCTGACCATATGAAAAGGAGGACAGGGCTCATGTAACTTTAACAGTTGTAGAAAAAAGGGAATTACAGCCAATGTCATTTGTATGCAATTAGTTCCTGGTGAAATTCCCTCTTCATCACAACAGTTAAAGTTGCAGGGGCCCTGCCTTCTTTTGTATCTGGTCACTCTAGTATAGTGCCTGCAACTTTAACTGTTGGGATGAAGAGGGAATTTCACCAGGGACTAATTGCATACAAATGACACCGGCTGAAATTCCCTTTTCTCTACAACTGTTAAAGTTACATGAGCCTAGTCCTCCTTTTCATATGGTCAGCCTAGAGCCTCTTAGTACCCCAGCAATGGATTACATTGAGGTTGCAAGTGGCAATGCTCTATGGAGGAATAACAATGAAATAACTGAGGTGCTAGGGCATGATATGGTAGGGGATATCCTGGGTGAAAAGAAAAGAAAATTCCTACCCTGGTGGCTCTCCTCAGCCCTGGCCCAAGGTGTCTTGTCACCTGATGCAAGAACATGCACCACTGCCTTGCATCCCTTCCTCCCCCTGCTGCTGTGTGTCCCTTCCCCCTTCCTCCTTCCTCCTCCTCCTCCTCCTCCTCCTGGTGCCCCTTCCACTTCCCCTGCTGCTTCAGCCTTGTACCACTTCCTGGATGCAGGGCCCTCGCGATAATTTGGTTGGCCAGGTCTCAGGAGGCCACAAACCAAACCTAAGGGGATGGGAAGGTGATGCGTGTGAAAACAAAGCATCAATTTGCTAGAAGCCAGCCAAGGTTGCAAAAGCTGATGCTGGAATTTGAGAGCAAGGGGGGGGGGGGAGTACAGACAGCCTCAGCCACTGAGCTTAAAATGCCTTGAAACTATTTAGCATGGTAAATGACACGCCTAGAGAGGTGAAGAATTAATATTTTAGCTAGTAACCTCCTTCTGGATAGCAATCATGCTTGCACACGTGTAGCTCTGCACACGCTTCTATTGTAAGTTCACATGATGCCTTGTAACCAATTATGAATACGTTTTTTTCCTTTGTAGCCAATCATACGTGATTCCTTTGACTTTGAAGGATATAAATGCCAAGCCTGCGTAATTGCAGATTGGAACGATTCTGGCTGCTAAGTAGGATTGTTCTCATTTCTGTGCAGAAATAAAGCTCTTGTTGCTTTGGACCCCAACCTGTGTGTGGATTTGGCTATTGGCACACTGAGCACAAACCCCATGGAGCTGCCCTGGAAATTCATTTAACAGAGGTGGACATGAGGGAAACAGGGGTGGAAGCAGCTGTTGGGGCTCTCCAAAGCACAGGCAATAGGCAGTAGGCAGCAAGCCTTCCTAGCCAGAGGCAGGGGGAATTGGTTTGATTTGCCGCTCCTCCCACTCTGACACCTGATGCCATTTGCCTCATGATAGGGCCAGCCCTGGCTTACCTAAATGTAGTTTTCCTCCACCCCCACTCTCAGTCTGTAAAAAAAAAATAGAAATGTCTGAATTAGTCCCATAGATTACAAAGCGTCTACACTAATAATGATTAAATCTGAACCCAATGTTTTGAATTTGTTAAATCATTTTCATTTGATTCTAGCACTAACTGATTTATCCAACTGGCGTGGAGGACATACGAGTGAACAACAAAATGGCTCCCCCTGCTCCCAATGTACAGAAACTCAGTTGACTGAAGTTGAATAGTACTTCAATACTGGTGATAGTCAGCATCCTCCACCAAACTTAACAAAGAGTGTAAAACAGGCTGTGTGGCACATACAGCTCTACCACCTTACTGCTACTCCATGAACTTCAGTATCTGCCACCTGAGGCAACCACCTCACTCTGTCTGATGGTAGAGCTGGCCCTTTACCAGAATAACTGGAGATTCAAATACACAGAAGGGCTGTTTACATATAGTTACGCTTTGGACACAAGCAATACATTTGGATAATTATTAATATTGGACAAGATTTTCACTGTGTCTTAGAGAGGCTTAATAAGTGTGGCTAAATTCATTAAAAAAACGGAATAAAACTGCCCATGATTTTGTTAGACAGTGTGTCAAAATGCTATAGCAAATAAAAATATGAGTTAGTCATTTTTACTTAATAGCTTTTTAGACTTTTTATAGAGTTGCTATTTTTTGCAACAAAAATCTGTTACTTTGGATGTATCTGTTTATGTAATTCAAATACAAGCAGTAAGATCTGCATAATTGTCTATTCAAAATGTGGCTTTTAATATGCACCATTTAACTGAGTAAATTCTCTGCCAAGTCCCAGGAGCAATTACGTGAATCAAAGGAAATTTTAAGCTGTGATCTTAAGCATGTCAAGTGGAAACAAATTTCACTGAACTCTATAGACCTTTTTCCTAAGACAATCTCCCTAAGACATGGGTGCAAATGATTTACACGCAGATAAAGGTTCATGAACTCATACCTCCTATTGGTGTTGAGGTGTGAGCAAGTCTGTTCCAGAGGACAGCAACGGGATAACGTATGTGCCGCCAATGGGATGCTTTCACCTACCTCAAGGTGGAAATGTCTACCATTGGCTACAAGTGGGACCTGTTGAAGGGTGGAGTGATGCTGTTCATGATTTCAGCCACTCCACCCCCTTTCCACCAAGTTTCCCATTGTTTCCCCCACACCAGTCAATCAGCATTTTGTGGCCACAGAGTACATTCCATTCTCACTGGGCTTTTTTGGAAGGGCAGGGAAGGGAGGATGGGCCAGGAGATCAAGGGTAGGCATGGTTGGGTGCCTGCCAAAGGCCCACATCCCAGCAGTAGCCCACTGACAAGAGTCCTCTGGAGTTGCCCCTCTTCTTCATCATTGCAGCCTGCTTCTTCACTTGCCTCTTGCTCTGGTCCAGGCAATGGTGTTGCTGAGATTCACCAGATCGATTTCACCAGATCGATAAAAAATTGCCCAAGAATTGCTGGAGGGGGTGTCAGGAGGTTGGGACATATTTTCATATGTGGTGGAGCTGTGAACAAGTACAAAAATTTTGGGTAAGGGTTTGTAAAGAAATAAGTGATATAATTGGAAGTAGGTTGGAATTAAACCCGAAGCTAGCTCTACTAGCAATATGGGATAGTAGGAATAAGGATATAATAAATAAAGAATTGGTAAACAACCTCCTGGCACCTGTCAGAATACTGATTGCTAAAAATTGGAAAGGGCAACGAAGTTATACAATAGAAGAGTGGTATAAAGAAATTTGGGATTTAGCTTTGAATGATATGTTGACGTGTAAAATGAAAATAAAGAGGGGAATGTCCAGGAAGAGTGATTTTGGGGAAATATGGACGCCCCTTTTGAATTACGTTTTAAGATCGGGGAAGGGACAATTGCCTTCAAAAGAATCATTAAAATTTTGGAAAGAGGATGAAGGATAATGAGACGGTCTCGGAAGGGGGGGGGGAGCACGGGGGGTAGTTGAGGGGGGAATTGGTTTTATGTTATTGTATGTTATATTATTGTTTATTTGTGTATGTGTTTGTTGGAAAATCAATAAAAATATTATCAAAAAAAAAAAAAAAGAAGAAGGGGGAGGAGAAGGTGCCTGTGCCGCTACAGCCTCAAACACCAGGCCTAGATGAGCACACCCCTCTCAGGCTAAGCACCACCACTTAAATACCTGAGGGAAGGGGAAAAGACGCACCACTTTTCCCTTATAGCAGAGGGAAAAGGTACTGAGGCTTTGAAAAGGTTTTTCTGTGATTATATTGGGCTGAAGGTTTAATGTAACGTGTTTCCTTATAAACTAATACAGCAGGTTACAAAGCCAAGCTGACACGTGGTTTGTGGTAGCAAAAATAAAAGAAAACGTTTGTTGTTAACAGTTCTTTTAAATCAATTTAACACCTGCCTATTCTTAACACTTCTAATAATTTTACTAATAATCCTAAATCCTAATAATCTCTTCACACACACTTCTGACTAGATCACACACAGCTATCTTCCACGCAACTACCCTCCACCCAACCAAGACAACAAGACAATCCAAACCACTCCCTCACACTATATATACTCCTCCCCCTCCCTTTCCTAGCATCATCAGCCACACCCACTCAGTCTAACATTCCGCACTCTCCAGGCATATTAATGCAGACATACATAGGGAGATGGAAATGTGGGGTATCGTCACAGTGCCCCTGCACACTTGCTCATTGTCTGTCTAGAAAGCAAATGGTAACAATGATGAGAAAGAGGAGGAGGAGGAAGAGCAGGTGCTTAATGCTGGCGGTGAGAAGGTAGAATCCCTGAAGGAGAGAGCCCACTGAGGGGAACTTGCCCAAGCGCCCTCAAAAACCTAGAGCCTGGTCTACCCTTGCACAACAACCCACCCTTGCCAGGTTCACACATAGTAAGAAGCTATGGCACATCCCTGAATATTCAAAATTATGGCAGCTGCCATGATGAGAAGCCCCACAGGGAAATTCACCCATAGTGGCTTCTTATGGGCAAACCAGGCCCCTGAATGAATGCATGGAGTGGGGCCATAGGGCTGTGTGGGGGTGCTCCACCTACCACCACTAATGCTACACACTGCTGCTACACTCCCTCGAATTCCTGTTTGACATAAATGGGAAAGAATTCTCCGCATATGTTCATGCGGAGCGCTCCTACATGAGGTGGGATTCTGATTGACATGCAAGCAACTCTTTCCGGTGAATGTCAAATGGACATTTGTTTTGGGGGGCATAGCAGTGGTGTATGGAAATGGTGGTGGGTAGGGGGGCAACCCTGCAACCCCCTCCACACATTCAGTCAATGTGCAGAGGGGGTTGTGTGAACCCCATTTTGCCACCAACTATTCAGGAAATTTCAGCAGCCCCTCAGGCTCCATTAACCTTCTCATGTCTAAATCGCCAATCTTACAACAATATGAATCTAGGGTTCTAGTATTTTAGGAATCACTGGTATTGCCAGAATTGAAAAGAGGGCTCTGTTTCTGAACTGAGTAGTTGTTTATATTGAAAAAGCTGACTGCTGTGATTTTAAGAATGTAAACTGTGTGAAATGCCTGTAATTACCTGTGTCCTCTTCTCCAGAGTTAGTCCTTCTGGAGTGCACAAACAGAGAATTCAGGTGCTAAAAATAAAAATAAAAACTTGGTTATTTTTTATTCTTATGATGACCTGAATTCTCTGCCTGTGTCCTTTTAGAAGGGAGAGACACTGAGAGGCTGTGTAATATTTTGGAGCCCATGAACACTGGCACAAAACATGGTTTTAAACTGCAGGATGACTCACCAGGTTGTACAGCAGTCTCAGGACTTTGTTAGCTCCAACAGCTCCCATGTGACTTTAATATTTCAAAATTATGAACTACCATTATAGATTGGAAGTTAGTATAACCTCTACTTGTGTGGGTCCTATGGGACTTAATTAAAATGAAACTTGCAAAGATGTAACTGAACGCACATGTCTTTAGTAAGAATTTAAAATATACAAAACATGTAACAAATTCCCAGTAGAAGTTATTGCAACAATTAGTCCTTCTAAGTCCAAACAAAAATATGGAGTTCTTGCTTACAGGCCAGTCTCAAAGTGTCTTTTGTTTTCTCATGATGCTGGATACTTCAGTAGTCCTTTTGTAAGATTTTTTAACTTTAGACCACAGGACAGTCCACAATTAGTGACTTATACATTGTAGTTCAAGGTATTAGCTCTGTGATGGTAACGGAATTATAACAAAAACCAAAGGTACAAAAATGAGTCCCTGTCCCCTTGAAATTCTGCTATACACACTTATCAGTTCAATCTACATTATATAAGGTGATAAGAGCCCATAATAATGAATCCATTCTCTAGCATTCTGCTTCCCAGCAAAACAAACAGAGGCAGGATCTACACTACTGCTTTAAAACGGTTTAAAACAGTTTATAACAGTAGTGACAACTGTTGGGGCCCAGGACACACTCCATATACAGTTTTCAAAACGTTTTCAAAGCGTTGTATCCTGCTTGTTGTAGATTGGTCTGGACTCTTTCTGATAGTTTTTTCTCTTAGTCATCCCTCTGAGTGAGGACTCTGCCCCCTGGGACTAAATCATCCAGTCTATAGGGGTTATATCCACACTTTGGAAATCCTAGATTGGGAGAACAAGTCAGATCTCAACAGGCCCTACTTGGCATTGATAATCCTTTGAGGAGCTCTTGGACAAGGAACTCACAGAGCATCCCCTTCAACTGAAAAGGATGTGGTGCAGAGCCCTTTCCAAACTAGAGCCTTTTGGCATTGCTGAGGCCAGAAGCAGGGGGAGGGGGCATGATGTCCTAAGCCCCAGATATTTGCTTTGGGGACCCAGGTCTCTAGGGGCCAGGCCAGGGGCAACCTACCTTGCCAGCTGCCACCTTCCTTCCCAGTTGTGGGGAGCCGGCCTGAAGCCTCATGAAACCCAGGCGGTCAGGTCTTGTGAGACTTCACGCTGGTCTCTCAAGACTTTATGTGAACACCTACATCCCTGGCATAAGTTGTACCATATGCACTAACAGTATCCAGTGAATAATGGAATGATGGAATTGGACCAGCGCAAGAACCGATCTACACCAAGCAGGATACGACACTTTGAAATTTTTTTTAAAACTGTATATGGAGTGTGTCCTGGGCCCCAACAGTTGTCACTACTGTTAGAAACTGTTTTAAACCATTTTAAAGCAGTAGTGTAGATCCTGCCCAAGTAAAATAAATAAATAACATCGCAGCATCTATCATTTTAGCAAATGCAAACGTACCTAAAATCTGTTAATGTGAAACAAAATCTGCCATCCTTGTACATTCATTATGGTTGAGCCTTATTTCCCTTCCTTCCTTCCTTCCTTCCTTCCTTCCTTCCTTCCTTCCTTCCTTTCTGGACCACCTCAATTACCACCTCTTTTCTCTCTCTGTACCCCATATCACACTCTTCTTTGGCTGCTTCCCTGGAATCAATTATCTTTCATTCACTCACGCAGTGATTACAGAGACTCCAGATGATACATTTCTGCAAAAAAAATAATGTATTCTCTTTTTCCATATTGTCCTCCTGTCCTAAGACCTGGTTTGGGGCCATGTTTATCTGGCTTTCAATGCAACTGCAAGGCCTGCCTGGACCCCATTGATTCACCTGACAGAGTGGGCTATCAGAGAGTGAGTGATGTGGCATGCCCTCTCTTCCTGCATTGCTTGCCCAGAATGTCCTGTCTGCAATGCCACCATGAGGGCTATCAGAGAGTGAGTGATGTGGCATGCCCTCTCTTCCTGCATTGCTTGCCCAGAATGTCCTGTCTGCAATGCCACCATGAGCTGCCCTGCACGTATGAGCCCTTAAGAACAACAACAACAAAAATACTATCCTGCAGATCTGTTCTTTGGGAGAGGGAGAGAGGGAGGTTCGATTTCAGTTCCCCCATTCTCTTTCCTCTGCCAAGCAGCTTGCATTTCTGCTATGTCGTGCAATGCAGCCCTTTCCCCCAATGCTGCGTTTGGTTTGTTCTTAATTTTTTAAAGCCACAGTCATATGCTGGCTGGCAAATGCTGGTCATTGTAGGACTTTTGTATGTCTAAACATGCATAGAATGGTGCCCTAAATCTCTCGTGTTGTTTATAAATAGAATTGCTTCTGATGAAGAACCATAAAGAAAATGTAACAGCAATAAAATAATCACCTGTGCGCACAGCTGTCATTGCATGGCCAGTAATATGCACCGTTCCCCCCCCCCCCCCCGCGCTTTGTTTTCTTCCACTTTTGCATTTGCCTTGAGTCTGAGAGCTTTTCTAGATCGGGCTTTTATTGTGCCCCTGCCATTTTTCTCACTCACCGTTGTTCCTGTGACGATGAAACACCCCCGCCCCAGATTCATTTCTGGATTTGCAGTGGCTCTGTGGGTGGAGTTCCTCTGAAGCCTAGAAAGATGGCGTTGCCCAGAGAATGCTCCAGGATGCCATCTTGATGGCTTATCATGTCAGATAGCAGATATACATTCACTGAACCCTATGATTTGTCAGAAGAAGCTTATTGATGGCCTTATATGGTGTCCCATGTAACTGATGATCAGTTTTTCAAAGGAATATGATGAAAAAGAAATTAAATTCCCTCATCATTAGCCCATTATGCACAGGCAAGCACAAGGGGTGTGCCAGGTGTGCCCAGGCACACCCTAATGTCTCAAGCAATAAATGACAAATTGAGGGGGCCATTGAATATGGATCCATAGGGAGATCCAGACACAGCAGGAACTGTCCTTCAGCTGCTCTGCCACTGCGCCGAAGAACTGCTGCCTCTGAGTGAACACCATTGCTCCCTGCAGCAGGAGTGAAAAGGAATCTCTCTGCTGGGAGCTGGGAGGCCAGGAGGAGCTCCCTGAAGGCTAATATCGCCGCGTAAGCCCCTCCTCTGGTCAGTGTCACCACAAAGCCCCACCAATGCCAAGGCTTGAGGAGCATCTCATTCCCCACCCCTCACCTGCAATGGGCCCTCCTGTGGTCAGACCAGCTGAATGCAGAAGAGGGCATCAGGATCTACATTTTATAAATAAATGAATAAAAATCATGTCCTTTATGATTGAGTATTCAATAAATGTTTGCCTTTTAAAAAAAATGCCTAGGTGCACACCCTAATGGAATGTGCTGCGCGCACGTATGGTGCTCATCCAGTCATTTACGTGATAGCTAGCAAGTATTTGGCTGGCTACAGAAAATATTGGGTACAGCAGACTCTTGTATAATGTTATTCTATGAGTCAAAGCCAAATTAATCAAATAATGGTTTCGTATAAATAGCGTGTCAGGGACTAAAATTCTCTAGTGACTCAAACACTTTATCTTTCCATGCCATTGAAAAACAACTAGAAAATATCTATTTGATGGAACAAATATTTCAAATTTGGGGATGTGCTTCCTCAAGTGTTTTCCACCCAGGTCTAAGTACCACCAAAGTTTACAACCCAACAGTTGGCATCCCAAGTCAGCTAGTGTAGCAGATGAATGCCAGAGCTGCTTTGAGTTACTTGTTGGTATTGTCAAGATGAGTGAAGGTTATTTACCTAAGCATTTGGGATATTTGGCAGCAGTAAACTCCCTGCTGCAAAGACTTTCCCCTTCCCTGTTGTCTCAAATGCATCCATGATTCTTTCTTTCCCTTTCCCCAAGAGGTTTATGAGGAAGGATAATCTGGCCTCAGTAGTCTATGCTCTGGTAACCTCTAAATTAGATTACTACAGTGTGCTCTGCATGGGACTGCCCTTGAAGACAGTTCAGAAACTACAACCTGTGCAAAATGTGGCAGGCAAATTGATTGCGGGGACCAGAAAGTCTGAACATATAACACTAATTCTGGCCTGCTTGCATCGGCTGCCTGTACATTTCCATGCCCTATTCAAGAAGCTGGTTTTGACCTATAACATCTTACATGGCTCAGGACCGAACTACCTGATGGATAGCTTCTCCCAGTTTGAACCTACCCATACACTATGATCAACACATCATCTGAGGCCCTGCTCCAGGTGTCTCCTCTCAGTGAGGTCCAGAGGTTGGCAACAAGGGACAGGCCCTTCTTGGTGATGGCCCCCTACTGTGGAACGCTCTTTCCATGGAGGTCTGCCATGTGCCAACATTGACATCAAGTGAAGGCTTTCCTCTTCTTCCAGGCATTTGATAGCATATGATAAGTTTTTAACCAGTCCTGGGATTGTTATTGTTGAGTGTTTTATGTTTTATTTTTAAGGGTCTAATCTTTTGTAAACTGCCCAGAGAGCTTTGACTACTGGGCAGTAGTTATTGATTTGATTTATGTCCTACCTTTCTACCAAGAGAAATGGCACTCACTCCAGGTGGCATAGAAATCATCATCACCATCGGTAGTGGTTTAGCCCATTTGCTGATATCCATTTACTACCTTCCATTGAACAGTACCTGGAGGAAGCCATCTTAACTGGATAGCAGCTCTGCCAATTAATCAACAATGGAAGATGGAGTCTAGTGATATCTGAGGGCCACTGGTTCCTGCTATACACTGCTATGCACTGCTATACACACTTAACTTGGCATAAGGCCCAATGAACTCAGTAAGGCTTACTTCTCAATAGACATACACAGGACAGAACCATAACTAGAGACTCTGAAGAAATCCAGCAGGGTCTCTTTCTTTGCACTTGAAAGCAGAATTTGGAAGTGTTTTTGATTCAGGAAGGCTTTTTATGGTTTGTTTTAAAATATGCCTGCGCTATGCCTTTTAGTTATGCTGTTTTTATTATATGTATTGTATTGTGGGGGGGGTTATCCTTATCAATATTATTACTGTTGGTAAGCCACCTTTCGTGAAGACTTTCTAAAAGTCAGGGTATAAATCTATCAAATACCAATAAAATAAAGAAATAAAGTGCTTTATGATGGCCATTTGGGTCTCAGCATAAAAGAGGAAACACATCACCAAAAAAAGTCATGGATTTACATAAGATTTGCATATACTGAATTATTTTTATAGATGGAAATTGAGAAACAATTACTATAATTTAAACAGAAGTACCATACATCTCAACATAGTGAGATGACCTGTGTGTCTGTTCAGACTGCTGTCTAGGTACTAACTGTTAATGGGCAACTTCAAGGATTCTGGTCTTCTTTCTTCTGGCTCTTTCTCTTTCACCCAGACATGGGACTTGTCTATATGCCCTGTATACCCCATTGTGGCTGTATAGTGGCACTGCATTGTTTAAATGATGCAGCCACCAACTTGCAGCCGCATCTGACTTTCCTCCCAAAACTGCGCTTTTTCGCGGTGTCGTTTTATTACGACTTTTTCAATTACTCCAAGGCATCCCAGGCACTGAGCAAGCAGCAACGCATCTTTGAAGTCACAGCATGCTTCTGCTCTCCTTTCAAAATGGGGCAAAGGTTTTAGGAACATCTGCACCATGGCACCACCCTGCTAAATCTGATTCTCTCCCCTACCTCTGGGGGAAAAAGATGAGACTCCAGCCGAAAACAGCTTCCTGACATGTAACTCTATCATTGCCGCTTCACAGCATTGATGCTCCAGGGTTTGGGGGGGGAATGGGGAGGCACGGTCTTGGACACCTTCAAATAGAAGACTGTCCAATGACAACTCCTTAAATGGAGGGCTGTTCTCTCTAAAATAAGACACATGGTCACCCTAACCAGTCTGCAGAAAGGACAGAGGCCTTCAGAAATACTGACCCTGTTCGCACATTCAGGGCAACTTAAACAAGCCATGTTTAAGCCACGGTATGTGCTGGGTACCATTTGCCTCATTACCTGCCCGGATGCAGCTTGTCATTATTTATTTATTTATTTATTTACTGCATTTCTATACCGCCCAATAGCCGGAGCTCTCTGGGTGGTTCACAAAAATTAAAACCATAAAAACCATCCAAAATATAAAACGACAGTATAAAAACGTAATTTTAAATACAGTGTAAAAGCACAACCAGGATAAAAACCGAGCAGCCATGCAGAAATTAATACAGATTTCAAATACAAATTTAAACAGCAAGGTTAAAAACCAAACTGAAGAACTGTTAAAATACTGTGAGAATAAAAAGGTCTTCACCTGACAGCTAAAGGAGTATAATGTAGATGCCAGGTGAACCTCTCTGGGGAGCTCATTCCGCAGCCGGGGTACCACAGTAGCCCCTGTCTCACTTCCTTTGGCAGGGGCTCATGGAGAAGGACCCCTGTGCATGATCTTAGGGTCCAGACAGGTACATATGGGAGGAGGCGTTCCTTCAGATAATCTGATCCCAAGCTGTTTAGAGTTTTGAATGTTAATACCAGCACTTTGAATCGGGCCCGGACCTGGACCGGCAGCCAGTGAAGCTGGAAAAGGACTGGCGTAATATGGTCTCGTTGGCCAGTCCTCATTAACAGCCTGGCTGCCCTGTTTTGTACCAGTTGAAATTTCCGGACCATTTTCAAAGTCAGCCCCACGTATAACGCATCTCGTCCAAACCAGGTGGCATGGCTGGTCGGAAGGCGAAAGTACCCTCAAATCACTGAGGGTTGTTTAAGTGATGGTGATTGTGTGAACCAGGCCGTAGCTACCTCTGTCATGGAGCTCCTTCTCTAGATAGGCCTGCCCTGTTTATACCCTCTTTGTTAAAACAAACATAATTTTATAACTGCTCCCAGCATATTAATAGTGTTATGCTACTTTATTGATTTTGTGTTAAATCTCTGTATATTTTAACCTTCATTTTCCCCCCCTCTGTAAGCCATCCTGAATGTCCTAGAAAAGAAAGAAACATGAAACACCAATGTAAGAACTTTCACCGAAACATTTTTAAAAGCCATGCTAACAACACATCCCTTCTTCTGAAGTTACAGACAATATGGAGTCCATACTTAATGAATTGGGGTGTCAAGAAGAACTCTGCTAATACTGAACATGCACATGATGTGCTAGACTTAAGAAGATGGCCCTCATTCCTGACATTATCCAAAGAGCTTAATTTTGGCTACACCTTCCTTCCACAACGTTTTGACCGAAATTTGTTTTTAAGCTAGCAAAGAACAGTAAGATTCTCCTCAGGTTCCTGCATTTTAGGCCACTGCCTAATTTGTCTCACTTCTTTTAGCCACCTAGGCTAGATCGACACCTTGTGTTAGATCGTTACGAATGTGCAATAAAAAGCAGAATATAAGAACACTATGAAAGCGGTAGATGGAATGTGGATTGTGCCCCAACAGTTATCAGTGCACTTCAATAGTGCTATAAAGCAGTACTGTAGATCTAGCCGTAGGGATTCATCACATGAGTGTTTTATCACATGCTCCCTACTTCCCACTCACATTTTTTGTGCGACCTTTAAATAGGCTGACCATCTGAAAAGGAGGACAGGGCTCATATAACTTTAACAGTTATAGAGAAAAGGGAATTTCAGCCGGTGTCATTTGTATGCAATTAGTTCCTGGTGAAATTCCCTCTTCATCACAACTGTTAATGTTGCAGGCACTATAGTAGAGTGACCATATACAAAAGAAGGCAGGGCCCCTGCAACTTTAACAGTTGTGATGAAGAGGGAATATCACCAGGAACTAATTGCATACAAATGACACTGACTGAAATTCCCTTTTCTCTACAACTGTTAAAGTTATATGAGCCCTGTCCTCCTTTTCAGATGGTCAGCCTACCTTTAGACGACATCCGCCTCCTGCGCACCTCCTGCTGCTTCCTGCCATTTTTCCATCACAAAATGGACCCCTTTTAATCCAACTTTTTTGGGGGAAATGGAATGAGCCGCCATTTCCTGCTGTGTGCAGGAAAAGCAGCGTGATAAAGACCGCCCCTGAATGGGCCACATGGTCTTTGTTTGCTTCCTCTTTCTTTTCTGGGAAGAAAGAGGACATCATGTGGAATAGGAGCAGGGTCGGAGAAGCGACGGTAGGAAGCATGACCCCCCCCCCCCCGTCTGATGATGCTCTTAGAGCTCCTTCAGACGGGGTGGGGGGTTATTCGCATTCCCTTATGTTGGCTCTAAAGCTGCATCTCTTCTACTTCTGCAAGGAGCTGCAATTACACAGAGGAAGAGAGCAGGAAGAGAAACAACCACATGTCCCCTTCAGTTTAGTGGGACAGTGCCCTCTAGTGGGCATTTTATAGTGAAACTTCTCATGCACACGGCAGGAAATCGTGATGAATAACACTACAGCTCAGAAAAGTCGCGTTCAATGAAAAAAAATTATAACAAAAAATGGCGGAAGGAGTGAGAGGAACATCATTAAAATGACCTGCGAAGATCTGTGAGTGGCCAGTCACGAGCATGCTTTAAAATGCTCATCTGAAGAAGCTCTTGGTGTCTTCACTAGCCATCTTAGTCATCCTTTCTCTCCTGCTCCATCTCTGTACCCGTAGCCCACTCTCCTTCCTGAGTCCTGGCCTGAGACACTGTGCAATTTCTTCAGAGCCACTTCTTTGATTAGTAGCTCCTTCTTGCCTCAGTTCCTTATCTCCTTTGCCCTTTCTCTCAAACTGCATTTTCATCAACTTGCCTTTGTCCAGGTACCTCTGTCTGTCTAAGGCACCCTTCCACAACCTGGTGACTTCCTTGTCCCTCCAGTTTAGACTTTGACTCCCAACAGTCAGGAATGCTGGGAGTTGTGGTTCAAAACCTCTGGAGGACACCAGCTTGGGGAAGACTGGTGTGAGGCTTACACTCTAAGCCTATTGCTCTCACCCTTCTTCAAGCTGCCTTGCTTTTGGACTCCCTGTTCTTTCCCGACTTCCCAGTCCTCCTTCAGACTCCTCGGCCATCCCCATGCCAAATTTTAATCCTTGCCAAACTGACAACTTTCTCTGCCCTCATAGAAACAGATTAAAATCTGCTTCGTTTTTTGAATAAACTGAACATACAGAGCCACTGTGCCAACTCAGAGGCTTCCTGCCATAACTATAACAAAACAACAACAATCAACAATCAACAATCAACAACACAGTGCACTTTGCTTACACTTTATATAATTATAGAGGTAAATTAGTTACACCAGAGAAGAAAATGCTCAGCAATAGCCTCATAATTCTACGTTCCAGTCCTTGAGTTCTTAGCTTCAGGGTTAAGAATCCTGATTTAATAATCCTGATCTGAATACACAGTCTGGATTGGATCCAGATTTAGGTGCATGGAAATGGGCTGGTGGAAGAGGATTTCCCTACCCCCTCCTCCCAATGGCAGCCCCTCCTGCACCTTCAAAATCCTACATAGAGGGTTGGAGGACCCTGCTGAATGGGGTGAGCTGTGGGGCAGGGCGGTCAGATTCCTGAAAATTGGGTGGAGGCATCTCCTAGGAATTACTCTTGGATTCCACACACACATACACACACCTGCAGTGTTTCACATCTGAGCTGAGATCTGTCCTCAGTCTCTGGCACTGAAATAGCATCTGCCACGGAAGCTTCCGCATATCTGCTGTGGCTCACAGTTACCTGCCAGACAAAAGCAAAATAACCAGTCAGAGATCAGCAGGTATGTTAACCACCCCAGTCTGTGGCATTTTGAATTACTGTTTGAGTAGCCAAGTAAGAAAATCTTCTACACAGTTATGCACATTCTTCTTATACCAGTAAGCAGTTCGTTGACAATCAGGGTTGCTCCGTGTGAAACGGCCATTTTTCAATGTAAAGCAGTGGACAGCAGGTAGCAGCCAACCTATAATGCAGGTAACTAACCAAATGAATTAAATTTATGATCAGCAAAGGGAGATGCATGTTGATTGGCTTGAAAGACTAAAGAGAGACGTGAAATTTGAATGTCTGATTTGGAGAATAAGCAGCTCCACCTAAGAAAATGAGGCTGCAAGCCTATACACACTTGCCTGGGAGTAAGCCATATTGAACTCAGTGGGGCTTTCTTCTGAGCAGACATACATATGATTGTGCTGCTAGGCTATGTATGGCATGTGCCTATATGGCAAGGAGGATGGAGGAAAAACTGCAGGTATGCTCATGGTGGCTATCTTTTAATTAAACCCACCACTACAATAACATGAGTAGGGCCTTAAGGAGCTTATTGCAACCAGAGCTGTCTTCTTATAGCTATCTACTTACAATGGATTTATTATTACTAACATGTAGGGCCACAAAAATGTTGCAATGCTCCCTGTTCAGTGTGCTTTGTTCCCTTCCCCCTCTCTCCTGGTTTTCCTTCCCTAATTGGCCCAGTCAGCATCTCTTGGTCACTGAGCAGGCTCACTCAGTCCTTGTCAGGGTGTTTTGAGGGTTTGAACATTGTGAGTGGTATAATTCTAGCATCTAGAGTGGTGGAGGGATTTGTGGCCTGCCGGATGTTTTGTTCCCTTAGTCCTAAACAGCACATCAAATTGTGAGGGGGTGACCATATATCAGAAAAAAACAGGCCATGTCAGGATTTTTGGTAACAAATCCGGGAAGTGGGGAAATTATGAAATTTGAAGAAAAATCCTCACCCAAAGGGCAGCTCTACTTTATAGACAATGGGAATTAACAAAAATGCTTACAGCTCCATCATGTTTAAAGATAAAGAGATGAAACTGGCCAATATGATAGCCCTTAGGTAGAGCTTTGGCCATGCCAAATTTGAAGCAGATCCATACATCTGTTGATTTTTAGGATATTTTTAAAGTTTGAGGTTTTAAAATTATTATTTTTTTAAATAATGTCATTTTTAAAGATAAGGAGATGAAACTTGGCATCATGATAGATCTTAAGTAGGGCTTTAGCCATGCCAAGTTTGAAGCAGATCTGTTCATCTGTTGAGTTTTAACAAACTTCAAAACAAAACTGAACTTAAAAAAAAAAAGCCAGCCGGCTGGCCAGCAACAAACCCTGATAAGCAGCAGCTTGCAGTGGAATGAGGATGCAACCAGAAAAAATATTTGAGGGAAGGGGAGAATGTATCACACAGAGTATCGCAACAAAGTACAGCAAAAGCTACAAAAGTAGGAGTGAGTGAGGTTAATTTCAGATACAATGGATGTCTCACTTATTCTTTCAGTGATTTTAACATTAAGAATATCTCTTAGCTTAACCTACCTCACAGGGTTGCTGTGAAGATAAAAAGGGGGTAAGGGCGAACTATATATGCTGCCTTCAGGTGGGATATAATGATGAATTAATAGGTTGCACATGAAGAATGTTAGCTGCTCCTGTATTTAACTGAATGTAAAATAATGGTCCAATTAAAATTGTTGTCATTTTAAAACTTTACAGTATGGAAACAGCCATGTGAGAGCAGTGTGCCCCCAAAGCCAGGTTATAAATCTTTGAATGAATAAATATAAATGAAAATGAATGAATGAATGAAACTGAGGGGAGAAATACCACCTCTGGGGGGGGGGGGGGGGGAAGAACTGTGTATTGTTGTCTCTAGGCATAAACCCAACGTTCTTTCATGCTTAAAATGTTCATGTGGAGTTGTTGTTTTTAAAGGAAACATAATCTCTTGTAAGGTAGTGATTGCTATTATAGTAATTCTTTTTTTTTTTACTTTTGTGACATTAAAAAGAAAGAAACCCATATTTCATAATCATACTGAAATTACAGCATATTATGCTAATGTATTACATTAGCATAATGTACATCCTGTGCAAGTGTACTCACAATTAAGTCTCACTGAATTCAATAGGACTAACTCTCAGGTAAGTACGTATAGTATTGCAGTAGACCGGGATGGCTCAGAGATATTTTTATCAGACCAGCTTGCACTAGATGTTATGTCCCCAATGCTGGTTGCCATGGAATAACAATGATTTCTCTTAACCAAAAATAAGCCTACAGTAACAGTGTATTATTAAAGAGAGGAATGCAACCAAAGCAACCTTTCTATTACAGTCTGCTCTGCTTTGTGGAACATCTTCAGCCTAATCTGTAGAACAAAGCTGTTCTGGTGTAATACGATGAGCATGCTCAGACATTACATCCTCCTATTTATTTCACAATCATAGCCCCAGGAATCTCTCATCTGTGTAACTGAGGTGAACTCCAGCCCAATTTTGAAAGGATTGGGTTTCACAGCTTTGTATTAGAGAAGCTTGAGGGTGTGTAGTTTTCTCACAATGATATAGCTGTGACAACGATTCATGGTATATTCTACAGATTTATGGCAGAAAAGTGTTGGACCGCCTGCTGCCCTCCAGATGCTTTGGACTTCAACTCCCATAGCTGATCGCTAAGAATTTGGCAGAGTGAGTCTGTTGCCTTAGCGGACAGATATTGGGAGGTGGCTGCAAGTGTTGGAGGAGAGAGTTGTGGGCCACAGAACCTGCCCTTTGCCCCCTAAGCCAATCTGCTGTTTTAGGTGCAGTAGGGAATGCTGCTTCATTGCCAGCGTTGAAGAAAGGTTCAACTGCCAGTCCAATTGGCTTTGGTACATCGTGTGGTAGGGGCCGCCATTTTGTTCTTCACTTCAAGCAGAAAAATGTCTTGGGCTGGTCCTGAATGTTTGAACCACTCCCTCAGCTGTAAAACAGCAGGAAAGCACGGACTTGGCCTATTCTCTCAATGCTTACATATGGGGAAAGTTGAAACACTAATCTATTTTCATGATATCTAGCACAGAACTAATGGCTGATAATTATCCCAGACTCATTATGCAGAGTATGAACTGATTATTGTGTTTTCTCTTTCCTAAGGATGGAGACAGACTTGTGATATTGTAACTTTTGGGTAATGTCTTTATATCCTTTAACCACCCACTCATATTTGTAGAAATGTGGCTGGAGGGGAGAAGACAGTAGCTTGTTTTTCTCACCCATTTGATACTTATTGGTGGAGACTAATCCATTTTAGTGATGTGTGATAGTTGGTTTATCCAGTTCCTATTTATTCATAGGGCATGATTGCAGGCATAAAGGGTAACTCGGGAATGCTTTAGTATACGGGCAGGCAATGTGGTGCTCATGGGCACCAATGCATGCTCAGA
Organism: Anniella stebbinsi; assembly: GCA_029215795.1. Taxonomy (NCBI): domain Eukaryota; kingdom Metazoa; phylum Chordata; class Lepidosauria; order Squamata; family Anniellidae; genus Anniella; species Anniella stebbinsi. The sequence goes on along the minus strand of JARDYH010000001.1, from coordinate 162,739,727 downwards.
CTTCTTTCTTGGCACTTGCCAAGGTGTCCTACCCCCCCCCCACACACACACACACACACACTTATTTTTTAAAAATCAACAAATCATCTTACCAGCAGCTAGGATTGCTGTGAAACATGCTTGTTTGGGTGCTGAAAACCGTGGGTTCGAAGTTGTAGTTTAGTGCGTTGGACTCAGACTCCACCTCTAACTTGTACTCCGTCTTTTTGTCAAGTTACTTGTCCTTTCCCACACCTCCCATGGCAGTCATTTTGTGGTGGTGCTCAGGACAGTTTTTCAACTTGGAATATCTTAGCATAAGGTATGCAAATCTGAATTTAACATTTCAGTGTTCATAACTTCAGCTGTTGAAATTGTTGATTTAGATATTTAATCCTTACCTGGCACATTTATTTATCTTCATTGCCGAAGTGTGACTCCATAAACATTTGATTATGAAGGCTACATGGTGTAAGGCAATGGACACATGTCATTCTTTTAGTATTGCTGGATCCAAAATGCCAAAAGGCAACTGCATTTTATGTAGTGTGTATAGATTTGCATGCTGTCCATTTAGTCTCTCCACTCAAAATGTTCCCTGTCTGGACAGGGTCTTAATTTTTAATCACAGAATTGTAGTGTGAAAGATTATCTGTTCAGAGAAACAATATAAATTGAAGTTCTCTGACATAACATACAATGGTACACCACACAATATTTTATTTGCTTATCTGGACAGAGTTAAAATATATAAATTAATCTCATCTTGACACTACCTGATCTAGTGACATACCAGTGAATTAATGTATTGCATATTTCAAAGAAAATATGGGTGGGGGTGGGGATCCAGATCTTGTTCTCCTTACAGATGCACGGGTTATCAGAGAGAAGAATTGCCCAAAGACTATGCTGACTGTGAGCCTATCTACACTACTGCTTTAAAACAGTTTATAACCGTTTTAAACCGGTAACCAGTTTAAAATGGTTATAAACTGTTTTAAAGCAGTAGTGTAGATAGGCTCTTTGTTCAAAGTAAGCATGAAGGAGAGAAAAACAGAAAGGATGGAGATTAGATGCTTCATGTATTTCAGCAAACACAGATTGACATCAGAGCAGATGAGTAAAGTAGCTACTTAAAAGAAAAGATCTTCATGTAGGGTTACCAGGTACTCTCCCCCATCATGTATTGGGCTTCAGGAGTGGGAAATTCAACCCATTGAGAAACTGATCGACCTGAATCATTTGTAATTTGTACGAACAACAGTGATGACCCCCTCTACACCGGCACTTTTTATTGGTATTGAAGTGCACTGATAACTGTTGGGGCACATTAGGCATTCCATATACTGCTTTTCTAGCATAATTTCCTGCTTTTTATTTCGTATTATCCAAAATACCATAACAGATGTCACTGTGTGTGCTAGGAGGTATAAATGCACATGAGGGACACAGAATCACGATGATGGGACCATATTGATATGACACGAGGTTTCACATCAGCTGGATACAGCACATTCAGACATTATTCTCCCACGTGTTCAAAGAATGTGAGGAGGGAAAAAGAAGGCCATGCATGCCACCACCAATGTCAACTTTCTGCCAGCTCCACCCCTGATCTTTCCATATTGAGCGGGGGGGGGGGAGGGGGGAGGGGTCTGAAGGTGGATTCCTATCTCCTCTCAACATTACACATATACCCTCTCAAGCACTCTCTCTTTAGATAACTATATACTATTCCTGTTGAAGAAGATATTGGAGGATTTTCCTTTTTTAAAAACTCTTGTGTGTGGGAAGTTTGGGAATCAAACAGCTTGGGCGAGGGAGAGTGTTAATCCTTCTCTCCCAGCAGCAGCGGTCTCTAGCTAGGCTGACCAGATAAAATCCAGGTCAGGGCTCACATAACTTTAACAGTTGTAGAGAAAAGGGAATTTCAGCCTGTGTCATTTGTATGCAGTTAGTTCCTGGTGAAATTCCCTCTTCATCACAATTGTTAAAGGTACATGCACTATACTAGAGTGACCATATACAAAAGAAGGAAGGGCCCCTGTAACTTTAACTGTTGTTATGAAGAGGGAATTTCACCATGAACTAATTGCATACAAATGACACTGGCTGAAATTCCCTTTTCTCTACAACTGTTAAAGTTACATGAGCCCTGACCTGGATTTTATCTAGTCACCCTACTCTAGCTAAATCAGGACCACACACACCTATTCAGTGGTATATAAATGTTACAAATAAATGACTGAATAATAAAGATAAGCCTCAGTTACACATTAGGTAATTAACAGAATGTGTAGTTTGTCCTGTAGAAGTGACTTTCTGAGAGAAACACTTTTCCTTTGACAAATTATGATGGTATTTGTTCAAAAGAGATTGGTGAAGGTTAACTCTCCCGCCCCCGTCTGCCACACACAAACACAAACACACATGAGATGCAAATAATGCCTGCTGAAGCCAACGCACACTTTCATTGCCTAGCAATGTGCAAGCTGAGTGACAAAGTACACATTTCCCCTGCAGAGAAACTGGTGATCCATGAGGCACTCAAACACCAAATAAAATGTCTTCAGCGGAGGACCCTCTTGCTCCCCTAAGAAAGGATTTCAAGGATCACACAGTCACTGTTCCTAGTTCTTAAGGTACTGTCATTGTTTTTAAGTGCTGGTATGACATACGCAAACCCTGGAAGCCCAGTGACCAAAACCCTGCTGGGAAGCTGGAGCGATTTTTTAAAATATAAAATCAATAGCAAAAATTGCTAATAGCACTCCTTCAAATTTACGAAAGCAGAGATGTGGGAATTAATTGGAAGAAACTATTGCTTGCTTTTAATTAGTCATGAATGGGATTAGCTAGCTCCGCAGGATCAATTTCTCATTTTCTGCAATTTCCTATTTTCATAAGCCCAGTTTATTTTGCATACTGTGTTGCAGAGGGAAGAATAATTTAGTCACACACTTAAAAAAAAAATCAACACAGTAGTTGTGCACTCAAGCACTGGGCAAGGGGAATGTCCACTTAGAACCAAATACAAAATGGAGGAGAGGAATCACTGTTGGAGGTGGGGGGAATTTGTGTGAAGGGGTTTGTGTGCTAGTGTTAGTTTGGCAGGGCACACATACTTACACACACACACACACACACACACACACACTTTAGAGGGCTATAGGAGCACTTCTGCCAGAGTGGTATTGTGGGGTACACTCAGCCTTTAAAGCAGTCTGAAAAACAAAAAGGCTTTCTCAAAATGGTTTAAGTGGGTGGAGGGGAGTGCTTTGCTGATCACTGGCAATGTCAAGGAACTATTCACAGTACACACTGCACTCCACACCACAATGGATATACTAGCTGAGGAGAAAATGTCACTTTCTCAGCAAATAAATGTTGCATTTATTGATGAGAAGATACATGCTTTTTCACAATGAAGCTAACATCTGGGCTGGCCCTAGATGCGCAGGGACAGGCTGCATTCTCCTGCTGGCAAGGAGAAAGCACTCTGCCCCTGCTCAGATACACGTCTCTGTATTAGGTCACATATGTCAGGTCTTTGAGTTAAGACTGAATCTTAGAACAAATTAAGTCCTGCCATTGAGCCTGTTTAGATTTATAGTCTATATGAATAGGGTGACCAGATTTTGGAAACCAAAATTCCGGTCCCCCCCACCCCCACCCCCACCCAAAACAACCCTCCCACCAAGCCACCCCCCCAAAACACCAGCCCGGACTCCGCCGCCCCCGCCAGGTCCTCCGCTGCCACCCCCGCCGGGTCCGCTGCCGCCCCCAGGTCTGCCGCCGCCGCTGGGTCTTTCTCCCCCACCGCCGAGTCAGCCTCCAGGTCCTCCGCCGCCACCAGGTCCTCCTCCGCCGGGCTTGTAAGGCCAGAGGCCGCGCGGAAGAGGCGGGAGAGGGCCGAATCCGGAAGTGATGTAATCGGCCCTCTCCCGCCTCTTCCGCGCGGCCTCTGGCCTCCTCGGGGTTTGTCGCGATGGCGACGAGCCCCGAGGAGCCCGGATGCCCTCTTCCAGTTAGGACCGGGAAACCCTGGGCAATCTGGTCACCCTAATATGAAATAATGAAAAATGGTAAAAATGGAATTACCATTCGGTTGTCTTTAACTCAGGGAACACATTGCACAAGGCAAAATTTCCTGTACTGAAACCATTTCTGTGTAAGAAATTGCGTGAATCCAGTGTGTAGTTTGTCAAATACACACAGAAGGTCTCCAGCCAGGGTTTTCTACCACATGCAAAGTTCACAGGATTTCCTACAAGGAAGCAGGTTTGGTGCAGGATGTCTATCTTGACTCTTTTATATCTGGTCAAGAGGGCAAGGCTCCTGCAGCTTTAACTGTTGTGATGAAGAGGGAATTTCACCAGGTGCTGCATGCATATAAATGACACCTGCTGAAATTCCTTTTTCTATACAACTGTTAAAGATAGAGGAGCCCTGTCCTCCTTTTCATATGGTCACCCTATTTGTGATTATCAGTGGATTGGGATTTGATTGAGGCACATAATACATATAGGATTTTGGAGATGCCAGTTTCCAATGTCCTTTTCAGAGCTGCAGTTTAAATTCTGGCCACTTTACAGCAAGCGCATCCTCAGCCAATAACTAATGTAATTGCTGTGTATTTAAAGATGAAATTTAATTCACTGCGTTCTCCAGTACAAACACACTTTGGCTAAGTTCTATCATCTTCATCAGAACTGCCCGTGTATCACTCGAGCAAGGCAAATAAGGGAGAGAGAGAAAAAGCAGAGTAGAAACATCTGCCTTGGTTATGAAAAGATTTGCCAAGCCTTTGTATTCAGCATTAATAGCTGGGTGTTTCAGGCCCTTGAGAACAATATAATCTGTGTCATTAGAGCTACAAAGGCTGGCTCTGTTATGAGGCCTTCATCTGAGTTGCCTAAATTGTTAATGAAGGAAAGGGTGGAAGGGGGACAAACGTTTTATGTTAAGAAAGCATGGCAGATAAGCCAAGAAGGAAACTAGGTTAAAGGAGCTGGCTCGCAATGGGCAAGTGTACTTAGCAAATTTGCAGACAGTAAAAACAGAAAGGAACTGAAAACTATTTAAAGGGCAGGCATCAAAATTATTTCAGTCGGGAGAGCTAACAAATACATCGGAATTCAGGAAAGACAGATGTCAAGTGGTATAATTAAGGACAAAGAAACGCATGTTTAAGCGTCACACAGAAGATAACTGGTTAGGTTGTTATTTAGTCTAATCCCTACATTACTGGCAGTTCCACAAACACAAATATTAGGTAATTGTATATACAGCCAGTATGTGATAGTACAGCTCAAAAAGACCTTCCTGAAGACTCACTGTTTTTTGCTGGCCTTTTGTGAATTTTTGCTGGTTTTACAATAGGCTGTCCAGATGGCTCAGGATTTCCCGGTCCTAACCGGGAATCCAGGGGCAAACCGGCCCAACCGGGGGGCGGGGGGGGCAAACCGGGGTGGCGGGGGGTCACGCGGCGGTGCAGCAAGCGAGGAGCGGCGGTAGACCCGGCGGCAGTGGCGGCGGAGGAGCCCGGGAAGCGCCCGCCCCAGCAGGTAAGTGCCTCGAGCCCCGCGCCTCGAGCTCCTTACCTGTGCAGGCCGCGTCCGCTTCCCTCCAGTGCTCGAATCTACTGAGAAACAGGCTTCACGGCCTGTCCCCCAGTAGCGCGCCGGGTGATGACGTCATCACCCAGCGCGATACTGAGAGACAGGCCGTGAAGCCTGTTTCTCAGTAGATTCCGAGCACTGGAGGGAAGCGGACGCGGCCTGCACAGGTAAGGAGCGCGAGGCGGGCGGGCGGCGCGAGCAGCGTGGGGCGAGCGGGGCGTGCGGGCGGCGTGGGCAGCGCAGCACGGGCGGAGGGAGTGGGCGGGCCGCGCGGGGGGGCGGGCGCGCGGGCACGGGGGGGGTTGTTTTATGTGGGGGGGGTGGGGGGGACTGGGATTTTGGGTCTCAAAATCTGGTCAGCCTATTTTACAACAACAACAACAACAACAACAACAACAATTTATTTCTTACCCGCCTCTCCGTCTGGATCGAGGCGGGGAACAACAACATGATAAAATACATAAAACTGATTAAAACATGACACATATTATTAAAACTGCATAAAAATCCGAAACATCCTAAAAACATCCTTAAAACATTCTAAAATTCCACTGGATATGCCTGCCGGAAGAGAACAGTCTTTATGGCTTTCTTAAATTCTAAAAGACTGTTAAGTTGACGAGTCTCCTCCGGCAGGTCATTCCACAGTCTGGGAGCTGCAGAAGAGAAGGTCCTCTGGGAAACAGTTGTCAGCCTAGTCTTGGCCGACTGCAGTAAGTTCTTCCCAGAGGACCTGAGCGTGCGGGGCGGATTGTATGGGAGAAGGCGATCCCGCAGGTAACCTGGACCCAAACCATGTAGGGCTTTAAAGGTAATAACCAACACTTTATACTTCTTCCGGAAACTAATTGGCAGCCAGAGGAGCGATTTTAAAGCTGGCATAATATGGTCACCCCTAGATGTACCGGTGACCAACCTGGCTGCCATATTTTGAACTAGTTGAAGTTTCCGGACTAGGCATAGAGGTAGCCCTATGTACAGCGCATTGCAGAAGTCGAGCTTCGAAGTTACCAGCGCGTGCACCACCATCTTTAGGTCTTCCAACTCTAGGAAGGGGCGCAGCTAGCGTATCAGCCGAAGCTGATAGTAGGCACTCCTGGCCGTCACATCTATCTGGGCTGTCATTTGGAGCGACGGATCCAGGAGCACCCCCAAGCTACGAACACAGTCTTTCAGGGGGAGTGTAACCCCATCCAGAACTGGTTGACACACCTCCAAACCCAGGTTGCGGCCTTTGACAGCAAGCACCTCCGTCTTGTTGAATTTTATTGTATTGCGCTTTTTAAAATAAAACAAATCTTACATTGTTGGGTTTTTATCTTGTATGCTGCCTTGGGGGGGGGTACTTTTTAAACAAAAAATGATCAAACAAAACAAGCAAACAAAAAATTCAGTGTGATTGACAGAAGCATCCTATCCAAGATTCAGGGAGGGATAAAATGCTTCCATTCGGCATTATCTGGAGTACTATGTTCCATTTGGGACACTGCATTTCCAAAACGATGTTGATGAACTGGATGGAATTAAAAGTAAATCTAGAAGGACAACGAACGGCGGCAAAAACAAGTCATATTAGGAAAAGCTAAAGGAACAGCACATGTTTTCCATCATCAGATATTCCAGTTTGGGTTTGAATGTGTGGCAGGGCTCCAAGGGCTCATCTACACCTAGAGCCCTTTCGAGAAGGGGGAGGGATGATCGCGAAGTTTTCTGCTTCAGCGATTGTCCCTCATGGGGCACATGCCAGCAAATTTGCCCGCGATTTAAGGAGAGCCGTTCCGGGGTGACTTTTTTTAAACGACTCTTGACTCTTGCACAAGAGGAGATTTGTGATCCTGCGCGAAGACGAGTTTTTAAAAAGAAAAACACCACACACACACACACACACACACACACATACACTCAGTGCTGAAAGACCCCAAGACCCCACCCATTGACAATGCTGTCCTCCTCACCCCCGATACCCATGGGCTCGCTCCGCACAGCTGGTTGCCTGTTCGCTGAGCCCCGCTACTTGTGAGGAACAGCAACAGGTTCGTGAGCGGAGGGCACACCAGTCGCTCACCTTGGGATTTTTGCGAGAGCGGGAGGGGGGAAATGGGACAAAAGCTGTCATCAATATCCCGGGAAAACTGAGGGGTTGCCCCTAGATCACAGCAGGATCAGCTGTGTGTCATGTGGCCTGGTAGGGACAACCTCGATATTATTCTGGAATAAATGGCTGGTGTGGATAAGGCCCAAGAATCCCTCGATGGAATTGTTTGTCTTGGCCTATTTCAGCCTGTTTTGCGACAGAAATGGGTTTGGCTGTCTTACTTGATGACCCACGCCAAGAACTAGATTCAGGATGGATGTTACATCTCTGTTGGTTCTGCTGGACCTCTCAGTTGCTTTTGATACCAACAACCAGGGTATCTCTCTGGGCCATCTTCCCAGGATGGGACCTTGGGGATTGTTTTATGGTGTTACGGGTCCTTCCTGGAAGGCAGGTTACAGAAACTGGTGCTGGGGGACTGTTGTCTGATACCTTGACTTCAGTGTCCTGCAGGCTCAATTCTGTCAACAATGCTCTTTCCTGTCTACATCAGGGTTGCACAACGTATCCTGCAGGCGACATCTGGTCTTCCGCCACTCTCTGTTCAGCCAGAATCTGAGTCTGGAGGTGCTTGTGTTGCCAATAGGCAACAGTTCCCTTTTAGGATTCTTCAGAATTCATTAAGTACGCCAATGATTTATTGAGGAAAAAGCAAATTAATCAAGCAGAAAAAAGCAGAATATTGCAGCAATCGTCTTCAAAGTGAGATCATAAAGCAGACATCCCATCAGTCACTGGGATGCCATAAAGCATCCATAAAGACTGTTCTCTTCCGGCAGGCATATCCAGTGGAATTTTAGAATGTTTTAAGGATTTTTTTAGGATGTTTTAGGATTTTTATGCAGTTTTAATAATATGTGTCATGTTTCAATCAGTTTTATGTATTTTATCATGTTGTTCCCCACCTCGATCCAGACGGAGAGGCGGGTAAGAAATAAATTATTATTATTATTATTATTATTATTATTATTATTATTTAATCACTCCAACGGCCTGGCCTACACAGCACATTCACAGATCGGCCTATGTCGAGGTTCTGAATTGGGAGGGTTCCTGGGATACCTATGCTATCCCATTGATCCCTCCTATTCTGGACGTAGCCCAATGACTTCGAAAATGTTTGGCCATAACCCAGCACGGATAATTCCCATCCCAGATACTCTGCTAAGAATAGGTGGCCTAACCTTGCGATCTCGCTAGAGGCTTTTTACGGTCCTCAAGCTGCACAGTCTCAAACATATAATGGGCCCTGCTGACTCATGGGACGAGAAGCTGAGCCAACCACTAAAAGTAACAACTGGAAGTCTAGACATGGGAAGGACCTATTTGTTGTACATGACTAATTCCTCGAAATCACAATGGTTTCCACTACAGTACCTCACCTACTGCCCCCTGCAGCCCAGTGCATCAGCTACTAGCAGTGCCAGAACAGTTATTAGCACCTATTAGCTAGCCAGACCATGGATTATAATTGGGGTAGTGGTCCCCCAGCAACCCTGAAGCAGCCTGGATCACTGCTTTTCTGCCACTAGTGGTGGTGAGGAAAAAGCCATCCATCAGGCATTTGTAGGCCAAAACACCTGGAGGGCCAAAAATTGCCCATCCCTGCTTTAATAGTTGAGTAGAAGAGGCTGTTTTAGCAGGATCATCTTTTCTCAGCTCTGTCAAGGCAGAACTACAACCTGCAGGAGGATGAAATTGTGGACATATTTGCCACAGAAGCTAAGCTGCCACAAGCCATTTTGTTTGCAGCCACAACTAGTAATATATCCACCTATCAGGTCAGAATATGAACTTCTTTTTTAGCACATATGTGTGTGGAATCTTGGTACAGGATTAGTGGCAATGGGTTGGTTTTGACCAGTAATCTTGCCCCAAACAGATTCTTGCTTCAGACCAGAAATCAAAACCTGCCCCATGCAGTCAGAGAGGACTTTCAGACAGGGGGAAACTGTGTTTCCTTACCATCACTCTTCTTCCTGCTTCTCTTCTGCATTTGAAACGAGCTGAAATTACATGGAGAAGAGAGTAGCGACCACGTAGCCCATACAGTTCAATGGGACAGCGCCCTCTAGTGGGCATTTTATAGTGGAACTTTGCATGCACGTGGCAGAAAATCCCACGAAATCCTGACATATTTCAAAGGAGTTGGGTTTTCTGAGGCTTATTTTTTAACGCTAAAACTGGGTAATGGAGTGAGAGCCACACAGGAGGCTCAAGGTGTCATCAAAATGACCTGTGAACATTTGTGAGTGCTATAAATCACTCGTTTAAAGATGCCCACAGTCGTGTTCATTATACCTTCAGCCATCACAAGGTCTTTTGGGCCTGAGTGACAGATAAAAGTTTGTCTCTGAAACCACAGCTGTAGTTGAAATTAACGATTCCTTATACAAAAAGAAAAGAAAAAGAAAAAAAGCTCTTTGCTGCATTCTGGATTGGCTGTTTAACCCCACTTGCACTCCACATTCATTTCTCTTGGAGCTCAGCACCAGGAAATGCTGACCTTGAAAAGGGGTGATGCTGAGATGGCACTTGGTGCCTGCCAGATACTGATGAGCTGGTACATTTTAAATTGCACAGTCTAACTATTTAAACTGTCACCTCCAGTAGTAAAGAACAGCTGGTCGAGCAAGCAGCAAAATTAAGGGTTCTCCCCTAACACTCCGAAGTGGGAAAAAATGGTGCTTAAGAACACAGAAAGCTGTTTTATACTGAGTCAGACCCTTGTTCCATCTAGTATTGTTGACACTGACTGGTAGCATTTCTCCGGGGTTTCAGGCAGGTGTTTCCCCCCCCCCCCCCCCCGCCCTACCTGGAGATGCCATCGATCAAACCTGAGACCTTCCGCATGCAATGCAGATGCTGTGCCAGGGAACCATGGCCCTGCGCCTTTCTTGGTTATCCTTTCTGGAGGGACATTGCCTTTGCATTCATTGCACTTTGGCAGCACCAGTTGGATCCTGGTTTTGTAGAAGGTAGCGGACCTTTTGGAAAACACGGCCTTTGCTTCCGCTTGTCTGCCGTTTTTGATCTGTGGTATCTACGCAAGCAGCAATGTCTATTTCAGGCATATTGTTGTTGTCACTGTCATTTTCAAGACGGATTCAATTATATCAGAGAAACACAATTAGACGAAGTTGCTAGTGCCAAGCTCATTCATTTCAGTGGGGCTTTTGTCTGCAGAATGCCTTGTTGTAACTTTATTTTCATAATTGGGCTAATAAAGATTAGTTTGCTCCTTCCATTACAGCAGCTAACCTAATAGTCAGTGGTGTAGTATGTGGACCTGACATTTGTTTTAAAGGTTGTTAGCTGCAACTCTAGTCAGCCCATATTGTATTACCCAATAAACTAATTTTGCGTTTTGAAGTCCTCCATTATCTTCTGCAATCCTCGCACAAATACATTCAGTCACTAGTAGGTTTTCTCTCCCCATTTCTCCCCTTCTAGCTAAATATGAAAAATTGGCCCTAGTTGGCAGCTGCTACTTCCTATGACTGTATACCTTTCTGCTCTACACAAAATCTGATCAACAATTCCCATTCCCTTCCTCCTGTTTTAATTTGACAATCACAAACATCTTTTGGCAGCTGCTGAGTTCTTTCCGGACAGCACGTGCGCCTTTACTCAGAGAAAATAGTGACACCATGTTGTGTTTGACAGCACTAAGTAGATCATCCATTCTGTAGGTTTTTTTGCTGCTATCACAGAATTGGAAGAAAAAAACAAGACGAGTATCTAATCCAATCTATTGGCTTGTCAGGCGGACCAGTGATCTCCCATCCAAAACCTAAAGGGAGTGGGGGGAATGGGCTTGCGTTACTTGCATTGCTGGCACACTTTCAGCGTAACCACCTGCAATTACTCCTGGGCATAAATAACTTGAAAAAAATCAGCAACAGCTGTTTATAAATACTCAGATATCTATCTATCTATCTATCTATCTATCTATCTATCTATCTATCTATCTAGGGCCCTGTTGGATCAGACCAAGGTCCATCTATTTACCCCAGCACCTAGTTTCCAGGAGAGGCCAGATGGATGCCTTTGTAAAGCAAGCAAACAATGGTAGAAGGAAAGAGGGTCATCACCAAAAAGGTTACAGACCTCGTCCGGGTGTTGATCCCCACCATCTGATATTCAAAGGTATACTGCCTTTGAACACAGAGCTGATAGCGATGTGCATGCTTCATGCTCATTACCTTTTCCATCTTTCCATATAGTCTAGTGGAAAAACCAGGAAAGTTAACCATAGATATGAATATCGCGACAATTCTCCTCCAAAATTCAAGCTCAGCATTGTTTTGGGAGACTGGCAAGTAGATGGTCCTATCTTATGGAAAAGAGGTGGAAGAGTTGGCTTTTGGTCCCCTTTCAACACTATGGGTTTGTTTGATATATTTTTTAACCCATGCAGTAGATCTTGTTTTCAAACGTCTTAAAATTGACATATTATCCACTGTGAGATATCAGTTTGTTCTTCCTTCCTTCCTTCTTTTTTTGCAGCCCAAAACATTTCAGTCCTTCAGGTTAGGGCAGGGTTGGGCGACCTGTTGCCCTTCAGATGTTTTGGTCTACAACTCCCATAATCCCTCACCATTGGCTATGCCAGCTAGGGCTGATGGGAGTTGTAGGCCAAAATATCTGAAGGGTCACGTGTTGCCCATCCCTGGGTTGGGGGCTTTGTGGAACAGTCTACCACTTCAAATCAACCCCAACCAACATGTGGAGCCAAATCCAATGCTTACTCAAGGTTTATTGTGCCCAAGAGCTTGTATTTAGCATTGCAGCGTTAGTTGGAAAACAAGCTCCACTGAAGTTTATGTGTAGACACACTTTCCCTCTAGTGATAACAGAGCTGAACAGACTGTACCTAGAGCCCATGACCAGCTATCTCATCAGTTTGGTCTTACTATTGCTGGATGAGGGTTTTTTTCCCCCCCACTACAGCATCTATGCTGCCCATGTTAATCATTCCGATCTGTTTAGACGACCAACCAGCCATTGGTACAGGGATTCACTCAGCCTCCCAGTAGACATAAGTGTTCGAAGAGCCCCTGTTTTGGAGCATGTTAAGATTTTGGGTCCTCAACTCAAAAGATGGATAAGACCACAACCTTACTTTAAGAGTTTTGGTCTGATGGATCCCTTCAACAAAATAAAGCAGCTTGCTCTTCTGTCATCATTGCTGAGAGTTTTAGAAAAAAACACAACCCCAAATTCAAGCATTTGCAGGTGTAATATAGAAATATAGCACAGCAATGGTATAAGCACAGATACTCAGAAGATTATGGGGAAAGCTGATTGCTCATAAAGATTATCAAGATGACTGTATCCTGGCCGCAGATTTTTTATTTTATTTTTTTGTAATGCTAATTTTAACTCTTGGGGCATTCTGTGATAGCCGTCTTTGATGAGCTGCAATAAAGTATAATATGAGCTTCTTCCCTCACTTATATTGGATTTGTCACTGGCATTGTGCTGTTTAAAAAAAAAGAAAGAAAAGAAAAAGGCTTTCTTACAATGAATTCTGCACCACAACAGTAACTGCATTTCACTCCTGGCCAAGGTGTGCAATTCTTTTGTAAGTGGCCTATTTGAATTTTGAGCCAAAACTCAGCAAAGGAACCATCCCTGGGACTTGACTTTGACTGGGGGGGGGGGGGGGGGAGGGGAATCTACACTATAGGTTTGCCACTCATTGGGCCACATGACGTACTTACTGTACAGTTTTAGAATAGTTGTTGTTTACTCCGATTTTCTTTGATTTATTCCGTTCTTTTCTTAATATAAATAGTTGTAGGAAGAATAATATGTCTTGCTTTACCGGTGCATGTTCGCTGAAAAGAAAACTCCGGTATCCTAACACAGCTGTGGGGGCGTTGCCAAAACCATTCGAATATCCACGCATGCTCTTCAATAGTAAAATCTTCATTGAAAGGAAGGGAAAGGAAGAGGGGCGAAGGAGGAAGTGGGCGTGGAAAGTACGGAGAGCAGAAGGAACGTTACAGGAAGAGACGAAGAAAAGACTCAGTGTGACCATAATAACCACAGTAAAAACCGGAGAAAGGATCGACAATAACAGATGTACTACTTCATGTGGCCTGTCACGCTTTAATACATTGCAATTCACAACGTAACAATCAACATTTTAAAATGTAAAAAGCGTATGTGTAGATTCACTCTAGGTTCCCAGATTTTTCCCTAAAGGGAGAGGAGAGGAGGCGGTGGTGGCAATATTTTCCCAATTTGAGAAAGGTTGTGGCTGGCCTTCCAGGTACAGTGTAGTGCAGGGCTGCAGAACACATCCCTCAAATGGCCATGCTCTATTCCGCTGGGCTCCACCCCTTTCCCTGACCACCAACTGTTTGCTGGTTTCCCAACTTTGATGCACTTTTTCCACCCATTCTAAAAGGTTGAAATGGCTCTCCTAAGGCTTGCTTCATGCAGTAAGAGCATTATGCTAAAATTGGATCTTTGGGGTATGTTGGCCCCACCTCTTTTGCTTCCCCCCCCCCCACTTTTCACTGGAATGTGGCCCCCAAGCGCTTCTCTGAAATGATGTTTGGCTCTCAGGTTGAAAGCAGCTGAACATCCTTGGTGTATTGGCTGGTAAGAGACCCAGGGAGTCTCCCATTCACATTTTACCTCTGGCACAAACTCAGTAGGAAAACCACTCTCTTTTATCTTCAACTTCCCCTTCCCTAACCAAACACTACATAAAATGTAGTATTGTTGTAAGGATCATTGGAATAATGTGTGTAGAATCCTTTACTCTATACAACCCTTTTTCAACCTGGTGCCCCCAGATGTTTTGGACTTCAACTCCTTTCAACCCCAGTAAGCATGAGCGATAGTCAGGAATCCTTGGAATTGAGAACATCTGGATGCCACCAGGTTGGGGAAAGGCCAGTCTATATGCCACAGCCTACAGTCGTGGCTAACTGGCGTCCCATTGATTTCAATGGGTTTATTCCAAGTATGATTAAATCCAGATCCAACCCATAGTCTACAAAGAAACCATTGTTGTTTCATAGTAATTGCAGGTCTGAGTGAATTAAATTATCATCAGGGTGTGACTATCAGGAACTGTTTCCTCACTCAGTTGTTATCTTTAGCTTGTTTTGAGTGACAAGTCAGATAATATGCACAATACAGAGATTATGATTATCCTCTGACATGATTGCTACTGTTCGCACTACAGGGCTTGGGATGGGTGGCACCGATGAAAAACATTTAAGGACCTGAGGCGCTATCCAGACAAAGGTGAGCTATACAAACGTTAGTCATCCCACAACCATTCACACATGAAGTGACTTATCTGCAACAACCAAAGCCAATGGAAGAGTTACATCTTTCTCATTAATTTCCAAATCAGAGAGCGAGCATCCATGTGAACAGAGACCAAGATGATGGATATGAAGCATTTCAACACTTAAAATACTCTTCCATTTGACTTTCCTGATACAAAGAACATGACCTGCAGGGTTTCACACACACGCATGCACGCACACACACACACACACACACACCGCTCCATTTTTCTACAGTGATTCTCAAAGTGATTCTTACATTACCTGTCTCCTGGATCAAGTGAGGACTTGTTCTTACATGACTGGAGCTCACATTATTGGTGGCCACCTTCTCACACTGCTCTGGTAACATCTGTAGGCAAGGTCTCAGTAGGGCAACGTGATGGTATGTTTACTTCCCATACCATTGACCCATCTCATGTGCTACCACATAAGCAGACATCACTGGAGTGGTGTTGGGAGCGCTATAGCAAAGCAGCACCCAACCTTCCGCACAGGCCCTTAACTGAACCGGGAGACAAAATGCCTATTTCTTCACCATCCTCCATTTCTTCCAAACAGGTTCTGTGCTATTTTACTGATCTGATTAGTGTTTTAATTAGGACTTGGTACGGCCACTTCTTGGCAGCTTTCTGCTTCCCTACAGTCCAACCCCAAGGATGCTGGCTGGGGGTTGTTGTGATGTCCGTTCCATATCTATTTTCATTTTGCGTGCTTTGTCTTTTCGGTGGAGGGAAAGGGAGCACTGCTTGGAAAAATCTTCTCCCGCTATGTCTCTGTTTCACTTGCAGTGCCCCCAGTGAGTTGTTTTCTTAAGCTAACTGGTGTGTCTTTTAATTGCATTGCTGGACATTTGGCATTTTATACAAACCTCCTCCTAGTCTTGCGTTTCCGAAACACTGAAAGCTGGGGTTTGATAGCTGGAGCAGAGTTTTTGTTTTGTTTTTCAGGAGTAAAATTGGAGGAATACTTCATCCTTAGATAGAAACAGATCTATCCCAGTCCATGGGCAGGAACCCTCCTTCAACTATGGGACAGCTCAGTTATTACTGTCTCTCAGTGTCTCACTCTCTCAGTTGTCCGGTCAGTCAGTTTCAGAGATCGGACTTTGCTTTCCAGGCAATGGTGATGCGTCTGGTATTCTGTTGCACCCAGTTGGCTGTAGCGTGAGATGCATTATGGGAGCCCTGTACATCCTGGGAGAATATTGGTATAATGGGTAGGGGGTTAATCAATATTACATGATGACTCTCCACTCTGAGGGACATAAAGCAGTGTGTTGGGTGTCAGGTGCTTCATAAACAATTCACTAAGCGGGCTTAGTGAATTGTGAGCTGAGGGTTTGGCATTTTGTTATGAGAAGAAACTGTGTCTGTTCTCTGCTTATCTCTTACTGTGGGCCAAAGCCTTGAGTTCTGTGAGAACGGAGTTGTTTAAGAAAGGTGGGGGCTATCATGCAGACTGTCCCTCACATTGTGTCATCATCAAGAGGAGGTTGAACTGTGCCGCCCTGTTGGCACATGAGTTTGGATTACAGGCCTGAAGCCCTGTCCTATATTAGCATCGTGCGAAGGAGGAGTCTTTCGCTAGGAATTATCTCGTCTGCTGCTCTTGTTTCTCTGCTGTTCTGTTTGCTGCTCGCTATGCTTGCCAAGAAACTTGTGTTTGGGACTCTATCTGATTTGGAAATGCTTGATGCACTCTGTACATGTTCTGTTGCTATTTGGACTTGAAACTTCTAAGAGCTATGCCATGAAAAGTGCCCTGTGGCTTTTCATAGATTTAGACTTGAGATTACTGTTCTGGATTTGTGTTCTATAGTCTGCTGTTTCCCTGCATAGAGCCAAAGTTACGGGCACAAGGAAACTGAGGCTGATTCGTTGCTGTCCTACAATTCTGTGTGTGTGGGACCTGTGAGAGGACCTTCCTCAGTGCTAAAGCTACGTGAATTGGGAAGGCTCCCTAGGTCAAAGAGATTCATTTCCTGACATCTTGTTTCCGTGGTCAGCTCAGCGTTCCCTGACAGGTTGAGTGAAGATTTAGTTGCAAGATGATCGTTAATCCACTGTCAGGAGGCCTTCTCCTTGAGTCTCCCTTTGTTCCAGAGGATTCCAGTGCAGTGTGGCCGCTCCTGCCCTCTAAGGACTAGGGTTAATCTCTAAATGTCTACCCCTGAGTGAGTGCTGTTCGCATTAAGCCGTTCTACCTGAAAGCTGTCTGGTCCGTCTTCAGCTTCAAGTGTGTGTTTGCAGAAATGAAACCGTTATGTTTTGAATTCCGTGTGATTTACAATAAAAGAAGTCTCACAGTTGTTGGAGTGTGTCAGTTTGCCTAAAGTTCGTGAACAAAAGCTCTGGGGAGAGCTAAGAGTCACAACACAGTGGATGCATCTAACATGATGGCTTCATTTCCCAAGGGCATCTCAACATGAGGCTTTTATTGTGTGCTGGTGATTGGTCACTAACAGAAGTTTGCAGCTCCTTTACACGACAATATTTAACCTCCAGAGCCTCTCCCATGCTTTCTAACTTCATCCCGGTGTTTTTTTAAGATTGGGAAAAGTGTGGCATTTTCTCTATAAGCACAATGAAACGCTTTAACAGCTGTGTAAACTTCTGTAATTGCACTATACCACAGCACCATATAGTGGCTGTATAATGAAAAATACAGAACTAGCAGAGAAAGGGGGGGGAACCAAAAGAGCTGATGGAAATTAGCCCTTGCATCTCCCAAGTCCTAGTCCAATGCTGAATTCTTCACAGGATCATAGGAAGCTGCCATGGATCCATCTAGCTCAGTATTGCCTACACTGACTTTGTAAGCTCTTTTTCAGAGTTTCAGGCAGGGGTCTTTTGCAGTTCTACCTGGAAATGCTATGGACTGATCCTGGGGCCTAGTGGATTGGCTCCAACTTCCCCGTCCTCTCCTGCTGCTTGCAGCTCCTGTTCACCCCACCCCCAAATCTGCTCCAGAGGGTTGTAGGGGAAGACGAAATCCGTTCCATCAACAATTTCCCTTCTATTGGCAGAATGGCTCTATTGGATCCAACCCTTCACATGCAGCCTGTGTGCGCTACCATGGAACTATGGCCTTTCCCATAAATTCCATCTGCCTTTATATAAGGTCCTAGAGAAAATATTTCAAAATTCTGGGGGGAAATTATTTGCAATAAAACTTAATTCATTTACATATTAAGCACGTTCATGCTTATTAATCTAGGTTAGATACATCATTTGTTCTAATCACAGAATATGTGGATTTCCTGGACATTTGGAAGAAGAGTGCTTAGTTTTATTATTTATTAAAGAATAATGATAATTGATGCCAACTATTAATATACAATTAATGGTAATACTTAACCTATTACTTAATTAAAGGATAGTAAATATGTTCAGGCTGTTCAGGTTCCCAGCATTTAACAAATGGGACAGATTGCTAATGGTTCTTAAATACTAGAATGTAAGCATGACTGAAGAGACGGCAAGGACAGCAACAATAACCAAGCAGCAGAACATTTTCAGAGGGGGTAATAAGGGTCCTTGTTTCATGTAATTCCCTCCCAGAAAACCCACACATATTGTTATAATGCTATAATACAAAAGAGAAAACAAGGTGAAATTCAGCATTATGCCTTCAAGGGGAAAAATGCCTTCATCTTTTAGTTGCTTTAAAGGCGTCAGGTCTTCACAAATGTTCTCTCACTCAAAAACAATTTTGTCGTATGAGTTCAGTCCTTGCAACTCTCTAGTTTGCGCGGTAAATGTTTTCTGGGAAATGTTGACAAAATATACTAACTGACTTCCATTTCAAAACAAATATTTTGAGTAATCTTGTGAGCACTGTATTCATTCATAACAGAATGTACTGTGTGGAATTGTGAAGAAAACCTGAAAACGATGCTGCAACCAAAAAGTTACTCTTTGCCTTAGACTCAAATCCAAAACACACTTATTTATAAAATGAAGTTAGTTATATCATAAGCTACTCATCAAAAGGGAGCTTAGTATCACAGCCTGTGGCATGCCCATTTCATCACAAGAACAAGGGGGATCATTCAGTCACTCTGATCGCCTTTGGCGCCTTTCAGTCAAAGATTGTTCTTATCACTCTGTTTTCCCTTGGCCCTGTAATAGTCCCCCTTTCTGGTGGCAGAAAAAGCGTGGGATGGGCCAGTCTCTTAAATGAGATCCTAAGGTTCCTTAACCAGCCCTATAACTGGGACCAAACGATAAATGGATCATAGGATTTCGGTTTAATAAGTGTCGTTCCCCAGTTGTCAGATTTAAAAACAAGCTGAATAGAAAGCAGTGTCTGCGTGACTTGCCAGGGTTAAAATGCAACCCTTGTTGTTACAACACAACCTGTATGGGGTTTCTGCCGCTCTTAAAGTCAATTTGTGGGACTGGCTGAGTGGTGGGACTGTTCTCTGTGTCTCTCCATTGACTTGTGTACGGTTTGTTATGCGCAGAGAATAGGAGTTTCTGTGACCTAGGCTACATATCGCCCAGGCATCAGGTATTGCAAGCTACTGTTGTCACCTCATTAAAGAAAACTCAGTCAAATGAATTTGAATTAAATAAATCAATAAGTGGGGAAAATAAATTTGCATATGAATAAAACATGAAGTTCTTCTCTTCTTTTTCTTTCTTAAAGGACACATCCTTTGTTTGAAGAGGATGAAAGTATGTGTCTCAAACACCATCTTAGAAGAGTCACCTTTCCTGTCTGTGAGAAAGAGAGAGAAAGGGAGGGAGGGAGGGAGGGAGGGAGGGGGAGAGAGAGAGAGAGAGCTGTGAGGGAAACCCTCTCATAAAAACTGCAGATACAAGTTTTAGCAGTATTTGTATTAAATATAATTTGAAAAAGAAATACGTTGTCTGATTCTTTGGGTATACCAATTTAGTTGATCAAAAGGGTTTTTTTTAATAGATGGAGCGACTCGATCAGCTAAAGGTTGCTGTCCTAATTTAAGAGGAAGTATCCTTTCTGTGTAATTAGATATGCTAGGTAAATGAGCTTCATTTTTGCTTTGGAAAAGAGGTTGCAAACCAACACTTTGATTTCCAGATTGACACCTTGACTGACTCCACCTTTACAAAACAGGTTTCAGGATCAAGGCCCAATGTCATTGCTACACAATGCCTACTTGTTCAGCTGGTTAAACGACACCAGAATAGGTTCACGTGCGGGCAAAATAACTCAATTTAAATATTGCTTTGGAGGGGCCATTGTTCCTTTAGAAACAAATCTAGACTCTTTGGCTGGGGTGGCTTATATAGTTGACCTCAGTAGTCAATGGTATGAAAATCCAAGCAGAGCCCAACCCCACACACTTCAGTGATATCCTCAAGACATGAGGCGCTTCAATGAAAAAATTAGCTTGTCAAACAAACTTGCTCAGCATCCTTGCTTGGCAAAATTCAAATGGCAAGGAAGTGTGGGAAAATGGGTGTGTAGACTCACCTCTACTATGATTTGCAGATGTTTCAAAAAGGCCTAAACAGTCTTGCTTTCACCATACGCAGGCACCTTTATATTCAGTTCTGTATGTAATTCTGCTTGCAAGCTAAAAACGTCTCTACAGGTGCTGTAGCTTCACATAAAGCAGAAGCACAAGGGCCTCCTTTGGTGCTCTAGCTATGCGATCTATTCTTGTGAGTCTCCCTCACATGCAGAACCATCATTTCATATTTCATTCTTCTCCTCCAAAATGGTATATTTCTGTCTCCAGGACAATGTCGTCCTGACCCAGTCCTACTCTAAATCTAAACGACCAGTGAGACGATCACTCAATTTAACAAAAACTTAGTTGAGCATGATTTTTAACCAATCCATTAAATGTGAATATTTGTGTATGAATAAACCATGACCTTGAGGAGAAGAAGGCAGACTTTGTGTTTGAATCATACATTTGGCAGGAGGTGCCACCTCAGGCAATATATTCACCCCTGTGCGCAAGAGGGCAGAATGGCCCTTCGCGGATGGTGTCTGCCACTTGCCTTTTCAGAAGTACTTTGGGGCAACTTTTTAAAAAAACACCACATCCAGCCTGGAAAAGCAGCGACCTGACTATTGCAGTCAGGATGCAAGATGTAAGAGTCAACCCAATTATTCAATTGAACATATTTCACTCCACTGACATTTGGTTGGATCTGGACTTAAGTCACAGTGCAGGCCCATTGAAATCAATGGGACAGGTAAGCCATGACCATTTGTCTCTCATTGATCTCAATGGGTCTACTCAAAGTATGACTAAATCTGGCTCCAACCAGCTCACCACCTGCAAGCCAATTCAAATCACCACCTGCAAACCAATGAAGCAATCGCTCTAGTTACCTGAGGGGATGTGTGGGTTATTTGCTAGATTGGTTGATAAATTAGGGAGCTTGAAGGGAGTCAGTAATAAGAGGTAATATTTTAACATCTTTCCTATACTCTCCAGCAAAGAAAATTGCTGAATTTTACTGCAATAAACAAACAAGTACCTTTCCCCCCCCATTCTAAAAGGCCAGCATTGTGGGAAACTGTATAGAAATGTAAATTGAGGGTGGGGGTGGAAGTGAGGAGACAAGAGAGCTCTTAGTCCCCATTCCCTTATATAGTTGCTCTCATTTGCAAAACACACATGTATTGCTAAATGGGTGGAATGCTACCAAAGGCCTCCAGAAGGCCTTGGGCCAAAACTGCAGTGGAAACGGGCCTATAGAATGAATGGGCCAGTTATCAGGAACAAGACCAGCTGACGGCTGTATACAATTAGCAGCATTTGCCAATCTTCACAGCACTAGCCATGGAATAAATACATCCTTCTCACAGTGTGCCAGCCACTAGCATTTGGCACCTGAGGACCCACATGGCTTAGAAACAAAAACCATCCAATACTCATTGCTATCACACACAATGCTGTATTTTATCCGTACTGGCATGACTACAATGCAACTGCTAATCAATGTCAGTAAGCTGGAACAATCGTGTTAACATTAGCACTACCACTGTTGAAAAAGGACTATCAAGTCCGAACTAACTGTGTCATTTTTCAAGGCAATACAAGCTCCAAAATGTAACCATCCAGGAGTAGCAGATTTGATGCATAGTCATTTAGTTTTAAATCAAGGTTGGATTTAGTTGAAACATGTTGTGCCATTACAAATATTTTAGTTCATCTTCTTGCATTGCTTGGAAATAGGGTGCCTTACAAAAATAGTAAGTACTAAATGAACGGGGCAAGATTGATTTTCTTTGACATTTGCTTGCCAATAAATATAGGACAAATGTGTTTCTTTCGAGAGAGGGAAGCTGGTAAGAGCGAATGGAATTCTGAGCAAGCAAAATAGTAAAACACGTAGCTGGCTTCGGGTATGGAGCAAGAAACAAAACCGGGGATGGTACAAGGAAACCCAACAGACGTTTCATTAAATAAATTTATTTGTTAAAATAATTTAACTCCAAATACAACTGCTGAGTTTGCATTGAGTTCTATGTACAATTTGATTTATTTTGAAACATTTTGATTTAAACAACTGACACCTTATAAAAACTTACTCCATTTTTTCGGTTATCAGTTGTTACAGAGCTCAACAATCAAGTGTTAAATGTCTTTATTCAACTCTAGGAAATCCCAAATTGTCAATGGTTAAACCTAGTTTTCAAAAACACACTGCAATCCCTTCTTGAAACCCTGATCAAGAACTGACAGAGGAATAATGGACTTTAAAATTCCTGCAACTGTCAAATTTGCTTTGTCATGGAGTTTTGTAATTACAGTCCAATTGGTGCTTCAGCTGCACACTGGTTAAAAACCATGTATTCCCTCACCCTAAATGAATAACGTTTTTAGGCAGCATGTCATGTAGAAAAGTAAATACTGGTAAGTTTGCCCACAGAAATTAATGCCAAATTTAGACATGGGAGTATAGTTAAAGGGGCTAATCTATTGTTGGCCCCGCCAGAAAAGAAAGTCCTGAAAAGCTACTACCAATACATATATGTGCAGGGGGGTGAGGTGAGGTGGGAGAGGTTTATTTTAATTTTTCACAATTGATGCTGGTTTGATCCACTTTTGTAGAAAGCAAAACAGGGAGTTAACAGATTTTCAAAAGGTTGCAAGATTTTACAACAATATAAATGCCAGCTGCAGAAAATACAAAGCTCTACAAGAACAGCTAAAGAATAGTGGGTCTTTGGATCAAATGATAATATTTTAAGGCATGTTATACCCAAACAAATTGGAATCGGATCAGGATACAAAAATAAGCAGTCATCCTTGACAAGCAACTCTCCAAACGGTGCTGATGAATACCTGTGTGCCACTCCTTCATCTTCATGAATGAGGGAGTGCCACGGTGGCATGTTGATGGAAGTTACAGGGTTTATACCTGAAAAGTGCCATATGCCCAGCGGCACATATTCCAAGTTGCTAAGTGGCCCAGATTAGAGGAGGCTGACTGTCAGCTGGCCTAGTTTCTTTAAGTCCATCTTCTGTGTCAGCCAATGTCAAAAAATAAAATAAAATATTGATGCAAGAGAAGCCAATCAGCACCACAGGACCAGGAAGAGGGGAGGGAGGAATCGATACCGGAGTACTGGCACCTCTTGAATTGGCACTAGACAGCTGGTGACACTAATACACCCATTTTACTTGCAGCTTACTCTGTTGGCCTTAACACATGACATGGGGGGGAGGGGAGGGAATCCCATGTTAATATGACAAAATGTAGGCTTTAATATCCCTCTTACTGATTTACAATGTTTTAGTTAAATAAACTCTTCACTGTCCCACTTATAGCCATGTAAGCAGATGCCAAGCAGTACACAAACTGCCTCCTTAGAATTACACATCATGTCAAATTACACTTTTGCAAGAACGCACAATGCCTTGTCTCTAAAACAGCAAAAAGCGTTATTGAGGACTTTGAATTATCCTGTTTAAGATCACCATATGATTG
The DNA here is from genome assembly GCA_029215795.1 of Anniella stebbinsi. Classification (NCBI taxonomy): domain Eukaryota; kingdom Metazoa; phylum Chordata; class Lepidosauria; order Squamata; family Anniellidae; genus Anniella; species Anniella stebbinsi. The sequence goes on along the minus strand of JARDYH010000001.1, from coordinate 162,715,771 downwards.
ATGCAAGGACTTCCACATCAAAATCGTGCTCACTTCTTCTTCTTCTTTTCACCAGAAATGCCATTCATGCCCGCCATTCATCTTACTCGTGTCCCCTGTAATCACTGCGTTAACAATTTGACATGCAGGGTGGGAAATATTTTTGGAATAAAGCTGCATAATATGCAATCAAAATTAATTTTATATAATTCATCTCATTTTATATGAATAGTGAAGCTGCTTATTTTCTTAAGTGACAAAGCTACTGCTGTATAATGTTCCTCCTAAAATATTTTAGGGACTGTGAATTTATGACAGTCTTTTCCCCCATAATGCATGCAGGTTGTCAATAGGAGACACTCTTGAGGTGCCGCAACTTCCATGACTGTGCAAGCTGTTTGGGAAGGAGCTATATTTCCAGAGTAGGACCTCATGTGTAGCATTACACTCTTTGTTTTCTTGATTACCGGGGGGGGGGGGGGGGGGATCATGCAAGGACTAAGGCAATAGTGGCCTATAATCATCCATCATTATTGATAAGTTGTTACAAAGTGAACTAAATTAAAAGTGTTCCGCTGTGTGAGAAATAAAGTGGCCAAGTGTTATCAAAGTTTTAAAAAATGCGTTTGACTTCAGTTTCTTTAGACACACGTAAGATTGCAGGTTGTTTTTCTGCTGATGGAGGCAAACATCTCAGAACTCAAGTTCATTACAGCATTTGTAAAAAGTTCCACACCCACCCACCAACACACACACAAGACGCATACACCCCTCTCCACTCATCTACACAAGAAACTAGAGCTACTTCACAAGACTGAGAAACCAAACTGTGGGGTGGTATTTGGACCACAGGCTCAGTGATATTGCATTTTAAAGGCCAAATTTATCCATCAAGGTCCAGCTCAACATGATCACTCCAGCATTTCAACCTTAGACATTCTGATCAGAAACTTCCTTGATTGTAAGACATCAGAATAGATATAACTGGTGCTGTTAAGTCATGCAAATTATAAGTATTTCACTGCTATGAAAGTTAAGATCAGAGGATGAGCACCATTTCAAAACAACGTTTTCACTCACTATTTGTCACAGCAATAACCAGGGCAACAGGATCACTGTATGGCAGCACCTGACTAGCATGTTAGGCAATTGAAGACAAGAACCCTTTTCTCACTCACATATGGAATTACAATATTGTGTATTCAACTTCTGAGCCAAAGTAACTTCACACAGTTAATTCAATCAACCAAATTGCCAACATTAAAGCTATAAAATGGCAAATTTGAATTCCATAGGTTAGTTGGGGTATCACATCAAAGACATAGCCCTTAAAGGCAAAAAATAAACTGGTATCCTTAAACTTAAAAATGCATGATGCTCATACAGTCCCCAAAAGGTTTCTGCAAAAAGGAACATCTGGATACAACATGGCTTCATTTTCCTTACAAGGTGGTAATTGTTAATGTGCTAAAGAAAAATCCTCATTAATAAGGCTAAGCGATTTTTTTACCCCATCAAAGTTGCTTCTTCCTGGTTCAGTAAAGAGATGAACACACTTCCTGCTTTGTAAACAGAGGGTTTGTTTGGTTTCTTGACTGAACAGCATCCGAAGCAATCGATCATTTCTGAGCAGCAAAGCAGACTATTAACACATCCCAATGTCCCACTGTTCACAAGCCGTTGATTTTTTTTTCAGAGCTACTCTCTTTACCTTTAAGTACTGATGGAATATTTTCCTTTTCGCATGATGGGATAATAGAAGATAATCAAATTTAAAGGGAAAAAAAAACAGAACTACATCAATTTGCCGATAATCCTACTAACACTTGCGTCAAAGATGAAATTAGCATATTTGACTGAGTAAACTTGGCCACAAGTGACAAGTCCTGAAATTCAATATGCAGACACACAAACTTTTGTTAAGAGTTACTTATCAGTAGAGAATATGCAGAGTGCAAAGGGTCTTTGCTGGTGCTCTCCTTTTCACCATCATCAACTCTTCACGTAAAGCCATAGCTGTTGTCTGACAAAGCCAACATACATTGTTTGTGCTCACCCTGTAAATCTGTTGGCCATGCCACGGAGTTGAAGGTGTAGGAGATGTGCTGCAGGTAAGGGAACTGTAGAAGCTTATCCCCAATTCTGTAGGTACGGACACTGCAGAAGCTTATCCCAATTCTTTTTCACTTGGAGTTAATGGTGCTACTCCACTTTGGATTTATCTCAAGGGACCCAACTTCAAATCACAAAGTGAAACAGTCAGTTGTATTACCTTACCAAAAATACAGCAAATTAGGTCCAATTCCATCATTTGGAATGCTATTGTATATTACATGCAGAACAGCATGGATCATCTTTATCTGGCTGAGAGGCATAGTTCATCTGTCTGACAATCTCTGCAAAGAGTTCATCCACCATTGTTTTACTTTTAGCAGAAGTCTCCATAAAAGGACAACCCCATTCTTCAGCCAGGGCTCTGCCTTCACTCGATGAAACTTCCCTCTCACTCTCCAGATCCACTTTATTTCCAACCAAGATTACAGGCACCTTCTCATACCTGCAATTAAATACAAAACAAAACAATGTTGAAGTCCTTTGCAATCTTTGGAGAAACAAGAATTCCTAATATATTAACATAAAGCCTTAGATTTGAAAGCTTGCACAATGAATTTCAGAAATTTGTTCAGAAATTTGTTCATGTCTATTATCATCACCATCACCATCATTGGGAGCCTTTAGCAGAGTTATCTAGCTACTTTGAATTTAAGTTTAAAAAAGGAAGCCATAAGGTTATTCATGTTCAGTAAGAGGAATTCTAAAACCCTATTCCCACCTTCACAATGTTCACTGAACACAACAATGATCCCATCCCTGATCTTCATACATTAAGTGGAAGGTGTGGATGGAGCTCTACATGCATACGAAATGTAAGCACATCAGTTCTGTAGTTATGATTGGTAAACCTGCGCAATCAGTCTCCCTAATCATGTGTGTACCACATTTTCACTTACTATTGGCACAGCAATAACCAGGACAACAGGATCACTGTATGGCAGCACTTGACTAGCGGGATTGAGTACACTGGCCAAAAACCCAACCTGTGTGGATTCAACGAAATGTATGAATGGAGCTCACATGTGTATAAAATGGGAATAGGATTATTAGTACCACCTTACAACTCAAACAACAGAACTAAATTTCTGTACCACTGCAACCACGTTCACCCACCTGCAGACCTATGTAATATGTTTAAGAACATTGGTTCTTAAATGGTTGCACTGGCTGCCTATTTGTTAATGAGCTCCATTCAAAGTGCTGGTTTTGATGGACAAAGTCCTAAACAGCTTAGGACCTACCTACCTAAACAAGCACCTCTCCCTGTATCCTGGAGAGGCTCTTTTTGTTATGCCACCACCAAATGAAGTCCAAACTTTCAGAACTCTTAATAGGTCTTCTTAGTGGTGGCAACCCAACTGTGGAATCCATCGGCTGGAGGATAGATTGGCACCAACATTGGTTAATTTTGCTATTAGGTTACTTTTCATATGTAACAGAAAAACAGGGTTTGACCATTCATACCCACACAATCCTCTCTTCCTCCTCCCTGTACTCGCTCCAGGACAGTTCAGCTGAACATAAGAAGTTCCATGCTGGTCAGAGTGTCCATCTCGTCCAGCACTCTGTTCACACAGTGGCCAACTAGCTGTCAGCCAGGCACTAACAAAGCAGGACACAATGCAACAGTGCCCTCTCACCTATATTTCCCATCAACTGGTGCATACAGGCTTATTGTCTCAGATACTGGATGTAGCACATAGCCATCAGGGCCAGTAGCCATTGATAGCCTTCTCCTCCAGGAATTTATCCAACCCCTTTTTAAAGCCATCCAAATTGGTGGCCATCACTACGTCTTGTGGTAGTGAATGCCATAGTTTAACAATGCGCTGTATGAAGAAGTACTTCCTTTTATTTGTCCTGAATCTTCCACCAATCAACTTCATGGGATGACCCCAGGTTCCAATATTATGGGAGGAAAAAAATGTCTTCCAATCCACATTCTCCACACCATGCATAATTCTGTACACCTCTATCATGTCTCCCCTTAGCCTCCTTTTTTCCAAGCTAAACAATCCCAGTTGTAACCTTCCCTCACAGAGGAGATGCTCCAGAATCATTTTAGTTGCCCTTTTCTGCACTTTTTTCCAGCTCTATAATATATTTTTAGGTGTGGTGACCAGAACTGTACACAGGTATGATTGCACCGTAGATTTGTATAAAGTCAATATGATACTGGCAGTTTTATTCTCAATTCATTTTTCTAATACTGCTTAACATGGAGTTTGTCTTCTTTACAGTGGCTGCACACTGGGTTGATATTTTCATCCATCCGTCCACCACAACCCCAAGATCTCTTTCTTGTTCGGTCACTGCCAGCTCAGATCCCATCAAGTTACACTTGGAAGTTGGGATTTTTGCCCCAACATGCATCACCTTACGCTTGCTTACATTGAAACGCTCCTGCCATTAGGATGCTCACTCTCCCAGCTTGGAAAGATCCCTTTGGAGCGCCTCACAATCCCTTTTTGTTTTAACCACCTTAAATAATTTGGTGTCATCGGCACGCTTGGCCACTTCTCTGTTTACTCCTAATTCCAGATCATTTATGAACAACAATATGTGAGATAAATGAGATAGTAGATAAAAAGGTAGAGGCAAGTCCAAAGATAGCTTTATTGGGTTTATTTGATAAAGAATATGGTAATAATAATATTAAAGAATTAATAAATAATCTCCTGACACCGGCAAGACTTATGATAGCTAAAAATTGGAAAACACAAGGGGATTATTGTATGGAAGAGTGGTATAAAGGAGTGTGGGATATTGCTATTAATGACAGATTAACTTGTGCAATGAAAGTAAAGATGGGATTAACTAAAAAGAATGATTTTGGAAGGATTTGGGTTATGTTTCTAGAATATGTTTTAGAAAAGGGGAGAGGTTATACACCGTCTAAAGAATCAATGCAGTTTTGGAAAAAATTATAAGCAATAGGGTTAGAAGGTCTCGGGGGGTAGGGAGCACGGGGGGTTGTTGAGGCTTTTGTATTGTGTATTGTTATGTTATATGTTGAAATTAATAAAATTATTTTTTTAAAAAAAGAAATGTGTGAGGGCATCATGGGGCCAGGTGGGCTAGTCCTGTCACTGCCACAAACCCAAGTTTAGGCTAGATGAGGAGGAGCTGCATTCACCACAGAGCTCTTCCATGGGGGAAGAGGCCAGCCTGCGCAGCCCCACAGCCCCCTCGCATTTCCTTTGAACATAGGGGTGTTGTCTGCACTCCACGTTTTTTATTCCTTCCTCTACCACTTTGTTTGCAGTTAAATCTGAACTGGACAAACTAGGCAAAGAGGCAAAGAATAACTTGTCTGCAAACCACAACAGGAAGCTACGTTGGTGCTGTGGTCTCCAATTCTGGCTTGCTGGCAAATGATGCTTCATACAAAACAAAGGTATCAATGAAGGAATCTCAGTACATAAGAGGGAGTCTGCAAGCTCAAGGCTTAGGTACTATTCATATAGAATGGTTTACTGTTAAGTGGGAAACAATCCAAAGTTATAATAGAAATTCATTCTACTTTAGTTCTTTTGCAGTGTTATCCTCCACATGATTGTAATTGCATAATATGAGAGAGTAGGGTTGTCCTGCTGGCTCCATGCTGCAGTGGGAATTTATATTTAAAAAGGACGTTTTCTCAGTGATTTGGAACCCAAAATGTGCTGCAGGCTTCTCTTTTACAGACATTCCCCCAATGCAAGGACAATGGTTGGGACAGGAATTTGGGGCACTGAACACAACCATACTCTCCCTCCACACTATTATGACTAAGTGAAGGGTAAAGCCTGAAAAAGATTTTTGACACAGTATAGATTTGAGGCAGGGCAAATGGAGAACCCACATGCAAGCCCTTTCCCCCTCCCCATTTCCATTAAAACAATAGACCAAACATACCTCACTCCAAATCTGGATTGTCAAGAGAGATCTCACTACAGAGACAATATTACGAAGACACAATTTTTGGATCCAAAATAAGCAGCTCCCTACTAAGTTCTCTTAAACAGTTTCTAGCAGCACAGACAGGTTTTCAAACATTTAGGCACACCCTTGTCCCACTGAAAGCTAAGGCTACACATTCAAATGCTAGCTGTATGCATGCATAAACTACTTGCAGCTTTCTGCCTAAATACTGTACACATCAGCAGGACAAACAAGTAGGCAGCCACAAGACTGACTCATCCCAATTATTTTGATGAACAACACAAGTCAAGGATAGGAAATTCACTTGCAACCACTTTAGAATTCTAATTTTGCCACCCTGAACAGCTTCAGAAAAATACTATTCCTAAGCTGTATTATAGAAGTATCAATAAGCTAAGTAAATGAGTTGCTGCCAACGCTTCTATAATAATGACATGCTTAAATGTTCTAGGACAAACAATTGTGATGCTTGATGTATGCATATTAATAGCATTAATCCCTCACCCCCAAACACATACCTAGATTTGGAGGAAGAACATCTAGACTAGCCTTCAGCAACCTACAACCTAGTGATTTCCAGATGTATTCGACTATAATCTCCAGTATCTTCAGACAGCACGAAGGGCAGCAGACTATGGTGATTTGGGGGTGGGTGGGGGTGGAAACGTATAGTAGATTCTGCTTCAATCTACTACCCAACTTGAGGATCAAAGGAACTTTCCCTCATCATATCAGTCTTTGCAGTTTTGGGTGTGGTGGCTCTCCTGCTACATACAACAGTGTGCAACTTAGACTGGTTATGCCTTCAAGTGCATTACTTTTAATGAAAATAGCTAAGCTAATACTGACTGATCTTGAATACATTTCAACAACTTAAAGACAGGCCAGGCAATTACTTCTTTTCAGTAGTGCTGAAAAACAGGAAATATTTACAATGACATGGCTGTTTGTTGTAAACCCCATGAGTTCTAAAATTTAAATTCCAAACACCCGAGGATGCCAAGGACTAAACTCAGCATTTTGGAAGGAGCAAAGTTTGTACTCTGCTTCGTTTTTGGAGAGAGATAGGGCACAGAAGCAGATAATTCCAATGAAACACCACAGTAGTATTTTGCAATGCAAACTGTAAAATTAAAGCATCATACGGCGCTAGATCTAGGGGAAGAACGAGCCAACATTCTGCATCTGAATTTAACAGTTTCTTCTTTATATTTATTAGCATCATGCAGTTGATTTTTCATAACAGGTGCATGTTTCAAGCCTGTTGAAAAGCATAATAATAATAATAATAATAATAAATAATAATAATAATAAATGGAAGGTACTAATTAACTCCTCAGAAAACAGAATGTGAGGGCTGTCCGCTTCCAGGAGCCCCACATGCCATAGCAAACCACAACAGGCGATATAACACAATTGGTCTCAGCAGTACTTATGATCAAGGGGTAGTGTAAGGAGGCCATGCCACATTCCCTTTGCTCATACATGTTCCGGAATCAAGATACACGGCCCAGAAATGTATCAAGTGCATGGTGTTCTTGCAACATTTCAGAAAGCAGAAGTGTTGGAGACATTTTATATCTGCAGTCAATCTATGATTCATGCTTGACTAATTTTTTTTTATTTTGATGTAATGCTGCAATGCAGAAGCTAACAAGAGCCATAAGAAAAAGAAGCCATGGCACGCATTTCCTTCTAGCTAAGCAGTTCTATGCAGTGGTTACATGTTCATACTACAAATATTGGGATACCTTCTTGATACACACACAAAGAGTGCTGTTTTTGGAAATAATTAAAATCAGACATGCTTCATGATGGGTGTCTAAGACTTGCATGCTCATGCTCGTTAGGGCCTTGCAGACTTAGCACATGCAGAGGCAGGAAAACGGTCCCTTTAGAAAAAAGAAGTTCCTCTGTATTTTGAAGAAAGGCCTGCTAATCTCAAAGTACAGCTGCTTAGGTTTTAGCTTCATTTACACATTAGACTGCGGCTTAAAACACTTATTCATTTTTCACAGCTAGCAGTCACAATTCCTCTTTGGGCATAATCCCTTCTTTTATTTCACAAAAGGAGGCATCCAAAACCAGACTTAACTGATTATTGTGATCTTCATACAAGAAAAGTCTTTCTATCGTGATGCCAGTTTCCTTAATATATGAAAGAATGCTTAGCTGAAAGCAACAAAAGAACAAAAACCTATAAAGCAATTTCTTGGAAGTGTAGCAGGCTGGGTGAAAGAACACAGCTGCATCCAGGTGTAACATAAAGTCCTGGCCTTAATACTACATGATTAAGCCACACTGAACCTTGGTGGGCTCATGCCCCCCACTCCCATAGTTAGTTTTAAAAAGCCAGCTTAAAAACTCTAATTTGAAAGTTGGCTTGCTTTGAAATTTACCAGTGTTAAGCACAGTTTGTCAATTTGTGAAAAATGACACGCCATGGGTAACCAAAAGCAGAACGCAAAATTCTGAACTCCTCTCAGGTTTGTGGGAGGAGGTGCATGAGTCCAAGACTACCTGCAACTTGTTCATATAGTACATAATTGGCTTAGACTTATGTCTGAATAACATACTATCATATCAAATATGTTCAGAAAATGTATCAACTCTCAGGGCTGAAAAACATGCACAATTGAAAATTTAGCAAAATTTGTCTTTAAAATGTTGGGAAACTATTCCAAAATTTTAGGAACCACAACCCAGTATTTTTCCAGCCTCAAAATATGGTTGGATAACATGGACATCAGCCAAATCATGATACAAGAAAAATAAATCTTTATTATCTTTCTCATATCAGCTGCCCCTTCTCCCTCCTTACCATGTTATCAATTTATCTAGTACCTGACCCATCATCTTGATGGCATGTACCTAGGCAGTATCTATGTATACCAAGTGAAAATGTATTTCCCTTAGGATGAACCAACTGGAACTAATTTATGTTCTACATAAAAATCAAAGTCTATTGCATAATCTATTTTCCCTCCAAAGCCATGTTTGGATTTCCACTGCATTAACTATCATTTCCAGAGGGGTGAGTTTGTTTGCATTCAAGTAAAAATTAACAAGAATTCTAGGTTTAGACATTCTTATTTACAATTAATTTTGTACTATATCTGACAATGATTTTAAAATCCATGCATTAACTCCCTAACAATGAGCAAGTGACAGCCCTATATTTCACATTTACATTTCCAAAGAAAATCTCATAGACATACAGAAAAATGTAAATATCATTCTGCCCTGTCAGTTAATGCATCTGTCAGTTAATGCTTCCAACCACAGTTTTGTAAGGTACGTAGCTATCTCATCCAAATGAATGGACCTTCAGACGTTCACATGTGGAAGAGTTACTGTCTGAACTGGGTATCCACAGCTTTTCCAGGGATAAAACAGGAGTTAAGATCTATACAATGTTGTATGGTTAAGCAACTTCAATGTAACTTTCCAATGCATAAGAATTCATGAAACCACTTCAAAACATGACACAACACGTACAATCACTGGATAACAGTTGGTGCCATGGGGCCCTTATTGATCACAGGAGCCAGACGACTACAAGGAACCATTGTTCGCTACTATGAATTTCGCAGGGACTCATCAGTAGGTGGTCACTGAGTTGTTAAGCTCAAATCAGAGAGAACTTCCAAATCCATTTTGTAGAAGGGACGACAGTAGATAACATTTTAACCTGGTCAATCCCAGACCTTCTTAAGGTGCTTCCAGATGCTGCTTGTTGTTTGCAGTCTCAGACACTGCAAGCCCAAGGGGGACTGAACTGATTCCCATGATTATTCCTGTTTTGTACCAACAGCAGAATGGAAGCCATCACCAGGCTCAGTGTGGGTGGCACAGTCCAGAAATAGGAACTATAGCACAGAATCCCTCTGGCAATCGGTGCCTCTTTTCACATTTTTCTTTCCCCATCACTTCCTGCTTGGCACCATGACGCTAAATCAGTCACAGGGCAAGCTGCCATTTTGATACAACTTCTCTTACAACTTATGTTTCTCTATTTCTTATGAGAGAAACTGTGGGTAAACTTCTGATAGGGCTGCCAAGGGCTAGACATAATTACACGGAACTGCCTTGCATGCTTCCAACTGGTCATCCCTGTTTTACAGGGTTGTCAAAATATTTTACTGCTAGGCTTGTCTTTCTTGATTTTGCATTGAGACTTAAAGGAGGATTTTCCCAATCCCCAAAAATGGGATTTGTGAATAGAATGAAGGCTTAGAATGGAGGGACCAATATCAAAGAATTGCATATTCCCATAGGAACCTGCCTGAGTACTAAGATCATTGTCTAAAAGGATCACGTAGAAGATGATAGGAAAGAATCCTCTCTGACCCGGCCTGCCTGATACCCTGCACAATTGTTCAAGTCTGAGCCTTGGTTTGGGTAATTATCTCTTGGCTTAACAAGCCAGGTCTTGTGCCGGTCCTTACAGCCTCCTCCCTTTTCAGCATTCTGCAATTTATCCCAAATTTTCAATTAATCAATATTTCCCACTATGTCTGAACTGGGAAACTGCATTTACCAGGGGTTGGACTGAGATTTAGTCATACTTAGAGCAGACCCATTGAAATAAATGGGATGGGTTAGTCATGACTAAATCTGAATCCAACCCCCTGGTTCAGAACAAGCCAGGATCTTAAACCAACTTCAAACAATGGTTTAAGATCACAGATTGTCTTAAACCTGATAACCATAGTATTTTGGTTCAAATACAATGGGAAACTATGTTTAATTGAAGACTTCCAGGCTTAATGCAGCATGCCAAGAAAGGAGGAAAGGGGCAATGCGAGGATGAAGAGTGCAGACAAAAGGCTCGTGCATTGTCTTGGCTTATTTAACTGACATATCATAGTCCAAACAAGACCGGAGTAGACAATACGGGACCAGACATATAGCATGACCTGGTATAAGAGAACTTTCTATGTTCCTCCATCTGAGGTCCTTCTCTCGGTTTCCCTACCTTCAGAGGTGAGGTGGATGGCAAACGGACCTTTGCGGTGGAGATCCCACATTTATTAAATGCTCTCCACAGAAAGTTCCATCTGGAGTCTTTATTGCTAAGTTTTAGACAGTAGATGGAAGACTTTGCTCAGGGTATTTACTGAGCAATATTTTTGACGATTGCTGGTCTTTATCTGCTGGGTTTGCACTGGCCCGGTTCATGTGTGCCAGCAGCCATTTTGAATATTCAAGGTACAGCAGGTGGTTGCAGTGGTTTATTGTGATGTCTGGATCTAGCGAGGGTGGGTTGTTGGCATGGTTAACAAACCATCCATAAACCATGGGCTGATTTATGGTTGTGGGCTGCAGCGATTGTCTGAACGGGGCCACTGTCTTATCTGCTGTTTCCTACAGTTGTATTAGGTTTTTATATGATCTTCTGTTGTATTTTAGTGTTTCCATTGCTGTTTTCTGCTCTAGGAACCTGCCTGTTGGGTATAAGATTCTAGAAAAAGAATAAAATAATTAACATCTCTTTGCTAGAATATACAAGATGGCTGTATTGTTTTGAAAATCACTACAACTATTTTGCCTATCAGTGTATTTGACTGGGCATTTCTAAACTTAATTGCACAACCACAATACAATTTGTGTGGGTTAGAAACAAAAGCATAAAACTCTCACAGTGACAATGTCTAAATACAATAAAGGTTTCAAAGCATGCCCAACTGCATGAACCATTAAGTGTGTACATGTCCACAAGGCGTTGGCATTCTAAGGCAGATGACAGCTATCCTCTTGCTTAACTAGTAAAAAGGTGAAAGAAATCCTCTATGTTCCACACTCCAGAGTGGCTCTTGGGAATTTTGAAACACTCATCGAAGAAGATACAATTGCATCATCTGGACCTATTCCCTAGGTTAAGTTAGGAGACTTAATATATCCCCACACTCCACCTCCCCCACACACTTCATAACAAAAAAGATTTCAATCTGCTTTGTCAAAAAAACATACAGTCTTCAAAATGCCAGCCAATGAACCACAAACATACTTTCTGGGAAGATGTGAGACTTGAGGGGGGAAATCCTATCCCCAAACAATATGTTAAAACCCAGTTTTATAAATTATATTAAATTCATTTCAAACAAAAACATTTCTAAATCTGTACACCTGCAGTCAACCTATTTTTAATTCTTGAAAGCTTACATGGATATATTATTTTTTAACCTTTATTGAAGTGGCCACAGGTTGGGTTTTTTTTAACCACACATTAAAAATGGGCCAAGTTCTCAAAAGTTAGAAACCCCCTTTAGAAAGTTCTCCTTTTAAACCACTTAAATGTTCAATCAATTCTTTATTTATAGTCAACAGACCAATTATACATCACATTTTATAAACAGTTAATACCACCAGGAGTTTTGCGATCCCCAAATAAAATTCCAATAAATCTAAAACCTGGCCACATTGAGAAAAATAAGGATAGTGGTATGACTACTTTAAAACTTAAGGTGAGGTCATTCTCGAAAGAGTTACTACTACTTTATTGTTAAAAGTCCACAGACCGTACAACTGCGATTTAAACAGAACATAAGGGGGGAAAACTTATAAGTTAAAATGCAGGCTAAGTAAGTTTTGAATATTCAGCAAACTCTATAGAATAAGTAATACTTTCCCTCAAGTCCTAAACATGTTGTAAGCGTGTTCGATCTTTTCTTACTATCTATGCACCATATGTCTCGTTAATTAATACTTAAAAATTCCAATATCCTGTAGCTCATCACTTACTCAGCTGGATTCTATTCCTCATCGCAGCACAGAGGAATTTTGCTACTTGCAGGGTTATGTACTTATTTGAGCCCTGGAGAAGGTTAGCCAATAGGGTTTCCCTGGTACATCCCGAAAAACGCTGCATAATGAGGCATCCCTAGCCTTGTTATAAAAGTTGCAACTACTGGCACAAAACTGTTGACTCACATTTTTGTTTTTTCATTTATTTCTCGACACTGTGTCTATGGTTTAAACCTGCTAGTGATTCAACAATATTTACAGTGCAAACCTATAAGTGTCTACTCAAAAGCAAGTCCAATTTAATTATACCCAGGTAAATGCAGATGTGAATGAATTTAATTATACCTTTTAAAAAACATTTAAAAGGGATTTGAAAAACAATCTGAGAATAAAAATCAATTTTTCAGAATTTTGAGCATTTAAAATATTTCTTTCAAACATCTCCCATGGATGGGGAACTTGAAAACTTGATTATACAGCAAAATATGAAGCTGTAGAAGACAGTGCCAAATGTTTTATCATTATGAATGAAGACTTCAAAGTAATATTGAACACAGTAAGTAACTTAATAATAAGTTAGCTGAACTTGGTTTCCACTGAAATCAATAGGACAATTTGGTCATCTCTTAAGTCCCAATGATATCAATGGGACCTAGTTCAACTAACTTAGTATGTATCCATCCTATTAACATTATCTCCAACTTCCAAGCCTTGCAGAGTATGCACTAAAGACAGTATGGAGCTCTCAGACAAGAACTCTGCTTAAACAGGGCCAAGCGTGATCTGAACATTATGGGCCGAGTCCAGACTTTTAGAGGAAACCCACTGAAATTAATGGGATGCAAGTTAGTAATGAGTAACTTCAGTTTCATTGAATTCACTGAGCCTACTCTAAGAATAACTAAGTCTGGAAACAATTCTATTAATATATTTTTGAAAATACTATAGTATTAGAGCTCTTCCAGAAAGGGTGCTGAATATGGGACCATTGCTGAATTAGCCAAGATATATCTCCTGGGCTAGTACTCCAGTTGCAAGGGAAATCACTATTAACCACTACAGAAATCTCCAACATAGTTTTGTGGAAAGCAATTCCCATCACAATAAGCAACACTTGGAATGGGGTGCATTAGTATTCTAGATACTTATTAAATCATGCTATGACATGCAAGTTATGATATCACAAGTCTTTCTGCAAAGTCATTTTGAAATCCTGACTCTCCTCCTTTGTAGTATTTGTTCTCATCTTCAAAAGATTCTCGACCACCATTCAATCTTCTCAGTATTGTCCAGTAGAGCTTTTCTGGGTGGTTTGTGGACTGTTACAGTCTGCACCAGGGAGAGAAAAGGTGGAACCCTCGGTAGCATGCTGTGACAGGTTTGCATGGCACTTGGAAGAGAAAGTCATTCAAATTGATCATGGACACCACAATTAATGCAGTTCCATTAAGAGAGGTGCCCACAGCACCATCAGGTCCAGTTTTATTGGGTGAGTTTCAGTTGCTGAGGATACGGACAAAGTGCTTGGCCAATTCCAGTCAACCACCTCTGTGCTTGGCCCTTGCCCTTCATGGTTTATATCTAATAAGGAGGGGATATCCAGCTGGGTCCAGGAGGTTGTCAACCTTTGCTGGGAGAGGGACAGGGGGAGTGTGGCCCTGTTGATTCTCTTGGACCTCTCAGCGCCTTTTGATACCATCGACCATGATATCCTTCTGAACAGGTTTTCTGGGCTGGGAGTTGGAGGCACTGCTTGGGGATTATTGCTCTGTGCTTTGGCAACTATGCTACGGGTTCCACGGGATTCCATGCTGTTCAACATCTACATGAAGCCACTGGGGGAAGTTATCCATAGGTGTGAACTAAGGTGTCATCAATATGAGGAGGACACTCATCTCTCTCTTTGTCTTCCTTTTAATCAAATCCAGGTGAGACAGTGACTGTTCTGACTCAGGGCCTGGGCATGGTAATAAACTGGATGAGGGCCAATAAACTGCGACTCAATCCAGAGAAAACAGAGGTACTGTTAGTGGGTAGTTCATCTGCACCGTTAAGTGATGTTCAACCTGTTCTGGAGGGGGTTGAACTCCCCCTAAAGGATCAGGTTCACAATTTGGGTGTGTTTTTGGATCCCGGTCACTCAAAGCACATGGCAAAGAGTACCTTTTATCAGCTTAGGCTTTTATGCCAACTAGATCCCTATTTTGACATAACATCAAGCTCTTGTCTGGATTACTGCAATGTATTATATGCAGAGCTGCCTTTGAAAAAGGTCTGGAAACTTCAGCTGGTCCAAAATAGGGCAGTGAGACTGTTAACTGAGACTGGCCAATGTGAACATGTTATGCCAGTACTCTTCCATCTGCAGTGGCTACCAGTCCATGCCCGGTCCCGATTGAAAGTGCTGGTTTTAATATTCAAAGCCCTATACAGCATGGGGGCAGGTTACCTGAAGGATTGTTTCCTTCTATATACACATGGCTGGACCCTAAGATCATCTTCAGCAATCCTTCTCCAGGAGGCCTGCCAAAAGAAGAGAGGTGGGTGGCTACCAAGAAGAGGATCCCAAATGTGGAATGAGCTTCCCAGAGAATATTGGCTTGATGCTGATATTGTACTCTTTCTGGTGCCTAGTTATGATCTTTTTTCTTTTTCCAGGCTATTTAGTCTTTTAGTTCTGTTGTTTTAAATCTGTTATTTTTAAAAAATCTCTGCATTGCTGCTAGGTTTTATTTTGGTTTCTACTTTTATTTTATACTGTAGTTTAAAACCTCTAAACTTTTATAATGTATTTCATGCCGTATTTTGTGGTTTTAATTGTTGTGAACCACCCAGATAGATTCGGGTATTGGGCAGTACAGAAATGTAATAAATAAATAAAGATTGCCAAGAAGAGAGCTAGTGGCGCAATAACACACAGCCAACTGCTATTGCTTAATTTTATTTATTGACTGGGGGGGGGGGAGTATGTGCTTTTGTTGCTGCTACTATTTTGTTAATGAGTTTTAATGATTAATTATTGTGTATACATTTTTATATTTTGTAAGCCATTTTGAGCAATTTCTTTTTGAAAGGAAAAGTGGGGCAATTTTAAATAAATCAATAAATCTAGCAGGACAAGATACCCTGTCTGGAAGAATCCTTAAACTGGTTCATCAGATTGCCACTTTTTAGTAAGTTGATATAAAATGTGGCCCCTTTAAAGACAGATACACTCAATCTTTCTGCAAATGTCATAATGGGAACAGATGGGTTTACTAATTTTTCAGGTACTGTGACTGCTGAGCTTTGATGTTGATACAATCTATGACAGATTTCCCAATCTAATGCCTTCCAGATAGGTTGGGACTATAGCTCCTACCATCCTCAGCCAACAGGGCCACTTGGTATTCTAACTAAGGAAGATGGGAGCTGTAATCCAACACATCAGGAGGGTACCAGAGTTTAGAGTAAGTTAATCTATGCTAATGGTTCTGATACATGCCTATTTATTTATTTATTTGTAACAGTTCTATAGCGCCCATAAGCTGAAGCTCTCTGGGCAGAAGTAGTACCGTATTTCATCGATTCTAAGACACACTTTTTCTCCCATGTTTACATCTGTAAAAATGGGGTGTGACTTAGAATCGCCAGATTTCTCCCGCGTTTTGCAGAAGGAACTATGGCTCTGCATGCCTCCCCCTGCAACTCGCCCTAGTGGGTCCCAAGGGACCCCACAAGGCTGGTCAGAAGTCCCCCTCCCCATTTACCTTGATCACTGCCGCCTCGGCCTGGGAAGGTTTCAGTACTGGGAAGGAAGCCGCGATCTCGGGAGATCTCATCCTCCTTCCCAGTACTGAAGCCTTCCCAGGCCGAGGCAGCAGCGATCCAGGTATGTGGGGAGGGGGGACTTGCGGGGCCCTAACCCTCCCCCCTCCCCTCCATCGCCCATCCTCACTGCTGCTGCCACTGCTCCGCGCCACTGGCAACGCTCGCCTCGTTACTGGGAATGACGCCTTGCCAGGCCGAGGTAAGCATTGGCAGCGGCGCAGAGCCGCGGCGAGAATGGGCGACGGCAATGGACAGGAGGGGGTGCTGAAATTAAGGTGCGCTTTAGAATCGACGCAAAGCTTTTTCCCTGTTGGTGGCCCTGAAATTAAGGTGTGTCTTACAATCGATTGCGTCTTACATTCGGTGAAATACGGTAATAGAATGGTTTGGTAAGTTTTTGTTCTCTCATAGAATCATGAACTGCTGGAAGTACCACAGAACATACATCTTCAAATGTTTATCAGATAAATGTGGACAAGAATACAGAAGTAACTTCTGAAAGCACACACAAGGAAGACCACAGTTTTAACAGGAAGAATGGATGGTTAAGAATACCCTTATTTGAAATCTACTTCTCATCCCCAAACCAGTAACATTTTATTTTAAAAAATGGAAGAATGCACAAAGAAAAAAAACCAAGCTATTTCACATGTAAAAACAGGAATACTATTAGTAAGAATATTGGCAACATTAGCTTTGCAATTCCCAGATGGTGTCCACATTGGTAGGTCAGAGGCAATTGGGAGGGGGGGGGAGGACTGGATACCAGACCAGCAGAATAGGAATTAGTGCACTATACAAGAAAACAACCATCGTTTAATGCTCTGGATTACATGCAATCAGGTAAAATGTTGGCTATAGTGGCAGTATTTGGTTGCCACTCAAGTGCAGACTTCCCTAGTGATTTAAGGACTGATGTATCCCCTGCCCCTCTAACTATTTATTCTTCCCTCTTCTCGCTATTATTCAGATATCTGCCTGATAATAGGAAACTTCTAGTTGGTTGCATATCATCAAATATTGAACACTGTGATGGCAAAATCCTTCACATTGCGCTACTAGGTCTTTTTAACAGAAGGGTCATTAATAAAATTTCACCAGCTTGTCATATTAGCAAAATATTGGGGCATACTGCAGCAGTGTTTTAGTAAAATAAGGAAAGCCCAAACTATTCTTATCAGAATGATATGGTGGTTTAAAAATACCTAGATATCCATTAATACTGCTATCAATTGGATTCCAGCAACAGTAAAAAAAAAAAAAATACAAAACCCAGTAACAAATACATTTTGCTTACATACTATTTTTTTCTTAATAAATCAGATACTACAACACTGGGTTGATTAATGAATTCCACAGAAATCAAAGAAGCAAAGCACCTTATAACTTTTTTAAAAAATAAACTGGATACATTTCCAGGTGAGCTTCAACAATGGCTTACTAAGATGAGAAAGGAATTTTGTATTGTGATGTTCGGGTTTTCCTCTTCTACTACTACATCCCCAATCTCAACTATGAGTGATAATATCATGGACAGGAAAACCAAATGTTTAAAGGCCACAGGTCAAAGTAGAGTAGATTTATTTCCTAGAACAACCAGTTGTTGCTCATAAAATTATTCCTGGAGTTCTAAAGAAAAGCCAGCGGTTTTCTACAACTCTGTACCCATCTGTTCCTGCCCACTTTCGATAATGCTAAGGAGCAAAACACATTTTCTTATGAAAAGGCTTGAATGGCAGTGAGGGCCTAGTTCATCATGATGCCTTAAATCAGAAGCAATGGTGACTCTGGGTAGAGAATACAAGTGCCTTTCCCCTGTGTGTGAAACTCTTCATTTGAACAATCCAAGTTGTTCTGCTCAATTTGTTCCTCATTGGATAGGCACTCTGCCTGCTCCCGAACTGTGTCAGACCTGACTATTATCTGGATTATCAGCCTCCCCACCATGTTCTCGGGAGGGCCTACTTAACTGCTGAGTCCATGCAAGATTAGACTTGAACATAGCAGGGCCTTCTCTATGGATGCACTACAGAATTTGCTTCCCACACAGGCTCACCAGGTGCCACCCTTGTTTAATGCACTGATTGTTCATAAGCTTATAAAAAACTTTTCTATGCCATTTGGGCTGTTGTAAACTGCAGGTTCTATACCTTTTTATTTTACTGCCAAGTATACTCAGTCTTGTGCTGTATTTGGTTGCTGTCTTTCATACTTTGCACTTATTCTTTTATTGCTGTTTCTAAGCCTCCCTACTTGTTTTAAGATTGTCTTTAGTGTAAGCCACTCTGAGCATGGTTTTACAAAAGAGTGGTACAGAAGCATCATAAGGCAATACAGAAGCATAAAAAAATATTGGTTTTTAGACATGAAGAGATTCTGTCACAATTCAAGAGGCTGAACCTTTAAAGGCTTTTCAGTCCTAATATTTTAGGGCTGATTTTAAAGTAGATTTTATTCATCAACAGATGAGCACTGAAAGTGATATTGGTAGGCATCCCAATTCTTTTATCCTTTCTAGTACAATTTCTGAAAAGAGGCAGCCGCTTGAAATATCTTTTCCATACTCAATTTGTAGCATGACAACGTTTTGCTTAAATCACTTCAATAAGAAGAGGAAAAGTGTCAAAGCTTTACTCTAATGAGGGGGTATGGGGAACCTTCCTCCCCTCTAGGACTGTCCTCAGATATAATCTTTGGGGGACTGCATGCTAGCAAGTGGGTGGGGCAAAGAGTATTTCTATGGTCCCCTCTACAAGAATTCGGTTTGACACCCAGTTGTCCAATTATGCGCATCTTCTTGTAATCATTTCTACGCCTAATCCCTATACACGGAAGGCGGTGAAGTGCATTACCGGTTGTATGAAACACGCTTTAAAGTGTTTAAATGTGGAGAATCGGTTGTTTACATGGTCATAAGGCGCTTCAACTCCCGCGGTAAATTAAAACTTGCTATTTAACGCGCATTAATAATGCGCATAATCGGACAGAAAAAGCGCCTCGACCCCCGATTTACGCTTCGCTCTTGTAGAGGTAAAATTTTTAATGCACCTTGAAAGAGCTTTAAATCGCTCTTGTAGAGGCACCCACCGTTAGTAGTAGGATCTAATGCAATCTTATTACAGTGTTGATTATGACCTATAAAGGGACAAAGATATCTGAAAGACTGCATTCTGTCATACGAGCCTGCCAAGGCTTTAAGATCTTCTTTCGGTACAACCCCTATCAGAGGCAGGTTTGATGGGGATGCAAAAGAGGGCCTCCTCTGTGACTGCTCCCAGGCTCTGGAACTCCCTGCCAAGGGGAAGCTAGGTTGGCTCTCACTCAGTTGGTTTTCTACCAGCAGGCAAATAAATTTTTATTCAAGAAGGCCTTAAGCTGGTATGTTGCTGAAAAGGGCTCTATTGGGTTGGGTGCTGTCTATTTCTTTTATTATTATATTCTAATTGTGCTTTTAATGTATTTGC
Organism: Anniella stebbinsi; assembly: GCA_029215795.1. Lineage (NCBI taxonomy): Eukaryota > Metazoa > Chordata > Lepidosauria > Squamata > Anniellidae > Anniella > Anniella stebbinsi. Next base: position 162,695,732 of record JARDYH010000001.1, on the reverse strand, counting down.
TTTTATTATTGTTTTAATTAAGACTTTGTTATGATCTTGGTTTTATTACTATTATTAGCTGCCAGGAGCAACATTTTTGCATGGAAAGGCAGGTTAGAAATCAGCCACTCAATCAATCAAACAATAAACTTTGCAGAATAAATAAACAACTAAATTCAGAAGAGAAAAGAATCAAGGGAATATCCAATTGTCAGCCCCATCAGATCACTGTTTGCAAAACTAGAGTGTTTATTAATGGGTGCAGGTAGTTCCAATGTTTTTAGGTAGAGTTAAGCTGCTCTTACAAGTAGAAAGTGAGAATTCAAAACCACATGTGCAACATCTACTTGGGAGTGTGTAGGTGAGGCATCATAATGGGGCAAGTAGGTGGCAATGCAGGCTTGTAGAATGTTCTATAAAAGTAGAAATCTATGTAACAAGAATAAGGGCACTTGAGGGACAGCAGTGCAATTGATGTATTCAAAATGTTTTAGATACATGCACAGGAACATGCAACAGGGAAAGATTCATCAAGTGCAAGGTAGCCAACATGGATTGTAAGTGCTGAGAAACTACATGCAGGAAGCTGCAGATAAATATGGCATAGGGTTGGGGGGTGGGATGTCAAGAGTTGGAGAAGTTGTGCAGGCTGCTGGAGATGCAACACAGAGCACCGGAAGTGGATGGAATGAGGAACTGAAAGCTGTGCGTGGGAACAGAATTAAAGATAGGCAAGGGCACAGAGGACAGATAGATCTGAATGCAAAGGCACTGTGGGGGTGAATAAACATAATGTGGGTGAAAAGGAATGGCAAGATTTGTCATCAAATTCCAGGAAAGCACCCATTGTAGGGCACTAACTGGGCATGGAAACGGATTCTGGCAATACAGGAATGCGTTAGGCAGCCGTGATTATGGGAGCAGGTCTTGGTTTAAGAGGCAAGCAAGTCTCTTTGCAGTATTTAGAGAGGGCTACCTGCAGGCAGGGAGTGGATCAAAGTGGACATGAGTCAGTATGCTGCCGCGTCAGTGGGGCTTGTTTCAGGGATGAATATGCCAGGCAGGTTTGGATACGCATAGGTAGGGCAAAATAATCTGTGTAGTGGAAGAACGGGGCCAGCCCTGCACAGGGAAAATGAGGCCGCAGAACGGGATTCATACAGGGAGAAAGTAGACGGATGGGGGTTCTAAAAGGCGATGCCTCCCAGGTAGGGCAGCGAATGGGCACGGAGTTCCCTGCAGGCAGACATGGAAGAAGGTCTACCGGGCAACATGCAAAGGGGATGCAGCTGGTCACAGAGGGGAGCGATACATGGGGAACAGGAAAACCGGGATTCAGGAGGGTGCGTGGGGAGGGAGGGCGAATTCACTTAAGGCGGGTTCCATCATCATCATCATCATCACCTCTTGACGCGGATGATCTGGTCGCGCATGGGGCGGATGTCCTGGAAGCTCTGCTGGTTGACGAGGCTGTAGACCAGGATGAAGCCTTGCCCGTTCTTGATGTAGAGGTCCCGCATGGAGGCAAACTGCTCGGTGCCGGCCGTGTCTAGGATCTCCAGCACCGACGGAGAGGCGTCCACCTCGATCTCCTTGCGGTAGAAGTCCTCGATGGTCGGGTCGTACTTCTCGATGAAGGTGCCGGTGACGAACTGCACGGTGAGCGCCGACTTCCCCACCCCGCCCGAGCCCAGCACCACCACCTTGTACTCGCGCATCCTCTTCCCGCAGCCAGCCTCCGTCCGACCCGCCGCCGCTCACCGACCACCACTGCCACCGCCGCCTCCACTTCAGGCGGTCACCCCCCTGCGGCCGCAGCAGCCGCCCCGACCGCGTCCTCCGGAGCCGCCATGGCTCAGGCACTGAGAGGAAACGGAGGGAGGAGAAGGGTGGCGGGGATGGGCCACTCCCGCGCAGCCACAACGGCCCCTGGGCGACGCTGCCGGTAGCCGGGGCCGCCTTCACGGGCCGCTGCTGATGCGGCGGCGGCGGCGCTACTGCTGCTAGTGTCCCTGCCAGGCAGAGCGGGCCCGCCCCCTCATTTCTCGTAACCAAGGGAACCACCAACCGGGCAGCGCCTGGGCGTCCCGTCACGTGGCATGGACGAACCCGCCTCCGCCAATCACCGCAACTCAACGACACGCTCCCACTCCGCCTGCCCTGCCTACCTGCCTTTCTTTTCTCTCTCTCTCTTCTCTCCCCACCTCCTCCGCCCTGTCCTCACGTGATTGCTCCGTTACCTTCCCGTTGTAGCCTAGGAAACAGAGGCCCGCCTTCGTCCCCCCTTCCTACCCGCCGAGCTCGGAGGGCACGTGACTCCAAGCCGACCAACCGCATCGGCCTTCCTGTCACGCGCCCAGCCGAGTCGCTCAATCAGCAGGCGGGGGCGCTGTTGCTGCTGCTGCTGCTGCGGGAAAGGGATGAAGAAGGACCTCCGACTCACTGCTTCCCTCTCCCTCCCTCCCTCTCTCTGCTCAGTCTGAGCTTGGCCGTAGAATCCGCGGTGGCGCGGGGCCTGCGAGCAAGTGGGCAAAGGCTACAACACTGACGAGTCCCCGCCGGTGGACTCCGTGTCCTTCCCTTCCTCCCTCAGGGGCGCAGACCTCCTCCACCCCAGGGCGCCCAGACGTAGGCTGACCATATGAAAAGGAGGACAGGGCTCATGTAACTTTTAACAGTTGTAGAGAAAAGGGAATTTCAGCCGGTGTCATTTCTATGCAATTAGTTCCTGGTGAAATTCCCTCTTCATCACAACAATTAAAAGTTGGAGGCACTATACTAGAGTGACCATATACAAAAGCAGGCAAGGCCCCTGCAACTTTAACTGTTGTGATGAAGAGGGAATTTCACAAGGGACTAATTGCATGCAAATGACACTGGCTGAAATTCCCTTTGCTCTACAACTGTTAAAAGTTACATGAGCCCTGTCCTCCTTTTCATATGGTCAGTTTAGTGTGACCACATTTGGAAAACTGGATACAGTTCTGGTCACCACCCCTCGAAAACAATATTGTAGAGCTGGAAAAGATGTCAAAAAAAGGGTGACTTAAATTATCAAGGGGGTGGGGCAACTCCCCTATGAGGAACATTTACAAAGCTTGAGGCCTTTTAGTGAAGAAAAAAATTGAGTAAGGAAGAGGGACATAACAGGTGTATAAAATTATGCACAGAGGAGAAAATTATAAAAGTTTTCCCCTTCATAGGTACAGAAGATCATCCAAAGAAGTTGAATGGTGGGAGATTCAGGACAATCAAAATGAATGTATTCACAGTGCATAGTTAAACTATGGAATTTACTACCACAAGGTGTGGTGATGGTCATAAGTGTGGATGGCTTTAAAAGGGAATTGGAGAGATTCATGGAAGGAAATCAATGGCTAATAGTCATGATGGTTATTATCTCCATTAATAGGGGGCAGTATGTCTCTCAATACCAGTTGCTGGGGAACACAAGTAGGAGGGTGCCATTGTGCTCATGTGACCTCCCATAGTCATCTGGTTGGCCACTGGGAACAGACTAGCATGGCAGCTCTTACGTTATTAATTTTTAAACGCTATTGTAAAGTGCAACATCACTGATCTACCCAACCCCAAAACATGAATGAAATCCAGTTCTGTGTCTATGCAAACCATGTCATGGGATATATGGGTTTTCTATATTTGAAAAGATCACACACACACCCAATAATGACTTTGTTATATAGTAGGTGGAAGTGATGAGCAATAAAATTTGCAAGAATGCTAATAAAACGAAAGCAGTTTGTGAATTGATTGACATAGTTTTTGGGAAGTCTCTTGATATTTTCATCCATGGATTAATCTGGCCATGTTTCATCACATTCTTGTTTGTACCAGATTAGCAGCCCTGCAGAGTGGCTGTCAGGGTACTGTTTCTTCATTTTACAAATCTGAAGACAATAAATGAATCCAAATACAAAGAGGACATTTCCTGCAGTCATGGATAAGGTGTGTGTATGTGTGTGTGCAGCAAGCAACTATAATTTTACAGCATAACCTGGTGTACATCTACTCAGAAGTAAGTTCCTTTGAGTTCAATAATATTTATTCCCAAGTAAGTGCATATAGGATTGCAACCCTAATTTACGGTGCCTCTTCACGAGAGGTTTAATGCTCTTTGAAGTCTCATTAAAAAATTTACCTCCACACCAGCGGAGCGCAAATGGGGCGTAGAGGCGCGTTATCTCTCCGATTATGCGCATTATCGAATGCGCATTAAATAGCGAGTTTTATTTTGCTCCGTCCGTTAAAGCGCATTTTGACTGTGTGAATATGCGGTTATGCGCATTAACTACTTGTAAACTGCATTTTCGCCGCCTCTGGTGCAGAGGGATTAGGTGTAAATGCTCTTCTGCGATTATGCGCATAATCGGCTAACCAGGCGCAAAAGCGAATCCTTGTAGAGGGGACCTTACAATGGATTGCATCCAGATTGTTAACTGAATTCGTATTGAAACCAATGGGTCTTAAATTAATTATGACTAACTTATCCCATTGATTTCAGTGGGTCCTGAGTTCATCTAACTTGGTCAGGATCAACCCATTTCTTCCCAATCTGGCATGATCATTCCCTCATTTGTTGAAATGAGCCTTTTAAATTACTCTGAGTTATAAACCATTTGTCTTTCATGCCAGTTTCTCTTTTCTCCACTCCCAGTTAAGGTAAACATTTTACAACTGTAAGGTGATATTAATCCAATACAGGGAAGATCTTGGATTCATATCTTCTTTCCCAGGAATTATTTTGAACTATATTCTTTTTTAAACAAAGTGTACAGAAGTGTCATGGCTGGATAAAGTAACATGCAATCTTATTTGATGTCATCTGCTTGCATATGACAGCAAACCATCTTGCTGCCTCACGTTTCATGAGAATTTTCTTTTCTTTTACCCCCCCCCCCCCAATACTATATTTCAGGTCCCAGTATTCTCAATGGTTGCATAATTTGGGCAACCTCTAGCTAATTAGCTGTTTACTTCATTCACTAAAGGGAATATCTAAGGGTGGTGTTGGAGGAAATGCCCAGAAGCATGCACTTTGGGTGTGCCTCCATATACACGGTTCCTGTATTAATTAAAACTGCATGTATTTTCAGATGAAACTCTAATACATATAAGGATCTCCACCAAAATACTTTCAAATGGGTTGTGCAATATGCTTAGAAACCTATCAAGAACCAGTTCTTTAATTATAAGTGACTACCATGAGTAGAGTCAAACTGACTCAACGTTTCCCTTTATATGTGTCATTTTGCTTAAGGGAGCAGAACACTATTTGCAAATTGTCTGGAGATAGCAGAGGCTTCCAACCCTTAAAAAAAACTTGTTCAGACAGGTTGCCTGAAACATATAAAATTATCTGCTGGCATTGCAGATTGCAAAGTTTCCTACTATTTGGTTGAATTACATGTGCAGGCTATCTGGAGAGAAGTCCTAAGTATGACTACACCTAGTGCTACTGTCTAACATTGATTTAGGGCCAGCAGTTAGCACTGCTTAAAACACTGTCAAGATCACATGATCCTTGCTCGGGGTCTACGTTGGTATAGGATAGATGAGGAGTCAGAGGGCAGGGAAAATATTACTCCATAAGAAGGAGGGTTAACAGCAGAGGATGTAGAAAAACTTGAGGCTGACATGACTTAGGAAGGCACAAAGGCTGTCTTGTTTAACTGGCACCTCCCCACCCCACACGTTTTGAGCAGAAACCCCACAGTGCTGTCTTTTGAAACTGGCCCAGCAGATAAGAGCAGAATGACCCTGCTTCCTGTACCCAATCCACAGAGCTGGTTCAGCAAGATACTGCGGTTGGTGGTATGAAAAGCTGCTGAGAGATCAAGGAGACTCAACAAGCTCACACTCCCCCATCTCTCTCTTGACAGAGGCCATCCATCACAGCAACGAAGGCTGCTTCAGTGCCAATACCAGGTCTAAACCCAGGTTGAAATAGGTCTAGATAGTCTGTTTCATCCAAAATCTTTGGACTTGAGCCTCCAGTTCTTTCTTCAGGACTTTGTCCCAAGGGGATATTAGCAGTTGCATGATAATTATCAAGATCGCTGAGATCCAAAGAGGAGTGGCTGCACAACTGCCTCTTTCAAGGTGGCTGACACTACCACTATCCCTAGTAAGCAGCAGTAATGATTAGGAATGTGTATCGTATCGTTCCGATGTCTGATAACGATACAATAATGGTGTTATCGGACATCCGATTAACGATACAATACAAATCCCTCCAAAATGATCAGATCCAATAATTATCGGTCAGATAATCATCGGATTTTATCTGAATATCGGACTGCCATTTAAATAATCCTACAACTTCAGTATTTTATAAGTTTGAGACTTGAAAGTGGCCCACAGTGCTTATGGGATATGCCTAAGTATATGCATTGAATTTCAGAACAATCACTCCACCTCTGTATTTTATATAAATTTTTGAAATATCATTTAACTTTTGACAGCTCTGAGCCTGAATGACAGCTAAAGCCACATGCATTCAGAGCTGTCAAAAGTTGCATGATCTTTCAAATATTCTTAAAAAATACAGGGTTGCCCCGATTGTTATGAAATTTTTCACAAATGCCTAACATTCTTCCAACTCCACTGTCAGTGATTTTCAAGTCTCTTGTTTACCCACAAGTAAATTTGGAACATTTCCCAAATTTACTTACGAGTAAATGGAAGAGACTTGAAAATCACTGACAGTGAAGTTGGAAGGATGTTAGGCATGTGTCAAAAATTTCATAACAATCGGGGCAACCCTGTATTTTATATGAATATTTGAAAGATCGTGGTTCTGGTTTGACAGCTGTCAGGGTCAAAGACCTGTCAAAGCAACCAGAAAAAAAAGTTTCCACCATTGCCTCAAAATACTACTGCTTATAAAAGTGAGACCAGCTGAGCTAATAACTTGAAACTTGGCACTGGTGAAGTCTAAAATTGTGTGAAATTTCATACCAATAAATATTTGTACTTTTTATTCCAACTTGCAGCTTGACATATCTTATACTAGTTTCATATTCTGAGGAAAACTACTGCTGTATTTTATTCAAAGAAGACATGACTTTTATTGTTTTGGTGAAATAATGAATAACGGTTTAAATATTATCAAGATTTTTCAGCCTCATGAAAGTATATGGCAGCAACTGCTGGCAAAGTTAAGTTGGGTATGCTTAGTTTCGCTCTGAAGCTAGAATGCTGCCGGTACGCCAGTGTTTTGAGAAGAATTCCACAGTGTTTCTGTCAGAAGGACAGCAGAGAGGGAGCAGACCTAGCGTCCCTCAGTAGGGAGTTCCACAGCCAGGGAGAAAGCCCTCTTTCGCATTGCCACCAAAGGTGCCTCTGAAGGTCGCATTCTTGAAAGAAGGGACTTCCCCAAAGATCTTTAGCAGGCTCATATGGGAGAAGGCGGTCTTTCAAGTAGCCTGGTCCCAAGCCATATAAGGCTTCATGGGTCACAACCAGCACTTTTAATTCTGCCTGTAAACAGACTGGTAGCCAGTGAAGTTGTTTCTGCATAGTTGTTTCTGCATAGACACAAGTGTTGCCATTTATGCATTTAACCTACATTCTATATTTCAGAAGGCATGCAGGGTTGTTGTTTTTAACAACAACAAAAAAAAAAACCCTTAGGGCAAAGCTCACGGTTGGGGTGCTTTTCCCTAGGTATTTTGCCCTCTGTGTTATAAAAAAAAGTAATACACATTGGCTCAATTCGGATGACACGATAGTCAATGGTGAGGTAATAATCAACTTTACAGTTGTTCAACTAGGGGGTACTCCCCACACAACATGGTAATAAATAATCAACTGTGGTGTGGATTAGGATCAGCGCTGAGTTGACTATGGCAGCATTCGGATGACACCATACTCAAAACAACTGACGATTGTTTCCCCCACACCAGTTGTTTATTGTGTCGTCCGAATTGAGCCAATGACTAATTTACTAGTTAGCGCCAAATATAAAACAAATCTGCGTTAAACAACATGGCTATGAGCTAACATACCATTTTCACTGCCCTTTAAAAAAAAATTCTTTTGGTAATGATCTACAGATATATATATATTGTAAAAACGTATGATAAAACCATGTGTTTGCATCAAAGCAGTCCTTTTCTGTAACACACAATGGAAATTTAACATGGTAGCTAAGTAGACAATGTTTATTTTGTTCCCACACTCACATCTCACCTTCTGGTGAATGTGTTTTATCAGTGACAGCATCTGTAGGCATTCAGATCAGCATGAGATTGCCTTTCCAGTTTAGGTGGATTTTTCGGGGTCAGAATTAAAATCTCAGCACACAGCTATCACAGCAGCAGAATATGCTAACGTCGACCACACAATGTTCCTTCTTCTTAAGTACTTTTCATATAACCCCCCTGCTTACTGTATACTTTCAGCAATTTTGGAGTGTATAGTACTAGCTCATTAGGATGCCATGAATCATTTTTATATTCTTTCTTTAAAAACCCACATAGAGGTTTTGCAGCTTGACAACAGTATAATTTAAAACATTTCAACTGAGAGAAAATCTACTTTTCCCGAAAAGATTCTTTAGAAGTATTGCATAAGCAATTTTTGTTGAAGAACCTTTCCAGCTTCTTGGGGGGGGGGGGGGGGGTTAGGTCTACGTGACGTCTCTTTGGTGCCTGTTTCTTATAATATGCACTTTTTCCTATATTTGTATTTACGTCCAATAGTGGTAGACGAGAGCCGTTAAGGCGAATTACGGGCATCGTAAAATGCACTTTACAATTGTTTATATGCGGAGTTTTGCTGCAGAGTCGGTTCAGGGGTGTATTGTTGAACGTGGAAAAATTGATGAAAGCACTACCCTGTCTCCTGATGGTACCTCCTCCAGACTTTCCCGCTGTTCGTTAACTCCGCCCACCTGACATTCTCACCGTTGCCTGTCCAATCACGATCACGTGTGATTTTGCATGTGGGTATGATTTCTAAACATTGGATGTGCCTACAGTTATAGTTGTTAACAGGTCATCATTGGACAACCTACTGTAAAACCATAAAAGCAACATTATTCCAGGTACTGCACTGCCATGGCGAACAGCCGCCGCGTAGCGTCAGTCCCCCCATTGCTTCTGCCAAGAATCAGATGCTGGATACTGGACTTCCACCCTACCATGCTTGCGGCAGCTTCCCCTTATCTGCCGTCTTGGAAATGTGCTGCTTCAAGGACAATTTTTTGTGTATCCTTTCCTTTACAATGTTGCATTTTGCACTGATTTCCCCAGGTCCATACAAACTGGCTATTATTCTGTTTGTCTACGGACCCCGAGATGCCAGCACACTATGGTTCTGGGATGCCCTATGCTGAGCGGATTAGAGTGCAACCTCGCCATGCTATCTGGTCTCTGTGTCGCAGAGATGGGTGACTGGGCATGCGGTATTGGGGGAGGGTTGAACGATGCCCCCCAAAAAACAGTGGATGGCACTTACGTTCTCTCTTTCCTCCATACACAGTCTGCTTGCTATTCTACTAATTGCATAGCCTTCTGCGCAGAATGAGGAGACTGGAGTGTATAGTCTGGCATGCCCGCTCTCCGGTACCACTCCGGCAACTGGCAGTGCCATTTGAATGACCGGTCCGGCAGGGGACACCCCAACGTGGGAGAGTTGGCTTGGACGTTGCGTCTGTGGACTGACATTAATTTCCATACAATTGTTGCAGTTTCCCTTTTGTTCGGCGCGTTCTGCCCAATCCCCTGTGTTTTCCCCACTTGCGCTGTGCCTTACCGATTGCTCCGGCCACACTTTTCAATGGGATTTTGGCCACATGTAACCATCAGTAGAATAAAGATATTGCATTGCTTTATGATAATAAAATAAATGTTCTTTTCGTTGCGATACACACACACAGACACACACACTCTCACACACATAAAACTTCCAGAAAAATCAGTGAAAGAAGGGAGAGTAGATACGAAGCCCCGATGCACACTCGGGTGCTAAGTTTCCCGGGGAGCAAGTCCTCCCACCTGCTCAATGCTCCTTACTCCCGAATAACAGCGCTCAATGGCAGGAACAGCCTTGCACGTAAAGAACTTTTCCTTCCTTTTTCAAGCTGTTATTCCAGCAAGGGAGCGGGGGAGGGAAGGGTAGCCTTAGCGGACCACAAATTATTCTAAAAATGAAGCGCGCACATTATTCTAACACCCTTGATTCCTGTAGAACAAAGCTCCATGTGAATATCCACTCGTCTCGACGAAAAAAAGATTCCAGTGGGTATTGAAAATAAACTTTACTTTTAATTCCGGAAAATTGAGCTCAGCCATTACTTGAACCGAGAAGAAGAAGGAAGTTGGAGGGAGGAGTTTCACAGCAGAGCAGGATCACAGCTATAGGGTTGAACGTGGGTAATTTGACGAAAGTACCTCCCCCTGTATCCTGAAAGTACCGCCCTCCAGGAAAGTGGAAAAAGTGGCAGTAAACTTGGGGGCAGGCATTCACTCATAACATCACAAGCCCTGCCTACCAAACTACACCCATGATTAGTATTAATCCGAATGGACAGTGAGGTTTACACGACCAAAATGCGATCGAACATTGGAGAAAAATTAAAAGTCGCGTTTAATCAACACCTTGGAAAAGCGCGTTAATGGATGGTATAAATCGCATAGACATCTGATCTGCACCCCGCTCATGTGTACAAAATGCCATCAGAGCAAAGTAAAGGCGACCCAAATAAGCCGTGAAGAGGTACCCTCTTTTTTTCTCAAAATCATCTCGTGGCAGCAGCCATTGATCCATGGAGTAGTGGGTGTGGCTTCATTTAGATTTATAGCATGCCATCTCTGAAGCGCATACTAACAGAAGTTTGTTTTACTTCAAAGGGAAAATATGTTTTTAAAAGATGTTAAATGTGTATCAGGAGTCTTAGGAGCATAGGAAGCTGTCTTATATAAGGCCATTGGCCCATTAGATCAGTATGGTTGGTACTGATATAATAATAATAATTTTATTTATTTATTACCCGCCTCTCCCTCTGGATCGAGGCAGGGAACAACATCAAATATAAAATAGAATAAAATACATAAAACCGATTAAAAACATACAAAAACTATACATTATTAAAATAACAATGAACCTCTTAAAATTCAACTAAGTAGGCCTGCTGGAAGAGATCAGTCTGTATGGCTTTCTTAAAATCAGAGAGACTGTTAAATTGACGAATCTCTTCTGGCAGGCCATTCCACAGTCTGGGAGCTGCAGAAGAGAAGGTCCTCTGGGAAACAGTTGTGAGTCTGACTGAAGTAAATTCTTCTCAGAGGACCTGAGTGTGCGGGGCAGATTATACGGGGGAAGGCGATCCCACAGGTAACCTAGACCCAAACCATGTAGGGCTTCAAAGGTAATGACCAACACTTTGTACTTTTCCTGGAAACTAATTGGCAGCCAGTGAAGTGATTTCAAAGTTGGTGTAATATGGTCATTCCTAGGTGTACTGGTGACCAACTTGGCTGCCATATTTTGAACTAGTTGAAGTTTCTTGACTAGGTACAAAGGTAGCCCTATGGGTTCCACCACTGAGCTACAGCATAAAGACTCCAAAAACCAGGGTATAAATGACTCCTATTATTCTAATCTAGTTAAATTACCTTGCCACCCTGGTTCGGATAACATGACAACACATGGCAATCCCCTGCTAGAGGTTAAACATACAAAATGGCCACTGGAATGCCAACGTGGGCGGCAGTGATCGTGTGAACCAGCCCAGTGTCTTCTTAAAGCACTACAGCACAATCTTATTGGGATGCCCATCAGCCTCCTGCTTTGTATTTTGCTAGACGGGCTTTTCATCCATCTAGCTGGGGCTCTGTGGAGCAGGAGGGAAGGAGAGTGAGAATTAGTTGCTCTTCCTGGAATGTATGTGTATTAATGAAAAGGATGCGGGGACAGGTAAAGAAGTTCCATTTTGATATATGCAGATTTCTCAAAGGCTACAATTTGTGCCTGAAATGATCATTGATTTTGGAATTTTGGCAGCCTTATGTTTAGTATGAAAATGAGAGAGTGAGCCATTTTCTAAGAAGTCTAGGAGGTGTATGGTATTTAGAAGTAACTGATGAATAACTCTGCCAGGCTGCTTTACTTAAAGAGCTATAATTATATTCCAGAAGGAATTTGGATTTGAAAGTAATTCAAATGATAATTAACCTCTAAAAAGAACATAGTTGTTAGCTTGGCCAAACCTAGGAGGCTGGTCAAAACGTTATTTGGGTTTTGTTCTAAAACTATAGAGGCCAATTTTCATGACAGCATGCTGTGTTGCCATGTTGTTCCATGACCATTTTTCCTAGCTTCCTTTCTATTCCTTCTGAGAATTAGTAACTAGATACTATTGATTTTTTTCCTGGTGAGTTTGCAAATTATTTGTATTTCTTAATCAGTATTAATCTCCAGTTGCTTGCTAATTGAAAGTTTTGATCATAGTGATATCCCCATGAAAACTAACCCACATTAAACATGAAGTAACATTAGTTTTTCCATTGACATTGAAGTTAAGCGAAAAAGTCCATTCCTTTATTTATTTATTTATTTATTGCATTTTTATACTGCCCTATAGCTGAAGTCTGGGCGGTTCACAAAAATTAAAACCATTAAATCATTTTAAGAAATACTTTTATGAAACTTTATGAAAAGGTGAAATGCAAGATACAAGGAAATTCCAGATCTTGGGTTTAGTTAGGAAACTCAAAGCTAATGAACAAGTAATTGAAGAGTTGGTGTTCAAATTCAGCAGTCACTTTCATATTTATGCTTAAGAATATAATTATTTGCCAATTAGAACAGATTTGTAATAAATAAATATTTCACAAGTTATATATTGGTTTTATGTAGCCAAATAGCACTGTGTGGGGATGAATTGGTTCCATGTTGGCTCTTAATATATGTGCCATTCACATGCTGTGGTTCACTGAACTGGTTGGTTTTTCTCTGTGCCATCACTCTACACACATGAGGACAACGGTCATATTTCATACTGTCCCCTCTTATTACTGCCAACAACATAATCTGATCTCAGGCTCTCAAAATTTATTCGACTGTTCAATGCGTGTTTCAGCATTATGTATCAGATTGAGGACCAGCATTTCTGGTGTGCCATGGCCAGGGGTTGATGGCATCATACAGAAAGTCCAAAACAGTTCACTGTCTGGAGTGCAGAACAATAGAATCTTGACCCTCTGCCAGCCCACCAAGTCCATCTACATATCCTTCTGTCCCCCATTTGGATGGAAGATCATGGTGTTACAGAGAAGTTCAGCATGATAGCTTTGTACACATGTGTTTTGGTATTTGGTGACTAGCCTATTGTGAATTCATGACCGAAAAGCCTGTAGACCAGAGGGTAGTTTTCTATGACTAATCAGAAAGTGAGGCCTTTGGGTTCCTGTTACGCTGAAAGAAAGTAAATATACCCATTCTGAAATGTCCAAGAGTCATTGCATATCTCCATTTGCGTGTCAGGCATCTTTGAAAATGGCACCTGAATGCCATGTCTACCCAAGTTAAATGTGTTCTTCAAGATTCTCTGCATGTCTATTTTTTATGGGGGTATGTGGCAGATCCAGGACCATGAGCAGTATGTGATAAACTCTGCAAGAATTATGTTGTCTGAAAATAAAACCCAGCTACCTTGTGTCATCCAATTTATTTGAGAATAGGGTGTGGCACACCTGGAACTCTACTCATCAGGGGCATATGAAATAGTGGAATAGATATCAGGAGGCCCGAGAGAGAATAGGCATGAGGAGCCATGGCTCCTTTCCTTCCACTACACTGATAGATTTACAGGTACTTGTCCAGTGTGTGGGTAAGAAATGGCAACTCTAAGGGCTCCATCATACCAGCATTTTATCACATTCTCGTCATGCCTGGTTTGCTATTTTGCAGCGCAGTACTCACATGACGCTGTGCCTGTCCTGCAGGCACCCTGCCTCTTCCCTCCACTTTTCTGTGTTTTCCTAGAGTAGGGAAAGTCCAGCTTATTTCCTCCACGTGGGATTAAAGCGTCCTTCTGCCCCCGTATATTGCCGTCCTTGCGCTATGTCCTTTGTTGGGGTGTGTGTGCTTTTGTCTTGCTGACAAAAGAGGAAGGTGGGGCGGTTCTCCTCCAGCACGCCATGTGGAACAAACAGGCTTTTGCTGAGTTGGTTGAAAGGACTTTTGCTGCTCCAACCGCCCCCTCATTGCCAGCAGAAACGGCACCCAGCCAATGAAATGTTAAATCAGTAAAACGCTAGACAACAAAGCCAGAGCGAGGTGGGGGGAGGTTTCCACGTCAATCACAATGTCACAATCAATGAACTGGAGGGGGATGGAGAAGGGGTGGGGTGGGGTGGGGTGGGGGAAGTGTGAGAGCGAACAAGTGAAAGGAGGCTTCACTGACACCACAAACCCATGTGAAAGGGACCATGAGCTTGACGTGCCAATGAAATGGAGGTGGAAAAATTGTGGAAGCAAATGGGGGGGAGGGAAGTAGGTGTGATGGAGCCCTAAGTTACTCATCTCTACAGTGCACTGTGAACTCTGATGGTAGTTCATACTCAGAAGCCAATCAATTAGAACTCTAGTTAGAAGGATCCCTTCAGCACATCGCACAGAGATGATCTGGAGAAGGAAACTGTAACCAAATACTGTCACTGTAGCTCTTTATTTAGTGTGATACATTTCAAAAGCACACTACTGTGTTTTTGAAATGATTGAATTGGAAACACATGGTACCGAAAAACCTGATTTAGAAAGTACCACAACAATGTGGACTTGAAAGACAGACAGACAGAAAGATAGTACAACAGAAAGATTCACCATAATAAACATCTGCGACCTTTTTTGTTACATATTTTAAAATTTTGAAATGGATTCAGCTTTTGTTAACAAACCAAAAACTAGAGATGTCCCAGAGAAACACCACAAGGTGGCACTCTAGCCAAAGACTTACCATAAGTTCTTCTCACCTTTTCATGTTTCACAGGAGGGCATGGAGCAATTAGTAACTTTTCAAGAGAAAATAACATTGTGATTTGGCATTAAAGAGATTACTGTGCTTTATTGCAGTTGTGCCATACGATCATTAAACATAATGTATGTCAATCGCAACACTGTAGTAGGCAAATTGCTGAAGAGCTGGGTGTAACCACCCTATTACCCACACCAAGCATGGGAACCATGCGTCTGGTGTTATTTTTTTTGAAGACGCGGATATGCACACCAGTGCATATCTTATACCCATAACCTTAAATAGATAAAGGCAAATGTAATGTAGGAAGGGTCACAGAAATATCTTAGAGAATGAATCCACCCATATGTGGCACTGCTCCTCATCTATTTGTGTTCATCCGAGGCTAAAAACGTAAAACCATCCCATTTAGGCCTTTATCACACCTACCCGGTGTGCTTATGCAGGTTCCCCCTCCGTTTCCTATGCGAGTGTAGCTTTTTGATCAGACGTGGTTGGTTTTGCTCTGATACCTCAGCAAAGCCTGCGGAGGAGGGGAGAAAATGGGACTATCCCCATTCACGGATACTTCAAAAGTGAAACGGGAAACGGAGCACTCGGGATGCAAGAGAGCAGCATGAGGGGGACGATGTCATGTGAAAGAATTGGATCAAAGTCGCAGCGAGTGTGGATCAAACCGCCTGTGCGATGAAGGCCTTAGTGATGAACATACAGCTATAAGAAGTAGTGCCTTCTCTCCCTCCCTCTCTCCCTAAACCCACTAACTCAAGAACATTCTACCAAAGGAGATCCACCTGCCCTAGATTTTAAGATGCCACTGCAAGATGTTACTAAGGGCTGTTGCTGCATGTAGCCTTATTTTCAGAGTGCAGTGGAGGTTGAAGGAAGAGTTTTTAGAAAGCCAGGGGCAACGAGGTTCCCAGAAAGTTTGAGTTCAAGGTTAAAATGCAATGGATCTTGAGAACATTTGGAGGGTTCCTTGTTTGAGTTAAGTCCTGGAGTGAAAGGACTGCAGGAGTGGCAGCACTCCTTGGAGCCAACTCTAGGGTGACCCGCCACACTTCCTCTTATCACATTGGGCTTTTCCTGGCTCAAGCTGAAGGGCAGCTGCAGTGGCAGTGATCCCACAGCCAGCTGCACCTAGTCAAGTCTGACCACCTTCTGCTCAAGCCATGTGCTTTTGGGCTGAGCAAAGGGGCAGCTGAGGCATTGACTATCTTCGCAACCAGCTCCAAGGAGTCTAGAAATATGGAAAGGGCACTGGAGGCTGGTGGCTCCGTTGTCAATCAGAACCACTCAGAACACTATCCAAGGTCTCCACACTATCTTCTGAAAAGGGAGGGGGAGTGGATGTGACCAACATACTGCTTATTTCTGTGTTGTTGTGAGACATGGTGGAAATATTTCAGATGTGTTTCTCTTATGCCAGTGGCAAACCATGTTTACTGCCTCACATAACAGAGCATTCGCCAGAATAGTGGGTGTTTACTTTTGTGAAAAGGACCATGGAATTTATGATGGTGACGTTTAGAGAGAGAATGAGAAACGAGACTTATAGCCTATCTACACTACTGCTATAAAACTGTTTATAACCATTTTAAACCGGTTAATAACCATTATTGACCGGTTTAAAACTGTTATAAACCATTTTAAAGCAGCAGTGTAGATAGGCTCCTAGTTAAAATGTGGTTATGTTTGGTTTTGTAGTGATTGTCTTAGGCTTAAGGGAGGCAAATGCTAGAAACTAGGTGGCAGTGAAGGAGTTGGTCACTTAGTCCAAAGTAATATATGAAATCCAACCTAGCCACTCCCAACCACTGTTCTAGGTAACAGTAGAAGCCACAACCGACAAACATATGCAACAGCCATGTCAAATTCTAGACTCTCTGCCTAGCAATCCTAGCTTCCCTTGGTTCCCTGGTTCACAGTCCACAGATCTTTAAATCTTTCTTGCCTGCCTACTTCCTCCTTGCCTTGAATAGGATTTTGCTCCAATCCTGCTCCTTCCTTAGTTCCTCCTTTCTTCATCTCTTGTCTTCATCACCCATTATTTCCTTGGGCCCATCCTTTTCAGGACACTGATGTATTATTTATTTTATCTCTTTGGGGGGGGGGCATTTTCCAAGACCATTGTATTCCCAAGGAGCCTCACAGCATCAAAAACAACACAACAGGCCTATTAATAAAACAATGTTAAATATCAGCCTATCTACTCTACTGCTTTAAAATGGTTTATTTATTTATTATTTATTTATTTTATTCCGTTTATATACCGCCCTATAGCCGAAGCTCTCTGGGCGGTTTACAAAAATTAAAAACATCGAACATTAAAAACACCGATATACAAAATTTAAAACCATAAAGCATAAAAACAAGTTATAATTGCAATATCCTTTTAAATAACAATTCTGAGTCAAAGCACAACAACACAAAAGCCCTCATCATATGCTGTTAAATGCCTGGGAGAAGAGGAAAGTCTTGACCTGGCACCGAAAAGATAACAATGCTGACGCCAGGCGAGTCTCATCGGGGAGATCATTCCATAATTGGGGGGCCACCACTGAAAAGGCCCTCTCCCTTGTTGCTACCCTCCGTGCTTCCCTCGGAGTAGGCAACTGGAGGAGGACCTTAGATGTGGATCGTAGTGTACGGGTAGGTTTTGTTGGGAGAGGCGTTCCATCAGGTATTGTGGTTCCAAGCCGTGTAAGGCTTTATAGGTTAGAACCAGCACCTTGAATTGGGCTCGGAAACGTATAGGCATCCAATGCAAGCGGGCCAGAGTAGGTGGAGCTTCGGCTATGGGGCGGTATATAAGTGTAATAAATAATAATAATAATAATAATAATAATAATAATAATAATATGCTCAAACCTTCTGTTTCCTGTTATCAATCTGGCCACTGCATTTTGCACAAGCTGCAGCTTCTGAACCATCTTCAAAGGCAACCCCACATAGAGTGCATTGCAGTAATACAATTTAGAGATTACCAGAGCGTAGACAACCGAAGCCAGGTTATCCCTGTCCAGATAGGGGCGTAGCTGGGCCACCAACCAAAGTTGGTAGAAGGCACTCCGTGCCACTGAGGCCACCTGAGCCTAAAGTGACAGAGATGGTTCCAGGAGAACTCCCAAGCTACGAACCCGCTCCTTCGGGGAGTGCAACCCCATCCAGAACAGGTTGAACACCCTCCATCCGGTTTATAACAGTTTTGAGAACTGTTGGGGCCCAGGACACACTCCATATCCAGTTTTCAAGACGTTTTCAAAGTGTTTTATCCTGTGTGTGTAGATAGGCTCTATAAATAATTGTAAATAAAATCAGTTTTAATAAAATACAATTTTAGAATATCCACCTGCAGCAAGTATCATAAACATTTTCAATTAAAAACCTAGGGAGAATAGATGATTTTTTTTAAAAAAAACCTTCTTAAAAGCAGCCAGAGATGGGGCCAGCCATATATATCTCTTGGGAAGTAATTCCTTAGGGTAACTCCCACTGAGAAAGCATTATCTCTAGTACCCTCCCCCCAGCGATCCTGATCTTGGTGGCAGGCCAATGAGCAGAGCCTCCAAAGATGATCTTAAAATATGGTTTATAGTGTAGATGGTTCTTCAGATAACCTAGACCCAAACTGCTTAGGGCTTTAAAGGTCAAAACTAACACTGTAAATTGGGCCCAGAAATGCACCGGGTACCACTGTAGCTGGTACAGGATTGGTGTAACATGATCTGAACAAAAAAAGACAGCTGCACCAACGTATTGTTCCTGATGTATTTTGGGAAACAGGAAGCAACACAATCTTTAAATACCATTTATTTATTTATTGCATTTTTATACCGCCCTACAGCTGAAGCTCTCTGGGCAGTTCACAAAAATTAAAACCATGAAATCATTTTAAGAAATATAAAATAAACCACAATCTAAAAACACAAAATAACATACAATATAAAAAGTATTTTTTAAAAAAATGTTCAAGAGATTGTTTTCTCCAAGTTATGCGTATTAGGAATTAAATATTTTGTTTATATCTTCCCTTGATAAAAAGATGTTCACGAAACATGCCGGGAACAATACATTGGTGGAGTTGTCTTTTTGGGATGGGGGGCTTGGCTTTTACAGCCAATGCTTTTTGTGCTTGTAATAGGTGTGGTGGCATAGACCTCTGTCCAGGCAAGCACTCTTCATAGGGAACGTATTCCAAAATTTTAATGCTGGACAGAAGACATCTGAGAAAGTTATCCCATGTGAATTCCTTTGACATAACTGCATGATCCCTCAGCTTTGTGTGTGTTTTTCTTCAGCCTTTACAGCTTACGACAGAGGTCATCGGGGTGGGGGAACTCACAAGACAATCTGACATGTTTTACACACTCTTTTTTCATAGCGAAGTTGAATCTCAATGGTTAGCAACTACACTTGGGGAAGTTTAGAGGACTTGAAAATGTTTGTGGGCCATGAAATCTGTTGCCCATGCATGTCTCAAAGTTTGCTTTGTGTGTGCGTGTGTGCGTATATATGTGTGTGTGTGTGTGTGTATAATCCTTGTGCATCAAAGGTTATGTCTAACCAGTTTTTGTGGAATTTCTTCTTGCAAGTATCAGTAGTTTGTGCACTCACCCTATTTCTTTGATTCTAAGATGCACTTTTCCCCCCATATAAACATCTCTAAAAATGGGGTGCGTCTTAGAATTGATGGCAATTTCCCCACACTTAGAATCAAAGCTTTTTCCCTGTTGGTGGTACTGAAATTAAGGTGCGTCTTACAATCGATGGCGTCTTAGAATTGAAGAAATATGGTAATGCCTGTTTCAATTTCCACTCCATCTCCAATGTGCTAAATTTCAGTATCTTCAAACATTACCCACATTTTGTTGATAATTGCAAATCAGGTAGTGTCTACCTGTTTGGTTATCAATCTTCACAAGTTTTGATTCTCATGTACCATCTTGGATAAAAGTAGTCGCAAACAAAGTCTCTAGCATAGGACTACCAATCCTGTACCTCTTTACAATAGGATTAAAAAATGCCAGAACAATAACTAAGCAAAGACTACTGGATATTGATAGGCAGGAGTTAGGAACGGCTTCTAAGGGCCCTTGTTCCCCGCTGTCTTTGGGGCTGACGCTTCATAGCAACAGCAATGGAGCACAATATCTAAAATGGCTATCAATTCCAAAATATAGGCGTGCCTTCACGTTAGCCAGATTTAATGTGCTTCCTTCTAGACTATTGGAGGGTCGATTTAAGAAAATCCAGCGGTGCTATAGATGCTGTCCCTGCAACAAATCTGAGGCGGAAACAATAACTCACGTTCTGCTATCTTGTGAATACTATCGTCAAGCCAGAGCTGATTTAATCTGGCCTATTATACGCGCCTTCCCAGGAAGATCACCTGAACACCTCTTAAACCTGTTACTACAAGGTTCATCAAAGGCAATAACAAAACAGGTGGCCAAGTTTTTGAATTTGGCAATACAAACAAGAGCTTTAATATCAGCCTGATTATTTTAGAGTATTTTAGAATAAAAGTTTTATATATATATATATATATATATATGTTTTTATATTCATGATTCCCTATGTAGTTAACAATATTTGTGATGCCTTTGGTCTGTCGACTGTAATAAAGGAAAAGGAATCTTCACAAGAGACATATTTATCACCTTTTTTCTGAGTAGTTTATCTGCTCTTACAAAAGCACTGTACTGGTTCAAGGAGGAATTACTACATTAGGCAGCCTTCCCTAACTTGGTGCCCTTGAGATGTTTACGATTACAACTCTGATCTGACCCAGCCAATGGTCAGGGATAATGGGAGTTGTAGCCAAAAACATCTGGAGGGCATCAGATTGAGGAAGACCAACATTAGGAAACAAGCAAAGGCATAGTTTGTACTAATGGTTGTATCCAATGATGTCATTCCACTAGCACAAAGCTTCTACCGCTGACAGAAAGTGTTTTTATCCTTGCACGAGTGCAAAATCCTTTAATCATGCTTGTGCAAGCTGTTGTACAAGTGATTGCACAAGCTGTTCTGCAGATTGTTGGAGGTGTTGCACAACTGATTACAACTTCATTAGACTAGGTATTGCTTGCAATAGTAGTGCTAGTTCTGAATTATATCCAGTGTTATGCTAGTGGAAAAAATGGCAAGAATGGGCATTGTACTGCTAGCATTGCACAACCACTATCAGAACTAGCACAACTAGTTAGGCCTCATCTTGAGTACTGCATCCAGTTCTGGGCACCACACTTCAAGAAGGATGCAGACAAGTTAGGGGGGGTTCAGAGGAGGGCAACAAGGATGATCAGGGGTTTGGAAACAAAGCCCTATGAGGAGACTGAAAGAACTGGGTATGTATAGCCTTGAGAAGACTGAGGAGATACATGATAGCTCCCTTCAAGTACTTGAAAGGTTGTCACACAGAGGAGGGCCAGGATCTCTTCTTGATCATCCCAGAATGCAGGACATGGAACAATGGGCATAAGTCACAGGAAGCCCAATTCTGGCTGGACATCAGGAATGCCAATGGAACCAATTACCTAGGAAGGTCATGGGCTCTCCCACATGTTGCAGCTGGTCAACCATGTGTCAAGGTATGTTTTAAGGTGGATTCCTGCATTGAACAGGGGGTTGGACTCAATGGCCTTATAGGCCCCTTCCAACTCTACTATCCTTTGATTCTATGATAGTGCAAGCTACACGTGTTCTAATGTATTAGTGGGCTTGTTCAGACAACACGTTAAGCCATTGTTAGGCTGCTAACCCCTTTGCAGCAAAAGGTTACATTAGCTATGTTTAGCTCAAAATGCTTAACCACCGTGGGTCTGTATTACAGGGTCTGTAATAACTTGTACAATTTGTGCAGGCAGACTCAAACAGAAAGATTTCACCCTTGCAGAAGGATAAAAACATGGTTTCTGTAAGCAGTATAAGACTTGTGGAACATGCTACTAGATAGAACTATGAGGTGGCAAAACTAGGTCTGGACTTCAAACTATGGATGGGAACTAGCATGATTGAATGTGCTCCCTGACAAAAAAAAAATAATCCTCCATGTAGAAAACTAGCATATCCAAAAAAGGGTTATAACTGTGCCTTTTTCTTAGCATGGTGGTTTAATATATGAAGGAAATATTATTTTCTAGAAAAGTATTCAATTATGTGAGCACTTCATACTGTAAGCCCCAACTTCTAGTCTGAAGAGTTGAGTCCCAAACACAGGTTTACCACCTTTAAAATTAGGTAAAATGTTAAGAATTGCTGCACAGATGCCCTGGTGCTGAAAGAGCCTAGCAAGCAAACAGTATTGAACAGACACCAAGTTGGGGAAATCTGCATTAGGGACACTTTGTGATAGCTGCTTTCCCAGTACCAAACTGGATTTTGGTACCAGGGATATATGAGAAATTTGTTTAATTTAATGGACAGGATTTACCCAGTTCACACATTCTGGACAGAGCACAGACTACGATGCAATCCGTAGTTGAAGTCCATCCATTTCCGAGCTTGCAATGCGATTTGCGAATCACAAAAGAATGTGTTCAACAGCATGCGTACATTTGGAAAATGTGCATGAAAAACGTTGTACGTTTGGAAAATCTGTTCAAATGTGCTTTAATCAATGGCAGAAAGTGCATAAATCTGAAAGATGTGCACAACTGATGCGTACATTTGGAAACATATGCACAGAAATACGCCTGGATTTTCATGAGAAAAAGGAAAGAATACAGCTCGCAATCTGATATGGAAATGAGTTGGAATGAGCTTCAAGGTGGAATTCAGAGAATTTGGGTGAGCTCAAGTTTTGCAGATTCCCATATTTCTATTTAGTATGATGAGTTCTGGATTGGTGTAGTTTCCATGTGGATTGATAATGCCAGGCATGCTAATTCAGCCTGCCTATTACTCACAAATCCCTATCAGCACCCTAAATTTCAGCATTTCTTTATATATTTCTGTATTATCAGCATCTATTTTAAATGTAAGGCTCCTTTTCCCCTCTTCTACTATAATGATCATATTACTTCTCAGTATGTCATAACAATGAAATAATATTGACGTACCAGAATAATTTTAAAATGTTCCTTTTTATTTCAATGGTTGCACATTGGGTAATTAAATAATATCTCAACAAATTCATAAATGGGTATTTAAACAGGCTGCTAAACAGTTACAGTACATGGAATAATAGAATGGGGTTTATTTAACTGTTACTGAAAAGCATGCTGTGTAATGTCGCCACTGATCATTTTGTATGGGCAAATTAAGGTATTTTGGTGAAGTGCTCTTATAGAAAATACAGAGACATATCAAGTAACTTGAAATTATGCCCCAGTTTCTGTACTCACTGACTATATTGGCCCATTATATGGTCGTTTCAAGGAAGTTATTTAAAAATAAAATCAACATAAGATCCATTTACCATCATTACACATTATTTTCCAAAATATAAATGACGTTTTGGCAAATAATACTTATACCAAAAAATAGTTTTAGATCTTCCCAAATTCAATGTAGTCTACAAAATTACTCTATAATAAATAAATAAAAAGTATGTACTTAATATTTTATATTTATGTTCATTCCTTATAATTAGTACAGATTGAAAGCAAGAGGCACAGAGGCTAAACAGACTGCAGCTAAGTATGGGCAGAAGACAGCCAGGACTGGTAATAATGACCGTGAATGAGAGGGTGACACTTGATTTGCATAACTTCTATCTTACAGAACCCTGCTGAAATGAATATGGATGGGTTGTCTTTTCTGGTGCAAATTAGAACTGGAACACAAATTCACTTTTATTTTGGCAGATAAACAGTTTGTGGTAGAACCTCAACACAGAATCTGGTTTGTGATTCAGGCTAAAGACTGAAGCTAGAATATCAAGGTAAGACAAGCAAAAAACCAAGGGGATGAAGCTTTATGTTTGGTTTAGATGCCAAAAGGGCTGAAAGCGAGTACTTATTCAGTAAGGAAATCAGAGTGGGGCTGGAATGGAGGGACACATAAGCCCTATGCAGGCATTCACATGCAACACTGATACAGTTAAAGCGAAGACCGAAGACCGGTCATGGCCCTGCCTCAGAGATCTGCGCTATCCCAGCTGCATCAGAGGTCTCCGATCATTGAACGTGAAGATTTGAATTGGGGCTTGTAAGCACAGTTTGCTGAATGTGTTTGCAAAGATCCTTCATTCGAAACCTTAGCCTATTAGCCAAATGCCTGCATAGGTGTGGAGAGTTGTCAGATGGCTGGATTGCAGATAAAGGAGATATCAACATTGAGTGAAAGGCTGGCAAGTTACACAAACAGGGAAGGAGGAGCGGGATAAAATAAAGTTGCTGATCAGGACGTGAAGGACGTGAGCAGATTGATGTGTTCTGATTTGCACATAAAGTTAACTCTTGGTTTATTTAATCCATGGTTAACTGGTTTGTTGCCCTACCCAGGTTTGTCTGGCAGAAAATGAAACAAACCATGCATGGTTTGTTTTCTTAATTCCTGGGTGGTTTCCTTCCTCCCTCGTCCGTTTCCTCCTTGTATCCCAAATTCCTTTGCAGCACTGTAGTGCTGACATGTAGAGTAGGTTGGTTTTTGGACCACTCTTGCCCACTGCCTCTGTAACCTGGTGAAATAACCCATAGTTCTAGGTTTACACATGACAAGCTATCGTTTAAATAACCCACAGTTCACAACTCAACAACCATGGATTCAATTCCAGAGTTGTTCGTGGTTAACAAACTATGGTTAGTTAATGTAGCTGGCAACCCAGAATTCAATAATCCATACCATGGGTTAGCATGCCCAGGCTATTGGGATGCATCTACATTCAAGAGTAGATTATGTGGACTTCATCTCTGCCTATACCACCTCTGTGACTCATGCTCTTATATTCTGATACTCAAACAACTTATTCCAGCATAGCCCCATTGAGACCAACATAGCTATTCTGGAACAAAGGGTTTAAAGTTGATATAAATAATTTTGTTAAATGTAGGAACAGAACAAACTTGCATGCCAATACAATGGAACTCTTTTTTAAAAAATAAGTTCTTTTTCTCTTTTTGTTCAGGAGGAAAATTCTTATATGTACTGAAAGTTTGATTGTTAATGGATAGAAAACAATATTGGAGTGGTTCTAAGAAAATAATTGCTTAAACATAATATGTTCACTAAAATGTTCTTTCTACAGTTTAAATATTTAAACAACGTATATAAATTGCCATTTAGTATTGTCCAATAAACTACCAAATGTTTAAGTGGATTATTTTAAAAAAACATCAACAACTACAGATGAAGGTAAACGGCCAAGTCAGCAATCTAGTTATAACAACTGAGAAAATGTACAAATAAAAATAAAATAAAATGCATATTCCTCACAAATTAAGACAGATGCAAGAATACAAACACTATGTTTACCATCAGATTCTGGGTTTTTTCTCCCCAATAGGTGATCAAAGCTACTTTTAATATAAACAGATATTAGACATTTGAAAAACAAGATTAACACTGAAAAATAATTTCATTAGCAAAAAAACAAACACAAACCAATTAGTGCTTCTGGTCTCTCAGAATACGCAGTGCTGCCAAAGCTAAAAAGCTTAGAATCAATCTGAAAAGGCTAAGTTAAAATACTGCAATCATTCATAATGTTCGCATGGAAAAACCAGATGTTTCAAACAATTATACATATTTCCATAGAACAGCTATTTTTTTATAAACAATAATTTAAAAACTATGTATTTGTCTGATATATGTGCAACATATAAAATGTGAAATGTGACATATTTGGTACAACAGTGTAGGAAACAAATCTTAAAAAGAAACTTCCTACATTAATAAAATGCATATAATTACCTTGTAAATCAACACAGTATTTAAAAAAGTAAACATTAAAATCTGTTTTGTCCATATATATGTATGTGTATATATAATATGTATATAGCTGTATTAAAGATATCTTCATATTTCTATGACATAAAATAAGCTTTTAAAGAAAAAGATTAAAAGAACTAGCTTCTTTCTCTGTGCTGTAATCCGGTTACAACTTCTTTAACCTGATTTTAAAAATACGGCAACAGTAACAATGGATTAAAATGAAGCTCTCTCTACATCCTGTTCAGTATTTTCCTAATCATCTAGATTAAAGTCACTTATCAATTTTAACAATGACTGCATTTAGTTTGAATTAAATTAGAATATCATGCTAATCTTTTCACATATATTTCCACTTCTTTAATTGGAAAAAAGTTATTTCATAACAAGTTCTTTTTGGTAACCTGATTGTAAATCTGAAAGCTTAATCAGTTGGTGTAGATTCAATTATAGACTGCAGTATCACTTAGTTTCAAGTCTGATGTGGCAAAATTTAGGCACTTCTGCAAAGGCTTTTCTTTAAAAAATATTCTCTCTTTGTAAAATAACATAGTCAAGACTTTGTTAGGGGTATGAAAATCATACCGTGCAAAGGTTTAATTTAGTTCTAGAATGCCATGATTCCAGTATAACTTCTCCATACACATCCCAAACCAGCTCATGTGCATCTCAGCAATTTGTGCTTTACCTTGGATCCTCTATTTGAAACGTTTAAGTGGTGATGTGCTGGAATCCAGGCTTCCACTTTCACATCACCTCCTTTGTCTTGGCATCAACTGCCCAGCAGAGAAGTGAGCTTTTTAAGAGAGTACAAAATTGTCAAAGGGTTAAAAGTTAAATCTGCAGTTGGTATATTGGCCAAGATCCAAAGAGCTACCTTGGTGGGCTCAAGGGCTTGCACATGCCCTGTGTGATTATTAAACCCCCCTCACACCACACACTTTCCTTTGAGTAGAATTCTTTGTCATATCACAAACTACTTTTGAAACTTCACAATGTCAAAGGCAGTCTGCCATGCGAAGTGGGTGGGGCTGCCATGTGAGAAATACACACTCAAAATGGCTGTGCCCATGTGGGACTAATCATGTGGTTCTTTGGATCCTGGGCTTAGGGGCCAATGTAAATCATTTATTGCTAACATTGAAAGATTCATAAAGTTGTGAACCCTACAATAATATATGAATAGGACTACTTACATTAGCTATAATTATGGTGGTAAGACAATATTCCTAAGAAGTAAACGGTGTTGTATAAAACTTTTAAAAGTAAAATGTTACCCTTTTATGTCTTGAACCATCACAGCTGGCATCAGGTAGTTAACTAGATTAGTTTGGAATATACTAAGCATACCATATTTAATATTCATATATGATATAGCAGCGCTAGCTCTTTAGTGTTTTGTGATTTGTCCAGACGAACAAACTCTTTACTCAGCATGCAGTTTCTGGCAATTCTATTGAGGAAGAGACAGGGTAGTATGTACAGTAACAATGCTTTGCTGTTCTCAACGAGGCCTCTTGACATTCCATTTCATTCCTGTTGACTATTTCAGGATTATCTGT
Organism: Anniella stebbinsi; assembly: GCA_029215795.1. Taxonomy (NCBI): domain Eukaryota; kingdom Metazoa; phylum Chordata; class Lepidosauria; order Squamata; family Anniellidae; genus Anniella; species Anniella stebbinsi. The sequence goes on along the minus strand of JARDYH010000001.1, from coordinate 162,668,312 downwards.
TAGAAGAAAAGAAAACACTGTTGAATGTGCTAACCGGAATTTTGCAATTCATATGAATACAATTTTTTTCCCTTTTGCTTTTCCGTTACCTCAAAATGAAAGCACATAGATTCTCTTAAGATCTTTATCAACTAAGCTGGGGCCAATATGGTGTAGTGATTAGAGTGGGCGACTGCGACTCGGGCGACTGGGACTCAGGAGTCCTGGGTTCTATCCCCACTCAGGTCATAAAGCTCACTGGATGACTTTAGGCCAGTCACTGACTCTCAGCCTGACCTACTTTCCAGGGTTGTTGTGAGGATAAAATAGAGAGGAGGATGACCATGTAAGCCACCTTGGGAAAAAGGTGGGATATAAATCTAGTAATAAATAGGACCTGCAAGCTTTTTACGATAGTAGTACTCATTCATTTCAATGGGGGGTGGGGGTGGGGAGGCGGAAGAATTTCCTCGTATATTGTGTCCCTGAGGTGTGGTATTGACTTTCGAATACTGACATGCCCTTTGGGGATGGCTGACCTGGCACCTCTTTCACAACTAATAATTTATCTCCAACTGAGGTTACTACCCAGCTGACAAAACGCAATGTGTTAAGGATTCATCTGCAAAAGATTGTGCTAAGTCAGATGTCCAGTCTGGTACCTACTTTGACAAACTATACCACTTTTCAGTGTCAGAGAATCTTTGTGTCCAGGAGGAATGCATGAACATTATTCTTGAGTGCACTGCATATATTTTTGCTCGCTGTACAGCTGGAGATGTAAATGCAACCAATTATTCTTGTTGCCTGCATGCAAGATGGGAGAGCTTACTCAGGTTCCATTGCTAGCCTCATCCCTAGCCATTGTCCCTACTTCCTGCGGACATGGGTCACGCTTTTTTTCCTAGTCTCGGTCATTGCTGCACTCCTATGTGCGTGCCAAATTTAGGAGCCTCCTGCTTGCTTTTGGAGTAGGATGAGGAAGCATGAGGTGGACACCTCTGAAGAAGATAGGAAGGTGTAACCAAGTTTCACCCACCACCTGCAGAAGCAAACAAGTCTCTCCTGCTACCCCCAATGTTCTATCACTCCTGCTGTCTCTCAGCCCGCAAGTGCAAGCACCCAACGGTAAAGAACAGGTCTGCTCCTGAAAACACGACAGTTAGAACTTATTATATCAGCCCCCCCTCCCACTTTTCTGGGACAGTGGGCACAGTTGGAATTTTGAAAAAAGTGCCGAGTACCACCACAAATTGGCTGGTGGGGGGCGGGGAAGCAAACGAAGAAATGTTAGGAGCACCCCATTTTGTTTGCGCGCACGCTCTCTGTGGCTCTTTTCTCCTTTGCGCCCCCTCTTCCTCTCCCATCTCTGGCTCTTTTTTTAAGTGGTGGGTTTTTTTAATAGTGTTTCCCCAGCACTGGAACTCTCTCCCACTGGAAACTTACCTGGTGCCCACACTGCTGTCTTTTGTACACTAGGCTAAGACTTTCCTGTTCTCCCAGCTGTTTTAAGCTTTTAAAAGACTTTTAAAACATTTAAAAACATTTTTGTGAATTAAGAACTTACTTCATTTATTTGCAGAGGGGGGAAATAGCTAGGTGGGCACCTACGCTTGACCTTGCAGGTGCAGTGGTGCCTGCAAATGCTGTTTGGGAACCCCAGCAGTTCATTCTAGTTAAACATATTTCCAGTGGCTATCACTCAAACTGAAAGAGGACATTACCTGGCTTGTGTGTACCATAATGTGCATTTAAAAAATCAAAACAAATCTGTTCTATAGCCAAAAATGCATTCTCAGTGGCTCAGTTCAGACAACACATTAGTCAGTGCAGTGTGAAAACTCCACTCAACGGTTGAGTTTTTAGGGAGCACTCCCCACACAACATGTTTTAGGGGGCACTCCCCACACACTGCTGCATGGAGTTTTCCTGCCAGACAACACATTTCTCAATGGTGGTGTAAAAACTCCACCGTAGAGTTCTAAAACCACCGTTGAGAAAAATGTTGTCTGAACTGATCCAGTATCTCTTGTGAACGAGATCCAGTCTTTTTGCATAAGTTTCAAGCTGCTACTTTCCCTTACCTTTACTGCTACTGACAAATACCATAACGTAAAACAGAGCTGAAATATGTTGGCTGGCAGTGACTGGTGCAGTGGCTGTCTCAGCCAGCTGAATACAATGAACAAGGCAGCTGCTTTTCTAATTTAAATCAGTCCAAAGAAACAGGATAGTTTAAACTAGTGGTGATTTCTTGCTTGGGAGCAGGTGCTGACTTATTCCTTTGGCAATTCTTTTGGACTAAATGAATAGAAGCCAGGAATAACCGTTCCCTGATATCTTACTACATGATCAGGTTCAACTCTTAATTGAAAATATCAATCCCATCAGAAGAAAGCAGCCTTTGGTTTGTTTGTTTATTTGTACCATTCAAGTGCAATGTCCAAATGCCATGAAAGGACAACAAGTGAGTGGGTGGGTATATCTAAGGAAGGAGACAGCTCAATAGTGGAACCCATATTCTACATGTGGAAGGTCTCAGGTTCAATCCCAAGCATCTCCAGTTAAAAGGACATCAGGTAGTAGGTCTAGGAGAGCTGCTATGGGTCGGAACGAGAGAGTTTTGGGCTACAGGCCTGGTGCCTCCAGCACTGTCCTGATACCCCTTTGCAAGCTTACCATGGGGTAGCAGAGTGGGCGGCAGCAATAACTGAACAGTAGCAGGAAATGGGTAGAGGCGTATTCCCAGTGCTCCAAAGAAAAGTGTTGAGTGAAGCTGCCGCCATCTTAATTTCCCCACAATGTGTTTGGACCCAACACTGGGGATGGGTGAATTAAGAAAGTTGCGGCTGCCACCATCACATCTGGCACTGCTCTTTGGCCATTAAAAAGGGATGAAAGAGGATTTTTTTTAAAGAGCAGTTTAACATTAAAAAAGAGAGGAATTGTGTGTGTGTTTTCAAAAATGGAGGCTGGCATTTGCTCCACCATGTTGGGTGCTGATGGCCAGTCTGCTGAGCTTCATGGACCAATGGTGTGGCACCTGATATGAGAGCTTCATTGTTCATATATGGTATGGCATGAATGTAAATGTTAAATATTAGCCTTACGTGCAAGCAATTTTGGCAATCACTGTATCTCAGAAAAACCCAAACATTTTCAATGTTACACAATTTTGACCTCATTTCTACTATTTACTAGGAAAGCATTGTTCCAGAATTGTAAAGCAATTACTTGTTCAGGTATTTACTTGATTGTGTTGGGGGGAAAATGATAAATGATTTCTTTGATTTCTCTCCAGATGGTAGCCGTTTTAGCCTGTTGCAGCAAAACCAACAAAAAGTCTTGTGACTCTTAAAGTCTAACAAATTTATTCTGGTATATGAAACTATCGATCTGATGAAGTGGACTATAGTCCAAGAAACCTTATGCCACAATAAATTTGTTAGTCATTAAGGTGGCACAAGACTCTTTGTTGTTTTGACTTCTTTGTATACTCTGAACTTACCCACACCACCTCTGACCAGACATATTCCCTCTCACTCTACATTTTATAGCTATTGAACCTATGGGTGGCACTGGAGAAATAGCTGGAAATGGTAGGAAAGTATGGTACATAGTACAGTGATGTATAAGTACCTGTTACAAGAATGGCTGATACTAGTTAAAGTTTGAGAATGGAATTGCCAAAGATAAAAGTATTGTAAAGCTGAAACACCGAAAATCCAGGACAAATCATGAACAAGGCAATATAAGATACAAACAGATGTTTGATTATGTGTGTGTATAGGGGTGGGTGGGTTAGGTTTTCCACCTTGTGCTCCCTATACATTCACAGCATTTTATTTACTTAGTAACATTGGAAGCTGTCAGATCATTGGTCCATCTAGCTTAGTATTGTATTCCGCAATTACTGGCAGCAGTTCTCCAAGAATTTTAGATAGGAGTCCTTCCCAACCGTACCTGGACTACCAGGGATCGAACCCAGGACTTTTTGCATGCAGAACATGTTCTCTACCATTGAGCTATGGCTCTTCTTTGTATAGTACTTTCAAGTGTTGAAAGTACTTTACATGCATTATCTAGTTTGTAATCCTTGCAACAAACATGTCAGGCCAAGTCAGTATTATTATCCCCATAATGCAGATTGGGGGTGGATGGGACTGAGGCTTATGGTCTTATTGAAGTCAATAGGATTTCTTGAGACATACCAGTTAATGAAATAAATATTATATTCTCCATTGTTTTCAGTATTTATATGCAGGTCTTGGTATGACCCAACATCAATAAACAATGGAAGTAAGAATGAGATTTTGTCATTTATGCAATGTCCCCTTGGTTAGTCCTGCTTCTAAAATCTTAACAATCAAGAATAACTGTAAATATTCACATATGAAGCAAAGAATCATTGCTATAGTGACAGGTTGTTAATGGGACAGTCTTGTGGAAGGAAGGTATTAAAATGGATTCAGACTCTAGTATTAATATACAATTCACATGATTATTTTGATATGCACTGTGAGCCCAAATAGACAAGGTTGAAAAGATCACAGGTTGATATTTGCAGAACTATGAGGTAACAGAAGTTCCTGAAATTGAAGTGACATTAAAAAAAAAATAGTTCCTTGAATGCAAGTGGCAGAACAGGTAGACATACGTAGAGAGTACATCATAAATGTCTTACATAAACTTACCAGAAGATTGCCCTTGCTCATTTAATCATCTGTTCTATTCTTCAGAATGCATTTACATGCTATAAATTTTAATCATAGTCTAGAATCACTGAGTTGGTAGGATCCTCTACCATCTAGTCCAACCCCTTTGCTGTTCCAGGAAATCCACTGCTACAGAACCCCTTGCTTCTGCTTAGAAACCTCTGATGAAGGAGAGTTTACTGCCCCTTTATGAGGCAGACCATTCTGCTGTTGAGCAACTCATACCATCAGGAAGTTTCCTTTCTTGTAATTTGGTTCAGGTCCTATGCTCTGGAGCAGCAGGAAAATAATAAAACCTCCATAGTCTGACACCCTTCAAATGTTTGGCTATCAGATATTTCTTCTCCAAGTTAAACGTACCCAGCTGCTTCAACTTTTCCTCACAGGGCTTAGTCTCCATGCCATGCACTACGTTTGTCACCCTCCACTGGACATGTTCCAGTTTGTCAATCTCCTTGATAACCTGCAATGTCCAAAACTGGACTCAGTACTCCAGGTGAAGTCTAACCAAAGTGGAGCAGATTGTAACTGCTGCTTCTCAAAATCTGGAGATTATATGCTTGTTGATGCTGCCTAGAATGCCATTAGGCTTTACAGCAGCTGCATAACAATGCTGACTCAAGTTTAACTTGGGGTCTACTAAAACCCCTAGATCCTTGTCACTCTTCTCATATCTGTGCATCTGATTTTTCCTAACTATATACAGAGCCTTATATTTATTTCTGTTGGGATTTATTTGATTAGTTTTGGCCCACTTAACCATCCGTTCAAAATCATCTTGAATCTTGCTTCTGTCCTGTAAAGTACTAGCTACCCCCTCCCGGTTTGGTGTAATTTGGTGTTGTCTACAAATTTTATGAGCATCCCCTCTACTTCTTCATTCAAATCATTGATAAATCTATTAAACAACACTGGGCCTTGGACAGAGCCCTGCTGAATCCCACTTGCAATTTCTTTTCAAGCTGACAAGGAGTCCATTTGAGCATTTTATGTATGTCATCAACCAGGTACAAATCCACCTAACAGTAGCATCATCTACCCCACATTTTACCAGCTTGTCAACAAGAATATTGTGAGGTGCCTGGTCGAAATCCTTGCTGAAATCAAAGTATACTACATCCACAGCATTATTTAACCCATAACTCTTTTACTTGTTGCTGAGTTTATTTTCACTTTTGACAAAACAACTCAAAGCTTTGCTGCCATCTCAGGGAGTTCATACATTCTGCATATTCTCCACCAAATTAATGGGATTAAAAACATTATTAGCCAAGCTAGTGTTTTCTTCTTAGGAAAATTATACACACATTTCTACAAGTTAAAATATGATCAATACTTGGAAATATTTAATCAAAATATTGCTCTATTAACTTATTCCACAATCGTATTCCACCAGACCATCCACTTATATAAAGTGGCCTACACAATCCAGACTGTACATTGTAGAAAGATGCCTAAAAACACATAGTTCTGATGACAGAAACAAGTGAATTAAACTACAAGGTGAAAGAATCACTAGCTAACCTGTTAATTCCTTCCCCCAATATACTGATCAATCAAATCCAGAGAGGGAGCAAAACCCATCCACAAGGCTGATATACAATGCATGTTCATCACTCGACGACTACAATATCAGGTGATAGATGTGTGAAACAGCCATCACAGAACAAACGTCACAACAGAATCGGTCTATCGCACCAAGCGCTTAATCTCAAATCATATTTTAAAAAATGAAAATAATTTCCGTAGTCAGTTGAGAGTAATCTTTGCTAAACATACTCCTACTGGTTTGACTATAAAGCAATAACTGGGATGATGATGTCTACTAACTGGGGCACACAGGGTACAGGAGCAAAATCATCCCTGCCTGCCATCCTTTGCTTTAACTTTTTTTCTGAAAGGGAAAAAAGAGGGTAGCATCAAAAAGATACCGGTTGTAGGGTAGCACAGAGTTGTGACCAACAAAATTTCCTTAGAAAGACTCAAGGTTAATCTCACACACACATTTTCATCACTTGCTATCTCTTCGCTCTTTGGATCTGGGACCAAACCAGGTTTGTGCATGTTAGCTAAACATGTGCTTGTTGGTTCGACCATAAAGCACATTGGTAGTGCAACCAAAAGTGTTCAGAAAATGGGTATGGGTATGGGGTAGAGGGAGAGCATCATCAGGGGTAGAGTCCGCTTTTCTATATTTTCAACAAAGGAGATGTGGACAATGTTGGCTTTTCTGGCACCTATGCCAAGGATACACTTTACATCTTCTGCCTCTTATAAGGCAAAACAAATTAATATAAAAGCATTTAATCTAAAAGGAGTGTATTTTACAAGTGGGGACATAATGCAGGTACAGAACAAAGAAAAACATTGATTTGAAAAATTCACACAAGTCAAGCTTTCCTTAGGACATATGGTTACAGAGCCACAACTACATGTTCCGGTTTGTTGCTTTTTCTTTTCTTGTTTTTAGCATACTTGCTGCTTTAAATGACTACTTCTCAGGCAACTTCAACTCTTTTACATTCCTAAACATGATCTCTTAGCATTTCCCTTATGACATCGAAGGAGCTTTTCTTGAATTTTGCAACTTTTCTTAGTACGTGTAAAGGGGGGGGGGGCTATAAGGGCGTATTAGGATAGCATAAGAAAAGAAGCTTCGCGGGCATAAAAGGGGTTTAAAGGGATATATGAATAGTGGGGGGGGGTAATGCTTTACGCTAAAGGGAGCAATGGGGCATGAAGAGAATCACTATACAGAGTTTTTAGATGTTTTAAGGTTTAGACTTGTGGGGGGAAGTATGATTTGTTATTGCTCAAAAGTTAAGACATAAGTCATTAGAAGCTTGTGGCTTGTATTTCAGCGGTATGTGTTCCTTATAGGGTAATTAGGCAACTGGTTGCGGGTTATAGAAAGGTCGAGTTGTGGTATATAAAATCGCCATGTCTAGAAGAAAAGAGAACTGAACTAGGCAGTTGACCACATGAAAAGCAGAAGTGATGTCCAGTTTAGGGATAAAGAGGTACGTCAGAAAGGATGAGACATTCGGAAGAGGATGGTCTAAACTGATGGTGGACTTAGATATTTTAAAAGAAATGAATATGATTTAGGAGGGAGGCCCCTGTCTTTGAAAAGAGTTTTTAAGACCAAACACAGAGGAGGAAGAGGTCTTTCCTTTCCCTCACGCATGAGATCTGGGACGTTGCTCTGAGCCTAGCATGTAGGCCTCAGTGACTCCTTGGTTTTGCCTGGGAGAAATGAAAGTCCATCTGCAAAGGAATCCCTTTGCAGAGTCAGTATGAATGGTGCAGAATTTGTGAGTATATAGCTATAAGATTTGTGAGAATGTCATTTAGCTTTGCTTGGGTGAAAGGTTTGTGACTGTGTTAAACTTTCTATTTTCCTTAATAAAATACATTTAATTTAAAACTTTGAATAGATGTTTTAAGTTCTAAGTGTAATCTGGGTGAATGCAAACATTCTATCTTGAATCCTCAAGCGCACTTTCACCTACAACACTTGGGCTAAACTAAGGCTATGGGCGTGCCTGAGTATTTAATATTGGGAACCCTGGAATTTTAGACTTTTAGTCCCGTCCCCGTCCCCCAGAATCAAACTAGCTTTCAAAACAGCCTGCAGGAAAGAGAATGTTGTGAGTTAAAAGGCATAAGCCACAACCAATACTGTAGCACCTGGAAAAGCGAACATCTTATTAAAAGAATAACCAGGGTTTGCAACCTAAGGAAGCAAATATATTTGTAGATAGTAAATTGGTTGTTTTAGAATTTAGTGCGGAAGTTCTAGCGTGACATAAAACGGAGCAATATTAGATAGATTGGGGGGGGGGGGGGTTGATTTTTTTTGTTTCTCAATTCTGAAATATTGGAAGCCCAAGAGCTGAAGTTACTAATGTGTATATATTAGCACTTCTGTAGTTTGGGGAAGTCAATCCCCACTCTCCCATTGCTTTTGCTGTAGCAGTCTTTTTCCAACTGTTTCATGTGGCCCTGTCTAAATGCTCTGCTATGCAGAAAAGGGAGTGCTAACAGAGCGAGAACATGGTGTCAGAGGGAAAGGGAAAGAACCTACAGATTTGGGTGCTGCTTTCACTGCTGACCCCCTCAAACACCTGCAGCGTTGCAGGTGCGAAGCGACAACCACTGCAATACATGGCCAGGACTGAATGTGGAACATCCTGCCTTGAAACTTTGCAGGAACAGTTACATGGCCGCAGTGCGCAGCAACTAGCAACTAACGATGGGGCTGTGAAAGTATTTTTCTTCTGCTCAACTCTATAGCAGCAAAAGGAGGCCTCTGTGCACCTACGCCGCTTCGATTCAACAGGCGCCCACCCTTTTTCAGCTGTGCTCCTTTGTAGTTGCGTTACTTTGAATCAACAGGCTTCAACAATTGCACAACTGCAAAATAGTGCAACAGTAAAGAGTGGAAAGGCAGCAAATGAGTCCATGTTGGCAACATTGCAGTTTCAAAGCATTAGGGCTGGCTCCCCAACCTGATCCTGTACTCGGCAAAGTGCAATGGAAGGCAATGAGTTACTTCCAGGTCGACATATTTAGCCCTCTGTTCTCACTATGCCCCCGCCCCAAACAACTTGCTATTCGGCCAATCAGCACCACTTCTACCAGCCCACACCGAACCCAGCTGAGGCCACACAGACTCCCAAACTGCACCAAATCTGAAGTAACGGGAAAATCCATCACAAAATGAGTTTGGGGAAAAAAATGGATTTAGGGAAAGAAACGCCGTGCTAGCTACAGAGAAGGGGGGGGGGGTCATCTGACACAATCGACTTGGGGATGGTGTGGAACCAGAGTAAAAGCTCCTTGTAGCTCCCCGCTTGACCTGGTTGAAACATGGGCATTTTACAAAAAGCAAAAAAAAAAAAAAAAAGAAAGAAAAGAACATTATTTGGCTTCTTTCTATCTTTTGTATCTGTTTGGGTGCAAATCCTATTTCAGGAACTTTGAAATTCATTTTTACCATTTTGCAAATAAATAAAAATATTCAAATATACAGAGAGATAAAACAGAGAAGGCCAATGATCAGCAGAGAGATAAAATAGAGAAGGACAATGATTAGCAATCGTGTGGATTACTGACAGATATAAAATTCTTGGGAAATTTTGTTTAGGGTTCCCTTAAAATCACAGAGTGATAATGTACAGTTTTTGATATAACCTGTTAAGCACAACTATAAATGATTCCCTATCATCCAGCTGACTTTGTCCTTTTGGTGTTTGTTTCAGCCGTCAAGAAAAGACCAATTAGCTAGTTATACTTACTGTATGGAGAAAAGGTAGTTAACATTTGAAATCTGTTTTAACACATCCCTCTCCACCCAAGTTAATGGATGACTTCTATATAACAGATCACTACTAAGATGACTGTAGATCAGTTGGGTTAATTACACAGTGTTAGAAACAAAAAAACAAACAGTGCAACATTAGACACGGCTACACCATTATACGCAATAAATGTTAACTCTAAATAAGTGCAACCTGTCCATAAATACTTGCTAGACAACTACTTCAAAATAAAGTTTGATGGGTAAAAACATGAAGAAAAAAATTCTCCAGGAGAATTTTTTTTTAATAAGTACCAGCACTCATTTAGAGTTTTGGGATTTGTGAAAGAAAGCTTTAAAAGGAGCAAACCTGATTGGCTGTGGCTGTTGCGGCGAAGGGGACACTTGTTGCAGGAGTTGTTGCTGCAGAGACAGTGGCGGACGTAGCGCTGTGCATCATGGGTACTTTCAGGAGGGGAGCCATGGAAGCAGTGAACAGGAGTGTGTAGCATTATGGCAATGGAAGTGGAATTTTGGCATGGTGAATATCAGAGCAGCAAGCCATCATGGGTTAAACCAGCAGATGGCATGCAGTCACAATGCAAAGCAAGAAAGCGTGGCAGAGAAATAAAACAAAAGGGAAAATAGCTTATTACAAGTACAATTTAAAGGAAGTTTTGTCACAGTTATCAGCGATTCCCAGGAGAAAAAAAAAAGAATTATTTTCATTATTTTGGGTATTATTTTAGATAATATTATGACATTCAAATAATGCTTTTGTGAAAATGGCCAGTTCATTTGGGGGGGGGGGGGGGGAAGACATGTTTTTTCCTAAAACTATAAAAGTACCCTAGTAGGTGTTCCTTACCAAAATGTTAAAGCCAAATATGGTATTGGGAATACACTCATTCTTTAAAAAAATCCTAACTGATTGGATCTGAAGTTGATCTTGCGCAAGTAGGAGACACCTCTACTGCCATCTCCTGTGCCACTTCCCATGCTGTTCCGAAAGGTTCCTCAACCCTCAAGAGCAGCTTTGGGGGAAGTGCACTGATCAAGAAGGCCCGTCACAGTAGTCAGGATGTAACCCACTTTTTTACACCATGCATACACTTTCTCTCAAAACATTTAATTGGTTCATGGTTTAAGTTATGCAGTTATTTTCCAGTGAAATCACTCTACCTTAACCTTGTGCCTTCCCTGCAGTCCTGTTTAATGTTTGGGTGGTGTGGTGTTGAGGCACCATTCTGGATATCTTTCTATTTTCTCACACTTCTCAACCCCTTTACCCCAGCACACATTCTTTGCACTTCACTAGACACTGGTTCACACAACACGACAAGGCACAGTACAGATTGAGTATAGACTGAGCATGGATTGTCACTGAACTGTGAGCTGTTGTTGAATTGTGGGTTATTGTGTGAACCCAGCTGCAGTAACAAACCATGGTTTGTTAACTATAAACTACCCACAGAGAACCCATGGTTTGTTATTGGGTTGTGAACTGTGGATTGTTTGTGGTTTTGTTAGCGCAGCTGGATTCACACAACTTCTACAACAATCCACAGTTCAACAACAACCTACACAACCTATACTCAACCCGTACTCCTGATGTGTTGTGTGAACTAGGCCAATACCTTCATAGAACCTTGGCTCCATCTATCTTGACCTTCTGCCTGCTTGCATACCAGACTTGACGTTTGTTTCGGGGCAACTTTTTCAAAACGTAGCCTCACTTGAGGGCAGCTAATACTAAAACTCCCAGGTAGTCCATGACCACCTCATTCCACTTCAATAAATCTTCTACTAAAATAATTGCACCTTCCAGTTGCTATGATCATGTTACTTCTCTCTTTAAGGCTGCAATCGCATGTTGTGCTTAACTGGATACAAAGCCCACTGAACACAGTGGCATCTACCTCTGTGTAAACATGCACAGGACTGTGCTGTAAGTCTTTGGTTTATCACTTCCAGGTCCTAGACCCCCTTCAATATATGTCTCAGAAGCAATATGGAGCATGTCAATCTTTCTCACTCTGTTCTATTCTCATCACTACTGTCCTGTAGCTTTTCCTAATGCTTGTAATAATTGTCCTATTCCCAGCTGGTATTTTTCTTTATGGTACTGCAAACATGCAACCGCAATGATTAGCATGTTCAAAGGATTATCTTCTAAGGCCCTCCAGCACGCTTTCTTAACAAACTCTCTTCCATCAAATCCTTGTTCTTTTGGTTCCATGCCAGGCTTCCTCAAGCTGCTGTCTAACAGATGTGTTGGATTGCAATTCCAATTAGATTGGCCAATGGTCGGGAATGCTAGGCATTATAGTCCAAAACATATGGAGGGCACTCAGTTTTCACTGTTACATCTAAATATGAGTATAATGTACTATTTTCTTTAATGTTGGAAATGGAAAAGATACAATGATTAAATGTAACTTAATTCTGATTCCATACGTTCTTACATTAACTTTACATTTTTGTATTACTTTTGAAAAGACAAGTGACACATATGCTCCTGTATGCATCCCATGAAGGTTTGAATGACTCTCAGATTTAATCTGATTTATTTTACTGTCTGCAATCATTTTTGTAATTTAGCTAGCAATTTATTTGCTCCAAAAGAGGAAATCAGATATTAAGGTAATTTAGTTTTACCTTAATAGGTGAAGTTTTATAGATAAATTGATAAGTGTGTTTGTTGGGAGCATGACTATAGCACAAAGCAAAATCCTGTTCTAATCATGTTTATTTCAAATTAGTAATTAAAAGACAACGTATTTTATTAAACTAAAATCATTCAGCAGTATCAGCTGAATGCTCAACATTAATTTGTTGGGGAAAGTCAGTTGGACAGATTTTTAATTTTTTTAATCAGAAGGGCGAACTTTCAAATGTTTTAACCTTAGTTTGTAATTCTATCCACACTTACCTGGTAATAAGTCCCACTGAACTCAATGACACTTACTTCTAAGTTTACAGGTATAGGATTGCACTAAGGTGGCTTTATCATCATCCAAAATGAAATTTCATCTAGACCCAAGACTTGCTTTTGCTTTTTTAAGGGCAAGTATTCAAATGAGTGTTTCTGGGAAACGCTGATAAAACTTTCTTACAACATAGCAAAAAGAAGAAATAGGCACACCACTATGAAACTTTAGAACATTGATGAAATTAGGCTGCTTTTTCAATATCTTATGATTTAATAATTATAAAATATAGAAAGAGGTTGTTTTTTAAAAAACAGAAAAGCAGATTGGAATTCATGGTATTTGTGCTTTTTGCAGTGGGATTGTTATAGCAAATGATGTTGCATCTAAGCAGCAGGGTTTTTTGTTTCATTTTTTAAAACAAATAAGTTGAAAAATTTAACAATTCAAGCAAAAGTCCAGATGAGTTACCAGACTGTGTCAATTGTACAAGTTATGTTTTAGTTCCTCCAAACAAAGGAAGCTACAGAATACAATAAAAAGAGATCAATAAAGAAGTTTGAAACCTACCAATACTGGTAGCGGGTGTCATGCACAAAACTGACCCTGTGTGTCATGCAATGATAGGTGAAAAAAAGTGAATAAAGGGAAGAAACAGGTTAGCTGTTTAGAGTTAACATTCAAAGTGAGATCCAAGCATCCCCAAGGCTAAGCCAAAGTGAGTTAAATATTTCAAAGAGATCATTCATAGCTTCTTTGCTATTTTAAAGCATTTCTTTTCATAATACAAATCTTTATAAAAACACAACACAATGTGCGTATGAATCCAAATCCATACCACAAAGACTTCATTTAATATTTTATTCCAGCAATGGGAACTAGCCGTTTAAATTCAATTGCCTTGAATAGTCTGGATTATCTACCAATGGTCTGTACTGTGATATAGGTCTTACAGGTTGTTTTTTAATGTTTCTCAAAAATGCCCTAAGTTCAACAATATTCAGACTCACTTGGGAGTAAATCTCAGTGAACTCTGTGCAACTTGCTTCCAAACATACATAGCTTTGTGTTGCCCGTCTATTATTTGTACATTTTGCTTTACACACTGATAAAGCAAATTCATTTTTTCTACCAATAGTTTGGAAGGATGTTTGATTACATGTTCAAAGATGAATGCCTATATTTTTAGCAACAAAATCTTATAGTGCCATCCTAAGTATGTTTACCCAGAAGTACATTCCACAGAGTTCAACAGGACTTACCCTCTCTAAAAACTTTAGTACTTTTAGGATTGCAGCCTAAATGTACTACAGCTCTGCTTCAACAAGTCTATCAAGCCTGTTTTATCTTCATATTGTAATTCTAAACACACTTACAAGGCAGGGAGTAAGCTCCACTAAATACAACGGGACACACTTCATTTCCAAGTAAACATGCAGAACATTGTGCTGATAGTGTTGGTTTTATCCCTTGCTTGACACAGAGATTGAAATACCATTGTAAGAAAAAAAATGTGTTTGGTTACTTTGGAATCGCATTCTCTACCCTAACTCCCTGGGTCCTAATATCTTGGAAACAACAGAAATGAAATATGCCCTATATACATAAAATATTTTGAAATCATAACATGTTCTGCAGTTTCATAAAGTATATTTGCTAGAATTAAAAATAACAAACATTTAATAATCTTCTCCCTGTTTCAATGAAATAAAATAAAACAAAACAAAGCATTATCTCCAGCTAGCTATGAATTACCTTGTCATGAGGAACAACTTCCAGAGAATAATTCAATATTAACTTAGTGATGCTCAATTTAAAACAACGGTGTTTGAAGAAAAATATTTCTACTGCTTCTAAGATGGTGAAACCATCAGGCACCAAATAGCTGCCTGATGGTTTCACACATAGTGGGCACACTAACATAGCTTATAGCCCACAATCCATTTACTTTACAGTAATTCTGGAAGAATCAATGAGATGACTCTAGCATTTGTGGGCAATGGATTATAGCATTAGTCTGTAATGCATATGAAGCAGAATAAAAAAGAGAGACAAAGGCAAAGACAGAGTGAGCTACTCCTGCTGAACATTTTCTATTCTTTTTTTTCCTTTTTAAACAAACATGTATTTTTCCGTATTTCTATCAGTAGAGACTTCAGTTCTTCTCATTTTCATGTGGGACCGATATATAAACATATATACGTCCCACATTTATTTATGTTTACAAAAATAGCCAACTGCATTCAGTAACACTTAAAAAGCAAGGCAGACACAAGTTAGTATTAAACTTTGTTCCTAGAACTTAAGCACTCACTTCTGTTAACTTAATGTTTATTTAGAGCCCAAAATGAGGAAGGGTGCAGAAGCTGGTCATCTAGAAAGTTTTGGCACTACTGTGGATAAAAAATATTACTACGTGGGAAAAAGCCACCCTTCTCTACAATTTAGATTATCATTAAAAGGTCATTTCAGACAAGGCAATCCGTATTGTTTTCTCTACATAGGGTAATTCCTCATTCACTTTTAACATTTTTGACGCAGTGTTCCTCTAGGTGACCCTGTATATACTGACTGGGTTCAGATGGCTGTGGCGGGGCAAGAAGCCATCATGGCTTCTCCCTCACCACATGTGTGACTGCCATTTTTCATTATTACCCGCACTGCAGCACAAGTTAGCATATTGTCTGAAGCCAGCGAATGGGGTGGTTTCGTACCTACCCTACAACCTACAATGCACCGCACACCACATTCGGATGACATGCCAACCTGCGCTGCAGCGTGGGGAATAATGCAAATGGTGGTTGTGTGTGTGTGGCATGTGTGTGGGTAAGCCATGATGGCTTCTTCCCCCACCACGATAGTCCAAACACAGCAACCTCCCTTGATTTGACAGTTCCTTCACATGATAATTTATATCAATGTGTGGAAGGTATACCCTGTTCCATACAAGTAATGTATGGAAAAACAAACAATCCTGTCAGCAAACAATCCTTTTTGCTGGGGGAATGTGTGTGCATGTTCCCCAACCCCCACAGTTACTGCCAAACAATAGAACAGGAGATACAGCAAGGAGTGGTGATATCACATTCATCTCCGTCCTACTGCTTTCTTCAGGATTCACACACAAAAATAATGAGAGCCAGTGTGGTGTAATGGCTAGAATAGTGGACTAGAACCAGAAAGGCCATGAAGCTCACTGGATGACTTTGGGCCAGTCACCAACTCTCAGCCCAACCTACCTCACAAGGTTGTTGTGAGGATAAAATGGAGAGGGGGAGAGCCATGTATGCTGCCTTGGGCTCCTTGGAGGGAAGGTGGGATACAAATGTAATAAATAAATAAAGTCAGAATTGCATATAGCCAGAACTCACATAGTGGGAAGGTATGAATGAACACAGAACAAAGCTGACATTTTCTTTGGTGCTCTTTAAATTTTGTCTGCAAGTGCAGAAAACCTCTTCTCTTGATATCTTGTTAATATGGGTTTATGCAATGGATGTAGCCAAGGCATCTTTTTCTTACTTTCCCTTTTAATTGTGTTAGTAATAACAGACTTTTGTGCTAAGTGACTATGAGCTCTCTCACTGCAGTTGACCCCTTATGTGGAAGGGTTCTGAGAAGGAGTGGCTGTACTCCCTCATCTCCTTAGATGATACATCACAAAATTGGCTTCAAGTTGCAAACTCTTCCCATGACTAACTTTTATTCTGACAGATGATGACAAGGTGATTCTCATTAGCTGGGAAACAAATATTGGCATGCCCTCTTTCTGAATTTGTTGAGTTGCTTTCAAAGTCACTATATACATGGGGGTTACATTGTGCGTTTTACGTTGTAAAAGAGACATATATACTTCTGCTTCCAATTAACCTAGCAGACAAATTCACTAAAAAAAAAAAAATATCAGTCACTATATTTCCCTACACATTTTCATAATGGCAAATCATTTGTTCATGGGCTCTTAAAGGAAACTGCAGGAAATGAATGCTTTCAAAATTCACACAAAATACTATAGGATTGAAAGTAAAGATTTACTGAAATGTACATGGCAGCTAATAATGCAATGACACAGTGAGATCTGTGCCTTTTTGCAAATGTAGCTGCACCAGACAAAAGGAGAACATCTTAAACTCCTTCATGGATTTAATCCTTATTCCTGACTGACTGCTAAACAATGTAATATAAGGCAAAGAAATATATTTAGACATGGAAAGCTTTTCCAACAAAGAACAAATAATCTTGATAATGACTCAGATATTTTTATTCATACTGAAGCCATCTGGGCACTATGCAAGGACTGGCTTCACACAACCCAGTCCGACAACCCACACTCAAGGTTCATTATGAGTTGAATATGGCTTGTTGTTAAACCATGGGCTATTGTTGGATCATGGATTCTTCATTGTGTGAATCCAGCTGTGCTAACAAACCATGATTTGTTAACCACAAATAACCCAATGTTCACAACCCAACAACAAACCATGGGTTCTCTTTGTGAGTTGTTTGTGGTTAACAAACCATGGTTTGTTAGTGTGGCTGGGTTTACACAACGTAACAACCCACATTTCAACAACAACAACCCACGGTTCAACAACCATGCACACTCAACCCATACTCAACCTTGAGTGTGGGTTGTTGTGTTGTGTGAACCCAACCAATAGTCCCTTTAATTCCAACCACGTGGATGGGGATCACAGGGCTGTGCATGTTTTCCCCATTCCCTTCTCCCCACTGTCCATGCACTGGAGGTCCATTTGTAGAGGGGAGCCTGCTATGTATGCATATGTATTTGATCATGCAAGGATTCCAAAACAAGGAGGAAGCCTACGTACAGACACAGAAAACTCTCCCTCTACAGTTGTTCTCCCCTCCAGTGTGTGTGTATGTGTGGGGGGACTGGAGTGATCAGAGTGGTCCCACTCTCCCTTCCCACATGACTGTCAAATGCACAGAGTCAATTCCTGAATAGAGTTTCTGTTTGAGGTGAATCTGAACATCAGTTATCGATTATATAACCTGGGGAGATATGTGTACAACAAAATATGCTGTGTTATATATATAAAAAAAACACAACACTGATGTGTGACTAAAATTTCCACATTTTTCCCCATTTTCTCTTCATACGCATGATCAGCACCAGATGTGAACTATACACAAAAGAAACCTAAAACTAGTTCTTCTCTTGGAATAATTTATGCCAATTGGGTTAATGCTGATATATGTTCTTTCCATAGTTTTTCCTGCTTCCTAAACTGTGTTTTTTTTAAAAAATAGCATATTTTTGGTAAGAGCTGAGGTGGCAGTGGGCAAGGAGGGAGGGGAACAGAGGAAAGGTAGGACATACAATTTGATGTCCAAGAATCCATATTCTCTGCCAGATCCCCAGATGTTGCCTTTGGGTCATTGACTCATATAAGTACACCTACTATTGTGCCTCTATTATTTTGGAGCAGTAATTTGGTTCTATAAATCAATAGCAGAAGGAGCTTGAATATTAGTAAGAAGCTGGATATGGAGCAGAAATTTTACTCCAGTTGAGAAGCAGAAAAATAAGTCATGCAAAATGCACTTGAAGGACAGAGATAGTAATTACAAGTACTTAGCGTACTGATAGTGAATCTGAATAAGTGTGCTTTCTCCCTCTCGGGTTTTTTTTCAATTCCCAAAACACTTGTGCAGAAAAGTGTGTTGTAGAACACACTTCAAATGAGCGGAAAAGCTACAGAGAAGGAGAAACTATGCTCTTTTCCAAGAAGTTGCTGTGACACTTATGAAAAAGGACACATGTTAAGCAGTTGCTTAGATTGTTCAAACTCATAGCCTTTGGGCAGCAGTGACAAACATTTCTGAAATCTTAATGTTCTTCAGATATATTAAAAAATAAAAACCTTATTGCCAATATCCCCCCCATAAATAGTGTGTCACAAAAGAAGCCAGAGAGGAATGAATTCATCCAGATGAAAGCACAATAAAAGCAATAACACAGAAGGCTTTCTCTGCTGCAGAGAAAGTTATACAAATGTGGTTTTTTTTTAAAAACGCTAGGAATAACATACCTGTTGGAATAAATGCTGCATGTTGCTGCAACTGTGCACTAGCAAGAGCCTGTTGGTAGTGCAAGAAACTGGGATTAAAAACAGCACTGGCACCATTGCTTTTCTCAAGTGCTTGTCTCTTTGGTAAAGGATGAAGAACACCAGGAGGAAAGGCCTGTAAATGAAAAAAAAAGCAGTGTGGTTGTTGTAACCTATAATAGCTTGTTCTATAATTAAGACATTACATTTTTTAAAATAGTTGAAGATGCCTCGCCATGCACATTAGTTCAAAACGGCAACAATGTCAAATGGATGGCTTTTTGTTATTGATAGTAAATGCATGGCACAATTAAACTAAAATCACGGCACCACAATAACTACACTGAGACAAAAAAGCTTTTCAAGACAAAGGGGAATTAAAAACAACAACAACAACGGTTCTTTCTTTAAATAGGGCTAAATTGTAGGAGAAAAACAGCACTTGCATTTCACTGCATTAAAAAAATTATATCTCTGTATTGTTAACTATATTAATTAGTACAGAATAAGCATCTTCAATGACAAAAACAGTTTTTTTCTCACTTTTAACTTTTAAGTAAATATATTTGATGATAAAACCTTGTTAGGAAAGAAGTTAAGCTGCTTTGCAATAACTACATGTGAAAATGAGATGGCTAAATACTGAAATTATTTTTGTAAAATTAATAATACAATTCAGTTAACATTAAACATTATTTGCATCTTGGAAAAGCTACATGCAAAGCAAAAGGTGAAAGATCAAAGTACCAGGTCTACAGTTGCTTCAAGAGGTCGCTTCATTGCTTTGGCAGTCGACTGAGTCTTTTAATAACAGGCAGCGAGCACATGATGGCAGTGGGCCAATGGGATTCAAGCGAATTAACATACAGGTAAACAGCAAGCAGAGGTGCATCATGGGAACGGCATTGCATTGTGGATAGGTGAGAAGGAAAAAAATATTCTGAATGCAATATACAACATACAGAACACTAGGCATGCACAACAACAAAAATGTTTTGTTTTCTAAAGAGATGAATATTACACCTTGAATTAGTACGGAAGCAAAAATGCATCTACTATACCTTAGTTAAAAGCATATAAGAGAGTAAAATATAGATGTTTGAAATTTAGGAAAGTTGAATAAACAGCAGCTTGCAGACACCATTAAGCATTTATAAGCACCAGTAAGCATTTATGCTACATAGGAAAGCATAGTTATTTCAGGGGTTTTCCTAAACGAATTTTTGATAAGTTAGTTATGCCATGTTAAAAAAGCATAAGTTAATTTCCAAGCACTAATACACTAAACCAGTGATGTTTCTTTTAACCATTAGTGGAATGAGTACATGTGTACACCTAAGAGGTTTAATGATACTAGAAACAGATATTCTATTAGCAAAATGGAAATATGAATATGCTTTAATTTGTAATCTGTTTCCTTTTTTTGATATATTTAGTAAACATTATTTCTGATCACTAACTTATCAAATTCAGCATGGGATTTTGTTTCGTTTTTGCTATGCTGGGAACAGCAGCTTGAGTCCATTGAACTTACCGCATGAAGTAAAGGAAAAACTGCACATTATTTCTAATTATACATTTCAATTCACTAAAATGTAGAAATGGGAAAACACTTTTCCTTGACTTGCTGGTCTTGTTGACCGTAATAAAATATTATTATTATTATTATTATTATTATTATTATTATTATTATTACTTTTCCTTGCGAATAGGAAGTTGCATTTTCTGATCAGAACAGAAATCAGAGTGGCACCATGGCACTGTATACTATGTTTAAAATATTACTTAACACAAGTACAAAAAGCATAAAAAAGCTGCCTCATGCTAAGTCAGATCATTGGTCCATTCAGCCTATTATTAGTTGCTCTGTCTAGCAGGGGCTTTCCGCAATCTCAGGCAGAGTTCTTTCCCAGCCCTGCGACCTGATATAACCTTTACCTGGAGATGCCAGGGATTAAACTAGAGGCCTTCAAGCAGGCAAAGCATGTGCTTATCACCACCAGGCTATGGGCTCGCCATTCTTTGGAGTAACAGAAAAAGAGGGATAGCCTGGCTACATTCAAAACGAGGACAATATTGACAATTTCTTTTTCATGTGAAGTTTTTCTACTTAGCCAAACAGTTTATTATACATGAACTCAGCACAATAGGTTTCTCCCCAGGTGACTTCAGTATTCAAGGTCACATTTTCTTGCTTGGAACAAGGAGATAGCCCAACACATAATGAACGGAACCATTTGGAGATTATACCGTAATAGAAACAGGAGACAAAGAACTAAGTTTAATAGTTTGTGTCTATACTAGGGGTAGTTTTCATTGCAGGTGGGGGGAGAATGACTAAGCAAGAGGCTTGCCACTCCTTGTGGCAGGAATGTGTGGGCATCTTGAGCGGGTTAGGGTCGGTGAGCATTCAGAGGCACCGTTCCGGTGATGGGTAATGCCTGAAGCTCCCCAGCTGCGAGTCTTGCAGCCCAGCTGGCAGAGATAAGGCTTACCTTTGAGGCCAACCTTCCTCACCCACTCATATCTTTATGAAAAGAAGGGGGTGACCCGGAAGGCCTCCCTACCCCAAAAGGGGGAAGCCTGGGAGATGTCGAACACTGAGGCGCCACTCTCAAGCCGTAAATGTCTCGCCCGATAAAACAATGGCGTGAGGCCAGATTAGAGTAGATGCCCCTAGGATTACCTTTTCTGCAGATCTATTAATAAACATGGCCCTGTTTAAATCCCACACTCCACATTCCCGCAATCCAATAGGGTGCTTCTGCCGCAGCTGATACTTTTCTGCCCTGCAGATTCCATTGCATTGAACAAGTGCAACCCATTGCTTACACAAGAGAGATTTAGCACTTCCTAGTAGAAGTTCTGAAACAAGCAGACATGCTTGTTTCTGGAAGGAGGCAGGTTGCTGGAACTTCCTTATGCAAGCTCTGCTGACCTGCCTCCTTCCAGAAGCGAGTGTCTCCCTCATTTTGGATTGCCGTGGAAGTGCTAAAGCACCGTTGTGCAAGCAGTGTGGGTGGTTTGCGCAACACAATCAGTGGGGCAGAAGAGGATCAGCAGGGGATTCTGCTGGATTCTGCCCTAGGTCCCCAACCTTTGGGAAAAGTGGCCACATTTGGAATTTTGAAAGGGTGTTGTGGGTGCTCTCACAAAATGGCTGCCATGAGAAAGGATTGCCCATTCACAAAATGGCTGCCATGGTGGACATAGCCAGACAGAAAACACCTGTTTCCCAAAAGGCATATTGGTGAAGCTAAAATAAATTTACTTAAATATAAGGCAGAGGTGGGATCTGAGTTCCAAAACACAAAAGCATTTTCTTGAGTGCATGGTTTTCTGCTTCAACACCGTTTCACAGATAGGAAACTGAGGAGGCTCACAGACAACCAACTTGGGCAAGTAACTGAGTGCAAGCTAGAGATGGGATCTGAGCCAATACCAAATCTCATATTTACTACCACGAAGTACCCATTTCACAAAACACAAACTAATGCTCCTCCGGGAGACAACAGACAAACAGGCTAAACACCCAGCCACACCACACACCCACACCAAAACTAAACAAAGAACTCAGGAAAATGCACACACACCTCACACAAAAAACAGGCAAGATCTGTCCCAAACTAACCCCCCCACAAAGCCACAGGCAAAACACTTATCTCATATCCAGAGCAGGCAAAATGGACATTATACCAAAACAAACAAACAAACTAGTTAACACACACAATCCACATGAATGAATGAATGAATGAGGCACATCACCACCAGACAGTAAATGCAACCCTGATTGATCCCCAGCACCCCCACTAGCATCTCTATCACCCCTCAGCATATATTTTTGTTTTGTTTTTTTCTGGGCAGCTGGGCATGCTTCAAGACAAAGCACTGGGCTGCACTCCTGCTAGCTCGTTAGCCTTTTGTTCTTAAGCTACAACCAAAGGGATGTATGTGCATATTCTGCATACATATTCTGCACACATACAAAGCCAATATCATGTGGAACATCTCCACATTTCTATAATTTCTCTTAATTTTACTGGACCCTGCTAGGTTGAAATTTCAAACCACAACATAAGCACTTCTAATTCATATTTTACTTCCACCAATACAGAGTGAGTTCCAGAGATCCTGGGATAATTCAAATGTCATAATATAAATGTAATAATTCAATAAATAAAATTCACTATGTAAATACCAGCTGATTCTCTAATATGATCAGAGCTTCTTTTGCCTCAATAAATCTTTACCCACGTCTACTTTCTCTTATCCTCTTTAGTATCCCCCCTGCTTACACGCAGTTTAACAAGAGTGTTTCCCTGCAATAATCACACTTAATTCACTTGTTTGAGTCATCAACAACTGTTTACTCCACAGGCACCTTTCTGGGGTCTAGTTTGTTAAATAATGCAATACAAGGATCTTTTCCATATTAGTTAAAACACTGTGATATATTTTGATGGCAAAAGTTATCAAAAGCAAATACCTTAAAGACAACCTAATGAGGCTGTGTATAGCCTTTTATGTGGTGAATTTCAAAACACCCTAGATCCCTTCCAGCAGAGAACATTGGGGTGACCTGCAGTGCAATCCTATATCGTTTTACTGAGAAGTACCACTATGCTTAATTGAACATATTCCCAGGTAAGAGTGCCTAGGATTGCAGCCTATTGCTAACTTTCTGTGCTTGTTGAACCATCCTCTAAACTGCAATAAAGTCTGAAACATATCTTAAACATATTCGGCATTCATACTATTCTGATGCACCCATACTATGCTTCATTGCCAGACATTCAAGGATCAGGGTGGCTTAGACTTAATCATTCTCCATTCTTCTTAACATAGAAGGCATTCAAAAGACTAGCTTGGGAATACTGGTAACCAGCTTGATTTGGAAGTTAAATGATGAATTAATTGGAGTAAATGCAATTTCATTATTAAAATTATTCACAACAAAAAGAAATTACGTTCTATTGGTTTACACTTTTCCTTCTGAAGACAGTTTTCCTTATCCAGCAAAGGAGATCTGTGAGCAGAAGCGGGCTTAGATGTGAGAAGTCAAAGCAGATAAAAATGCATCTTTCTCAATGCACATCTGTATTTGCATTCCTGTGCTCATCTGAGTGACAATGAAATGGATTGATGTGTGTTTTCATAGGGAAGGGAATGCATACTCCACCAAGGGTCACTATCTGTTGCACATGACTACACATGACAAGAACTGAATCAAGGGAATGATAGCAAAAGAAACTAATAAAAGAGAAAGTTTGATGGGGCTAAAACTGGGTCCCAATCAAAGACAAATGTCTGTTGCTGAACTGAAGAAGTAAGAGAAAGCATTTCTAGGGCCATAATGCCCCTTCCTAGAGTTTTAAATGGAAAATAACAGATGCTCCTTCCTTTTTAAATGTTCAGTTCACTCATTGAGTTATTTGAATGTAAAAAGAGGCAATATAAAAAGAGGTCAGGATCCATATACAGCCCACCCCAGTTCCTGCTGGAACATAAGCTTACAACAAACCTAAAACTGCATGGCCTCAAGTTTAAACACAGTTTGTGGGGCATGCACAAGAGCTGCCAATATGCAAAAACTAAATAAATGTATAGGTGCCCCAGAAACAGTTTTCTTTTCAGAAGCATTCCCATCCAAGCCCTAAACTGCTTTTTAAATTGCAGGGGGGGGGGGGGGTTAAACAGGAGCTAGGGGTTCTTCACACAAAGTGGTTGTTGACATGGGAATCATTAAAATAACTCTGAACCTTTCCACACAAGAGCCTAAGGGAATACTTATGATGACCCTGGTGTACTGGATACTCAATAGGGAGATATGCCAAAATAGAAGACATCTTCCCCCCCCCCACACACACACACACACTTTTAGGCTGACCATATGAGAAGGGCTCATGTAACTTTAACAGTTGTAGAGAAAAGGGAATTTCAGCAGGCATCATTTGTATGCAGTTCGTACCTGGTGAAATTCCCTCTTCATTACAACAGTTAAAGCTGCAGGGGTTCTGCCCTCTTTTGTATCTGGTCACTCTAGTATAGTGCCTGCAACTTTAACTGTTGTGATGAAGAGGGAATTTCACCAGGTACTAATTGCATACAAATGATGCCGGCTGAAATTCCCTTTTTTGTACAACTGTTAAAGTTACATGAGCCTACTTATAATAGACCCACTGAAATGAATGGGACTTAAATTAGTCCTGACTGATGTTAGTCTCATTCATTTCAATAGGTCTATTCTAAGTAAGACATATGTTTGATTGCATAATTAGTCTTCAACCTTGAAATGTGTGTACTTGGTAAGTCTTTGTAGGCCTTCACTGCAGGTTGCACTTCATGAGGTAAATTCTGTACTGTGCTGGGTTTCTGGAAGCAACTGATATTGGCACCAGCTGTACTGTCTATATCTACCATATACAATAGCAACAAGCTACATTTGTTTAATTTCTTGTCCCGTGCCAGGAATGAGAACAATGCTTCTTTGATTTGTGTGCTGAGTACGCTTATCTTCTTCAGATGAAAATTTTGTTCGCTTTATCTAACCTCACTGATACTAATTTGCCACCAACAGCCAATATAAAAGATATCAAAAACACAACTTCCAGCACATTCCAGAATTAGTGAGAAAATTCTGAGGGCAGAATCAGCTTTTTCAGTGCTTCCTAACTGTCTTAAACAGCAATATAGATTGCTGTGTTGGTTAGTTCTGTATGCAAGATGGTGCTTTCAAGCATCACTGCAATGCAATCAGCTTCTTTTAGGAAGAGTCAAAAGCCTAGATGCGCATGTACAAGCCCTTCTATGTACTCAAAAGAGCTCTTGGAACAGTGTTGAAATGCCACAATAAGTCAATAAATGAAGCTATTCAACAACCTAAAAAGGTATCCAATTTTTCTTTTTGCATTTTACAATTACAAAAAATGAAGGGTCGACAATTCACAAGATCACTGTGATAGGGTAGCGAGCTGCCAAGGCCAACAAACGCTGCCATTTTAGGATGTAGGGACTGACCTTAAAAATGTTCCTACATGACTCACCACATTCTTGTTCAATCTAGATTTAGCTAGGCTGACCATATGAAAAGGAGGACAGGGCTCATGTAACTTTAACAGTTGTAGAGAAAAGGGAATTTCAGCCAGTGTCATTTGTATGCAATTAGTTCCTAGTGAAATTCCCTCTTCATCACAACAGTTAAAGTTGCAGGCACTATACTACAGTGACCATATACAAAAGAAAGCAGAGCCCCTGC
This sequence comes from Anniella stebbinsi, assembly GCA_029215795.1. Taxonomy (NCBI): domain Eukaryota; kingdom Metazoa; phylum Chordata; class Lepidosauria; order Squamata; family Anniellidae; genus Anniella; species Anniella stebbinsi. Next base: position 162,642,057 of record JARDYH010000001.1, on the reverse strand, counting down.
AACTTTAACTGTTGTGATGAAGAGGGAATTTCACCAGGAACTAATTGCATACAAATGACACTGGCTGAAATTCCCTTTTCTCTACAACTGTTAAAGTTACATGAGCCCTGTCCTCCTTTTAATATGGTCAGCCTACATTTAGTATTTCTCCCTAGGACAGGAATGGGCAATTTTTGCCCCCTGAACTCCACTGGGGCCACACACAATGCTACTGCTAAAAGTCCTGCAGCCATGCCACCAAAATGCAACCAAATAACAGCCTTATTTCCCCTTTAAAACAATGAGCACGATGAGCATCTCCCTTGTTTTCAGGGCAACTGGCATTCCTAGAAAACATGGAAGAGCGTGATCTGCCATTTAAATAAGCCTCATGCTCACCTTGCTTTTAAGGGGTGTGTGCCACCACACCACCTATCTACTAGGCCCGGTCGTGAGCACCCCTTCTCAGGACAAGCGCCACCACTTGACTAAACCCGAGGGAAGGGCAAAACGCTCTCCGTGAGGGAACAAGGCGAAGACTTTGTGAAATAGGTTCTGCTGTGAATATACTGGGCTAAAGGTTTAATATCATTTGTGTATTTAGGAACAAATCGAGCAGGTGACAAAGCCAAGCTGACGCGTGGTTTTATGGTAGCAAAATAAAGAAAATGTTTATTGTCGTTTACAGTTCTTAGTTTCTTCAAATTCAATTTAAAACCTGCCTATTCACTGATAAGACTCCCAACCCACTGACTAACTGCTAACAGACTCCCCTCCACTCCCTTATCTAGCATCACTAGCCACACCCACTCAGTCTAACATTCCAAGCTCTCTAAACATACTCAACAAGACATACCTAAGGGAACAGAAATGTGGGGTATCGCCACAGGGGGGAATGCAGCTTTTTTGCTACCATGCGCCACCAAAATTCAGCAGCAATTTGGTGGTGGCACTTTGGGGTGGGGTAGGGACCACAAAACAGGCCGGGGCCACATGTTGCCTACTCCTGCCCTAAGAGATCTCAACCATGGCAAAGCATTTACAAGGTACTAGCTTGTGGCATGTTGTTGTTATTATGATTTTTTTTAGATGCCTTTCTCAAAACAGACTCAAGGTGACTTACAACATAATTTAAACACCCAAAATTTAAAACAAGTAAAACAATTATCCACTAAAACACAACCAGCCTATTAAACATCAGGGACAACCATAAATAATTCAACTGATGCATTAAACAGCCCATCAAATGCCTGGAAACAAAGAAAACTCTCAAACTGTCACCAGAGATGACAGTATTGGTACCAGGCAGGGCTTGCCGGGAAGAACATTCCATAATCGGAGAGGCACCACCGAAAAGGCTCTCTTTTGTTGCCACTTTCCGAAGCTCCCTTGGAGGATGTACCCATGGGAAGGGCTCAGTTGTTGATCATAAGATACAAGTAGCTTCATATTATGAGAGGTGCTCCATCAGGTATTGTGATCCCAAGTCATATAAGGCTTTATAAATTAAAACCAGCACTTTGAATTTGACTCAGTAACATACAAGCAGCCAATGCAAGTGGGCCAAAATTGGTTCAATCTGGCTGCTGTACTTCGCACAAACTGGCTTCTGAGCCATCTTCAAAGGCAACTCCACATAGAGTGCATTGCAGTAATCAGCATAGAAGACTGAAACCAGGTTAACCCTGTCCAGATACAAGTATCGCTGGGCCAACAGCTGAAGCTGGTAGAAGGGACTCTGTGCCACTGAGGCCACCTGCGCCTCAAATGACAATGATGGCTCCAGAAGAACATCCAAGGTATGAACCTTTTCCTTCAGGGGGAGTGCAATGTCATCCAGAACAGGATGAATACAATTCATCTGTTCATAAGAACTAACTAGCAGCATCTCCATCTGATCTTGATTGAGCTTCAGTTTATTAGTCCTCATCCAGTCCGTTGTCGCAGCGAGGCACCAATCTAGAACATGCACAGCTTCACCAGATGATGAAAAAGAGAAATATATGCACACTGATGACAACACACTTCAAATCTCTGGACAACTCCACTCAGCCATTTCATGTAGATGTTCTATAGCATGAGGGATAAAACTGACCCCTGTGGAACCCCATACTGGAGAATTCATGGGGCCAAGCAATATCCCCCAACACCGCCTTCTGCGGCAGACTATCCAAATGGGAGTGAAACATCTAAAATGCAGTACCCTCACTTCCAGCTCAGACAGCTGCCCCAGTGGTATCAAAAGCCATTGTTAGATCAAAGAGAATCAACAGCATCAAGCTTCCCCTGTCTGTTTCCCCACATAGGGCATCATACAGGATGACCAAGGCTGTCAAAACCCAGTCTGAAACATGACTGGAATGGATCCAGATCCTCCTCCTCATCCAAGAGTGTCTGGAGCTGGTTGCCACCTCCTGCTCAAGACCTTGTGCAGGAAAGGAACATTCACCACTAGCCTAAATTTGTTGAGATCTCCTAGGGCCAGGGAGGATTTCTTCAGGAGTGGTCTTACTGCTGCCTCTTTCAAGCAGCCCAGGATGATTCCCCCCTCACAAAGACGTAATCACCTCCCTGGCTCAGTCGGCTGTTACCTCCCTGCCAGTTTTAATAAGCCACAAAGAAAAAAATATCCAGTATGGAAGTGGTTGCATGAACCTTAGCTGTTTGAATGAATCCTATGTGTACGTAACAAACTGTGAGAGGCTAAAAGAAAATAAAGGATTCTAGAGTCTTTAGTCCTCGACTTAACAGAAAGACATATAAATAAAGCTCTCTTTCTCTTCTTCCTCCCTAACATTTCAGACACTACTTTTACAGGAAAACAGAAATCGAATTATCTGGAACTTCTATACAGCCACAGCCACATCATGTGTCCCAGAAACCACCATGGGAATGTAGGTGCGTGTGTATGCAGCTCGCAGTCCAGTTTATCAAAACTTCCAAACATCCAAATACTTTATACTCCTCACCAAGAGCCGTTTCTAAAAAACACAAATTGTGCTGAACCATTTTACAAAGGGACAGTTAGAACTTGAGCTAGCTGTGTTCCACGAAGAAACCTATTGCGCTGAAATTACTAAGTGGAAAAAGGGAAGTTGGGGTGCTGGATTGATCAGCACTATTAAATTAATAGAAAATCGTATTTTGGTAAAGAATTTCAGCTAAATTATACTCTTTAAGCGATGCTGGCTTCACAAAAGCAGTAATTATGCAGCCCTGCATTCTTGCACTTACCATCACTGTAGCAGCTGCAGCAGCTGCCTGAGCTGCCACTGCAGCCTGGTTCGCTTGGTGCTGAGCAGCTTTGATTTTGGCCTGCAAGTGAGCAGGAGGGTGAAAATATTTGCATTTCTCCCTCATGCAGCGCCCCTTTATGTAATCCATACAAACAGTTACGGTGTTGTCATTTGTATCAATCATTGTGCTGTCTGCAGGATGTGCAAAGCGGCAGTCTGTTTCGCCCCGTGCACAGTTTCCTCGCTGGAACTCCCTGCAAACCTGGTGCGCAAAACAATACTCATTATGCATACTCGATCAACAGGGGAGGGGTGGGGCAATTACATACTAAACGAAAGCAGTTTTAGTTTTTTTAAATGTAACTTTTGAACGGAAATGAGTTTCGCCCTTTACAAGTCCTGTGGTAGGCAACTTGTGGGCTTCCGGATGTTTTGGCCTACAACTCCCATAATCTCTCAGCATTGGCTATGCTGCTTTTGGCTAGTGGGAATTGTAGGCCAAAGCGTCAGGAGGACCACAAGTTCCCATCCCTGCTTTAACCCCAACCTATATCATGGATCATGCTTTTTATTCTGCATCTTTATACTCTTACTCTCTCTCTCTCTTCAGATTAGTCCTCTTATTATTATATTTCCCTGACAGTTCTCCCCGCCCTTTCTCTCTCCAAATGACAGCCATTCTGCCATTGGTTTAATCCACTTTAGGGCAATCACAACCCACAAGCTCAAAACTAGATTTTTCTTCCTCTTGTCTGCAACAGTCTTTGAAACGTTAGGACATTTATTTATTTATTACATTTATCTCCCGCCTTTTTACCCCCTAAAGAAACCCAAGGTGGTGTACACAATCCTCCTCCTCTCCATTTTGTCCTCATAATGACAACCCTGTGAGGTAGGTTGGGTTAAGAGTCTGTAACTGTCCCAAAGTTACCCAGTGAGCTTCCACAGCCGAACAGGCACTAGAACCCGACTTCTTGTCCAATACTCTGGCCGCTACACCACACTAGATGCTTTAACCATTCCACACAAATTTCAAGCCTACTTGAAGTTGCCTAAAATACGCTCAAAACCCAAGAATTTAGATGCATCTTCAGAAATGTAAATCTTCCTCTACTGCTCCTTGTTTAGTGTCAGTGGAGTCAGTTAGAAATGGCTGCTGCCCAAGGCCAAAGCACAAGCAGTGCTGACTAACATCAAGAAGAGAACAAAAAATGAGATCATCCCTTCTTGCTACCCTTTCCTTCATCTTAGGTTGTTCAGAGCATTCCTCCTATCATTTCTTGGGACATACCTAAACATTTTGCAATCGTTTTCAGGTGTTCAGAGATCAGGATGGAAGCTCAGATTTCCCAGAAGACATTGGCTGATTTCGGACGACACAATAATCAACTCGGGGAGGGGGAACAATCGTCAGTTGTATGGACTACCGTGTCGTCCGAATGCTGCCATAGTCAACTCAGCGCTTATCCTAATCCACACCACAGTTGATTATTTATTACCATGTTGTATGGGGAGTACCCCCTAGATGAACAACTGTAAAGTTGATTATTACCCCACCATTGACTATCGTGTTGCCCGAATTCAGCCACAGTTTCTGAAACCTATCTGGTAATGGGGCATGCAAACAATTCTGCATGTTTAACTAGTGGGGCTTCTCCATGGATTTACTTTCTGTATTTATTAGGTCCTTTGAGCAGCCAACACTATAATATAGTCTGAAAATCGCATAATCACTAAAATGATATAATTACTTCTGCGCTCCTGTTACTACAACAGAGATCAGATCAGAGTACTTGCAATGCCTATGCTCAGTAGTAACTATGGTTAGGTAACTGCATCGCTGCACTAAAGAACCAATTAATTTGTTTGTAACCCTTTTACGAAGAACTGCATGCATCAGCATAATGGTACTCATCATACCTCCAGTTTATCTGTCCTGAGGAGTTTTTGTGTTATAGTTGACCCAGGGACTGTGACAGGGGGGCTTCCAGGAACAACGAGAGGTGATGTGGGAACAATTTCAGTAGGAACCAATCCGACCCCAGGAGTGACAGGCGTTAAATATGGTGCAAAGCTTAGCGCTGTGTTGGAGCCTATTGTTGGCCCTACAGGAAATGAGGGCTGAGAAAAAGGAATAGAAAGAAGTGAAAAGCAAACATGTAAATCTTACAAGCAAGCACAGTTCTCTATTAAAAACAAAAAAGTTCACTAATTGTCTGTATTTTGCACCCAGATGCATTTGCTCTACAGTGAGAACCAGAAGAACTCTGGCCAGTCTCCTTCACACTACTCTACACTCTGTAAGGAATTCTGAAGGAAAGCATTTCTTTTGTTTTGGTTTAGATCTAGGGCAAGTATCCGATCATGCCTGTGGGTCAGTGGCACCCACCATCAGTACAATGGGAAACTAGTGGAACAGAACAACTGGAACAGAGCAAGTCAGCGGAGCAGGTCCCATTCCGGAAACAAGTGTTTCAGCTCATTTCTGGGTTGCTCTACAAAGCACTAACTTCTTCCTGTTGCGCCAGCGGTGGGTCCTGCTGGTTCAACATAATAAGCAAAGGCGCACAGGCAGTATTGAATACTGCCCCTAGTCAGCGCTCATGTGTTCCGGGTCTCTGGTGATAGGAAATTCACATTCCAGACAAGCACAAACACTGCTGCAATAGAATGCACCATACATGTGAAGCAGTTTGCATTCACACAATTCTGGCAAGCAGAATTGTTCTCCTTGCATGTGGTAGTTGTGGTCTCCTCACTATTTCAGTTTAGAATCAGACAGGCAGTTTGTAAACCCTACAAGCTGATGTAACTGCCAACCTTAGAGGCAAATACTTGTCAAAGTGGGGAAAAGTATGCAACTCAATCAAAACAGTATAGAAGGACTGGAAATTCAAGACACCTTTCTTGACAAGTCAGGAGACAGTTCCTTGAGAAGAAAAAATCAATTAAGAATGTGAAACTGAAATATGAACTTCTGGTTTGATATGATGGGTCTGAAGCCTCTTGGAAGAGGGCATAGTGCGTGCATGATATTAGGAGTCACAGTGCAAACTTATGGCTGTTTCCAACCAGGCAGCATTTAACTGGTCAGCCCCTTTAAAAAAGAATTTTAAAAGCAAGCCTAGCATAAGAACACATCATGTGCTGATGAGGAAGCTTCTGTTAAATGCCTCGGCCTTAACAAAAACATGACTTAACCTCAATAAATTAGTTCTAAGGAGTTTCTGAAACTGACATTAAAAGGTATAACTGTTTTCCCATGAGAATTTCTGAAGCCATTTTTGTGTGGCAGGGTGCAATTGGTATATATCTACACACCAAGCACAAACAAAATAAAGATAGGGAAAGATGGCATAATCAAGCAGTGAGTGATTGAGTGGGTTTATATGAACAAAATAAAATAAAACTAGCAAAAAGGAACAGCTGAGGGTGTATATTTGGCATGATACTTCTGGAAATCATCAAGGGTATACAAGGCTCTATTAGTTCCACCTTGAGTCTACAGAACTACAGTTCATTATTTATGATGATATGGCCTGCTTCTAGTAAAATGGGATAATAATTGCCACAGTTAAACATTAAAAAATTCATAGGTGTTATCCAAACCCTATAGCTGCCCCAGGCAAAGGGGTTTATAAATTATTTTTTAAACACGAAAGTGGCATTTTCCCTCAAGCCTCCAAATTTAGCTATCTCTCTCTTGGAGAAAGAGTAACTTTTTAAAAATTTAATTCCAAGCACAAGCAGTATACAAGTTTAATAAACAAATAAAAAAAAATTAAAGGACAAGTAATAAGGATGCAAATTAAAAAGCTTCAATTTCTTGTTTTTTGGGCTAATTTAGGATTTTCACATTATAGCCTAAGCTTTCAAAACAAACATATTCTAGAACAAGAGCAACACATCAATATCCACAGCTTCAATTACAATACATGCAAATTATTTAATATAAAATTAAATGTATATATTATGCACATTAGCTGCAGCTCTACAGATCAGACTATATTTTTCCCTTGTAGCCCTAACCATAAATAAACTGCCTGGTCCTGAAAATAAAATATGTCAAAACAATTGCAAGAGGTGTATATATAGAAAAGTCATTCATTTCTTGCTTTGTTTTTTAAATGTACAGAAATGATCTGGGAAATTTTATCCAGAACATTGTACAACAGCATTAATGTAATATATGGATTAAGGTAGAAATAATGAAGTGCCCCAATTGCATTTGTCATGTTAGCAGGGACTGGCTTATGAAGGTAGTGCAGACCGTCTGCCATTTTGTTAAAGGTACTTACCATTGGCTGAAGGGGTGTTCCTGGGAACATAAATTGCATTTGCTGAGCAAGCATCGCTGCTGCAGTTTTCTGTTGGATCAGGTTGTTCCTACCATTAATTTCTAGCTGAGTTTTCAAATGTGTTGGTGGATGAAGATATTTGCAGTTCTCTCTTGTGCATCGACCCTGAAAAATGTTACACTATTACCCACTGCCAGAGAATTTGATAGTCTGGTGTTATGAGGCAAAATATTACTCAATGGAAAAAGCATCTGCAATGGTTGAGTGTCTCATGGAAATCAAATGATGATCTGGATAACACAGCTTTTGTTGGCATTTTACCAAGGCATGACATCTCTATCCTAATCATATTACACATCCCATTGAAAATCCATGAGATGTTACCACATATTATGTTTCATACTGTGATGTCCATTAGATGACTTACTAAATAATGCTTCTGCCACTGAGTGGAGCTTAGGCTGTGACCTATATGAAACTCCTGGAGGAAGGGAGAGATGGCAAGGTTAGGAGCAACATGTCCTGCACAGAAATACACTTAGGCATACCTTTCCCCCTTCCCACCTGTATCACAGGCCTCCAAGTAGCTAAGTTGAGTGAACAGCATGGGACCATTTTCAGTTCTCAGAATTTGCAGAATGGAAGGACAAGTAGGCTAACTGCCACCAGGTAGGGTGATTTTAAATTGTCAAGAGAGAAAGGTCAATATAAATATTTGATTTCAATGATGAGATGTTTATCTCCAGGGACACTTTTTTTTACCTTAGGCAGGTACTTGGTGATAGAGAAGTGAGAAGGATAAACTCAAGGCCTCTTAAAGAGCTTCAAGAGTTTTGGGTGTCCTGCAACTAGGAAGAGTCAGGAGACAATACTCTTGGGTTCACTCTCTGACTTGATCCATTCTCTTCCTTTTCCCTGGATCCAGCAGATGGGCATAGGCCTTCCAATCACCCAGCTGCTTGGATCTTTAAGAACGATGAATCCTATTTCAATCTCAGCCAGTTCTTTTTCTCCTTTCCCATTCCCAATGCAGACACAACTGAAGTGAAAGCCCACAAGTAAGATTATTTCTTCAAGTGATAAAAAAGAGCTATTTCACACACTGGTCACTAGGATGGATTAACTAATGATTGGCATCAGGTTTCCAATTCATATATTTTCTGTAAAACAGTGCATTGTGATTGGTTGCTCTAACAATTAAAACTTAGTGCTTTTCTGACAAGTGGAGCCTTTATACTACCTAGTATAAGCAGAATTTAAATTTGCTTCAAGAGAGAGGAATGACTGTGAAATTATGGATTTCTGTTTCAGTATCTCGTACACATGGGAGGATACTCAGCAAGAGCACTTCCTTGAAGATGACTGAAGACAAACTTTTCAAAATCAAGGGGCGGTAGTTACTGGGAAGAACAGTGCTTTCCCATGAGGTGAAAACTAAATGTCCATGGTATCTTAATTTACAGTCTAAATATTCCTAGTTCACACAATAACTACAATGTACATGTTACATTATAGGTTGGATCCATGATCAGAACTCTAAATTTGTCAGTTCATAGAGGCTAGATTGCAACTGTCATTTCTTCCTTTTGATGAAACAGGAAACTATGATTAGATGCTTCCTGTAGTAATTGCCACAAAGGGAGGAGCAAGTGAGGTGCGTATATAGGAAACAGGCCTATTCAAATCTTAGCTTAATAAGCCAATTACCCAAAAGAGGCCACTGTGTTTGCTAGAGAATAAGGGATTCCGTTTTAAGAGATTATGAGTGTGTAGCCTTGATTAGGTTATTAGTGTCAGATTTAATTTTTAAACCAGTTATTTTAAAATGACAGTGGATATATATTGAAAGATAGTCAATTTTAATTCACCTTGAAAAACAGAATCCCGTCTTTCATCCAGCCCCCAAAGGCTAGCTTCTTCATAAATATAGAAGTGTGGCATATTTTTCCCTAGAGTTTTTAGACAGAATACAGCAAGTTTATTTGTTTTTACTTGTTTTTGTTTGTCTCCAAAGCTATCCAGTGTTATTCTGTCTTTGCTCACTTAAATACATATATAGTTGTTTAGAATCTGCTACAAGCCTTAGCATTGCACATGATTGGCACTAAATATTTATAAGCAGGATTCCAATTTACTTTGCAGGTTATAATAAAGCAATCTGCAAACTGAAAAGTACTACAGAAATTATAATTCATAATTTCTCTTTTCTATTATATATTTTAAAGATATCCATTTATACAGATTAGGAAAATGAAAGAACTGAACGGATGGGTACCAAAAGGGGAAAGAAAAAGGACCTAATTATTTTAGGAATGATTACTTAGTTAAGTCATATAAAGAGTTTGCTTAAGATTGTTGGAGGACAGCAGGCCAAATTTCTTGGATTCAGGAACTGGACAGATGACGCTGCTAAGTGGTGAAATGGGAATATAAAGTCAAGATACATGATTAATGTATTGAATGGGTCATCCGGGTATGATCCAACCAGATTTATGTATTTTTAAGCACTGATTTCAATAGGTCTTAAATGGCCTAAACTTTAGTTGGATAGTGAATACTACTGGCTTACGTCTCCTCTGAGGCAAGGGCTCCACTTTTACTAAAAATATACGAAGTGCTTGGTACAATGCAAGTATGATTTCATCAACAGTCTGTGAGCATTACTGTATTATGAACAATATACAGAGGCTTTATTTTATTTGTAGGCTTCATCCTTCATTATCTAGAGAGAAAGTGGCCTTCCCAGTAAAGGGGGAAAAGCAACATTCGTGTACAGTATTCAAGCAGATGGATGAATATTTCATAATTATACACATCTTAAAATACATTCTCCCATTTTTTGTGAAGTAAAAAAGAGAGGGATTATTTCTTAGTGACAGTACTGAAACTCCAGCTGTGTTATTAATAACACATGTGTTTAGCTGATAAAGATTTACTAAAGAGAGGACAGTATGATACACATTCCCAGTTTATTGGGAAGGTAATGAAAAAGTCATGGGACGAAATTAAAAATAAATGAAGAGCCGTTATTGGCCAAGTCATTCATTAACAGGGATAAAGCAAAGCTTGCGGAAAAAGGAAAAGTGAGAGATAATTCAGGTTCTATTAACATTTTTAGTTTAAATAATAACCTCCAACACCAGTGCAGAGTTTATATGCATCCTGCATTATTCCTGTAAAAATATATTAAATTTAGTGGGAGGCCTGTACTATTATAATGCTAGTAGAAACACTTCCTATTGGGAATTACCTCTGAGATTGTGGGGGGAGAGGGAAATCTGTTTCTATCTGCCTGGGTCCTCCCTTCCCTCTTTTTAGACTTTGAGTACCCGCTCTGCAATGATGCGAGCAAGCACCATGCTTCTAGTATCTGTCATCCTCATCCCTCAGTGATTTGGCCTGAAGTGAAGCATAACAAATCCTCTCTCAATTAGAGTTCTACCACCCTTTTGTAACCTCCCCATCACTCCACAGCCCCATCATCAGAACATGAGAGCAGAACTTCTACTCAGAGAGCTTTGTAAACTGTCCAGAGAGCTTCGGCTATGGGGCGGTATATAAATGAAATAAATAAATAAATAAATAAAAATGCTGCTAGGATCGGGGAAGCAGAAGAGTAGGCCACATTCCTTCTTGTGATGCAGGCCGCTAGAATACATAAAGCACAATTCTTTATATGTTTACTTAGAAGCCTCACTGGCCGGGTTTGCACATAATGCGAATTCAGGGTATGGGTTGTTGAATTCTGGGGTGTTGTGATGTGTGCAAAATTCCTATGGAGACTTTTTTTCTTTTATTTTTCGGGACAAAAATGAGCGGGAAGCTTAAGCTCTCCTCTTTCAAAGTGCCATGGTCCTGATCTGAACTGGGACTCTGCATGCTTGCAGGAAAGTAGGGAATGCCTGCTCCACTATGTGAGTTTAAGAGAATGTTTAGTTTGGCCCTCACACCAACTCTGGGGTGATGTTTAATATTAATGAATAAACACAGGCTAACCAGAAGTCAAGCTGGCAGCAAAAATAGGGTGGCTGCCCTTCTCTTGCAACTCAATATAGCTAGGTGAGCAAGGATTCATAGTGGGCATACAAACAGTCTTAACTAAAACTCACAGACTTGGTTCAGACAACACAATAACCAATGGTGGTTTAAATAGACAACGGTTGGTTATTTAACCTTCTGTGGGTTATTGTGTTGTGTGGAGGGAGTTTTTTAACCAATGGCTGGTTATATGGCTGATATAACCAAGGCCTCCTCCACACGAGACGTTTAATGAGCTTTGAAGGCTCATTATAAATTTTACCTACACACGAGCGGAGCGCAAAACGGGCGTACAGGCGCGTTATCTCCCCGATAATGCGCATTTTCGAACGCGCGTTAAATAGCGACTTTTATTTTGCTCCGGCCGTTAAAGCGCATTTTCGCTGTGTGAACAAGCGATTATGCGCATTAGCTACCTGTAAAGTGCTTTTTGGGCATCAATTAATGCGCTTCGCCGCCTCTCGCCGCCTCCCGTGCAGAGGGATTAGGAGTAAATGCGCCTCCGCGATAATGCGCATAATCGCCGAACCGGGCGCAAAAGCGCGTCCTTGTGGAGGGGGCCCAACTCAAATAATCAACACTGTGCAGAATTGGCTATTTGAACCATCGTTGGTTATCGTGTTGTGTAGAGGATAGCATTGGTTATTTCGTCTGCCACAGAGTTGCAAGGTAAGAGCAGTCAAAGCGGCAGCTGCCACTCTAGACCAACCAGCAGGATAAATTTTCAGCAGCAATGGCTGACGGGATACTAGTAGGAGGACTGAGGGAGGGACAGAGGACGGGGATGAGTGAGTCAACTCAGCCTGGACTAATAGTCAACTCAATGCTGGTCCTAATCCACACCACAGCTGATTATTATCATATTGTGTGGGGAGTACCCCCAGATAAAGAGCTGTCAAGTTTATTATTACCCCACCATTGCCTATCATGTTGTCCAGATGCAGCCACACAGTCTTTATTTAGAAAAGTGCCTTTTCAACTGAACTGTTACCTCACATACTTTTTAGACCTTCAGGTTTGTTATATAGAGTGTGTATTTTAAGATCTTAGCACCGCTGCTGGCTTTTACTTTGGTTTTAATCTGTTTTTATTCTGGTTTTAATTTTTTAAGGTTTTTATATTATATTTATATTATATTATTGTATTGTATTTTATGGTTTTAAGTCTTGTTTTCTAAACCAGACAGAAAGTTTTAGCTGTTGGGTACTGTATTAAATGAATAAAATAAAACAAAACAAAAGAATACATTTATATAATATGAAGAGTAAAAACAATGTTTTTGAGTCTCATATCTTCTGAATAATACAGAGGCAATGCAACAAAACTGCTATTTAAAAGAAAGATTTATTTAACAAAAGGAAAATCTAAATTTAGGCATATACAAGGAGCCTAAAATGGAATCCTAACTAGTATACTGGTCAGGTGTTAAATATTAACGAATATAATCTGAAACTAAATCCAAAGTTTACATTTTTTGAATTAGAGTAATGTCACAATCCTTCACATGAGATTACCAATCATAAGCATCCGTTTGAAATTATCCAGTTGACAACACTACTTAAGCCCTATTCACATGTAGGTCTGCATGTGTAGAGCTTACGCACAGTGGAAGATCAGGATCACACCTAACCGCCAAAATGTCTGTCCCACTCTCATGCTCCCTTCTGTGTGCTGGCTTTCATATTGCAACAACTTAAAATCTAACATGCATAGACCCAATCTGCACTATAGTTACTGCTCAGAATCATGCAGATCCATGTATCAATAAGGCTATGGATGTGGAAAGTGTAGAATAATATAGATGCAAGTTGAAATATGCTTAACATAATTAGTCAGGTATTTACAAAGCTCTCTAGGAGAAAGGCTAGAGTGTGATTAAGGATATAGGCGATACTAGTTCTCAACGGTCATCCCGCGAACACAGACTAGCTTAAAGCTCAATCCGATGTGTTTCTCCTCAGGACAGAAATAATGTTAATTAAGTTGATGGAACTTACTCCCAAGTAAGTGTGCAAAGAACTGCAGACTAAGCCCAGAAAGCAAGCCCTTTTTAAATGATTCAGCTGCAGCAGACAGCATTGCTATATACAGCATACTTATATTCCCATTTCTCTGCCATAGTGCCATTCTCTTAATAATAAGCTATTTGTTTCAAACTTTTCTTGTTGACCCGTACTTCAAACAGTGATTAAAATTATCATGGTACTTCAGATCTGAAAGACATTTGAGTTGAAATTTTAATAAAAATTTAATTGTGATTCATCATTAGTCCTTTGAGTTTTTAATTTTTTTTCATAACACTTTTGAAATTGCATCTGTTCTAAAAAAAAAAGCTGATTTACTTGGGCAAAATCTTTTTTCTTTTCCTGTCTTTTATCAGTGCGTGGTAGTAAAATTATGATGGATGAGTGCCATTCACCAGGAGAAAATATTCACACTGACTGATCACTAGGCAACCTATGAGTTGGAAGGCTGAACCAACCTTACTTCAGTAAGGATTTCAAGGAGTTTACTCTTTTTTAAAAAGAGAGAAAGTAATTGTACACTTCATGTTCCTTGGAGAGACGGGATGAACATATAATTTCAAATAATTACCACAGATTATTTCTATCATAGTGATAGAACTGTCAACAAAATTTTATTACGCTTACATAAATTACTACAAAGCTAGTTTACCAGCAGACAGTAACAGATAGCAATATAACCATTCAGGTATTCAAAAGTATTTTATCTTAACATGCAAGCGAGGCTGTGCCATATAGCCTTGCCCCCTGACCTCATGAACATTATGTAACGCCCCAGGCATCCACATGTACTGTGTGAACATCTGCAGGGAGAAAGCCAATACAATACAGCTGTGCCTCTTGGGGTTCCAGATCACACGTGTCTGACCATTTTTATTTCCCATTCCTACTTTGCCCTACAGAAATTTGTTTTGAAAAAGATAAGCCACCTAAATCTTTCATTATATACTTACTAGCCAGTAAGCCCACTTAACACAGTGGGACTGATTTCTGAGTAATCATGAGCAGGACTGTGTTGTAAATCTGTTATTTTATAATAGTTAGGAAAATGTGCTGATTACTTGACTTAATGAAGGTTCAGGTTTTTTTTTAAAAAAGTTACAATCACAAACTTAAAAAGAAGAGGCACACAAACGTTGTTGTATGTTGTGGTATTCTTTAAATAACTGAATTTATTACAAGCTGCACACTTAATTGCTCATTTCAATATAAGATGACAGACTCTGCTGTTAGTAGAAGGCTACAATTTGAAACAAATCTATAATTACTAAGACAAGCTGTTACAAGCCAGTGAATGTGTCTTTATAGCTTGATGTTTCTACGTCAAGAGCTGCTATAGCTGCAAACCCCCCCCCCCAAAAAACCCAAACCCTGTCCTGCAAATAATTTGATAATTTGATGAATATTACCGGTGAACCTATTCTTACAATTATAGGCTTTTAATTTTGTTTAATCAACTCATTTAAAAGGAGATCTGAATACAATATTAAATCAACCTTGTAAATAAGCCCATAAAGGTGACTGGCCTGTAAATAAAAAAAATTACTAGCCTGCTGGGGGTTGGCAGAAGACAGAGGCTGGGATCACACAACACACTGACCCACCTAGTGTAGGTTGTTGAACTGGGTTGTCATGTTATCTGAACGCAGCAAGTTTTCTACAGGATTGCTCGTTAACCATGCAGTGTGGCTTGTTAACTACAATGAACAACACAACAAGCCATGAGTTCTTAAGCAGCAGCTCAGAATGAATCTAATTCCAGATCTTTAAAAAAAAGGTCTTTATTTTTCTCTTTGTAAATTGTAATTATTTTTTTACCTCTTACTTTTCCTCCAAGGAGCTCAATGAAGCATGTGGAGGGGGTGGGGAGAGGTGTCCTCATTGTGGCACTAATTACATACAGACCTGCTTGGTTACAGCGACATGCCATATAATATTTCCATGAGTAGAATTTGAGAGTGTGAGGCCATCCACCCTGGCAGGGCAAAATAAAAATTCTGCATAGTTTCCCTTACTCTTGTGTAAGTGTCCTTATTTGGATTGGGACCATGGTACTCCAAGAAAGGGGTTCTATTGCCTGTTTTATTTACTGAAATCCCACCCCCAGAAGGGGTGGATAAATGCAGGTTGCTTACCTGTAACCATAGTTCTTCGAGTGGTCATCTGTGCATTCACACATATGGGCTCTGCGCCTGCGTGGAGCCTGTTTCGGAAACTTCTATAGCTAAGGCAAACGTTTTTGGCGGGAACCCCTCCCCCACTGTCTACTGACTCCATGTTCCCGCCTTTCTCCTCAGTTCAAAGAGACCGACTTGCTGGCCCCATAACTAGGAGAGAAACTGCTCTGTATCGACAGTACATTTACATCGACACCAAAGCGGGGACGGTGGGTGGGTTGTGTGAATGCACAGATGACCACTCGAAGAACTATGGTTACAGGTAAGCAACCTGCATTTCTTCTTCGTGGTCTCTGTGCATCACACATATGGGCGATTAACAAGCTAAATTCCTGGTGGAGGGTAGGTGTAGATCAATGTTCCCTCACAAGACAAAGAAATTGCTTGCCCCAAATTCCAGTTTGTCCTGGTACAAACAATCAAGTGGTAGCATGTAATGAAGTTAAAGGACTTATACCAAATAGCTGCCTTACATATTTATTTATTTCATTTCTAACCCGCCTCTCCATCTAGATCGAGGCGGGGAACAACACCAAATATAAATATATTAGCAGGGGATCGACAATCCCCTGCTAAAGATACGGACTTCGATGCACTGCACATCGACTTAGCTGTTACTGGACCAACAAGCTGCAAGCCCTTCAACTTGTAGGGCAGTTTAATAGCATGTACAATCCACTCCACGAGTCATTGCTACTCTTGCGTCTTATGGAATTTGTCAGTTCTAGCCCTGTGTGGAAGCCCAGGTAGGGTGCATCAATACTGAGGCAGCTAATTCACTCGATCTGCGTAGTGTTGATATAGCCATCAGAAAACAACTTTCTAAGAAAAATAATGTGATATCTGAAGGTACCATTGGTTTAACTGGTTTCAATGTCAGAGATTGTGGCATGACAGAGAAACTCCATGCCAGAATGAAACTCCTAATTAGAGGAGACAGATTTGTAATGCCCAGAGGAACCCCCTAACAATGGGGTTGGTGCAAAAACACGTAAAGCAGTAAAATACCTGCATATCGACAACTATTTTAGCCCTATAGTGTATAGGGAGTAAGTGTAAGGACATCGTTAAGGAGGCTGAATGGGGCTTGAGGCCCTGAAGATCCATGTATTTAGAAAAGAATCCCATTGTGCAGTATATGACTTCATTGCAGGCTGCATGAAAAAATGGAATCGACCTCATGTCGAAAGTAGTTACGGTATTGGGATACCCCATGCCATGAGTCTGAGCATAGGCAGGGGCATAAACTATGGGGGGAGGGGGGTAGCGGGGGGTGCAATGTCCCCACTGGGATTTCCCAAAGGGGGCAATGCCCAACTAAGTAACATCAGTAAGCTCACAGCCTGACTGACAGATTCCTCAGTCAGTCTCCAGTTGTCTGTATTCTTATGTGTTTGGACGCAGTCTAAATTACATCCAAGCACATCCTGCTTCCTCATCAGCTGCCCAGCAGATCTCCTTGCAAGACAAAAGCCACTCTCCTGTTGTGTCAGGGTCAGGCTCCCCCAGATTTATTTTCTTCTACCCACTCAGGCGCTGTAAGACAAAAGATTGCCCATTTAGGAATTACAGTCTGGGTACATCTTGACGAGAGTTTTGCCTCCGGTCGGGGTGTATCCGGAGTGGCAGCAGGTCATCTATATGATGCAGCTGGCATCCCGAAGCCATCCAGGAGCAAATCCCTGAAGCTCCGGTTTTAAAAGTCGGGTACTTACCACGACTTTTTTTTTTTTTTTTTTTAATCTTTTGAGCTGCAGCGGAGCTGATGGTAACCCAATTGGTCGCCATTGGCTGATATCTTCAGAAGTAGAGTGAGCCACACCTGTCTCGGCCACCAAGGGGTGACTGTGATGGAGACTGTGTGGACTACACAATATTAACATTATCATACCACAGTACTCATGGAATGAGAAGAAAAATGAGGGCTGCAAAGACATTCCCAGTTGAACAGGAAAGTGTTTGTATGAGGACTTGAGATGGGGGAGGAAGTGGGAAAGCGCATGCCCCGTAGCAAATAGTCTGTGCAAGTACACCAATGTAGGGTTGTTAGATCCAGGGGAGTCTGGATTCTGTGTTCACTATGAGGCCCAAAGAGCTCAATAAATTGAGTCGTCACCTTGCCTTCAATAGCATTTTCTTTTAGGAAGCCACCAGAAGCCAGTTGTCTAAATATGGGTAGATTTCTACCCCTTGAAGGCAAATGAATGGAAGGAGCAGTGCCATACATTTTGTAAATATTCTGGGGCAGGGCTTTATGTGTCATCAGAAATTTGTGATTCTGATGTACGTATGGAGCCATCTCAAATCCAGAACAGGTTGAAGAGATCTGTAGAGGAGTGGGCCAAATATTAAATCAGAGAGTGATATAGGTCTTCCAAAGGAGGCTCCACTCTGTACAGCTACCCCATCAACAGGCGATGCAGAAGAGAACAATGTTGAGTCCAACTGAGAGCTCTCTAAGGATTGAGGGGAATCAGGTTTAGTTCTATGATTAAACCCATCTTCTCCAAGCTGAACTTTTTGACACCCCACAGAGTGGGTCTGGAAAGGAGAAGAGCTAGGTGGACGTACTGACGCATTCACGACGGTATCATGAGGCAATGGTTGAGCCCTGTGGACAGGTCACAATGACAGTGATCTTGGTAGAGCTAGAGGGAGTTGCAAGAAAACTTCCTCCAGTGGCAATCACGATACCGATGGAGCTGCTCAGTATCGAGAAAGGCGTATGTACCAATATAGGGGTTGGTATCGATGCCTGGTACGGGAGTTACGGACCCATTGCAAGAGGTGTCCCTTTTATAATTGATGCCAATCTCTGTACTGGTATGGCATTCTCGGGGGAGGCAACCCAGTTGAAGTTCTGTCCCTGTTTTTTTTTTTTTTTTTTTTTACAGGGACCCGAGAATGATGCCCCTAGACATTACAGGCATAAAAAACTCTCTCTGTTGAAATCATAGCACTCCAATTGTAGCAGCTCTAGGGAGCAGCCCTGTAATTGGCAGCTAGCCTGTAATGGCTGTGCTAATTAACTTGGTGGGGAGATGTCTACTTCAAGCTGCATGTTAGACGTCTCTTCTTGGTACCAAGAGATTGGTACCAAAAGAGGCAGTTGAGTCTCACCCTTTGATGTCGATTCTGCCTGCTAGACATCTCATCTGGACGTCAAAGCTGCATGTTAGACATCTCATTTTGGTACCAAGAGCTCTGCACCGAGGAGCTTGGTACCATGGCGCTCGGTACCATGGCGCTCGGTACCATGGAGCTCGGCACCAAGGAGCTCGGCACCAAGGAGCTCGGCACCAAGGAGCTCGGCACCAAGGAGCTCGGCACCAAAGACGTCGGTACCAAGGAAGTCGGCACCAAGGAGCTTGGTACCAAGGAGCCTGGCACCAAGGAGCTCGGTACCATGGAGCTCGGTACCAAGGAGCTCGGTACCAAGGAGCTCGGCACCAAGGAGCTCGGTACCAAGGAGCTCGGTACCAAGGAGCTCGGTACCATGGCGCTCGGCACCAAGGAGATCGGCACCAAGGAGATCGGCACCATGGAGCTCGGTACCAAGGAAGTCGGCACCAAGGAGCTCGGTACCAAGGAGCTCGGTACCATGGTGCTCGGTACCGAAGGAGGCAGTTGAGTCTCAGCCTGTGATGTCGATTCTGCCTGCTAGACGTCTCATCTTGACATCGAAGATGCATGTTAGAAGCTCCAGTATCGAGAGCTTAGACCTCGGTACCCAAGGAGCCAGTTAAGTCATCGCCGCCAAAGGGGCCACCCTCAGTATCGGGGGGGGGCTAACCGCTGCAGAGGAGTTGGAACCTGGTCTCTCTCTAGCTGTAGAAACACAGGTAGAGAGTATCCAGATGTTGGAAGATCGGAACGACCTATGGTTAGGGTGGGGGTCCGAAGACACTGAGGGGCTCTCATCCATAGAATCGCTCCAAGCGATCAGTCCCCAGAAGTCCTATGTAACCTGGCCTTCTTAGATATCCCTTTCACTGTAGAGACAGCTAGGGAGCGTCCAAACATTGGACGATCGGAATGACCCATGGTCAGAGTCAGGGTCCGAGGACGCAGAGGGGCTCTCCTCCGTAGAATCTCTCCATGCGATCAGCCCCAGAAGGCTCCTGCCTTCTTAGATATCCCTCTTGCTGTAGATACAGCCTGGGGAGCGTCCAAATGTTGGAAGATCGGAATGACCCTTGGTCAGAGTCAGGGTCCGAGGACGCAGAGGGGCTCTCCTCCGTAGAATCGCTCCATGCGATCAGCCCCAGAAGGCTCCTGCCTTCTTAGATATCCCTCTTGCTGTAGATACAGCCTGGGGAGCGTCCAAATGTTGGAAGATCGGAATGACCCTTGGTCAGAGTCAGGGTCCGAGGACGCAGAGGGGCTCTCCTCCGTAGAATCGCTCCATGCGATCAGCCCCAGAAGGCTCCTGCCTTCTTAGATATCCCTCTTGCTGTAGATACAGCCTGGGGAGCGTCCAAATGTTGGAAGATCGGAATGACCCTTGGTCAGAGTCAGGGTCTGAGGACGCAGAGGGGCTCTCCTCCGTAGAATCGCTCCATGCGAATAGCCCCAGAAGGCTCCAGCCTTCTTAGATATCTCTCTTGCTGTAGATACAGCTAGGGAGCTTCCAAATGTTGGAAGATCGGATGAGGCATGAAGCGGCCATGTCTCCAGTAGATCAAGGTAACAATTGTCTGGAAGAAACCATGGCTTCTAGAGCTTTTATCCATAGACCTGGCGCCAACACGGTTATCTTTTCAGCGCCAGGTCAAAACTTTTCTCCCAGGCATTTCAACAGCTTAAGTTGAGGTTTTAACTGACTTTGTAGCCAGGCTTAACAGTTTAAAATGTTTTAAATGTCAGCTGTCTTATGTTTATGGTTCTAAATTTTGTAAACCACCCAGAGAGCTTCGGCTATGGGATGGTATATAAATGTGTAAATAATAATAATAATAATAATAATAATAATAATAATAATGTAGCGACAGGTTTTGATGACCTGAGCCTCTCCCAAAACAAATTAAACAGAGAAAAGTCTGTCTGCTGGGGAAGCTTGCTGACGCACTTAACACATTTTGAAAAGGGGCCTTAATGGCTGTGCGATCCCCCTCAAAGCGATCCAAGATCTCTGGAGAATAAAATATCTAAGAATATAATAACAATAAATTATATTGTTTTAAATGTACGTGTGTACGTTGTATGTTTTTGCTGCTTTAATTTTTGTATATTGTTTTTAATTGTTTTAATCGCACGTAAACCGCCTAGAGAGCTTCGGCTATGGGGCGGTATACTAATGTAATAAAGAAATTAATTAATTAAGACTAAAAATGAACTAAAACAAAGTAAAATAACTAAAAACCTTAGCACTCTAAAGCTTTCTCCTCAGGAGAAAGACAGAAGTTCCCAACAAGACATCCTTTCAGCAAGGCGGTCGAAAAAGAACTGAGGAGAAAGGCGGGAACATGGAGTCAGTAGACAGTGGGGGAGGGGTTCCCGCCAAAAACGTTTGCCTTAGCTATAGAAGTTTCCGAAACAGGCTCCACGCAGGCGCAGAGCCCATATGTGTGATGCACAGAGACCACGAAGAAGAACTAAAGCTTAACTCCCCCTCCTGGGTGGGATTTCAGGAAAAAGCAGGTGTAAGAGAAAAAATAATTCCCCCTCCCAGAGTGCCATGGTCCCAATCTGAAACATCGCTGTGTCTGCTTATACAAAAGTAGTGAAAACTATCTGGCCCTGAGTCTTTACCAGCGTGGCAATAAGCAGGAATCAACAGGTGGGACTATCCTGGAGATGCAGTGAGGCAGCAAAGCTTTCCCTGTTGTATGTCTGCCAATCATGCAAGACAGAATGATGGTTGTAGTGGAATTGGGGGATGGAATGAGTCGCTTTTCTTGAATGCAGAAGGCAATAGCTAAGTGCAGCCCAGGGGGAGAGAGAGGGAGGGTCTGCCCCCACCCAACATACACACGATCCTCCTCCTCACCCCATTCTGCCCTTTCCACTGTCGCATGGACCTTGTTGCTATCAAATGTGCCTGGGTGGATTGTTGCCTGGACCAGCAATCTTTGGCCAAGAGAAAGGGAGATCATGCCCAAATCGAACCCAAGTACATGGATGACTACTGTTTTTTTTTCCTTCCCTGGTTGATGCAGGTTTTATAGGTTTGTGTACTTCAACATGTACAGGACTTTCTTGTATATGAGTCCACTGTGTACAAGAAAATATGGTAATAGTTGAAGTGAATTCAACTATGTGATGATTTTGGTGATGGTTTTGGTGAACTGTATGAATCTGTGATAGTGGGTAGTTCAGTGTTTGCCATTTTTGGAAGAGAAAGGGGGCAGGGAGAAGATCATTCAGCAGGAATGGGGGTGAGATCTATGAGCATATCCATTATGACAAGGGCCAGTAAGGTTCTATTTATCTATTTGCTTCGCTGAGTTAGTGTTGTTTTTCCAATGCAATGACTCTGGATGGGAATTGTGTCTTTAAGCTGAAAGCGATAAGGATCCAATTATTCTGAGCGCTAATCATTTGATAAGCTTCCCTCCTCTCTTTAATTCATTCCCTCCCCCAATATCTCTCTAATCTAATCTCCTCCCTTTAAAAAGAAATTTTACATAAAATTTCCCCTCCCCTTTCAAAGTTTTACCTTGATAATCAAATTATGATTCATAATTATTTACACTTTTTTAATTTAAAAAGAAAAAAACAAGGAAAGAATTCTTCTTGAGAATCTACAGGAGGGAGTATTTAAGGACAGAAAAACGTTAATAGTACTGCCTCTTAAATAAATGAGTACAGTAACCTCACAGAAGGGGAAATGTTGGGGGGGATTTGAATGTTTTTAATTCAAAATAAAGGCTGAAATCTCAAATTATTCTTAAAGTGTCTTGAGAAATATGACGCAAATGCCTTTCGTTTTGGTTATCTCTTGTCAAGCAGATTTTTTAAATAACCTGGGACTTGTTTCTTTTGTTTCTGGTCAAGAGGGCAGGGCGCCTGCAGCTTTAACTGTTATGATGTAGAGGGGATTTCACCAGGTGCTGCATGCATACAAATGACACCTGCTGAAATTCCCTTTTCTGTACAACTGTGAAAGATACAGGAGCCCTGTCCTCCTGTTCATATAGTCACCCTATTAGTTCTAATTCACACTGACATATATGTACTTCAGCAACATATGTCTATTCTATCACATACGTCCTCATTGGAACTGACATGAGTATCTTCTAAGTTTAGTATTTCTAACCTGTTCTCTGTAGAACACTTCAGCATACTGATGAGCTGTATGTGCCACTTTTGCTGCTAGGCAACAATGCTGAGGAACAGTATGCATGTAAGTTCCAAACTATTAAGTCTCAAATGTCTAAGGCCCATTTTATGTGTATGGCATTAAAAATGTAGCATACCAATTTCCTCAACTACTTAATTCTACAGACTCAATGACATCTTGTTATAATCAGTGGGATTATACTCTAGAGCTAACCTGGACAAAATGGTTGGAGAGTGTAGGGCCACCATGTATAATATGGAATTAGTCCGTATATTGACTATTTTAGAGGTCTTTTTAGACCTGAAATTACCCATAGATGACATCTAATACAAATGCATGAATATTCAGGTACTGTACTTGGAAAGGAAGGATAGGTAAATATACATAGGACTTATTTCCAGGACCTAATGGATTCAGATCCTAACAGTCCCCATGTCCAATGAACTTAAGCTCATATGATATGCCAACAACACACAGCTCTACTTCTTTTTTGCATCTTACTTTAAATGTGTGTCTAGTAGTTATATCATTGGGGTCCTTGCGCCTACTCTAGAGTAATAATGAAAGAAAAACCTACGGTAGCCCTGTTCAGAAGACACCTTAAATTACTACTTTAACCACAGGCAAAAAGCCTTATCCACCGTGTTTAAAACCGTGGTTTAAGGTGTCTTCTGAACAGGGCCGTTGACAGTTATTTGTTTTGGCACTGAGACAGATGAAGTAGTGGAAATGCTAAATCATTGCCTAGAATCAGTAATGGGCTGCAGGAGGGTCAATAAACTGAAGCTCAATCCTGACAAGAATGGAGGTTCTGTGGGGAGCTAATCCATGTCAGGGCCAGTGCCAAGCTTGGGTGGGCCCTCAGCATGATGTATTGTCACCAGTAGGGTATTCTTCACCAAGATTATAAATTCCCTTTTTAAGTAACTGACAATCAAAAATGGTCACACAAGATGGCAATGGGGTAGAGGTTAGTGATTGTGAGTAAAGGAGATGAGCAAATCTGAAGTCAGATGTTAATAGATTAATTAAACATTGTGCAGCAAATGATTTATATGCTGCTCATGATAGGCTAAGAACAGAGTCTGTGTGTGCAGCAGTATTAAAATGTGCTTATTCCCACTATCTTAACAGAACTACAATATCTCCAAAGAAGCTATTACAATTCAATGTGATAATCCATGGATTAAGGTCATTAACATCACACAATGACAAAATGATTGTTTGCATGAAGGATTTGCAGTGCATCAAACCAACATATTTTCCAGAAGGGGTTGTATTTGAGGTTACGTTTTCCCTTTTCAATATAAACACTTTTTCAGACCAGGAACACACAGAAATATCTTAACAGAAGGTGATCATGTCAGCCTATTCACTTCCAAGAAGTATGTTTCCCGATTAACTTCCAAAGTTTTGCTGAACATGCATCTTGGTAGTGATGTAAAATGTATGCACTTCTCAAGTGTATTTACATGCATCCAAACATCTTAGAATTAAGATTCTAATGGAAGAGTTATAGAATATTAATGGGACAAGACCAACAGTACATATCAAAATAAATAGGACAGAGATATTTCAGATGAATCCTGTAGATGGATGTAGGAAAAGGTTCCTTTTGAAACTTCGGAAGAGTTCACATGTAACACTAAACCATGGCTTAGTAGTACTATGTACACAACTAGAAGTGAGTCCACATGAAGTCTTCAGCTCACACACTCCTCCTCCCTCTCCCATATGACTGGGAAGAGAAATAAACCAGAATTGACTTTCACTTTGCAGATTCATGACTTGTTGTTACATGCGAACCAGGAATTGTAATTTAAAAGAAACTCGTCAATTGGTAAATATGGCAACAGGCTGTTTTGCTGACTTGCTTAACTAGGGCTTATTTTAAACCACAATGCCTGGTTCACATGCAACAATAAGCCAGGAATCTGTTAAAGTGAAACCAAAGTCTGACTTCCTCCTTTCAATCATGTGGGAGGAAAACAGGAACGGCAGGAGTGCATGTGTTAAAGATTTCATGCAGGATCCTCCTGCTCATGCATGTAGCTCTAAATTATAGTTTAGCATTACATGCAAACATTGCCACTATGTTTAAATCCAAAAGGGTTTTTACAAGCTCATGTTTAGATGGTACTTGACACCTGAAGTCATATATATCCAAGGGTGGAAGATGTATGCTGGACGTGTGGAAGTGTAAGATGCATATTGCTTATACTTATTGGTACTGTTCAAATATTATGACTTTATGGGAGATTATTTTGGAAAGCATTAGGGAGATAACTTAATATAACAACATATGACTTAGAAGTTACTATATTTGGTCATTTGAAGTCAAGAGATTTTCAAGGCAACACAGAGAGAATTATTCATTTACTAACAGCAGCTAGAATTGCTATTAGCCATAAATGGAAACAAAAAGACTTTCATCAATGACGGACTCAATGATGAGGATACGGGATGGGATATAAATGCCAAAGCTTAGAAACATTTAGGGTGAGAGAGGATAGACAGTGAAATAAAAAGCTTTACTGAAAAGCTATCTCTTTACATTATGCTTTGGAAGAACAAAGTGCAAGATAAGGAGCAACTATATAATTAATTGGGAATCCTCTAAAATACATTTTGTGAAATTGTCAGTTGAAACATCCATGAAAATAATGTTGAACTTGTATAAAAGTAGTTCAGTCTAAGGTAGACAATATTTTAAAATATGCTCATAAAATTGATATGTCCTGCTAATTTTGATATTTGTGAATTGTATATATCTGATCTAGCTACTCTATAAAAAGACCATGATTGAAGTAAAACACATGTGAACCAGGAAAAAATTAAGATGTGTGGAGATGATAAACTTATAGCAGAAGGAACCCTAATTTAGAAAGAATGTGAGAGAGCGGGCATGAGACACAATCGCTTGCTATTCCTAGAAATATAGCAGATAAGTCACCACACTACCCTAAAAAGCATCACTAAACCAAAATTAGTTTTACTCCTTTTAAGACATTCATATTTTAAAACTAAACATGAAATTTGAATCGCAGAACTAAGAACTTTAATGAGTTTGTATACACAACCATTTCAGTTATATACACATACACAAAAGTCATGTGAGGACTCTTGATACTCTTATGCTTCAAATGAACAAAAGGTTACAAGAAGCAGGACAGACCTGCTGATGGCACTGCAGCTGATTCTACAACTTTCCAACAAGAACAATGATGAGGGTCTGGACTGAAAACCCAGTGAGTTTTCAGAAAGCCTGCAGGGCTTAGCATAGAAGAAAGAAAGCAACCAAGAAAAGCAATCATGAGCGCCTTCTAGCATCAACTGGCAACCGAGATACTTTGGTGAAATTTTGGGACGCTGGGATTTCTAAAGGAGGGAGTTGAAGGAGGCTGAGTAGGAGGCACCTCAACTCCTATACAACTGGCCAACTGATTTTGGTAGAACCATGGATAAAGCAATTACAATACTTCATCTCCATTTTGGGGCTTAGGATATTTTCAAACATATGACAGTAAGAAGCATGCTCCTCTGAATCTCTTGCATATTTTAAATCACATATCAATGTTGATGCTAGAGAAATTAGGAGCTCCTCTCACATTCTCCTATTCCCCTCCTGACTTTACAGTTCATGGGAAACCATATTGTGCTGTTACATTGAAACCAGGCAAACTATGATTTGTATAACTAGAAGCCATGGTTTGAAGTGGGATTCCAATGTTAGTTTGGAAGATAATTATGGCTTGCGTAAACTATAGTTTACTGGGTTCAGAAACAACAGCAGAACGTAGTTTGCCATGAACCAAGCAGTCAGGGATGAATCAGAGTATGTGATGGGGAGATGGGAACACATAAGCCTGAAGCTGTTCATGATGGCCAAGCCATGGTTTGGCCATTATGTGTGAACTAGTGCTATCACACGTTGGTCTGAATTAACAAATTATGGGTTCATGTGCTGTCTGAATTAACAAATTATAATGCAGCCATTGCTCTGCCTCTATGGACTACAGCACAATGAAGACATGAGTGAACTTCTGAACTTATAAGCTGGGTGCTGAGAGACTGGAAAACAAAGAGGAGAAAAGCAGCTTTAAATCATGGTTTTCCTGCTGTCCATTTGGAAGTTCAAAACATAATTTGGATTCTTAATTATGATTAGCACAAACCGTAATTTGGCATGTTTTCTGAATTGAATTTACATTTTATTAGACTAGTGTTGCTTTATAACTCTCTGATTTTACTCCTAAAGAAAATCCTTCACATTTACTCTAGATAAATTCACAACATGTCCAATATTACAGTGTGATTCACATATTGACAATTGTATGTGTCCCAACTGTGAAAAGCATTTTTTAGGAAACTCGCCTGCCACCTACCTCGAGATCATTTCAGGACCAGATGAAAACTTTCTGAACTTTCCTAGGCTGTGTTGTTTTATGCTGCTTTGTATTAGTTTTGTGGTGTTTAAAATATTTCTGTTTAAGTTTATTTTTATTGCACTTTTTACTTTTTTGTGATCAGCCATGAGAACTTTTTAAACATGGAGGGCATAAAAACCTTTAAAAAAATACTAAAATCAACTCCAAACTCCCACTCATTCTAAGGAGGCTAAATTGCATCTCTAGTTTGAGTATTTCCTGCATTTGCAATCTTTTATATGCAGCCCAATGCTATACTTTCCTTGGGCTCTTTGTGAGGAATAATAATAATAATAATAATTTATTTATTTATTTATTTATTTCTTACCCGCCTCTCCCTCCGGATCGAGGCGGGGAACAACATCAATACAAACAATATAAAATATATAAAACTGGTTAAAAACATATAAAATTAATACATCATTAAAATCAACCAAGTCTTAAAATTTGACTGGGTAAGCCTGCTGGAAGAGATCAGTCATTGTAGCTCTCTTGAATTCTAGAAAACTGGTAAGTTGGTGAATCTCTCCCAGCAGGTCGTTCCATAGTCTGGGAGCGGCAGAAGAGAAGGTCCTCTGGGTAACGGCTGTCAGCCTAGTCTTGGCCGACTGTAATAGGTTCTTCCCAGAGGACCTGAGCATGCGGGGTGGATTGTATGGGAGGTGATCCCGCAGGTAACCTGGACCCAAACCATGTAAGGCTTTAAAGGTAATAACCAACACTTTGTACTTCACCCAGAAACTAATTGGCAGCCAGTGGAGTGATTTTAAAACTGGTGTGATATGGTCACCCCTAGGTGTATTGGAGACCAACCTGGCCGCCATATTTTGAACTAGTTGAAGTTTCCGGACTAGGCACAGAGGTAGCCCTATTTACAGCGCATTGCAGAAGTTGAGCCTCGAAGTTACCAGAGCGTGCACTACCGTTTTTAGGTCTTCCAACTCTAGGTAGGGGTGCAGCTGATGTATCAGACGAAGCTGATAGTAGGCACTCCTGGCCGTCACGTCTATCTGAGCTGTTATTTGGAGCGATGGATCCAGGAGCACCCCCAAGCTGCGCACACAGCCTTTCAGGGGCAGTGTAACCCCATCCAAAACTGGTTGACACACTTCTAAACCCAGGCTGGGGCATTTGACAGTAAGCACCTTCGTCTTGTCTGGATTCAGCTTCAGTTTGTTTTTCCTCATCCAGCCCATTACTGCCTCCAGGCATTTATTCAAAGGAGACACACTATCCTTAGCTGACGCTGTTGTCAAAGGCATAGAGAAATATATTTGGGTGTCAACAGCGTACTGATAGCACACCGCCCCATGCCTCCGGATGATCTCTCCCAGTGCTTTCTTGTAGATGTTTAAACAGCATTCAGGATAGGATGGCACCTTGAGGTACGCCACACAACAGCTCCTTCTTTGAGGAGCAACTATCCCCAAGCCTCACCATCTGGAACCTGCCCGAGAGGTAGGACCGGAACCACTGAAGCACAGTGCCCCCGAGTCCCAGTCCCCTCAGGCGTTCCAGAAGGATACCATGGTCAATGGTATCGAAAGCCGCTGAGAGGTCCAGAAGTACCAGCAGGGACACACTCCCCCTGTCAATACTCAAGTGTAGATAATCCACTAAGGAGACAATAGCGGTCTCAACTCCGTATCCTGCCCTGAAGCCAGTTTGAAATGAGTCTACAAAATCTGTATCATCCAAGACTGCTTGGAGTTGAAAGGCAACTGCCCTCTTGATCACCTTGCTCAAAAATGGAAGATTTGATACTGGTCTATAGTTATTAAGATCCAAGGGGTCCAGGGAGGCCTTTTTTTAGAAGCAGCCGTACCACAGCCGTACCACAGGGTGGAAAACTCCCCTCCCTGAGAGATGTATTAATAAAGTGTTGTAATTGTAGTCTAATTACATCTCCTCCCTGGGCGACCAGCCAAGAAGGACAGGGATCGAGAGGGCAAGTTGTCCTCCTCACTCGTCCAAGCAGCTTGTCCACGTCCTCGGTACTCACCAACTGAAACTGATCCAGTGTAATTCGACTCATGGAGTTGCTGGGGACTCCATTGTCAGGCTCTGCTATAACGATGGCATCTAAGTCGGCTCTTATCCGAGAGATTTTATCTGTGAAATGATCATTAAAGGCATCACAGCGAACTGCCGAAGGCTCTAAAATCAGGTTCAGGGGGTAAGGTGCCTGAGTTAAACCCCTCACCACCCTGAACAGTTCTGCTAGACATGAATTCGTGGACGCAATACGTGCAGAGAAGAAAACTTTCTTCGCTGCAAGTATTGCCACCCCATAGGAACGAAGATGTTCTCTATGTCGTGTCTTGTCGGATATAAGTCGAGTTTTCCGCCATCGGTGCTCCAGTCGTCGTCCTTCCAGCTTCAACTACCTGAGTTCTTCTGTATACCAGGGTGCCCAATTAGAAGCGGGTCAGAGAGGACGTTTGGGGGCGATCGTGTCGATAGCCCTAGTTAAGTCTTGATTCCATCTATTGACCAGGGCTTCTAAAGGATCGTCGACGATACCAGCCATTGAACCCTCTAAGGCTTTCTGGAATCTGAGAGGATACATCAGCCTCTGAAGGCAGACCATCTTAATAGGTCAGCCACCCCTGCAGGGGTGGGTGGTAGCCGTGATACTAACCCTGACCAGAAAATGGTCTGTCCATGACAATGCAGAGGTATTTGTCACCTCCGCTCACAGATCCATCTGTTCGGAACTGAAAACAGCATCAAGGGTGTGACCTGCTCAATGTGTAGGTCCAGAGACCAACTGGGATAGGCCCATGTTTGTCATGGATACCATGAACTCCCGAGCTGCACCTGACAAGCCGGCCTCAAATGGGATGTTGAAGTCGCCCAGGACCAAAAGCCTGGGCGAATCCAACACCAGCTCTGAGACCAGTTCCGTGAGCTCGGCCAAGGAATCTGATAGGCAGCGGGGTGGCCGGTACACTAACAGAATCCCTAGTCTATCCCTGATCTTCAGACTCAGGTACGCACACTCGATGTGAATCAATTCCCAGACAGGAAGTCTGGTCAGGTTAAGATTGTCTTTGTAGACCACAGCTACTCCGCCCTCTTGCCCATTTTTCCTCACCTGCTTGCTAACACAGTACCCAGCTGGGAGGGCCTGGGAAGGGTGGGATATAAATAATAAACAAATAATGCTGGCCCATAAGTAAATTCCACTGAATAAATTGGAATTATTCCTTGGTAAGTATGTCCAGTATAGCACCCTTCATCTTTAAATTTACAGTGACAATTGCCCCGACACAACAAGGACAGGCCTGTGTAAAGAAATAGGGATGCCACTTTGTATTGGATCCTGT
This sequence comes from Anniella stebbinsi, assembly GCA_029215795.1. NCBI lineage: Eukaryota > Metazoa > Chordata > Lepidosauria > Squamata > Anniellidae > Anniella > Anniella stebbinsi. The sequence continues at coordinate 162,611,267 of JARDYH010000001.1, read as the reverse complement.
ATGCAGAAATGTGGACTATAGGAAACTCCATACATCCAGTAAACATGCTTTGGCTCTGGTCCTGAAATCTTGATGTACACAAGCAAAGTATGTTCCCACCATTTGTGAAGTTCCTGCCACTCTTCCACCAACAGTTCACCTTTATGAAGGGTGGACAAACACCCCCTTCTCCTCAAGAGATTATCGGCACGAAGTCATTTATTTAGCAGGGAGGAGGGAGATCCTTAGTCAGCACCCAAAGTTTAAAAACAAAAGGGATCCAATTAATTTGAAATGAAATGGTAATTGAACCCTCTGAGGTAACATTGTGAGAATCTCCTAGGAAATGTATTGTGAGAATCTCCTAGGAAATGTAACTAGTCATTTCTTTCACACTTACACATCATCACTATGAGCCAACAATTTCTTAGGGGTTCAGGGAATTCTAATGCACAGAGATCCCACAGTGCACCAAAGCTTTGCCACTGATTGCAATAAAAGGTACAACATTACACACATTCTTATGTGTTTGAAAAACAGCCTCCTTTATTGAAACAAAGGGGCCAAGGAGTACATCACGTAATCCAGGCCAGGTCCAATGTCACACATTCTTATACCCTTCTAGGCCTGAGTATACATGGGATTGTATCCAATGTTAGTCCTAGTTACACTAGGTTCATTGAAATAAATGGGACTTGAATTAGACTAGCACTGTGTGGAAAACCAGAGTCTATAGTAGTTCAGAGGAATAGATCCCATCCATGAGCTTTCAAGCTCTGGAGTCCTTAATCTGGGGCTCTGGTTTATATCCATAGGGGGTATTTTAATTTTTGGCTAAAATATTTGTAAACTACCATTCATCAAATAGATATCAGAGCAGTAGTCAAAGAAAAATAAGTTTCAGTTAGCTTGGCAAAACAAAACCATATACTACTTTTCAGACTGAGCTAATCTGAAAACTGAGTCTGAGTCAGCCAATTACACTGCAACCATTAACGACAGTAAAATTTAGTAAAATTACTTACTGAACTGTTCATTCTCACCATGCATTTTATTCTTACCTTTAGAGAATCAAAGCAGGCAATAACTCTTCCATTTTCAACCTGGCAACTTTTGGGTGGATGTGCAAATTTACATTCCTCATCGGAGCGTGAACAAGTTCCTCTCTGAAATTGCCTGCACACTTCTAATGTCAGCCATTTTGTGTCTCTTACAGGAGCAACATTCAACGCCATGATGTTAAATCGATTTAGATTTTGGGAGTCACTATTAGTGAAATCACCTTCCGATATGAATTCCAACAACTCAGGAAAACCCTTTCAATGCAAATAGCTCCTCGCAACAATGATGTAAGAAGTGCTTAAGAGAGTCCAGTGCACACAAAGCTGAATGAGCAACTATTTATCGGCAAGCATGGCAATCATCAATCAATATGTGCCACTTGTAGACTTTTGGCTGCAATATATTCATGCTCAGTAGCATTTCTGGCTGTTAAAAAAAAAAGTTAGCCCCTTGACTGTTTTGTTGCCACGGTTTTGTTAGGCAAGTTTGCTTTCATGCAACAACAACACTCCTTGATAACATTTTAGCCCGTTGTGTCCTCTTTGTTGGCACTGATTACATAGGGAGTGTGACACATTCAGCAGTTTTCATGACCAATGTAATGTTTTCCTCAGGCTTTGTGAATGCTGTTGTCCATTTCACACCAAGCAGCTGGCAAACCGCTACAGATGACATATAAAGTAAGAGCAATATCTAGCTGGCAGACAGCTTCTTGAAAGGGATAAAGTTGTCTCTTGTATGAACAATTTCACAAAGGCACTTACAATGCATGGACCTGTTAAAATAAAACAGAAATGCAATTTAAAGAACATTCAAATTTATTTCCCCCCCCAAAAAAAGCTGTTTCACCATGTTAGTTGCATCTTGCTATACATGTTAACAGCCAAGAATATGTCAAGGAAATAAAGTACAAGCCATACAATGAATTCATCTGTTCATCCTTGTATGACTGATATAAGTACTGGCCAAAACAGCAGCTCTTTTTATTAACTAGTCATTTTCACAATAAGCATTTACTATAAGGTTTCCTCCCTTCCAACTTGCTTACCTGGATCTGTTTTTACTTAATATTTATCCAATTGGGCTAGCTTTTAGCGGTAAGGACTAAGCAGACAGAGGACTGAGGCTTTAAATTTTTTATGCATTTGGCATCCAATCTTGTGGTTGTACTGGCAATATATTTTTTAGATTGTGCATTCTTTTTTCTAACACAATGCAAATAATATGCTGAACTTCCAGATGGTTGTATAACAGTTTCCAGTTAATTGTTTTGCCATGTGCAATACAATCCCCTGATGTTTCCTCAGAGGTAAGTCTCACTGTGTTCTGTTTAGGGCTGCCACCCTAGTTGCAGCCTATTTAGCAGTTTTCTATTAGCATCTTGTTTTTATTTCCTCAGTATTGTTTTAATTGTGCAGATAACAGCTTTCTCTGAACTTGCTTTCTTCCAGAAAAAAAGTGCTTTCCCACTCACCTTAGCAGAGCCAAAGTCTATGTAAATTTCACTGAAAACACTATGATTGGGCCTAAAGAATTAAGCATAAAAGTTTTGCATGCCTGTATTACACAAAGGGAAAAAAAAGCGGTAAAAGGTGTACAAGGAATGAAAATGATAAAATTTGTTTCCAAGCCTACTTTCCATGAAACTCGATTAAGCCTTTTTTATTCCCTCACCTACAAATAACAATTTCATTAAAATAAACCATGTCTTCCTTGCCAGGATTACTTAATCTGATATCTTGATCCACTAGCTACTATGTGAGGGTGTTTTTTTAAAATATGCTTCTTTCTATTTACAGGATAGCGATGAGCTTATTAAAAAAAATCTATTTGGTTTACTTTAAAGCTGGCTTTATATTATAATAGCACTGATGGTTGTTTGGCCATGTGGGAAAGTAGGAGGAAAAACATACCACCAGCTGCCAAGGAAGTAGGCTCATGCTGATACAATGGCAGAAACTTCCCAGAAAAGAATTCCTTTATGCAAGGCTGGATAATTGAATATCAGGTCAGCTTAGTTAATGTTTGAAATCTACTGTGACAGGAGCAAGCACCCCTTGCATCCCTATAATGGGACTATGGACCAGTCCCAGGTTGTTCTCCCATCCCGCTATAGCTAAAGTCTTAATCTAGTCCCTCAAGACAGGGCATGAAGACTACAGCTCTCCTAACTAAATTGAGGGTTTTGGGGTATGATACACTATGCTGTTCCTCTATGTGGCCCTGTGAAGAAGACTGATAAACCATAGGTTGTAGGAGATCTCTCAAAGAAGAGTGGGAACAAACTGGAAGATTCAAGACTCCACAGACCCTCACATCCCCCTCCACATTCATCTAGGACCTACTTGTTTGGCTTACCTGCCTGAGAAGACCTCCAATTCACTCACCCTTGCTTGATTGGGAGTGGTGGCCCTCTAGGCTTCAGGAAATGGTCATAGCTTATTGATAGAGAATGTGCTTTGAATGCAAAAGGCCCCAGGTTCAACTCCTGGTAAATCCAGGTAGATCTGGAAAAATTCCTGCCTGAAATCCTGCAGAGCTGCTCTCGGTCAGTAGCAACCATGCTGGCTACATGGACGAACTGTAGCTTCCTACATTCCTGTGAAACCCTTAACCCTGGCCACTCTGCTTTTTCAAGGGTGCCTAAGAGGTGGAGATAAGATTCTCCTAGCATTTAGCACCCTCCAGTACGCTCTTGCCAGGTTTTCTAAAAATAAGTCATAGTTAAAAGATGAATGGAAGGATTTCCCTGTGCTTATACACCAACATCCTTCACTTCCAACTCCCATTCTGAGAGATTGAAGCGTTGTAGACCACACTCTTTATAAGATCTCATTCTGGAAGTTACTTGCTGCCAAACTAGCACCTTGAATTATCTCCCCTAACAATGAGGAGAGTTCTGTTGCAGAGATCACAGAAAGATCTTGACATCTCTTGGTCTAGTACCTGCAGCTTTGCCCAAGCTAACAGGCAGGTTCCTGCAACTTCAGGGACATGTTGGTAATAATGGGGAAAGGTGGGGAAAGAGAACTATGATGCCCAACATGTTTTTGTAGTCTCCTTGCTACAGAGGGATAGTTCAGATAGAATGTCAAACCATGTTTTGATACTACATAAAGATCCTGTTCAGACGAAATGCTAAGCCACGGTAGTTAAGCATTTTGAGCTAAACATTATGGCTTCACGAAGTGTGTTGTGTGAACCATTCCTACCCATGGTGGCTACATAACTATGGTTTAACCACGCTCAGTAATCATTTGCTGCAAAAGAGTTAGCAGCCTAACCATGGCTTAGCATGTTGTCTGAACAGGCCCAATGAAAGAGTTGACGCAGCATGCTGGAGAATTTAAAAGTTAACGCTTTGCACAGGCAACTCATTGTTCATGGCATTTGCAATACCATAAACAAACATGGCAGCCAGGAAGTGGAAAGTCACAACAAGCAGTAGATAAGGAACCTTTAAGAACCTTCAGGCATGCAGTGTCCCTCTCTCCTCCCATCCTGCTTTGCAGCAAACTATAGTGAGCCATTTTGTCTGTACCAGCAAACTATCAATTGTGCTTTACTTGCAGACTAGGTTTCAAATTCTGGTTCACAGGGCAAGCACAAACCATAGTTTGCAGAATAGCTGCACGTGAGAAGACGACTAAGGGAGAGGGTGGAGCGTGCAAGATTTAAAGTTTCATTCATGTAGTACCTTAGTCTGGCATTAGGCCTGAAACAGACCTGAGAGTTTGAAAACATACTGAGAAAGCTGCCTTGAGTGCCATTTTTTGGTAGAAAAGCAGGGTACAAATAAAATAAACAAATAAGAATAAGAATAAACACAAAACAAAATGTATCTTGCAAATGAAATGCATTTCTTCTTTTTGGATTAAACTTGCTCTACTATTTTTCCAGCAACAAGTTAGGCCATCAAAGGTTAGAAAATAAATTGGACGATAACTAAAAGTTAATGAAGCTTTTCCGGCTTTCCTAAAAGCACCACACTAAGTCTGATAGCGAAACTTCAATAGTTTATACAAAAAAGCAGACTGACTCTTTTATCAGTTAGGGGAAGAACCTAACAAAACATTTCCTTTTTCTTTTAGGACTACAATTTTACCTTTCAAGAGAACACACTAAGTTTTCAGCCCATCACAGAATCGAGAACAGAGACAACACTGTCCCGTCAAGTGCATCTCTCTGTTTTCAAGATTTTACCAAACACCACCCACACAATTATTACAGCTAGAAACTTGTTTGAAGGGCGTGGAAAAGGTGAGAGTTGAAAGGACAAATTCTCAGTGCTCATGCAGTCAACATGCAGAACACCAAGGCTTTGCATAAATCTTGCTCTTTGTTGCAAGGCCTGAGGGTCACTGGCAGCTCTCAGTAACTTCAAGTGCTGCGCTCTTTCGCTCTCTCGCTTTCTCTCTTGCATTGGCTGCTTACTCACTCTCAGCAGGGGCTCTCTAGCTATACCTTGTTATTTACATTAGCAGTGGGCTGGCTGCTGTGACCTGGGCTACTGCAGGTTGTAAGGTGGTCGTGCTGGGGAGAGAATGCAGGAACAATCTGGCCTGATGATTTGGTGACTGCTTGATGAGGCTTTGCTGGGAAGGGAAATTGGGGAGAAGCCCCAAAAGACCTCCAGCCAAGTCTGGTGCACAGTGTCACCGCTTGACTGGGGGTGGAGGAAGAGGAGAAGTCCCCCCCCCCCATGACTCAGGAAAGCTGGGCCTTCACATCTCTACCTAGTGCAACCAGAAACCTGCAAAAAAACCTACCACTTCCAGAATGGGACAAATAAGTGGATCTCACAGAAGGGAGTTCAGCTGAACCGATCCCATTTCAAAAGTGATAGTTTCGGCTAGTTTCCTGGGTTGCAATAGCATGTGCTGGCCTCCCCTTCTGCTAGCAGTCATTCCTGCTATAACCATGTGTTTAGAAATGGCGAATTTCCAACACTGGATACTGCCCTATGAACTAACTTCACTTACTCTTTATTTAACAGATACCGAAAAATCTACTGCAAGTTTGGATTGGCTAAAAGTTATATATCAGCATATAGAGACATACACATTTTCCAGAAATACTATGTCAAAACCTCTCTGAAAATTACCGTGATGAGGCAGTGAATAGAAACAACATGACCAATCCTTAAGCATATGGCTTAAAAACTAGACAAAGTGATATTATTCTGCTTTGGTTTGTTTAACAGCATTTAAATACCATCATGGTCCAGCTCTTAAACTTAAAAATATGTTTAAACTTCAGCAGGGAAGTGGAACCATATGTGGAAATATTCGCAACACGAGGATTTACTCCTTCTTCATGATTCATTTTAAATTTTCTTCATCTAACTTTGTATATACAATGTCTACCTTGGTGGAGGGCGGTGGTGAAATTGAAAAACGTGAGAGAAACAACTAACAGCAATGTTCAAAACTGTTTTGATTTCCATGGACTAATTCCGTCTTGAAGGCAATGAATATTGAAGACAGTGAAATGAACTGCTAACTCTGCCTTTCCAACTCCAAGTTTCTATTTTTTGTAGCATGGGAACTTTCCCTATGTTACAAGTGGAAATATTTAATATAAATCTTCTCTATTGGAGCATTGCACCAAGTTCGTACCAGGTAAGCTGACACGTTTCATCATGGCGAAAGCATTGTTTTAAAAGCCAACCCTCCTCGTTAAAGGCTGTGTGTTCTCATTAAAAATGCATATAGATCAGAAATCTGCAGTAATTATTACTAACCTAGCCTTTTCTAGTGTTATACGGGTTCCACAATCCTTGCAAGTTTGAAAATGACAAGAAAAAGACATTCCAACTAAACAAGTATATCAAATTATATAGATGTATACTGTGGGTTTACAAGACCTTCTGTTATTTTATAAAGAAATATGCATGTCTCTTAGAAATTGTGGTCGTTTATAAAATTTTACTGGAGAGCTTTGCTAAAAGACCATCACATTTAGGATGCAATCCTATATATATTGTTACCTCAGAGAAAGCCCTGTTGAACACAGTAGGGCTCTCTGAGCACACTGGGACAGGATTGTGATGTTAAATTGATTGGCAGCCCCTGAAACAATATTTTAATTCCATGAACCCTCTCCAAATCTGTCTGTTACAAAGTTGGCCGATATTTTAACCTACCTAGATACATCGTTGTCTGAATTCATTTTTTAGCCATGCAATAATTTTAGAAATACTGACCATTTCTTTACAGAAATATGTTTATTTTTTTAAACAAGAGATTTGTCCTCCTTATGCTTTATATACAGAAACAGAACAATTTCAATTGCTTCACTTAAAAAACAAAAATACACACACTAACACAGGCTCTTTGTGCACATAAAAATCTCTTTACTCGGACCCACTAAGCAATACATATGGTATGCACACTGCAGCAAACTCTTTAAACATTCAATGGAGGGGGGGGACAACCTCCTAACCACCTTGTATAGCTCTGTCTATTCGAAACGTTAAACAAGCAAACAAAATCCTCCAACGTAATAATGGCCATACCTTTTCGATTGCATCATCATGATGAATAAGTCTCTTGTGAAATAATTATTGCTGCTTATTTTCTCCCACCTCTCTAAAAGCCATATGCCTTATCTGGGGATTTTCCTTTAGATGATGAAGCAAAGACAGCCTGAACTCTGTTGGTGAATGACTGCAGCCCTTCCTTCTAGCAAAATCCCTCCCAGACTACTGTAACCAATCACACAGAAGTTCATCAGCTCTGCTAGTCTCAAACTGTTTGGAATACAGTGATTGACAAGGCAGCGCAGCCGCAGCTAGCCTAACATGCAAAAACAAAGCATTCATGCCAATGAAACAGGAATCTCCCTCTCCCTGAAAAAATTGTGTTTCTGAGAAGGTAAAATGACACCTACAGAAACAGATATATTACAAAAACCCACCAGAAGCTAAAGCACTGATTTACTTGTGGGGTGATTACAGGCAGTTTTAAAAGGAAAATATACACAAGATCATGCCCACAAGTGCACACATACACACACACACTGAAGGAAACAAATTATATTTTAAAATTGGAATAATGATTCAAATGCAATCCTACTATCCTTTTTCTCAAAAGAAGTCCTACTGGCATTTGCAGACTTACTCTGGAGTAAATGCTTTATGGGTAACAAGATGCCATCTGTTGATGCTGAGATTGGTTCATGCATATTAATAACCCAAGTACTCTAACCTTCACTTTTTTAATATATATATATATATATATATATATTGCAAAGATGTTTCAAATGAATTGAGACTACAAGTTTATAATTTCCACATTGCTCTGGCAATTGCATTTCTCTCTTAGAAATATATTTTGCTACAAACAACATACCATACTTTCTTTTCTTTTTTTTAAAATAATTTTATTAATTTCAACATAATAATAACATAAAATACATACATAATAATCCTCGACAGTCCCCCCCGTGCACCCCCACTCCATGAGACCTTCTCTTAATCTTTTATTCTATCCAGAAATTTATCGACTCTTTTGAAGGTGTTTGTCCCTTCCCCGATCTTAATACATATTCCAATAGGGGGCTCCATATTTCCCCAAAATCATTTTTACCGGACATTCCCCTTTTTAATTTCATTTTACAAGTCAGCATATCATTCAAAGCCATATCCCATATTTCTTTATACCATTCTTCTATTGTATAGCTTCCTTGTCCTTTCCAATTTTTTGCAATCATTAGTCTAACAGGTGTCAGGAGGTTGTTTATCAATTCTCTCTTATTTTTGTCCTCTTCCCCTCTATCCCATATTGCTAGTAGAGCGAGCTTCGGGTTTAATTCCACTTTACTTCCAATTATTTCACTTATTTCTTTAAATACCCTTTTCCAAAATTTTTGTACATATTTACAGCTCCACCACATATGGTAATAAGTTCCAACCTCCTGGCATCCCCTCCAACAATTTTTAGATCTTTTTTTGTCTATCTGGTGAAATCTAACCGGTGTTAGATACCATCTCCACAGTACCTTATAAAAATTCTCCTTAATTCTGATCGATAACAATTTTAACATTCTTGCATTCCACAACCTCTCCCACTTATATTCCTTAATTTCTCCATTTACATCCTCTTCCCAAACCTTTTTTATTGCTTTAAGTGAATTTTGAAATTCCTCCTCTATCAATAATTTATATATCTCACTAGTCAACCCTTTCTTAATTTTCTTTTCTTCTTTCCTACCTTTTGACTCTATTAATTCTTCAAATCTTGTATTATTTCTACACTTTTTATTTTTCAGTTTCCATTCCTGAGTCCATTTCCCTAATTGTATACATTTAAACCATGCTAATTTTTGACCTATCAATAGCTCTTTAATTTGCTCATTATCCTTCAAATTTTCCATCCACTTCCTTAACTTAATTATTTCCTTATCTTTCAGTCTCGCTTCAATCTCCACTTTTAACACTCTTGGGAAATTCTCCACTACTACCACTGGGGCAAGTGGTGAATCTCCTGGTATCAACTTCCCCCTAAATTTCTCCCAGATCTCCACTATATTTACCAACAAAGGGTTGTCCAGTCCCTTTAATTCTCTCTTTTGAATTTTTTTTAAAAATATATTTTTCAATTTATAATCTATTTCCCCAGTTTGCGTCTCCAACCACTCCAAATCTTCCTCCCCTAGAATACAGCTTATAACATATCTTAACTGATTAGCTATATAATAATACTTAATATTTGGAAGTCCTAAACCTCCCTTCTTTTGGGCCTTATACCATAACCCTTTATTAATCCTAGCTTTCTTATCCCCATTACAATATGCGTTAATTATATTTTGCCAACTTTTCAACTCTACATCTGATATTTTAATTGGTAACATTCTAAACAAAAAATTAATCTTAGGTAAAATCTTCATTTTAATAATTGCTATTCTACCAAACCAAACTTTCAACTCATTTTTTCTTCCCTAAATTAAAAATAAAATTAGCCTCTTTTTTTTTAAAAAAAAGGTACATTTGGCACACATGAGATAGTAAAAGGGAGAAATATCTACAGAAGATATACCTTGTAATAATGTTCAATATAGGATGCTATAGTATTTGTTGTATAGTATTTCTTTGAAATAAATGTTCAACAGTTCAGTGACTTCGAACTGTAACTGATTGTAGTATATGCCAAGGTTGCAAATCATCCAAGTGCCCATTGAAAAAAGAAGGATTTCAACAACTTGTCAAACCTAATAAGTATGAGGACTTCCTAAAGCAGAGCACTTAAGAGCTTGGTGGCCATTGCAGTGAAAGTCCTGCTCCTAATTGCCATCATCCTAATCTGATGTAGGGATGAGGACAATGGGGAGTGACTACCAGGGTAAAAATAAGAAGTAAATGGACAGTATGAGGGAGTCAAAAAATTATCAAAAAATTAGCTATAAAACTGAAAATGGTTCCATTAAAAACTGGCATGCTTTGATTAAAAATAAGCAATGTATCACAATGGCTAATTGTTAAAAAAAAAACTTTCCAAGGAATATGAACTTAAAGATGAACAAATCAACTTCTTCATTTCATTTATTACATTTATATACCGCCCCATAGCCAAAGCTCTCTGGACAGTTTACAAAATGCAAGTTTACAGTAGAAATCTCACAAAAAATATTCAACGATATGCTACAACAATATTTAACAATATGCTAAAAAACAACATCACAATAATACTCAAAAATATACTAAATACAAGTTTACAGCAAAACAGAACAGATAAGGGAAAAAACAGAACTTGGGTTTAACATCTTAAACTCTAATCTAAGAACAAAGGGGGCAGGGGATAGGGTGAGCTGAACTACTAGGGGCAATGAAAGAGAGGAGGAAACTGAAAATAGGACAGGGATTTTTGCAGTCATTTTTAAACAGTGTTCAATAAAAAGACATGATTTTTTTAAAAAAAAAATCAAAATATAATTGATGTATGGCACTTCTTGGGAATTTTAGTTTCACTGCCAATCAAGCAGTCGAAGAACAAACAGTTCCTTTAGGTTACTTCCTACACCAAGATAAAATGAAATAGGTAATATATACATTCAAGAAGATACTGGCCTAGAGCAGCCCTAACTTTGTTCAAAGCGCCAACATTGGACATTTAGAAGAACTCTGAGAATCTATCCATTCTATCAGACATAAATGAGCAGCGGAAAGAGAGAACAGAATAGTGTTCTGGTGTTTGTTTTTTTAATATGGAAAGAGAAGGCATGAAGCAAGAATCTCAGAAGAGAAATAGAAAGATGGTATGAGGTGGAGTGGAGAAGCCAGAATAGGTCCTGGAATTGGCATAAACAAAAGTCCCTGTCCAGGATATCCAGAATCTTGAGGCTAATCAGATGGCCCATGATTGCTGAAAGCCAGTTTACATATACAAGTCTTACCATCCTTCTGGAACAGGAGTGTGAAAGGTGTGGCCCTCCAGATGTTGCTGGACCACAGCTCCCATCAGCTTTAGCCAATCCTGTTGAGAGTTGCAGTCCAACAATATCTGGAGGTCCACATGTTTCCCATCCCTGTTTGGAAGATAGTCTTGGAGTATTCTACAATTTCATAACAGTCCAAGATCATATCTCCAGATACTCTCACATTACATGACTTTAGACCTGCTTAAGGCCAGTCAGGCTGATGAAGAGAGTCATACATGCCTCAATGGATGAGGACAAGATCCCTTCTTCTTTAAAGGGGGGAGGGGACAGTGATCAAACATCTCGTTTAAGAAAAACTGTTGCGAAGGGATGACCTGCCAAAAGTGAATGTGGCTCCAAATTCCCCTAGTGGGGAAATGAATGCATGGAGATAGCAACTTCAAACACATGTACAGTGGTGGCCAAAATTGTGGACACTTTTTGAAATTTTCATGTTTTGCAACTTTGAATGCTTATAGAAAATGTCTGTTTCACAAAGTTCAAATGTTTATATATCAATTGAAAGAGAATGTAATGCTGAATTCAAAACAAAAAACAGAATGCAAATACCTGCAATTAAAAAAAAGTTATGCTTACTTTATTCTAAAAAGAAACACAAGTTGTGATTGAGTTGAGAAGCAGTTTGGAATTGCAAACCGTACTGGCCAATCACAGTCCTTGTTTTGGGGACCAATCATATGGCAGTAGCTGTGATACTTCATGTTTCAAGTTGGGGAAAGTCAGTTTTGCTGTTTGTTCTGTAGAAGACGGAACAAATATCACTGTATCTGAGGCACAATTGGAGATTGTGACTATTTGAATTATTTCCTATATAAAGATTGTACATCATAAATAGTGAAATGGCACCAAGGAAAAGAGTTGATTGGACACCCAGGAGAAGGAGCAGGATTGTTGTATTACGTGAATCAGGTCTTTCCTATGCTAAAATTGCAAGGCACGTTGGGCGTTCAGTGACTACATCCGGAGTTCGAAAGTTTTGTTTACGATATAACGAAACAAAGTCAATTAAAAACAAGGCAGGAAAAGGCCGTAAAAAGTGCACATCATCTGTTGATGACAGAAGAATAAAAAGGCTGTGTCTCAAGGAGAGAAAAAATTCATCTGAGGCCATCAAAGGTGTAGTTGATGCAACTGGTGTTTCTGTCAGTTCCAGAACAATAAGGAGAAGACTATCAGATTTTGGACTAAAAGGTAGGATTCTGAGAAAAAAGCCATTTCTGAATCTAAAACAGCACCGGAAATGACTACAGTGGGCAAAAGAACACAGTGAATGGACAGAAGATCAGTGGAAACAAGTTATTTGGAGTGATGAAAGTAAGATAAGCTTATTTGGTAGTGATGGGCGAAAATATGTGAGACGTAGAGTAGAAGAGCAGCTACATCCTGACTGCATTGAGGCAACTGTAAAATACCCAACAAGTGTTATGATTTGGGCATGTATGTCAGCAGATAGTGCTGGCTGCCTCCTTGTAATCAATGGCACGCTAAATGCACAAAAATACATTGACACCATCCTGGAACCAAAACTGTTACCTTCCATCAGGGATCTCTTTCCAAACAATGCACCATTTATTTTTCAACAAGATTCAGCTCCCTGTCACAGAGCAAAAATATGCAGACAGTGGTTCATAGCAAAGGGCATTCAATTGTTGACCTGGCCAGGAAACAGCCCTGACCTGAACCCGATAGAAAATTTGTGGCACCGTTTGAAAATTCTTGTACGAATGAAGCGTCCATCAAATAAAAGCCAATTAATTGAGGCTATAAATGATTCCTGGAACCATGTCATAATGAAGGAAGAGCTTAAAACACTTGTCGGCTCTATGAGACGTCGCTGGGATGCTGTTTCCAAAAATAAAGGCTTCCCTACCGAATACTGATATTACATTTCAATCATAACTAAAGTATCTGATATATTTTTGTCAGATTTTACTGTAAATTGATCATGATTGCAGTATCTACAGCATAACTTCTTTTTACTGCAGGTATTTGCATTCTGTTTTTTTGTTTTGAATTCAGCATAAAATTCTCTTTCAATTGATATATAAACAATTGAACTTTGTGAAACAGAACATTTTCTATAAGCATTCAAATTTGCAAAACATGAAAATTTCAAAAAGTGTCCACAATTTTGGCCACCACTGTAGATGAGATGTCCGTCCTTGAGCCCTTTCACTCAGACTGTTGTGACCTAGTCATGACACCTATAGAGTTTCAGTAGCCCTAGTGGGTGTTATTCGCATTGAGAAACTGATAGGGGAATTCTGGACCTCTCAGCAACACTGCAGATCATAACATCTTGCACTGATGATTAGAGTATTTGGTAAGGATTACTGAACTTTCTCTTTAGTGGTTCCAGTTTGATCTGGAAGCACTCAATGGCTGAATTCGGACAACACATTAAGCAACTGGGGGGGGGGAACAATCGTCAGTTGTGTTGCTTATTGTGTTGTGTGGAGGGTAACACGCCGTTCACAAACTACTGACGGTATTCTATTCCGCCCAAATAAGCAACTGAGAGAAACAACTGGCTTGCAAGTTGTTTAGCTCGAAGCCAGTTGTTTAAAGTGTTGTGTGGAGGGGTGAGTGTGTTAATGGCATGTGGTGAGTGGGTTAAAACACAAGCCCATAGAGGCAGGCGGCAAGAGTGACCAAAGCGGCGGCTGTCACTCTGCTACAACTGGTGCAACTTGCAGAGGCTGCTGGGATAGAACTGGGAGGACTGAGAGAGGAGGGAGGATGGGGAGAGGGGCGGGGGCTGTGTCAGTCAAATGCTGGGTTGACTATTAGTCCACTCAACGCCAGCCCCAACCACCCACAGTTGCGTAGGAATATGTTGTGTGGGGAGTGCCTCCTAGAGTTAGCGTGAGGGTTAGGGTTAGTCAACCCACCATTGACTAATGTGTTGTCCGAATTCAGCCTATGGCTGCATTCAGACAACACGATAGTCAATGGTGGGGTAATAATCAACTTTACAGTTGTTCACCTAGGGAGTACTCCCCACACAACATGGTAATAAATAATCAACTGTGGTGTGGATTAGGATCAGCGCTGAGTTGACTATGGCAGCATTCGGACGACATGATAGTCAATACAACTGACTATTGTTCCCCCCCCACCCAGTTGATTATTGTGTTGTCTGAATGCAGCAAATGAGTTATAATTACTGAGGCAAGTGCAGCCTCTCAGGGCTATATCATATGGGATTCTATAGTGGTAGCATTTATTTATTAAGTACCAAAATACAACTAGCAATCCATTCAAGATGTAATTTTAAGCATTCTTGCTTAGAAGAAAGGCTGAATGAAACAGTGATAGAATTGTACTTCACAATAAAGCCTGACTTATAAGTTCAGCCACAATTTGTAGACAGAATAATTTTTAGCCATAACTAAAAGTATCAAAAGCCACAGAAACATCCAATAAGAGTACTAGTGTACAATTACTTATATCAATTCCCTGGGGAAAGTGTTGGCCAAAACCTCAGTCACAGTCGCAATATCATACTAAAAAGTATTGCCTGGCAAACATCCAACAAGTACACAGCATTAGGTATGTTTGTAATTGCCAAGTGTATATCCTTTCCACCACCTTCAAGCGAAAAGTGAAAGTTGGAAATGGGTCAGTCGTTGGCTGGACAATGAAATCAAGAGTAGATTTTGGGAGGAGAGGAGAGTGATTCTGAGACCATCCAGCCCTTTGCCATATGGAAGAGAGTCATGACCAACCTTTACCAGCTAAGGACTCGGCAATGTTTCCCCTTCCATCAGTCTCATAGTCAGGAAATCACTAGTTTCTGGCACTAAAACGAGGTCCTGCTAAAGAGTAATCCTTGCCTCCAACAAGTGCAACTGTTGCACATCCAACAGTATACCAAAAGGCTACATTAGTATCATGGCACTAGTACTTAATGGATGGTGCATGGCTTAATCTGGTTAGGCATATCACAAATCCATCTACCACCTACCATTTTGTCACCAAATTCAATCTTCTGGGCTCAGTAGACCAAGTTCCAGGAGGCTTCATCTATGAGGTGAGTATTATGCCCCCAAAATTCTTCCCAAACTGGAATTTTAATCTGAACCAGAGAAGAATCTCCTTAGCACCCGCTGATCCCCTAACCCTTCTTTTACCCCATTTGCCAGGGGCACTGCATGGGGTGGGAGGGAAGGGGGTATTCCCTTCTCTTCTCTGATTCTTAGTGTGGTGCATAATACCATCAAGCTGTAAGGAAATGTAGTTTTTTCAAGGGGGACTTCCATGCCAGCTGCTCAAGCACCACCAGCAGAAAGTGAAGTGGGAGAGAAGGTGGGCGGGAGTTTGGGAAAGATGGTGGTTAGGTTGGTGGGGGGGAAGGATTGAGTCTGGGTCTCCAGAGAGGGCAAATTTGGTCAGTCTATTTCCGAGCCAACCCAATATGAATCAGGAAGGGGGGACTTGCCCATCACTCATTTTGAGCGCTTTGCCATTAGGAAATGCTCGTCCCCCATGTTTTAATTTTCTCTTCAGAAACTGTGCTCACACATTCTTTAGGGCTCACACACTCACGCTTTTTAAAAATGCTCTCTCTCCCCCAAAAGCAAGGCCATTTGGACTTCTTTTCATTAAAGCCAAATGGGAATATCCCTGCAGTTGGTTAATGCTACAGCGGCATTCACAGCCAATAGCATTATCCTTCACAGCCCCAGAAAGGGTCTGCAACACCCCATGCAACCAGATTCTATGCATGTCTAAGTTGGGAATACATCTCGCTAATTTCAATGGGGCTAGTTCTAAAGGACTAGTCATGGGTTGCTTGGCATCCAACACAGCACAACCAACTCCTATTCTGTGCTTTGATTGACCCATAACTGAGTAGTTCTGCTTTGCCCGATAATTGGAATTTTAGTGGCCTGGAAAAGATAACCTCTGGATAGACATAGTTGGGTGGGTGGGCCTCAAACAGCACTGGATGGCACTCTGCACACAGTATGACAACCAAGGCAGAGGGAGGGGTGGCGAGAAAGAGCACAATGCCACTGTTAATGATGACACAGTACTTTTAAAAACAATCTAAGCCACAGTCAGCCTGTTTCAATGAGGGCCAAGTGCCCTCCCAGAAGGCAAGGGATGTGTACTCACAGAAGGTAATAGTATAACTTTGCCACTACTATTTTTTCCACATTCAGGACTGAGGTTTGGACTCTGAACTGTAAATAATATCCAATTGCCAGAGCACCTGTTTTTTGAGTTGAATGCACAGGATCAGATTCCAAACAAACATTAAAGCTATGGTGCTAGAGCACCAAAGGTTTCCAAACTCTTCAAATGGAAATCCTGGTGTCCTTTTTAATTCCTACAGTCCTTTTTAATTCCTACAGTTCAGACTCCAACGTTGAATCCCAACTGAAGTATGTAATACATCAGTGTAGAACAGGGAGTATGCAGGAGAGAGGTCAGCATTTTGCTTTATTGTACATGCATCTGTATAATCAATTAAAATTGATAAGTTCAATTAAAATTAAAAGGATTTATTTCCATGTAATGAGTGTAAACTTTGTAAAAGAGCAGGAGCCCTTTTTCCTCGAGCATCTGGCATGGTGTGTCATTCACTGTCTATTCACAGGTACAAGCTTAAAGGAAAGGGTAAATACATCTGGTAAATAGTTTTTAAAATGTTTGGCAATGGCTGTGTGTTCCTCACTGAAATTATCCTGTGCCAATATGAAGGGTGTTTTTCAAAGAAAAATCTGGAAGAAAATGAGTTGCAACCTGGATGAGAATACATCCGAGTTTAAAACAAAGAGGCAAAGGTTTAAAACTTATGAGACAGCAGTTATTCAAATCTTGAGCCCTGCAAGATCTTAAAGTACACCTTTTCCTATGCTACACAAATGACATGTAGTTGGGCTCCATATCCAATCAGCCACAGCCACCATGGTCAGGGATGATGGGAACTGTAGCGCAAAACATCTGGAGGACACCAGGTTGGGGCATATGACATATGGGCAATATGATAATTAGATGCTACATTGGCATATGACATCAGGGCAATGTGATAATTAGATGCTACATTGATACTAAGAGGTTCACTCATTTTATCTCAAGTGACTTTAAACTGCAATCCACAGGTTGGTGGTGTTTGGACACAATAAGCCATGTGACTATGAGGAGCAATTTCAAGCTTTTCTTTCCAGTTTTGACTAACAGTGGTTTATTACATTTTCCAAAGCCAACAAATTGTGTCTTGCTTAGCTTAACCATGGTTAGCTTAAAACAAGCCAACTTCAGCTTATCAAGCTGCCTTATTTCAACAAATATTAATGTATGATTAACCACAGTTTAGGATTTAGACAACATGCTAAACTGCAGTACTAAAACATATGGAAGAGTTGTGAATGATACTATTTTCTCTCACTGAATTCAATCAAACTTGCCCAAGAATATTCAAGGTAAGTAGTTTTGGGATTTCTGCCTAGTCCTTACCACTTAGTAAGAAAAAAAATCTCACATTTCTGTGGAAAATATTTTCAAGTAAACCGGTATGCAACACCCTCCTATGCAAGTTTAATCAGAAGTAGGTTCCACTGGGTCCAATTGGACTTACTCCCTAGTAAGTGTGCCTAGGATAGTATTTTTTTTTATTTTTGATACAACCAATAACTAATATTCCAAGAGCACAATCTTATGAATGTTTAGAAAGAAAGAAGTTCTACAACTCCCAGCATTCCCCAGCCAGCATACACAGGATTGTACTCTTCAACTAATGACTGTAATCCTAAACATACTGATTGAAAGAATTTTCTACTGAAATCAATGAGACCTAAACATTAGCTGCCTCCACATCATTTTAGAATAAAAGTATTGGTTTCACACATTCTGAAAGCAATTCCAGAACACCCATATTGGGTACTGAAAATAACCTTTCATAAATAGTTATGACATTTGGCTTCTGTGTTTATACTATTATTAGAGTGTAATAGCTAATCCAGAACTTCAAAAGGCATATTACAAGTCTAAACACAGCTCAGCAGTTCGAAACAATATCAACATACTGAATCTATTTAATGAGCATTACAGTTCGGATCAGTTTAATCTGTATTGACATTCTAAAGTTATAAAGTGCCTTTTTAAAATAATACTGAAAAGCTGACTACGTTGTAAACTTTTTCAACCTGGAAACAACAACTATGGTTTGTTTTAAATAAACATTTTAAAACATGTCATGATTATTTTAATTTGGGCACAGCTCTTAGGCAGCAATATCATTCCACCACACGTTTTGGATGGAGGGCTCCACCTTTCAAGTCCATCTTGCAAAGCACATAAGAATGGACATTGGCATCCACTGTCTTGGACCACTGTGCACAACTTTGTTGTGCAGGACAGTGTCAGGGTTGTGAGCTGAAACACTGGAACTAATGTGTGTGAGTTCCCCCCACCCTTATAGATACTAATGGGGAGCAAAGACTGCACCTGTCCAACACAAACTTAGGCATGTTTATTCAGGGGAAATTGTAAACTTCAATGGGTCTGACTCTTTAATAAGCATGGACTGTGTATTTTCAGAAATATAATCTTTTACATTCAAAACTGCATAACACATGTGACACTAAAAGGATTTTATTAATTCTGTCTAAAAAAAAGCCACCATCTCTGTGCCGCCTCAATGTTTGAAGCTATTTATTTCTTGTGTTGCATTTTATGTGACTTTCCCCCCTACAAAATAGCTTGACCGGGGAAACTGGCCAGGAAACTGTGGGGAGAACAGCCTAATTTTCTGCCTCCATATCCTATATTTCTTATCAAATCACTTCAGTAAGCACTCTGATGACAACAAATGTTACTATTTGCACCAATCTTACAAACAGCTACAGCTACGTTTCATACACACACATTACGGCATAAAACATCTCGCAGACAAGCATTCTTCCTTGCTAGGGCAAGCTCAGTGAAACACAAACATTAGTTCTGCTCACTGTTGCTGTATACCAAAGCACCAGGTTGCCAAATGCTGAGTTAACAAAACTATGAATCAGCACTGAACCAAAAGTAACAGGGAGTAAATTGCTTTTTTTCCACACTTTCTAAGGAGCGTGAAACTGTTCTATCCTGAGCAGCAAGCCCTCAACATCCTCTTCCTCCCTTCCTTCTCCACGTAAATATGTCTAATCTTTTAAAAACTGATGAAAATAAATGCTGTTATGCCTCAGTCAGACGAATCCCAACATGTTTAAGTTACATACATATGTTGCCTATTATTTGGGGAGAGAAGAGGGAAAAGATTTGAAAAAGGCCTGAGTCAGCTTCCCTCTTTAGAAGAGCTTGGTGTTATTGAAAGGAAACGTGAATACTGGGGGGGGGGGGGGGGGGCGGAGGAGGAGGTAAGGAGATCAAGGCAGCTTTCCCAAAGAGAGAAGACGCCTAGGGGGAAGGTGTCTGGTTCCTATCGGTTTTAGCCTAGCCTTGAATACGCTACATAAGCACTACCCCCCAAAAATGAGGCTGACACCCCAATCTTTTCGCTGGGGAGAAAAATGTCTCCCTGATTGATTTTCATCAGCTACTCTGCCTCCAGGGCTCCTCGAATGGATTTCAAGGCGAGAGGAAGCCGGCGAGCTAGTCAGGGTTTAAAAACACAGCAGCACCTTGGGCGCGAGGGGTTCTTTTTTAGTGCCCACCCCCCAAGCCCAGCCCCAGCACCAGCACCAGCACGAACACCAGAGTCTAGAGGGTAAACAGGACGCCTGGCAACGCCACTCGCCCTCGCCACATCTATTACGCATGGAACCTGCACTCATCTCCATAGCACCCGTGGTGCGCTGGCGTATGAATGTACAGCATTCTCTCTCACACACGCACAAGCACGCACCAATGTTCCCTACGTGCGCCCCCGCCACCCCCTGAGAGGCCAGCGTCCTCAGCCCGCCACCCACACCTGGTGTCACATATCACCGGGCAAGCAAAGCCCGCTCGCCCCTGCAAGAATCGCCACCCACCACTTAGTCTGAGGAGGAGGCGGCGCGCGCCTCAACCCAGCCGCCGCCGTTACGCTCACCTGCTGGGGAGACCCGAGCTGTAGCCGCGCTTTTGGGGCTCGGCGCGAAACGCAGGAACTTGTCAGCTCTCCCGGCGCGGCGGAGACGGCCTCTGGGGACTGGCTGCTCCAGACCCACCCCGAAAGGGCTGAACTGAAGCGGGAGCGCCGCCTCTCTCTGCCGCTCCTCCTCCGCCTCACAGAGCCGCAGCCCCCGTGAAAAGGCTGCGCGGAGACGCGGTGCGGCGTGAACCAGGAACGGCTTCCCCTGCAGCGGGGGCAGTGATAGCGCCGCTCTGCATGGGGCACCTCTCCGTTCAGTTCGCGGGTGCCACCGCGCGCGCCTAGTCTCCCATACGCGTATAGTTGCCGCGTGGTTACACGGACTACTGACCGCTAAAGGAGTTGCCAGCCTGCAGTCATCCCACCCGCCCCTCATGGCCACATGGTCCGTGTCTGGGAGGCAGACTGAGGCGAAGCGTGACGTTTGGCGGAAATACAGGGCTGGTTTGTGGACGGCGTTTAGGCCTGCAGCCTTCTGATTCTTGCAGTTCAGAGAATGGGACCTTGCTGGAGGAAGGGAGGCCTTACTACAGAAACAGAAGGCTTTTCCCTGGACCCTTTAAAAAAAAAATAAACCCAACCCCATTCTTGGCTTCTGTCCTGAAAGGCGGCCAGGAAATATTTGAAATAAATGAATTAAACTGGAAAAAAAAATTGTGCCCATGGAGGAATGATTTAAAATAGCCTTTCCCAACCTGGGATAGTATTGAGGTCCTACTTGGAGTAGTTCAATTGAAATGGGTGAGAATTCAATTAGTCATGACTAAGTTAAGTACCGTTCATTTCAATGTGGGACTGACGTTAAATATTACCCCAGTACATTCCAGGTATGTTGGACTACAATTCCCAGT
Organism: Anniella stebbinsi; assembly: GCA_029215795.1. NCBI lineage: Eukaryota > Metazoa > Chordata > Lepidosauria > Squamata > Anniellidae > Anniella > Anniella stebbinsi. Next base: position 162,589,859 of record JARDYH010000001.1, on the reverse strand, counting down.
ACCCCCAGTCAGCCATGCTGGAAATTGTAGTTCAACACATCTGGAGGGCACCAGGTTGGAGAAGCCTAATTGGAAAAAAAAATACAAAAGGCATGGTATTTGAGATTCTTTGCTTCAAACATAATATTATAATCTACTTTGCATCTTTTTTTCCTTTCATGCCTTAGAAAGATAAGGGGGAGGTCAAGGAGGCATTTGAATTTGAAAGCTAAAATGGCCTTGTAGAAATGCACAGAGTAGACAACAAAGGTGTTTACCTTAACAAGCAATAAACCAATCAAACAGCAAAGAGTTAAGGAAGGAGTGATTGCAACACATTAATTTCCAGTATATACTGTATATAATATATTAAGTTACACACTTAAACAACATTAGTATGGCACAAGCATGTGCTATCAATCACATTTAATACAAAACATATTTGTTAAAAATGACAAGTAAAATACTGGTCAAGTAAAATGCTGATCATAAAATGCTAGTCAAACGCATTTCAACACACAAGGTGTCTTCTTCAGTGACCAAGACTGCAATTAAAAACATACAAATCAAATGCATTATTAATGTAAAAAATCCATACAAAAGGAATAGGTACATGATAAGGTATATCAAAGGGAAGCTCCCAATTTAAGACATGATAGAAAATGTGGTAAACCTACCAAAGGCAGCTTGTTGAGTATTCTATATAAGATTTTTCTAATAGAATGCCCTAAATTAGATAGCCTGTGTCTCTCCAATTCATCAATTTGCAATTATTTCCTAAAAAGATGTAAACACCAAGTTACTTAAAGTCTTCTTACTTTTTATTTATCAAATAACTACTTAAAAATTATGTATAAACATTCCAAATGTTTGACTTACAGTCTTCCTTGAGTTGCCTAAATGCCAGTTTTAAAGCAGCTGCTAGCAGGGATAGCTGATACAGCTTCCCAAGTAATATTCCTTACCATTACAATACCTGACAGTACCTCTCATTACCCAACAACACAGAAACCTGTAGAAGCCTTAGAAAACCATAGAAACTATAAAAAGTAGCATGGATACATATATTGCATCACAGCTGTAAACAACTTACAAGAAAGAGGACCAGTTACGCTCCTCATTCATACCTTTAGGTGTTAATGTTTGTACGGTGTAAATCCAAAATAATTCTCTTCTCTTTAGTTTAGATTCCAACTGAACTCCTGATCCATTCTGTTTTTTAATGACTAAAAATTTTAAATCATCTACAGAGTGGTTCATCTCTAGAAAATGACTTACAAGGGGTGCCAACTTTCTCTCTGTTGGGGAAACATCTTGAAGGGAGATACTGCAGTGTGAAGCGTGTTGTATCTCCCAGGCTTCTTGAACATGGGGATCAAGTTGCACTTGGATTGTGGAATGGTGTCTAGAATGTGCACACCTACTTTCATTCTGAAATATTCCAATATGTAAAACTGGGCTCCACTTTTTCACTAGCCAAAAGGGGGAAAACTTGTCAATTTAATTATACCTAAGATAACTGTCCTGCCTTATATTTTACACGTTTCCTTCCCCAACCCCTTGTTAAAAAAAGGGAGGAAATAAACTGGAATTTGTCCCTGAAACATAAGAGTGGTGCTCAGAATGTTCGCGTGGGTGATGTCAGACATAGAGGCTCCACTATTTGAATAACAGACAGAAACAACTCAGTGAATCTAGCACTGGTTCTTCTGTTAGTGTTGCTCCCCCCCACACACACACATTGCTTGGAATGGGCTATCATGGGTATCAAGGATGGAAAACATTGTATTGCAGGACATGCCCTACAAGAGTGAGGCAGGCATCTCAGGCAGCTGCTTTTGGTTATCATGAACATGAAACAGAAAATTGTTGGTTATTTTTTTTATGGTGAGGGATGTGGAAAGGCATTTGTGGAATTTTCTGCCTTTGGTGCCAAAATAACTTGACTGGCCTTGAGAACTATGCACCTTAACTTTGGGGGTAAGCAACATTTGCTGCTTTGCGCTGCGTTCCTATTAATTCAATGTATAATTATTCAAATAACCCTATTTAAAGGGCAAAAATGCTCTGGAGATTGGCAGCAAGGAGGTTTCTTGGAGACACAAGCAGCAGCTCATCATCTGCTATCCAGAGCCACTTTCTGCTGCACGCTACTGATGGCCTTGGGCTGTCATGGCTGGCCTGGTGCCACAGTGCCCCATTGCTACAAGGTACCCTTCCTCCCTCTGCCCAGAAATGGGCAGAATTGTAGTCCTGTTAAAAGCTGGAAATGCAGTTTCCAGCCAAGGTTGGGACAGAGAAAGAATTACTTCATCTTACTGACATCTTAAATCTGGGTTCCATTTTCCCACTAACAAAAAGTGAAAAACTGACCAATTATATTATCCGCAAGGCAACATTCCCTATTACCTTGTAATTGTTACTTGCGTCACTTGTTTGATCAATATTGTGTTGCTCTGTGAAGTTATATCTATATATATACAGTTAGTAATCACTGAATATATTGTTACAGCTTCTTTTTGATAATTTATTTATTTTATTTATTTATTTATTGCATTTTTATACCGCCCCATAGCCGAAGCTCTCTGGGCGGTTCACAAAAATTAAAACCATAAAATCATTTTAAAATATATAAAACAAGGCACAATCTAAAAACACAGAATAACATACAATATAAAAATACAACCAGAATAAAACCAAGCAGCAGGAATTAATACAGATTAAAATACAAATTTAAAACAGCAAGGATTAAAATTAAGTTAATTTAACTGTTAAAATACTGGGAGAATAAAAAGGTCTTCACCTGGCGACGAAAAGAGTACAAAGTAGGCGCCAGGCGAACCTCTCTGGGGAGCTCATTCCACAGCCGGGGTGCCACAGCAGAGAAAGCCCTCCTCCTAGTGGCCACCTGCCTCACTTCCTTTGGCAGGGGCTCACGGAGAAGGACCCCTGTAGATGATCTTAGGGTCCGGGCAGGTACATATGGGAGGAGGCATTCCTTTAGATAACCTGGCCCCAAGCCGTTTAATAGTTGTACATCATTCACTGAATGGTATAATTGTAAAATGTTATTTTAGAAATATCATTCTTGCTGTCTGTTTTGTGGCTTAAGAGGAAGAGATATTTATTTGCACTGAGTTGGCAGATGATTGCACCCAACTACTCTAACAAGTAGGACCTGGGACTAGGAATGTTACAGAAATCCGCAATGGATTCAAGTGAGTTCAAATTTCTACAAATCTGACCGGCTTCTGCAGTGGACTGGCATTTACTGAGTCATGTGATTCCACAGACTTGTGAACTGTTTTTTTACTTGAGGCAGGGGGGATTTGCGTGAATTTAACTAATGCACATTTACGCAATTGCAAATTAGCGCTAATGTGGATTACTGCAAGTAAAACAAAATTCTGGTTTAATATTTTTTTTACAAAAACCCTCAATGAGCAGATGATGGAATGAAAAATAACTGACAATCCACGAAACACAGACAAGAGATTTAACAAAATCTGAACATAACTGGTCCTAGGTTATGGCTGCTTGCCATTTTTTCTTTTAGGTGATACTGCTTTCAGGCAGAGTTTTCCATGCAGTTTTAACCAAAATTTAGGGAGATGTTGCTAAGTCAATTCTAGTGAGCAGCTGATGTTCGAAAGCTGTTCTTTTCACAACTATCTGCTTGCATGCTTTTAAGAAATATTTTCTGGTGGATGGGACTTGACAGCACAGGGAAATGTCCATCTTAGGCATCCTGAGAAGTGGAAGTGATTGAAATGAAATGGCAAATCTATTTTTTAAATGTCACCTATCTTTCTCTGAGTGGTTGTACATCTAATAGGTGGGTATTGAAAGAGCGTTCTCAGGAATATTACAAACTGCTAGGGAAATATGAGAATTTCATTTTGGTTCATTTTTACTTCAAATTTGACCCATTCACAATCACGAACATGAACGGAGCACAATTTTCCAGAAAGGTCGCAAGCTCCCAAACCTGTGGTTGCATCAAAAAGTGTGCTTTTTTTTGTGCACTGTCACACATTTGGGGTGTGCACTTTTAAAAATGTGCACCACCGTGTGCACTTTTTCACTTAAAAAAAAAGTTTGCATTTGGGAACGGGAATGTGACGAGCCAAGCTCAGAGGTGAAAATAGGAAAATCTCAAGGAGGTCAAAACATGCTAATTCTTCATCCCTACAAACTGCCCCTTGCAATTGTCCTTCATGCTGTTATACCCACTCATTTTCTTTTAAAACTATGCACATTTTAAATTCTTTGTTTCAGGTTAACAAAAAAAGCCAGATGTGTTAAAAATGGATGGTTCCCAAGAATGGAGGTGTCTTCCTTTCATAACTGGTCCCCCACCCCCCACTAATGCTTGTCCAAAATGAAAGTCACTTACTTCCTGGCCTTCATTTTTATGTACACATTTCCTAGTCTGCCCTACTTTTGAGGTTGCCAATGTGGTTCTTTGTCTCTTCCTTGGAAATTTCTGCTGCCAGATTAGTCAAACTATAGCCCAGCCTCTCTGCATCTTGCTTCAGCCAATCTTCAGTGAACACTTCTTCTGCCAAGTGAAACCAGACATGCCATTATCTTTACCTTTAGAGATGCATGCTTTTATTAGCAAGGGCAGGTGAGGTTCTTGCCAGAAAAAGGAGGCACTCTATCCATTCATCATGGGCTGGAATGATTTCCTTAACAATTGCAGATTTTGGATGAAGAGGCATTCAGAAAACAAATCCTTAGGAGGTGATTTGCATTCCAAGTCACAAAAGATATCCTATATTATGGGGGGGGGGGGGGGGGGTTGTCACATTTTACTAGCAATGAAATATTGTCATTTCCCTGCAGTGACTTAGCAGTTAGCACTTTCGATTATTGGACTTTGCTGTACAACTATGAAGATTCAGTAATGTTCTGAAATATTTAGAATGATTGGAGCTTTTATAGGAGATGTTTCTAGGCTTCTTTCTAGCAAACATTTCCAAAATGCTGCATATTGGGGGTCATTATTTTTAGTTGGGGTTTGGATTTTTAAAAACAAACTGATGCTCATAACAATAAACAAGTAATGACGGTACAAATCATAATTAAAGTCAACGTAGAACTCATGTGACTGTGCCTAAATGAAGTATATTCTAGAATATTCTGCTTTAGGATAACATTAAAGCAATTCATATCAATAAAAATGAGACATAGGCCCTCCTGTCAGGCTTACAAACCAAAGGCAAGACACAAAAAGGAATAGAGTTGGAAGGGTCTTGGAGATCATCCAGTCCAACCCCCTGCATGATCCAGGATCTGCAGTGCAGGATGTAGTGAGAGCATCTCTGGGAGACAGCCATCCAGCCTCTGCTCAAAGAGCTTCAGTGAAAGAAAACCCATCACTTTCTGAGACAGTCTGTTCCACTGCCAAACAGCCCCTCACTGTTAGGCTGTTTCTTCCAATGTTTAGCTGAAATCTGCTTCCCTGCAATGAACAACTCTGCTTCATCTCCTGCATGGCAGCATTTCAGATATTTGAAGACCGCTATCATGTCTCTCCTTAAGCTACAATGCTCTGGGCTAAATGTACCGATCTTTTTCAACCATTCCTCATAGGACTTGGTTTCCTCCAGACCTCTCACCATCTTGGTTGCTAATTTAGGTTGCTGAAAATGAATGCGTGTGGGAAACCAGGAGTGGATTTTCATATGAAAAGATTTGCGAGCTTGGTTCTGGTACTATCACAATTTCCTGGGCTGAGCATGTATTCAGAGGCACCCTGTTCCTTGATTCTTAGTGTGTGCCTGCCTGCCTGATCCATTATTTTGCACCATCAGGCTCTGATAGGTGGATTTCAAGGTTCTAGTAAAAACACACCAAGAAAACAGAGTAGATCCTGCAAGCCTGAAGTCCACCCATCCCTGCTGTTGATGTTTTTCATGTTTTCTTCTCAAAGGAATAGTTTGCAATTGTGTCTTCAGTATTTCCTTTTTCCAGATCTCTCATCCCCCCTTGAATTTTTTTCCCCTTCAGAATTTCTAGCCATGGGATCCCACCCAACTCTTCTCTGAGCTTTTTGAAATTGGATTTCTTTAAGTCCAAGGTATGTGCAAGAAACTAAACTCATTTTTCACAGAGCTCACTATTCCAAATTCCAAGTTGATGCGATCACTTCCCCCCCAAGATTCCTGTCCCTTTCACTTCATTAACCAGGTCTTCCCTGTTGGTCAGGATCAAGTCCAGGATAACAGATCTCCTTCTTCCCGCTTCCACCTTCAGAGAAATGTTGTTGGCAGCAAGGCAAGGCAAGGCAAGGCAAGGCAAGGCAAGGCAAGGCAAGGCAAAAATATATATTGACTGTCCCAATCATAGCAGAGTTAGATGTGCAGCAGATGTCAAGATAGTTAAAATCACCCTTTGCAGTTATATATCTGTGACACTTTGATCATCTTCGGGAAAGTGCTGTTTTGTTTCTCGCTCCATCTATTCTTACCCAGATGCTTTCAAAAGGAGTTTTATTCTTAGAATTATGGATTTCCGCACAGGTAAATGCATACATATGATGCTACTCCCTCTCCCTTTCTGTTAGGGTTATTCTTCTGAGGAAGGTTTACCCTTCATTTGCTCTGTTCCAATCATCTAATTTATTGATTTATTTTACAACATTTATATGCTTCTCTATATCTAGGAAGAATCATGCCTCTCATCCCATCAAGTCTCAGGGCCAAACTAAATGTTCTCTTAATCCTGCAGAATAGAGCTATGCCCTGATTATATTCTCTACTCTCCTGTAAGCATACATGCCCTGATCCAGATTAAGACCACAGCGCTTTGGGAGAAGAGGGTTTAAGCTTACATGCACACACAAATTGTCCCAAAATTCCACCCTCCCTTACAAAAGGAAAAAAGCCATGATTTATTCCACCCTAGGATCCTAGTGCTAATAATCAGAAGGAATTGTGCAGCTATTGTGTCTTTTCTATCTGAATGGATTTTCCATGGTAAGAAAAAAGACAGTAGAAGTGGTGGGAAACATGGGTGGGTCATGAGTGGAGGATGACTACCAGGCCCTCATAACATTTCATGAATGAGGGGCAGCCTTCATCTGGAAACACCCGAGAACTACAACTGCACTGAAATTTCCCTTTGCCCCACCCCCCTCCAACTAAGGCACTGCATCCAGGACTTTTCAATAATTATATAGATTTACAGATATGAGTCCAATCCAAGGTTATGCTGAGTTGATGATTTCTGGTCTCAAATGCTCTCTTTGGGGGTTAAATAAGCTATCTAGAGATCAAGGGTGCGTTTAGACAGAAGGTTCCCAGTGAACTCATTGTGCAGCTGTTCCATCTTTTTATCTTTCATGGATTCTCTGCAGGAGAATCACAAGCAGGAGTCGAAATCATCTGGATTTCCCACAAGCTTCCGTGAATGACGCAGGACCATAGCATGATAAAGGCCTCATCCAGAAGCACCCTACCTTTCCTTCAATTTAATATGTCTTGCTTTCCCTTATTCCTTGTAAGCGCTAGGCCACATTTTTATTTTGATCTAAACCCTAGTCACTTCAGGCATGTATTCAGTTTCTTCTGGTGGAACCCCCTCCTGTATGTTAAATAATTCATAAACCTTTTATCTACAAGCTTCTTCCCCCTATTCATGGGATTTAAGTGCATTTAAGTGCTCAAACAATGGGCATGAAGAAGCTGTCAAGAATATAATGTTCTTGTTCTCAATTCTTCCTCCTTCATACTGCAAAGGAAGAGGAAGAAGGCAAAAAAGGAAAAGGAAAAAGGTGTTTGTTTCACTTGGTGAGGAACAGTAACATGTCTACCACCTCCAGCCTCCTTGGTTAATAAAACAGTGCTCTGGTGGTTTTGAAACATTTTATTCATGCGACTGTTTCAGCAGTAGCATAATTTACATCTCTGTGGTTCATCCTACATTGTAAATAACTCATTCAAGCCAGAAAAAAACCATCATGTCATTATTATGCATTGCAAGCTTCTTTCATCTATACTTGAGCAAGGGTGAAAAAATACATTACAAATTGAACATTAGTGTCTTTGACTAAAAGGAATGATGTTAAATCTTGCCATGCTAGAATGTTTAGAAAACACACTAATTGGAAAGAAAGAAATCCGTTTATTTGCTTGAGCATAACCAAAATGTGCATTCATTTAGCTGGGCCATGCCCTATGAGTCTGCTTTGTTCTGATTTTACCTTCAGAAAGCTTCTTTGGATTACTAACAGGTTTGACATCAGCTCTTTTGTTTCTTTTTTAAAAAAAAATGTTTTCATTAGGGTGGAGGGTGCGCTATGAAGCAAAGTGCTAGCTAAGGCAATAGCAGCCCACTATCTTCATTTCCCAGAATTCCTCTGGACTCTGTTACGTCTTCCATGGCTGCTTTGAACCTACCCTGCCAATATTGGGAGCAGAACATGACCCTCAAAACATTGAGGCATGGATTTATGTGTGCCCCTCCAAATATGCTTGCTGTTCCTTGGTCTTGACACCCCAAGCTTCTTAATAAACAACATCTGATGAGGATGGGCACAGCAGGGCAGGAAGAATCCCCCATGTGGATTTTTGAACTATTAATTCTGTGAGCAAGTTTCCTTCAGTATTTATTTATGACATTTGTATGCCTCCTCATAGTATACTTTACAATAAACAAGCATAAACACATTTTAAATACAAAGTAGAACATAACATTAAACAATCTTTGTGCATGTGTGCACAGTGTTGTGAGAGCCAGTGTGGTGTAGTGGCTAAAGTGTTGGACGGGGAGTCGGGAAATCTGGGTTCTAGTCCCCACTCAGCCATGGAAACCCCACTGGGTGACTTTGGGCCAGTCACAGACTCTCAGCCCAACCTACCTCACAGGGTTGTTGTTGTGAGGATAAAATGAGATTATGTACGCCGCCTTGAGTTCTTTGGAGGGGAAAAGGCAGGATACAAATGCAATAATCAAATAAAATGTCTGCTGCTTTACAGAGCATACCATGGAGCTCCCTTGCCTGGTGGTGGTGTGTCTTTCTTTTGTGGGGTAGTTGGTGGGAGAACTGAAATGTTCTGCCTTTGGGAGGTCTTGAGCCAGCCACTCTCTGTGTATGTATGTGCTTTAGTGTAGGGTGACCAGATCGCCCGGGGTTTCCCGGTCCTAACCAGGAAACCAGAGGCGATCTGGGCCAACCGGGGGGGCGGCAGGGGCAAACCGGGGCTGTGGGGGATTACGCGTCGTTGTCGAGTGGCGGTAGACCCGGGAGGTCCGGGCTGGGTTTTGGGGGGGATGGGTGGCTTGGTGGGGGGGGTTCGGGTGGGGGGGGGCCACCACCACCTGCCGGGGCATCCACTTCCCTCCGGTGCTCAAATGTACTGAGAAACAGGCTTCGCGGCCTGTCCCTCAGTAGCGCGCCGGGTGATGACGTCATCACCCAGCGTTCTACTGAGGGAGAGGCCGCGAAGCCTGTTTCTCAGTAGATTCGAGCACCGGAGGGAAGCGGCTGCCCCTGCAGGTGGGCTCGTGCTGCTGCCTCCACCGCTGGGCTCGCGCCGCCACCGGTGGCGCTGCAGGGCTCATGCCAGAGGCTGTGTTGGGTGTCAGGTGCTTCGTAGACAATTCACAGGGCTGGCCCTGTGAATTGTGGACTGAAGACTTGGCAATTTGTCATGAGAAAATGTATCTCTGCTTCTCTGTTATGTGCTTATCTCAAATGGTAGGCCGAAGGCCTTGAAAGTTCTCTGGGAATTAAACTATGTTTTGCAAAGGTGGGGGCTATCTTCCTCACACTGTGGCGTCATCAGAAGAGGTTGAACCGTGCCGCCCTGTTGGCACGTGAGTTTAGATTGCAGGCCTGAAGCCCTGTCTATCAAAGTAGCTTAGAATTGCCCAGCCTCCACACTATATTACCTTTGTCCTGAGAGTAATTCCTTTGCTAGGAATTATCACGTCAAACCTCTTGCTGCTTGTGTGCTACTCTGCTGTTGTGAGTTTCTATCTGATTTAGAATTGTATGAGGCACTCTGTACATGTTCTGTTGCTGTTTAGACTTGGAACTTCTACGAACTATGCCATGAAAAGTGCACTGTGGCTTTTCATAGATTTGGACTTGTGATTACTGTTCTGGATTCGTGTTCTATAGCCTGCTGTCTCCCTCCATGGAGCCAAAGTTACGGGCAGAGGGAGGCAGAGGCTGATTGTTGCTGTTCTACAATTCTGTGTGTTTGGGACCTGTGAGAGGACCTTCCTCAGAGCTAAAGCTACGTGAATTGGGAAGGCTCCCTAGGTCGAAGAGGTTCAGTTCCTGATGTCTTGCTTTGGTGATCTGCTCAGCGTTCCCTGACAGGCTGAGTCTGATTTAGTTCAAGATAGTCTTACCTTCTGTCTGGAGGCTTTCCGTGAGTGTCCCTATGTTCCAGAGGATTCCAGTGCAGTGTGGCCGCTCCTGCCCTCTAAGGACTAGGGTTAATCTCTAAATGTCTACCCCTGAGTGAGTGCTGTTCGCATTAAGCTGTTCTACCTGAAAGCTGTCTGGTCCGTCTTCAGCTTCAAGTGTGTGCTTGCAGAAATGAAACCGTTATGCTTTGAATTCCGTGTGATTACAATAAAAGAAATCTCACTGTTATTGTTGTGTATCAGTGTGCCTAAAGTCGTGAGCAGAACTTTAGAGAGTTAGACAGAGTCACGACAGGCTGCGAGGAAGAGGGCCGATTCTGGAAATGATGAAATCGGCCCTCTCCCGCATCTTCTGTGTGGCCTCTGGCCTCCTCAGGGTTTGTCGCTATGGCAACAAGCCCCAAGGAGCCCGGATACTCGCGCGGAAGAGGTGGGAGAGGCCGAATACATCACTTCCAGAATCAGCCCTCTTCCTCGCAGCCTCTGGTACGAGCCCGGTGGCGGCGGCGGCGCGAGCCCGGCGGCGGCAGAGGGCCCTGTAGGTCCAGGCTGGGTTTTTTGGGGTTGAGTGGCTTGTTGGGGGGGGTTGTTTTGAGTGGGGGGGTGGCGGGGATGGACTGGGATTTTGGTTTCCAAAATCTGGTCACCCTACTTTAGTGGAGCACACTGGAATTCCTTTGCGTGTGGCTGCTGTCTCTCCTTGATTCTTTGTGTTTCTTGCATGCTTAGGGGGTTGTGACATGACAGAGATGCCCCTAGCTCAGCCTGTGTGTATGTCTGTGAGATATGTGGGCATTGTTGCTGGCTCTGTCCCTGATTGGGCTGGCAGAGGCCTCATCTACACCAAACTGGATATTGCACTATGAAAGCAGTATGAAAGCGGTATAGGCAGGAGTCACACCAAGCAGGATATAGCAGGACATGGTATGTGTCTATGGGCCCCAACAGTTGTCAGTGTACTTCAATACCACTATAAAGCAGTAGCATGGCTCCTGCCTTTTATATACTGCTTTCATAGTGCAATATCCTGCTTAGTGTAGATTAGGCCAGAGTTTCCAGGAACATTGCGGGTAGGTCTGTAGTTTTTCTGCCATATTTGGATTTTTTGTCCAGGGTGTTTTTCCAAGCAGGGTATGGGCGAGGATACAGTGGCTGTTCCACCAACATAGCAGCAACATAGCTCTGCCAAGCAAAGTGCACAAACATTCAGCACAATCCTATACATGTTTACTTAAAGTACATCCCACTGAGTTCGATGGGGCATAGTCCAAAGTATATGTTCACAGGACTGCAGCTTTAGTCATATCAATTTCAATGAGAAACTATATGGACCTATGGATTATGACCAATGTTGTTCTTCAGTAGATTTTCCCCAGACAGACTTTGGTTACTTGATAGTTCTTAGTAAAAAGTTCCTAAAATTTGATAATGACCTTTAATAATGGGACTGCATTAATAAGAGGCATATCAAGACAATTTAACCCTCTTACCCAAATTAAGTTAAAAAAAGTTTAAAGTTAAAATAAGTAGAAATATAAAAGATTAAAAGAGCATATCCACCCAGCTCCTCAGCGTGCTGCTTCTCAAGCAGTTGCTGGACTAAAGACCTTAACGCTCTTATCAATGAATGGTGATGTAGCTCCCATCATCATCCAACAGCTACACATATTATACAGTCATGGTAATAAACTCTGTGTGTGTGTGCATGAGTCCGCGTGCAGAAAGCATATCCAGGTATATATTTAAAAAGCGGAAGTTGAGCCAGGATGCCTACACTTCTTCTCTTTGCCACAAACTTTGATTGCAGAACACGACAGGCACAATCCAGCTTGTTTAAAAAAATGTCCCATCAAACTCAATGCAGTTTAACAATGCTTAACTTTAGCTACGTTGTGCCCATGGCTTAGAAACTCTCCATTCTCCTTATGCGTATTCCTGTGTTGCCTCTAGATATACATAAAGGTATGAAAATGAAAACAAGCAACCTATGACTGAGAAAATAAGGCAAAGATAAGTGTACTGGGAAAAGTCTACTTTGTATTATTGCAGTTCTTGACTCACTAGAAATGTTTCTAAATGCATGAGCTATTTCTTAATGGATAGAAAAGATATTACTGATATACCATTTTGATGGCTATTATGTAAAGTCACTCAAATTGCTCTTCAACTCACTTTAGCAGAGCAGCTAATCAGGCTTTTTACCCAAAGAAAAAAACAGCAGCATTGCCAGACCAGCCTGAGATTCTGAATTTTGTGTAATACTGATAAACACACTTTTATATGTATTGGGTTGGATGCAGACTTGGTCATACTTGGAATTAGCCATGATCTGCTCAGGTCTCATTGATTTCAATAGGCATATTCTAAGTATGAGTAAGTCTAGATCCAACCCAGTATATTTAGCAAAGCCGTCTGTCTGAAGGGTGGGAATTGTTGTGACTACTAAGCCTGTTCCGCTTGGGCCGGGAGAAGGATTTTCAGGCAATCAATCAGAGTCAGATTCTGATGCAGAAGAGATGGTGCCAGCAACATACCAGCCTGTACGGGTCACTCTCATGGGCTCTTCACCAGCTGGGAATGAACTTTCGCCAACCCTTATCTCTGAGGGTGTAAACAACCCACAAGCTGGGAATCGGTGTCCTTCTGAAGGGGAGGGCACTGAAAGCCTAGCTGATCTTAGAATCCGCCACAGACTAAAGCGGGTGGAGCAAAAGGAAGGGGAGAGAAGGTAAGTCCTGCTAGCTTCTCATCAAAGGCTTCTTCAGAACCAGCCTCCTTGAAGTTAAAGCGTACTGGAAAATGACTTTCCCATTTTCTTGAAAGGAGAGTTGTCTCGCTTAGTTTGCATAATCTTGCCTAGGGAAAAGTTCCTAAACTATAGAGTCCCTTCAGGTGGGAGGAGATGTTTATTGCCTGAATACAGCTTTGTAGATTACATGGTAAAACTCTTTATTGTCTTCCAATAAAGCGAAGGGTGTTGGGAAGCACGACAGGAATCATGCTGGATTGCGTTCTAAAGTGGGTAACCCTACAGGATTGTCATTATATTGGGTGCAATCCAAATTCTGCTGAAGCCAATGGCAAAGTTTTCCATTTATTTTAATGAATTTGGATTGCATTAGGACTGGGATGAAACCTGACCCTGGAGCGGCAAGGACCAGCTCAGAAGACAAAAGAGACACTTTGGTACCCAATCCTACCAATGAGAGCAAGGCTCAGTAAACTGCCAGTACCATTTGATGTTACCATTTGATGTTTCCATAATCTGGACTAAGGACTCCTGACTCAGTTGTGTCTCTGGCCTTGGTGCAGTGTAATTGACACAGAAGCTTTTAATTATCCATTGATTTCTCATGGCACATTGGCAGTTCCCTTATGGTACAGTAGTGTATACACGCCTCAGCACGCAGTTTGGGAATTATTGGGATAGTGCCTTGGGCCTACACTAGTTTCAAACCCCTGCTCAGCTGTGAAGCTCACCGAGTGGCTTTGGTCCTCTTAATAGTTTTCATGTTGTTTATATCTTGTCCTTTATATTGCAGAGAACAACAACACAAACAGAAATAAAGATACAAACGATTGTCTATAATTTCCCATGGGTTAGGTTTGTGTCACTGATTACGAAGTACTTGGAAATGAGCCATTCTGAGCTCCTAGAAAGATTACCCTTTTGTTCAGCACAATCATAAGCTTCTTCAGATGAGTGTTTTATAGTACGCTTGTGACGGGCCACTCATGGATGTTCGTGGGTCCTTTTGACGACACAGTGACCGTCCTGCGCATCTCCCACTCCTGCTCTTTTTTCCATCACAAAATAAGACCCCCCCCAAAACCCAACTTTTCTGAGCGATAGCAATATTTGTTGCTATTTCCTGCCGTGTGCAGAAGTTGCACTATAAAACACACCCTAGAGGGCGCTGCCCCACTTCCCCCTTTCTTCCCCGTGCGGTTCTGCTCATCCCTATTGCGGAATAGAACCAGGAAGTGGAGCGACGGTAAGGAAATGCGATTTCCCGCCCATCTGAAAATCCTCCATGTCTCTCCAACATCAACGTTTACATGCAACCAACAGAGGTGATTGGGAAAAATAATGTTCTATCCAGCTTTAAAGAGCAAACTGCATTGTGGCAAAGCTCTCCTAACGAAAACAATTTGTCAAGCTGCTGCCTTTATAGGAAGGAGGAAAGAGCACCTTGCCTACTCCTGGGTTAAACATGTGTGGCACACAGTTTGAAAATAAATCCGTGCAGGGTCTCAGTTTTGAATAAACACATTCTCCTATCTTATGTAGAACTGCTAGAAGTTGATTCATAAGTTCTTCACAATGAAACATGTTCAATTTCCATGTTGTTGTTTTTCCCCAAAGACAACTACAACTCAGACCTTAAATTACTCTGCTTGTATGCACTTCTTATTAAATGTCTCTGGAGAAAGTCTGGAAGTCTTGCCAACTTCTCCCTACTTTAAGCGCATACTCTTGACTCTCAACTCTGCCCTCGTCTTTTCTAATCAGCTTACTGGCTGTCGCCTGTCAACTCTCTCTACATTCAGGTTCTGTATTAACCTCCAACTCCCAGCCTTCCTCTTGTCCTTTATTGAGGAGGAGATTATCCATAAAACAAAACAAAACAAAAAATCTGCTACAATCTGCTCTCTTCTTTCATCTGTGGGCGAAAACACAGGATGTCTTGGCACATATCTTTGAAGATGTCGCTAGCAACTTAATTTTTTTACTCTAGAGTGGGTGCAGGGCCCCAATCCAGATTGGGACAATACCTTGGGGATAGACGTGTTTTAAACCTCCCGCACACCCGGATTAGGGCCCCCATGCCTGCAGTTTCTATTGCAAAATAGTGATCCATAAAGCAAATGCAAATGTATCTATGCAATAACATTGCCTTATTTACAAGTCTTTTCTCTTCAGTCCCCTTTGCTAGCTCCTTTCCTTTGTGCAGCCTATGTGTTTTTACTCAGAAATAAGTTCCACTGAGCTCAATGGGGCATACTCCTAAGCAAGTGTCCTAAGCAAGAGCCCTCTTGGGGCTCCCTTGATGGCGCCGTATTCCCCCTAAACCCTGCGGTTTCCCTCCTGCAGGGTTGCACTGGTTAATCCCCACGCAAGTAGGGAGTGTGGGGTTTCCAGCGGTCACCTGGGTACTAGAGGGGGGCCCCAGTCCTCTTCCTGGTTTCCAGCAACCAATTGTCAGTCGCCAGCCGCCAAGACTGTCCCCTGGATCGACCACAGAGCGAAGTCAGATGGCAGAAGAGCCGGGGTGACCTCACTGCCAACAAAAAAGTTTGGGGAAGTCCCTGACTTTTTAACAGCGCAGCTTTGCAGAGAAGACCCACTGTGGCTTCAAATCTGTGGTGTGTCATATAACTGATACAGCGCCGATCTGCAGCCTCCACGGGGCTTTGGACAGATTTAGACAACTGCCCTTTCTTAAAAGTACCTAAGAAATGTTGAATCATGCGGGGTTTACTTTTCAATAAACAAATACAGGATTGTGCTGTTAGGGTGGGGAAATCTTTGTTTTATACGAGGAAAATGTCTACAATTATCACAGGCAGATTGCTTGCAGAGGGTCTCTATGCATTCTGCATGCATAGTTGCATGGCGTCTTCAGGAAGCTCTGCCAGGGAAGGCTGGGCTACCAGTCTTCATGGTGGCAAGCAGTTTTTGCCCTCAGAACAAATGTCATCAGAGGCAGTATTTTAGTAGTCAAATATATCAGGAATGTGAAGCAGTTTTAAAACATGGAATGGCAGTGGGAGGGGGAAATAGAGGATGATAGTTGTGGGCTTCACAGCTGGAATAGTAGATATGGCCATCTAAAGGGCCCCCATAAGAACATTTAGTCCAGCTTTTAGAACATGATAGAGGCATACAAAATTATGCATGGTGTGTAGAAAATGGATAGGGGGGACATTTCTCTCTCTCTGCCTCTCATAATACTAGAACCTGGGTTCATCCCATGAACCTGATTGGTGGGAGCTTCAGGACAGATAAAAGGAAGTAGTTCTTCACATAGTGTATAGTTAAACTATGGAATTCACTTCCACAAGATGTAAGGTGGTCACCAATTTGGATGGCTTTAAAAGGGGATTAGATAAATTCCTGGAGGAGAAGGCTATCAGTGGCTACTAGTCCTGATGGCTATATGCTACCTCTAGAATCAGAGGCAGTAAGCCTATGTACAGCAGTTGCTGGGGAACATGGGTGGAAGTGTGCTGTTGCACTCGTGTCCTGCTTGTGGGTTCCAGCTGGTTGGCCACTGTGTGAACAGAATGCTGGATTAGGTGCACCCTTGGTCTGATCTAGCATAGCTCTCATGTTCCTACATTATGCAGCTGGCTGGGACATGTGGGAATTGTAGTTCCACACATCTGGAAGGCACCAGGTTGGGGAAAGCTGTTCTAGAATTACCTAGCTGCATCAATGAGTATGTATATTTCAAACAGAGGGACAGCATTTCCTTATTGCTCACTCCTATCCTCTTTCAAGGAAGCAACATACTGGATAAGATTGCAGATCACAATGCACTGAATAAACAGCCACGGTAGTCATGGCAGTCAGTCAGTACGTCATCAGAGCAAAAGAGAAAGGGCATAAACAGCATAACTGTGCCATGCAAGGCCTGTGCAGCTCCAAATTACGTGGAGAAGGGGTTTGATAAATGGGATGGAGAGAAGTGATGTTAATCACACTTTATCTTTGTGCAACGGCTCTACACCAGTGCAGTGCTGCACACAGAATACATAACAAACACAGAGCATTTATAAAGTGCTTTCAAGAGGCTGAAGTACTTCATACACATCATTCAGGCTTTTTTTTTCTTTGCATGCAGCTCACACTCTTAGCCACTATGAGCTTACCTACACTACTGCTTTAAAACAGTTTGTAGCCGTTTTAAACCAATTAATTAACCGGTTTAAAATTTTTATAAACCGTTTTAAAGCAGTAGCGTAGATAGGCTCTCAATTAACATGCACGTTAACTCAAACCTCTAGCACAAGTGCTAATGCAAAGCTACCATCCTCATCAGTTCACAGCCCCAAGGCGGGTGGGACCTGCCTGTGCATTCCATGGCCACATACTTATTAACCATAAGCACCAAATAAAATGCCCAGCATACTTTCACAAGCAGCAGCATTCCCTCATAGACGTTCAAAATATGGACACAGAGCAGGTTGTGAAAAGAGAATTATATTAGGGAATATAGTATACTTAGGCTGACCATATGAAAAGGAGGACAGGGCTCCTGTAACTTTAACAGTTGTAGAGAAAAGGGAATTTCAGCAGGTGTCATTTGTATGCAATTAGTCCCTGATGAAATTCCCTCTTCATCACAACAGTTAAAGTTGCAGGCACTATACTAGAGTGACCATATACAAAAGAAGGCAGGGCCCCTGCAACTTTAACTGTTGTGATGAAGAGGGAATTTCACCAGGAACTAATTGCATACAAATGACACTGGCTAAAATTCCCTTTTCTCTACAACTGTTAAAGTTACATGAGCCCTGTCCTCCTTTTCATATGATCAGCCTAAGTATACTACATTAGCGAATATATCAGGAACTATATTATGGAAGCCCAGCATAAGGGGATGTTTATGTGCTTTATTAACCCTGTAGTGGCTGTGCAGTGGGGCTGCATTGTTTATACGATGCAGCCGCCGATGAATGGCCACATTGGGCTTTCCCCCCTGAAACTGCACGTTTCTAGAGTCTCGATTTACCACAACTTTTACCTTTGCTCCAAGATCACCCCTTTGTTTCCCAGCTTCGGTTCGTGTTATCCACTGGGCATAGCTCTGTAAGCGTGGGAATGCAAGGCAGAGGGCAGGGGGTGGGCTTAACAAGGGAATGGCTCCCGGCACTGCAGTTTTTCCTGGCTGGATAGCCCACACTCCCCCCTGCCCTGTCTAGCTTTTCGATTTCACCTCGCAGCAGCGATGTTGCTGGCTTTTGAGCTAATCACCTTCCAATGCGGGATTGTATAGACACCCCCCAAGACAAACCTAAAGAACACAAAATGGATAGAAAATGGTGCAGACACGGAGCCTATCTACACTACTGCTTTAAAATGGTTTAAAACGGTTTATAACAGTAATGACAACTGTTGGGGCCCAGGACACACTCCATATACAGTTTTCAAAACGTTTTCAAAGTGTTATATCCTGCTTGGTGTAGATGGGCTCAGAGAGAATTCACAATTCATTCCGACACCAAAACAGTGGAAGACTGTGCACCTCGCAGTGCGGAGGGTAGGGCCGACATGAACATTGTCAGGCCCCAGTTGCCATCCCTGGGCCAGCCCAAGACAAGCAAGACGGACAAAATGGTGCTTTCCCCTCCTTTCATTCCATGTGCAAATACTGACTGGACTTTCAGTTTCACTTTACTCCAACATCCTCCACTGCATCTGAGGGCGTCAAACTAGCTTAGGGGGTGCAGGGCAAGACATGTGTCTCACACAGCTCTGATCCCCATGACCTTGCTGCTGCTGCTGCTGCTGCTGCTGCTGCTGCTGCTGCTGCTGCTTGGGGTAGGCACCTCATTCTGCATAACAGCAGACCTACCATATTTCTTCAATTCTAAGATGCCATCGATTGTAAGACGCACCTTCATTTCAGTACCACCAATAGAAAAAAAGCTTTGATTCTAAGTGTGGGGAAATCGCCATCGATTCTAAGACGCACCCTGTTTTTAGAGACGTTTATAGGGGGGGAAAGTGCATCTTAGGATCGAAGAAAGAGGGTAATGGATTTACTATTTTCTAGTTGCGTAGGGTTCTTATTTTCTGAATCTTTATAAATCACCTTGATTGGCTTCAGAAAGGTGGAATAGAAATACAATAAACAACAACAACCCTGTCAAAGCCCACATCCCCACAAGGGGCCAATTGCCAAGGCTGGGACCCTCCTTGCTGCCACCTGCCATCTCTGAGCAGGCAGGCAGTGACAGAAGAGAGGAGGCAGAGCCACATCCTTCACTGGGCTTGCATTTCCCCTATGGTGCCAGCTGTAGCTCTTTTGCATTTCTTTGGCATTTCAGGATAGGGGAAGGAATTCATCCCCCTAAAACGTTTTGTGACCTTCGGGAGAGTTGGAGAAATTCCTTCAATTTTCTTGCTTCCATCATAGGCAGCAGAGGGTTTCATCCGTCTTTTCTTTTCTGCTACAAGAAACTTCGTGCCAGAATTGCAGTAAGCAGCAGCAGCCGCCCGGTGGCGTTCCGCAATGCCAGTGACCCAGTGCCAATGCTGCTGCATCGTAACGTTGTTCTCACATGGGCCGTTCTCCGTGGGGAACGGCTTCCTGCAGCTCTGCCAACACTTAAAGCAGTGGCAAAGCTTTCTATATCAGTTAAGAAAGACGGATGCAGTCCTCTGCTGTCTCACAGCTATTGTGGTAAAGCCCCCTCTCCTGAAAAACGTAAGGAATCTTTCCAAAGCCTCTGTAACTTGTTAAAAATGCCCCCCTCACCCACTTCAGCAGAATATGGATGGCTCCACAGAAATGGGCCGTTTTGGCCCAGCCATAAGTGATTTTTATTCATTTATTTAAATTCCACCTTTCCACCAAAAAGGGTGCTCAAGGTGGCTAACAACAACGATCTACAGATTTATGTATTTATTTATTTTTAAAATCTTGGTTAAAACATAACATAAAAACACATCAAATAAAAACAGAATTAAGATCATAACAATAAAAGGTGTTGGGGGGGTTGTTTTTGTTGTGCTGATTCGGTCCAGAGAGAGGGGGCAAGTAAATGCGTAGTAGCCACAGCAGCAAAGAGTAGATAGGCTTATTCTGTGGAGGGCAGTTTGCCCCTAAAACCCAAAGCCAGCCTTGGCAAGGAGGCTAGCTTAAACTGAGGCAGGTGGAGAGAGCCAATAACTGCATTAACAAACAAGAGATGCTGGTTTGCAGCAAGGCACGCTAAGCAATTGGATGTCAGACAGGATTCTGAGCACCCAAACCTCATGCACATGTACAAATGTAGATCTACACACACACAAATGATGTGTACATTTGAAAAGAAAATACTGCAATATGCATGGATTTTCATGTGAAAAGGGAAACAAAATACAAAGCTCGCAATCTGATATGGATTGGCGTTGGAACAAGCTTCGAGATGGAATTTGGAGAATTTCAGCAAACACAAATTTTGCTGATTCACACATCCCTACAAACACAACATGACCTGGTACCTGCATTATGACCGGTGCATTATGCAATCCGCACTGCAGCACAGTAAAACTGGTGCTCAGTGCAAAGGCACCATCTCTTCAAGGGTATCAATAACCAGTGCCCAGACACTTTTCCACTGTTATGAACAATCCATAGGGTTGCGGGGACATTTAATTTATTTTTAAGCTCTTTTCAACTGCAGCCCTTTTTTTAAAATGAGGGCTATGCTGATTTAAGCACAGAGCAGCGTAGCACAATCACAAGCTTAGGAGATGTCCCTGGGAAGAGGCAGGCAGGTACTGTTTGTCCTTGGGCATTTGCCATTTTAAGAGCAGAGTGTCTGCCTGCTGTGCAATGTCTATAGCCTGGCATCAGTCCTTGAAGCCGTTTGGGTGAGCCGGGAGGCAGAATGAAACTCTCTTGTCTCTGGAAGAGGCACTATGCTAGTGTGTTCAGCCCCTACAAACAGTGCAGTGATATGCAAGTGTGCCTCTAATGACAAGATGGCTCAAGTATGTCTATGACGTTCCACCTCAGTCATCTTCTAACAAAAAGTGAGAGGAGGTCATGAAAAGGAAGCTCTGGTAAGTAGTTCATACTCTTCCTTCATTTACACCAGATGTCCCCAACTTGATGCCTTCCGGTTAGGGCGGACTATAATTCCCATCATCTCAACTAGCTAGCTGGGGATGGTGGGAGTTGTAATCCAAGACATCAAGAGGGCACCAGTTTGGGGAAGGCTGGTTTAAACCAACAGCACATGTTGTTGTTGTTTGTTGTTATTGTTGTTATTGTTGCCTTAACCTGAAGTTGGCAGAACACAACAAACTAGCTGGAATTGGGCTGGAGAGGCCTACTCTTAGCAAGCACTAACATGAAGTGAGGGAGCAAGCCTTAGCAATTCCAGGCTAGTGTGGGATTGGCCAAAGTCTCAAAAACAACCAGTTCAAGGCCTGATTGGCCCACTGGAGCTCTTTGACCTCTCCATCTTAATTTTTTTTTTTTAAAAAAGATGGTTGTTTCGAGTATTTAATGCAGTGCAATCAGTGGAGGCTGGTGGCTCCGATGTCAGTGGAGTAGTGAATCCACCTCGGGTTTCGGTCAGAAGCAATCAGAACACTGAAAGAGCTATGCAAGGTGTGACGCACCTGGACTGGCTTCTTTAGAGTTCTGACTGAAACCCAGAGCAGATTCACCACCCCACTGACATCGGATCCACCAGCCTCCACTGAGCGCAACTGTTGAATTAAGCCTTTTATTCTGCGGTTGTGGAGAGGGTAAGCAGAATCAAGAGGATGAGAAAGTTACAAGATGAGAGTAGGCAGTCCACAAAAACAGATGACATAGCTTTAAAATGGAAGCAAATCCGGGAAGTTCCTAACATCCACCCGGACAGTTTCCCAGGCATTTTCTTTTAGAAGGCCAGATTGTCCCAGTGGATGTAATATAAGATGCAATGTTGAAAAGAATTAATAATGCTGCATGCCAAAAATCATTTGCCAATTTTCAATTGAAGGGTCTCGCAATTGGGGCAAGTATGTTGCAAGGAAGCTTCGCAAAGAAGATTCCTGTGCCACCAAATTTTTATTTATTTATTTATTTATTTCATTTGTTTACCGCCCCATAGCCGAAGCTCTCTGGGTGGTTTACATAAGATTCAAACAATTAAAAACAGTATACAAAAATTAAAACAGCAAAAACATATAATATACACACAATATACACATACATTTAAAACCACTATAATAACTTTAAAAAGCTAAATGCCTAAAACACAAAACAAACCCAGGCTCATCAGATATTGCTAAATGCCTGAGAGAAGAGGAAAGTCTTGACCTGGCGCCAAAAAGATAACATTGTTATTGTCAGGGAGATCGTTCCACAATTGGGAGCCCACCAATGAGAAGGCCCTCTCCCTTGTTGCCGACCTCCGAGCTTCCCTCGGAGTAGGCACTCGGAGGAGGACCTTAGATGTTGAACGTAGTGTTTGGGTAGGTTAATGTCGGGAAAGGCTATTGTGGTCCCAAGCCGTGTAAGGCTTTATAGGTTAAAACCAGCACCTTGAATTGGGCTCGGAAACATACAGGCAGCTAATGTAAGAGGGGCCAGAGTAGGTCTTATATGCTCGAAACTTCTGGTCCCAGTTATCAATCTGGCCGCTGCATTTTGCACAAGGTGCAGCTTCCGAACCGTCTTCAAAGGCAGCCCCATGTAGAGTGCATTGCAGTAATCTAACTTGGAGGTTACCAGAGCATGGACAACTGAAGCCAGGTTATCCCTGTACATATAGGGGCGTAGCTGGGCCACCAACCAAAACTGGTAGAAGGCACTCCATGCCACCGAGGACACCTGAGCCTCAAGTGACAGAGATGGTTCTAGGAGAACCACCAAGCTATGAACCTGCTCCTTCAGGGGGAGTGCAACCCCATCCAGAACAGGTTGAACACCCTCCATCAAGTCAGCAGAACCACCCACTAACAGCGTCTCAGTCTTGTCTGGATTGAGTTTCAGTTTGTTAGCCCTCATCCAGTCCATAGTCGCAGCCAAGCACCGGTTCAGCACATCCACAGCCTCACCTGATGAAGATGAAAAGGAGAAATAGAGCTGCATGTCATCAGTGTACTGATGACAATGCACTCCAAAACTCCGGATGACCGCACCCAACAGTTTCATGTAGATGTTGAACAGCATGGGGGACAAGACTGACCCCTGCGGAACCCCAAAATGGAGAATCCACGAGGCCGAGCAATGTTCTCCAAGCACCACCTTCTGGAGCCGACCCGCCAAGTAGGGGTGGAACCACTGTAATGCCAAAGGGATGTCAACATTCATGCCAAGGGCACTTTATCTGGGGCAGCTCAGGATTTCATGGTCTCCATGACAACCATGGGACTGTCCCAACATGCCATCGGACCAACGCATGTAGCAAGGCATACTCTAGACCTGTTTTTTTCAACTGGACATGGAGATGGTGAACTGAAAGTGGGGGACGTAACATCAGTCCCATCGTCATGGTCAGAGCAGCACCACCTGCTGAGGTTTAGACTTACAGCAGCTTTTCCCCTCTGCAAAGGGTGGGGGACCCATTAAGATGGTCCACCTTCAGAGGCTAATGGATCCGGATGGTTTCCAGAGGGCTCTGGGGAGTTTCCCGGCTGATAGGGCTGGCTCTCCTGTCGAAACCCTGGTTGATCTGTGGAATGCAGAAATGACCCAGGTGGTTGACACGATTGCTCCTGAGCACCCTCTCCTGTGTAGAGCTCGAACGGCTCCATGGTATACCCCAGAGCTGAGAGTGATGAAACAAAACAGGAGACGGCTTGAGGGCAGATGGAGACGAACTCCTGATGGATGCAATCAAACTCTGTTAAGTGTCTATTTTCCAGGGATTTTGAACATCTTTCTCAGACACTTCTTCTGCTCTCCTCCATGAAGAAACCCTCCACCAGATATATCCAAATCCTCCTTGGCTTGCACACAAATAAACTGCTTTCATGTCTTCCCTGCCAAGAGTCTTTCTCTGCAATATTCCAAATATACCTTTACCAATTTCTCAGTTTTCATCAGCCTAAAAGATATAATTTTGTTTGGCCTTCTGCCAGCAGAGGACCATGAAACACCAACGATATAGTAAAAGTGAATTATTCAGAACTGAAAAGGGTTCTGTGTCACTTATGCATTGTTCAATGCCCCTATATATTACGGGCCAAGCGTTTTGGGAAACTGCACAAGAAATCCCAAAACATGCAATTAAAAAACAAATTATGCAGTTAGACTATATTAGTAAAACACAACATTCAAGAGGACTCGCTTTAAATATTGTACAACAATCTACTTTGCACCTTTCCCCCTGCTTAAAAATAGCTGGAGGGGTTGAATTGGAATTGAATCTTCAAAAAAGGAATTATATACCAAATGTAGATAGATAGATAGATAATTTTATTACGGTTAACAACCAGCACATGTAACAAATGTACATGCCAGGTTTCTCTGTAGCTTTTCAACGCTCAAGGGAGATATCGGCTGGCTTCAGACAACATGATAAGCAACCGTGTGTGTGTGTGTGTGTGTGTGTGTGTGTGTGTGTGTAAAGAGTCAATAGTCCTTTGTGTTGCTTATCGTGTCATGGGGGAGGGACACACACAATGGGTATACAACTCACAGTACACTATTTTTTCCATTTCACCCACAGAGAAAAACAACAGGCTACTCTGTTGTTTATCCGGAGACCCGTTGAGTAAAATGTTGTGTGGCGGGCTCCAGTGCATGTACTGTGTGTTATTTCCATAGAGTTCTCCAAAACCACCCCAGCCGTTCCTGTACAGCCGGCAGAACTTGCAATGCATGATGGGATAGGGCCAGGAGGACTGAGGGAGGAGCACCAGCTGCCCAGAAGGATGATGGGACTTTCAGCCACGCGACAGGGGGCGAGACAGCATGTCGTGTGGGGAGACCATATGGGTGACCATATGAAAAGGAGGACAGGGCTCCTGTACCTTTAACAGTTGTATAGAAAAGGGAATTTCAGCAGGTATCATTTGTAGGCATGCAGCACCTGATGAAATTCCCTCTTCGTCATTTATTTATTTATTTATTTATTTATTTATTACATTTGTATACCGCCCCATAGCCGAAGCTCTCTGGGCGGTTTACATAGGATTAAAAACAATTAAAAACAATATACAAAAATTAAAACAGCAAAAACATACAACATACACACAATCTGTACATTTAAAAACCACTTCAACATTTCAAAAAGCTACAAAACCCAAAACAAAACAAAACAAACCCAGGCTCCTCAGATATTGCCAAATGCCTGAGAGAAGAGGAAAGTCTTGACCTGGCGCCGAAAAGATAACAATGTTGGCGCCAGGCGGGCCTCGTCGGGGAGATCATTCCACAATTGGGGAGCCACCACAGAGAAGGCCCTCTCTCTTGTTGCTGACCTCCGAGCTTCCCTTGGAGGAGGCACTCGGAGGAGGGCCTTAGATGTTGAACGTAGTGTTCGGGTAGGTTCATGTCGGGAAAGGCGTTCCATCAGGTATTGTGGTCCCAAGCCATGTAAGGCTTTATAGGTTAAAACCAGCACCTTGAACCGGGCTCGGAAACATACAGGCAGCCAATGCAAGCGGGCCAGAGTAGGTCTTATATGTTCGAACCTCCTGGTTCCAGTTATCAATCTGGCCGCTGCATTTTGCACAAGCTGCAGCTTCCGAACCACCTTCAAAAGCAGCCGCACGTAGAGTGCATTGCAGTAATCTAACTTGGAGGTTACCAGAGCATGGACAACTGAAGCCAGGTTATCCCTGTCCAGATAGGGACGTAGCTGGGCCACCAACCAAAGTTGGTAGAAGGCACTCCGTGCCACTGAGGCCACCTGCGCCTCAAGTGACAGAGATGGTTCTAGGAGAACCCCCAAGCTACGAACCCGCTCCTTCAAGGGGAGTGCAACCCCATCCAGAACAGGTTGAACACCCTCCATCCGGTCAGCGGAACCACCCACCAACAGTGTCTCAGTCTTGTCTGGATTGAGTTTCAGTTTATTAGCCCTCATCCAGTCCATTGTCACAGCCAGGCACTGGTTCAGCACATCCACAGCCTCACCTGATGAAGATGAAAAGGAGAAATAGAGCTGCGTGTCATCAGCGTACTGATGACAATGCACTCCAACGTCATGACAGTTAAAGCTGCAGGAGCCTTGACCTCTTTTGCATCTGGTCACTCTAGCATAGCTGATGAAGAGGGGATTTCACCAGGTGCTGCATGCATACAGATGACACCTGCTGAAATCCCCCTTTCTCTACAACTGTTAAAGATACAGGAGCCCTGTCCTCCTTTTCATATGGTCACCCTACACTTACATGGGAGGAAACCCATTGAACCCAATGGGACCTCCTCATACCACAAAATAATGGTCCTTCTGCTGTAAGGTGTACACGGAATTGCAGCAGACCTGGCAGACTACCAGGGATTCAGCACTTTTTGTGAGTCCACATTCCAACAAGTTCTGTCCATGCCAGTAGGCAGAATATAAGAGGTGTGAGCAGGTAAGAGACAGTTCACCTCCCTCCCCCTCTTTCCTCCCTCCATTCTCTCTCCAATAGACCTCTACAACGAGTGTGGTGCTTTCTCCTGAGGTTCTTAATTTGACAGACAAACACATACACACACAGAGAGAGAAGAAAAGGCTGTATCAGTTTTGCTTCCTCTCTCTCTCTCTGACCCTGCCTTCACTGCTCTGCTGCCAAACCCCATAGTATCATTGCTGTGGGGTGGTAGAAAGTAATCTTCACTTGAGGAGGCAGCACGGGTTTTCCAGCAGCCATTTGACTCACCACTGGGCCTGTCCCCTGCTCCTTGCTCAGCTTCCGGTGTCCAATCGGAGGTAAGCTTCCTCCTGGGAATGCCCCAGGCGCAATGCTGGAGCGAGGTCAGACAGTAGAACAGCTGTAGTGACCTTGCTTCAGCAGGAAAAATTGGAGTAAGCTTTGCAGGAAAGCCCCGTGGTGGCTGTGAGGTAGCTGCTGCGTTGTATAACTGACGCAGCACCACCGCAAAGCCACCATGGGGCTTTTAAAACATATAGCCAGCCCCTCTGTCTCAGAAGGGTATTACACTGCTGACTTATTCTGGGAGTGAGAAATGGACGTTCACTGTTTTATTTTCCACTTGCTGTTTCTATTGCTGCAGCTGCAGCTGCTGCAGGTCAGCTGACAACCATCACGCTCTTCCCTCCTTCCCAACTTCTCTGAAGACTAGGGCAGGGGGTGGAGGTAGGCTGACTGTTAGGCTGAGCTCCTGATCAGAGAGAGCAGCTTCTAATTCTCTGTCGTGGCATTTTAAAAAAAGAAAAAGAAAAAAAGAACATTGATTCTATTTTTTAAAATGTTTATACTTGCGCTCATGTGCTACTGTGCCACTATTTCTGTATATATATATTTCTTTTTTAGGGAGACCTGTGCTCTCTATCTCTCCCTTGACCCATCCTGGGTTCCAAGAGACTCCGCCGCCTTTCCTTCAAATCCTGAATCTGACTGGAGAACCCAACATGTGGGCAGTGGTTTGTACCTGTTGACCTTGCATGGTTCTCCCTCCAACCTCGCCTCTCCACTCCTGATTTCTTCACTTGCCAGTTCATCTGCTGCCATCCCCTGATCTGCAATGAAGCTACTAGATATTCCGCTTTTCCTCACAGTATTCCAGGTCCACCCTTCTTTCCTCCAACCTCCATGGCTCTAGAGCTGCCTCCAGCCAACAACGTCCCTCTCTCCCAAGCCAACACTATCTATAGGGGCTTCTTCTGCGATCAACACAGTCTTCTAGTGTGCCCATTTTATAATCAATGCTTTAAAGCCTGTGAAATGGCCATAACCAGATGTATGGGAAGTAGGGTACAGTGCTGGGCTCAAACCACCGAAAACATCACTCTACACATGGAAACGACACTATGGCCCTTTCTACACCATAGGGGTGTAGAGGGAGGGTGATCCCGGAAGTACCTAATACACACCACCAGCGCACAGGGACCAGCCGGGGGCCATCCCAGGCAAAAAGCCTGGTGTGGAAAGGGCCTTCTTACAGACTAGGGCCAGATCTACACTAAGCAAGATATAGCACTATGAAAATGGTATATGGTATGTGTCTTATGGGCCCCAACAGTTGTCAGTGCTCTTTGATACTACTCTAAAGCAGTAGTGTGGCTCTTGCCTTTTATATACCTCTTTCATACCCCTTTCATAGTGCTATATCCTGCTTGGTGTAGATCTGGCCTAGAACTAAAAGCATCCAAACCTGTGGAGATTTCACTTCTGTTCCTTGTTAAAAACAACAACAACCAAAAAAAAATCAATTTTATGCATGCTAAAAAAAGTTGGGTGAATTAGTGGAAAAACACAGAAGGGGATGATGACTTTGTATGGACTCAACAGCAAATGTGAATGAATAAGGCATATCTATTCCAGATTTAGTGCTTCATGTGGAAGCAGCTTTACTTCTGAATTGATATGTGTAGGATTGCATTATTAATTTCTGAAAACCAGCCAGAGAACATCAGTTATAGGATGGTAAATAAATTGCCTAAATTAATAAAAAATATATGTTTCCATTATACAAAACTTTATTCAATTTGTACTTTTTAGTTCCTAGAAAACTGAAGCTCCTTTTGGTACCACAAGGGCTGAATACTTGACTGCTACCCTGGCTGGGACAGCTTGACTTGTCCAGAGCATAGATAATATACTTAGAATCATAGAATAGTAGAGTTGGAAGGGGTCTATAAGACTATCAAGTCCAACCCCTTGCTCAATGCAGGAATCCACCTTAAAGCATACCTGACAGATGGCTGTCCAGCTGCATCTTGAAGGCCTCTAGTGTAGGAGAGCCCACGACCTCCCTAGGTAATTGGTTCCATTGTCATACTACTCTAACAGTCAGGAAGTTTTTCCTGATGTCCAGCTGGAAACTGGCTTCCTGTAACTTGAGCCCATTATTCCATGTCCTACACTCTGGGATGATCAAGAAGAGATCCTGGCCTTCCTCTGTGTGACAACCTTTCAAGTATATGAAGAGTGCTATCATGTCTCCCCTCAGTCTTCTCTTCTTAAGGCTAAACATGCCCAGTTCTTTCAGTCGCTCCTTATAGGGCTTTGTTTCCAGACCCCTGATTATCCTCGTTGCCCTCCTCTGAACCCCCTCTAGCTTGTGCGTCCTTGAAGTGTGGTGTCCAGAACTGGCCGCAATACTCAAGATGAGGCCTAACCAGTGCCAAATAGAAGGGAACCAGTACCTCATGTGATTTGGAAGCTATACTTATCTGAAATCACTGGATGGCTCCCTGACCCATCTACCTGGAATCCTGAGCCCTAAAAGCTTCTTCTCTATTTCTGCAAGGTGATACCTGCATACATTAGGTGGGTTTTTCAACTACAGTCCACCAGTTTTCCTTCTTATATTTCTGTCTTCAAGGGAGATGTTGTATTACAATGTATTTTGCATCTCCCTCCCCCCAAATGAGCATGAAGGTTGAGCAGGTGTTTGAAGAACCACAACATCTTAAATGTATATACCGAGTTTCATAACTATACCTCCCTTGGTATTGAGAATAACAATGAAACTCAGTATATACATGCCCAAAGGAGATATCGCATCACAGAGTTTAATACATTTCTTGGTCTCTCTGTAACAGGATCTGGAAATACAGACGTAGAGCTTTACTGTGGGCAGATGCCTCCAACTCCTGCAACAGTCATCCAGATCTTCTCTAGTTTCATTGAATTCACAAACTCTAGCTCTCTACTACCTTGAAAGCTAGGAATTTGATGTTTAAAACAATAAATAAAGCTGATGTTTTCCTTACCCCACCAGGAAGCTGTGTATTGCATTATCAACTCTGTTGCCATACCAATTTCTGGAACCTCCAAATGTTATCAGCAAAGGACAACTTGTGAGTTATGGCAACTCTGCTCTTAGATCTTAGAAACTAGCATGTTCTCATCACAGACTACAATGCCTGTATTCTTAAATGATCCCGCTTTTGGTGACAGGAATGAAATATTTCCTATAGACCTCAATGCCAGCTGCTGGATATAGCCCTCCATTTGGAAACAAAATAATGGATCATCTTGCCTTGTGCAAAGTTACATCTAGTGCTTTAGCCAAAAGCCTATGCTTCCCATGCACCAAGACAGCTAAATTTGGTACACACATAGGACAAAACACCTTAGCCGAGTTCAGACATTCACTTGGGTACTGCCCCCACTGGTACCTTATCCAATTTCCATGTGTTCAATCAAGGGTCACATTTGCACAAAGTATTTGGAGGAAATGGAGATCTAAGTTTTCCCTGCTGTTGAATTGCATTTAGGTTCTGTGAAAACATGATGCACAAGTGCATAGATGATAGAAAAGTGCCTACTGCCCCCACCCCCAAAATGCTTTGTCGAAACAGCCCTTGAACATATGGAAGTCAGGGAAAAGGCCAGGAGCCATGACCCCGATCAGTACTAGTGATTACCAGAAAAGTTTAAATATGGGACACCTTTACCTCTCTCCTTTGAAACTCAGGTCATGACAACTGCCTCATAAAAGCATCCAGCAATCCAGTACAACAGGGCAAGCCCAGGCACAGATGGAACAAGTTGCTACCATGTTCCAAACCAGCCTTTGATTGGAGGAGGGGCTGATTTATAGTACCACACTGGAACATGAGTCTGAAATGGGAAAATTTTGCACTATCTAACAATCCTTGGGCTGCAGGGTGGAGGGATTTCCAGTGGCCGTTAGGAACATAAATATGTGCACCTAGAGTAGAAACAGTTTTCTGTGATGGAGAAGAGAAAGAGATTTTTTTCCCCTTGAGTGGATGGATGCTCTGCTAGACTTCTCTCTATTCCAGGATTCCCCAAAGGTCTGGAAGATCTATGCTAATTTCATTGAATGAATTGATGGCAGTTTCAGGCAATTCACTGAAAAGCACTTTCAGCCTGTGGCTAAAATGTAGAGTGCAAATATGCGAGCAGAAAGGGAGTTAAACTAAAAGAAAACTGATATGAGGTGAAACAAGAGACTTGTCTTGTTGAATTCTTTTTTTTTTTTTTTTTTGGTTTGTACTCTTCAGGGTGATTTATTGTTGTCGTTGTTTTGAAAGAGAAAAAAAAAGAACAGTCTATTTAGGCATCTCACTAACCTTAAAAGCACAAAAGAGATGGATCCATGTGCTGGATGTTATTGACCAAGCAGTAACATGGGGGTGCAGAAACTTAGGCCCAGGGGCCAAATTGGGACCTCCGAGAGTCCCAACCTGGCCCTCTGGAGGTCCTCAGTAGGCCACTCCCTCTTCCCCTGGCCCCATCTCCTTTTCCCCAACCATTGATTGTTTGGTGGTTTCCCAGTGTTTATTCCATTCTCCTCTCCCCATTCTGGAAGGTTGACATGCCTCTCCTAAAGCTTAGTTACTGGCAATAAGACCTTTAAGTTGAAACATGCTGGTATTTGTAGCCTTTGGTTCTGCCCCTTTTGCCTTCAGCTCCACCTGTAATTGGAACGTGGCCTCCAAGAGCTACTTTTGAATTGGAATATAGCCCTCAGACTGAAAAAGGTTCTGCCCCCCCCCCCCCGCAATAACAAAGAAGAAGCATTGCCTTCTGGACCCTCATTTTCTGCCATGACTAAAAGCCAAATTAAAAACCAGCTTCACAGTCTACTCAAGGAAACTGGTATTTTAAGATCTGGAAAAACAGCTGTCTGAATTTGCACCTAACAAATACCAGCATGTCTATCTCCTCACATATGGAGTAAAAAATCAGGAAGTCTTCCATTAACTATAATTTCTCCAACTATAGTTGGCCAAACTGGGAAGCTTTGGTTAACCGCTTCTGAATAAGCCAGGTTATTAAGACGACTTCAAACCATGGCTTCATATCCTGGTGTGTTCTGAGGCTGTCATTTCCTAGTTCAGGCAATATGACTGGGTTCTCATGGTGGCTTATTTATAATGTGACACATGCCCTGACAATTTGAATAATCACTATCCGACCGCAGCATCCAAACCCGGGCAGCATGGCTTGTTAGAGGGGGAAACAACCCTCCAATAACCCTACAAAAGCCAATGGGTTTTTGTAGGGTTGTTTCCTCCTCCAATAAGACATGTCACCCGGGTTCGGAGACAAGACAACCTGCACCTGGGAAGTGATTATGGAAATCGCACCCCACCACACACTCACGGCATAATCTGCGATTTAAATAAGCCACAGTGGCTTATTTGATCATGCGAACCAGCCCAATGGGAAGCTGTCGTTGATGTAAAATGTCTTGGTTTGTTCATTCACTCTCACAAAGGGGGAAGTGAAGGGGTTGGGGGGGAGGGGTGTTGAAGGGCTCTTCTTGACTTACTAAAATATGATCATACAAACCCAGCCAGAGTTTGTAAAGCACTGATTTAGAATGTAGTGCCACATTATCTTTTGTTTGAGGACTACATTCTTAAAAACAATAATCTATATGCTCTCCCCTTTTCAGTCATACTTTTCCAGTCTCAGCATTATAATGATTCCAGGCATGTAATCATAGCTACATGAAAGCATCTATTACTATATTAGTTGCTATATATATGCTCCAATTTCTCCCATTTGTTCTTCTGGTTTTTAGGATGCTATTATTTCTATCATCAGTAAATGCATGAGAAAATAAAGTAATAAAACAAAATAAGGTAATAAAAAGCAAGTTTTCTTCCATATAGTTTTACCACTTTATATATAAGCTGTCTTAAAACTACGGTATATTAAAATAAATACACTTCTTTAGATGGATGGAGAGTGAGTATAGAGATAAGTGGAATTCCATTTCTCTACAAGGGATTACTCATCGCACAACCTTTTATAAACCATGAAAATGTAGATAAACAAAAGAAACCTTTTTTATTGTGTCGCTGGGCAAGAGATTAATCAACAACCGATATTAAAACAAAATAGGATTTCCATATGGTAAAAAGGGATTGAATGCAATGAAAATAAGGGATAATGGGTTTAAGAGGCAGGAAAGTAGTTTCTCATTAGAAACTAGGAAGGGATAGGACTATTTATTGATTTGAAGCATTTTAACCCTGCACTTTAGACAAAAAAGTTCCCAGAGTGGTTTACAAATATCAATAATTAGACATTCCCTGCCCTCCATCTTACAATCTAAAATGAGGCTGGGCAGAAAGTAGATGTGGATCTACTGAATATCGAAGTGATTTGCAGTAAATAGCAAAGATTTCTGACTCTCAGTTGTTTAACCATAACAACAACAAAATCACACACACATACATACACACACACACAAATTATACTGCTGAATTGAAGAAACCTTGAGGTAACTAGGAATGGATTTTTGTGTGGAAGGACTATGAGCGCTGTTCAGTTCTAGTATTCAAAACAAATTCTTCGGCTCAGAATTCTGTAAATCCGATTGCATGTCTTTTGCAGTAAGCTCCAGCTAGATCTCAGGATTCTAGTAAAAACAAAGTCGGCCCCACAAGCCTGAAGTTTGCCCACCCCTGATCTAAAAGACACAACACAAAAGGAAAAGGGATTGGGAGGGAGGACAAAAAAAAAAGCATATGGACATTACTTCTTAGTGACAACATTCTTGAAAAGACCAGCTGAAATAGAAGGAGTTCAGGAAGAGGAGGAGTCAAATGTTGCTGGTCTCATAGGAAGCTGCCTTATACTGAGTCAGACCATTGATCTATCTAACCCAGTATTGTCGACACTGACTGGTAGCGGCTCCCCATGGTTTCAGGGAGATTTTTTTCCTGCCCTACCTGGAGATACCTGGGATTGAACCTGGGACCTTCTGAATGCAAAGCAGATGCTCTACTACTGAGCCACATACCTTCCCCTAAGCCAAATACCCTCTCCTGTGAGCCATGGACCCTCCCCTTGAGCCACAGACCCTCCCCCCAGTGGAGTAGCCCTGCTTCCCTTCTCTGCTTCACCTCAGCCAGGTGACAGTTGATGATGGGAGGAGCCTTATGGAACTGACTTCTCTGTGGGAGGTGCTTTGCCAGTGGTACTGGCTCCCAATTTGCTTCCGGGCTCAGTTCAAAGTGCTGGCTTAAAGCCCTTTACAGTTCATATCAGGGTACCAGAAAGGCTGCCTGTCTCCACATATGCCTATCCATACACTAAGATATTCAGCAGAGGTCCTCCTCTAGTTCCTTTGCCACACCCAAGAGAGGGCCTTTTCAGTGGTGATGCCCCAACTTTGGATTGCTCTCCCCAGCAAGGCTCACTTGGACCCTACATTGACGTAATCTTGTTGCTCAGAGAACACCATATTTTCCCAGTCTTTTTACCATAAATTGTTTAAATCCAGTTACTGTTTTACCTGTTCTTTTAGAATTTCTGTTTTTAGTTTGCTGTTACCTATTTTAGTGTTACTATTTTAACTTGTATTTCCGTAAAGCAGCCTAGGAACATGTTGAAGAGATGGGTTTAAAAAAACCTACAATAAAATAAATGAAGAAAAATTATTTAAAAAATCATATAAGAGCAATTAGCTGACTCAAACATTCTCACAGTTGAAGCTGTTTAGAGCCTGTATCGGAGCCAAACAGCCATGACATTGTATATAAGGTGCAGGTTTTTAAAAATGCAAGTGGCATCAATGGTGGGAACTGATAATTAAAAAGACATGTAGGAAGAATTTAACCCTTTCCACCTCTATGGTAGTCCTGAGGAAAATCCTGCCTCTGAAGCCAATATTTGTTTTGAGAGAACGTTTCCCATTGGCATCTGTCCATACCGGCTCATTATTAGTCCTGCTCCAAGCTGATGCTAAATACAAAGGTGCATTTAATGTAATGTCTAGTTTGTCCCTCATTTCAGACTGGGTAGGGGACATTTTTTAATGTTACCACATGGGGAAAAAACCCACTGCCTTGCACACAACATGTAGAGAGCTACTTTGAGTTTCCTCTTAGGACAATCAGTAACTTATTCATGCGAGGACAGAGCCCTGCCACCACTGTCTGACTCAAAGGATGACAGTGGTGGACAGGACGTCCATCTCCCCAGCCACACAAAAGTTTAAGGTGGCAACATCAAGCGAAGGTCCATTAACAGTCTAGTCAGCACTTCCTGGGAGTCAGAGAAAACCACACTATCTTGTCAGCTTACATAATAAGATTTCAGTTGGCTTTAGCTCCCTTCTGAGACAACATTCCCCTATAACTGCCAAATAGGAGAGAGCTTCAGCCCTCAGGAATCACCTGGAGCTGTCCAAGGTCCTGTTTAAATCTGATTTTGGTTTGACTTTGCCTACAGTGACTTTATCTACTTTGTCTCTGCTCTTCTTAATTGATCTGACATTGCCTGCTATGATTTGACTTTCCCTACCTTGACTGGACTTTACCTGCTTTGGACTTCATCAGAATGGGACATTTATGACACTAGTCATTAATTTAAACAACAATGATCTGATTAAAACAATAATAATCAATACTTTGGGTTTATATTTCTTGGGTTGTTTTTAAATTGCTATTTAGACCACTTTGAACATTGGGGAAAGAAGTCTACAAGTGTTTTAATAAACAAATAATAAATGAAGCAAGAATCTAAATCCAGCTTTCACAACTAGTGACCCACCAAGATGGATGCAGCCCATTAGGCATCCATTGTGTCTCCTAAACACTAGACAAATGAAGTCCTTGCAGTCCCAGGCAGAAAGCAAAAGGGGAGGAACATTAAGTCCAGGTGAGCCACTATGCATGGTGTATGGGCCATGTTCAAGACACAAGATGTGCTGGCCTGACTAAGACCAATAAAAATAGCCAAAAATGAAATAAAAACGTGCTATATTAAGTACTGATTCACAAAAACCTAGATTTGTGGTTGTCTGGGGACATATGAAGTCTACAATTTCCAGAAGGCTAGCTATAGTCTTCTGTTGCAGCAAAAGCAACAGAATCTTGTGGCACATTGAAGACATGGGGGGGGGGGTCTACACCAGCCATCTATTGCAGGATTGTATCACAGTCACCACTGACAGGGCACATGATGTTCACCTGCCCCCGTAGTGATCTCGGCGCCACCTCTCAGTTTTCCCAGAATATCCCTGACTGTTTTTGTTGTGGTTTTTCCAGCTCTCTTGCTTCCATTCCAAATAACAGTTGCGCACCCCTCCCCCAGCAAGGTTGTTGCTATTTGCTGTCAGTTCCGGGCTCAGCAAACAGCCAACCAGCTGCGAGAGGTGTGTGCATGGGTATCGGAGGTGTATGGGAGTGGACCTATCTGTCATTTTCCCCACGTGTTTTGGATGGGTATCGGCTTGTTTTTCTGCCAAGTGTGTTTAGTTGTTGTTTTTTAATACAAATATATCTCTGTGCAGGAACACATATTCTCTGCCCTGTAGCCACCTCATCTGCCCAGCACCACCCACTTCTGCCGATCCACATTCGCAACCGGTGTCATGGGGCACACGTGCTCCCGCAACGGCACTCCTGAAATTGTGGGACACATCAGGGCCGTGTGCCTCATGAGTGCCAATCGCAGAAGCGGGGAACATTCGGAAGTGTCCCTTTTCTGTGACGAAATGCCTGCAGGTGTAGATTAACCCCAGGTGGCACAAGATTCTTTGTTAGGCAGGCCCCAGAAATTCTTACCGTCCATTTTTGGAAATAAAAAGCCATTGCTAATTTGCAACTTTCTCCCTATTGCATTACATATCTCATATTGTAAACTGTGCAGTTATGCATGGCAAATCTTGGCTCTTAAATAATGTACCACCTTCAATACTCAACTGTGTAGCTGAAGCTAGTAAAAATCTTGCCTGCTAAACAGACTACCAGATCGATGTCATTCAAAGGAAGCAAAATATAGCTAGGACATATGGGATACATAGATTTTTTTTTTAAAAAACCAAAACAAAATCAAGATAAACTTGGAAGGAGGGAGGCAAAGAGAGTCCTTGCCAAAGACAAAAGGGAAAGCATTCACAGACTAGCAAAGAGATGCAAGACTCCATGTAATGCTTAGGAAATTGGCCAGCAGCCCAGACTTTAGGTACTTCTTCAAACACACTGATGTTCAGTACCAGATTAATTAAAGGGCAAATGAGGACATGGCAAAATCCAGCAAGCACTGCAGCTGCGCAACATTCATTCACCTTTTTTCTTTTTCTTTTTTTACTGTGGTCCAGTAACGTGAGTATGATGATGTAGCACAATCCAGAAAACAGGACAACCTTCAGTCATTTCAGAACAGTCTGTGCTGGCCTGCTGCTTAAGCGCCAATGAAATCAATGTAGGATCTGCAGCAACCACGACTCGGGCTGTTATGATCACATTTGGAAGGATCAGACTGTATATTTTAACATGGCTGCTTCCTCTGACAACACTCCATTCCAGAATTCTGTTAGTGCCTACAGGAGTTGTCAGCAAGACTGAAGGGGCAGACTCCCGTACTGGCTGCTGCTTTCTTTAGATCAGAAGTAGGCCACCTGGTGCTCTCCAGATGATTTGGACTACAACTCCCATAAACCTCCAACCATTGGCCAAGGTGTGTGATGTAAGTTTTAGTCCAACACATCTGGTGAGGATAAGGTTGCTTACCTATGCTTCAGATTATGGCAGCACTTGTACTCAAGAGAAAATCTAAAGGGCTGTTGGTTTGGGGATCAGTTTTTCACTACAAGAATCTCCAAAGCCAGAGGATCCGAAATTATTTTAGCCTTTTTACCCTGCACAACTTTAACTGAATTGATATAACATAAGAGAGAGAGTGTAATCCCCATCTCAAAACTGACCCTAGCCATAAATCAATGAGGCTACAATCTTATGCAAACTTAACTGTGGCATTTCATTGAATTAGGTGAGTATAAGATTGTGACGTTCAAGACTGGGCTATAAGTGGCCCTAGGCAATCCCAGGAACTTCAAAATGTGGTTAATAAGACTAGCCTACCTAAGGAATGTCTCATCACCTGAGGAACTGAGGAACATGCAACAATATGCTAAATAGTATTGTTATTTAAAGCAGTATTTTTTGTGGCACAAGTTCAAGGAATGTGAACCCTGTAAGTGCCTGTACTTCATATCAGTTAGTGGACTGAGAGGAAGCAGAGACAGTGGAGGCTGATGGCTCTGATATCAGTGGGGCTCTGAATCCGCTCCGGATTTCAGTTGGAACCAGTTAGCACTCTAAAGAGTTTATCCAATCATGCCAGCTCAGTCAATCAGCATCAAAGGCCTCATCATAACAAGCATCACATGATGCTCCTAGATACAATTTCAGTAGGTTTATACTGACCCAATATTTAAAATCTACCCCAATTTATGAAATGTTTTTGGTTTGTTACAGGTTTTTGGAAAGCAAAGCAACCTTTCTTGAAGTTGATTTGCTTAATACATTTCAGGCAACAGAAATGGTAATTTGCAGCATGGCCTAACCATGTTAACTCAGAATCAAGTCC
Source organism: Anniella stebbinsi (assembly GCA_029215795.1). Lineage (NCBI taxonomy): Eukaryota > Metazoa > Chordata > Lepidosauria > Squamata > Anniellidae > Anniella > Anniella stebbinsi. Next base: position 162,551,350 of record JARDYH010000001.1, on the reverse strand, counting down.
CACTGATTTCCCTGCAAGATATGTCTTGGTGAGTATGCTAAGGATTGCATCTATAGTCATCAGTCACTTACACCTGAGGAAACTATGCTGTAATCCTTTACACTTACCAAGGACTCAGCTCTGTTGAACACAATGGGACTTACTTTCCAATTGATCAAGTCCCCATAGATTTCAATGGGCATTTACTTATTACAATTATTTCTATCCTGCATTTAAGGATACAAATCCTTCTTAGGTGGCTTGCAAGTAACATAAAGGTACAGGTATAAAACCACAGTAAAATATTAAAATTTAACAACACATGAAGATCCTTCCCCGAGGGCCATTGCTGGTTAAGGTCCTGGGGGGGCGGGGCACAGCTGAAGTAGCTGCCTGAAGTGGTCTCCTTTGGCTGCCGTTCCATCTCCCTCTCTTACTTATGTCTAACTGTGGATCCAACCCCATATTCCTATTGTGATTATTGACAATAAAATTTCTTCGCTTGCATTGTGGCCTCTTTGCCTTTGCTTCTGTTTCCAGATTAACAGTCCAATCCTATGCATATTAACTCAGAAGTAAGTCCCACTGAGTTAAATGGGGCTTTACTTCCAGGTAAGTGTGCATAGGAACGGCATAAAATTGTCAGTAAGGCTGCAATTCTAAATACGTGTACAAAAGATTGGCAGAACAATCCTATATATGTCTAGGTAAAAATAAATCCCAATGTGCTTAGTGCGTCTTACTTTCAGGAAATCAGATGAAGGATTGCAGCCTCAGTCACAACACTGGAACTTGTTTCTGGGTAAATACCTTTAGGACACAGCGGCAGTTTTAATGATTGCAAAGTGGGCACTAAAAAACCTAATGAACTTACTGAGACATCGAAGTAAACATGTTTAGGATCAGGCTGAAGCAACGTGTGACATAATTACCCATGGAGGGTTGATTTTTATTTTTTTAAAGCTGTACTCTTTGAAAGGGGTGGGAGGAAAATACTATGGCATTGAAAGGCAGAAGGAAACAATACAATCGGTAGCAGGATTACTCCAGTTGAAAGGGAAAGGAGTTAAATGAAAATGCTTCAAAATGTTTATTTGCCTCTCTAGCTCTAATTTTTAATGAGTAATGCCTCCTCTTTGTAATTTGATAGTTCTGGCAGGCAGCTCTATAGCAACCAAGCTGGGGGGAAAATGGGTGGAGGGGAGAAGTTGCTTAGCAACGCTGAAGCTTTAGTTGGGCAAATACTGGTTTAAAGCAAGGCAGTATCCTCCCCCACCCCCACCCCCACCCCCACCCACCCCAGTTTCTGTTTCAATGTCAATTTCCAACATCTGAAAATGTGATTTAATTTTAAAACAAACACACACACACACACAACCCACCCACAGATCTTTCGAATAGGATGATGAAAAGGAAATAAGAGTTGCCATTTAGGGGTGGGTGGGGTGGATATGCACCTTCAGGGAGATCAATCAATCAATAAAAACCACTGATTAAAAAGCCCATACACTGCCACACAATCCTTATATTTGTGATGCCATATCTTTGCTTTTGGCTAGTGTACAAGTTCTGGGCCGCAGCAAGGACAGTACTATGGCCCTGATCCTTGCATGCTACAGTAAGCTGTGCAATTCACACACACTCCCCAAATGGTCTATGATGTCAGCTTCCGATAGCATCAATCACCTAGGAGTTGTTTGTATTTAATCTGCCCCCCCACACACACATGCACACATGACTGGTGCTTTCAAAACAGAACAGGAGCATCTTTTGTTAACACATGGACCTGATTAAGCCCAGGCTGCCTCTACAAGAGGCATTTAAAGCTCTTTCAAGGCGCATTAAAAATTTACCTCTACGAGTGCAAATCGGGCGTAGAGGCGTGTTTTCTCTCCGATTATGCGCATTATCGAATGCACGTTAAATAGCGAGTTTTATTTTGCTCCTGCCATTAAAGCGCATTTTGACTATGTGAACAAGCGATTCTCCGCATTAACTACTTGTAAAGCGCATTTGAAACAACCAGTAAGGTCACCTGTTGAGTGCTCAATTACCTCCTGCATACAAGCATTTACGATAAAGCGCTTCAGCAATTATGCGCATAATCGGCTAACCAGACATCAAACGGAATCCATCTAGAGGGGGGGCCAGATTCTCTCTCTCTCTCTCTCTCTCTCTTTTTCTCTCTCTCTCTCAAACACACACACACACACAGACCTGGATAATGGGCATAAAGTTATGTCACCCTACAACTTTGCATCCATTTGTGTGCGCTGAATCCAGTCCGGAGGGTGATCGCACACATGGAAGCCTGCGCAAACCACATTTGGTGGATCGGGGCCTTGGTTTATTCATATTGATATTTTCTATTACCTTATATGAAATACTGGGCTGGAATGCTTTACCCTCATCACAAAAATAAACTGGTCAGGACTATATAAATATATAAATAAAACATGCTATTACAATTAAAACTATTTCAAAACTAAAACCAGCAGTACTTTAAAATGATAAAATCCAGCACAAAGCACATTTTTAATTAAAAGCAGATTGAAATAATAAAAATCTTTCAGGTCCATTTAAAAACAAATAAAGATGGGGTCATATTTATTTCCCTTAAGAGCTGAGTTCCACAAATATGGAACTAACAACAAAAAGGCCCCATTTCTAGTGCCCACGGATCTAACAGACCTCAACTGCAGGCCTGAGCAGAGAGCCTCTGAGACCATTATATGTCTCAGGCAAGTGGGCCTCCAACTAACCTTGTCCCAAACTATTTAGGGCTTTAAAGGTCACCACACAGTAACACCAGCAAGAGGACAGGAAGAAGATGTTGTACATCACTGTCCCACCCCCCACCCCACCACTGCCACTTCCCCATGCTTTCAACATTCCCCCTGAGAGTTAAAGGCATGAGGCTATTGAGACACCTGTTCAGAGCAGCAGCAGCACAACTACTGGCAGCAGGAACATCTGGTAGACAGGAGGGGAACCTGAAGAACATCTCCCCATCCTCACCCCCGCCAGACCTGTTGTTGCTGCCACCCACAGTTGCAGTGAGCAGAGCTAGGAGCCATGGCAGACATCGGACTGGATTCATTTGATACCATCATTCTGAAAACCAATAGCTTAAACACGCACCTATAAATCTTTTGTTATTATTATGATTCTGAAATAGTGAAACCACTCTTTCAGAACCATTATGGTTGAAAAGTGGAATAAACAAATATCAGTATGTCCCCAAATCTCTGGAACAATCTGCCCGTTTTTAAAATGGGACATATCTTTTTCTTTCCAGAGCCAGTACCCAGCTAATATTTCTCCCAGACACTCTCCCCTATAAGTATACTTGATAGAAGTTTTGTAACAGAGTGGCCTACCCTGACCTCTTTAGAAAGATCATTTACAATGTGTATCCACAATCTTTTATGACAGGAAAATGTCACTCTGAGATTACCCATCTGCCTCATTTTCTTATAGTCATGCTTTCTTAAAAGCACAAGCCTACTTGGTCAGATCTATATTTATCCATATCTTGGAAAAGGTTAGGTGCTTTTGGTTTATTAATTTTAAAACCATGTTCTGGGAAGTGTTTAAATGCAGATCTGAAATCATGAACAAAGAGGATAACACCATCAAGAGCACAAAGTGGTTCACGTCATACAGGAATGCTGCATGATGTCAACACCTGCGTGGATCACTTTGTACTGCACTGAAATATAGATTCTGACCATATGATACAGATTTGCAAGAAAGCTTCTCATCACCTGGTAGATCAGTCAAGTGTAAATTTTAATCATCTCACAGTGTGAGGCAGTGTGATGAGAATCAGTGTGATGTTTCTTGAACTTGGACTGAGATTCGGGAGACCCGGGTTCTGGTCCCCACCCACTCAGCCATGAAGCTCATTGGGTAATTTTGGGCTTGTCACTGACTCCCAGCCTAGCCTACATCAGGATGTAATGGAGAGGAGGAGGATCATGGAGGCAAGGAAGGATATTAATGTAACAAATAAATAAAGTCAATTTTAGTGCTAGTCCTAATCTACCTGGACGACTGGAGGAGGGCTAACGTTGTCCCCGTTTTCTACAAGGGGGAACCTAGGGATTACAGACCTGTTAGTCTGACATCAATCTCTGGGAAGATTTTGGAGCAGATTATAAAGAAGCCAGTCTGTAAGCACCTTGAAAACAATGCAATGATTACTGGAAGCCAACATGGATTTGTCAAGAACAAATCCTGCCAGACTAATCCGATCTCATTTTTTGTGGGGTAACCCCCCTTGTGGACTGTGGGGATGTTGTGGACATAATATAAGTTGACTTCAGCAAAGCTTTTGACAAAGTGCCCTGTGACCCAATTAGCAAACTAGCTAAAAGTGGGCTAGATGGAACAAGTATTAGGTGGATCCATAGATAGATTAGATAGATAGATAGATAGATAGATAGATAGATAGATAGATGATAGTTAGATAGATAGACAGAACAACTATTTGGTGAATCAGACTCAAACAGTGCTTATCAATGGTACCTTCTCAAACTGGAAGGAGGTAACAAGAGGGGTACTGCAGGGCTCAGTCTTGACTTCAGCAAAGCTTTTGACAAAGTGCCCCATGACATTCTGATTAACAAACTAGTGAAAAGTGGGCTAAATGGATCAACTATTGGATCCACAGTTGGCTACAGAATCGGACTCAAAGGCTGAATTCGGACAACACGATAGTCAATGGTGGGGTAATAATCAACTTTACAGTTGTTCATCTAGGGTGTACTCCCCACACAACATGGTAATAAATAGGGGTGTGCATCGGATCGGATCGGATCCACGATCCGAATCCGATCCGCCCCAAAATCGGAAAAATCCGATCCAATCCGATCAACCCTCCGATCCGATCCGATCCGCCGAGGTCTGATCTGGATCGGATTGGATCGGCGGATCGGATGCTATTTTGAATGCTTTTTCCCATAGCAAAGTATTGTTTTACAAAAATGCCTATAACCTTTTCATTTTTAATGATAGAAGGATGAAACATGAGCACATTGTAGACTGGTTAGGGATAGTTATCTGTGAGAAATTTCAGAAAGATTGGTGCATGCGTTTTGTGGCAATTATTTTTTTAATAAATAACCAGGAATGCCTATAACTTTGTCAATTTTAAAGTTACACACATGAAACTTTGCCACATTGTGGGTGGTACCTTGGGACCTATGTGTGTGAAATTTCAGAAACATAGGTGCTTGCCTTGTGTGGCAATTAATTTTAGAAAAATGGGTAGTAGTGGGGTAAATACAGTTATGCCTCCCATTTATTTATTTTTAAAGATACAAACAGGAACCTTGGGCACATTACAGGTAACACTTGGCTTGATATGTGTGTGAAATTTCAGAAACATAGGTGCTTGCCTTGTGTGGCAATTAATTTTTGAAACAATGAGGAAAGAAACACCTATAACTTTGTCATTTTTAAAGTTACACACATGAAACTTTGCCACATTGTAGGTGGTACCTTGGGACCTATGTTTCTGAAATTTCACACACTTCAAGAAGGATGCAGACAATCTGAAGCGTGTTCAAAGGTGGGCAACGAGGATGATTAGGGGTCTGGAAACAAAGCCCTATGAGGAGCGATTGAAAGAACTAGGCATGTTTAGCCTGGAGAAGAGAAGATTGAGGGGAGGCATGCTATTTGAAAGGTTGTCACACAGAGGAGGGCTAGGATCTCTTCTCGATCAACCCAGAATGCAGGACATGGAATAATAGGCTCAAGTTACAGGAAGTCAGATTCCAGCTGGACATCAGGAAAAACTTCCTGACTGTTAGAGCAATACGACAATGGAACCAATTACCTAGGGAGGTGGTGGGCTCTCCCACATTAGAGGCATTCAAGAGGCAACTGGACAATCATCTGTCAGGGATGCTTTAAGGTAGATTCTTGCATTGAGCAAGGGGTTTGACTCGATGGCCTTATAGGTCCCAACTCTACTATTCTATGATTCTATGATTCTATGATATATGATAACCTTTGAAGAACTACCACTTTGCATTTTATGCATCTTGTGAAAGGTCATCCCACAATAGCATTTTTAGATTTTGAAGTGATGCAGGAGCCCAGTCCATATGTTCATTCTGGGTAGGGACTGGGGATATGCCTGGAGCCCCACTGCTAACCACCATGCAGTCATCAGCACTTGTGCACAAACCAACATGTGTACACCCAAACATGCACAGGCTCCCAAATTTGTGATCCACAGCCTTCACTGAAGACTAGAATTACCACTTCAATGGGACTGGAAGATCCTGTTGCTCATGTAACTAATATGTGATAGAAAGACGAATGACAAGCAAAATGTTTTGTCTCCCTTTGACCTAAGGATTATTGCATTGTACGTCATCTGGGAGGTTTGTGATGACGTGTTAAAAGGTTTTCCTTTTCCAGCATTCAACCTCCAGTAGAAATTATTTACCTACAAAAATGTCGAAGGCAGTGGGTAGAATGTTATGGTTGTTTCCAATGCACAGAAGTAGCTAGCACCTAGTATGGGTGAATGATGCCACCTGCTGGATTGTTTATTTGATCGCAGGCATCACAAGAGGAAGCAATCTTGTTCCTCTCTTAACAGCCTTGCCCAACCGGGCACCCCCCTGATGTTGTGGACTCCAACTCCCATCAGCCCCAGCCAGCATAGCCAATGGTCAGGAACAGTGGGAGTTGCAGTCCAAAATATTTGGAGGGCACCAGTTGAAAAAGGCTGCTCTGCAACCAATAATTAAATCAGTATGAAACAGTACAGTTCGCACATACACCTCAGCCTTCAACCACTTCATACTTAGGATCAAACGACACATTACATTCAAGATCAGCTCTGTGTCTGCTTTTGCTTTTCTCTAAAGCAGGGGAATCAGTGGAGGCTGGTGGCTCCAATTCCGGTGGGTCTGTGAATCTATTCTGGATTTCAGAGTCAGAACCATCCAGAACTCTAGAGGAGCCATCCAAAATGCTGAATCCTAACCCCAAAATGGGTTTCAGTGCATTGGAGAGCTCCTTTAGAGTTAGGGCTGGTTCTGAAGGAAACCCACAACTCAGAACCACCAGTCTCCACCTCTTTCAGTCCATGGGCTGAATTGAGTTTCAGAGATGAATGTGGTGAGGTGAGGTCATTCCATTGGTGGGCAGGACTGAAAGCAAAAGAGGCAGGGACAAAAATACCCGCTTAAGACTCTTATTGCTAGGAACTAAGCCGTAGGTGGGGCATTTCAAACTTTTAGAATGGGGTGGGAAAACATTCCAAAGCCAGGGAACCACCAAACGATCAGCAGTTGGTCCAAAGGGGATGGCGCCAATATCAAAACCGGCAGTAAATCAACAGTCAGAGCACCCAATTATAAACCGAATGCCTGCTGGGAGAGGAAGGTCTTAACCTGGCATCTGTATACGGTGAAGATACCAGGCAGATCTCCCTAGGAAAGGCATTCCACAGATAGGGGGCTGCTACAGAGAAGGTTCTTACCCTGGTAGCCACCGGTCACACCATTGTGAGTGGCGGCATCCAAGATGGATCTTAGCAATCAGCAGGAACACATAGTCTGTTCACCCTTATGTCAAACTACTGACAACCTTCACTAGAAGTCGAGTACCCCAGACAGGTGAACCTGGCTTTGTGGCCCAATACACTTGCATGTTTCAGGCTGACACGTCTGTGAAAGGAGCCTCACATATCTCATTCATATATATATATATATATATATATACATATATATATCTTATTTTAAGACAAAAATAACATTAATTTCAACTGGAGACTGACATGATTGCTTGCCCAATCTGTTTAAAGTGAGGCTGCTAATCAGCATAAAAAAATCCTGGAATCAATCAAGAGCTCTTAAAAACACATCAAATTTACAACACTGTCAGGTTCTTTCCCTGCCTCAGCCAAGACCAAAAAGTTAAAATCTTTTCTGACAAAACGCATGCCATCTGTGGATTCTGGCTTGAGGTGAGGCAAACATCTTGCAGTATACTTGGATTTGAAATGTAAAGTGAAAAACCAGTAATACCTCTAGAAAAAATATCTTAAGGGAAAGTAGTGTATAGACTCCTGCCCTAAAAGGTGGCCTATGAATAGTTACCATGAATTCATGTTTTTTTAAAATCCTATCTTTATTTTTACGAATTTCTAGATTAGACAAGAAGCTCAATGCTTGTTCCAACTTGAATCCATATCAGATTGCAAGCTTTTTTCCACTTGAGAATCCATGTGCATTTCTGTGCATATATTTCCAAATGTGTGCATCTTTGTGTGCATCTTTGAAATATACATGTTTTTCTCCCATTGATTAAAGCCTATTTGTGCACATTTTTCAAAAGTACACATATTTCATGCACATTTTTCAAATGTATGCAAACTCTGGAACACATTATTTCTTTGTTTGCAAATCACATTGCAAGTTCAAAAATGTATGCGCTTTGCTTGCAGATTGTATCCAAGTCCATGTTTGGTCAAAAGGTGCAAACTGGATAAATTCTGCCCAAAACCAAAATGAAACAAATTTCTCATACATCCTTGCCCAAACAGCACAAAACACAATAATAGGGAAAATTCATGGTGAGACCATTGTTATGTACCATGGTCTCCGCCTTCCAGTATGGTGTGAAACTTGACTATGTGAGAGTTGTTGCAACCATGGCATGCATAAAAGGAATGCTTTCAGATGTGATTTCAGGAAGCATATTGGCCCCGTTCAGATGACACGCAGGGCTTTGTGGTTAGCTTAACCATGTTCAGCTGTGGTTAACGCTAACCAAATGCAGAACGCTTGCAGACGACACTGTTAACCCTTTTGCGGTTAAGTTTTCCTTAACCACACGCTAACCAGAAAGTGGTTAGTGGAGCACCTGAGTCCTCCAAGCGATCCGCTCCGTTTCCCAGCAGCCCTGGCGCTAGCACAGTAATCAGAACTTGAGGGGTGCAATGGTGCTTCAGCGAGGTAGGAGAAGCGGCTGCTTTGTATGGGGAAATTGCAAGTGGGGATTTCAAAAGATATACAGTAAGCACGCTGTGCTAGGAAGAGCAAAAATCGCTCGAAAAAAAGCTGCGGAAGCACGAAATGGCGGCCACAGCGAGCGGATCAGTCAAGTGGCAGTCCAGAGTAGCCACAGAGCATGCTGGCTAGAGCAGCCGCACCTAGTTAGGCTGCTGTGTGCTAGAAGCTCCATTCCTTAACCCCTTAACCACAGCCCCTTAACCACAGACACGTTTCAGATGACATTTTTAGCCATGATTAGTGCCACTAACCATGATGCACAATATGGTTAGTGTGCCTAACCACAATGTGGTTAATGGGGCAGATGGTTAGGGAAAACAGTTGTTCAGAGACAACACCGTTAACCATGCTGCCCTAACCACACTAACCACAAAGGGTTAACAGCGGCGTCTGAACGGAGCCACTATTAGGATTGCCAGGTCTCCCACTGTGGCCCAGACTCAATTTTCAGGTAAGTTCTCAGGGCCCAAGGGCGGCAAGCTTAAACCTCAGGGTTTTCAGGTAGTCTCAAGTTACTACCTTTGATTTTTGAGATTTGCAGCAATATTATTTTAAAACAGAACTATTCTTTCTTTCTTTTTAAATCACTCATTTTGAAAGAAAAAAAGTGTCTGTAAGAGGGCTCTTTCTTTCCAATGTTTTTCCCAATTCCAATTAGGGGACAGGGAGATAAACGCTACTCCCTAAAGGTTATCTGAAGCCAAGCAGTGCATGCTCAGAGCAGGCAAGGGATGGGAATGGAGGCTAGAACTAGATAAAGGAGACACAAGAGGTGACTTCAGAGAGAGCACGTAAGAGACCATTATCATAAGAATGAGTCAATCACAGAATGGAAGATAGGCAAGACAGTGAGTGAGAAAGTGACACAGAAATAGTCAGTAGATGCTGAGGATGGGCAAGAGAGTGTGCTTTTGCAATATGAATGTGCTGCTCATATGTCTGCCTGTCTTACTGGCCTACCTCTGTTGCTTATGTGTTGCTTGACAGAGGTGAGTTACCCCACATCTCTGATATTCTGCAGTTAGCATGGTGAAGGACTTTCATTGGAGTGGATCTTTAGCCTGTTGGCTCTTTTGCACTGGGAAAAAAGAATAAGGTTCCACCATATGTGTGGGGCTTCTTTTAGTTTCAATGTTGGCTTAAAACAGCATTATTATCTGAAAACATCATTGGCAGTGCAAGCCTCCCTGTCTATTTGGAAGTTAGCCCCCATTAAGTTCAGTGGAATGTACCTCCAGCTAAATATGTACAGAATTACAGCCTCACGTGGATATATTTGAATTTTATCAACCCCTGTGATGTGAGGTTGTGTTGCAAGAGTACAAGTAATTGTACATGGGCCTCCCATTACTATCCCTGTCCTGCAGATACAGCCTAAAAGTGGGGACCAGATTCCTGCAACCAAGAAGAAACCATACTCGGCATCATGTAAGACAATTAGAGACACAACAATGAATTTAAAGAATGGATTGTGAAAGTTGACACCACAACTGCCAAGTGCAGACACTGTAATATTAATGTTACAGTTAAATATGATGGCAGAACAGAAGCATCCAGGGGGTTTAATGCACATTTAAAACTTAAGGACAGTGAGGCAGAACGCTGCTGTGCCTTCCTTCTTTTCAAAGACCCAGAGTTCAAAGGGTCTCAACATTGCTGCAGTAGAGGTTGGCAGTGTGTACCATGCTGTCATGCACCAGCGCAATTCCTAAAGAACAGACTGTGGAATAAAACTTGCATCATCAATGTTTGAGGGCTCTGCTGTTGCCAAAATTATGCACTATGTGAGAATAAAGGCAGAGAGCATATTGAAATTGAGCATGGACCAAATCAGTTGGAAACGATGTGCAGGCAATGGATGGCAATTCAACTGAAAAAACAAAACAAAGATCCTTTTTTTCTATTGCTACTGATGCCTCTAATGGGCTCGTTCAGGTGACATGCTAAGCCATGGCTATGCTGTTAACCCTTTTGCAGCAAGTGGTTAGTGAGCCTGTTTAAACCATGGTTATGTAGCCACCATGGTTAGGAATGGCTCACACTACACACTAAGCCATAATGTTTACCTCAAAATGCTTAACCACTGTGGCGTAGCATGTTATCTGAACAGGGTCAATAAGAGCAACCCTAAAATGTTTCCTGTGGCAGCATGGTACTTTGATACTGACCTTGGAATCCAGGATAAACTGCTGGACTGCTGTTGCCATCCATTACAGCCTTCTTAGCACTTTAAATGATCTTGGGTTATCTATTGAAAATGTTGTTGCTTATACAGCAGACAGTGCTGCTATAAATTATGAAGCAAAGAAGCCTTTATTCCAGATACTGTAAACACACAAGAGTTTTCTTGTCAAAGCCAACTATTATTGCCACGTGTTCCACAATGCTGCCAGACAATCATATTTAAAGATGAAGTACCAAGAAGGGGTTCTTATTCATAATGTCCATGCTGAGTTGTCCTGGAGCATCCTTAAAAATGATAAATACAAAGAAAGATTTGAGGAACTTGGCATGAAGTTCCATAGCCGTTTCAGCCATGGAAACACTCAGGGGCTCTTGCTCGTTCGCTCTCCCCTACTGGTGAGCAGCTACTCCTCTCATGGCCCGCCATGAAGGCCTTTTTCCTGCAATGGGGAAAAGGCAGACCAGTGATATAATATGGACGTTTATTAGTGATCAGGCAGATGAGATGACAACCGATACTACGTCTCAAATTTCGCTCTCAGAGTGCTACCTCTGTTTTGTGCATCATTTCATGAATATTTTCCGTGACTCTACTATTATTTTGGGTGGGGGACGTGAAGTCGGCCCACAGTTGGTATGCAACTTGAAGGAGAAATTAATTAATCATAGGGACAAATATTGATCAAAATTGTTCTTAAGTTTAAAGCAGCTACCTGATTCTTAACACATATGTTTCAAAACAGATACAATCAAAATGTACAATCAGGCATCAACGTACCTTGTGAAATGGTATGACTTTGCGAATGCATCCCTACCAGAACTCAGTTATGGATTGAGCTGTGTCCAATTTTTCAGATATATAAAGCAGCAGCCACAGCTGTTCAGAGCATGCATTTGAAATTCCAAGTTTAAAAATTTAAGCACTGTGTAAATATTTCTGTGACTACAAATTGAGTTTGTTTGTTATTGTAAAAATAAATAGTTAAATCTAATTCTTCTTGTGTATTTAATTGCACACAGGAAAGACACACACACACACACACACACACAGACAGAGACAGAGAGAGACAGAGAGAGAGAGAGACTATTTTGCAATTGTTACTGAAGGACTTACCCCCATAACGTCACATGAACCCATCTCCTGGATCTCAGTTTTTGGCCCTGAAATCTCAGGCAATGGAATGCTACTGACTTGGCAACCTATTCATTATAGCTGCAAAATGGAAATAGCAGTATTGAATAGATTGTATTGCACAACTACTGCTTGCTGCATTCATACTGTATATATATTAAAAAGGGATATAACCAAATTATTTTAAAATGCTAACTGCATGCATTAAAATAGTAATCTCTTTCATGGCCACATTTTGGAATGTTTTAAGGAAATAAATGTATACATATTTTGTAAATGAGAACTAATCAATTTCTTCCCCAGGGATGCCATTTTTTCATTTCTTTTTTTATCTTGGTCATTCCTTTGTGTGTTTTTAAAGCAAAGCTTAAATATGAATGACTCCCAACAGCGAGCATATCTGTGAGGGTGGGCAACCTTGAAAGGATCATCTGCCTCCCTTTTCGATTGAAAAGGGCTTCTCTTTGTAGTGCAAGGACTCAGTTCATTAAGAAGCACTTGCTGGCCATTTTGTTATTTCCTTAACTTGAGCATTGTGCTGGCAGCCTGCTGGTTACTGTTCGCAATTCAGAAAAGTGGTGCATGCTGTGCAGGAAGCTCTCCCTGTAAATAATGTTCCAATTAATAAGATAATTATACAGCCAGGGAACACTTTATTGATGGCCTCTGCAAGTGAAGTGCTATTCTTAACCCACTGGTGAAGGTTGCATTAACCTTCACCAGTTTAAAGATTTAAAGATTAGAAAAACATTACATGCTGAAAACAGGCTTCATGGTGAGAGATGAAACAAATGTTCACAGTCAAACTGAGGGGCGTTTATCTTGGCAGAGATGTCTTTGGTCAGATGAGCCTGATGCCAGAAACAGAAAAATAAAAAACAGCTTTTCAATGTGCACTCACTAGGAATAGTCAGCACTAATAAACAATGGGCCTGTTCAGACAACACACTAAGCCATGGTTAGGCTGCTAACCCTTTTGCAGTGAATGGTTGTTGAGCATGTTTAAACTGTGGTTATATAGCCACCATGGTTAGGAATGGTTCACACGACACACTCTGCCATAATGTTTAACTCAAATGCTTAACCACCGTGGCTTAGTGTATCATCTGAACAAGTTTGCCATTTCATCACTGGGGTTGGGGGGCTAAGGGCAGAATCCCAGCATTCCCTGGCCAACCATAGTAGCTGGGGAATAGTGGAAGTTGTAGCTGTCTTAGAACAAATGAGCAGAGGAATGTATTCCCCTTATTGCCCACGGCAACAGTCTGTTAGATGGTGTTCTTAAGCTATATCTGCTGATGAAGCTTATTGCGAAACAGGAAAACATACTGGATGCCTGTTTAACTTTGTATGATTCGATTCGTTTAACTTTATATGAATTGTTGACCATACTGAAGAAAGCAACTATGTTGTGGCCAGGCTTAAAAGTTTAAAATGTTTTAAATATCAGCTGTTTTATGGTTTATGGTTTTAAATTTTGTATATTGACTTTTTAATGTTCAATCTTTTAATTTTTGTAAACCGCCCAGAGAGCTTCGGCTATGGGGTGGTATATAAATCTAATAAATTATTATTATTATTATTATTATTATTATTATTATTATAAAAGATTGCATAGCTTCATTATCCATTGTATTTACATTAGTAGTTGTGTGCCTTATGCACTATCTATTTAATCTTGACTCTGTCAACTGCTGCCTTCTCTTACCAATTTATATGTGGACTAGTAGTGGTCACGGCCCCACTTCCCCCATATGCATGTGACGTGTATACTAGGTGTGAGTCTCTCCCCTGAGCAGTGTTACAGAAAGGAGGGCACTAGAGCATCCTTAAGAGAGAATTCTCAACACCTTCATCGAACTATAATCCCCAGATTTTGTTGTTGTTGTGGCAGCAGAGACAGTTAAACTGATACAATCAAACCAATATATGTGTCTCGTGTGTCAGGATTGCACAGACAGAGCCAATGCCTATACAGTTGCACACATGTAAGCTCTGAGGCCACATTTTACTAAATGCACGCAAGCACAGGGGGATGGAGACTGAGCATATACTGCAACTCCCTTTCCTGTGTAAACATTCACTGCATGCACGTATGTAATAGTTGTACGGGATTAGCTGCCATTTCCTTGATGGAAAAGGTGAGGTATAAATCACATAAAAAAGAAATAAAAAAATAAAACCACTTTAACTCTGCAGTGTAGCTAGGGATGTATGAATTTTGTAAAATCTGTTCCATCTGTCCCTCACGGATGATCAGGTGCCTTTCGTTCCCTTTGTCTACTCAGTGACAGAGTCAGATTTCCCCCAATTTCCCAAATATGTGCAAATTCGCATTTGCGTAAATTTGCCCTTGTGCACATGCACCCACCCACCCCGAAATGCACAAATTGCCCCCAAATGCACATTTTCACAATTTAGCCTATGGGGAAGTGCATATTTTTGCTGGTGTTGTTTAATTTTAAGTATTTTGTATCACTGAATTTGTGTAAAAAATTAGGAAGTTAAAAAACTGGTCCACAAGTCCATGGAATCCATGCGACTCAAGAAAAGATAGCGTCTGCTATGGAATCCATGGGTCAAATTCATAGAAATCCAAACTCATTTAAATCCAGTGCGGATTTCTCTGACATTTCTAGATGTAGATATTCCCACTGTAGCAACTACTGCCTTCCCAATTCTCACTCAGTCTCCCAAATCTATTTCTTCACAACAAAAACCTGTGTGCCTTGAGTTCCTAATGTTCTCTTCTGCTCCAGAAATCATTGACCCAACCTCACTTATATTTTCATTTATGTTAAGAAAGATTTATAAGCTGAGCGAGAGAGAAACAATGTCTTAAATGCTGTCCAACAATACCACCTAGTGTTGAAGTCTTATACTCACAAAGATTAGCCTGCTATTAATGAAATGCGTGATATTGGGCTAATATAATCTCGTGATATATCTGTGATTATATTTCAGGACAATGTAGTTTCAGCATTTTAAAGTCAGTAAACTTTATTATCTTTAGTTACTGGTTATCTTCCTATTGTCAATTTGTTACTGCTCAGAACATTTTTAGTATTGGATGGTTTGTATCTCACTTTTCCATTAACTCGAGGGGGGGGACTTGTGGCCCTCCAGATATTTTGGTTTACAACTCCCATCAGCCCTAGCTAACATAGCCAATGGTGAAGGATGATGGGAGTTGCAGGCCAAAACTTCTGGAGAGCCACAGGTTGCCCATCCCTGCCTTAATCAAATTTAGCTTCATAATTTCCTAGAGCCAGCAAAGATATGCCTAAAAATAGGCTTCCATGTGTATATCTGTGTTAACGGTGCAGGTGCAGGGGCCCTGCCTTCTTTGTATATGGTCACTCTAGTATAGTGCCTGCACCTTTAACTGTTGTGATGAAGAGGGAATTTCACCAGGAACTAATTGAATACAAATGACACTGGCTGAAATTCCCTTTTCTCTACAACTGTTAAAGTTACATGAGCCGTGACCTGGATTTTATCTGGTCAGCCTACCCTCCCTTTTCCAGCATCACCAGCCACACCCACTCAGTCCAACATTCCACAGTCTCTAAACATACTGACCCAGACATACCTAAGGGGACAGAACTGTGGGGTAATGCCACAATATCCCTTGCTGGCTCACAAACCTACCTCACAGAGTTGGTGTGGAGAAAAAATGGAGAGGACGGGGATTGTGCATTCCACCTTGGGCTCCTGGGAGGAAAGGCAGGGTATAAATATAATAAATAAATAAATAAATATCTACTTAGAAATAAAACCCATTCAGTTCAACAGGATTTACTCCCAGGTGAGTATGATTGCAGCCTAGATGTGCAAAAAAAGAACTCCCAGCACTGCCTCCAGGGCTGAATCACAGCATCTAGCATTTGAGGCTGTGCAAGGCTCTAAATTGGAACTTTGTGAGCACAACCAAAAGGGGAAAAAAGATGATCCATCTTTGACTCAATTCGTGGCAGGATGCATAACAACATAGGTTTTCAATGGTGGTGGATAGCAAGATATGGCAGTGGAGGGCATCAAGATCTTACTGTCAGGATGAGAAAGAAACAAGTGGTCCCAGAGGTCGGGAAAGCTCCCGTTCAGGATTCTAGCCAAGGCTTTTCCAGGATATTCTATTCCATTCCTCCTCCTGCCTCATTTTCCACTTCCCCACCTCTTATCCAATAATCAGTCAGCATTCCATGGCCGTTAAGCCTGCTCATTCTTCATTGGGCTGTTGTGGAGTTTTTTCTAAACTTTTAAAAAATATATATTACTGTACACTTCTGGATTCCCTCAACCCTGCTGATGCCTTCCTCTTGAGCGTGGTTCCTTTTTGACTGTATAAGGGTCCACACACAGAAAATGAATTGGCTATTTACATTAATGGAGGCACGGCAGTGCCTCCATTGTTAAGGGCCGTCAGTAGAAAACACGTCCCACCATGTTAAAGTGATAATTGGGGGGGGGGTCATTCTAACAGCCATAAAATTGAAAATATTTCACCAATCTTTCTGAAATTTACAGGTGCCAGAAAGAAATGTTTGATTTACATTACCTGAAAATTTCAAGAAGATTGGTGAAAGATTGAGGGAAGGAGAGCAGTTTAAGATAAAAAAGGAACAGAAACCTGTCTCCCTGCTTTTGTCAAATGACTTCCAGGTTGCGACTATCTGTGCGCACGATTTGCAGAGGGATTATAGACTTATTGCTTAATCCATTGATGGTGTCTTCTTCTCCCTTCAGTCTAGTTGGTGGAATGCTTTTCCTTTTTAAAAAATTCCCTACCGTTGATTTTTAATGAATATTTATCCAATCCACAAGGGGGAGGGGGAAAACTGTCACCTCTTTGCAAAGAGGAACGTTCTTCCTTTTCAAATGCAATGGGGGAGGGGGCTGGCTGCTCTGGTGACCCAGGCAGCTTGAGGCAAAGGTCTATGTTTTGTTTTCAAGGTTCTGGATGGTTTCTGAAGTTAGAGGGGGGGTGTTTTTTTGAAGTGGAGGAAATCTGCAGCCTGTGATCTAAGGGATGTTCTGAATCTGCAACCTGATCTGATGGGTGTTTACTCTAAAGTAAGCCTCCACCCAAATTGAGATTTCCTTCCACTGGAATGGCCTGGGCGAAAGAGAACTCTGGGGTGGGAGGGCTCAAGAAGCTGTAAATCCATGAAGTAAAAGCAGCAGAAATGGACGAGGGAAAGCAGCAATCTAAAATCCCTGCTTTGATGAGCGCACTGATCTGATGGGTGTTTGTTTACTCTGAAGTAAGTATCCACCCAAATTGAGCCTGGGGGAATGAAAACTGCAGGGGATGAGAACGGAGTGGGCGGGCACAAGTGTAGTTTCACAGCATTATCTAAAGTCAAGTAACATTTCTTTATCATAGAATCATAGAATAGTAGAGTTGGAAGGGGCCTATAAGGCCATCGAGTCCAACCCCCTGCTGAATGCAGGGATGATTATGATTATATTGTACTGAAAATGCTGTTGTGTGATGTCAAGTGAAAATATAATGCCCTGTAGGCAACATTAGGCTGACCATATGAAAACGACAGGGCTCATGTAACTTTAACAGTTGTAGAGAAAAGGGAATTTCAGCCAGTGTCATTTGTATGCAATTATAGGGTGACCAGATAAAATCCAGGTCAGGGCTCATGTAACTTTAACAGTTGTAGAGAAAAAGGAATTAAAGCCAGTGTCATTTGTATGCAATTAGTTCGCGGTGATATTCCCTCTTCATCACAACAGTTAAAGGTGCAGGGGCCCTGCCTTCTTTTGTATATGGTCACTCTAGTATAGTGCCTGCACCTTTAACTGTTGTGATGAAGAGGGGATTTCACCAGGAACTAATTGCATACAAATGACTCTGGCTGAAATTCCCTTTTCTCTACAACTGTTAAAGTTAAATGAGCCCTGACCTGGATTTTATCTGGTCACCCTATGCAATTAGTTCCTGGTGAAATTCCTTCTTCATCACCACAGTTAAAATTGCAGAGGCCCTGCCTTCTTTTGTATCTGGTCACTCTAGTATAGAGCCCTGTCCTCCTTTTCATATGGTCAGCCTATCTCTAACACCATGTTCTGATTCCTTCTGCAGTCACAATTCCATGAGTCTTCTGAGCTACCAAAATACCCATTAGGTATTAGCATGTCTGCATTGATAGATTATTGAGTCATAATAGCGTGACTCATTAATATACTGAATTAATAGGTCCCATAAGACATAAATCTGCCTATGGGATTGCCACTCAGCCTTCCTCTTTTGGAGTATAGTCGAAAGCTTTTCACAAGACACAGAAACATCTCTTCCTAATGCACTTTCCAGGAGTGTTTTAAGTTCACAATATGCCCAGGATCTACAATGTGTAAGATACTGTACAACTTTATGGTGATCTTATGGAAAAGAGGACAGGGCTTCTGTATCTTTAACAGTTGTATAGAAAAGAGAATTTCAGCAGGTGTAATTTCAATACATGCAGCATCTGGTGAAGTACCCTCTTCATCACAACAGTTAAAGCTGCAGGAGCCCTGCCCTCTTGACCATATACAAAAGAGGGCAGGACTTCTGCAGCGTGAACTGTTGTGATGAACAGGGAATTTCACCAGGTGCTGCATGCATAAAAATAACACCTGCTGAAATTCTCTTTTCTATACAACTGTTAAAAATACAGAAGTCCTGTCCTACTTTTCCATATGGTCACCATATTCAACTTAAATTTGTCAGATTTGTTAAGGAGATTGTGACAATGCAATTTGATATTGCACACAAAACATATTGCACTGGGTGCAATCTGGTGCAGTTCATTCTGTCTAAGCCAATAGACTTTAATGGCTTTCTTACAACGAAAGGTGCAATCTTATGCACGTTTAGACAGAAAAAGTCCTACAACTCCCAGCATTCCACAGCCAGCAATGCTGTCTAATAAAGTTTCCCCCCCTGTCTAAACCTGCATTAGATTGTGCCCTAAATCTGTTCAGTCATAGCTAACTCTACATTGGGTAGAGTTCACTTAGTTCCATTTTGAGTAAATATCTACAGATGAAAATGCAGCCTGTGCAGGCTTGAAATTTGACCACAATCTGCTACTTTTAGATCGAAACCAGGGGGGGGGGGAAGCATGGAGCATAAAATGAGCTATACTAATTAACATAGTAAACTGTAACTTCTTGTAACATAGCATATTTTCCTGTATCATCTTGTGTGCTTCCAGAATTAATAATGGATTTTTTTTATTCTAGTAGCACAATCTTTAAAGTTTTCTCCAAATACAGACACAAAACATGAAATGTTTCCTTTTTATGAGTCAGTCATAAAAATATGATTATCTCTGGACACTGGCTATAGAAAAGTTCAAAAGTTTTTCAGATTGCAAGTCAGAGAGCATAACATTAGCTTTGATTTTGAATTTATATTGGACATTATCATCGTGCAACACCCTGGCTGACACTGGCTTGGTTGCCAACTGTATAATATCTGGACATCCGTTACAAAAAGCCATGAAATTCATTAAACAAAAAACCTTACGGTTTACAAAACCAACGTTAAGGCTCTACAGTTTCCAACCAAGCACCAAAAAGCAGGGAAATTGGGAGTTAAGGCTCACAAGCCTTAACGCCACATCCTCCCTAAGGAGGCAGAAAGTGCAAGTGAAATTCTCATTCTCCCAAAGCAGATAAACCATGAGGACAGGATGGAGAATATGATATGAAGAGGTGATTTAAAATAAAGTATGGGTGAGCAAACCCTGACCTCTCACTAACTGTCTTTGTTCTCCTACCTGACTTTCTCCAACTGCCACTAACCCTGCCCACCATTCCATTCTAGCCTCAGCTATATCAGTCAGTCCTCCATTCACACTTCTGTCTCAATGGTATAGTCAGGCTGTTACATAAAAATCACAAACTTTATTCAGAAATCCACAAGCAGGGTGCCACAACTAAGAAGGTCTGTTGTCCCATCACATCTCAGATGGTGTTCAAAGTTTAACACACTATTCAGGGACCTAGGCTTATGCCTATAACTCCCAGCATGCCTTGGGCAGGAGGGAAGACTTATCAGGCTTTGGCAGCCATTATCTGGTAGTGGCTCACCCTCCTGGGCCTGAAGGTAGAGTGCTGGGGCCAGCTGCCTCAGTTGCTAGGCCCCATTGGGAGCAGGCCTGTTGCCAACGGCAACCAAGTGAACCATCAGTCAGTCAGCCAGCCAGCCAGCTCCCTCATGGCCTACCTATGAGCATTGATTGCACAGTGTAGTGTGGACTGGCTCAGCTAGACTTCACTTCCCATGAGCCTCAGCAGCAGGACTCCCATTGGGCAAGTCGGGCACCACAGCAAAAGGCATGCTGGGAGTTGTAGTTTTTGTTTTCTGTGGGGACATGGAAAATTATGGTGACAGCTTCAAGGCAGCCCTGGCCATGCATTGAAGGTGAGAGAGAGCAGAGGGAGGGGGGAAACTAATTTAATTTGTTTTAAAGTTACCTCACAGGCCTAGACTGGCTTACCTTGAAGGGTTGTCATGAGGGTGAGAGAGGAAAAAAAGAAATGAATTTAATTTGTTTAAAGGTTAACTCAAGCCTAGCACCGGCCTGCTACTTTAAGATGATGACCTCGCAGACATATATATTAGGGGGCCCAAGCAACGCCGGGTAGAAACTTGAAATCTGTCATGCTGATAGGACTGACTGTACAATGTACCAGAAAAATGTAAAAACATGAAATTTTGGATTTTAAGTTTTTTTATGTCAGATAAAAGGGCTAAGTCACCAGTGGCCTTCACCATCCTGACTCTCTGTAGATATTATATAGTAAATTATGCCAATAAAGTAGTCTGTGTTCTGGCTACTTTCCATTTTTCATAATAATAACTTCAGAGCACATACATACAACAGTTCCTCACATCCACTGAGATCCACTTCCCTATCTGGGCAATGCCAGGTCTATTTTGAAAACATATTTTTAGCTTTGGATTATTTTTTTAGCTGGTAGAAAGGGTGTTGTGTGTCCTGATTGTTTTTGAAGATTAGATGGCTGCTCCAGCCAAGGCATGATGGGAGGTGTAGGCATTGCAGGTAAAACAAAAAATGTCACAAAGCTCTAATTTAAAATACAGTTCTTATTAACACAATTTCCCATTTATTCTAACAAAACGCTTCACAAACTCAACCAAACTAAAAAAAAAAAAACAATCAATCTAAAGATGAATAAGTTGCAGTGAAATTTATTATTTATCAAATAAATGTCATAAACATTATTCACGGACCCGAGCAATGCCAGGCATATCAGCTTATATATATATATATATATATATATATATATATATTCAGATTTAATTTACTGGTAATTCCCTTTTTCTTTATAGGACTGGTGCTCCTGCTGAATGCACAGACAGGCAAGAAGTTCACTTTTGAAAACATGTGTTTCTTGTCCATACTTTATAAAAAGAGGCCATTCAAATATCATTGGTATTGTTATCTTCCCTTACAGTTCCATCCCACACATGCCTATTTAGAAGCAAGCCTCATTGAGTTCAATGGGATGTGCTCCCAGGCAAGCGTACACAGGATTACAACCATAATAATAATAATAATAATAATAATAATAATACATTTATTTATAACCCGCCTCTCCCTCCGGATCGAGGCGGGGAACAACAATAAATATAAACACAAGGACCACAAAATAGATAAAACATTAAAACAAATAAAAACTAATACATCATTAAAAACATCTTAAAATTCAGCTGGGTAGGCCTGCCAGAAGAGATCAGTCTTCACAGACCTCTTAAATTCATGAAGACTGCTAATTTGTCGAAACTCCTCCGGCAGGCCATTCTACAGTCTGGAAGCAGCAGAAGAGAAGGTCCTCTGGGTAACACTCCTCAGCCTAGTTCTCGCTCATTGGAGTAAATTCTTCCCAGAGGACCTGACTGTGTGGGGCGGATTATACGGGAGAAGGCAATCCCGCAGGTAACCTGGACCCAAACCATGTAGGGCTTTAAAGGTAATAACCAACAATATGGGATAAACATTTGGGGGTGGGACCACAGCTCAGCGGTGGAGCAAATGCTTTGAATGCAGAAAGTCCCTTTTAAAAAATGCATAAGTACATTTGTCTACTTTTGAAAAATGCATGAGTACATGTTAATGAATGGGAGAATTTGTACATTTCCAGGATGTGCACAATTGATAAAATTGATTTTCATTCACAAAGGAGGAGGGGAACAAAGCTTGCATTCTGATACAGACTCATGTCGGAAAGAGCTTCAAGATGGAATTCTGAGAACTTCGGTGAGCTCAGGTTTTGCTGATTCTTGCATCCACGTATGCACACACACCCAAGTACCAGCATCCACGTACACACACACACACACACACACAGAGTTGCTATCAAGCTTTTAGAATATGGGAGATCCATTCATGAACCTCCTACTATCTCATCTAGTTTGCCCCTGTATCCATATTGTACTAGGGTGACCATATGGAAAAGAAGACTGGGCTCCTGTATCTTTAACAGTTGTATAGAAAAGGGAATTTCAGCAGGTGTTATTTGTATGCATGCAGCACCTGGTTAAATTCCTCTTCATCACAACAGTTAAAGCTGCAGGAGCCCTGCCCTCCTTTGTATCTAGTCACTCTAGCTACGCTAGAGCTTCTTGATTACAATAGGATATTAAGGTATATTACCTAGTAAGTCAAAGAGACTGTTTCCCGGAACAAAATAAACAGCTTCATTATTTTTAATATTCAAAATGAAAATTACTTTGTTTTGGGGGTGGGGGGAAATGGCAGAGCTTTTCCATTCTCTAATAGGAACTTTGTTATCTGGATCCTTTCTGACCACCCAAATTACCTTTAAAACATACTAGCAATACAAAAAACAGGAGCAACAGCAATGGGGGAAAATACCAGTGCAGACCAGAGGATAAAGGCCCGTAATTGGAAGCAAACGGGGGGAGGGGGGACTTAGATTCAATATTTGGCTCAATTAACACACTATGCAAATGTTGGCATTTCATCAGTAGCTTAAAACTAGTGCAGCCATATCTTTATGTTAGGCTGACCATCTGAAAAGGAGGACAGGGCTCATATAACTTTAACAGTTGTAGAGAAAAGGGAATTTCAACCAGTGTCATTTGTATGCAGTTAGTTCCTGGTGATATTCCCTCTTCATCACAACAGTTAAAGTTGCAGAGCCCTGCCTTCTTTTGTATATGGTCACTCTAGTATAGTGCATGCACCTTTAACAGTTGTGATGAAGAGGGAATTTCACCAGGAAATAATTGCATACAAATGACACCTGCTGAAATTCCCTTTTCTCTACAACTGTTAAAGTTATATGAGCCCTATCCTCCTTTTCAGATGGTCAGCCTATTTATGTATGTGTATATAGAGGTCCTGATCCAGAGAACTGCAAACACAATAGAATATTGCGCTTCTACTCTTGGAAATTATTGGGCCTTACAGAGGTCACTTTAAGCACGAACAGTGACCAAGTGGTATGAATTGGGGAGAGGATCTGGACACAGTGCCCTGCTTTCTCTTCACCTGCTTTCCAGTAAAGGTTGACTGGAGGTGGGGGGAGAAGGAACGTCCAGGCATCACCTGTTCATGACCTGTACCATCTGATTACAGATAAGCACTATGAAGTCCTTCACTCACAGTTGATTCAAATGTACAGAAAGAAAGAGCAATTGGTACAGTCCTTCCTGGACATTAATACTTTGGACTGCAGATAGGGCTGTATGATACTCCATAGGAAAGATTCTTCTCTGCACATAAAAGAGCTAGCACATCAAGGCTATTCTTTCCAAACATACGTCTGAAAATACTCCCTTGTGCAGGGAGACTCTTTTACAAGTAAAATGGTGCAAGGCTTTGCTGAAGTGTAAACTCTCCATGGGTCTGATAAAGCCCAAACATGCCACCATCCTCATAGCTGCTTCACACAGTAGCTTCCCAACACATGCAATCATGTGTGCATTCCTCATGCATGAAGAGTTAACTAACAGAAAGCTGGTTGAAGAACAGAAAGTAAAGAATAGGATTAAATAGTCCATTCTTGCAGTGGAGGGCTGTAAACAGTGCAGTCTCACAAGGATCTGTATTGGGACTAGTGCTTTTTAACAGGTTCATAAATGATCTGGAATTAGGAGTGAGCAATGAGGTGGCCAGGTTTTCTCATGGCACCAAATTATTTAGGGTGATTAAAACAAGAAGGGATTGTAAAGAGTGTACAAAATTATGCATGGCATGGAGAAAGTGGATAGGAAGATGTTTTCTCCCTCTCCCATAATACTAGAACCCAAGATCAACCTATGAAGCTGAGATATAGGATGTTTTTATGATGTTTTAATGCAGTTTTAATAATGTGTGCCATGTTTTAATCAGTTTTATGTATTTTATCATATTGTTGTTCCCCGCCTCGATCCAAATGGAGAGGTGGGTAAGAAATAAATTATTATTATTATTATTATTATTATTATTATTATTATTATATAGGACAGCTAAAAAGAAGTACTTCATACAGTGCGTGGTTAAACTATGGAATTCACTACTACAAGATGTAGTTATGGCCACCAACCTCGAAGGCTTTAAAAGGGGATTAGATAACTTCAGAGAAGATGGGCCACTGTATGAACAGAATGCTAGACAAGATGGACCCTTGGTCTGATCCATCATGGCTCTTTGTGTGTTCTTATTTTGTACATGTTTTTCCCTACATGAAGTCTATCAGAAAAGTCATAAAGAACCATTTGTGTAGATTAGTGGAGTTGGAAAATAAACTAAACTAATAATGGTCTGTCCTCCTGCCTTTCATTGTATTGACATTCTGATAGTGGTTTCAATAAGTGACAGCACACCTCTTACTGTGAAGCAATGTCATCACACAGCATAAACAGAATACACAACAGTTGCCTTTCAAACATTCCATTATGTTGTGATTGCTTTGGATAACCCAATGCTTTAATTGGCAAGTTAAATCATTTTAGTTCTAAATTAATCTCCTTGACTCCTTGACTTAATAACCCAGAATAGTATTACTAAGTTACAAAAAGAAAAAGAAATGTATTATAAGAGCTTTCAACTAGATACAATTTTATATCCAAAACGTCCCATCTCTCTTCTATTATCTCGAAATTGGAATATATATATTTGGCAGCCAACAATGATAGCATATTAGACATTCCATATTCTTTCTTCTGAACAAGTTATAAGCAAGATGAAAGAGGTAAAATAAATAATCTTTCCTTATTTTAAGACTAGACCATTTTACCGTAATCCAACAAGACTGTGTGTATGCAGGTTCCTAGATGCATCAGAGTCCATACAAATATAAGAATGTAAGTTCTAGATGCAACTTTGTGCAGCTTGCCATTTCCTGAAGGTCCCAGTTGACCAATCTCCCACACTGAATTACCAGATTGCTTTTTAAGTCCTCATATCCCAGAGTTTAAATTGTACTTTGGTTATTCAGTCAATGGTGGTGGGTAAGGCTCCTAAAATGAGAACTAAACACAAATCCTTTGGCTCCCAGTCATTTCATGAAAGTAAATCCAAATTAGTTCAATGAAATTTATTTCACATAATGTTTTTAGGAATCTAGGTATGAGAGTGAACTTAAATCCAGATAGTTTATTACAACAAAGTCCCAGACTGGTTGTAAGAGAGATTTTTTTTTCAAATTCATCAGTTAATTATAAATTCAATTTTAGCTCTTCTCTTAAGCGTTCAGCTAGAGCCATCACAGAAGTTTTTTCTCCAGCCACACTGAATTCAACTGCACTCTGCCCTTTAAGAGCTCAAGAGACAGGCCATGAGCCTTTGTAGAGACAAAAGGCCAATTTTGACACCAAAAAGACCTGTGGCTAAATAGAATAAAGACATCAAAATATGACTCCACAGAGGCTGCCTCATAAGTCTATGCAAATTTCCCCAAAAATGGGAAGGAAAGGAAAATGGAAATAGAAAGGAAATAATTAAACTCAAATAAACATTCACAGTGGTACTCCATCTACTTCCAAATTACACTCAGAAGATGGACCCAACTGAGCAAACGCACTCCAGTGCCTCTATCCTCCCTCCCGCCCTCTTTTTATTTACAATTCCAATTCAGGAGTCCTCTTTGGTTTATTGAATTTTTGTAGATTCAAGTGTTTGATTTATTCTCTCAAGCTCATATACAGCCAGAGAAACCAAAAACATTTGTTCAAGATACCAGCCTGGACTGCCATCTTGAATTTTGGACTTCCAGTTGAGAAATCGGCTTGAGAACAGTGATTTTCAAACTGTTCAGTGATTTTTAGTCCAATTTATCTAAACAAGTGGATTCCCAAAAATGAATGAAAAACATCTCTTGCTTCAAATACAGCCTAGAACACATTTACAGTTTACTTTCAGATAACTTTATTTACAGCAGTTCTTTCCACTAACATTCCATAATCATATTTCTCAAAAATGTTATTTATATAGCAATACAAATACTGTTACAATTACTAGAAATGTAATACCTACTATCAATTCCATTTAGAACAAACGCATTCCCGAATTGGCTCTTATCTTTAGAATGCTATCACCTTGGCTGTGACATTTCCACGGTGGAGGACTAATACAGAATGAGATAGAGAGAAAGTGAAGTGGAAATGTCTATTTATTAATCCATTAACTACCAATTAGTTTTTTAGTGGCCTGTATGGTTATCTTTCATGATAACAAACCATGTGATAAAAGGAGAATGCTATATCTATAAAAGGCGGTGGGAGACTGTGGAAAGGAGTACACAGATACAACCATGGCGAGGCTGATTCTCCTTACTGGTAAGACTGTACAATTTAATATTATTACACATAATGTATGACTTAATTTATTATAATGTTACTGGATTATGAACTATGTGGCTTCATTCTTGAGCATTTTATTGAACGGGTTATTCTGAAATGTGACCGAGGCTGCAATCCTATACTCACTTACTCCAGAGTAAGACTTGCTGAACATAGTGAGACTTACTTCTCAATAAACATACACAGGAATGTACTGTAGCCAAGTACAGTACAGTGCCATAGAATCCCAAGACGGTTTGTCTGTAACAAATGTGTTACTATGCTGATTGGGGATTGTGGGTATTGTAGTCTGACACATCAGGAGGACACCAGGTTGGGAGAGGCTGACTTGCAGGATGCCACTTGATAGCAGAAATGTCAACATGTAAAAAGTCTAGATGGGTTATCGTGGTAAACAAGAACTTTGCTCCCTTTTAACATTGTGAGATCATAATTCCAAATGCAGGGAACAAGGTAGATTTGGGTATGTGAAATAGGGACATCCATTATGTGCTATGGATCTCTGACTTGATGTTCAAAAGAAGGGACATCTGTTACACAGTATACTGGATATTATGTTCTCAGATAGCAGTCAGTCTTCTAAAATTATCAGGCATCAGCAATTGTAGTTCCTCAAAATTGATACCCTTATGTACAAATTGAGTTGGACATAAATGAGACTTTTCAAAGTAAGAAGAGCCTTCAAATGTTGTACTTGGATTCCGAATAGAGAAAGCTTTTCCTGTGTTGTACCAATTGAAACCTGACATAGAAGAAGAAATTTTATCTACAGTCGATAGACCAGCAAAATAACAATTCACTTAACAGAGTGAAACCATAAATTCATACAGCAATCAAAGGCAATAGATTATTCCGACAGCATCAATAGTCTACTTTGGATTGCATATGATAAAAATTTTGCAACTTGTATTGTAATATACCTGTCCATGCCTTGTAACAGCAACACAACCAATAGCTCACAGGCTCTGCCAGCGAAGCGTCGAGTAATGGGATGCAGCAGTTCATTCCTGACATTACTATAGAAATCATAGTCGAATAATACATGAGCTGTGGATTCTACTTCAGAGTTATTACATGGACAAAATCTACACTCAACGGGAACCTTTTTATATCTCCCCTCCAAAAGCTTGGAGGGGAGAGTATTAAAACGTGCCAGCGAAAAAGCCCTTCTGTATTTAGGGACTTTGAGCCAATTCAAATAAAGCGTCTTCCCCTTTGGTTGAAAGTCGGGAAGACCTTGGGCAGAAGGACAGCATGGACTAAGGGAGCAACTACGCATGTCCTGTAGATCAATATCTAGCAGCCTTTGTTTAACGATGCATTTAGCATTCCCCAACTCCAGAGATAATAGGGCGGGCAGAGATAGGCCCAACGCCTGGACCTTCTGTGCCACTGCCCTATACCAAGGAGATTCATATCAATCAGTCATCACCTGATATGGCGTAAGATCTGAGGATGGAGCATGATGATGACATAGCCAAAATATGATTATATGTGCCCAGGCTGTGCATCTCAGCGAGCTTAGGCCTGCCTCCAGATTAAGAGCGGTTCCTGGAATGCATCTGGCACCCCAAAGATGGCTCTTAGGAATTTTGTTTGGACAGCTTCGAGGGAGCCCCCAAACATTGGGAACCAGATGGGGGCGCCAAATAGAATCTGGGCTACCGGTTTGGCTCTAAAAACTTGGATAGCTGCTGGCAAGAATTTGCCTCCTTTAGAATAAAATAACTTTAGCAGCACCCCTGCAGATTGTTTGGCTCTTTCCTTGGCATATTTGATATGTTTAGCCTAGTTGAGATTGTCTTGATACTAAATTCCCAAATACTTAAATGCTTTCACCTGATCAATTTTATGGCCTCTTAAGGACCACGGAAAAATCCTGCCTCTCTTTGCGAACATCATAACTTTAGATTTTTGGTAATTAATTATTAAACTATTTTGGTTGCAATAATCTTTGAAGCCGTTTAAAAGCCTCTTTAGGTCTAGCCATGTCTGTGAGAGCAATACCGCGTCATCAGCATATAACAGAATAGACACCTTAGATGAACCTAATTTTGGTGGGTGAGATTGTATCTTGTCCAATGAAAGTGGGAGATCCGCCAGATACAAATTGAACAGTGTTGGTGCAAGAATACATCCCTGTCTGACCCCCCCCCCCCTATTTGCTGCTATTTCATTCGTGAAATGCCCTTGGTTGCTGCAACGCACCTGGGCATAGGTGTCAAAGTACAATGAAAAACCTGACATATATTACACTTATTTACATTTGTCTCCTGCTGCAAATGGTATTGAAAGTTGCTCCATTTGCAATCTGGTTAAATATTTAACACCTCAATCAGGCCAAATAAATTCTAACTTGAACTTCCAACCATCTTTTTACTATATATTCACAATATATGGCCATTGTTTCTTATGTAAAATCTCAGGAAGATATTATTATGCAGAGATTTTTGGGTTCAACATTTACTTAAATACTTTTGCCTCTTAAGCCAATAAAACATGTGTGCTCATTTAATTTTTTTCTAAGGCTTATTTCTGTTCTATTCTTTTTTATAGGTCTGGTTCTTATGCTGAATGCTCAGCTGGGTAAGTAATGAGTGGGTAGAGCATAAGCAAAGCAATAGGCTGATAGGGTGGCTTGGACATCTCCTGTGTCACTTTAATGCCACTTCAGGGGCTTTTCCTTTTTCTTTTTTTTACTGGGATGTAGGGCAGAAATCTCCACAATAAGTAAATAAATCTAATTACAAAGTATGGATCTGCTCAGACTCAAAGGATGGCATAAAATAAAGTGATATGAGGATTTGTAATAAGGTAGGGTGACCATCTGCCCGGATTTGTCCGGACATGCCCGGAAAATGGGGAGCAAATCCGAATCCGGGGGGAAAGACTGTTTTGGGGGGCCAAATCCGGAAATTTAGCCCCCCAAAAGGGTGACCAGATGGCCCTGGGGCGATCCGGGCCAACCGGGGGGCGGCAGGGGCAAACCGGGGTGGTGGGGGGTCATGCGGCGGTGGCGGGAGGCGGGCGGGCGGTGCGAGGTGGGTGGTGCGAGGCACTTACCTGCTGGGGCATCCGCTTCCCTCCGGTGCTCAGAATCTACTGAGAAACAGGCTTCGCGGCCTATCCCTCAGTAGCGCGCCGGATGATGATGTCATCACCCGGCGCGCTACTGAGAGACAGGCCAGGAAGCCTGTTTCTCAGTAGATTCCGAGCATCGGAGGGAAGCGGATGCCCCAGCAGGTAAGGAGCGCGAGGCGGGTGGGCGGGGTGAGCGGTGCGAGGCGGGCGGGCGAGCGGGGCAGGCGGGCGGCCTGAGGCGGGTGTGCAAGCAGGGCGGGGGGCAGCATGGCGTGGGGTGGGCGGCGCGGGGCGGGCGGCGTGAGGCGGGCAGGCGGGCAGCACGGGGCGGGGCGGGCGGCGCGAGGCATGTGGGTGGGGGGGCGGCATGGGGCAGGCGGGCGGCGCGGGGCAGGCGGCGCGGGGCGGGTGGGTGTGTGGCGCGAGGCATGCGGGCGGCGCGGGGCGGTGCGGGCGTGTGGTGGCGGGGTTTTGGGTGGGTGGGGTGGCGGGGGGGGACCGGGATTTTGGTTCTCAAAATCTGGTCACCGTATAATAAGGGCCCTTACCCCTTATACCTCTTTTCCCTATTAACATTCTTGATTGGTGCTAACCTCTGCCTTAAGCGCAGAAAAATATTTAAAAATTCATGTTCTGCCAAAATTCTTCTGAGACTACATATGATCCAGCTCCTCTTCCTGGATCCACATAACCCATCACTCGGTCTCATGAACTGGGCATGGTGTAGCCAAGCTAATCCATATTCTTTGTATTTGAATCCATTCTGTATTTTCATGGCTCACTGTGGTTCATTATAGAAAGTAGTATCGTACTACCTTCTCCACTTTTCTCTGGATCACAGGCTTTGCCACCCAGCTGACATGCTACTTTACCAACTGGGCTCAATACAGACCGGGTCTTGGACGTTTCAAGCCTGATAACATCGACCCATGCCTGTGTACCCAACTGATCTATGCATTTGCTGGCATGAAGAACAATGAGATTGCCACCATTGAATGGAATGATGTGACCCTTTACCAATCTTTCAATGGACTGAAGAACCAGTAAGTAGCCCAATGCCAAGCAGTTCTTGGTTTACTGTGGTCTGTGGATCAATCCACAAGAGTGCCCCTTTGAAAACCTGTGCACAATAGGTATCAAAGGCCTGTGATTCTATAGTTTGGCAGGCAACCATGGGCCCTTTTATGTGAAGCTGCTATGGTGAAAAATTAATATATCTAGAATGCACCAGACATCACCAGGGACTTGATCACATACAAAATACATTAGTGTTCCAATTCCAAAGTAGCTATATCATTGTTGTGTGGAAATGCAACTTTATTGTAGCAAAAGCACCCTCATGACTTGGATCACAATGATTATGGACTAAATCCTTCAAAGAATATTGTTTTCATCTATAGTGAACAGTATAGCAATACTCAGATGTGTCGCCCTGGGCTTTCTACTTGGGGCTTTGGTTAGATGTTACTCTCCAGTGAGTTATAGCAACTGGATTCATTAAAATGCTCCATTCTGTCTGACTAGGAGCCCTCCAACGTGTCCTGATGGCCAACCACCACAATATATTTTAATGTAAATCATGCATATCCTATGCATGATAAATTAGCCCTTTGGGGGGACAGGATTTAGTAAGAAAACAGGCCAGACATACAGTATTCTGAGATAAGTTTATCTGTGCTTGCTGCTAAACCCATGTCCAAAGTCCACTTTTTTAGAAAAGAAAGGGGAAAAACTCATTGTAAATTTCCACTACTGTCTTCTTCAAATGAAAATGTCCTGAACTTCTGCTCCTGGAAAGTGGAACAAAATAGGGGGGAAATTAGTCCCTGTGAATACCTTATTGAAGTTATCCATATAGAAGTTATTATGTAAGATACGGCATCGTCAATATTTAAAACGCAATAGCTTCCCTTCTGCCTTAGGAAAACAATCATGTTGAAGATGCTGAATCAAAAAATATGGAATTGAACAAACTCTCTCATTTCTTTATTTACAGGAATGCACAACTGAAGACTCTCCTGGCTATTGGAGGCTGGAATTTTGGAACAGCACCGTAAGCCCCGAAAACATTTTCTTAGGAAGACTCAGTGGGGGAGTTTGACTCAAAAATTCAGGGCGTGAATGTTCATCACCATAATTTGGGATTTGAAAGGAATTTCCTCAAACAACTCACTCGTGATACAGGGTGGTTTTCATGCCCTCCTGGGCATGTGGATTTGGCCCACTTAATTGAGTCTTCTAGAATTATTATTTTTTTGATATTTGCTATGGGATCTTTAGTGTATAATTGTGGCACACCAGTTTAAAGTTTGTGAGGGATGGTCTTTGGCTGGGGCGGGGAGTGGGCAAGGCTATCTTGCAATAGAAGGCTGGAATGGGTGGCCCTTTGCCGTTTTTTCTGAAATCTGATATATTATCTTTTCTTGGTATTACATTTTGTTACTGCAAAGTAGAGTGGTGTGCATGAGTGCTAGTTACAGCTATTTTTCATAATTCTCCATTTTTCTTCTCTTACCTAGATTCAATGCAATGGTTGCCAGTTCTGCAACCCGCCAGACTTTTATCAACTCCGTCATCAAATTCCTACGCCAGTATGAATTTGATGGGCTGGATTATGACTGGGAGTACCCTGGTTCCCGAGGCAGCACTGCTCAGGATAAGGCCCTCTTTACTGTCCTGGTTCAGGTAAGCTAGTTAAGCCATCACTTTCACAGTTGACAATTAAGCAAGTTCAAGTGAATGCTCATTACATGGTGGAACATGTGCATTCGGTTAATTACTGCCAGCACCGCTATCAAGTACAATGCAAAATATATCCATGGAAATTCTTTAAAACTATGGATCTCACATTTTTCTGCAAGGACTCAGTTCAGGTTAGTTACTGAAAGCAAAATCAGCTTTGCAAGAGGCTAGACTCAAGTCAATTGAGTTAAAAATTAAACCAACAAAAATCATCCCAAAGAGCAAACCTTTAGATACTGGCCGGGATCCAGTTCTAAATGGAGCCACATAGCTAGCTCTACATGGCCAAAAGAGCTTTGGGTTTGTATTTCTCAACCAGCGATTTCCCGTTTCACATGACAAACCATTATTTCATTCCCACTAAACTGAGAGGCCTTTCAAATGCTGTGTGTAAAGTTAAAAAAAATCCCATTGGATATGTCCAAGCCCTTCAGATGCAGCCTCGGTTCTGACAGTACATTGTCAACATATCTCAAGGACCTGGTTCACATGTCACAGCTACCCAGGATTTAAACAAATGCTGGGTAGCCATGAACGAGTAGCAGTGAGAATGTATGCTGGCCTCTGGCCTCCCACTGAGCAAAGGACACAGGGATGCTCTGTCCCTGGATTCTTGTCCATGATGTCAAAACACAGAATTGTGGGTTGAGTGGGAGTTAACAGCCCAGACTTGTAACCCATGGTTTGTTCTTGGAGTAATAACAATGAAAGTAGATGAGTTATTGAGCAGGCTGTGATGGAACTGGGTCTGAAAAAGAGGCAGAAGGTTCCCTTTGCTCTCTCCAGGCAATCCTATGATTGTATAGGTTTCCCTAGAAATCTGATGGGGAACAGAAATCTGTTGGGGTGCTAATGCTGTGAACCCCCATCTTATGCTCAGGATATATATAACCCTGTATCACAGAAATGCCATAAGCCTTATGTGATCTCCTTCTAAGGAAACTAGGTCTGGGTGAACACTGGAACCCT
Source organism: Anniella stebbinsi (assembly GCA_029215795.1). Lineage (NCBI taxonomy): Eukaryota > Metazoa > Chordata > Lepidosauria > Squamata > Anniellidae > Anniella > Anniella stebbinsi. The sequence goes on along the minus strand of JARDYH010000001.1, from coordinate 162,517,386 downwards.
TACAACTTCTCACTGCTCAGAACTGGGGTGTACACAAGGAACTATAAACAGGGATTTCCCTCTATAAAGTAAGAGCGGGAGGATAATATATGGTGATATAGAAATAATTTAAACAGCACTATTTATTTTTCATAGGAAATGCGGGCAGCCTTTGAGCAGGAGGCCAAGCAGACGAATAAACCCAGGCTCATGGTTACTGCTGCTGTGGCTGGCGGACTTTCCAACATTGAGTCAGGCTATCAAATTCCCGAGCTTGCTGAGTGAGTACTGTGATTTCAGATGGACTGGTGGATGATGGTCCTAGACAAGTCTAAGGTGGACAGGTGTCCTACTTTACAGACAACAACAGTCTATTTTGGAGAGCTGTAAGAGGGCCGTCCTCTATTTGAAAGAGTTCCCTATTTGATAACCTGTCCAGTCCAAGTCTGGTTTAAAGACACAGAATCGCAAAGAGGGAGGGCCTTGGTTACTCTATACATATACATTTGCATATGCAAATGTTATGCAAATTTGTGTCCCCTTTGTCCTCTTTTATTTTTTGTGATGCATTTCCTCTTTCTTGGAACTGTGTAAGCGGTCATCCTATAGGTAGCTGATTAGAACATTACTTTGTAGGGAGTAGCAATTTTTGCTGCAGCAATAAATGAAAAGAGGATGAAAGGGATGCCACGATCTCAGACCCCTCCTCTGTTCTTTCCCAGAAGCCTACTGATCTTCTCCATGGCTCCCTAAATCAGAGATAACTCTCCATGGTGCCTTGGATGCTATTCGAGTGAGCACTCTGGATGCTGAGTAGTCTATTGTGGCTGTACCATTTGGCAGTAGCAGCACTTTCAGACTAGAAAATCTGGCCACAACCTCTAAAGGTGTCCACACCTGGTTAGAGGTGGAGACACAGCCCTGTAGCTGCTGTGACTGACACGTCAGCAGGATGGAGATGAGAAAGAGCTATAGAATTGGCTATTACACTTGTCCTTTCTTTTACAAAGCCTCCTGATCATGTTTGGGGCGTTTCAGGGACAGCGAGCTATCCAGATGTGAGACAAAAGGAAACCCTACCACATAGAAGCAGAAAGACCGGCAATTGTGCCCAGCAGCATTAAACAGGCAGTGCTGCATGGTCTGTGATAAGGGGACATGATGCCAATAGAGGGCAACTGACTGGCACACCTGCATGAATGGGGCAAAGGAAGAAGGCTCCATCAGGGCTCAACAAGCTATTTTAACAATGCCTAGGCCAGCCAGATGTTGTGGATTTCAATTTCCATCAGTCCCAGCCAGCATAGCCAAGGATCAGGAATCCAGGGAATTGTAGTCAAAATGTTGGGGGGCGGGGTCATCCAGGTTGGGAAAGGCTGGCCTAGTGCAACAAATTGCCTAACCTGTGCAATCAATTATCCCTTCTTTAAAGTGAATACAAATTCACTTATTGGGCTATCCTTTGTGCAGGATTCCAATCTACCTACTACTAACAGAACCTCCTATATTAAAGGTTGAAAACTTATTTTACAATGTACAAATGCTGTGAATTCAAAACCAGGTTCAACATACAATTTCATTCCCAGTGTAATCTTTAGCCCATACATTTGGAGAAAGCATGCCCAGCATGTATCCAATGAATGATCAGTTAATAGAGAAAAACATTCCCTTTCTGCATAGGATTAAAGGAAAATTGCTACAGAGAAAAGCACTATTTATACCACTGTTCAAATTGCCACTTTGGCGATCTAGCAAATTGGTCACATAGGAAGCATACACTGAATGCCATTGTGCCCCACTCCCTGGTCCCACACAGGTCTTTGGACTATTTCCATGTGATGACCTATGACTTCCATGGCTCCTGGGAGGGATACACTGGAGAGAACAGCCCTCTGTATAAAGGTCCGGCTGACACTGGTAGCAACATCTACTTCAACGTTGTAAGTATAATTGGATACCCTCGGTCACTTACAGTCAAATGAATGTGCCTCATCAAAGCATCATAACGTAAGAGCCCTGTTGGACCAGACCAAAGGCCTATCTAATCCAGCACTCTGTTTTCACACAGTGGCCAATCAGATGACTATGGGAAGCCCACAAGTAGGACATGAGGGGAATAGCCCTCTCCCACTGTTGTTCCCCAGTAACTGGTATTCAGAAGCACACTACCTCTGATCCATCATGATTAGTAGCCATGTATAATCTTATCGTCCACAAATCTATCTAATCCCCTCATGAGAACAAATAAAGCTGACTGAAAAAATCCTTATGGGGGAGCAAATAATGAAGAAGAATCATCCTAGAAGAAGTAAGCTTGGTTCAAATAAACTTTTACCTACAAGCCATTGGAAAAACTCTCCTTTCTGTTTTCCTTTTAGGACTATGCCATGAACTATTGGAAGAACAATGGTGCCCCAGCTGAGAAGCTGATTGTTGGATTCCCAACTTATGGACATACCTTCATCCTTAGCAACCCATCCAATACTGCTGTCGGTGCCCCCACATCTGGGGCTGGGCCTGCAGGACCTTACACAAGACAAGCTGGATTCTGGGCTTACTATGAGGTATATGACACAGTTTCTGTGCGTGAAATTAGAGGAAGGCTTTGTCATCATCATGCAGCAAAGGCCTGATCTTATTCTTTTAGAATCAGTGGGAACTGTGCCTCAAGACTTCATGAACATCACAGATGGAAGGCATTCAATACTAATAGCTGGCGGAGGGGGATCCTTTCACATAGGAAATGGGTTAGCAAGAGTTAGGTTGGCCCATGTATTTCACATTACAGAGGGCAGTCCTCTATTTGAATGGCTGTCAGAGGACAGTTCACTATTTGAAAATGCCCTTCACTTGAAGGACTGTCCAATCCAATTTGAATTTAAAGATAAAAACCATGAAGAAGGGAGAGCAGGGACTTTGAAGTTGCCAGTCAACAGTTAACACCTGGGCAGCAAAATCAGCAGGTACACAGGTCATCTGGTCACTGTTTTCCCCACTATGGGAATAAGTATTGTATATCTATTTAACTAATAGTAATTATTTCTAAATGTGCATATTCATATAAATTAACATATGCACATCTTATGCAAATCTGTAACTTTTGGGTTTGGGGGGGGTTGATGCATTTCCTCTTTTGGGGAGATGCATAAGTGGCCCACCCTAGCAGGAGTAGATAAGGGTTAGCAGGAGTGCATAGAAAAGCCTGAATTTGCTATGATTTCATTGTTAGCCCATTTTGCGATGGAAATTTTTAAATGTTAATTTTGCAAATAAAAATGATAATATATTCATTCGCTATTGCTGAGATTTCATGCAAGCATAAACCAGTTAATTGCTAAGATGCTCCAAGACCACTATGGCTCCTGTTCTGGAATTATGCTGCCAGAAATATACAGTAGATTATGAGCTATTGGTAGTAATCGTTTCATTTCATTTTTAACTTATACTGTGCCTTGTGCAGTATTGGGTGTAAGGCGATGAAAATGATCCATGCACAAAATAAATCACTACACCTTTTCTGTTCCGAGGAAGCATCTGAAATCTAAATTCTGTATTCATAGGAAAGATTTTAAATTCCTTCCTAGAACATAAAACCTGTCTCGTGTGTGTGTGTGTGTGTGCGCACGCACACACTCGTTTATGGACAGCAAATTACAGATTCAAGCAAGAGATCACAGAAGACACTGAAATCTTCCAACAGGCATCAGTCAGCAACTTAAGAATCATATTTAAAAGCTAGTAAAAATGCTTGAGCTCAGATATAAACTCTGAAGATTGTGTTTTCCTGCCATCTTTCTTACTGAAAAGCATTTTAAAGGTGTTGCCTCTCCCAGCCATCTAGTGCATAACAGCTAGTGATACTGTGTGCTCTTCCCCTTCCAGATCTGCACTTTCCTGAAGAACGGAGCCACTCAAGCTTGGGATGGTCCTCAGGATGTTCCATATGCTTACAAAGGCAACGAGTGGCTTGGCTATGACAACATCAAGAGCTTTCAGATCAAGGTATGGTGAGATCCAATCTCACAAGTATATATATTCATTCTCGTGCATCAGCATCTCCTTTTCTGTAGGTTTGGGACTGAGTTTTTGTTTCCTCCTTCAAAGGCTGAATGGGTGAAGCAGAACAACTTTGGAGGTGCCATGGTTTGGGCCATTGACTTGGATGACTTCACTGGAACTTTCTGCAATCAAGGCAAATACCCCTTGATCACCACCCTGAAGAATGCCCTCGGACTGCAAAGCACCAGTGAGTAACAGCAACAAAGAGCTTTCTTAAATGAACCATCATTTTCCAGTTGTCGGTTAGCATATTCTAGTGACAATATAACACAGACTTGTTGGATCATTCCCATAGTAGAACAGGAAAATACTTTCAGAAAATACACACAAATGGCTCAAGCGTGCAAGCAGCATCACACATGTTACAGGTTGCACACTTCTCACAGCATTTCTAATTTTTGAATACATTGCTGAGATCCTCAGTAGTGCAGAGGTCCTGGGTTCAAATCCTTATTTGGCCATGAAAGTTACTGAATGTCCTTGGGCGAGCGACTCTCTCTCAACCTAACTTTGCTCACATAATAAATGGAGGGATCAATGTGCAAAGAACAGTGAACCACTTTGTAATATTTATTTATTATATAGCACATGGTGCTTTACGGAGTACAAGAGGATGGGTTCCTGCCCCAATGAGATAACAATCTAAAATTTGGCTTAGAGGGAATACAGGGAAGGGGAAGGGAAGGATAAACTGGAGGAAGAATGTGCAGTTATTTCAGTTTAAAGTATTTAGGCTTAGTACTTAGCCATCCCAAACCTGGAGCCCTCCAGATGGCTGGCTGGGCCATGTTAGGAGTTGTAGTCCAACACATCTGGAGGATACCAGGTTAGGTAAGGCTGCATCAGAGCATGGGACTTAGAGGTCTGAGCCAAAGGCTTCACAGAAAAAGTGAGTTTTGAGGAAAGATTCAAAGATGTCATGCAACTCCAAGCAAATGGAGAAGCAAGGACCATCAATTTTGCTTTTGTGAAGCAGATTTTGGAAACTATAGCCTAGTACAGAAGTCAGGCATGCTAAAAAGCAGACATCCACTTTATCTCTATTTTTCACGGGGGGTGGTTGGGGGGTAGACATTTAGTAAAGCCCTTTTTGTTCAACCAAGTTTTATGATTTCATACGTTTCTGACTATAAATTAGGCAGAATGAATGAATGAATGTAACGTTGATCCTGTTTGTGGCATTCTTTTCCGTTTCAGGCTGCACCCCTCCTGCTCAGCCAAATGCGCCAATCACAGCGGCTCCAGTCACAGCGGCTCCCAGTGGCGGCTCTGGCAGCGGCAGCTCTGGCAGCGGTTTCTGTGCTGGCAAAGCCAACGGTCTGTACCCTGTGGCCAACAACAAAAATGCTTTCTGGCACTGTGAGGATGGAAAAACCTATCAGCAGCATTGCCAAACTGGCCTAGTCTATGATCCAAGCTGCGAGTGCTGCAACTGGGCATAAAATCAGATTCTCTAGTTCTTCCTTGAACACAAGCCTGATGCAAATTCCTTTTCAAGTTAACTCATGAAAGCAAATAAAGAAATCAAGACATGCAAGATAAACCCTAGTGTGTTGTCCTACTTCATTATAACGTTTTGAATTTACGTATTTATTTCTTTAGATTTCGCTTTAAACAAATGGCTGATTTTGTGTTTGACGAAAAAGATAATCTCATTAGGCATAAGCTTTGGGGGCCTCTAAGCTGCAATGAAATGTTATCTGCCCACGCTCTTACTTTGGTGCCTTTGTACTAAACTGGAACTAGTAGATAGTAGACTAAGGTGGCAATCCTAAGTATACTTACCTGGGAGTAAGTGCTATTGAACACAGTGGGGCTTACTTCTAAGTAGACATGTATAAGATTGCACTGTAAATTAGATATTGAGCTCCATCACACCAGCAATTTATTGCACTCTCGCCATGCCTGGTATGTGTTTTTGCAGTGCAGTACTCACATGATGTTGTCCCTGTCCTGTGCTCAACCCGCCTCTTCCCCTCCATTTTCCATCTTATTTTAGCGCGGGGAAAGTCTGGGTTTTTCCCTCCGTGCACAATAAAGCCTCTCCACCCTCCCATGGTTTGCTGTCCTTGCACTATATCGGACCATCCCATTTTTTGTTGGGGGCATGTGTGTCGAAGGGCAGTCTCGCTGACAAAAGAGAACGGTGAGGCGGTTCTCCACTCAACTGCTCAACCGTGAAGGGGGAGGGAGAGAGGGCGCCCAAACACCCCATGGAGAAGGCGAGTGAGGCTGCCATTGCCGGTGCCCAGGACTCTATCCCATTCAACGCTACGGTTCTTACTCTTGAGTAGGCATGTCTAGGTTGCCTGACCAGAACAATGTCGGCTTTCCCTTGCCATGGCAATATTGACCACAAACTTCTCCAAAAATTAATTGTAATACTTTCTCTTCACTTACATTGTTTAATATGATCTTAGGAGAAAGCATAGTGTGTTGTTTTACTGTAATTGCACAGTTTCAGACTGCTGTACTATTGTATCTGTGCAGAATTTTTTAAAAAATTAACTGCAGGGAGAAGTAGAATGTAGGGGGAGGGGCAGGAGATTTCACCAGCATAGTAGCAATACAGGTGAAAAGATGCATGAGCTGAAATAGCGCAACAATGCACAGACATGAAAGTGCCCAGAGCTTGACTTACTAAGGAAACGGAGGGGGAAACCGCAGATGCAAACCGGGGGGGGGGGGGGGAAGTAGGTGTGATGGAGCCCATCAAGTTGTGCATATGTTGCCTTCCTTACAATGGTTCCATTGTTGCTACCTATGATTTGGCTGGCAAAAACAGGATCATGGCCAGTGTGAAACTCCGTTGCAGGCGCATGTGAACTACAGCAGTTGTGCTGGACAGACATCTATCCCACCCATTAAACCCAGAGTCATGATCCTAGAGCAGCATTCCCAAAGTGTGAAGTGAGCCCCCTTGGGTGGCAAAGAGCATCTGATGGAGAGCCTGAAGTTCCAAGGAGGTACAGGATCCTGGGGCAGGTTCATCCCTACATCCACCAAGTTCTGATTGTCTTGAATGCCATAGAGGACCTCACTAATGCACCCACCTTCACTGGTTTTGGAAGAAGGGAGCTATGTCTTTACAGTGGTTTGGGGAGGAGATTGAAGACGAAGGTCCCTTTCACATATTGCACATTAAGCACCCATTGGTACAAGCTTCTTTTTCTGAATTCACCCGAGAACAACTACTCAAAGCAAACTTCTTGCCTCCAAGTTAGCCTTGGTTTTTCATCACCAGAGAAATACAGTGAAAAGTTCTAAAAAAGGTAAGGGAGCTGGTAAAGGACATCATTTCCTTTTTCCATCAGGAGCTTTGCCCTGTGGCAATACAAATACAAATAGGGTCCACAAGAGCATCTGCCATTCTACATACATAACAAAATAACTAAGGCACATCCTCTGCATGTTTACACAGGGAAAAAGTCCTATATGCTAGCTGGGGAATTGTGGGAGTTGAAGGACCGTTTGCTCTGTAACTATGCTTCCTGACCATGGGACATACAGACTTGCAATGATGGGAGTTGTAGTCCAGCACCTTTGGAGGGCAGCAGGTTGGGGAAGGGCTGCTCTAAACAAAAAAAGAGAAGTAGGTGGCCCTAAGTTGTTCGTGATCAGTTTTCCACAACCCCACAGTCACCTCTGCATATCATATTCTCCACCCTGTCCTCATGGTTTATCTGCTTTGGGAGAATGAGAATTTCACTTGCACTTTCTGCCTCCTTAGGGAGGATGTGGCGTTAAGGCTTGTGAGCCTTAACTCCCAATTTCCCTGGTTTTTGGTGCTTGGTTGGAATCTGTAGAGCCTTAACATTGTTTTTGTAAACCGTAAGTTTTTTGTTTAATGATATAGCATAGCAGGGTGAGAGTGTAACACGGTCTTTCAAGAGGGCATAGTCGCTTCTATCAAGGATCTCTAGAAGATACGATATGGGACAGAATAAGCCATTCCAAGGGGTGTAGACAGAGATGGGTGGAGAGCACAGCACAATCTTTCACAGGGGGCATAATAAGGTCTTGCGAAGCTGCATAACAACATGGGAGCTTTTCCAAAGGGCATGGAAAGAGAGCAGAGCAATATATGGCAGAATTTTTGAGAGGATGTGACAGGACATGGCAAGAAACCAACACTTTTGAAGGCAAGATGAGACTGGAGAATATAGTAAGACAGAGCAAAGTCTTGCTTTCTCCCACATCAGAAAGTTTAAATTTGCAAATTATTTCCATCCCATTTATGAAGATATTTTTATATAAAAGATATATATATATATATATATATATACACACACACACACACACACACACACACACACACAAAATTCTCACCCATCTGCACTGGCTAAATGCAATAGGCACAGCTATTCCCAAAGTGAAGAGAACCACATTGTAACTCCCTGCTATGTAGCTGTTAAAGATGAGTGCCTGTCGGGGGGGGGGGGGGGGAAGGTAGCAGCCCTGATTCAGCCACAATTGAATACCCAGGGATTCAAACCCAGACATTTAAGAATGAAGCTCTCAAAGCCTCTGCCTGTTTTGCTTTCTCCCACATTTTCTCCCTCTTCTCAGTCAATTTTGTTTTCTTCCACGTTAACACCAGGAATGGGACAGGTGCCCTCTGCTGCATCTGAGAACGGCAGCAGGTGAGCTCAGGGGATGCAGTGTATGGTGAATGTGCCTCTGTCCTTCAACACCTCACTTCTGCTCCGTGACTCCCAGCATCTGCTGTCTGAGGTGGACGCGTCCTTTTGCCGAATGGTAGTGCCAGCCCTATTTGCAGGGAAGTGCATTAAGACCTTTCAAAAGGGTTTAGCTAGGAAGGGCAGAGGGTGTAGCAAGGCAGCAGACATAACTGAACAGTCTCCACACGCACAAACTTCTCTCCAAATGGAACACTGTATATCAAGGAGAAGGCTCCCTGAAATGCTAGTTTTCTATGTATGAAGCATTGTGTGTGTGGAGGGTCAGTATGAAGGAGCATTTAGTCTTGTGGCCCCCAAGTTACAGTCTAAAGTAGTGCAGCCCCCAAAAAGCTTTTGCCATTGCAATGAAAACTGGGCCTCTGTTTGCCATGGGGGAGTGGGGGTAGGGTGACCAGATAAAATCCAGGACAGGGCTCATGTAACTTTAACAGTTGTAGAGAAAATGGGATTTCAGCCAGTGTCATTTGTATGCAATTAGTACCTGGTGAAATTCCCTGTTCATCACAACAGTTAAAGGTGCAGGCACTATACTAGAGTGACCATATACAAAAGAAGGCAGGCCCCTGCACCTTTAACTGTTGTGATGAAGAGGGAATTTCACCAGGAACTAAATGCATACAAATGACACTGGCTGAAATTCCCTTTTCTCTACAACTGTTAAAGTTACATGAACCCTGACCTGGATTTTATCTGGTCACCCTAACTGGGGGGGGGGGGGGGGATACTCACCTCTGACCAAGGAAATGCAGCCAAAGTTTAGCCGTACGCACTGAGAGAGAATTGCAGTTGTAAATATTTTTATCATTGGATTCAATAAACTTAGGGCAGTGTTGGCACAGGAAATCTAAACATATTTAAAGCAGTCATGTAATACCCACATAGGAAAGAATGTGCATGAAGAAAGATAAGAAAACTACTAGGAAGTGTGCAATATAAACAAGGAAGGGGAAGATTTTAGCATCACCAAGGGCACATACAAAGAAGGTCAATATCGTGAACACCCAAAGTAGGAAAAAATGCAGATCTAGCTAAGACATATCCCAAACATGCATTTCTGTCTTGCCTATGCTTAGGGCTTATAGATACATACAATAAAATTTAATCTAGAAATGTGAAGGCCTAGGAGGGGAACAGGACAAAATGTGGGGGAAACCCAAGAAATTGGAGGGGGGGACCCCAAGCAGTTTCCCCAGGGATTTTTTGAAAATTTGGTGGGGAAACAGTTTTTCCTGAATTTTTCCCAGCTGGGGTGGTGGTTCTCAGGCCTTCACATCTCTAAATGATTTCAATCTAGAATTTGTGTTTGTATATTTGCAAAGAGAAGTGGAGTAAACAGAGGTAAAACCTACCAATTTAACCAAAGCTATCCTTACCAACCAGAACAAAACAAAACAAAAACATTCACAAACAATTTATCTCTGGGTAGTAAAATGTTCCAAAACAAACCTGTGTGTTTGGTGTCAGAAGGATAGTTCTTAAGGCTGTTTCCCTGGAACAGTTTTTGCTTGACAAATTCCATGGGACCCTTTTTATCCTAATGTTTTCCATCAGCTCAAAAGCATTCACGGCAAAAAAAAAAAAAAAAAAAATCAATAGATTTCTTGGGATAATTTGTTAGGGTTGTGCAAGCCTCGGGCCTCAGATTTCCGAATCCGAAGCCCAGAGGCCATTTTATGATGGATCTGCCATTTCCGCTCCCTCTTCCAGGCCCCCGTACAGTCTACAACTCCCAGCATACAGTGCCTGGGAGGTCTGGACTTACCGGGGCCCAAGAGCAGAGAGTAGAGTTGTCATCACCCGCTCCTTGGCACCGTCGAGTCTACCTTCCCCGCGCCATTGCGTCCTCCCTGTGCCAGTGAATCCTCCTGGTGCCACTGCGTCCTTTCCCACGAGCTCACACGATCACTAGCTTCCCTGTGAGAGGAAGTACACAATGGCACCGGTAAGATAGACTCGGCAGTGCCAAGGAACAGGCAATGGCAGCAATAACGACAGCTCTACCCCTGGGCCCCGGTAAGTCCAGCCCTCCCAGGCACTGTATGCTGGGAGTTGTAGACTGTACAGGGGTGGGCGAGGAAATGGCAGATCCATCATAAAACGGCGGATCCATCTTAAAATGGCCTCCGGGCTTCGGATTCGGAAATCTGAGGCCCAAGGCTTGCACAGCCCTATAATTTATGTCTCAGGCTCATTTTGATTTTCAGAAAGAAAACTCTATATGGGTACACTAATCTGCTTCCCTGGATCAGTTTTTGTAGTTTGTTTGTTTTTACCCCAACATGTTATTAAAAAAGCACCCCGAAAGCAAGAATCAGTTGATTTCATGGGATATTTTATGTCCCAGGTTTTTGTTGTTTAGTTTTTAGAAATAAAACTGTAAAAGGGAAGTGGTAGAAATCTGGGAACGTGTTTACTATTGTGCAAGTGATACCGTCACAGAAAAATCATTTTATAGATCTACTTCTACATAAGTGTTCTGGAAGTCTTTTTGACCAATGGGCAAGGTAGAGATCCTGTACGTAAATAAATAATAAATTTGTAATAGAAGGTGCACAAGGGGAGGATTTTGTCCAACCCTTGTTAGGGTGACCATATGGAAAGGAGGGCAGGGCTCCTGTACCTTTAACAGTTGTATAGAAAAGGGAATTTCTGCAGGTGTCATTTGTATGCATGCAGCACCTGTTGAAATTCCCTCTCCATCACAACAGTTAAAGCTGCAGGAGCCCTGCCCTCAGAGTGACCAGATACAAAAGAGGGCAGGGTTCCTGCTTGTAGAATTGGTCTGGGGGGAAATTTCAAGTATGTCCATTGGTCACGCTTTCAGCTTGTATAAACTGAAAAGGAATGTGAGTCAGACACCTTGCAAAGCATAAATGAAATTGTTTTGGAAACACCATACAAGCCAACCTTTGGAAGGAAAAAAAATGCTCTTTGAGAGTTTGCTGATTTTTGTATTCAGAAATTGCCAGGGGATTATTGGGAAGCCCACACTATTGAGGAATTCAGCAAGAAGACATGCCCTTCATATGTTTTTTCAGAGCTCTTACTGACAATATCATTAGTGTTCTTGCTTCCCTGAGGGTTTAAATGATTAAGAACCCACAATTTGTTGCATATAGCAGCTGGTGTCGGGGGGGATTCATGATTATCAGAATTGCAGAAGGGAAGGAGGGTAGAGTATCGGTAGAGAAATGTTCTTAATGGTTTTGCTGAAGCTTTGGGACTTTCTCCCTTTCATCTCTATCAAAGCTCAAGCTTGGGCAGGTTCTGGAAAAAACGAACTATCATTTCTTTTTCTGTTAGATATATTGGCATCTCAGCGAAGAGGTTGCAGGTGGGACTTGTATTATAAATTATTCTAAGCAATGTTGAACCTATGGGACAGGTTCAGCTAATTAAAAGACAAAACTGAGTGATATAGCCATGGGCTGTTTTAGGGTTGTGGGTGGGTTGTTAACCACACCAACAACCCATCCTCCCTGGGTATGGATGAAATTATAAGCCATGTTGACCACCTGCCATGGCTTGGATAGTCAAAATGGCTGCCGGCATGCACCATCAGTCACAGTGGGCTGCAGCAATCGTGCGAACCTGACCACTGAATTATGTACAGCCTGACTCATTATATTGTATTTCTACATGATTATAGAATAGCAGTGATTAGTCCTAACAATGTTTTGCCTAGCATTTTCGGAGGGCGTGTGGAGTCATGGGAGGCAGCAGCAGGTACATCTTGTTGCATTGGCCCAGTTGCACACCTTTAAAACTGGATCCCAGCCTCTGAGTAGAATCCACCCCTTTCTGCACATTAGCTGGACCCACCACTAGCACAACAGGAAACTAGCAGTTCCAGAAGCAGCTGGAACAAGTAGAAACACTCATTTCTGGGGCAGGTCAGGGGAGCTCCCAGAAGGAAGCTATGTTGACCTGTCCCATTCCAGAAAGAAGAGGAAACACAGCTGGGTCCAATACACAATATAAAGGCCTGTGATGGATATTGTGCATTAAGTGAACACATTTTGTTCAATTCCACCATTGTAATTTACCTAAATAGCTACTGCAGAGCAGAAGCATGTAACACTGGGAAGATGTAAAGACACAGCTGGCAACCAGTTTCTGAAATTAGTGATCTTTTTCTAGGAGCCTATGTAAACTACTGCTTTAAAATGCTTTATAACAGTTTTAAACCGGTCAATAACAGTTATTAACCGGTTTAAAATGGTTATAAACCGTTTTAAAGCAGTAGTGTACATAGGCTCTAGATCTTTATACATCACTGCTGTCAGGCAACTGTTCCACAGAAAGTGCAAGCAAAACCTTCTTTTACAATCAAGAAATCACTTTGATAGAAGTAGAATCTTTGACTACAAATACACTAATATTTGGGAGTAAGGCCCTTTGAACCCAAGGGGGCTTGCTTCTGAGTAGATGTTTTTAATTTTTGTAAACTGCCCAGAGAGCTTCGGCTATGGGGAGGTATATAAATGGAATTAAATAAATAGATAGATTAAATAAATAAATAAATAAATAAATAAATAAATAAATAAATAGATTGCGTAGTAGACTGTGTATCAGTGATCTTTACTATTTTTTTCAGACTAAGGAGGCACTTTGGCTCCAGGCACCATTGCTGAGGCCACTTGAGGGGCTTTCTGTCTCCCCCCACCCCTCTCTTCCCCATCTTTCCTCCTCAACAATCAGTCAGGCAAATCCCAACAGGCTTACTTGATCTTTGGACTGGGATGGATCTTCTTCTCATCACTGAAAATATTTTGCTCTATTCAGTGCTGTACAATCTCCCAGTACATCTCCAGACTCATCTCCCATGGGTTCAATTTCCCCTCCATCTCCCGCACCTGAACAACTGCAGCTAGCCAACCACATTGCTCTTTGCTTCTTGGGCCTTTCCCCCAATGCCACAGCTAATTGGTAGATGCTCCTGCATTCTCCTTTTCCCACTATCTTATACCTGGTGAGTGGCAAGTTTCCTGACACCCAATCCCTGAAGCCTCCTCTGGTAAAGCAGATGAGAGCAGGCAGCCCACCACTAAAAAACGTCCTGACTGTTAGAGGAGTATAACAATGGAACCAATTACCTAGGGAGGTTATGGGCTCTCCCACACTAGAGGCATTCAAGAGGCAGCTGGACAACCATCTGTCAGGTATAATTTAAGGTGGATTCCTGCACTGAGCAGGGGGTTGGACTCGATGGCCTTATAGGTCCCTTCCAACTCTACTATTCTATGATTCTATGAAAGCAAACAACAAGGCAAAGCTAGAGAGCTCCAGATGAGAGAGAGCAGCTACTACAAAAAGAGGGGGGGGGGGTTGGAGAGCTGCATTTGAGATGATTGGGAGCTGCCAGCAGCCCTGGGACCTTACAATGAAGAGCACAGCTGTTAGTCAACATCAATGCTTGGATTACAGAAGGGAGGGCAGAAGAGACCTTTACCTTTTGTGACATATACTCCTTAGCTACTGGGATGGGGCATGATTTGGCTAGAGCTGGGAGAAGCCAGAGTGGTGGCTTTTGGAGTTTATTAAGGCCCCCCTGCTTTCCCCAAAATTAGTACACTGCCCCAATATCTCTTTCAGGGACAAAACTCTTGTCTTTCTGTATAGGGTTACTTATATAACTTTCCATCACTGCTTTTATTATTCAGTACTTGGGATGTGTGGGTGTGAATCAAGTGACTATATTTCTCTGATCCTTATCCGCTCTGCTATCAATCCTCTTTTCCCTTTGTACGTAAAGAATTTATTGCACAGAAAGCATAAACAGATATTCAGAGAAAGGTAAGATTACTATTTCCCACATATCAATCAGCTACACAGAACTAGCACTAGCTTACTTTGTTGCTCAAGAAATATTCCTGATGGATTGTTGAAACGTAGTCACCTTTCCCCCAAGAAACAGTGCCTGAGAGACCTTAGACACTCATAACAGCCAAACTAGACAGGCTGTGAGCAGTTTCTGCAGCTAAGGGTGGGAAGGAGACAACTAGAAATAAACATAAAGAGCTCTCTTATGCTGCACAGAAGTCAATCTGGGATAGATCTCCTTCTCCTCCAGATCATAGTGCAGGGGCTGATTTTTCTCTGCAAACCTGGAAATGAATCCCAACATATTCTCTGGGCTGAGGAGCGCCATCCTTGCAGTACAGAAGTTTGCGCACCCAATATAACAAACTTGTTGACTGTCTTCTGATTTCCAAGTATGAAGAGGGTCAGAAGAGATCCAGATCAGTGACAGGTATGTGGAGCTTTCTGATATTAAATGATCGAGAGAAACTAAATGTCTAAGGCTAAATGAGAAGTTCTTTATAATGAAACATTCAATTGCAATTCAAATGCAATGGTACAGTTTGTGTTCAAAATCCAGTCATATACTGATTGGCCTTTTTACAAGTGGCAGAGTATGGACAAAGTCATCTGGAATGCAGCCGAAGATTTTACTACTCATGCAAGAAATAGGAGGGGGGGGGGATCAGAAAAAAATACATCTCTCACAGTCTTACCTGTTACTACTTGCTTAGTTCTGTAATGTGTAGTTCTCTCAATCACCATGTATGGATATTATCTTGGCTGTCACTGATTAAAGAACTATTAATTGCACAACAAATTGCAGTTGCCAGACCTAAATTGGAAGACCTAAAGACAGTAGTGCACGGGCTGGTAACTTCGAGGCTCGACTTCTGCAATGCGCTGTACATAGGGCTACCTCTGTGCCTAGTCCGGAAACTTCAACTAGTTCAAAATATGGCAGCCAGGCTGGTCACCGGTACACCTAGAGGTGACCATATTACGCCAGCTTTAAAATCGCTCCGCTGGCTGCCAATTAGTTTCAGGGCAAAGTACAAAGTGTTGGTCATCACCTTAAAACCCTACATGGTTTGGGTCCAGGTTACCTGCGGGATCGCCTTCTCCCATACAATCCGCCCCGCATGCTCAGGTCCTCTGGGAAGAACTTACTACTGTCGGCCAAGACTAGGCTGACAACCGTAACCCAGAGGACCTTTTCTTCTGCCTCTCCCAGACTGTGGAATGGCCTGCCGGAGGAGACTCATCAACTTAACACTCTTTTAGAATTTAAGAAAGCTATAAGGACAGGTCTCTTCCGGCAGGCGTATCCAGTGGAATTTTAGATTGCTTTTAGGATGTTTTTATAATGTTTTATTGCTATTTTAATAATGTACACCATGTTTTTAATCAGTTTTATGTATTTTATCATATTTTATATTTTCTGCTGTTCCCCGCCTCGATCCAAACGGAGAGGCGGATAAGAAATAAATTTATTTATTTGATTATTATTATTATTATTATTATTATTATTATTATTTGTACATTTTCAGTCATGTGATAGGAAGTGTAGGTGTGCATGCAAGCCTGGGGGGGGATGTACTTCTGCAAGTGTGTGAGAGAACAGCAAAGGCATGTTTGTTTCCATGAGTCCCGTTTAAAATTCACACAAGCCAGAGTCAGAAGATCCTTTTAAAAGTATGTGAACAGCAAATGGTCAGTGGTAAAAACACATGTCAGCCTTTCATTCCAAGTGAATTCCAAGAGTAATAAGTGGACATTTTTTATGCAATACATGAATATTTTGTATTTGGGTAGATTATTATTATTATTTATTACATTTATATACCGCCCCATAGCCGAAGCTCTCTGGACGGTTTACAAAAATTAAAAGACTGAACATTAAAAAGTCAACATACAAAATTTAAAACCATAAAACATAAAACAGCTGATATTTAAAACATTTAAAACTTTTTAACCCTGGCCACAAAGTCATTTAAAACCTCAACTTAAGCTGTTAAAATGCCTGGGAGAAAAGAAAAGTTTTGACCTGGTGCCGAAAATATAACAGTGTTGGTGCCAGGCGGGCCTCATCGGGGAGATCATTCCATAATTGGGGGACTACTACAGAGAAGGCCCTCTCCCTGTTGCCGTCCTCCGAGCTTCCCGTGGAGAAGGCACCCGGAGGAGAATCTTTGATGTTGAGCGTAGTGTATGGGTAGGTTCATGTTGGGAGAGGCGTTCCGTCAGGTATTGTAGTCCCAAACCGTGTAAGGCTTTATAGGTTAAATCCCCCACATGTCCCCACATAAAAAGCAAGTGACAGTGAACAGCCTCAGTACATTTTGAGAAGGGGATGTGGCAATAACAACAAACGAGAATTTATTTATTTATTTATTCCATTTATATACCGCCCCATAGCCGAAGCTCTCTGGGCGGTTTACAAAAAAGCCAATGCTGGGAAAAGTGGGGGAATAATGAGACCAGTGAGCATTCCAGGTCGAGATAGTCAGAAGCAGTGAGGTCACTGAGGGATCCATGACCAATCCTGAATGTGAGCAAAGTAGAAACAGAAAGTAAGTTGCATGGTGACTTTATGCAAACTGCAATTAAGATTAGCTGCTTAATTTTCCCCGCTCAAAAAGTAACCATGCATGGCCCTGTTATGGACTGAGATTGTGACACATGGGGTCGGAGGGATTAAGCCTTTCCTACCTCCCATTGGAATACCACCACCACCACCCCAGCACATTGGCCAATTACCCCTGAGGATGCTATTTCCAGGAAATCCTTGCTTCTGATATTTTACTTTGTAAAATCTGAATGGACAAGGACAAGTCTGACTTAGGTCTGTGGCAAGATACTTCCTAAAGCTCTATTCTTTTTCTTTTTTAAAAGATTGGTATGCCATGAAATCAATCTTTTCCCAACCTAGTACCCTGCTGGCTGGAAATGATGGACACTGTGGTCCAACATCTCTGGAGGGCACCAGGTTGGGGAAGGCTGCAGAAACTACTGTGGCCATGCAAATAAAGGCAAGTCTAGGACTTAATTCATCTTTTTAGTCCAAAACTGTTTTAAAATTAACAGATAGAAAGTTCCATCACTGAATATTTGATTGTAATGAGAATTCTGCAATGAAGAAAAAGTAAGAACAATATGAGAAAGGCACAAACAGAGCCTAAAGTGAAATGTTCAGAGTAAGGATTGTAACAGAGGAAAATTAATGATGACCCTTAAACAGCACTAACTCTTGAATGTATCAAGTCCTCAGGGAACAAAACAATGAAAGTATTTTACAGTTTACTGAATTCTGAAAAACACAGCTAACCCCTGTGATTACAGTATATTTAAGTGATTCTGCATCCATCATCAAGAGGAGGGGGACAGCGAAACAGCAAATTGGGTTGGGTCCAGTTTTAGTTATACATTGCGTAGACCCAGCCCCATTGATTTCAGTGGGTCCACTCTAAATGTGACTAAATCTGGATCCAGCCCACTGTTTTTGAAATTCATCTAAGCCAAACTAACCCTGTTTTTCTTTTTTGAAGGCTTCCAGTGTTAGCGATGGACACGACTGCATCTGAAGATACAGCAAATTTGACCAACGTGCTGCCAAGCTATGATGCAGGTGCCTTTGAGAACTGCACCGATGATGTCCATGAACTGAAAAAAACCTACCTGCCACCCATCTACAGCACGATCTTTTTCGTGGGCTTCCTGGGCAACATTATGGCCATTTGCGTGTACACTTTCAAGATGAGGCCTTGGAAGAGCAGCACCATTATTATGTTCAACTTGGCCTGCACAGACTTACTGTACTTAATCAGCCTCCCTTTCCTGATACACTACTATGCCAACGGTGAGCATTGGGTGTTTGGAGACTTCCTGTGCAAGTTCATCCGCTTCTCTTTCCACTTCAACTTGTACAGTAGCATCCTTTTTCTGACCTGCTTCAGTATCTTCAGGTACTTCGCAATTGTCCACCCAATACGGTCTTTGTCTGTTCGGAAAAAATCATCTGCTGCTGTGGCCTGTGCTGCATCTTGGATAATTTCACTGGTGGTCGTGAGTCCTGTCAACTTTCTAATTACCTCAAAAATGCAGGAGAACAGGTCTATTTGTCTTGACCTTACTAGTTCTGAAAACGTGGATGTTATTCGGTGGTATACCTGGCTTTTAAGTGCTTTGGCTTTCTACTTGCCGTTATTAACCGTGACACTTTGCTACACTGTGATCATCTATACCCTGGCTACAGGGTTCCACACTCAAAACCCTTATAAACAGAAAGCACGTAAACTTGCTTTTCTCCTCCTGGTAGTCTTTTATATGTGCTTCCTCCCCTTCCATGTTTTTAGGATGGCTCGGATTGAATTAAGGCTGTACCCAGTCAGCTGTGAAGTTGAAAACCATCTCCATGCCGCCTACGTCATCTCCAGACCGCTGGCCGCAGTGAACACATGTGGCAACTTGTTGCTTTATGCCATCATCAGCAATAATTTCCAGCAGGCCATTCAATCTCTTCTGAGATGCAAGATGAGCAATTTAATGCAACAGACAGGGAGTAGCAGTGATTTCAGCATCTGGAATATTTAAGTTGTGAACTGAATGAAGCATTCCTCTTCAGTACCTCCAGTTCTGGTTTGTCTCCTGATAAAATAATTATCTTTACATAAAGAGGCCACACACACAACTGAAGAGTCTTAGAGTGACTTATATGAACCTACAGAGAAAGGCGGTGTTGTGGCAAACAAACCCTTTCGTTTGAAAGGGCCTGGAAATCACAGAACTCTTAATTCAGGTGTAGTGGTTGGTTTGGCTCAAAGGTTTGAAGTTTTTTTAAAATTTATTTTTGATACCTGGGGAAAATTAAAATATTGCTGCATGCCCCTGCCTTACAAGGTGTCATCAGACGAGCATTTTATTGCATGCCTGTTGCTGGGCACCCATGGATTTTCGCAGGTCCCTCTCATGATGTTGTCTGCCTCCAGTGTGCTTCCCGCCCCTTCTAGCCTCCTTCGCGCTGCAAAAAAACACCCCAGTAAGTCCGACTTCATTTTAAAGATGGAAGTTGCCGCTATCTCCTGCTGTGTGCAGGAGAAGTAGCACACTCAAAATGAGTCACTGAATGGGCCACGTGCACATTGTTTACTTCCTCTTTCAAAGGAGGAAGTAATGAGGGACAAACACACAGGCGGAGAAGCGATGGTAAGCAAACGTGATTTCCCCCCGTGTGATGATGCTCATAATATGCTGAGCGGCAATAATATAACTTTAAATTATCAAAAGCAAACACATTTTATTTCTAACATCTCTCACTCCCTTACCTTTAGCAAAAGGACCCTGGGCAGTCAGTGGAGATCGGAAAACTTTCAACCACGTCCCCTGGAAAGCAGGAGAGATCATCCAGCCAAGATGCTGCTAAGCTGCCTCTGTGTCCTTTTCAGATTTGTAGGCACCATTTGTAGGCAAAGCATTATGTAGTTAAGCCAGAAGACTCTATATTCTGGCAACCCAGCTGCCTAGTTTACTTCTATGGCTGGGCTAGTTCCTGCTTTGAACTTAGCATGAAAGGTATGGGGACTGAAGGCAACGTTAACATGGGGAATTGACACAATGAATATTGTATATTAGGTTGCACTAAGCTCTGCTGAGCTCTTTAACCAAAATTAAGTTAGACTATAATAGGGATCATGAAAATGTATGGTCAAGTACAGTGACCTGAAGGCAAGGACTTGGAGAGAAGGGTCATCTGTATACTACTGAGGGGCGTGCAAATCCGAGGTGCAGTTAGGGGATGGGTTTAAAACTGCCGGATACCCGTGGTGCGTAGATGCACCTCATCGGAACCCCATTTCATTTTTGGATAATTGCTTCATTGTAGCCTATGGGAATTAACAAAAATGCTTACAGATCCCTCATTTTTAAAGATAAAGATATGAAACTTGGCACTGTGATATCTCTTAGGTAGTGCTTCAGGCACACCATGTTTGAAGCAGGTCTATTCATCCATTGATTTTTAGAAATTTGTTAAAGTTTGATATTTTAAAATTATTATTTTTAAAAAACGCTGTCATTTTTAAAGATAAAGAGATGGAAATTGGCACCATGATAGCTCTTAAGTAGGGCTTTAGGCATGCCAAGTTTGAAGCATATCCCTTCATACGTAGACTTTTAAGGATTTTTTAAAAATTAATTCCCTCAAACCATTCCCCCCCTTGAACACACACACCACTTTGATGCTGCATTAATCCACCTCTGTGAATTTATGGAGGGACTTTTATCCTTTACTTTGCTTCCCCCTTAACAGAGTTTTTATAGTAAGAAAAAAGACGGAAGAAGCAACGAAAAATGGAAGGGCACACTTCATCTGGAAGCCTCCTGACAGATTTAGGGCACAATCCTATTGGATACGTCCTTCATATTTGTAAGTCTCCGAACTCAGAGACTTATGAGTATCCACTGTGGAGGGCAAAGTGATCTTTACATCTGCTATGCCTTCTGTTTTGCAATTTAGATAGGCAGACATTTTTGCCCATCTAGCTCGGGCGTTGGGAAGGGGGAGGGACGGAGGTTGGGGAGGCCTGGGATATGGCTTAAGCAATCCCCTCCCCACCCACCAGCACATCCTGTTTCCCTTCCCTCCGTGGTCAGCTTCCCTACAAGGTTTTCCATGCTGGCTCTGAGGGGGAGGAGAGCTCAGACTCCTACCCCATCCCATAAATTCAGTCAACACAAATGTGTGTCTGAAAAGGGCTAGGGATGGGTGAATACATTCAAATCATCTGAAACTCTCTCAAAGTATCTCCTTTTATGCACTGAAGGGAAAGGCTATGTAGGTAGTGTAATTACAGTGGAGCTTGGGTATCACAGGGAGAATCTGTAAGTACAAGTGCTAAAGTTCCCCACGTGCTAGACAAATCAGGGCCAAAACAGATATTACTTTAAACGTGTGTCTAGCAGCTGCATTTTCTTTCTCCTTCCCATTTTTACTCTAGAGTAGGTGCAGGGGCACCAATCTGGATTGGGACTCTAGCATGGAGGCTGGGGGGCTTTTAAGATCTGGATTGGGCCTCCTGCACCTACTCTAGAGTAAAAATGAAAAGATGACATGGCTGCTAGACATACATATAAAGTAATGTCTGTTTTGGCCCTCAAGAGGTTAACTATAAGAAGGATGTTACTCCTGTAATGCCATGAGGGTCTGTTTCCTCCCAATGTGCTGTACATAGGGCTACCTCTGTGCCTAGTCCGGAAACTTCAACTAGTTCAAATATGGCAGCCAGGTTGGTCACCGGTATACCTAGGGGTGACCATATTACACCAGCTTTAAAACCTCTCCACTGGCTGCCAATTACTTTCCAGGCAAAGTACAAAGTGTTGGTCATCACCTTTAAAGCCCTACATGGTTTGGGTCCAGGTTACCTGCAGGATCGCCTTCTCCCATACAATCCGCCCCGCACACTCAGGTCCTCTGGGAAGAATTTGCTACAGTCAGCCAAAACTAGGCTGACAACCGTTACCCAGAGGACCTTCTCTTCTGCCTCTCCCAGGCAGTGGAATGGCCTGCCGGAGGAGATTGGTGAATTTAATAATCTCTTTGTCTTTAAGAAAGCCATAAAGACCGATCTCTTCCGGCAGGCCTACCCAGTTGAATTTTAAGAGTTTTATTGGTATTTTAATAATGTATTAGTTTTATGTGCTTTTAATCAGTTTTATGTATTTTATATTTGATGTTGTTCCCTGCCTCAATCCAGAGGGAGAGACGGGTAATAAATAAATAAATATATTATTATTATTACTTCAGTTTTACCTCTCACTTGGCGTTACCAGTCATGGCCATCTCATGGCTACAATCTCTGAAACCCTGATCACACTGTGGTGAGTGTTCTGGCTTGCATATGTGCAGGTAACAATCCATGCTTAACTCTTTGGTGAATTACGGCTATAAACAAGTGTGTCAAGACATGTCTCAAACGTGCCAGGCACATGTGCAGAGCAGCTGTTGTCCAGCCTGTGTCCAGCATATTTCCCTGCAGTTCTGCATCTCCAAACAACCAGCAAATAAGCAACAAGCTCAACTGTTGCATAAAGTGTGAATCATCCCTCTAAAGCAGCATATTTAAAAACAAACACACGACAAACCTGTACAGATACAAGCATAATGTTTTGGATGAGAAGTGCCAACTCCTCATCCAAAAGAGAATTGCTAACTTTTAAGAACATGGTTCTGTGTGACTTATTCCTTTTGTACATTGCAAAGAAAGAAGTTGTCTATATGTACTTTTTAAAGCAGCTGTAATTTTCTCCTGAAAACATGATGGAAAAGATATTTGGCACAGAAGGAAACTAGATGCAAGAGTCATATTCTTCCTAAAAGAAATCACCAGGGGGCGATGTACACAGAGACACTTTCAGAGGCGATTTTGTTTAAACCCGGATATTCATAAAATTGGGTTTGCTTGTTCTGGGGCAAACATAGCCAGTAAAATGGTGTAAACATTTTAAAAAAACAGCACCTGCGACTGCATTCGTTGGGGTTGGGTGGGTGGAGTTCCGCAAGTAGAACCGAATGCCATCAACTGCATAGATGTGGGGCAGCAAATGCGCGAAGGCTTTGCTCTCCACCCCTCTCCACGTTCCTGTGCTCACTGAAGTGCAATAGAGGACAATGAGTTACTTCTGAGTGGATATGCTAGGGTGGCCATACGGAAAGGAGGACAGGACTCCTGTACCTTTAACAGTTGCATAGAAAAGGGAATGTCATTTGTATGCATGCAGCACCTCTTCATCACAACAGATAAAGCTGCAGGAGCCCTGCCCTCTTGACCAGATCTCCGACTCCCCCTTTCAAGGTTGGAGCGACCTCAGAGTGGGGAAGCTCCAATATTCTATGGCCCCTCAGATAACTGCTTCCTAAATAGCAGGTGATTGCTATAGTACATCAGTTTCTATATAGAAATAGCCACAACCTGGAACGCTTAGAGATTCTAACACTTCTCTGGATTCAGTCAGAGACTTTGAAAACCTGAGATGTTTCATCTTCCACTGGGATGCAGTTAATTAAACAGAACTAACTTTATTAGTTAAACTGCCCATGCACACAAAACATACACTTTTAGATACTAGCCTAATTCCTCTTCAGTGAACAGTCCTTCAGGCAATAGATTGCAGAGGGGGGCATTTTTAACTCCCCCACTCTCTATCATTAAATAATGATACTTATCTGAAGAGCCTGATTTCGTATCCTGGTTTGCATGTAACAATCAAACCACATGTTCCTGATATGGACATAATGGAAAACTGTAGTTTAACAAGCCAGGATAGAAGTGCTGCAGCATAGCATTCCAAGAGGGAAAGGAAGTGGATGGGTGAGGAGGGAGTGTGCAGGCATATGGCTTGTTCTTGGACCAATAAACATGGTTTCTCAGCCCAAGATAGTAGGCCAATACCAGAGAAGTATTATTCATTCACTTATTTATTAAGGTTTATGCCTTTCCACCTCCAATATGAAGGGCTCCAGGTGGTTTACTACATAGCAAAACAATAAGAACAATAAAGCAATGTAATAAACAAGAAGAAATACAAAGATAAAAAAAATACTGAACAAAAACTAGAAAAGAGTAAAACTAATACAGAAAAGAGCCAAGACGAAAATAAAAGAAAATGTATCCAGCAGACAAATTAAAAGCACGCCAGAAAATAAGTATCTACAAATCATCCTACCGTGCTTAGCTGCGACTTGGCATTATAACATGAATACGATTTTCCTGCGTTATCGAGGACTAAACTTGTCCACACGTAACAAGCTTTTATTGGCCTGAATAGGAACCAAATCAGGACAATTTCAGTCATAACAAATCCCAACGGCAACAGAACCACCACCACCTTAACGGTTTTGACTCTCTGAGAAAAGCAATGGGGAATATGCTGAGCACAAGTACATCATGTAGTAGTTTGTAGTCTGCGTTTCTGGAACCTCCAAGGGTTAGTTGAAAGGCACTTATCTTTTCTGATCTCATTTTGAAGCGCTATGTTTTCACAACAGCCACTATCTCTACTACCAAAAACAGTCCCCAGGGAATAGAATCTCAGCAACATGGATACTATCAGCATTCTAAGCTATTAGAGAGAGGAAAAAAACAGAATCTCAGTTTCAGGTGTTGGGGAGGGGGAGGGGAGGAAAGAAAAGAAAAGAAGGAATTTCCTGAGCGTTTAGAACTTGGAAAACTGCAGCACAACACGGTTAAACAGGGTCTGAGGTGGCTTCTTTTGCAATTGTGAGAAAGCAAATGAATGCTGAGGCTTCTAGCATTCCAACAAGAGTTTTCTAGTAGCACAAAAGGAGACCTAAGATGCAGTCCTATGCATGTTTAGACAAGAAAAAAAAGGCTACAAGTCCCAGCATGCCCCAACCAGCATGGCATGCTGGCGCATGCTGGATGTTGTAGGCCGTTTTGCACTCTTGGAGACCATATGTATGGAGGTTGCTCATTTCCCGCTGTTCTCAAAGTGTGGAATTAAAGAGGTCAGGGCAGTTGCTAGCAGAGATATGAGGTATTTACTGACTCTTCAGATCAGAGTTTGTGTAGCAGATGTCTGAAATGTAGACCCAATCAATGCATGGAAGGATGATCCCAGCATCAGTCCCCATTCCTGAACTCTACGTGTAGATCTGCAGCCTGTGCACAACCAGTATGCACACAAGGTCCAATCTATGTGTGGAGGGCAGGGGCAAGGCCTTTCCATATGCCAACTGTACCTAGTTCCAGATGATTGCATAGGTCATGTGCCTCTTGTGAGGGAGAGGACCATGATACAGAATACTGAACCATCCTTTCAGGAGTCAAGAAGACCCTCAGAGAGCCAATGTGGTGTAGCAGTTAGATTGTTGGACTGGGACTTGGGAAATCCAAGTTCTAGTCCCCACTCAGCCATGAAGCTCATTGAGCGATTTTGGGCCAGTCACTAACTCTCAGCCTGACCTACCTCACAGGGCTGCAGTGAGGATAAAATGAAGAGGAGGAGGATTGCATATGCTGCCTTGGAGCTCCATCACACCAGTGGTTTAACTCACTCTTGCCACGCCTAGTATCTGGTTTTGCAGCATGGGACTCACATGATGTTGTCCCTGCCCTGCACCCATTTTGCCTCTTTTCCTCTGTTTTGCATATTATTTTGGTACAGGGAAAGTCTGGATTATTTGCCTGAAGTGACTTCAATGCGCCCTTAAGCCTCTGCCTAGTGCTGTTCCCTCACTTTTTCCTTTGTTGGGGGCTTATACTTTGAATAGAGTCTTATGCTTTGAATGAGGTGCTTCTCCTCCTCCAGCACTCCTCGGTGTTAATGTTGGAATTAATGGACTTTTTACTGCTCCAACCCCACTGTCCTTGCCCGCAGCACCCTCATTTTTAAAGATAAAGGGATGAAACTTGGGGTCTTGAGAGCTCTTAAGTGGAGCTTTCGGCATGCCACGTGTGAATCAGATAGGTCCATGCCTTGATTTTTAGGATTTTTTAAAATGCTAATTAACCAAAATGCTTACATCTGCATAATTTTTATAGATAAAGAGATAAAACCTGGCATGATGATAGGTGTCCAGGAGAGCTTTCGGCATGCCAAGTTTGAATCAGATCGGTTCATCCCTTGATTTTTAAAGAATTTATGAATTTCCCCCTTTTAAAACCTTTTCCTGATAGTTCGCAAGTGCGAACTTCCACCACTTTGCATTTGTGAAAGATCGGTTTTCCTTTACTTTGATCATGCGAAACTGTGCATCTCCAGTTCATAAAATAGAGAACTGCTGGTTTCCTTACTCCAGAGTAAATCCCATTGATTTCAACTGCATTTACATCCAAGTCAGACTAAAATCTGATGCAGGCTTACCTTTGAGTAAACCCCATTGAACAGAGAGAGACTTACTCCTGAGGAAACAGAAGGAAGACTTTAGAAGTAAGCATAGGGTTGCAGAGCACTTCTTTCCAGTTTGCTGGTTTAGACTTTTTTTAAAAAAAAGCTTCTGAGGCCCCCTCCACAAGGATGCGCTTTTGCGCCCGGTTCGGCGATTATGCGCATTATCACGGAGGCGCATTTACTCCTAATCCCTCTGCACGGGAGGCGGCGAGAGGCGGCGAAGCGCATTAATTGATGTCCAAAAAGCGCTTTACAAGAAGTTAATGCGCATAATCGCTTGTTCACACGGCGAAAATGCGCTTTAACGGCCGGAGCAAAATAAAAGTCGCTATTTAACGCGCATTCGATAATGCGCATAATCCGGGAGATAACGCGCCTCTACGCCCGTTTTGCGCTCCGCTGGTGTGGAGGTAAAATTTATAATGAGCCTTCAAAGAGCATTAAACCTCTCTTGTGGAGGTAGCCTGAGTGACCACACTATTAGCAGTCAGTTCTATAGGTGTTTACTCAGAAGTACGTCTCTTGCTGTTCAATAGGTGTGATGGAGCCCTTCGGCTCTCGAAGGAAAGTGGGATATAAATGTAACAAATAAATAATACATTCAGCTGTAGTTCCCCACTTTCGCACACACCCCATCACTCTGCAATATTGTCCCGCCTTGTCCAGTTCGCAGCGCACTGCAGAGCAACAGGCCTGCCAAGGTAAAGTGTTTTAAGCTCCAGGTGAGCCATGCAAGTGAGCCATGGCAAACATTGCAGTGCAAGACAATCACTCACCCACTGCCTGATGGGCCAAAGCCAATCTGAGTTGGCGTGGGGGTTACCCAATATGGCAGCCTTCCCAACTGCCAAGGAGTGTAACTTTGCTTTAGCTAACATTGTGACAAATGGATGCATTGGTGATGATGGCAGCAGACAACAGGAACGGCACTGACTATCAAGGCAAGCAACATCCACCACCTTGCGACAAAGGCCCACTCCTTTTGGCTGCCCTCCACCACTTTAACGGCAATGCCAGTGTATGGAAACGTAGCCTTGATTTCTTTTCCAAATACAATCTACCATATTTGCCCACTTGAATGAAGCCTTTTACAGCACATGCTTCATTTCCGATTGCCATGAGAGGGCAGCAAAGAAACATCACAAGAAGCTCGATGAAAATGTCAGCCCAGCGTGCAGCCTGCTGTAAAGAAAGCAAACTCCATGTTAAGCATTAGTAGAGAAGGAATTGAGAATAAAACTGCCAGCATCATACTGACTTTATAAGAGTCGATGATGCAAACACACCTAGAATTCTGTGTACAGTTCTGGTCACTGATATTATAAGGCTGGAAAGAGTACAGAAAAGGGCAACTAAAATGACCAAGGGGCTGGAGCATCTCCCCTATGAAGGAAGGTTACAACAGCTGGGATCGTTTAGCTTGGAAAAAAGGAGGCTGAGGGGAGACATGATAGAGGTGTACAGAATTGTGCATGGTGTGGAGAATGTGGATAGGGAGACATTTTTCTCCCTTTCCCGTAAGACTAGAACCCAGTGGGGTCTTCCCATGAAGCTGATTGGTGGGAGACTCAGGATAGATAAAAGGAAGTGTTTCTTCACACAATGCATTAAATCACTACCACAAGGTGTGGTGAAGGCTACCAATTTGGATGGCTTTAAAAGGTGGTTGGTTAAATCCCTGGAGAAGGCTATCATAGGCTACTTAGTCCTGATGGCTATATGCTACCTCCAGTATCAGAGGCAGTAAGCCTAAATGCACCAGTTGCTGGGGAACGTGGGTGGGAGGGTGCTGTTGCACCCATGTCCTGCTTGTGGGTTCCAGATTGACAGCTGGTTGGCCACTGTATGAACAGAGTGCTGGACTAGATGGCCCCTTGGTGTGATCCAGCATGGCACTTCTTACATTCTTATGAAATAGGATTTAGCCTAAAATAATTTATTATTGCAGCTTTCTGCCATCAACACTATAAACTTAACATTGGCCCTATTCGTATGCAACAGGAAACAACGGTTTCTCATTATGAGCATGTCTTGGGTTTGTGTACCTCCTCTTTCACATGCAACAAGAGATCAAATCCCATGAGATTTGAACTTGCCCTATCGTGGTTTGTTTAAATTAATCCTGGGCTAGGCTGAAGTGGGGAGAGGCAAGACTGATATAGAGTCAAACCAGGGTCTGATCCAACGATAGGCTCATCTGACAATCCAGTTGTGAAAGCAAGCTTGTAGAGCAACTAAAGAACACACCTTAAGCCTTCTTTTTTTAATAGTACCTCTGTCTTCATCCTTGTTGAGATCCATGTGAATCAGGTGGGCCTGGACAATAGGCCATAGCTTGGTGGTAGAGCACATGCCTTGCATGCCAGAATTCCCAGGTTCAATCCTTAGCATCTCTAGGTTGGGATGGGGAGCTTCCCTCCCAGGGCTAACAGCAGCTGAAGGGGGGAGTCAAATGGCAGGCGAGGAAATCAAGTTTGACATCACATCTACTTTGCTCCTGAGGATAACTCTTTGTACATCTGATGAAAAAGACACATGTCTATGAAAACATAATAACTCTTAGTCCTAAAGATGCCACCGGATTCTTTGTTGTTTTTGTGAAAACAGGCAATCCAGTGTCTACCCTTTGGGAAGTTGCTTCAACTCCTATCATTTACCTTGCCATCTCACTCAAGTTTTTCTTTTCTTGGAAGTTCACACACTAGGACATTATGTTCTTGTTAGAACAGATCATGTTTTAACAAGAGATTCCCAGAGTGCTGCATTTCTACAAAAGTTAACTCATTTAGCAATTATGCAACCAGCAATCAGAGAACTTTCTGCCATAACAATGTAGGTGACGGTTGTTAGTCGCCTAATTAAGCAATCAGCTGCAATGTAGAGGGCGCTTAGGCAAGAACCAGCATTAATTGGAGGCTAACGAGAGAGAGATTGGCTTTCTGGGTTTTTGAATGTACTAAGGTAGGCATTTGCATTAATCAGGATGGTGTGTGCTGTAATCAGGGTTTTTAAACATCTAGCATTCCAAAAGACATTTTAGAGCCTGACCTTCTATTTAATCAGGATGTTTAAAATTATAATTGGTTCCCCCCCCAATAGGAAACCTGTTATTTCAACATTTTGCTCCTCCCGTAAATAACAAGAGGAAATGCATAACAAAGCAGCCAGCATCTTCTCAAAGAATGGCGAAAAAATATCATCTTTCAGGCATTCCAGGGCCTTTGCTGCCTGCTGCCTCTCTCTTTGCCCTCATATCCCAGTAGATACCTGCTGATGACCTTAACTCCCACTCTGTCATGCTCCGTAACTTGAAATAACCTGTCTTATACTCTTAAACCCTCCACCCGTTTCCCCTGGTATGTGTATTACATTTATGTCTTTCCTTCCTTCCAAGGGTCTCAAGCCAGTGTACAGGGATCCCACCCACTAAACTATCATCACAAGAACTCTGTGAAGTAATAGGGATGTACAGATTTTATTCAACCCCTTCTGACTGTGTCTTGCAGATTGTCAGGTGCTTTTCATTCCATCATCCACTCATTATGTTGTCAACCAGAACTTCATTCTACTTACACTCATCCCTCTTAGCACATTTGCACTAATATGCTAATGTGAATTAGTGCAAATCCCCCCCACCCCAAGAGTGAAAAACAGTCCACGAGTCCACGCAATCCACAGGACTTGGGGAAAAGGTGATCTGCTGTAGACTCCTCCTTTCAGATTCACAGATATCTGAACTTTTTTGAATCCGTTGTGAATATCTCCAGCATCCCTAAAATAAGGTTAGGTTGAGACAAAAGTCATATTCAGGCAATTGTCTTTTGTGTTTAAACAATACGCCAGGGAAGGAAAGCAGGGGTGAGCATGCTAGCTGTCACCCACGCGGTGAGATACAGAAGTCATTCCTTCCAGTTACGCAGGACAACGCAGGCACCACCAATGGGCAGAGGCTGAGCGCGTGTGCTCATCCTTGCCCCACCCCTTCACAAACACCTGGATGGGATTTGGTAGCTGGCCAGATGAGCTTCATGGCTGATTAGGGATTTGAACCTGAGACCCCCTCTACAAGAATTCGGTTGACGCCTGGTTCTCTGATTATGCGCATCTTCTCAGAAGCGCTTTATGGTAAATGACTGTACGCAGGAGGTAATTGAGCGCACAACTGGTGGCCTTACCGGTTGTTTGAAATGCGCTTTAGAAGTAGTTAATGCAGAGAATCGCTTATTCACATAGTCAAAATGCGCTTTAACGGCTGCAGCAAAATAAAACTCACTATTTAGCACACATTCAATAATGCGCATAATTGGATAGATAACGCACCTCAACTCCCGATTTGGGCTCCGCTCATGTAGAGGTAAAAATTTTAATGAGACTTGAAAGAGCTTTAAACCTCTCGAGGCAGCCTGAGTCTCTGCAGTACTAATCCCAGACTCTAATCCATGGGTGGGCAATTTGTGGCAGATGATTTGGCCTACAACTCCCACCAGCCTTAGCAAGCATAGCAAATGGTGAGGGATTATGGGAGGTGTAGGCAAAAGTACTCGGGGTGGGGGCACAAGTTGTCCACCCCTTCTATAATCATTACACCACATAAGTTTTCTTTATTTTTGAAACTCCTACCCCCAAACTTCATGCACACCCCTCCTCAAAATCCAGGTCTTCTATGATGTTTCCATCTCAGTTGTTGGGTTGCCAACTCTGCCTAGTGCAGTAGCTTAATGTGCAATTAAAAAAAATCAGCAGGTGAAGCTTTTCCTATCATGGAGATCAACATGATCACTTCCCACTTTCTTTAGACTGAGGTCCTGTTCAAGGCATAGCTAGAGGGGTCCAGCTGGTAACCTGACTCATTTCCAATCAAAATAAAGCCAAAATATTTAACTGCATTTGCTCCCTTCTGCCCTGCCTTTTCCAGTCCATCCCATTTGCTGTTTTGTTGCCTGTTCTTCCCTTCCATTCAACACTCTCATCTTTCCCTTCCTCCAACACACACGCTGCTTAAGTTCTAACCAGCCTTCCCCAACCTGGTATGGTCCACATGTTTTCGACTACAAGTCCCAGCATTTCTGACCATTGGCCATGCTGGCTGGGGCTGATGGGAGATGAACTCCAAAACACCTGCAAGGGATCAGTTTGGGGAAGGCTGCTTTGAGATTGCATCAGAGAATTGTGTTTACTCTGTAAAGCAGCCTGTAAATTTTACTATTAAATTAAGAATGAACATTTAATTGCTGAAAGCTACTCAATAACTACTGAGTCACTCATTGGCCCTGTTCAGAAGACACCTTAAACCACCGGTTTAAGGTGTTTTCTGAACAGGGCCATTGTGACACAGAGAAATTACTACTTGCCAGAGAGATGCTGCTTCTTGAGAGTGAGCAAGGGCCCATCTCCTCCAGCCAGGGTTCAACCAGATGCTTCTGGGAAGCCCAGAAGCAAGAAGTGTTGGCAATATTCCCCTCCCATTGTTGCATCTCAGCAACTGGCTCTCAGCAGCTGACTGCCTTGAACTTGGAGGCTGCAGATAGTAAGGAGAAAATGCAAAATAGGGGCAGGTCTAGAAGCTGATATATATAAACCCCAGCCGCATACAAACAGTGCACTTTCATGAGCTCTCGATTTACATGCATCATGACTGGTTATATGATCATTATTTGGCAGCAAAGGCTCAGAGGCACTGAGTTCTGAATTGCTGCTTTCCCAGCAGTACTATCAGACTATATGGATTGCTTGCACTTTCAAGTTTATCATATCCTGCACAGAACAATGGAAGGGAAAAGGAAACCTATAATGAAGTCCCAGGTAACTGGTATCACTCTGCTTTCTAACTTTAGATATTTATAGTGCATATGCAGTATTAAATGAGACAGGATTGTTTCTCCGGTTTCATTTACAATATATCACATGGAACAACAAGATAGGGAGAAAATTATACTTTTGTTTTTCACACAAATCTTAATTTGTGTGTTACTTTTTTATACAGTAACTTTTAAATTGTGGTAAATGGAAGAAATGGAAATGCAGGTAAAAGCACTTTTAAAAGTATGTATATGCAGCATAAATCAGCACCAACTGCAGATTCTACCTAGTTAGTCTGAGCCTATCTACACTACTGCTTTAAAACAGTTTATAACAGTTTTAAACCGGTTAATAACTGATTTAAAACTGTTATAAACTGTTTTAAAGCTGTAGTGTAGATAGGCTCAGAGTCATGCAGTCAGCATCAGCAGATTTGACAGTTGGTTTAGTATCTTCCTAAGGTCTAATGTTCTTCTAATTGGTTCTTGAAACAATTGTAGGATTACTTTTTCAAAAGAAAAAACATAAAAGCGGGAGGGCACTAAATAATACTTTATAATAATTTCCAGGAAGGAATTGGACCAAATCTTATGATGTAGTTATAACAGATTTATTGATCTTTTCTTCTTAAATACGGTCTATAAATAAGACAGTAAAGATAAAATAAAATAAATAAAAATAATTACAAAGGTTTTTCCAGTCTCTTTATAAGGACTGTAGACTTTTAGGTACATGTCTTAACCTAATTTAACTTGAAATCAGTGTAAGAGATTTATAGTTGAGAAATTTATTTATTTATTTATTGCATTTTTATACCACCCCATAGGCGAAGCTCATTTATTTATAGCCTCTACAGCATGATTTTAAGCATTTACTCTGAAAGATGTCCCATTAAATTCAATGATACTTACTCCCTAGCAAGTTTGATTAGGATTGTAACTATAATAGTTTTAAAGATCTAGCCAATTTAAAGCTCAAAGATGCAGTAATTTTGTTACCTTGATCGTCACAAAAATCTTGCAGAGGCCTATTGCTACTTGATGGATGGGAGACTGTGCCAGAGAGCCAAACTAAGTGTGTGCAGCCACAATTCAGATCAGGTCTATGGCATACCAGAAGGGGGATTAAACCTTCCCAGCACCCATTTCCCCCTCCCCCCATCCCAAATCCTGCCCCTCCCCAGAGGGATTAAAAGGCAATGGAGACTTCTTTCTTTCTTTTAATCCACTACTCCCATTATTGCTTTAGCAAAACTAGAGAACTTGCCTCTAAATGATCAGAAAGGTGTTTTAACCCCTTCTAGATCTTCAGTCAACATTGTATTGATGAATGACTTGTATCTTGCCTTGCACTTATGTTATCTGGAAGCAGATTTTTCTCCCTCTCACCACTTATATATGCCCCAGGAAATACTATAGAGCACACCTTTATTCCTTCTTGACTATGTTTGTCTAAACTAAACATTGGATTGCAGTCTAGCAGATGAGTTTAATTAGATTTCCCCCCTATAGCTATAAGGAGAGGATTTGCACTGTCATATAATCTAATATAGGGGGTCCCCAAATCTTTTGGGTCAGTGGGCACATTTGGAATTTTGAGAGTGTTATGGGCATGCTCACCACAGGGCTGCAATGGGGAGAGTTTGTCCATTCACAAAATGGCTGCTAAGATGGGCTTGCAGGTCACAAAATGCTTATTTCTCAGGAGGCAAACTGGAGAGACTATCATCAAAGTTACTTGGCCAAGAGCCTAGATATGAAGAAAAGTGGGGCCTGAGCTCCAAAACACACACACACACACACACACACACACACACACACCTCTTTTGAACTCAAGTTTTCTGCTCCAACACCCATTTCTCAGAAGACAACTGATGAGGCTCAGAGACAAGTAGCATAGCCAAGAAACTGAATACAAGTTACAGAAGGATACAAGTTACAAAATGACTCAGACCCAAATATTTATTCCCTCTAAGCATAACAAAATTCCATTTTAACAAAAGGCAAGCTGGTGATACTCAGAGGAACACAAACACACGCACGCGCAGACACACACACACACACACACACACACACACACAGAGGTAAAACGCCCAGCCACACCCACAAAAAGACCCAACCCAGGCAAAATACACATGCAAGCACACACAAAACCCTGGCAAAAATACAAAACAAAACAAGCAAAACAGCCATCTCTCTCTCTCTCTCTCTCTCTCTCTCTCTCTCTCCCTCTCCCCCTCTCCCTTCCTTCCCCCCATACACACACACACTCACACTCACACTCACACTCACAGAGCACAGGCAAAGCATCCCTACACGCTCCCCACCAGTCCTGCCCCAGGGCACTCCCTCCTACCCCCAACTTACCATTTCCTTTTATCTTGGCCATGTGCGGTCATCCTGGGCTGCGGCCACCCACCTTTTTTCTTTTCCATGAATGCCTCTGGGGGCCCAGAGACGTTTTTGGAAATTTAAACTGTGCTAGAGGATGGTGTCTCACTTTGCAGCATGCCAGCCTCCCGTTGAACGACAATAACAAATCAATAAGAATTCGGAGGGGCAGGGGAGGTCTGGTGGGTGCCATGAGAGGCGTCTGTGAACACATTAGTCCTCATGGGCAACACGTTGGAGGCCCCAGCTCTAACATTTAACCACTACTTTTTCTTTTCTTCTCCTCAAAGAATTAAATATGACATCCATGGATACCGAATCCGAAGACATGGCCAATTTCTCCTCTTTGCAAAGCCCTATGGCTACTTTCGGGAACTGCACTTATGACGGTGTCTCATTTCAAAACATCTATACGTCCCTAATTTATATTGTTCTCTTTGTGGTGTGCTTTCCTGGGAACATCATTGTCATTTCCATATATATCTTCAAAATGAGGCCCTGGAGAAGCAGCACGATCATTATGTTAAACTTGGCCATTACAGACCTGCTGTATGTGTCCTGCTTTCCCTTCCTGATCCATTACACAGTCAATGGAGAAAACTGGGTCTTTGGAAGGTTCATGTGCAAGTTCATCCAATTCAACATTTACTTCAACATGTACAGCAGCATCCTCTTCCTCACCTGCTTCAGCCTCTTCCGTTTTTGTGTTGTGGTCTACCCATTGACTTGCTTTTCCATTCAGAAACGGCGCTGGGCCATTGCAGCCTGCGTCACAGTTTGGGTGATTTCGCTCTTGGCCGTCAGCCCAATGCTCTACCTGGTCACCACGAAGCCAATCTCCGATCGATTGATCTGCATGGACCTTACTAATACGGAAGACATGAATTCTGCACGGTGGTTTAACTGGTTTCTCACCATATTTGCCTTCTTCTTGCCTTTGGGAACGGTGACTCTTTGTTATGCTGTGATTATCTACACTTTGGCAAGGGGGCCTCACACCGGCACTGCTTACAAGCGGAAGGCACGCTCCCTCGCCATAGTCCTCCTGGCCGTCTTTTACGCGTGTTTCTTGCCCTTTCACATCTTCAGAGGGGTTCGTATTGAGTTAAAGCTACACCCTGTGAACTGTGACATAATGCACCAGGTCCGGGATATTTTTACGGTGACTAAATCCTTAGCCGCACTAAATACCCTTGGCAATTTAATGCTTTACGTTGTTCTAGGAGATAACTTCCAGCAGGCCATTCTTTCCATTTTTAAACTGATCCTAAAAACAAATAAGAAATAGATATGTCTTACAAGTGATGGTGCTTGTCCAAGCTATGAAATTATAGGTTATATTTGCTGTTGACCTAAACATGTATAATTCCAGCAGAGGCATAAAACCTATTCATATGCATAGACCTTTCATGTATTTCTGGAAATAAAATTGAACCCGCTTTCTTTCCCACGATGTCACATGTGTTTTCATTGCTTCAGGATAGTGATACTCCTTTTTCTCATATGGGGCCTCACCTTACTTTCCAGTTAGCTCCTGAAACTAGGCTGTATGGAATTATGGAAGTGGATAACCTCATGGGAGCGCACAGGCCCAGTCAGAACCTAACCGTACAGAGACCCGGTTGCATGATGTGACAAGTTATCATTAGTTAATTAACCCATGATTAGCTGCATGGTGTGCAGGGCATATGCAATCACCATTTTGAATATGCAACTTCCAATCAGGACAATCGGGAATAGTGGCATGCCATTGTGAGTTAATCAAGGAATAAACAAACCATAATTAACCCTCAATTAACCCGATGGCCGGACTTGCATAACACGCCCCAATTGCCCCAACCAGAGGTCACATATTCAAAATGGTGGCTGCATGCACTAGGTCTAATTGTGGGTTAATTAACCTATGATAAGACATTATGTCATGAGAACTGGCCCAGAAAGTGCAGATTCTTTCATTAGTGTGAGGAAGACTCCCAAAGGCTGTCTCTATACTATCCAAATCAACCAGAACCACAAATAAATACAGCAGAGTCTGTTTGTGTTTTTTTAAAGAACACAACATTTGCAAAGGGTTAGTGTCAATAAACCACACAAAAGAATAAATTCCATGCAAATATCTGGCGAGTACACCAAGACCACTTGCATTCATTGGCACTGCAAAGCGTTAAGGGCAGATATATCTGCAGTGCAAAACCACCAGCTTAAGCAATAGCCCCCTGCACTGGTTGGTGACAGATTTACATAAACAAAACCAAAGGAACAGCAGTTAGCATGACTTCATGCACAAGAAGGATAGAGGGCGGAGGGGGAGGGGGTGAAATCCAACAAGGACTTGCAGAACCTGGCCGCAAAGGTTTGTGTTAGTGGGAATTTACCATGAGCGTGGGACTACAGCCTGCCCAACAGATCATTTTCAGTCAATGGCAAGGGTGTTGAGGCGAAAA
This sequence comes from Anniella stebbinsi, assembly GCA_029215795.1. NCBI lineage: Eukaryota > Metazoa > Chordata > Lepidosauria > Squamata > Anniellidae > Anniella > Anniella stebbinsi. The sequence continues at coordinate 162,480,300 of JARDYH010000001.1, read as the reverse complement.
AGAGGCTTGAAATCAACTGGTTTGAAAGATAATAAACCGGTTGTGGAAGTCAGGTCAACTTCAATGCATCCCCACTTTTGCCTAAAGGGAAAGAGCAACCTAGTGACGGCAAAGAAACAACAACCTAGTACAGCCTTCCACAACCCAGGGCCCTTCGAATGTGTCGGGCTGCAACTCCCAGGATTCTCAACCAACATGGCCATTGGCCTAGAATGCTTGGCATTGCAATCTGACACATCCAGAGGGCACCAGGTTGGGGAAAGTTGACTTAGTAGAACCTTGAAGGCAAACATGCAACAAGATGTAACATCTTAAGCTTGGCAGGAAACATCTCACAATCAGCAGAACTGTCCAGTGGTCATTCCCAGGAATGGTGGCTACTTGCAATAGCATTCAAACATCATGGGAAAGGAGGTAATGTTCAGTCAAGGTTTTTGCCTCTTAGCAGGAGTTACCAGCTTTGTAACAAGGTATTTGTGCGTAAGAAATCATCACTTGGGCAGAGGGGCTTCCCTTTGTGAGCTGTGTGTTTTCTCTTTAAAAACACATAAGAAAAATAACCTATTCACCGAAAATAGCTAACTTCATTCACCCTTTCAGTCTCTATTGTGGGCTAGAACCCATGTCATCTTGCCCCACACATATTAACAAGAAATTAGGAAAAGTAGGTTATGTTATCTTGATCAAGTCATGGCATATCTTTAGGCCTTTCATCAATTTCGTGAGCATTTGTTTTTTCTATAGAAGATGTAAATTATACAAGGATATTTTTATTTATTTTGTGTGTGTGTGTGTGTGTGTGTGTGTGACCCTGCTTTTCTTGGATTCAAAGCCATTGATAATAAATAATGCTTCATAATGCACTTAAAACATTTCTGTTGCAAATGAATACTCAAACTCTTCACAGTCTCTTGATGGATACATAGCATATCTTCATGCCTATCTTTTTCTTTTCTTTTTAAATTATATTTTATTTTGAAATAAAAAAAATAAAGGCAACAAAGAAAAGAAGACATAATACATAATATAACAAAATCACTAAAGAAAGAAATAAACTCACTAATTATCATTCTTAGTTTAACATTGGTATGCTTGTGGAACAGCTGGAGTAAAACAGTCTAAGTATGAGCTCACTTTTCTAATAAAAGCATGAAAATACAAATTATATAACATAGGGTGACCAGATAAAATCCAGGTCAGGGCTCATGTAACTTTAACAGTTGTAGAGCAAAGGGAATTTCAGCCAGTGTCATTTGTATGCAATTAGTTCCTGGTGAAATTCCCTCTTCATCACAACAATTAAAGGTGCAGGGGCCCTGCCTTCTTTTGTATATGGTCACTCTAGTATAGTGCCTGCACCTTTAACAGTTGTGATGAAGAGGGAATTTCACCAGGAACTAATTGCATACAAATGACACTGGCTGAAATTCCCTTTGCTCTGCAACTGTTAAAGTTACATGAGCCCTGACCTGGATGTTATCTGGTCAGCCTAATATAGCATATCTAAAGGGGGAGCACGTGTTATTGTGTGTGTGTGTGTGTGTGTGTGTGTGTGTGTGTGTGTCTATAAGTCAGAAAAAATACAGGCAGCTGTACTTGGTTGGAATTTGAAGGGCTTCAGTATAGGAAATAACTTGAAACTATAGTGCCATAACATCTTTCTTAAAATCAAGATTCCTTTGTACATAGTCATAGGCCGTGTCTACACCAGCCGTTTATTCCTGAATAATATCGCAGTCGTTTCTACTGGACCACACAATGTTCACCTACTCCCACAGTGATCTCTGGTCAACCCCTCAGTTATTCAGGAATATCAGTGACTGGATTCTTCATGGATTTTCTGGCTCTCTTGCTACAATCCCGACATCCGCGGCTGGCGTGCCCCCCCTTCCCGAAGCTGTTGCTGTTCAGTGCAAGTTCCTGGCTCGGCAAACAGCCCACCCGCTGTCAGGATCATGTCCAGCGGTTTCGGACATGTGCGGGAGTGGGCGCCTGCCATTATCAGCACATTTTTTGATTGGTTATCGGCATGTTTCAGCGCCAACCATGTGTATATATATTTTTAACACAAATATATCGATGTGCAGGAGCCCATCTTCGAAACAGTACCTATTCCCCTCCTGCATTGCTATGTGTCTGCACTGGTGCGCATCTCGGAAGAGTTATTAAAAAAAAAATCCGTGCTCCATATCCATCTGCCCAGTCCCGCCCACTTCTGCTGATGCACATTCGGAACTGCTGTCACAGGGTACACGTCCTCCCGCAACGGCTCTCTTTTACTTGTGAGAAACTTCCCTCGTGTGTGCACCCTGAGTGACGATCGCAGAAGCAGGAAACCTCGCAATTATCCCTCCTCTGTTGCAAAAGGGCTGTCATCTCCCAAATTTTATCAATTTGCAATTCAGTTAGCTGCTTTGGTGACCTCCAATTGCACACTATACTTGATTCTGCAGTGGTATGCAATTGTTTAAGAGGGTCTTTATGCAGGAATCCACGGTGATTAAGTTCGAAACAATACATTAAAATTTTGGAAGGAGGAGGAATGATTATGAGATGGTCTCGGGGGGGTGTACGGGGGGTAGTCGAGGGGGGTAGTTTGTTTTATAATATTGTTTTATATTATGTGTATGTGTATGTTAAAAAATTTAAAAATAAAAATTTATTAAAAAAAAAAAAAAGTTTGAAACAATGAAGAAGCATAGCTTTAGGAGTTACTGATGGTGTAAAATGGAGAAATTCCTAACAATAATTAGCAACCATGTCCTAAAACTCCTACACTGTTGAACATTCCCATGAAACATGAAAGTTTGACCCAATCTGACCACACTCCTTACAACAATATTGACTTATGTTTTGGTGTATTGGGTTAAACCTTGCAGGAGTAATGTACTACCTACTGAGAGCTTAGTATTGTGCTTCCTTTATATTAGCATTGATAGATGAAGACCCCAAAGAAGCCTAGATGCACTGGCTCAGTTCGGATGACATATTAAACAACGGAGGGGTAAATAATGTACTGACCGTGCATTAGGCAGGAGGAGCTCCACAGACGACACACTGCAGCCAGCGTTGCTCGGAACCGGCAAACGCCCCGGCTGCAAGGAACTTGCAGCAGCCATTTTGGTTGCAGCCTCTCCTCCGTGTGTCCCCCAGCCGTATCCCAGCATGCACCGTGAGTTCTGCCGGCTGCATAGAGCGGCTGGGGTTTTTTGGCTGCTCTAGGCAGTAGAACTCTATTCCGAAACGGAATAGTCCACGAAGAGAGGGGGGCTGAATTTGGACAACACTTTAAACAACGGGGCTTCGGGCTAAACAACGTGCAAGCCCATTGTTTCGCTCCATTGTTTAAAGTGCCTGATTAACGTACTGTCAGTTGTGTGTGTGTTGTGTGTTACCCTCCAGACGACACAATAAGCAACACAACTGACGATTGTTCCCCCCTTCCTCCGTTGCGTAATGTGTCGTCCGAACTGAGCCACTGTCAATGATCTTCTTCCAAAGAATCACCTTTACATTAGTGTTGATAGAAAAAGATCCCAAAGAAGTCCAGATACACTGTCAATGATCGCCTTCCAAAGCCTCACCTACATGACTTCCATGTCTTTCACGGACTCAGCTACCAGCTCTAGATTGCCATTCTTTGGGTGCTTCAAGAAGCTCCTGTGAGTCAGTGGGCCCAGGCAGTTGAAATGGAGGCTGCACTAGTCAGAAAGGATCAGATGCACAGGCAGGGTACAAGCTGCAGGTCCGGCAGATGAGCAATGGCAGGTTGACAGTGCTGTAGTCGGAAGAACCTGAACAGAACAGACAGAACTTCCATTCAGGGGGTTTAACAGCCCCCTGAAGGCACACAAACAGAACTCTGTTCTGTCCAGCTTCCCACTGCACCCCTGTGGGCTCCCCAAAAGCCACTCCTGAGGATCAGGGAACCCTCCAGAATGGTGTGAAATGCAGCTTGAGGAGCTGCAGCAGATGGGAGGAAATTGGCAGAAACTGGAGGGGGAGGGTCACCCTTCACAAGGGAAGTGCTTTCTGCTTCTGCAAGAGCACCTTTGAATCAAGTGCTTCCTTTGCTCTCATTGCCTTTGCTCTCATTGGCCCATTGTTCTCAAATGCCTTTGCTCTCATTGGCCCAAGAACTGAAAAGTAGGAGCAGAGTGGTTTCTTACTGAGCAATTGGGTAGAATACAGCCTGCACACTTTCCCCTCATATTTCCATAAGAAGAAGGGGCTCGAAATGTACTTTTTTTTTTGTTTAAAGAGAGAGATGAAACGTCTGGGAAAGGTCTTGGAAAGGGGCCAGCGCCTCACCTCACTTCCCCGGCCCAGATCCTTTGTAGCCGCATCTTTGTAGGTTCACCCGCTCCCTTCTTTCAGGCACCTGAACTTGGCAGCGCCCTTTTATTCTGTACTTGTGTACCACCAGGAATCTTGGTCCACGTCTCTGGTGTCAGGCCCTATCAAAATGGATTAACCATCAAACAGCCGGCAAATGTACACACGAACACCCATAATTTGTTTTTCTTGTATCAAACTGATTCCAAAAAGAAGAACTTTGGCACTGTAAATACTAATGCTAATATTCATATGCCAGTGCAGTTGTCCCCATGAAACACCATACAGGTGACTCAGGTGTTGCCTGCAGATCTGCCATTTGCCCCATGTTTATCAAGGGGCAAGGCCTTTTCGTGCATCACCTCTCAGTCCAAAAAACCCTGGCATTGGTTTTCAATGCTCGGTGGCAGCAAAAGAGGCTGTGGAGGAAGTGGTTTTTAACCCGAGCACTCACACTTCAAAGGTCCCGATCACATGCAATCACCAGAGCACAGACCGGCACCCACAAAGGTGATCATGGGGCTCTGGTTTGCAGACCTGAGCCGTGCCGTTCACTCGCTCTGCTCTGTCTCCTGATTTTACATTCTTAAATCTGCAGCGCTCTTGCAAGCACCGTCTCTGGCTGTCCTAGTTTGTTTAGGCATATCAAAACATTGGTTAACACACCTGCCTCGCGGAGTCATAGCGCTCCCATGGAAATGTCTTTTTTTTCCATTTGCCTATACAGTTGAAAGTTGATTCTGTAGACAAAAAATGATCGGGGAATTTGTACACAGAGGTTGTAACTCCTAAAAGGATTTGGTTGTGTAAATTGGGTTTGAAATAATGGTAAGACGGCAAGAGTGCACAAGACAACGAGCTCCATCACACCAGTGGTTTAACTCACTCTCGCCACGCCTGGAATCTGGTTTTGTAGCGCGGGACTCACATGATGTCGTCCCTGCCCTGCACCCATTTTGCCTCTTTTCCTCTGTTTTGCATATTATTTTGGTGCAGGGAAAGTCTGGATTATTTCCCCCAAGCGACTTTAATGTGCCCAGCCTCCATTTAGTGCTGTCCCCTCGCTTTAGTCAGACTAAAATCCGATGCATGCTTACCTTTGAGTAAACCCCATTGAACAGAGAGAGACTTACTTCTGAGGAAACAGAAGACCTCAGAAGCATAGGGTTGCAGAGCACTTCTTTCCAGTTTGCTGGTTTAGACTTTAGACACACTATTAAAAGTCAGTTCTATACCCGTTTAATAATAATAATAACAACAACAACAACAACAACAACAACAACATTTCTTACCCACCTCTCCCTCTGGATCGAGGCAGGGAACAACATTAAATATAAAATACATAAAACTGATTAAATGCACATAAAACTAATACATTATTAAAATACCAATAAAACTCTTAAAATTCAACTGGGTAGAGACTATTAAGTTGATGAATCTCCTCCGGCAGGCCATTCCACAGTCTGGGAGCGGCAGAAGAGAAGGTCCTCTGGGTAACAGTTTTCAACCTAGTTTTGGCTGACTGTAACAAATTCTTCCCAGAGGACCTGAGTGTGCGGGGCAGATTGTATATGAGAAGGTGATCCTGCAGGTAACCTGGACCCAAACCATGTAGGGCTTTAAAGGTAATGACCAACACTTTGTACTTTGCCCGGAAAGTAATTGGCAGCCAGTGACGTGATTTTAAAGCTGGTGTGATACGGTCACCCCTAGGTGTTCCGGTGACCAACCTGGCTGCCTTATGTTGAACTAGTTGAAGTTTCTAGACTAGACACAGAGGTGGCCCTATCTACAGCGCATTGCAGAAGGTGAGCCTCAAAGTTACCAGTGTGTGCACTACTGTCTTTAGGTCTTCCAACTCTAAGAAGGGGTGCAGCTGACGTATCAGCCGAAGCTGATAGTAGGCACTCCTGGCCGTTGCATCAGTCTGAGCTGTCATTTGGAGCGATGGATCCAGGAGCACCCCCAAGCTGTGAACACAGCCTTTCAGGGGGAGTGTAACCCCATCCCGAACTGGTTGACATACCTCCAAACCCAGGTTGGGGCCTTTGACAGTAAGCCCCTCCATCTTATCTGGATTCAGCTTCAGTTTGTTTTTCCTCATCCAGCCCATTACCGCCTCCAAGCATTTATTCAGGGGAAACACACTATCCTTAGCTGACGCTGTTGTCTAAGGCATAGAGAAATATATTTGGGTGTCATCAGCATACTGATAGCACCCTGCCCCATGCCTCTGGATGATCTCTCCCAGCAGTTTCATGTAAATGTTAAACAGCATTGGGGATAGGATGGCGCCTTGTGGTATGCCATACAACAGCTCCTTCTTTGAGGAGCAACTATCCCCAAGCATCTGAAATGAAGGGAGAAGCAGGTTTTCAAGATGCTGACTTTTTAATATTATTTTTTAACTTTGAAAAATAATAATAAAAAAAGAGTCAGCATCTTGAGAACCTGCTTCTCACTTCATTTCACCTTATTTGGATGCTTTTCTCACTGTTTTTTGCTTTTTATCCCCAAGCACCACCATCTGGGACCTGCCTGAGAGGTAGGACCAGAACCACTGAAGCACATTTTCCCCGATTCCCAATCCCCTCAGGTGTTCCAGAAGGATATCATGGTTGATGGTATCAAAAGCCGCTGAGAGATCCAGAAGTAACAGCAGGGACACACTCCCCCTGTCAATAGTCAAGCATAGATCATCCACTAAGGTGACCATAGTGGTCTCAACTCCGAATTCTGCCCTGAAGCCGGTTTGAAATGGGTCTAGAAAATCTTTATCATCCAAAACTGCTTGGAGTTGGAAGGCAACTGCCCTTTTGATCACCTTGCCCAAAAACGAAAGATTTGATACTGGACTGTCATTATTAAGGTCCAGGGGGTCCACGGAGGGCTTCTTCAGAAACAGCTGTACCACCGCTTCTTTTAAACATGATGGAAAACTCCCCTCCCAGAGAGATGCGTTAATAATATGTTGTAGTTGTAATCTAATTGCATCTCCTCCCTGGGCGACCAGCCAAGAAGGGCAGGGATTGAGAGGGCAAGTTGTCCTCCTCCAAGCGGCTTGTCCACATCCTCGGTATTCACTAACTGAAACTGATCCAGTGTAATTCTACTTGCGGAGTTGCTGGACTCTCCATTGTCAGCTTCTGCTATAATGACGGCATCTAAGTCGGCTCTTAACCGAGAGATTTTATCTGTGAAATGATCATTAAAGGCATCACAGCAAACTACCGAAGGCTCTAAGATTGGGTTCAGGGGGGAAGGTGCCTGAGTTAGACCCCTCACCACCATGAACAGTTCTGCTGGATGTGAATTCGCAGACGCAATGCGTGCAGAGAAGACAGCTTTCTTTGTTGCTCGTATTGCCACCCCATAGGAACGGAGATGTTCTCTATGTTGTGTCTTGTCGGATATAAGTCGAGTTTTCCGCCATCGGCGCTCCAATCGTCGTCCTTCCCGCTTCAACTCCCTGAGATCTTCTGTATACCAGGGCGCCCGGATAGAAGTGGGTCGGAGAGGACGTTTGGGGGCGATCGTGTCGATAGCCCTAGTTAGGTCTTGATTCCATCTATTGACCAGGGCTTCTACAAGATCGTCGATGGTACCAGCCATAGAACCCTCTAAGGCTTTCTGGAATCTAAAAGGATCCATCAGCCTTTGAAGGCGGACCATCTTAATAGGTTCGCCACCCTGCAGGGGTGGGTGGTAGCTGTGATACTAACCCTGACTAGAAAATGGTCTGTCCATGACAATGCAGAGGTATTTGTCACCTCTGCCCACACCTGCTGAATGTGTAGGTCCAGAGACCAATTGGGATAGGCCCATGTTTGTCATGGATGCCATGAACTCCTGAGCTGCACCTGACAAACCAGCCTTAAATGGGATGTTGAAGTCATCCAGGACCAACAGCCTCGGCGACTCCAACAACAGCTCCGAGACCAGTTCCGTGAGCTCAGCCAGGGAGTCTGATAGGCAGCAGTACACTAACAGAATCCCTAGTCTATCCCTGGCCTTCAGACTCAGGTACACACACTCGATGCGATTCAATTCCTAGACAGGAAGTCTGGTCAAGTTAAGATTGTCTTTGTAGTCCACAGCTACTCCCCCCCTCCGCCCACTATTCCCCACCTGCTCACTAACACAGTACCCAGCTGGGAGGGCCTGGGCTCATGTTGGGCCACTGTCATCTCCCAGCCAGGTCTCTGTGAAGCATGCCAGGTCGGCCTCCTCCTCTGTAAGGAGGTCATAGATGATATTTGTTTTGTTTTTAACTGACCTGGCATTGCATAGGAGCAAGGAGAAGTTCTGTTGGTGGCCTGATTCATTCTCCAAGATCCCCGGGGTAGCAGGGCGACCGGAAAGTAAGATGGATGTTAAATATCTAGCTCTCCTTCCCCTGTAATTGCACTTCGCCCTGCCATCGCCATATCTCCCTCTGCCCTGCACAACACATATTGCCACTCCTTTACACATTACAGCTCAGCTGGGCTCCCAGCCGCCTTGAGCATCTCAGAGGGCTGGGCTGGGGGGAAGGCACGGTGATGCCTCTGCAAACGTCTCTCATCCTCCTCTTATTCCCCCGCTGGTGTTAACCTCTCTCCAAAGGTGCCACCGCCACTCAGCTGGGCTCCTGGATGCCTTGAGCGTCTCAGAGGGGCGGGCTGGGGGAGGAGGTGCGGTGATGCCTCTGCAAATGTCTCTCGTCCTCCTCTTCCTCCCCTGCCAGTGTTAACCTCTCTCCAAAGGTGCCACCACCGCTCAGCTGGGCTCCCGGCCACCTTGAGTGTAAGCCATTCTCGGAGCCTAGAGGAAGATTCAGCTGATGAAGAATAGGAGGGGGAGAGCTAGTACTGCAGGCCCCATTCAGAGCCAGGCAGGGAGCTGGAAGCTTCAGCCAACAACACCCCCCTGGGTCTACTGGAAGAGCAGCCTGACATCTCTAGTGCCATTCCTAGATGCTCCCAAATGCAGGAGGCAGAGCCAGAGATAATTCCTCCCTTGGAATGACATAGGACATAGGAGGTGGGGTAGGGCAGGCGCAATATCAGCGGGAGAGCAAACAAGTGAAAAGAGAGTTCACTGGTATAGCTACAATTATGAAAGGGAGGTGTGCTTGCAATGCTTATGAAATGGAGGTAAAAATGCAAAGGCAAACCAGGTGTGGGGGAAATAGGTGTGATGGAGCCCAACTAGTTAAGAACTATGACATCTGATGGCTCCCAAATGATATATTAGCAGAAGGTTAGATGAGGTAGAAAGTATTTTGGACATAGATGTCGGAAAGGCAAGTGCCAACCAGCCAAACAGGTCTTCAACTTCCATCAGCCCCAGCCAGCATGGCTAATGGTCAGGAATGCTGGAAGTTGAGGCCTAAAACAGCCGAAGGGCATCCAGTTCGGGAAGGCTGCCTTAGACTTACCCTGGCACTTTGTGACACCTCAGTTAAACACCATCTCACAACATTCTGTAAAATGGGGTCAACAACAATCTACCTTTTAAGGGTGTTCCAAGGATAAATATGATAAGGCTTGTGAAACATTGGATGCACTTTCTTCTCCCTGTCTCTCTTGCTTCTCATTCCTCCTTAACTGATCACTGTACACATATGTACTGCAACCGCATACAAAGGCACCACCAGAATAAATGAGAGATGCAAGAAACAACAGAGAGGGAAATCAAAACAGGCTGGAAAGGCTCTGTTGTAGCTTTGCCTTTCATTTCGTTTTCTTTTTAATTTGGTCTTTGCGCATTCATCATCCATGCATGCAAACAGCAACAAGAGGAACAGTGATACACGAGACAGAAAAGGTTGTGTTGCTACCTTTTTCCAGCAGACCTGCTGCATTTTACTACAGAAAGCAAAAAGTGGTTTTGAAAGTGATTCTGTCTCCATCAGCGCATCCCGAAAAAGGTTCAGCTGCAGAAATTGTGGCCTCTGCTTAAAGGCACACGAGCCCTGCTATATATGCATTCACACATAAAAAGCGGCAACCCAAAAGAGGAACAAAAATGCCAATTCATGTGTTGAACTGGGAAGAGTGCTTACTTCTAAGTAAATGTTCTTGGGAGTAAATAATGATGTTTATCACACGCACAGTTTGATGCACACCCGCCGCAACTTTGATCCACTTTTTCACCGCTGGACTCGCATGACGTCATCCCCGTCGTGCTGTTCTCTCACCCTGAGCCCGCAGTTGCTTGTTTCTCTTTCGATTTATCCCTGAACGGGCAAAGTCCCAAACGCAAATCTGGAACACGCCAAGCTGAGGTATCGCAGCAATACCGATCACGCGTGATTCAAAACGCTAGACTCACATAGGAAACGGAGGGGGAACCAGCAGAAGCAAACCGGGGTGGGTGGGTGGATGGAAGTAGGTGTGATGAAGCTCGTAGCCTACTCAAAAGTATAGATGGTTGCTTGAAGCAGCACCGTCTTAACTGCAAGTAAATTTGCTCATTAGTTGGTGCTGTGACTGCATGAAACCATACAATGTTGCCTCTATCTCTGAGTAAATTTATTCAAGACCAGTTAGGGTGACCTCATGTCAGGAAAAACCAGGACATGTCAGGATTTTTGGTAACAAATCCGGGAACTGGGGGAAATTATGAAATATGAAGAAAAATCCAGATTTTCCCATCCCCCCCACCCAAAGGGCAGCTTTACTTTATAGTCAATGGGAATTAACAAAAAATGATTACAGCTCAATCGCTTTTAAAGATATAGAGATGAAACTTGGCATCATGATAGCCCTTATGTAGGGCTTTAGCCATGCCAAATTTGAAGTAGATCCATTCATCCGTTGATTTTTAGGATTTTTTTTTAAAAAATGAGGTTTTAAAAATATATTTTTACAAAAACACCAGAGCCATACCCTTTCAATTCAGGTTGTCAAATCTCCTTTTTGGGGTCTTGCACCTTCAGCAGTTTCAGCCCTTGACATCAAGGGGATCTCAAGTTTTTAGCTAGGAAGTGCTGGGCGAACATGGCACCTTTCCTGCTGCAGATTTGGTGAGCAGTCAGGTACCTGGAGCTCAGCAGAGGTGATGCAGCCACAGATCAAAATGTGGGAAAGGAGAGGTCAGTCAAACCAGCCCACAGGGCAAAACAGAACAGGCTAGAGGCCTTTTTCTCAGAGTTCCACAACATGGGTGATAAAGGCCCTTTCTACACCACAGAGTATAGAGGGAAGACAAGAGGACGATCCCAGACTTACATGCTCCTGGGATCATTTCCTGGGCCCTGGAGCTTTGCACACTAGTGCTCATGTGTTAAGTTTTTAAAAACCCACTCATGATTGGGGCCCCACCCCCCTCCCTGTCCTCCCGGGGGTGGCGAAACTGGTGCCACTCCCTCCCCTGATGAGCACAGAGCCGCATGGCTCCATGCCCATTTCTGCTGTGGCTGGATCATTGGGATAATTTGGAAGAGGGAGGGAGATTGATTGTTTGAGGCTGGAGGCTTTGGTTTGGCTGCAATGACTTAGAAAGAGAGACAACAGAGGCTGCACAGACAACCCAGAGACACCTGCACGGACACAATGGAGGGCATTAGAAAGAGGGTCTCAGAGTTACGTGTTTGTGCACGAAGTAGATAGGAGTTCAAAGTTTGGATGTGAAAAGTGGTGCCAATGCAAAAGCCTTGAGAAGCTAATGTATATAAGCGAGGTGTGAATGGGCGAAGTAGTGTCTGCCGCCCACAACACCCACCCTAATGTTAGAGTAGAGAAACTTGTGACAATCATACACAAGTTTCCAAAAAAATATAGTGAACTTTAAAAATAAAAAAGCCAGCCAGCCGGCAGCAAACCCTGTTAAGCAGCAGCTTGCAGCGGAGTGAGGATACAATCAGACAAGATATTTGAGGGAAGGGGAAAATGTATTACAAAGGGTATAGCAACAAAGTGCAGCAAAAGCTACAAAAGTAGGAGTGAAACTAATTTCAGATACATTGAATGCCTCACTTGTTATTTCAGTGATTTTAACTTTAAGATGTTTTGTAGAACAGATTTGTCTCAATTGCGTGCTGTAAAATCAGACATGTGACCAAGGCTATGTTCAGGTGGGCACACACACCCCTTGGTGCTGGACACACCCTGGGGGTGGACACGTTGGTGGGGATGCCCCCTCGGGTGTCCATGTTGTCCTCCTTTTTGGTTTTCAAAATATGGTCACCCTACCAATCACCTCAGTTTGGCAGCAAGCCACAGTTCTCTTCAGCATCCGCCTTCTCTCTTAAAATGGCCTTCAGTTAGCATGCAGGGAGCATCGCACATTTGATTGAACATATCCTGGCTGTTTCCACACTACTGCTGTTTACTACAACCTGACTGACAAACTGTCAGGGGGTGCTTCTAGACAAGGCTTTTATGGTACAATTTGCCTTGCCTCATTCATTAAATTTTAAATGAACTGGCATACTGGTCTCTCCTTGACTATCTCATTGAAGTTAGGTAGTGCAGCCATGGGTCATGTGAACTGGGGAATATGGGAATTGTAGTCCAACACAGCTGGATAACACCAATTCAGGGAGGTTGGTGTAGATTGACTGCAACAGGCACTCTGTAGCTCAGCATATTCTGGGACTGTCACATACAAAACGGCTGATGCAGACAAATATCCACATTTACACTATCGGCAATGGATAATATTGAAATTATGGTTTAAAAATATAATGGGATTACAGCTTGACTTTTTTTTCCCCCTTCAGCCAGCGAAATATGAGTATTCCATAGAACAGTTGCCCATCAATGCACAACTGCTGATTCTGTATTGACAGACTCAGTTCAAAAAGGAAAGGCTGAGCGATGTGTTGAACGACAGTTTAGCAAAGGGGCCTCTTTCATCTCACAGATAACTTGACTCAAATATTGTCACTCGTCAGGTTTCCTTTCCTAATCGCCTCTATCAGCAATACATTTCCTCCTCCGCCTCCAGAGAGGATTGTGTACCAACGGCACACTTGGGGATCCTATTGACACGATCCTGGGTGGAGAAGTGACTGTTTTGCTAAGCCAAGTTGCAGCTGTCACCAAGCTATTCCCCTCCATGCAGATTACAAACCACAGGCTGTCATTTGAATAAACATCTGTGGTGGGTTTTTTTAAAAAAAAGGAAGGTGGAACAACCTCCAACCAAACCACAGTGGTGGGAAGCAAATTGTTTGAGGCGTACAGCCAAAGTTTCGACTTAATCCAGTATTTAAAACTGCAATTTGATCAATTGCTAACACTGCTCATTTAATATACCCCAAGACAACCAGAAAGACCACATACAAAATTCTTATTCTTACTGCATCACCATGGGGGGAAATGACATTTCTTCAGATTAGATCCAGTCTGTCTGTCTGTCTGTCTGTCTGTCTGTCTGTCTGTCTTTCTACTTTGTAGAATATAGGTTTGAGATAAAGGTGAATCCACACTAACAGGCCCAATAGAGAAACCACAGCTGTGGAAAAGGAACATGGATATAACATTACACATTCCAGACTCCCATTTCCTGTATACCTCAAAGCTAGTCCTAGATACTGGGAAACCCTAGATATATATATATCCTTCCTTCTCCCTTGTGGGCACAATCCCCCTCTTTTAGCCCCATTACCTTCTTGTCACTACTTCCAGTAGTGAAGCTGGGAAGGTAGGGTGGTCATGAGTCCTATTTTACAGCCTGCTATTTCAAGGGCTGTCAGAGAAGAATCCTTTATTTTAGGAGGAGAGTTGAAGCTCTTTCGGCCTGAGGACCAAATCTCTGTCACAGAACTGATCACCAGCTTTTCAGCTATATGACAACTGGAGTCTCAAACCAGGCCTGGTTGCCGGCATGTAAGGCCACTGCAGCTACCTTAGCCTAATTGCTGGTTTTGTGACCCTTCAGTCTAGGTTGACCAGATAAAATCCAGGTCAGGGCTCCTGTAACTTTAACAGTTGTAGAGAAAAGGGAATTTCAGCCAGTGTCATTTGTATGCAATTAGTTCCTGGTGAAATCCCCTCTTCATCACAACAGTTAAAGTTTCAGGCACTATACTAGAGTGACCATATACAAAAGAAGGCAGGGCCCCTGCAACTATAACTGTTGTGATGAAGAGGGAATTTCACCAGGAACTAACTGCATACAAATGACACTGGCTGAAATTCCCTTTTCTCTACAACAGTTAAAGTTACATGAGCCCTGACCTGGTCACCGTACTTCAGTCTGAAGGCGGTGTGGGTGGGCCAATGTGCACATATGTGCATGTGGCATGTTTCACATGCTGCACTGGGGCAGAATCCCTGTACATAGGAAACAAAGGGGTCAAAGAAGGGCTAGGCTCAGGGAAGACCATGGGGAAGTGATAGAGCTCATGCTGGGCATGCAGAAGGTCCCCAGCATTTCCAGTAGGGATAGGAAGGAATCCTACCTGGAGAGCCCTGCCAGGCAGTGTCAACAATACTGGGCTAGATGGCCCAAATAGTCTGACTCTCTATAAGGCCAGTCCCAATGTCCTCGACCCTGGTGTATACCAGGTCTTCAGGAAAGGAGTGATGAGCAGTGGTCAGATTATGAGGGAAGGGGAAGGCAAATAGGTCCTTAATGACATCCGTAAGCCCCACTCCCTGACTCCCCTCAATTTTACCCCACCTCAAAGAGTATAATAAAAGCTAAGGGGATTAAGCTCCCTCTACCCACAACCCCTGTAAATCTGAGCACCACTGAAGTGATCATATCAATAGAAGAGAAAGATGAAGTTAGCAGAAGCTTTCTGAATTTTAATCTTACTGCAGCGTTGCTCGCTGAGGTAAGTGTATTGATATGCATTCCACTGTAGCCGCCTCTGGCTAGACCAATGAATAAGTATTGTGTTGTAATAATAATTTTATGGCGAGGTGACTCCTCTGTCGAAAAGTGATCTAGATGCAAGGTCTTGTTCATAGAGTTTGTGCTTTATTTTGTATACGGCGGTGCTGCCCTCCTTGACCACATGAGGGAGCAGGAGACCTTTGCAATTACTCAAAAAGCCCCCTAGAAGCAGGTCTGGACATTCAGGCTTCTGTCTAGCAAAGAAGTCAAGATTCTTTTGCTATTTACTTTCTCCCCCCCCCCCCCGACTTTCCTTTTTTTCCCATGTTCTTACCCAAGGGGATTGAGGCAGCTTCAATCAGCTAAACTTCAATCTAGGTCACAACACCAGCCAGGCACTGATTCAGAACTAATACTGGGCCAGGCTCTGATGAAAAGGGGATATATAACAGGGCATCATTCTGCATACTGATGGCATTGCATTGCAAGGCTCCAGACTGCCTCATCTAACAGTTACATGTTTCTCCGACGACTATGGAGACACAATAGAATCCTGTGGGTGCCCCTTTATTAATCAAAGCATGTTGTTCTTATTTTTACCTTTGACATGAATGCCTAATATTTAAGCCCGTTTAAGCATTTAGAGGAATAGCCATTCATTCAATTTCATTGGCCTGAAATAGAGATGCTCTCCAGAGGAATAATGAGTGGTCTGAAACAGGGGAGGAGAATGCCATTCCATAAGAGGATGAACTGAGAAAACAAAACAGAAAAATGGAAAGAAGGGCCACTAAACATTTTCCCAACGTTCCTGGACATGGGGCCTCCAATAATCCAAAAGCTTCGATTTGTATGAATTTCTATACAGCATATTTTTAAAATAATTAAATAAAACCAGTGTGGGCTGCTTTATAAGCTTTTAGAAAAATGTATAATAGCAATTGGAGGTGTGCTATAGATTAGACTATGCAGATGGATAAGGTGTCCCAGTTCAGAGACATGGAGATTTTGTTAAACATAATGAATGAAATTAAACATTCTGGATTACCAGAGAGAGAGAGAGAGAGAGAGAGAGGCTGAATTCGGACGACATGACACGATAGTCAATACAACTGACGATTGTTCCCCCCCCCCCCGTTGCTTATTGTGTTGTCCGAATTCAGCCAGAGATTTAAAATGTCTTTCCCCGTTGAACCTCCTATATTACTAGCTGTACCTAACTGATTATTCTACATCTGCCTTTATGAGAACAATTGTGACATCCTGTGGCCAATCAGGAGAATCCTTTTTCTTCTAATAATATAATCATGTCAAGGTCGTAACATCTCCACCATGCCTTATCCTGTAAACACCTAACTGGATTATTTGTGAATAAAATCTATTAAATAAACATAAAGAAATGATGGAGCAGGACCTCAAAGTGATATTGATTTGGTACCTAGCCAATAATAAAAACAGTAATTAAAAAAAAATACCTGAGCAGAATCATCACCACCTCTCCTAGGAGAAGATGGCCTTTCTGACAATTTAAGATGCAATCCTATATATACTAATTTGAGAATAAATCCCATTTAATTCAATGGGGTTTGCTCCTGAGTAGACACATATAGGATTGCACTGTTAGTCTGGGGTCTGGATCAATATGACCCATTAAGCTCTCTAATATAGTTGGCACCGTTACTGCTGAAAAGATCAACCCCAACCTGATTTGCAATGGAGTCGCTTAAATGGATTCTTTTGAATGCCTGCTCAAAGTTCAAAGTTAACCCATTAAAACTGTGGAACCCATTCTGAATCAAGGCCATTTAAGGTTCCAGATTATATCATCAACAGCATAATGGGGTTTAGCGGCCTCCTTGCCCCTCCAACCCCAGCCATGCTCACACAACGCACATTCTTTCCCAAAATATACTAAGGCAAGAGGGCAGTAGGGCTGGCTAATAGGGCTGGCTCTCCTGTCAAAACCCTGGTTGATCTGTGGAATGCAGAAATGACCTGGGAGGTTGACACGATTGCTCCTGAGCGCCCCCTCCTGTGTAGAGTTTGTACAGCTCCATGGTATACCCCAGAGCTGAGAGCAATGAAACAAAACAGGAGATGGCTTGAGGGCAGATGGAGACAAACTCCTGGTGGATGCAATCACATACTGGTAAGTGCCTATAGTAAGGTATATTCAGGGGCAGTGAGGGCGGCAAAAAAGCAATACTTTGCTGCCACTATCTATCAAATCATCAATCTGCTGCCCAGCGGAGCTTTTCAGAGTTGTCCAAGGGCTATTACATGCCGGCCCCAAAGATGTGGTACAACCATCTGAGGCCCGTTGTACTGAGCACAGAGCACAGGCTTGTCCTGTTTTCTTGGATGAGTTTCAGTTGATACAGGTCGAGGATGTTGACAAGGTGCTTGGACAGGTACGTGCAACCACCTCTGTATTGGATCCTTGCCCCTCTTGGCTAATAAAAGCTAGCAGGGATGGAACAGCCAGCTGGGCCAGGGAAGTGATTAAATGCCTCTCTACGAGAGGGAGTGGCCCAGGTCATTTGAAAGAGGCGGTAGTGAGACCACTCCTGAAGAAATCTTCTCTAGACCCCGAAAATCTCAATAACTATAGACAGGTGGCAAATACTCCATTCCTGGGCAAGGTCCTTGAGCGAGTGGTTGCGGGCCAGCTCCAGACACTCTTGGTGAGACTGATTATCTGGATCCATTTCAGTCCGGCTTCAGGCCTGGCTTTGGCACAGAAACAGCCTCGTTTGCCCTGTATGATGACCAGTGTCGGTAGAAAGACAGGGGGAGTATGATTCTGTTGATTCTCCTTGTCCTTTCAGCAGCTTTCGATACCATCGACCATGGCATCCTTCTGGGACGACTGGCTGAGTTGGGAGTGGGAGGCACTGCATTGCACTGGTTCTGTTCCTGCTTGGCGAGGTTGCTCCAGAAGGTGGTGCTTGGGGGACATTGTTTGGCCCCGTGGATTCTCCAGTATGGGGTACCACAGGCAGCCTTGTCCCCCATGCTGTTAAGCATCTACATGAAACCGTTTGGTGCGGTCATCTGGAGTTTTGGAGTGCGTTGTCATCAGTATGCTGATGACGCACAACTCTATTTCTCCTTTTCATCTTCAGCAGGTGAGGCTGTGGATGTGCTGAACCAGTGCCTGGCTGCAACAATGGACTGGATGAGGGCTAATAAACTGAAACTCAATCCAGACAAGACTGAGATGCTGTTAGTGGGTGGTTCTGCTGACCGGATGGAGGGTGTTCAACCTTTTCTGGATGGGGTTGCACTCCCCCTGAAGGAGCGGGTTCGTAGCTTGGGGGTTCTCCTAGAATCATCTCTGTCACTTGAGGCTCATGTGGCCTCAGTGGCACAGAGTGTCTTCTACCAACCTCGATTGGTGGCCCAGCTATGCCCCTACCTGGACAGGGATAACCTGGCTTCAGTTGTCTACACTCTGGTAATCTCTAAATTGGATTACTGCAATGTGCTCTACGTGGGGTTGCCTTTGAAGACGGTTCAGAAGCTGCAGCTTGTGCAAAATGCAGCGGCCAGATTGATAACAGAACCAGAAGGTTCTGGCCTGCTTGCATTGGCTGCCTATACGTGTCCAAGCCCGATTCAAGGTGCTGGTTCTAACCTATAAAGCCTTACATGGCTTGGGACCACAATACCTGATGGAACGCCTCTCCCAACCCAAACCTACCCATACACTATGATCCACATCTAAGGTCCCCCTCCAGTTGCCTACTCCGAGGGAAGCATGGAGGGTGGCAACAAGGGAGAGGGCCTTTTCAGTGGTGGCCCCTCAATTATGGAATGATCTACCCGACGAGGCTTGCCTGGCACCAACATTGTTATCTTTTCGGTGCCAGGTCAAGACTTTCCTCTTCTCCCAGGCATTTAACTGCATATGTTGAGGGTTTTGTTGTGGTGGTGGTGGTTTGACCCAGAATAGTTGTTTTTAAATGATATTGTATTTATAACCTTTTTATGCTTTTTATGGTTTTAAATTTTGTATATCATTTTTTTAAAAAATGTTCAATGTTTATAATTTTTGTAAACTGCCCAGAGAGCTTCAGCTATGGGGCGGTATATAAATGGAAATAATAATAATAATAATAATAATAATAATAATCCCAAATGGGCACAATTGCATAAGATGTTGCTTGTATTTACTCTGATTCTCACATTTGTTCTGTCTGAAGTATGAAGAAAATTAAAAATAGATGACACAGGAGATGCTGGGAAGGAAATTATAACAAAAAATGGTGTACTCTGCATCCTCTCTATTCAATCTTGTTTTGATGTAAATTTTACTGCTATTTTTAATAAGGTCTGATGGAGCCTGTTTCTTTGACATTTCCAATCAAATGATACAAACATCTTCTTTAATGCCCTTTTCTTTTCATCAAACAGCTTCACCTAATGCTGTGTTTCTGTCCATATTTTCAAGCAATGCATCCTTTTTCCTGCAGCAACTGAATCTTCCCAAAGGACAAATGGATTTTAATTCACACACACACACACACACACACACACAAAAAAAAAAAATTTATTGCCCAGAACAGGTATCTGAGAAACACACACACACAATTTATTGCCCAGAACAGGTATCTGAGAAACACACACACACACACACAGAATCCTATAATCCTTATAATCTATAATCTATAATCCTTTACCACCCACACGTTTCTCTTCTTGAAAGACAAGCTGCTAATTAGAATGCAGATTACTATAGTTGGAATTTACAGTAGCAGAATGTCAATGTAACACCAACTCTTAGCTGAAATGTGAAACCAACCTTCCCTCAAGAACTTCTCTATATGGGATAATTTCCTAATCCTTCCTTAAATCCTCCCTTCCTGCTGCTGGGCCACAATCCAACACAGAGTTAGGCAGCGCAATCAGTGGATTTAAGCACGTCTAGCACTGTGCTGGATTGTGGCCCAAGAGCACTTCTCCTTGAATATGCAGGGATTCAAGGGGCTTTCTCATTTTAATGAGAAATCATATCCTTTTGTATTAGTATTTATTACAGGGTGCCTTTTACACAAAATTGGCCTTTAAAAAGGGCTTTACGAGCCTTTGTGGCAAAATGCACAAAATACATTATTGCACTTGTATTTTGGGGTGCAGTCATTTTTAAGGGGAATAGACATTTAGAGAACAATTCTATGGCCCCTAGACAGTGTCTTGGGGCGGGGGGCTGTATGGTTTTTCAAATTCCTGGATCTGATGCAGGTGATAGCACTCTGACCTCAGACCTCGGAGTCCAATCTCCCCTCCCCTGCCCCCTCGCAGCCGGCACTGCTAGAACCTCACTGGCTACCTCTACGAGCTTGCAAATGTGTGTTCAGAGAGGAGGAAATAGGGGTATGCCGGTGGGCGGGGAGGGGGTGGCTTACGCTATATCTCCAGCCTCCTTCCCTCCCCAACACCTCAACTAGATGGCCGAAAATGCCCATCTTGTTAAATTGCAGAGCTTTGGATTCCTGTAAACCTCCAGTTTCATATTTCACCTACTTTTTTTATTGGTATGTACCCACAGTTTTGATATCTGTTTCCCTTTTGCGATCATAGCCATACCAGGGCCTCTCTTTTCACTTATGGGCTCTTATGGGCAGGCAGGGAAAGGGCAGGCAGGGAAAGATGAAGAGGGGGGAATCCCGTGTGCTGGAGGAGAACCACCCTTCCCTCCCCTTTCCTCATCAACAAACATGCCCCTAACAAAGCAAAAAACAAGAGGGGGGGATATTCCTGACTTTCTTTGTGCCAAAATACTTCGCAACAAGGGTGGAAGGGGCACGATGAGAGTGGACAGGGACGATGTCATGCGAGTACCTTGTGGCAAAAAACATACAAAGCAAGGCGAGTGTGCAATAAATCGCTGGTGTGATGGAGCTCTAAGAGTTGGTGTTACATTGACATTCTGCTACTGTAAATTCCAAGGGTGGATCCAATAGGATTCACCCTTATTTAAAGAGGCACAGTAATGCCTCTTTACTTATGGTCCAACAGGGAAAAAACACATTCCACCATGTTAAAAGGGTATTCGAGTGTGTGTGTCATTCTAACATTCATAAAATCGAAAATGTTTCACCAATCTTCCTGAAATGTACACGTTCCAGAAAGAAATGTTGGTTTTACATAACCTGAAAATTTCAAGAAGATTGGTGAAAGACTGAGGAAAGGAGGGCTCTTTAAAGTAGAAAAGGCGACTGCTATGGTCCACTAAGGCGACTGCTATGGTCGCCTTAGTGGATGATCTACACTTGAGTATTGACAGGAGGAGTGTGTCCCTGCTGGTACTTCTGGACCTCTCAGTGGCATTCGATACCATCGACCATGGTATCCTTCTGGAACACCTGAGGGGATTGGGACTCAGGGGCACTGTGCTTCAGTGGTTCCGGTCCTACCTGTCGGGCAGGTTCCGGATGGTGATGCTTGGGGATAGTTGCTCCTCAAAGAAGGAGCTGCTATGTGGTGTACCACAAGGTGCTATCCTTTCCCCAATGCTGTTTAACATCTACATGAAACCGCTGGGAGAGATCATCCAGAGGCATGGGGCGGGGTGCTATCAGTATGCTGATGACACCCAAATATATTTCTCTATGCCTCTGAGAACAGCATCAGTTAAGGATAGTGTGTCTCCTCTGAATGAATGCTTGGAGGCGGTAATGGGCTGGATGAGGAAAAACAAACTGAAGCTGAATCCAGACAAGATGGAGGTGCTTACTGTCAAGGGCCACAACCTGGGGTTGGAGGTGTGTCAACCAGTTCTGGATGGGGTTGCACTCCCCCTGAAAGACTGTGTTCGCAGCTTGGGGGTGCTCCTGGATCCGTCGCTCCAAATGACATCCCAGATAGATGCAACGGCCAGGAGTGCCTACTATCAGCTTCGGCTGATACGCCAGCTGCGCCCCTTCCTAGAGTTGGAAGACCTAAAGATGGTAGTGCACGCACTGGTAACTTCGAGACTCGACTTCTGCAATGCGCTGTACATAGGGCTACCTCTGTGCCTAGTCCGGAAACTTCAACTAGTTCAAAATATGGCAGCCAGGTTGGTCACTGGTACACCTAGGGGTGACTATATTACACCAGCTTTGAAATCTCTCCACTGGCTGCCAGTTAGTTTCCGGGCGAAGTACAAAGTGTTGGTCATTACCTTTAAAGCCCTACATGGTTTGGGTCCAGGTTACCTGCGGGATTGCCTTCTCCCATACAATCCGCCCCGCACGCTTAGGTCCTCTGGGAAGAATTTATTACAGTCAACAAAAACTAGACTGACAATCATTACCCAGAGGACCTTCTCTTCTGCCGCTCCCAGATTATGGAATGACCTGCCGGGAGAGATCCGTGAACTTACCAGTCTTCAGGAATTTAAACGATCTATAAAGACTGAGCTCTTCTGGCAGGCCTACTCAGATGAATTTTAAGTGTTTTATTGGTGTTTTATTGGTATTTTAATGATGTATTGGTTTTGTGTATTTTTAATCCCTCGATCTGGAGGGAGAGGCGGGTAATAAATAAATATATTATTATTATTATTATTATTATTATTATTATAAAAGAAAAAACCCTCTCTGAATCAAAATGGTTCTGATAATTTTAACTGGCGATTATTTGTCTCCATAATTTTTGAAGTAATTAGAGCCTTAGTAATTAATCCAGTGGGGTGGTTTCTTCCTCCTTCCTTGTAGTTGGTGGAATTGCTTTTCCTTTTTTTAAATTCCTTTCCATTGATTTCCAATTAATATTTATTCATCATGTTAGAGTGAATTCAGCTGCCATCGTCTCCATAATGCAAGCATGCTCAGTGGCATCTGTCTCCCCCTCCCTCCTGCCTCAGCTAGATTCTAATGTTGAAAGAAAATGGCCACCTCCTCTAGCAAAGACATTGGCTCAGTTCAGACGACATTATAATCAATGGAGGGGGGGATCAACCATCAGTTGCGTTGATTATTGTGTCGAGTGTTGGGACACACAATGCACACACAACTGATGGTATGCTGTTTTGGGCAATTAAACAACAGGGAAAAACAACGGGCTGCTCAGTTGTTTATCCCAAAATCCATTGTTTAAAGTGTCATGTGTCGGGAACCCCCCTCTCTCCATGTACTGTTCCAGTCAGTCATAGAGTTCCCCGGCAGGCATGGCTGAAAAAAACCCGGCTGCTCCTATACAGCCAGCAGAACTTGCGGTGCATGATGGGATAGGGCCAGAGAACTGAGGGAGGGGGAAGAAGGAGCAGCAGCAGCCCAGAAGGATGCCAGGACTTTTAGCCATGAGACAAGGGGAGGGGCAACATGTCGTGTGGTGGCTGCCGCCGAAATAACGCACCGTCAGTGTGCTATTCCCCCCTCCATTGTCTAATGTGTTGTCTGAACTCTCCCACTGCCATAGTAGAATAATCAGTGTCTTCTCAGAAGTAAGTTCCATTGAGTGTAATGGTCTTACTCAGGTAAGTTTGTAGAGGATTGGAGCCTTTTTAAAACGGACTGGAACCCTTGAAGGGGGACAGTGAGAGATGTTACTGAGGATTCCCTCTCCTTTCCAGCACAATAATTTTACAATTAACAACTTGCTTGCATGTTTTGTGCATGTGTATGTATGTTCTTTTATTCTTCATCTGATCATTGCTGCTGCTTGATTTTCAATTCAATCCAAGGCATGTCTACTCAGAAGTAAGTTCCATTGAGTGCAATGAGTCTCACTCCAATCACTACCTTGGAGGGGTGTGTGGATTTTGTTGTAGTTTTCTCTGGAGCTCGGTGTATTTAGGGACCATGGCTCCCATGAAGTTTATTGGTGGAAGGTTCAGGACAGATAATAGGGGGACATACTAATACAAATGATAGTACTTGCCCATAGGGAAAGCATACTTGCCCATAGGGAAACATAGGATAATACATGTCCATAGGAAAAATATATCTCCTCTCAGAAAAATCATGCTTGCCCATAGGGAAACATAGGACAGCATTTGTCCATAGAGAAACCATCCTGGGGTTGGTTGAAAGCAAAGGGAAAGTGAATCTATCCTCTGCATAATTTCCATCCCATAGAAATAAAGCTTCCACCCACACTCTTTCTTTTGTAGAAGTGTGTAATCCAATGTTTGGGTGCAGGATCCTACTCATTAAGAATGGGACGCTTCTGATGGTTTAGAATACTATGCTAAAGATTTAGTGTTGGGCTAATAATGCATGCTTACTCAGAAGCAAGTCCTACCAATTTCAAAACATATAGAGTATCTCTAGGTGCCTCCCTCCTTCCCTGGCATGTGTGCAAAGGATGGGAGGGAATGTCTGTTGTACTGTTTCCTTGCAGCCCCCAGGAAAGCCAGGATTTACTCTGGGTAGACATAAGACACTTGGGAATACGTCCCATTGAAGACAATGAAGCTTACTTCTTTGCTTGGGAGTAAGCCCCATTGAAGACAATGGGACTTTTAAAGTTGGAATAGCTCATTATAGCCTATGGAAATTAACCAAAATGCTTACATCTCCCTCATTTTCAAAGATAAGGAGATGAAACTTGGCAGCATGATAGCTATTACATAGGGATTTAGCCATGCCAAGTTTGAAGCAGATCCATTCATGCCTTAATTTTTAGGATTTTTTTAAAAGTCAAACTCAAATCTCTTCTTTGGGGATCTAGGACCTTGAGCAGTACACATTTTAAAAAAAACTAAATTAAAGATGAAGAGATAAAATTTGGCACCATGGTACCTCTTAAGTAGGACTTTAGCCATGCCAAGTTTGAATCAGTTCCATTCATGGCTAAATCCCTACTTAAGAACAACCATGGTGCCAAGTTTCATCTCTTCATCCCTAAAATGAGAGAAATGTAAGCATTTTGGTTATTTTTTTAATTTGAAAAGTGAGTTCAACACATAACACTAGCTTTGATTTTATATTGGATGTCAACATGGTATAACATCCTGGCTGATGCTGGCTTGGTTGTCAACTGTATAATATCTGGTCATCCGTTACACAAAGCCATGAAATTCATTAAACACAAAACCTACGGTTTACAAAACAATGTTAAGGCTCTACAGAGCAGCCCTTCCCCAATCTGGTGCAATGATGGGAGTTGTAGTCCAACACCTTTGGAGAGCACCAGGTTAGGGAAGGGCTGTTCTAAACAAAAAAAGAGAAGTCAGTGGCCCGAAGTTGTTCATCAGTTTTCCACAAACCCACAGACATATTCTCCATCCTGTCTTCATGGTTTATCTGCTTTGGGAGAAGGAGAATTTCACTTGCACTTTCTGCCTCCTTAGGGAGGATGTGGCATTAAGGCTTTTGAGCCTTAACTCCCAAGTTCCCTGCTTTTTGGTGCTTGGTTGAAAACTGTAAAGCCTTAACATTGTTTTGTAAACCAGAGGTTTTTTGTTTAATGAATTTCATTCCAAATTAGAAACCTTCCAATGGAAAAATAAAGATGTGGCCTGTGCTACCTCCAGGCCTCTCCACTAGGCTTGCAACCATTCATAAGTGTAATTAACTCTTCGTACTAGAATAGTGATGTGTCCTATCTTACAGAGGACAATCCTCTACTTGAAGGCCTCCTCCATTTGAAAGCTCCCCTGTTCAATTCCAGTTTAAAGATAAAGAACCATAAGAACTGTTGTCCATCCACAGTCAACACCTGGGCAGCAAACTGAACAGGCAGGCACACAAGTCATCTGTCACACTACAGCGAGATTTATATGTATTTAAATGATAGTAATTCTTTCTAAACTTGCATCTATGCCTAAAAGATAAAATATGCAAATTTTATGCAAATTTGTATTATCTTCCATCCTCTTTTTTGGTGGTGCATTTCGTAATTTTGGGTGACTCAGAAGTAGGGATGTTGGAGAAATCCTGAATGGATTCAAATGAGTTAGGAATCAGATTTCTACGAATCCAACCTGCGGATTCTGCAGCAGACCAGCTTTTTGCAAGTTGCACAGAATTGCTGACCAGATTTTTACTTTTCAGAATTGTACGCAAATTTAGCCTTTCAAAAATACGAAAAATACAAAATAAAAAACCCACCAAACAAAAATACACATTCCCCTCCCCCATAGGCTAAAACGTAAAAATGTGGGCTTTGTGCAGATATGGCCATTTGTGCAAATGCGCATTTTCAGAAGTGCACATGTGTTCAAGGGCGTACGTTCCAAAGCAAAAACAAGTTTTTGAAATTGAGAAAAAAATCTGGTTCCATCAATGAGCGGGTGACAGAACGAAAGATGCCAGATTATCTGTGAAACACAGATGGAAAAGATTTAACAAAATCCATACGTTCATACTTATACGTGCTGCCCTACCTCATACTACTGGGAAGTATGTCCAAAAGTAGTAGAAAACATATGGATAGAATTTATCCATATATGTTTGGAGGCTTAGATCCCAAGATAAGTTAAGGACATTCACAGAAGGGAAGTTCACCGCCTTCTCCTTCCTGCTGCAGCCATCTCCCAAACGCACCTCCAGAAGATTGGGGGGTGAGGAGGTCCTCCTGAGCAATGTACATTGGGATTCGGCAGACTGCTGAGAGGAAGGGAAACTTTCTTTGCATGGCTCTTAGGCAGCATCTGGGATGCCATAGCATGCTGCAGATCTGTCCTCCTCGTCAGTACCCGGAGCTATGAGCACAATCTGATCGTGGATCTTCCCTCCCCCCACTGCTCCTCCCTGCCCCAGGAAAGCTTCTTACAAGGTTACAACTGCAACCTAACAAGAGAAGTTGGAGAGCTAGAAAAGGGGACATTCTGGTGGGCGGGGAAAGGAGAGGCTGGGTTGCCCAAGATTCATGAGGATGGCTACAATTTAACAAGTAGTACTTTTGGGTCTTAAAAATGTGACAGTTAACAATATTCTAATTGGTTGTTGTAATGTGATTTGGTTGCTGCATCCCGGTCCACTGTTTCATTTCCAAGACATGGTAATGTATTACATGAAAAGGCTTATCCATTAGTAACACTAATACTGTGTATGAATATTTAATCCAAAATGCCACGGAATAAAATTGCCATTAAATATTTAAATTAGATTCACATCCTCATATGTATGCAGATGACTCATTTCCCGTAAAAGCCACCTCAGTACACTAATATATCACTCAGACCTTGTCAGTATAAATCAGATGCTTAGTACAACTTGCTCTGTCAGTAAATGAATATGAAATGCTTCTTCAAATATTAACGCTCTGTTTGACGTACATCCCAGCCAAGGGCTGAGTACAAGAAAAGGAAAATATTAAGGTAACAAAATGAACACGCCCAGAGATAGGATTTGACATATCTTTGAAGGACCAATTTGGCCAGTGCTCCAGGCAGGCCTGCACATAAAATCCACCGACCATGTATTGTGTCCTACCTGTAATGTGCTTGAGGTCTTTCCTGTTTTTGAAGTCACTGGCACAAAAAAACCCAAAATGTGAAGGTTCGTTAAGCTTTAATTAGGCTGCTAAAACATGGCTTGTGGGCTAAGTTGAGCTTGTTGGGTCACAAGTTGTGCAAGAAGGAGAAAGGAACAGGGCCAAACCCTCTGTCCTGTTTGAATTTGCCTTCTCTCCGCATCCTCTGCCTTAGTGAAACTCCACCCACAACTAAAGTGTTGTCCCAGAGCCTATCCACATTGCCCTTAAAACGACTTATATTGTTTAAAAATGTGGTTTTTGAAGTCATTTCATTATGTGGTAGGACACAGAGCAGTACTTACATTTCATAGTGACTGCTTCCTCCGTCCTGAAAGCGTTCAGTGGTGTGACACATGGTTAATTCTTTGTCTGTTCTTGTTCAGTTTCTGTTTTGCAGGCTGCTTGACCCGCCCACTTCTGTCTCCGTAACTCAAGCAGCCTGCAAAACAGAAACTAAACATGAAGAGTCAAGAAATTAACCCTGTAATACACCAGTGAACACGGAGGAAGCAGTCATTATGAAACGTAAGTACTGCTCAGTGTGTCCTACCACGTAATGAAACGACTTAAAAACCATTTTTTAAACAGAATATAAGTCGTTTTAAGGGCAATGTGGATAGGCACCCAGTGATTGGAATCGAGACAGAACACGAAGGGATACAAAGGTTGTCAGAAACCTCCCTCCACCCCCAATGAAGTAGGCACTGAAAGGTGCAGATGGCAAGTCAGATGAACTGTGGGGCAAAGATGTGGGGAGTAGCAGCACACCACCTCACTTTTCATAGATAACAAGGAGCCACAGGAGCAGCATCAAATTGGGCAACTCAGAGTCCCCACATCCCAGCAGGGGCCTACTGACGAGAGCCCCTTGACATTGCTCCTGCTCTTCACCACTGCAACCTGCTTGCTCACTTGCTTCTCATTCTGGCCCAGACATGGCAGGAGCAGCAGATGCCACAGCCTACTTGGAATCTGCCTGTCAAGCAGGCAAGAAGTGGCAATAATGAGGGAGAGAATGAAGAGCAGCAGCAGCTGGTGACAATGGTGGCGGGAAGGTAGCCAGCACTGGGGACTCCTCTTATGTCTTTCTAGCACTTTTAATCTCACGTGAAGGATCATCTATCCCCACTCAAGCCCTCCTTCAATAGCCTGTTCTGCAGTGATTAAAAAACAAAGAGATGTTCGTTCTTTCTGGAAAAAGATATACAAGCAACATGTTTTTGCCTCTGTCTCTGTCTCCATCACACACACACACACACACACACACACACACACACAGAGGATTTAACTCCTTGAGATCATAGAAAAGAGCCTGAAACTTGAAGAATGGCACTCTAGCAAATTGCACTAATAAAATTTTGGAAACATCTACAAAATCTGCCTGTGAGGCATCCTTTCCCAATCTGGTGTCCTCCAGCTGCATTGGACTACAACTCCCATCATCCCTCAACCAGCATAGTCCAACACATCTGGAAGGCACCATAAGGCAAAATAGGGACAATCATTTACTAAGTACAAGCACCTGAAAACTAGAACTGTTCCTAATAAATAGGGACAATTGTTGGGACATATAGTTCAATACCTATATAACATAACAAGGAGCTCTCACTCTGGCACTGGATGAAAGCAGACATCTTATTGTGAGGAAAAGATCTCCTTACCTTCAGGTTAAATATTTTAAATAAAATAAATATGGCCCTAGAGTTGATCAAACCCATGGTTGAGTCTAGAAATGTAGCCACGCTTGCCCAGTACGTCGAGAGAGGCAATCTCAGAACTAGTACTGCTGACACCAAGAAATGGGAAGATGTCTTCTCTGCAGTCAACACAATGACAGAAAATCACACCAATGATGGGCTTCATGAAACTGTTTTGTTTGTTCTGGTCACAGACCAGTAACACCCCATTCCATGAGTGGAAGGGAGCAGGCAAAACAGTATGCCCTCCCCCTCCTTTTTGCTCTTCCCTTCCTGTAGCATTTTTTGCCGCCACTATGAGGACATTTCTTTTTCCTCTGGCTGCCTGCACCAAACCAGCCTTAAAACGCTGTGTGTGATAAGTGTAAAATATCGCTAGGCTCCAGTACCCTCTTCTTCACTGGTTTGCAGCATAACCTTTCCAGAATATTATGAATCCTAGCGGGCTGTCCAATTACTAAATTATAGTACTAAAATTTACACATTCTTATTGGTACCATTAAAACGAAGATCTATCATTTTTAAAATATCAAATCTCCATTGCAACCAATAAGATTTTTTTCCTAGTGATTCCAAAAGGGAAAGTCTTAGTTATTACTTGATTCCTCAAATTTCCCAGCAGAGACAGATCCTGCTGTCAATTCACTTGTCCAAAGGACAGACAGAAATGAGTGCTATCAGCCAGATACTGCTCTGGAAAGAGTTACTAGAGCTCAAAGCTATAGTAGCTCCAGGAAAGCATCTGTCATCTACACAGAAATTGCAACTTGTCAGGCAATGGGTCACAGGGAAGCTGCTCTTCTTCTAACTTCCTTGTTGCTTGACTTCTTTTTTCTTGAGCAAGGCATGTAGCGTGGATAGTATTGACCAAACTTTGCAAAACCAGTGGTGTCTCATTCTATATTTAGAATCTAATTTCTGCCCAAATCAGATCCCTATTCCTCTTTCTCCTCCATGTCAAATCACCCATAGGACTTTGGAGACCCATTGCAATACGCTATCATAAAAGGCCTATTCCAAAGCTAGGGAATGAATCATCCCAAATGATACTTTTACCGCAGCATGTCAGGGAAGCACATAATGCTGTTCTGTCCAAGGCACAGTCAAGATCTGGTCCTGGAGATAGATCAATGACCAACTGCTAGCAGATACCACTGTGAAATGAAAGCATTAATAGCCTGTTTCCATGCCTTGGGCGCTCTAAAATACCTGCTAGAGAAAAATGCTTTCATCAGACAAAAAGGTACATCAAACAGCAAGCCAGTGAATTTGCTTTTCTTGTAACTGGGGGCATTCCTGGAGAGGGGAAACAATCTGTTTTTCATCTTCTAGAAAGTCATCAGTAGGAAATGATCGACATCCACATGCTATCAATTACCCCACCATCTTGCTTAATGAGCCTGGTGACTGGGCTAACCATTTACGATGCATAGCAGTGGAGCATGGGGGAAATGCACACTGGTGTATCCTAGGCAGGCAAAGTTCATCTCCACTACACGCAAGCTGCTTGTTGGACTATTTCTAAAATGGCTGATAGGTATATTATTTATGTTGTTACTCTGATAAACGCTAAAAAAAGATAAGAGATTTAGAATATTTTCTGCTTTTTATTCTCCAAGATTGTTAATCCAGTTAAGAGATTACCACACACACACACACGCACCTCAATACAGCAATGTAGTGTAGTGGTTCGAATGCTGGATTTGGACAGGGCAGACCAGGATTCGAATCTCCATTCAGTCATAAAGTTAACTGACACTGCAATCCCTATGCAGGTATTCCCAGAAGTAAAGCCCCATTGAGCTCAATGGGACCTACTCCCAGGGATGTGAGACTATATACTGAGTGGGGTGGGTGGGATTCAGTACTGGTGTCTTAACAATGCTAAAGAATATTCTGGCTTCTGTGGGAGGGGTATTTTTTCTGGACAGAAAAGAGATGGCAGAGAGAAGAACATAGCTTTTAAAACAATAGCACTGATCACAGCTATTGCTTTCCCCCAAAGTGATTAATGTGCATTATCTCAGTAATCATTTCAACAACTTTTACTTTTCTTCCATCACTGTGAAATTTCAGCCACCACGATATCACATCCATAAACAACGAAGTAATCTTCCTCAAATCTGTCCTACAGTTTCTGGCCTTACCTAGAGTGACCATATACAAAAGAAGGCAGGGCCCCTGCAACTTCAACAGTTGTTATGAAGAGGGAATTTCACCAGGAACTAATTGCATACAAATTTCACTGGCTGAAATTCCCTTTTCTCTACAACTGTTAAAGTTACATGAGCCCTGACCTGGATTTCATCTGGTCACTCTAGCCCTGCCGTCTTTTGTATCTGGTCACTCTACCTTACCAGAATCTTTGAGTGGCTCACTATTATTACAGAAGAACGTCAGATGTGCTAGCTCTCTGACAAGTGTCTTGTGCACTCTGGATTTAATTGCCATTATCCTGGCACTTTAGCTCAAGAATCCATTTTAGCTCTGGAAGGCATAACCTGAAAAGCTGCCAGGAACATTGCTATGGCTCTGGATCATAGCATATCTGTGCTTCCTGCTTGATTAGATTAAGGGGAGTCATTCCCTATAACCAAATGCTTGCCTGTTGCCAAGGCAACTACCCAACCGACTAACCCATGAGGGCACCTTTGAATTGGCCTATCAAATACCCTGTCTAGTGAGGAAAGTGGGCCAATCCTGAAGCGTGCCCACCTCCAAGACAGGCCAGCACAATGAAGCACTACCTGAGTACACCCAATGACACCATTTGTTTTGACTATTGTACTGCACTACTCTGTACAGCTAGCTAGACATAAAATAATCAAGGGGCAACCTCTCTCAGCTTTCTGTTCATTTCTCAGAACCAAATTACTGTCCCCTTTGTCCCATTCTGAGTCCAGCCTCTAAGTTGGGGTGGGCAACTTGTGGCCCTCCAGATGTTTGGTCCTACAATCATAGTCAGCATAGCCAATGTTGAGGGATGATGGGAGTTGTAGGCCAAAACATCTGGAGGGCCACAAATTGCCCACCCTGCTCTAAGCCATTGAGCTCTTTGTGCCCTTTGCTTTAAACCTTAGAACTACCTTGGAGTTCAGGCAGCCGGCAGTCATTTTTTCTGTTTGGGCATTCCTCAGGCTGATGTGTTTCCATTCTGAGAATAACTCCAGGTCCGGTTGGGTTTAAATAGTTCTTCTAGACTCTTTCCTAGCACAATTCTCTGCTCTACTCTGGCACCTATGCTACATTTCTAGGGCCAGAGCTCCCACTTTTCTGCCTGTTTTTGCCACATATACCCAGAGAGAAAGTTTTACCCCTTGGTAAGGCCCACTACTGAGTCCAAAGCCGGGTTCCACGCATAAATCAGCACTTTCTTCTGCTTTTT
This sequence comes from Anniella stebbinsi, assembly GCA_029215795.1. NCBI lineage: Eukaryota > Metazoa > Chordata > Lepidosauria > Squamata > Anniellidae > Anniella > Anniella stebbinsi. Next base: position 162,447,699 of record JARDYH010000001.1, on the reverse strand, counting down.
CAATTAAGTACCATATTTTCCCTGTTCTAAAACAACTCACCAGAAGTGCTCTTTAGATACAGAAGCAAAATTGGAGGGTCATAACATTATCTGAAGAACCTATAAACTAGGGTGACCAGATAAAATCCAGGTCAGGGCTCGTGTAACTTTAACAGTTCTAGGGAAAAAGGAATTTCAGCCGGTGTCATTTGTATGCAATTAGTTCCTGGTGAAATTCCCTCTTCATCACAACAGTTAAAGGTGCAGGCACTATACTAGAGTGACCAGATACAAAAGAAGGCAGGGCCCTTGCAACTTTAACTGTTGTGATGAAGAGGGAATTTCACCAGGAACTAATTGCATACAAATGACCCTGGCTGAAATTCCCTTTTCTCTACAACTGTTAAAGTTACATGAGCCCTGACCTGGATTTTATCTGGTCACTCTACTGTAAACACACCTGAGTAGGGAATGAAGAGTGCACAATAAATGCCTTGTGTAAAAAAAGCCCCTAGTGGTTATGTAGCAGAAAAGCCCAAAAGGAAATGTTCCTCATGAGGTGCTTGGATCTCACTTTTGCAATGAAACCAAAAGTAATGCAGCAGATTAAAAGGCCCACAATCTAATGGCCAAGCCTTAGAATTCTTAATACGTTGCTTATTGTTCCCCTAAGGTTCCCCAAAGTGTTTTTCCATCTTAAATCTCGAAGCCCTAGGAATTCTTTCTACCAGCCATGGTATCATTGCACATTCATTACAGCAGCTGAAGCATTCAATCTGGCATATTTCCCCAAACCTTTTAATAGATAGGTGCTGGTCTGGCAGATTGCAAAATTTCCAAAGCAGATTTATGGAGTGGGGCTGGAATTGAGGTTGATATACCTAGCTGAATGATGGAGTTGGGATCTACTTTCCATTTTATGCAGATGTGAAATTTTATTCTCTGCTATTTTTTAGCAGGTGGAGGAGATATTTTATACTAAATAATGCCTGTCACCTTAAAGTTACAAGAAAATCTTCACTAGTATGTGTTTACTTTCATACCACAATTATGTCAGCAAGTCTTCAAGGGTGTTTTTTTCCATTTGAAAAGAATTCTTGAACTTTCACACCAAAATATTTATTTCAGGAAGAGACAAAAAATATTTTTAAATGGGGTTCAGTGGTGTTCTGCTTTTTGTTTAGATACAGTCACATATAAAGGCAGAGAAACTATGCATTTCCTTGCATTGAACACCAAATGGTAGATATATTGAACTGTCATTAATAGGGCTGGTAAAGAAGATTTGTCTCGAAATAGATCCAACATGGTTTTTTTTAATTATTTGAAGCTGCACTGAACAGTTGATTTTTATTAGCAGAGGCTTAATAAATTGTGGGCTATAATTAGACATTAATCTAAGCATCATAACTTGTTTGAGCCCTCTAAATCTGGCATCTAGTCTATGGCAGACAAAGCAGCTGTAGAGTTTTGAAATAAACAACACAGAATTGTTTTCTGTGAGGCTGTGGTAATCTAGAAAAAGGGACTAGCTCTCCCAATGACAATAAAGGACACAGAACAACACTGAAGAAACTATTTCTATGACTCAAAGAAAACTATTTGCCTATATGTGCTTCTTCTTTTTTAAAATTATAATTCTCTTCTCCACCCCCAATTCGGCATGTGCAGCAAAATGAAGTTATGCCCACTGAAGGATACATCTGTGAAATTACCCTGAGGCAAGAAAGATACACATTAATAAAGATAAGGAAATAACAACCTGATCACCCCATTCTTTTATAATGGCGAGCTCATTATTAGATGAAAAGATTTAAGAGTATATACCTGCTAAATCAATGCACTTTGACAGAGGCTTTCTAATATACATGATAAAACCTTGCTCATCCTTGATTGGGTTTACCTTTGCAGATCCATTAGTCAAGGGAGGAAATTGTTGTTTTATAGCATGCAGTCTAACAGGATTTAGATGATATCCCTAAAGGTAACTTGGCAAAACAGTATTATGAAACAGGCATTTCCATCACACCAGTGAGGCCAGGTTTCCTGGGATTTTACTCCAGTAACATGCTTAGCAATGTGGTTATCCAAGCTCCATGTTCCAAAGGATCTACAAAATTAGAGAGGATTTACAAGTGAAGAGCTTGTGTGAAGAGCATGAAGGGGCAAAGCTGCCAGAGAATAGGCCCTCCAGGGCCAGCCCTACTATTAGGGAAGAATGATTAGGAAGAGGGAAGTGCCCATCCCAGGCAGCAGATTTTGGATGTTATAAAAGGGAAGCAAATTGTTAGTTATTTAACTTACTATTTTATTGCGCACAAAAAACTACGATTTACAAAACAATGTTAAGGCTCTACAGTTTCCAACCAAGCACCAAAAAGCAGGGAAATTGGGAGTTAAGGCTCACAAGCCTTAACGCCACATCCTCTCTAAGGAGGCAGAAAGTTCAAGTGAAATTCTCATTCTCCCAAAGCAAATAAACCATGAGAACAGGATGGAGAATATGATATGCAGAGGTGACTGTGGGGTTGTGGAAAACTGATAACAACTTACAGCCACCTACTTTTTTTGTTTAGAATAGCGCTTCCCCAACCTGGTGCCTTCCAAATTTGGACTAAAACTCCTATCATTGCAAGGCTTGGTGTATCAGATGACTGGATATAATACAGCTGACAACCAAGCCAGTGTCAGCCATACGATACACCATGTTGACATCCAATATAAAATCAAAGCTAGTGTTATTTGTTTGAACCCACTTTTCAAATTAATCAATGAGCCCCAGAAGTTATTCTCATTTGAACTTTTCAATAGCCAGTGTCCAGAGTTAAAAGCTTTTTATGACTGCCTCATAAAAAGGAAGCATTTCATGTTTTGTGTCTGTATTTGGAGACAACCTGAAAAATAGTTCTACTGAAATTAAAAATCCCTGATTAATTTGGGAAGCACACAAGATGATACAAGAAAATATTCTATATTAGAGTAAGTTACAACTTACTATGTTAATTATTATAGCTCATTTTATGCTACATGCTTTTTCCTGTTTGCATCTTAAAGTAGCAGATTGTGATCAAGTTTGTGGTCAAGTCGCAATCTTGCACAGACTGCATTTCCAAGACCTTTTGAATTTCCTTGGTTCTTGAAAAGCAACACACTTGCTTTTAGATTTGCCACTCTCAGCATTCTATGTGTGCTATGTATGGCTGCGCCGTTTGTTCCTATAGTTCCCTGCAAGGCCCAGCCAGGGGAGGTCAGTAAATTAAATCCAGGGATGGAGGTAGGGATTCCATCAAGTTCAGCTGAGGACAGATGCTGTAGAGCATGTACCTGCCAGGAGTGGTAAGGCCAGGTTTCTCGCAGATCCAGGTAGGCAACTTTATGGCCTGATAGTCCCTTCATTTAGTAGCCTGCAGGAGCATCTGCCTCATAAAGCAAATGGGCACATGAACACTGCTATTATGGTCTCCCACTTTGTTTGTCTTTAGTAGTCTATGGTCCAAAAGGGGGAATAGTGTTATGTCACAGGATGACCATATGGAAAGGAGGACAGGCCATCCAAATTGATGGCCAGCACAACATCTGGTATTACTGAATTCTATAGTGAACTATGCACGATGTGAAGAAGTACGTCTTTTTACTTGTCCTGAATCTCCTACCAATCAGCTTTATGGGATGAACCTGGGAATACAGTATTATGAGAAATGAAGAAAAAAGTCTCTCTATCCACTTTCTCCACACCATGCATAATTTTATACACCAGTATCATGTTTCCCCTCACTTGCTTTTTCTGTAATCTAAACAGTCCCAGATTTTATAGCTTTTCCTCATAGAGGAGTTGCAGTTGACTGCCATGAATTTGGGATTCTCCATCTCTTTTCTTTTAACTCAAGGTTATGATAGTGGTAAACTATTACTGCTTCAAAGGCTCAAAGATACTGAGATGCAATCTCAGGTGGCTGAGGTCAAGACTTGCCAATCCAATAAGTTCTATGCCTCCTTTATTCTTTTGTTTGGGCATAGAGTTCTGCCGGCCGGAGCAGCCAACCCCCCCCCCCCGCTGCTCTGATACAGCCGGCACAACTTGCGATGCATGCTGGGATATGGCTGGAGGACTGAGGGAGGTGGGAGGGAGGAGATGCTGCAGCCGAGATGGACGCCGGGACTTTCAGCCGCTCAACAGACGGAGTAGCAACACGTTGTGTGGGGATTACTACCCCCTGCTTAGTGTACTATATGTTATCGCACCTCCTTTCCCTAAAGTGTCATCCAAAACCAGCCACAGAGGAGGCAGCCATTTTCCCTCGCCTCTCAACATCTCAATCAGTTGAGGAGGGGGGAGGGAGAGAGAGAGATACTACTGAGCATGCACGCACTATGAGAGATGTATACGTTATAAGGGACATCATGACTCAATTAAATATTATTTTTAAAAAATCTAAAGGGAATTTAAAAAAAAGAAAAGCTATTCCATCAAAAATAAGATCAAAAGAAAGGGAAATCATCAGGATTTTAATTAGGTAAGACCTCATATGATCACAAAGCGTGGACAAAAAAACACCAAGATTTTTTTTAACAAACATTTTGGCCGAAAGACTTTTGTTTTCTGCTTTAAACTGCCTTCCTTCCCTCAATCTTTCACCAATCTCCTTGAAATTTTCAGGTTATGTAAAACCAACATTTCTCTCTGGCACCTGTACATTTCAAGAATATTGGTGAAATGGTTTTGATTTTATGAATGTTAGCCTGACCAACACCCCCTTCCCCGAGTACCCCTTTATCGTGGTAGAATGTTTTTTTCCCCTGCTGAATCTTCACTAAGGGCAGCGAAGGGAATTGGCACTTGTATTTTCTGCCTTTTGTCAAAATAAATTGGCTGGCCTTAGATACTATGCACCTTAACTTGGGGGTGGGGAATACCACCATTTACAGTTTTCCTCAGGCAACAACATGTCTCAGCCCCTCCTCATCCACTTGAGAATAATGCCTACAGTGTCAGCATCCGATCACTGTGGGTTTCAGATCTTTTCAGGTAAGGTGGAGATTGACTCAGGGAACTCAACTTATCCTTCCTCTGTTTCTCTACCTATTGACTGTTGTACATACCCAGGTTCCTGGAATACAGGTAGCTTGAGAGTAAAAATTAATTAGTTTTCATGAGGTGTTGGGAGGTTTTTTTGCTGAGACTCAAAGGCTATTCTCAATGGACCTGCAAAATGTTATTAAATGAGCTCATACAGCTGACTGTAAAAAGGCTGCAGAAGACTTAAAAGATTAATAACTCCACGCCTTCGCACAGCTCTTGCTGAGAGATCTTTGAATTGTCACAGGAGCACCCAGAGTTTTCCTCTGTTTATTGGAATTAAATTACTCCTTTCCCAAACGATAAATTTAAGCTGCTCAGAGCTCCAAGCCACACTAATTTATTTGTTCAGTCAGTGTGCCATTCATCTCCCTATTGAAGCTTCGGAATTAAAACTTGTCAGCTGCCATCAACACCTGACCTCGTCTCCCTGAAAAGTTCAGCATCTGGTCCATTGGGCCTCAGAAGTAAAACTGCCAAAAGCAACTTCCCTCCTCTGAGAGTTCATACCAAGTTTTCAGCAGGTAAATAATCACTCTAAGGCCACCAAGAAAAATATCATAGAGGTTGAGCAAGAAGATGGAATGTCATGTACACAGAAAATTAAAAAGGAACTGTTATGTTAGCGAGGGTCCTTGAGGGAAACAAAAGGTGCCAGAGATCTGCCAGTTTCAATAAAGAAGTTGGAAGTAATTGTTACATGGTTTGTTCATACATCCCCTGCTGATGTGCAGCTGTTTGAGAAGAATGCATTTCTATGTAGTTGGAGGTTTCACACTCTTGTGATCTCTTGTGAAATTCTTGCCTTTGGGCCTAGCTTATACATTATACGGAAGATCTGTGATAGCAACCCATGGGGCTGATTTGTCTGGCGCAGCACAGGAGAGGCTCTTTTCCATACAACTTTCCTCACCAAGGTCCCCTCTACAAGGATTCGCTTTTGCGCCCGGTTAGGCGATTATGCGCATAATCGCTGAAGCGCATTTACACCTAATACCTCTGCACGAGAGGCGGCGAAGCGCATTAACAGATGACCAAAATGCGCTTTACAAGTAGTTAATGCACATAAGCGCTTGTGCACATAGTCAAAATGCGCTTTAACAGCTGGAGCAAAATAAAACTCGCTGTTTAACGCGCATTCGATAATGCGCATAATCGGAGAGATAACGCGCCTCTACACCCGATTTGTGCTCCGTTCTTGTAGAGGTAAAAAAAATTAAGCGCCTTGAAAGAGCTTTAAACCTCTCTTGTAGAGGCAACCCAAAATACCTCTCCCCAACCTATTTTCTCTGCTGGGTAGTGGCAGTGGTTCAGGGACTCATTAGGTTACAATGAACCCAGCAAATCTTGACACCATGAAATGTACATTGGCCTTTGTAGATTCATTCATCATGCCCCAGCCTAATTAATGCCATGAGCCATTAATTGCCACGTGTACATGGTATGGAAGCTTAGTCAATTCAGTATGACATTATGAACATCTCATACATTCCTTGTCAGATTGAGGTGATCTTGAGACTTCCACAGATTCTGAGATTCTAGAACTCCACTGGAAAATCTTCCGAAGCCAGAGCAGATCCCAACAAGATCATCTTCAGCATCCATAAGTCCGAAACATCTAATTACTGAAGGAAAGAAACCCTTCTCCTACCCAAATGGATTTATGCCTTTGAGTCCATCAGCACCTATGTGGCTCCCAGAGCCTCCCAGGAAGATCCCAGAGCACCCTTTCTTTACCAGAACCACCAGACATGCTTCACAAATGAGTGGGGTGGAGCTCACAGAATATACTAAGCCCCAAACCCTATGTGCTCACTGCAACCTCCACATACCACCCACCATCACCAAAAAAAACCCATGGAATGGACCCGTTTAACATTGTTCGTATAGATCTGAGTATGGTAGTGATTGCCTGTTGTCTGCTTGACTGTGAGTTCTTTTCTCTATGGTTGTTTGAGGGGAAGTACAATTTCAATGAGACAAGGAATTGTGGGCTATTGGTGCAAAGAGGCAGAAAGGCTGAGTGAGAAAACATCCCAATGGGTAGGAAAAGTAAGATAGGAGCTCAAAGGCAGAATAAGTGCTTGATAGTTTGGATGGTACAATGCCTAGTAGTTTAGATGGTAGAATGGATAGTACAATGGGGGACAAAGAAACAGGAAAATGACATAGAAGACCTCTGTTGAGACAACAGATTGAATTTAGGGACAGTCCCTTACAAGATATTGAACTGGGGAGACAAGAATTGCAACTAGAGTTGACTGTAGAACCTATGAATTCCCTCCCCCCACCAGTTTTTAAATTTTTATTATTTTTTGGCTCTGGTTACACAAGTCAAATATTACATCACACATATACATTCAATTTCAATATAAATTCCCACCTGGATTTAATATTATTAATCACTAACTTACTTAAGACATTTGTTTCCTTACTCCCCCCAGAACCTATTCATTCATAGTTGGTGGTTTTAAGGAAGCTAGCAATTGTGACAAGCTCTGTGGCTGAAGAAGTATCAGGGCCAAAAAGGCAGAGGGCCCTCCAAATTTCACATATCGGTGTGAAACCAACAGATAAATCTTTGGCAGCACACCTCTAGTAGTAGTAAGAAATTATTAGAAGATGTCAGCAAGCAATTCTTTTAGTTTATGTAGTTGCAAAACAATGGGCAAAATAGCAAGCCAATGGTCTAAAACTGTAAGAATTTATACTTCAGTGACTAGTCAAGAAATACCTGGCTGCCAAGGTAAGCCTGCATTTTTAAGTGGAGCTCATCAACATAAAGTGTTTATTTACAGCCTTGACATTAAAGTGCACATCCACACAACTGTTGGATTATTTATAGGCTAGATAAAATGCTGGCATATGAAAGCTGGATATAGGATTTTCAGTTCTAAAAGTGGAACATAAATAAGAAACTAGGCCTTATATTTTAAGGGGAGTTGGTATCGTTTTTGTCCTTGATGACAGAAACCAAAGAAAATGTGCTCCACTATACAGTTAGAAATCTATGTATTCGGGTCTCCTTTATCTTCTTTTTATAACTTTCATAACAACATACCCTTCCGCTTGGCAGCATAGAACAACTTCCGAAACAGTTCAAATTCCCTGGAAGTGGTGGGACCAATCACAGGGCCCAAAGTACAGTGATGGGCTCCAAATTTGTTTCACTGAGGAAAGGTGGGTTAACATTTTCTGCTCATACTGTTGTCCCTTAATGGGTGGGGGTTTATGGCTTCTGAGATCTTTTGCCCAATAAAGACCCAGAGACTGGAGAATTCAATTTAACCATTTATTGGCTCTGCTGCAGCAGAGAGAGACTCCGGCATTCTGCAAATCAAGAGTCTGCAGAACAAAGGACTTCACACGCTTATATAAATTTTGATTACAGAAGTAAAAAACACTTTCATTGGTCAAACGCCTCTACAGTCTAATAACACTGACCATTATAGGTTTGTGCTCAAGGGATTAAGTTTCAAGTGCAGAGATAAGATATGCATATATGAGTAAGTTATAGAATCCCCTTCATCTGATTAGCTATAAGCAAGTCACACGGACTACACTCGACGTTCCATTGGCTTTAAAACTTTTCTCTTTGTCCTCCTCACGGCATTGCCATTAATGAATCCTGACAGGTGGTAGATTTAACCCTTTCCATTACACAGAGGCAAATGCAGACACACAGACACCAGAGGGGACATTACTTTCTCCAAGTTGAAATTCCTTCAGTGCCTATCAATACCATTTTCTCTATGTAAAGTGTGATGGGATTTATTTATCCTGTTATAACGGCAGCTAGCCGAGAAAAACAAGTGGTAGGACTGGATGAGCGTTTCCCAGTCCTACATCCACAAGGCTGAAACAGAAGAAAAGCAAAATGGTTTACTCACAGTTATTTGCCTATACAGAGATGCAGATACAGCATATAGTTTCAGACAAAGTTTGTTCAGTCCATTTTGTGTTCCTTTACACATGCAGGAGCGAGAGAATAAGCCATGTGATCCCAGCGATGGAGGGATGTTGAAGTGACAGGGTGGGTGGGAAAGGAAGGGGAGGAGCAGGAAGCTGTAAGCTCTAGTGATCTTAAGGCTAGCTATGCCCCAAATCCCATGAACTGACTGCAATACTGCCCCCTTCCTGTAACTTGCAGAGGAGGTTGCAATATTCCCAACAAAGTGTTCCCTCCAAAACTGTTGTTAGCCCTGCTGGAAGAAAAGGCAGGGATTTAACATCTCCAAGGGAGGATCGGCCTGACCCAGTTGAGATCCCAATACCGGTTTACAACTCAGCACTTTGTGCTGGCACTGTCAAACTCATCTTCCTTCTCCGCCACTCCCTCCGCTTCATTTCTGTGGTGTGTCATATCTTTTTTGTTTCTAAACTTGACAGCAGGGCCTCCCGGTACCCCCTCTCTCAAGTGATAAAAGTTGCTTTGGGAGGCAATATTTGCCTGAAATGCAAGATAACAAGATAATATGGCTGCAGTGGAAAACACTCACAAGGGAGTAAGCCTCATTAAACATGGTGGGATTGTCTTCTGAATAAACATGTATACAATGCCACTACAAATAAATTTGAAAGCATTCTGCCATGCAGCTTGCAATTGGGTGGGAGTATGTCAAAAGCAACTTACTTGCTCAGGTATCTTGTTCAGGAATTCTTCAAGGATTCTATGGAGCTGCTCCTATCATGTGGCGATGTGGTGCTGTTACAGTCAATAAGAAGTAACACCTTGATTATGTCTCTAGCACAGAATATAGCTGAAGATCAGGTGAGATTCATCACTACAGTTTTCAGGTTATTCTAGATCGAAGCACATCTCGTTAACACATCAACTAGATGCTAAGCTAGGGTGACAATACGAAAAGGAGGATAGGCTCCTGTATCTTTAACAGTTGCACAGAAAATGGAATTTCAGCAGATGTCATTTGTATGCATGCAGCACCTGGTGAAATTCCCTCTTTATCACAACAGTTAAAGCTGCAGGAGCCCTGTCCTCCTATGTATCTGGTCAAGAGGGCAGGACTCCTGCAGCTTAACTGTTGTGATGTAGAGGGGATTTCACCAGGTACTGCATGCATACAAATGATACCTGCTGAAATTCTCTTTTCTATGCAACTGTTAAAGATACAGGAGCCCTGTCCTCCTTTCATATGGTCACCCTATGCTAAGCCCATTTGAAAAGCAAGTAGCCCGGACTGATAAACAGGAAGGCACAGGCAATGGTGGCCTCTGCATTCCACCAGGGAATGCTCAATGTCCTTTAACACCCCTTCAGCTATTTCAGCAAGATTATTGCACAATGGCTGGAGCGCTACTCTCATACATAATGTCCAACTGGTCTCAATTATCACATTCAACATACTTCATTTTAATTGGCCGCTGACTATTTATCCTGGATTCTTCTACGCTTCCACAATAGTGGATTGCTAATTACCACATATATTCACATGCTACATTAATCATCTATCTGAACACCTGTAGCTCTGACATCCCCATTAATGGTGATCATCAGTGTCGCCGTTGTTAGATTTACAGTCTTCTGGCCCAGCAGGAACCTCAATTCTTCACTCTCTATTTCACACCTCATGGCCACTGTGTCAAGGAGCAAGATGAGTAACACGCCTATCTGCAATACAAAGGCAATTTCTTACTGGCATAAAGCAGCAACAAGCAGCGCTTGCATGTTGAGAGCCTTTAAGTTTTCTCGTGCGATTACAGTTGGTCTGTTTAATATTAATGCAATGGAACAGGCTTGGATTCCATAAAAGGATGCAAATTCATCTCTACTATGACAACAAATAGTCAAATGCGCCATCCATTTTTTTTGCCCAATTCATCTTTGGGAAGCTGCTTCCCTTATGCCACGTTGCACCCCCCCCCCCCTCGCTCATCAACTTTGCTGAGGGATTGTTCCTTGAATTTCTCTGCTGCCTCCCTAATGAAAACTTACTTTGTCCTCTGGAGACCAATTATTTATTTTATTTGTAAAATGTCTATGCTGCACTTCAGCAGACAGAGCCCAAGGCAGTTTACAACATCAACAAAATAATTATACAAAATATAATTAAACACACGTTAAAATCAGCAACTAGTAAGATTTTTTTTTTCTTTTTGAAGAACATCTACACAAAATATATTTAAATACCCCCCTCACTGGCCCCAGGAACTTCAAAAGCAAAAAGCCAACAATTAGTTCAAACTGTACTACCACAACCCCACCACCACCAAGGGATTGGCTCAGAAATTATAGTCTTCTAGAGAAGCACAGTGCATACCCATTGAACAAAAAGCCATTTGTGGTGTTGAGGGATATGCACTAGTGACTAGATGATCCAGTATAGCTCAGTTCTCTTAAATCGGTCGTCTTTGTCTTGTGATAGGTGGTAGGGACAAGCCCTTGATGTTGGAGTGAATTCATCCAAATACTACCAATTCAAGTTTGCTCAATGTGACAAACCTATTTATGTTCAGCCCCCACCCCACCCCCGGTACTCACCTGAGTGACAACAGCCTGATCATGGATCCTGCTTTATCAGGGTTCCCGATCACAAGAAGAGTTGCACTCATATTCAGACAACCATGAGAAGAACTCCTTTTCAGCCCTTGCCAGTTCAACATGGCAAGATCTGGTTCAACATAGTTCAATACAGCCAGGTCTGAACTGATGGGAACAGGGCCAGCACACCCAGAGGCATACAGGTTGGGGCCAGGTGTTAAAGTGTATACTCTGTCCCATGACACACTTTAAGCCCTCATGTATTCAGGCAAATGCCTGAACTGGGCTAGTCTAATAGTAGTCATCCAGATACCTCAAGGAAGCATACATGCAAGGAATGATAAAGTGGTCACCTCTTGTTTGACAAACACATCTGGTTGATATATTGCTCCTGAACATGGAGGTTCCATTCCTAACTACTATGGCCTATAGCCATTGACAGTTCTTTTCTTCATTAAATTGTCTAATCCAACAGCATCCTGTGGTAGTTAATTCCGTCTGTTTTATGTAGCATATTATGCCAGAGAGTGAAGATGGTTATGTAGGATTCCATGAAGATGGTTATGTAGGATTCCATGTACAGACAAATTATTTTATTGGATGACTCTGAAATTGTAGGTTTGAGAGAAAGTATTTCTCTCTAAGGGTACTTCCTATTGTGCAATTCCCAGCCTCATTAATAGAGTTTTATGGGAAGAGAGGCGGTCCAGACATCATTGTCTTCCACTTGTACCCTCCCATGTTGTCCCATTGCTTCTTCTATGTTTGTTTTTTAAAACCACGAAAAAGAATGTTAAGGAGGGAAGAACAGAAGAACTGCACAATACCTTTTGAGTGTTAGGGCTAGGAGCCATCCCTCTGTAGGCTCCTTACTGTAATATTTTTCATGCTTTGTTTTGAGAGTGGAGAGGATAGAAATGCAGGCATCTGGCCAAAGTCAAATGTTTTCTCTCTCTTCCTGCTCTTCCTCCTCCTCCTCCTCCTCCTCCTCCAGCAATCCCCCCTCCCAAGAACTTCTTTTGAAGGGGTTCACAATAGCATGAGACATATTTATTTGCATAGTGTACTGAATCATTGTTGCCAAGCTGTTACCTGCTGCATTTGCCCTCTCACAATTTCCCCACTGAAGGATCAGCCATAGCGTGATAAATTTAGGTGATATGAAATGGTGCCAGCCTTATTGGTATTCCATTCAGTAGCTGGGTCAACTTGCTTACTATTTTTCCTGTTCCATTAAAAAAAGATGTCTGCAGAGAACTTTATGTTTGGGATGTGTCTTCTTGTTGCAGCAAGAATTTCCTCATTGAGTTGAAGATGGCACTATATAGAAGACTCATAGCCCATGGTGTGCACACGCATTCCACATCTGTTCATGAGTCTTGCATATTTTTGTAATGCCAAACTTGTTTGACCTTAACATCCTCTACAGAGACTCTGCTCCAGTTACCCTTGTGAAATGAAGTAAGATAGCTACCTTCAGGAGATAGGGCCTTCTCAGTGGTGGCATTCTGGTTGTGAGATGCTCTCCCCAGGGGCTCACCTGGAGACTTTTTATGCTAATTTTGGCACCAGGTTAGGCCTTTTTATGCTCCCAGACACCAGGCCTTTAAAAATTGTGATCTTAAGGCTGTAAATTTTAATCCAGGTTTAAATATGTGAATTAAAAAATGCTATAGAATTGGTTTTATTTTCTGTGGTCAATGACAAATGTTATGCTGTTATTGGTTATCCAACAGAAATATCTTAATTAACTGCTGATCTCCAATTTGGACTACCTGAGAAATAATTGTTTAACACCAATCTGGATGTGCTTATGATATGAAAAAATTTGGCAACATATCCATTACTTCAGGGATAGGCAACTATGGACCTATGAGACACATGTTGCCCTCTATCCTATTGTATGGTGCCTGCTGCTGAATTTTGGTGGTGTGGTGGTAGTAGCAAAAAAGAAAGAAAAAAGGTCACTTTGCCACTGAATTTCAGTGCCAACCTGCCACAGAGCCTTCAAAAGTCCACATTTAGCTTATTTTCAAAGTGCCTCCCTCTTTTTTGGCTGCTGCTACTCTGCCAAATTTCAGTGGTGTGGCTGCAGCAGGAGTGCATCCTATGGGGGGCTCTGGGGTGTGTGAACACCCCACCCCCATTCCCAAATTTCCCACCCCTGGATTACTTGTATCCCTGAGCACCTTAACTCAGCAGAGTGTTACTATTTGGGGATTGAAGCAGAGATATTCTGTTCAGTAGCCAATCTCAAGGAACAGACAAGTTTGATGAAGGGGTGATTCAGATTATCAGGACCTTAAGCCATTCCGTAAATCGGAAGATCTGCTATCCATCTACACTCACTGTCTGATCACTCTGATATTTACTTTTACAGAACAAACTTTTCCTGTTTTACAAATGCAATCAATATTTATTTGTTGTTTATAATTAAGTCACACTCTGGTTATATTCAATAAAATTTGTTCTCCATAATCGTGTTTACAGTTTCCTTAAAGGTTTACTAAACGCTGTCTCATTTTTACTGAAAATCATTGACAATTATGGGGAAACAACTTATTTTAGACATCACTATGATTTAACATGAAAAATATTCATCAGATTGTGCTTTACATCCATGAAAAGTCTCAGTCCAGCAAACTATCTTCTACAGCAGTAAAACAATAGGACATTCACAATACGATTACCTAGTAGTAAAATCCATACACACTATTGCACATAAACAAGGGAAGAATCCCAAAGGAAGAATCGGTCGCTTGTCAACTTAGCTGTTTGCCTAAATCATGGCAAGAAAAAGAGAATCCTGATTTTTCTTTGCAGTACTTGACACACTTGAATCAGAGAAAAAGACTGGAAATGGAGGGGAAGTTAATTGGAAAATGCACATGAAAGAGACCAGGCTTTGAGAAAGAAATGGCAGAAATGTGAACGTTTAAGTTATGAGAAAAGTATTCTTATAAATAGACCATTTTCCCTTGGAAGTATTATTTATTTGAACAAATCTTGAATTTGCCAAGGATCCTACCACAGTACGTAACCACAGTCTAGAGATTCTGGACTCTAGTCAGGACCTGCTGATACAGAACACATTCCTTTCTGCCTGGGAATTCCGATTCGCTTTTGCCTCCAACAACCTGATTGTGCTCTCATACAATGTTTCACCATACCCCCCCACTCTCCCTCTCATGCCTTTAAATACAGCCCACCCCCTCCCATTCAATTATCCCCTTTCTTGCCCAGTCATTGGAATTTATGATTTTCAAACTGGAGCTGACAAACCACCAGCGATTTGCTGTCTCTGCAAACTGGAGGATGGTGATGGTGTCGCTAACAAACTTACAGGGAAAGAAAAGACTCTATTGCACATCTGCTTGCCTCCTAGCACCAGAGCTGTCACCCATGGAAAATGGCGCTTGTGTTAGGTTTATGATAGAGTCGTGGCAATCTCCAGAGCAATCTTGTGATTTATCGACAGGTAAGGAGTTTCCCTGGGAGGGGTCTGAGTTAGACTGCTCCGCTGCCATTGAATAAGGATTTTGCTGTGACAGCACAAGCCACTCTTCCACTATTGTAGCTATACTTATATATAATATTGTATACAATGATTATATAATGTAATCAGGTTGTAAGTTCACATGGTCCATCTTCCTCTTAAAGATTACAATTTTCAATTGACTCTTTAGAAACAAAATAGGAACTCTGGAAATCTGCATGGGGATGGACATGTTTTCTCATTCTGCGTGTATGAAGAGTTTTCAAGCATGTTGGGACTGGAACTTGTAGCAGTTTTCCACTGGTTCTTAGAGAACTTCCACAAGGACCCGTTCTTAGGATCATCATAACTCAAGAGGTAAATTTAGGAAGCCAATTACTTTACAATAAGGGAAAGCCAATAAAGTGGCAAGATAACAAACAACAGAAGCATCACTTAGTGACAGAACAATTTGCATTCACAGCTGTGTTCCAGTATTAAACAAAATCATGCTCTGCCTGAGTCATGGAGCCACTGTTGAGAAGGGGCCGGAACAGCTGTATGTAACAAAGCCAATTACTCGAGAGCTCCACTGAAACTTGTGTGATTCAAATGCATTTTTGCTGATTAATTACCACACTCACCTCTGGACTCTAAACTTTAACCCTGAAGCCAACAGATGGCATGGGCGGCTTTTTATCAATCCAAGCTAGGCTTTATGGTCCAAGTTAGCTGCCCAATTTTGCTTTGCATTTGGGATGCATCATGTTTCCAAAAACACAGTTGCTAGCTGAGAAATACTGGAGCACCTAGTTGCTAGCTGAAACATACTGCAGCAAGCCCATGACATGTTCAGGTGATGGCTGGGTAATGTTCAATTCTTAGCCTAATGATGGCAGTTTTGTGACTGCAGCTCTCAGTCTATTTCTGTGGCTGCACAACTTAGATTAATGTGGTCATTGTAATCATATGAAATTTGTATGTAGATTATGGCTGATTCTTACATTCAGCTGCTTATAACAGTAGCTCCATGTCATATCCGTAGCATGGAAAAACCGTTTGCCATGTTGAATGCCTCCATTATTTGGAAAGTCAGTTTTAACCACTGCCAAGAATGTGAAATGCTGTTGCAAAAACTCTTAATATGATGAAAATAATTTACTTGTGGAGCTGCAGCATTTCCATTGTCTTCTTCATGGCAGCTATAATGTAAGAACTGGTTCTCAGACATGTGTTTGATTTATCAAGCTGCACTTGAACAGCTTATTGAGAAAAGAATAAAAATGTGCCTGTGTCCAGATCTGTATCTAAAAGTCACACAATATCCCCAAATAAGAGGCACACTATATACATTGCACATAGAGAGCTGCTTATTTTAGACAGAAACAGATAACTGTTGTTATTGGTCTCACTCTATGGCAATTACATATTGGGAAAACTCAGTTCAATCCAATGTAGATGAATAGTATAGCTATAAGGAGAGAAGGTTCCTGTGGTAGAGCTAAGGAAGTGGAAACAAATGGAAAGGGGCAACCAACGAATCATCCAAAGCAAATGTAACTGAGCCCTGGTGACCCCACCAAATTTTAATCAAGTTGTGGTATAAAAATTGCATTTATTTTTCCGTGCTTTCTTCTGTTAATTTCTCCTTCTTCTCCCTGTACATTTTAAATTGTAAACCTTCAAAACAGAATTCACTTCATTTATATTTCCCTACCCTAAATCTAAGGGTTAAAATGGGTATAAGTAAAAAAAACACAATTGCATTGTATTCAGCTCCATTCCTCTCGCAGCTGGACCCGTTTAGATCCACAGGGCTCTCGTTTTGAAGCAAATGTCCACAAAAATCAGGGCTGTTTGGCTTTCATTTTTACCATGGACTTGTTTCTATAAAATAAACTGTACAATGAGATTTTGAACTGCTGTGTCATAATCTCATAACTACTCAAAGTCCTGTGAGACTATACTGCCTGTACAAACTCCTGGTGCAGAAAAATGTGGGTTTGCACATAAACTCATACATTAGAGTAAATTGACAGTTTCAGAGAAAACCCAGAGTACGAGGAGGTATTGATTCATTCGTTGCTAAATATAACTAAGTCCAAATGACTAGGGTGGAGAACTTTTTTCAGTGGGGACCTCCAGCCAATTACTGCTGAAAAGATGCAGTCCGGTACTGGGCACACCAAATAAAAGAACAAGAAGCACATAGTTCCTACAGGGAAGAGATATTTCTTTTGCAGCACCCTGGTAGCAGGAACATCCAGGTTTAATTTTAGTTTCAAAACGACTTGCTCAGAACCAGAGTTCCAATATTATTTAAAAAGTGTAGTATCTGTAATAAAATATTGCAGGGGAGAGTGCTTCTCTTCAGGGTTCCAGCCAGCCAGCCATGACTTCTTCTGAGATACTCTATTCCATTTGTCCTCCTTGTGGTTTTCTGTTCTGCCCCCACTCCCCAACAATCTGCCAGCATTCTCTGGCTGCTGAGCACAGCCAGTTCCCCATTGGTCTGTTTTGGGTTTGTTGTTTGCCCCTTGCTTTTTTCCAAAAGATTTTTTTTTGGGGGGGGGGGGGATATTTCTGCAAACTAGTGTTTTACCTGAACCTGGTAATACCTCACTCGCATGCAAAGGTGGTGCCATTTGGGCTAAATAAGGATTCACACTTGGAGAAAGTGTTTGCTATTTGCATATAGGATTAAACCTGATTGTACTGTGAATTGACATCATTAGTAAATTTCTGACCTTATTTGAAGCAGCACTAAAATACTAGCAGTGAAACCATAAATTGAAATTTTGAAGAAGCAAGCTGTGAATCTGGCCCTCTGATTATAGATAAGCATATTTTTTTGCTGATATGACACAGAGACTCTCAACAAATTATGATGGAGAACATAAAAGGAGTTAGAAGCTCTTTTGTAGCTTTTAAAAAGAGGGTTGGTGAATAATAATTAGATTACAAATGGGGTTTTAAAGAGTTCTTGCCTAAGGCTTCTTATGCTAAATTAGCGAAATTATTTTGTTAATGGAATAAACAAAGTGTTGTTTTAGGTTATGAATTAGGCAGTCCCTTTTGATATTTTTAAAATTATATACATCTTCTTCCTAATTCATAAAATTGGGAATACCTCTACTTGAGTCATGAAGCTGTATCATTTATGTGATGTCTGACTAATTCATAACAGTGGTGACACCTTTGCCTAATTTCTGGCAGGTTTGTGAAATCGAATAAGTGAAGCAATACTTCTGCTTGACTTACAGACTTGCCATGTCACTGCCTAATTAATTAAACAAAGGTTTAAATAAATTAAGGACTGCCATTTTCATCATCAAAATAGAAATGTTTCATGAATTAGACAAAGGGCAGAACTTGGAGTAATGTGGAAGAGCTGTGATTAGAAACTCCCTCTGTTAAAAAAGAAATAGCAGTCATATGGAGAGGTGGGACGGGATCAAAGCTGTAGCACAAGGGGAGGGAGTGTTAGTTCTTCCCTACAGCTCAGTTTTCCCAATTAAATTGGCAGCCCCCAAGCTGCTATTTGCCATATGGTGGAAAAACTTACAGGTATCATATGAATAACTGTAAGTTTCCCCTCACAAAGCAAAGAACAGTTTCAGGGGATGGTTTTATTTGGGAAATAGGCACAAGAAAATGACTGAAGCTTCCTTATACAAAGCCAATGATTTGCAATTTTAATTTAAAAAGTGGGAGATCATAATCATGAATCTCTTGAATCATGTCTAGTTGTATCCAAAGATGCTGCTGATTTTATCAGGCAGAGACTGATTGATTTCTGAAAGCTTCATTAGACAATTTCATGAGTCAAGCAAAGGTTTTGCTCAGTTTATGAATCAGGTAAAAATGGAGCCTATTTAAAAATTTCGGTGGAAGCGTTTTCATATTCTGCATCAAACTGAGGCATTCTGTTATTAAGAAGGGCTAGGTCAAAGCCAGGAGGCAAGTATTGGAGAGTGGGCTATAGCACAAGGTTGAAAGCAGGCACAACCTAAAAATGGGCAGGAAAATGCAGGTCAAAGGTTTGAATGCAAGTCACTGGCTTAGTTCAGATGACACTTTAGGCAATGGAGGGGGGAAGAGGCAATGGACAGGTATTTTTGGAGTGCCCACCACACAACATGTTGGCCCTCCCCCTGTTGCGCGGCTGAAAGTTTTGGCCTCATAATAAGCAACGGGGCTTTGAAAAACAACAGAGAAGCCTGCTGTTTTTCCCCATTGCTTAGTACCATCAGTTGTGTGTGCGCGTTGTCTCGCCCGACACAATAAGCAACACAACTGACGGTTGCCTCTTCCCCACTCCGTTGCCTAAAATGTCGGCCGAACTAAGCCACTATTGCTTAAGCATAGAGTTGTGCTTGACCTGAAGATTTTATCCCTAGGAAACTACGAATGCCCAATCAGGAATAGCATAGCTGAGCTGGCAGGCATGTGATAACCTGCAAGTTACATTGGCTCTGCCTGCTAAGTAACTGGCTGATGGTTCAAGACTATTGTAGGGATGACACCCCTGAATTAGGAAGAGACATTTCCTTTTTTACCAATCAAATAGTATTTTGTTTTTTTCATGCATGAAATAACTGCATAACTCTAAGCTACTCACACAGCTTAATCACCATGGCACACCACCATGTTGGCTGAGGCATACTGGGAATTGTCAGACTTTCTTCCGTCTAAACATGCATAGGATTGTGCTCTTAGAGGCCCTATTCAGACAATATGCTAAACCACGATGGTAAAGTATTTTGAGCTAAGTGTTATGGCTTAGTGTGTCATGTGAACCATGTTTTTGTGTAACGTGTGAACCATTCCTAACCATGGCAGCTACATTATTCTTATTCTTATTAATAATTACATTTATATACCGCCCCATAGCCGAAGCGGTTTACAAAAATTAAAAGACTGAACACTAAAAAGACAATATACAAAATTTAAAACCATAAACATAAAACAACTGACATTTAAAACATTTTAAACTGTTAAGCCTGGCCACACTGTCAATCAAAACCTCAACTTGAGCTGTTAAAATGCCTGGGAGAAAAGAAAAGTTTTGACCTGGTGCCGAAAAGATAACAATGTTAGCACCAGGCGGGCCTCATCGGGAAGATCATAATTGGGGGGCCACCACAGAGAAGGCCCTCTCCCTTGTTGTCCTCTGAACTTCCCTCGGAGTAGGCACCCGGAGGAGGACCTTTGATGTTGAGTGTAGTGTACGGGTAGGTTCATGTCGGGAAAGGCGTTCCATCAGGTATTTTGGTCCCAAATTGTGTAAGGCTTTATAGGATAAAACCAGCACCTTGAAACGGGCTCGGAAACATACAGGCAGCCAATGCAAGTGGGCCAGAATCGGTCTTATATGTTCGAACCTTCTGGTCCCTGTTACCAATCTGGCCGCTGCATTCTGCACAAGCTGCAGCTTCCGAACCGTCTTCAAAGGCAGCCCCACGTGGAGCACATTGCAGTAATCTAACTTGGAGGTTACCAGAGCATAGACAAATGAAGCCAGGTTATCCCTGTCCAGATAGGGGCGTAGCTGGGCTACCAGCCGAAGTTGGCAGAAGGCACTCAATGCCACCAAGGCCACCTGAGCTTCAAGTGACAGAGATGGTTCTAGGAGAACCCCCAAGCTACGAACCCACTCCTTCAAGGGAAGTGCAACCCCATCCAGAACAGGTTGAACACCCTCCATCCGGTCAGAGGAACCCCCACTAACAGCATCTCAGTCTTGTCTGGATTGAGTTTCAGTTTATTAGCTCTCATCTAGTCCATTGTCGCAGCCAAACACCAGTTCAACACATCCACAGCCTCACCTGATGAAGATGAAAAGGAGAAGTTTCATGTAGATGTTGAACAGCATGGGGGACAAGACTAACCTCTGCGGAACCCCATACTGGAGAATCCACAGGGCTGAGCAATGTCCCCCAAGCACCACCTTCTGGAGCCGACCTGTCAAGTAGGAGCGGAACCACTGCAAAGCAGTGCCTCTCACTCCCAACTCAGCCAGTTGTGCCAGAAGGATACCGTGGTCAATGGTATCGAAAGCCGCTGAGAGATCAAGGAGAATCAACAGAGTCACACTCCCCCTGTCCCTCTCCCGACATAGGTCATCATACAGGGCGACCAAGGCTGTTTCCGTGCCAAAACCAGGCCTGAAACCCGACTGAAATGGATCCAGATAATCAGTCTCATCCAAGAGTGTCTGGAGCTGGCCAGAAACCACCCGCTCAAGGACCTTGCCCAGGAATGGAACGTTTGCCACCGGCCTAAAGTTATTAAGATTTTCTGGGTCCAGGGAAGCTTTCTTCAGCCTAAACATAACTACATAACACTTGCTGCAAAAGGGTTAACAGCCTAACCATAGCTTACCGTGTTGTCTGAACAGGCCCTGAGACACTGACAGAAAGGACTACGAGAGAAAGGGACCTAACAATGGTCACAAATGGGAGCTTTTATTAGCATGGGAGTTAGTGGAACAGCACTGGTGTCTCCTAATTTCTGCCTGCTCCCCAGTGACTCAGGACCTTGGTCCCCTTATGCCAGTTTTGCTACCAACTACCTCTTCTACACCCTGTCAATTTGATGTCCTTCGTTTGCCCTCTTAATGATTTTCTTTGCAGCTGCAAATGGTGCCAAGACCCAATGAAGTGGACAAGAACAGAATTAGGCTTGGTTTTCCAGATATTCCAGACATCCAGCAATAACACTATTAGCTGGAAAAGTGGCATGCCTTATGTATGTGGAAAATAATAGCTGGAATTTCTTAAAAAGCCCCAAAGGTCACCCACACTTGAGAAAAGAAAAACAGCTTGTCCCAAAACCCAGTTCTGTGTGCAATAGGGAAGATCTGCTTATCCTAGTTGCTTTGTTTTCCATCTGATTAGCAGACATATGGAAAGTCATTCAAACATGACTGCTTGAATTCTGAAATACAATGCATGAAGCATTTTAAAAGTGCCTTGAAAACATAGCTTTAGGAACAACAGTATTGCTAAAGATATTGCTAAAGCAAGTGAAAACTAGAAAATATAACAAAGTATAGGAATCTTAAAGCAAAATGATGCAAGGAAGATTCACCTAGCTTCAACTTAACTGATATTCAATATTTTAAGCGACTGAATTAAAAACTAACATATTCTAAATCCCCTCAGTTTTAATCATTAAAATGGCATGGGCCTTACCCAAATTTGGGAGAAGAATATGATCCTTGACATAATGTTATTAAGACATGCAAGCCAACAGCCCTGCCTTTTGTGCTTTCAAAATCCCCATGTTACCTCTAGAATTTCTTAAGTTATTGTGTCAGCCTATGTGGTTTGGCTTTACAAACGTGACCAATCTTGGCAAATCATTTTATAAAAGGGAAATTCACACTGGGGCAGTTCACACATGCATTAAACAAAGCATCAGCTGCTGGGGATAAGTGGGGTTGACTGCTGGTTTGTTTAGCCCCTAACAACCTATCAGTCTGGGTTCACACGACACTCTCAACAATCTACGATCAATCCAATGATAAAAGCAGAAGCGGTAGACACATGGGAGGCAGTGCGCTCTCTCTCTCTCTCTCTCTCCCCCCTCCCTCCCTCCCTGCTCATGCACAACAACCCATAGGTTGTCATTATGTGCAAACTGGGTCACCGTGGCATTAGTTTTCAAAAACCTTCTACTATCTTTCCTAATTGCCATTAGGAAAAACATTGACCCCAAGGCAAAAACTACATTGTAGGGCAGGCTTTTTACAGGTAGCTTATTTAGAATAGTTAACTATTCAACAGCCAGTTGAATCATACTGATTAACATGTCCTGGAAAGCGCAATATGCTGTTTTCTTGAGTGACAAAATCTATAAAAACATAAAATGTTGAAGGGTGGCTGAGAGACTCTGTCTCATCAATATAACAGGAGTTCTACATATCAATTCAACACAGTATATTTAGGTTCAACGAAGTATTAGTGTCTCTGTGTGTATGTATATGTATATACACATCTGTCTATGTACACACACACGAGGGCAATTCACCACCGTTCCACCTGACTGTTATAATCCTCGGTAACAGCTGTTTCTTTGACTTCTTCCTCCTTTTGCCATTCATGGACCTTCTGCTCACGCAATATTTTCCGCTCCTCCCGTCGTTTTTGGCGATTTTGTTCATGCTCTTCTTGTTTAGCATACTGAAAGCGTTGCAGAAATAGGTCTTTAGCATATTCATATAGCTGCATATCCAGAAAGTTCAGTTCTTCTATGCGCTTCCGCACTGACTCGCTGATATCCACATTAGAGGCTCGTGTAATATTATACTGAGTGAAAGGGGAAATGAACTCCAGATTAAATGTCCTCTCAAAGAGATACTGAGTTTTTCTCTGAAATTCTGTGAGTCCAAAAAAGGCCATGTTTTTTAGGTTGTTCTTGGCGCTTTGGAGAAGGATCATATTTCTTTCACTCTCATTCATAAAGGTCAAATTGTAACATCCCACCAGGCTGAGATCGGCTAGCATGCGTACCTGGCGGTTGTTAGCCAGGTTGTGGCCACAATTCATGAACTCCTGTAAGCTGACCCCAGACCAGTCATCTCCTAGGTAACACATAGGCAGCTCCTCTGGTGTGGGACTCCTCCCATCACACATGTGGAGGGAGGTCTTCCATGTTGCGCCTCTTTGGACATGTTTCCATTCACTCAAGTAACGTGACACAGGGTCCCTCAGCATTGTGATGTAATAGAAGTTCCTGAAAGAAATAAGGAAATATATTGTTTTGTTCCACATTGGATTAGGATATCATTCCAGCTCAAATGATTCTATGTGTACAAAAGGAATACTGTTTTTGGTTAGAGTTCCCTGATACAAACTCCTCTATGAGGGGCAAATTAGAGGTGGCAACAAGAGGACCATGACTAGATTTCCCATTTTAAAACATGTTTTAAAACACCAACCCCACCACCACACCAAAGTCTGATTGGGACTGCAGCACTGGAGGAATTTTAACTTTCCTATGAAAATTGCACCCCTCCCCCACAAGCTATTTGCCCCATGGGGCAAAACATAGAAGTGCCATACTGATATGTCCATGTTTTTACCCACAGAGAAAAGAGAAACCTCATGTGGATTTTCATCAGGATAGAGTTAAACCTTCCTTGCCCAGTGACATGATCCCAATCAGATTTAGCCCCAGGGTAGTTGCAATTAAACTTTAAAAGCAGTGGTATATCTCGCCATGGAACTCCTACTCAGATATCTAGCTGTGCTCTTTGAAACACTCATACCAGCAACAGAGAACCTCTGGTCCACTGACGAGATTCAGCCCACCAGGCCTCCCCATCTGGCCGCTGAGGCCCATCCTATTCTCCAAAGCCCTGCCCCTTGGAGAAGAGTGAGGGGAGAGGGAAGTCTTTCAGCAAAAGCATGGGGTGAGTGAAGCCAGCTTTGTCCATAGCCACCTCTTCAAGGCACCTGGAGCACCCTGAGGTGGTGGTCCCAAAAGGCTACATTCGGTGTGTGGATGTGTACGAATGATGTGCATATGTAAATGATATAAATGCTGCTTGTGTGTGAGGGAGCAGGAGAGTGGGCCATGGTCATGGCCCTTGCTGGCCATGCCCTGGAACCAGTGTGACCTCCAGCTGAAAAAGGTCAGAAATTGACTTCTCATAACAAATATTTTAGGGATGATTGCAGCTTCCCCATGTTCCCCAGGGACGTGTGCATCCCATCCCTGGGTGGGACGCCGTGTGCACATCCTGTCCCTGCCAATATCCTTGACAGTGTCAGGTGAGCATCTTCCTCTGGCACAACACACTATCCATTTGGAAATGGGGTTGGGGGAATGGAAGAATCTCCCTGACCCCATTTCCAATGGATAGCAGAGGGGGAAGAGAGCTGCTTGCCTGACTCTATTCTTGACAGCGTCAGGCGAGTGTCTCCCTCCGCCCAGTGTGGCGGAGGGATACACTCACCTGACACTGTCAAGGACAGAGTCAGACAAGCATATCCTTCTGCCACACCACACTATCCATTTGGAAATGTCGGGGATATGGAAACATCCCCCTGACACCATTTCCAAATGGATAGTGGAGGGGGGAAATGGAGATGCTTACATGATGCTGTCCTTGACATCTCCCTCCATGCCCTGCCGCTATTCACAAATGAGCTTCAGATATCACGGCAGGGGGGATTTCTCCCGCGGTTTGACGCTGCAGCTGCAGGAGATCCTAACACCCCTCTGCCCTGATTTCCATTTGTGCATCTCCCGGGAAGTATGTGGGGAGCCACATGATCGGTGGCTCCCCACACGCTTCCCAGAACAAATGACACATGCCTACAGAGCACTGCTGGGCAAGAGTGGCAGAGGTTTCTGCCGCTCTTGCCTTGCAACTCCGTATGCACAGGAAATAGTCAACAGAGACCATCACGTGATACAATAATCAACAGTTGTGCAGATAGTCAACTCTGCCCACTGTTGATTATTTGCATTTGTTATTTTTGTGAAAAAACCAACTATTGTTTGGAAAATGCTCACCAGACAACACTAAAGTAAACAATGTATTATTTAGTTAACCGCGGACTATTTAATCAACCGTTGACTATTGTGTCTTCCGAACCCAGTAAAAGAAGGTATTTTTTTACCTATTTTAAGTACAGACAATGCATCCTAAGAGTGGTTCCACACACAACTTTCCCAGTGTCAAGACACATTTACACATTTTAATTGGAACATCTCTTCCTCCATCCAACATGTCTCAGTACTGAACCAGACATACACTTAATCATTTTCAAGTAACATTTACACATTTCAACTGTAATTTCAGAATCGTCCATCAGCACATAAATTATGGACCTCTCTGAACATGTGGTTTCTAATGCACAATTTCTGATCAGTGTTGCTCCATCACCACACACTAATGACGTGTGATGAAATGCTCAGTTCAGACGTCACTTCTGTAGACTGCTATAACCCCCATTCAACAGACCCTGTACTTATTCATTGATCCTGGGTGATAACCTATGTAACAGGAAACGCAACAGAACCATAACGTGCACTGGAAAAGTTGAGATTAAACAGTGGAGCTCCCACAACAGAAGAGCCAGCTTTCGAAAAATATGAACCACCAAAATGTTTTTCAGCAATTTACCAATGAATGAAATAAGTCCCAAAGATACTGATATGCTTTTGAGAAAATAAACATTGCAGGCTTTTAAGAAGGCCTGAAAACATATTATTCTGTTCTGGTCTTCTCCTGATATGACTGCTGTTGTTGCTGTTTTTGTTGCTGTTTTTAGTGTTGGTTTTGTTGTTGCTGTTTATTGTGTTCTTACTGTTTTATTGTGCTTTTTTCATTTTTAATATTGAATCGGTTTTATGTGTTTTATTGTTATATGCTGCATTGAGAGGGCTTCTGCACTGAACAGCAGCCAAGAAATGTTTTAAATAAAATAAATAAATACTGATGCTTTTCAGAGTGATTGCATTTAATCAAGAGTTTCTGTTTGCAGTTTCTGACAATTTTCTTGCTTCCTGTTTAACATTGCTAGGGTATTGCTGATAAATTGCCCCCTGTCAGCCTCTGTAAAAGAAACCAGCTTTAATTTATGCAATTTTAATGGTGAAATAGCATTATTTCACTAGAAAAGACAAGAAAAAGGAATGCAGGGAAACTAGTAATTATCTTCCACCCACCCCATGAGGAGCAGAAAGCTGATTAATAGGGGCAAGAGAAAAATCATCACTAATTGTCCAACTGCACTAAAAAGGAAGCAAGAAAATGCCCCAAACATGCAAACAGGAAACTTTAAATTAACACTGGAAAGGGCATTTGATGAATGAGACTTATTCGTGAATAAATATTACAAAGGAAAGTCCCCCAGCATCAACAGTCCCAGCTGGCTCCGGCAGGGAGACTATTGGGCAACAGGGTGGATGGAACACCAACAAAATTCCTGTCCTGTCCTGCACTCCCAGCATCAATAATAGACACTCAAAACCTGGAGACTCTGAACAAGGCATCTGGAAGGGGGATAGACTCATGATAGACCACCACAGCTCTGCCTTTTTGCCCCATGAGCCTTGCCTGTTGTCAGACTTTGAAACCTGGCATTCAAAACTGAGAGAGATTCACTCCACCCTCTTCATCCATCCAGGGATCTCCAATACATAACCATGGATCAGCTTGCTCATCCATGGTCAACTCCTGGATGGCTGTGATCTTTTTATTAACCAGCAGATATAGATCGGGTTCACATGATCACCGCCAGGGGATATTTAAGCCACACTGGGTTGCAGTGCGTGTAGATGGCCATTTTGAATATTCAACCCCCAGCGGGAGTTGGCATGGTTTGTCATGTCATCCAAATTCATGTGACATGGGCTGTTTGAGGTTAAACAACCCTCAAATAACCCATGTTCTGCTCTAGGGTTATTTGAAGGTTGTTTAACCCTTAAACAACCCCTTCCTCCAGGGTGTGGATGACATGACAAACCACTGGAATCCCCCATTGAGGGCTGAATATTAAAAATTGCCATCCACAAGTGCTACAACTCACTGTAGCTTAAATAAGCCACAGTGGGATGCAGTGATTGTGCAAAGTGTCCCACAGAATCCATGCTAAAAGAGCCATTGAAACTGTGTAGTCCAATACCAGCCCAACATGTTTCCATTCAAAAACTGCACCCCACAGTACAGTTTTCCATCACTGGCTTCTCTAACAGTGCATTTGTGGCAAGAAAAACACTTGTTCTGCAGTAGTCTGGGATATCAACTGTTGGAAAGACGGTTTTTTACCCCAGCTGCTACAGGAATGTGTGAATGGGGCTGCAGTGTTGATCTGTAAATTTAAATAACTACAATTACTAAAAACAGGAAACCAGGTCAGCTAGTCATAGCAGAAAAAAGAAAATCTGTAAACACTTGAAATCATTAATATTTTCTATTCTACCACCACATGTACAGAACACAGTGTTTTCAAATGTACTGCATATGGTGAAGAGGGATCTTTGAGTTGAAAAGTGATATACATGTGAACTTTAATAATATTTTGGAGTTGCTAGCATTAACTACTAAAGAAAGGTCATGTGACCCTCTGAAGGGTTGCTTTTAATTTTTTTATCCAACAAAGAAAATATGTCAATTCAAGTTCCAGTGTATCTCAAAGATAAAGATGAGACATAAACAAATGACTTAAGAACGCTGATGAATCCCATCACAACCTGTCATTCATTAAATGCTCTTATTTGCCCTTCCTAGAACTGGTGAAGAAACTGATTCATTTCTACAATAAAACTCAAATTAGTGGAATTTCTACCAGGACTGGCTTTGGACTCTTAATTAATTTCTTTCCTCCAAAGATGTATCAATAGAAATGGCTCCACCACACAATTTATAAGGAGGTACGAATAAAGCATACAAAGAGAATGGTACAGCCTGGAGGGAATCTTTGAGACAGATTATGGTTAATGAGTCACACATTCACCTGAAGATATCAAGCAATGCAGGATGAATCTATAATGACACATTGTCCTTACTACTGAGCTGATTCTTGCCTCAGGTGTATTATAAATGAAAGTAGAAATTCTTGTGCCACATCCAAAATGCTAGTTGTCATACTTGAGTTGCTGACCAAAATATATGAAAAAGCAAGATGTCCTAAGCCCAAGTAGATTCTCATTGTTTTTATTGGCATTTGGAATAGAAAAACTTTAATTAGCAGACGATGACCATCTGGCTTCAATAGAAACTAATTTATTTGTTCCTATTATAATCATTTCCTTGTATTAAATTCTGCTGCTCTTCAGTCAATTCCACAGTAATATTATGCATTATACATCACAGACCAAGCTCCTGTTTCCACCTGTGCAAAGGCATGGTGGAGCATCCTTTTTTATTTCTCTTCCACCCTGTTTTATTGGGTAAAAGCAGTATGTGGAAGAACTCAGTCGTGCTCTCAGAGGGTAGAACACCATAAAATGTTAAAATGTCAGATATTTTGTTTGCAGTCAAGAGGTCAGTTGGGAACTTATTTGCTGAGATGGATGGCCCTTGTGAAATAAAAGGACAGCAAGACCTCAGTAGATGAAACAATGATAAAGACATATGAGGGAGAAGGAAAGGACATCCAAGAATGTTTGCAAGATGCTGCCAGCAAGGCAAAGGACTAACTATTGAAATATTTCACCATTGGTTCCTCCAGCTGGAATAGGAATGGCACAAGATATAATGGGCTTTATTTCACATGCTGCCACTAAATTCTGTGAGCCAAATTGAAAAAGTACCTTTGCCAATGGGGGAAAAAAACCCAAGGGGAAACTAAACTCCTGGAGTTTTAATTCATAATAGCAGTTATGTAGAGTTTAATTTTGTAAAAAGAAAATACTGGGGTGGCTGCTCCCAAATTTGTGAACTCCCTGCCCAGGGGGAGCAGGCTAGCTCCAAAGGCAAAGGTATTTTACTAGTAATTTATTTAGGAAGCAATTTTATGGCTCCTAGGTATTGTCTGAGGGTCCATATGGCAGTGGGGATTCCCACCTTCGAGGTGCTCTGACCTCAGAAGGGGGAGTCAGAAATCTGAAACCCCATCCCACTTACAGTTAGTGTGGAAAGAACCATGCTGGCTGCCCTCCGAGGTCAGAAAATCAACCTCAGAGAGGGAGAAAGGGGGGCAGTGAGAGGAGGAGACGAGACAGGATTCCTTCCACCTCTTTAGCACTGTATGTAGATGGGGAAAAACAACAACAACACCCATTCTAGTGAAAAATGCACTGATTGGAGACAGGAAAGTGTAGATTGCCTCCACTACTCCTCTTGCCCTGTTGGCTTCAGCCCAGCAAGGCATTGGAAACACAGAAGCTGCAAATTTGGAAGTGTCTGTCTTGTGAGGGCACAACCCATAGGTTTGCACCCTGAGTTTTTAAGCTGACATGTTGCAAACGTAGATTTCAATCTGGTGGGTGTTGCATTTCTTATTTTATTCATGTTTTAAGGGGTGTGTTTAATTGATATGCTTTATGTTTTAATTCTATATTGCCTGTATTTGACTGTTAGCCACATTGACCACTATTTTTAGTGGAAAGGCAGGATAATAAATGAATTAAGCAAACAAATTATGGGGCTACCAGAGAAAAGCTCTTGCACCCACCCATTGTATTTCTAGTGATGATGGAACAGACAACAGAAGCCTATCTTGGGCATCTTCATTTGGAAGAATACTAGTTTTAAGGTATCCTAATCTCAAACCTTTTAGGGCTTTACAGATTGAGGCCAGCACTTTAAATGGCTCCTGGAAACAAATATGCAACCAGTGAAGTTTATACAAGATCAGACTTATATGATCTAATCTCCAAGACACAGTCATTAGCCACAGAGGCCTGTTTTTTGGGCACACATGAAAGGGATTATTCCTGTGTTACCCCCAAATTATGAAATATGCTTTCTTAGGAACTATAATTGGCCTCCACTCTCTTGGCCTTTAGATGCAACTTTTCAATTTAGCCTTTCAAAATGTATAGTTTTAATGGTATTATTGTTTTTCATGTTATTGTTTTTCTTGTTTAAAGGTTTTCTTGTTTTAAAGTATTGCAAGCTGCCTTGATGGCTATTTATCAGATAAAGTGGTATATACATATCAACAATAAATTAAAAAAATTAAAAATAATCGTATTAAAGAGTTATATTCCATCTAGTCATCTCCCAGAAAAGGACAAGGTGGTCAGTCCCCAGACTGGTCCAGAAACCAGATTGAAATGGATCTAAGTAATTGGTTTTATTCAGAAAAAAACTGGAGATGAGATAATGCCATACACTTGCTTGTTTATTTAGTTCCAAGGTTTCTAAGCAATCTTTTAGGGGGGGAAATGCCTTCTCAAGGCAGCTTACATAGAAAAGATTAAAAAAAAAACAATTCCAGTAAAATACAATAAATGTTAAAAGCTTGACTACGTAGCCCTGAAAGGCAGATTTGATACAGGATTATAGTAATTTAAACTACCTAGGTGAAGAGAAGATATCTCATCAGAGCTTCTTTTAAGTCTTTAGGAACCATGCAGTTTCTCAGGGAGGCATTGACTGAGACTGAGGGCTTCATCACACCTACTTTCCCCTCAGTTTGTGTCCGTGGTTTCCCCTCCGTTTCCTTAGCAAGTTGAGCACTGGGCACTTTCATGTCAATGTGTTGTTGCGCTCATGTTTCTTTTCACCTATGTCGCTACTATGCTGGTGAAATCTCCCGCACCACCCCCTACGTTCTCCTTTCCCCTTCAGTTATTTTTTTATATATATATATTGTGATTTTTGTTTCGCTCGTTTCAAAGTGTGGGTGGGATGAAAAATCATTTAAACTAATTTCTTTTGTAAAGGTGGTCAGGTCCCCTCCTTTGCTCACATGTAACCAAAATGCTTGTATCTTCATAATTTTTAAAGATAAAGAGATCAAACTTTAGCCACACCAAGTTTGAATCAGATCCATTCATGCTTTGATTTTAAGGAATTTGTAAATGGAAATTAACATAAATGCGTAATTTTTAAGATTAAAGAGATCAAATTTGGTACAGTTATACCTCTTAAGGAGGGTTTTAGTCATGCCATGTTTGAATCAGATCTGTTCATGTCTTGATTTTTAGGAATTTCTTTTTTTTAAAAAAAACCTCAAACCAGTCTCCTGATACTCCACCAATGCAAAATTCCACCTGTTTGTATTTCTGGAGGATCTGTTTTCCTTTACTTTGATAATGTGCAGCTGTGCATCTCCAGTTCATAAAATTAGAGATCTGCTGGGGTCCTCAGGAACGTGGGCACCTCCCCCCTGGCTTTGTTGTCTAGCGAGTTACTGATTTAACTCCATTTCTGCAAGCAATGAAGGTGGGGTTGGAGCAGTAAAAAGTCCTTTCAACTGACTAAGCACAGGAGGAAGAGAACTGCCCAGCCCTCCCCTTTCTTTTGTATAGGGTCACTCTAGTATAGTGCATGCACCTTTAACAGTTATGATGAAGAGGGAATATCACCAGGAACTAACTGCATACAAATGACACTGGCTGAAATTCCCTTTTCTCTACAACTGTTAAAGTTACATGAGCCCTGACCTGGATTTTATCTGGTCACCCTAGATAAATTAACTCATGACCTTATGTGTATGCTTTATACATTTATCATGATGTATAAGTGGCAATGCACTGCTATTGCAAACACAGATATGGGTTATTGTTTTACTCTGGATATGAGAAAATACAGTACTTTGAGTTACCTCTACATTTGTTTTAAATTGCCACTTAGAACATTATTTTTTTCCTCTTTCAATTTTGCTTCTTATTTCTTTGGCAGCTGTCATGAGTGTAGCCAGGTAAGTAGGATAAATGACTTATTTGTGGAACAAATGCCAGCACTGTGGTAAATAAGACCTTCGAAACCAAGTAGCAAGTACACAACTTCCTCCCCTGATCAAATTCTCTTTAATCTCCCTAATTCAGTCACAGGAGCTCTCTCTTAAGCTGTACTTTCTCAAGTGAAAGCTCAATGGGATTTTTTTTTTTTTTTGCTGCAATGCAGTTCGAAGCATTCCAGTGATTCTGTATAATTAATACAGCAATTAACAATAAAAATACAAAGTAATCGGAATCCTCTTGAGAAACCCATCTGTTTTCTTTAAAGTGCTTATTACTTTTGACACAGAGACATGACCTTAAACGTTCAAAGCTTCCTTACAACAAATACACCCCTGCCCGCAGAATCTTCTGCCATGGTAATTGCAGGACCAGTCCACCCTTAAGATAAGAAGATTCCCCCCAACCCATGGACTCTGCAGGGAATGCTGAGCACTGTCCGCCTCCATTTCAGGGGAAAATGGCAACCAACCATTGGGCTGGCTATTTTTCCGGGCAGATAAAATGAGATGACAGCATGATTACATTTGCACCCTATTCTTGAAGACCTGCCAAAACAAGTTAACTGGGAGATAGTCGTATGGATTGGACCTTTGGCAGAGGCACCCGTAAGGGTCTCTGGACATATTACATTCAAGTTGTGAGAGTTGCTATAGTATGTCCCCTCCTTGCACCATGAAGATAAGAGCCATGTGAAGGAGTATATGCTGCAGTTCATCCCCGTGCCGGTGTCATCTCTCCAAGAAACAATCTTATTTATATAGAAATTTCCATCCTGCCCTTCTAGTGCCTGTGCATGCAAGAAATTAAAGTCACAGTATCACATTACAATACATTCAATAAGAATACAGTAAGAAAACAATAAAAGCAGGGACCACGGATAATTGGGGGCAATGCTGGCAAGGGGAGGAGCTTCAATAATCTGCCACATGATCCTGGACTCCTCACTTTACATTCATAGGCAGAAAGGAAGCATAGCGCAGCAGCTCTCACACCACAGAGAGAATTGTAAGGCTGTGAAGGAGATAAAAGGACAAAGCAGTTGCTCATTCAGTTGTGAGCCTGCTCAGGGGGTCTCTATGCTTGCGGCTGTTCTGAGGAAATGTTTGGCTTGTGGTCACTTTCTGTAAGTCAGAAAATGTTTCAACAGGGACATTAGGTTTCTGTGCTGCGATAATGTCTTTCATACTGCAACCCTAGACATAAGTGCTTTGCCCATCTATTTAGAATCATAGAATAGTAGGAAGAGTTAGAGCAGTTCATGCATTTAATGTGCATAGAAATCAGGATCAAAGTGAGAGTAAGTGTTAAAGCCACAAGAATGAAGACAAAACAAAAATTCTAGTATGATCTAGCTGATAGTGGCATTGTTAACCACAATTGGCTCAGACACAAACCTAAGTACCTCATGCATATCTCTGGAGATTTCAGTGCTGGATTACAACATGCAGCTCCATCCTATTGTTTTCTAAAGCTATATTTTAGTGGTGAACTCATGGAGTTTTTTATATACACAGTCTTCTCTATAGACTCAGCCTCAGAGGAAACTAATTCTTTAGGTTTCTTTCCATTTATAGCATAAACCAGTTAGGCAGAATTGAAGACTCCTGTAATGTCACAAAGTCATTTTCTCCACCTTTTCCCAGAAGGGTGTGTGAATCAATGGACAACATGAATGTATATTTGAATCAAGCTTTAAATGCACTGGGTGTGGTGGCAAGAGAAGACAGACTACTCAATCAGCAATTGATTCAATTGGGCTGCAGAGTTGAGGAAGTCAGGAAGCTGGACTCAGAGCTCCATCACACCAGTGGTTTAATGCACTCTCACCACATCTGGTATCTGGTTTTGCAATGCTGGACTATCATCATCATCATCATCATCATCATCATCATCATCATCATATATATTAGGCAACCAAGTGCAGGTTATATCCAGAGCAACCAACAACAAGTAACATTCAGTAGAATACAGTATAATAACAATAAAAAAAAATCTATCACAAAGTTAAAATTCAGTATACAAATACACAGTTCCTTATGAGATATATAATTGCAGGGCCCACATTTCTTAGACTGAACGATCGTCCTCTAGGGCTATTCTGAGTTGGGCTGCTTTTACTGCAAATCTAGCTGTGTTTAACATAATGAACTTGGATGTACTTGACAGCAAATATATAATTTTATCCATATCATTAAAGTTAGTTACCGGAACTAGACATCTCATTAAGTATTTGTCTCTTGGGATTTTATATAACTTACAATGTAACACGTACTGTATAGTATCCTCAACCACGTGACTACCACAAATACATAAACGTTGTTCTCTAGGGATGTTCTTATTAGTCCCTTCTCTAAAGTTAGTTTTCATTGTCTGAAAGCACAAGGCTGTAAAGACCTTGCGAAGGAAGGGGGATGTGATCTCAGACAGATATTTCTCTTCCCCATGGAGTGTTTTTAGGGAAGAGAAACTAGAGGAGAATCTGGATATCTTAATTGCTTCAATGTCCAAAATAGTGTAGTGTTCCTGCAGCTGTTCTTTAATAGATTTGCGGCTATACTGTATATCGCTAGCAATATTTCTTTAGACTTGCTTCACATCGAATCAGCCAATTATTTTTAAAGGAGGGGTTTCTCTGCTCAGCTACAAAGGGAGTTATTAATTCATTAGCTGAACATTTCATTTTGACAAAATAAAAGAACACCGCACGCCAGATAGAGTATAATATTGGCATTACTCCAACTTCTGCCAGTATATAATTGGCAGGTGCACCTCGTGGAAGACCCAATAATGTTCTTTAAAAAATATTCTGTAAAGACTCTAGCATACACATTTCTGGAAAAAACCCATATCTCGGCTCCATATATAATCTGTGGAATGACTTTTGCAACAAAGACTCGAATAGCCGTAATAACTAAGTTACTTCTCTTTGCTTTAGCAAATTTTAATACTGTTTGGATAGATTTTTGGGCTTTCAACTTAGTAGTTGACAAGTGGCCAGACCATGGTCCATTCTGAGTGAAACAGACTCCCAGATAGTTAAATTGATTAGTCTGTTCCAACTGATGCTCATTCAATATCCATTTATGTTTGGGGGAACGGGTACCAAAGACCATAACTTTAGTCTTTCAATAGTTTATGTGTAGTTGTTCCTTGTTACAAACTTCTCCAAAAGCTTTAAGCAGTCTTCTCATGTCTATTAAGTTCTGAGATAAGAGAACCATGTCATCAGCATATAATACTATATTCCATTTCCTAGCCTCAACAGACACAGGGAAGTTTGAGTCACTTGATAGCTGTGTAATTATATCATTTACATAGATATTAAACAAAAATGGAGCCAGCAGACATCCGTGCCTTACACCTTTGGTTGTTTTAATCTCCTCTGATAGTTGTCCCTCTTTACTGACTCTTACGTGGATTGCCGTATTAGAATATAAATTCTTAATCATCCCAAGCTGCCATAGTTTATGCCACAGCCTCTGTCTCTTTGTTCTATCGAAGGCTGAGGTCAAGTCCACAAAGGTGGCATATAAATGCTTCTTCAGGCATGCATATTTCTCTCTTGGGTGATTTAACATGAAACACTGATCTATGGTTGATTTACCGTGCCAGAAACCTGCTTGTTCCTCTCCAATAATGTTGTTTTGGTCTGCCGAGTCCTCCGCTTTAGATAACAGATAACTTGTATACAGTTTGGAAGATACATCCAACAAATTAATGGGGCGATAGTTGGCTGGTGAGGATTTGTCCACCTTTTTAAAAATAGGGACAATAATACTTTGGTTCCAGACGCTGGGGAATTTGCCATTTGAGTTGATATGAGTAAAAAGCTTAGCCAATACAGGGGCCCACCACCATGAATTATCCAAAAATATTTCTGGGGGAAGCATATCTTCCCAAGGAGCCTTCCGTCTCCTTAATCTTGAGATGAATTGCTTTACCTCACTGGTGGTCATCGCCGGCCACATATCAGTTTCTATAATATTAGGGAACTGAAATGGCAACAAATATTTCATATCTGGGGCTATGCCAGCCTCAAAATGAAAAGCTTGCTCAAAATGTGTTCCCCATGTCTTAGGCATGATGGGTGCATCCAAGCTGTATTTCGTTTCCTTTAGTTTATAGGATACCAACTGCGCTGGGCTCACATGACATCGTCCCTGTCCTGCACCCATCTTGCCTCTTTTCCTCCATTTTGCATATTATTTTGGTGTGGGGAAAGTCTGGATTATTTTCCCCAAGTGGACTTAATGTCCCCTTAAGCCTCTGTGTAGTGCTGTCCTCTCGCTTTTTCCTTTGTTGGGGGCGCGTGCTTTGGAGTCTTGCTGACGAAAGAGGAGGGCGGTGCGGTTCTCCTCCTTCAGCACTCAGTGTCGAATGAACGGACTTGTGCTTAGTCGATTGGATTGACTTTTTACTGCTCCAACCCCACCCTCATTGCCCGCAAAAACACAGCCCAGCCGATGAAATGTTAAATCAGTAAATCGCTAGACAACAAAACCAGAGAGGGGGGGAAGGAAGGACCACATCAGAGTACCACAACCAATAAACTGGAGGCAGAAGGAGAAGGAGTGGGGTGGAGTGGAGTGGAAGAGCAAACAAGCGAAAGAAAGGTTTTACAGTGCAGTGCAATATCACAAACCCACGTGAAAGGGACCATTAATTTGACGTGCTTAAGAAACCAGCAGTGGTTACTATCTAGTTTGCATCGTGTCAGATTATATTTTAATCGTTGTAAAGAAGAAGCCTCTATTTTCTATTGGTTGAGCTGCTGTAAACATTGTGAATCAACCATCCTCAAGGAGTTTTCAATTCCCATCAGCCCCATCCAGCATGGCAAATGGTCAGGAATGCTGTAGTCCAAAACATCTGGAGGACACCTGGTTGGGGAAGGCTGTTGTAGGTGGCGACAGAATTAATTTGGCTGCATGGAACGTTTGCAGGCAGTTTTTCTGAGGGACGTTGGCTGGAACTGACACTTGGGGAAGGGCTGTAGCTCAGTGGTAGAGCGCATGCTTTGCATGCAGAAGATCCCTTTTGTGATTGCCCCTTTAGAGGAGTATGAGTCAATGTCAATCACAATGTTTTTAGAAGAATATTCAGGAAGGGCATGAGTTGATTAAAGTTTGGGAGGCAGGCTTGTGAATTTCATAACAGGCTCCCCCTGCCACTATATCCATAACA
This sequence comes from Anniella stebbinsi, assembly GCA_029215795.1. Classification (NCBI taxonomy): domain Eukaryota; kingdom Metazoa; phylum Chordata; class Lepidosauria; order Squamata; family Anniellidae; genus Anniella; species Anniella stebbinsi. Next base: position 162,410,109 of record JARDYH010000001.1, on the reverse strand, counting down.
GGGATATGTGGAGAGTACAAATCAACTCCACATGACCAAGCAGGCTCTTTTTAGTTATCAGGCCACAAAAAAATGCAGTGCAGTTGTCGGGGATCCACCTCGACTGTCAGAGTTCCACCTTCCTGGCTGGAACCTCTGACCCTACTTCTTAAAGATATCTTGCCTCTTTAAGAGCCACTCTGTCCCTTTTGGGACCCAAGTTTCCACCTTTCCTCTTTCCCCTATCAATAGCGTGGGGGTTTTAGCTGTAGGTGGTGTGAAATGGAATCTCCAACAACTCAGGTTTTAAACCAAAACTGTTTATTATTCCAGACATAGTAAGGCATGCTTGCTTAAGGTATTTACACACATAGAGCTGTTACTTTCAAAGGCAATACAAACAAACAAACAGAAATAAAACCGCAGTTTCATCTGGCTTGGCTACTTGAACCTTGGTAGTCCAGTTTCCCTCAAATGAGGCTCTGAGTCCCTCCAAGCGCCCAATTGTCCTGCATCTCTCTGGGATGACTCGATCCTCCATCCCCAACGACTTGCAAGCCTCCCCTCTCTCCTTTCTCCTTTTTAAAACTCTCTCCAACTGACCAGCCAGCCTTTCCCATTGGCTCTCTGGCTAGCTCTTTCTATTGGCTCTCTGGCTAGCTCTTCCCATTGGCTCTTTTTTCCCGCTTCTCAGTTTGTACTGCCAACTGCTGTTTTAACTCCACCTAGAAACCTGATCTTAATCTTACACTGAAATGTCTTCCTCCCATTTGCACTTCCTTACCTTCAAGCTAAACTAACCAGGACACCTCCTGAGAGTATGCTGATTCTTAACAGTTTACCCATTGTACATACATTTTAACTCATTACATCCAATTTAACCCTTGATAATACAGTTGAACCCTCACAGCAGTATCTTCGTATGACATGTAATGAGATATAACAGTAAGATATAACATTATGTTCCATCACAACCAGTGCTGGCTCCAGGTTTTTGAGAAGCCTTGGGCAAGACACCCACAATGGGATCCCTCCATCACTGAGTCTAGCTCCTCACCACTACTGTCACCAGCTGCTTATTATGTTTTTTCTAATCATTGTTACCACTTGTGTGCTTGACAGGAAAAGAGCCAGGGGCTGCCTATATGGCATGGGTTACTGCTGCCTTAAGCAAAACCCCACACTTTCTCTGCTGCAGGGTGGCAGCGGCTCATTCTGACACAGATGGAGGGCATGAGGTTTCTGGTGGCTATTGGCCCACTGGGCCCGCCCTCTGCCAGGATGGATGGTGACCAACCAGGGGTTGCTATCCACCTGGAACACCTCCGCTGTGACTCCAGAGCGAGGATAGACGCAGATGTGCTGTACTTGCCTCACTCCGGGGAAAAGAATTGGGGTATATCCCCGACTTTTTAAAGTTGCAGCTTTGTGCAAAAGCCCCGCGATTGCGTGAGGTTGCTGCTGCATCGTATAATAGATACAGCGCCACCTCACACCCACCTTGGGGCTTTCAGAGCATCTATGCAGCCCCCAGTGAGCAAGTAGCTAGTGGCATCTACTTCTCTTCCTTCTCACCAAGACCATTGTGTGGGTCAGAGCAGGCTGCAATGGTGAAGGACGAGCAGCTCCAAGGCAGGAGCAACTCCAAGAGGTTCTTGTTAGTGGGCCCTTGCTGAATGTAGGTTCTCAACAAGGAAATGATCATGCCTCCCTCTGACACTGGTCCTGTTCATAATTACTTACCCAGACATATGTTTCTTGATATTATAGATGACCCAAAATTTGAATAATTCTGGATGGAATATATTATTATTGAATCAAGTTTAACACAAATAATTGTACCTGGAAACATTGATCTTAAAAAGAATACCCCTAAAATAAGGTTGGAGTAAATTTGAGTGAATTGTGAAATAGTTAAGCAATTATATTCAGTTAGGAATAAGTCACATTAGGATAACAGCCTTGTATGAAAGATAATAATTATTTTGAATAATGATTGCACTAATGATAACTCTAGAAAATGATAATGCAAAACTGCAACTCCCTGCACTTAAAATTAGAATTCAGAAAAAGGAAGGCAATAAATCCTTTTCAACTTGATGAACTGTAAAGAAAATACCATGTTAAAATGTGCAGCCCCCCCCCCATCTCATCAACTTTGCATCTCAAACAGCAGGGGTGGTATGTTTCATAGATGACTGCTATTTATCTTGTACATTTCCTTTAGCAGTACAGCTCACAATCATGTTTACCAGTTTAATACCTCTGCTAATTTAACCCTGTAATAATGTTTGCTTACGTATGTCTAGTCTCTGTGGTAAAACAGTGAATACCTCAGAGTTTTGACTTTTTTTAAAACAATACCATTATTAATCAAAATATAGAATGGTGATCTGCAGAAGTCCTCCAGAAAATTACTATGCTCTCCCCATTGCCTGCATTAGTTCTAGCTGTTAGTAAGTAGTGATTAACACCCTGCTGCTTGCAGCTGCATTTCTCAATATAGCCTTCTTGAGTAGGAGGGCGCACAAAAGTCATCAAGGCATCTTTAGAGCTGTAACTCAAGGAACAATGCAAAATAAATCCTTTAAACTAAAGCGTACGTCAGCACAAACACTTGCACTTTTCTATCTTTGTTACCACAAGAAATATGAGATGTGCTGACGTGCTTCACTGATTTAGGACTACCGGAAGCCAAAGTTCCTGATGGTAACTGAGATACCTTTACCTACTGTGGGACAAGCCACACTGTAGGCAGGGCCCTTGAGTGACACCAGGAGAGCTGCTGGGAGGTCAAGAGAAAAGAAGGGGAAAAGGAGCAATGAAGATGCACCCCCAAACAAGTTCTGGAAAGGGGGTAGCTCTGAAATAAAACTAGTTCAGTCACTTGGCAGCAGGCATGTGATTGCCCGTGGGAGTTTGAGGTGCTGCCAACTGGTTTCCAAGAAGGCAGGGTTCACAAGATAATGGTGTTTTAGAACTAGGCTGTCACAATTTGCACAGTTCTAGCAATTTTAAAAAAGACTGCTAATCACGCAAATTGTAAGTGGCCATGTCTATAGGCTTCACATCAGGGGTGGGCAACTTCTTGGAGGCGGCACATTACCCTTTGAAGGCCACATCCAAAATTACACAAAAGCAAGTCGCGCACGACTAAAGCCCGGTCCTGTGGAAGGGAAAGCCCTTCCCAACGTCGAGTCCAGGCGGACTCCGATAAACTGTATAGTCTGGCAAGGATGGAAGATTGACTTATCCATATTGATTTGCAGACCTAGAGTTAATAACAGAGTTCTCACTGTTTCTACATCCTTGAGAGCTTGATGCTGAGACTGGGATACGATCAGCCAGTCGTCCAGATAAGGATAGAGTTCTACACCCTTTGATCTTAGGTGGGCACACACCGCTGCCATACATTTTGTAAAAACTCTGGGAGCTGTTTTGAGGCCAAATGGGAGGACGGAAAATTGAAATATGTTTTGCCCCACAATGAATCTGAGGTACTTTCGATGAGATGGGTGGATTCCGATGTGAAACTAGGCATCCCTCAGGTCTATTAGTGTGAACCACTGTTCCTTTTTCAAAAGGGAGAGGATCATTGCCAAGGTTATCATATGGATTTTTTTTGTTACAATGAACTTGTTGAGATGCCTGAGATCCATAATAGGACGAAGTCCTCTGTCCCTTTTCAGGACCGTAAAATAATGGGAATAAAATCCTGCCTGTACGTCGGAACGTCGAACGTGAGTGATGGCACCCTTTTGAAGAAGAGACATAGGCTCAATTCGGCCAACACGTATAACAACTGTGGGTTGTTGAAGCAACAACCCGTTGAGTTGTTAAACGTGTCATCCGAATTCAGCCCCACAACGGAGCAACAACCCACAGTTGTTAAAGTAACAACCGAGATGAACAACTCATTTGTGAGTTGTTGGGGGATTTGTCAATTGACAAACGTGTCGTCCGAATTGGTGCGTTGTTGAAGCAACGATCATGAGTTGTTGAGAACGGAAGATCAGAGAGTGGAGTGGCAAGAGAGGCAGAGAGCAGGCGGCCGCTCAAGCAAGCACAGAACAGATCGCTGGTATTGCCGCCATAGCAACCAGGATGCCCGCCTCCCCCACCAGGCAGCTGGCACGGAGCTCAACAAGGGGCCAGCTCCTGCAAGCACTCACGCAGGGTGCCCAGTCAGCTACCCAAACGGACAGGGAAGCGCACCAGAAGGGCACTACGGCAAAGGGGGGAGGGGAGACGGAATAAGCAACAAGCCCAGGCGCCCTGGAGCAAGAGGCAGCCCCCCCACACCAAGAGGGAGAACAGCACCCCATCCAAAGCAGACCCCCACTGCACCGCTACCTCCACCCTCGCATCATCCAGAAGGACGAGGGCAGGGGACGCAGCGACCAGAGAGCCCCCCTCATCCGCCCAACATGGCTGGACAGTGAGCCTTTGCCAGGCCCCAAGAATCCCATTGGGGAGCGTTGCGCCCGTACGGAGGTGTCCCGGGTACGTGAAAGCATCAGAGCCTGGATCTGGCTGCGCTACCCCCACCCCCTGTGAGCGTCGGCTGTGGAGTTCCATCTCTGGACTGGCATCCCTCCCTGGCATGCCACCCCTCTCCACCTCATCCCCTTGGCACGTTCTATGCTTGGTTCCCTGGAGGTGTGGCCTCGGCTATCCCCTCTTCACCACTGTGCCTTCCAACTGCCTCCTCCCTTCCCGGGGGCAACTGTCCTTTCCGTAGGTTCTGCCCTGGCATAGTGGTGCCCATGTGCCTTATTGCCCATGTCTGGTCTCCCTGCTGAATAAAGTTTTCTACGCCACCCCACTCTCGCCTTCTTTCCTGTGTGTGCGGAAGATGCTCTAGGAGGGAGGTGGGGGGGTTGGGGGCTGGGGCATGGGTGCCAATGTTGGAATTGCAGCGCTGGGCATGGGGTGCGACTGTTGTATTGGTGCTGCCATTCCTCCTGGCTGCCTCTTTGCCCGAGGCTGCTGAGTTCCGCCCACTGACTGAGGCAGCCAATAGGGTTTTGGAGGTGTGTCCTGCATCGGCTTCAATGGCGGTGCCCATGGTTTTCGGCCGCAGTGCCTTCTGGGATACCTGCTGGAGGACTAACGGAGTTCGGTGAGCGGGGAAAATGGCGGCCGAGCTGTCAGTCAGAGCCGAGTAGGCAATTTGCAACCGGGGTGGTAGCCGATTCCTTGCAGTGCCTGCTACAGCGTGTTGTCTGTAGATCACCACCTTTTTCAACAACCGTCAGTAGGTAACTCAACAACTGAGGCTCAGCATGTTGTCCGAATTGAGCCATAGTCTCTCGAGATAAGATTTCCGATGGTAGTGTTACTTTTACGGTACCGGTGGGAGGAAGGACTTTGAACTCTATCCTGTATCCTGTGTTGACAATGCCTAAAACCCAACTGTCTGAAGTAATTGAGGCCCAAGCCTGGGAAAAATTGTAGAGTAGATTTCCGAATCTTGGAACTGGCAAAAGAAGAGGGGGATAGAAGTCAAAGGTGACGTTTTTGTGCCCCGTCTTGCCTGTTATGGGGCTCTCTAAAGCGGTTGGGTTGAAAGGTTTTTCTTTGCTGATAAGTCTGATTTGGTAGCATGGCTGGCGATCCTGAGTCTGTTTGAACTGGTACGGCTGAGACCAGTACCACTTTCGTGGGCGGTATGAAGGCTGGGTTGTTGGATTAAACCCCATTTTACGGGCAGTGACTTTAGCCTTTTGGATGGTATCCATTGTTGTGTCAGTTGAAGTATTGAATAAGCCTTCACCATCAAAAGGCAAATCCTCTATCCGAGATTAGCTGATCACAGCCAGGCATGGCGTCAAAGGGCTACTGCCCCAATCATGGCCTTGGAGGCACAGTCTGTTTGGTGCTGGGAAGTTGTGAGTTCTTGTTTTGATAAACGCACAGCCTCTGAATGGAAAACGTGAGCAAGTTCATGTTGGTCATCCAGCAGATACGACATGAGCGATGACATTTTATCCCAAAGAAAGAGCTGATAACGCACCATCATGGCTTGGTAATTAGCAACTTTCATCCCTAACGTGGCTGAAGAATAAATGTGACGGCCAAACATATCCAATTTTCTTCCCTCCTTATCTGTAGGAGCTGAGTGTGTTTCCGCAGATTTGCCCTGTGCTGCCTCCACAATGATCGACTTAGGCTTTGGGTGCACAAATAAGAAGGGGGCATCTGATTCCTTGACGTCCAAGCGTTTTGACGTTGGCCCCATAGTGGATGGATTCTTCCAAGATTGTTGAGCTGTCTGTAGAAGAGCCGGGACGTAAGGAATAGTAAGTTGTGTAGAAGGTTCTGAGTACATGACGTCAAATATCGGATCGGCAATCTTTTCCTCAGGTTGCTGGTGCTCGATACCGAGGGACTGAGCCATCCGAAGCATCTGCGCATTGAAATTTCCAAGCTCCACCAATGGAGAAGCCCGTTCGTTCATGCCCACGGCATCATCTGGGGAAGGTACCGATGGTGGGGCTGTCGCTACCGACGAGGAGTCCGAGGCATAATCTTCAACAGATTGTGGTGAGGATGGAGTCGGCACCTCGGTAAGCTGGGTCGGTACCGAGGGTTCCTGCGGTGGTACCGAGACTGTTGCCGACGGTGGCCACTGAGGAGGCTGAAAGGGATGAACGGCCGATCCGCGAGAAGTTGCTGGCTCATGTACGGGTCGAAGGCATATCGGTACCGACGTGGATCTCCGAGCTCATCTCGGTCTTGACAGGGTAAGTTGGTATGAGAAACCGAAGAGCGCACGGAGCAATCAGAATATCAGTCTCAGTCTCGTGAACGCGATCTCGAGCGAGAGTGATAATGGCGGCAGCTGGAGTCACATCTAGAGCTCCGAGAGGTCACCGCTACCGAGTGGACCGACTGTGGTCTAGCTGGAGCGGTTAGCGGCGGGAAATCAAAAATTTCACCTTCCAATACCGACGCAGGATCTGGCCTCGTTGAGGATTGCGTCGAGATCGGAAGTCCCGGTATCGAAGTCGCCGGTACCGACCCGGCCGGCATCTGTCCAATGGAGGCACAGATCTGATCAGTACCGAGGTCGATCCTGAAGGAGACAGTACCGATGGTCTCAAAATGGCGGCTGGGCGAGCCTTTGAAGATGTTTCAATATTTTTCACTTTCGTCTTCTTTTTCCACCTCCCCTCCTCGTGAGGTTTGTTGCCAGCCTTTTTAGGGTGGTTTTTTTTTTGCCTTAACCCCGGCTGAAGCGAGATCAGGCGTTGCTGGGTTAGAATGACTTACGGGCAAGGCCCCATGTTCCCCAGAATCAGAGGCAGCCAAAGACATGGAGGGAAGTTGAAGCGGGGTATCCACTGCCTACAGTGCTTTTTTCCACAGAAGGACCCTCAATCTATCAGCCCGGTTCCATCGGGCTTGCCATGAAAAGAGCGCAGGCCTCAACAATATGTGACTCCCCTAAGCAGAGGAGACACAGGGAATGTCCGTCAGTAAGGGCAAGTTTTGCCCTACACCTAGAGCAGTTTTTGAATAAAGCTGTCTGCGCCATAAGCCGACATAAAGTAAAAAAAAATTTTTTTTAAACAACTAACAATACTAAATACTAAATACTCTCCATAACACTATCTAAGTTAACCTAATTCACTATTACTCTATTGTAGAGAAAGAATACGAACGGAGCGAAGTCTCCCGCGAGGCAATCAGCAGAGCGGTAGAAAAAAACTGAAGTAAGCGGGAACCCGGAGCATGTGCAATAGGACGGTGGGGGAGGGGTTCCTGCCTAAAATCTAAGCTATAGAAGTTTCCCAGATTGGGCTCGGCGCCGGCGCAAGCCCATATGTGTGATGCACAGAGACCATGAAGAAGAACTTAAACACATCTAATTAGTCTGCATTCAACATACTATATTTATCTTATTCTGAAGCCCACCCTCCCCCACTTTCTCTCTCCCAGCTTCAAATCTCTTTCCTTCAACATTTCTTATCCTTCACTTTATTAAACTGTTGATAGCACACCAGCCCACATCCAGAAAGTACTTTAGAAAGTGAGTTGTCAATGTTAGTGTGTTAAAAGCAGGCACCCATGTCAGATCAATTGTCCACAGAAGATGTGGGTGGATGCCACCTTTAAAAATATCACTGAAGGTTATTTTCAAGGTCATATATGGCATGGTTTGAACTGCTTTTGGGAAAACCGTCACAGCTCTAAAAGTAATAAACCAATCTGGACATACTGTAAATCTAAATTAATGTAAGAAGCTGTGCTACAAACATATAATGACAATGAAAGTCTATCTTTGATAGATGAAGTGCTATAAGAACTGTTACAACAAAAAATTCAGCTATTATGCAAAAAAAAAGGGGGGGGGGGCTTGTATTGCCATAGCATTTTAACAGCCTCACAGAGCTATTTGAAGCCTATTACACACTTGCTAGCCAACTCATTTCATGTAATTTGATGCATAGAATGTTCAAATTGGCTTATAATATTAAACATTATGAGGAGACATGGCTATGGCCCTTTAAAACAGGTACAAAACTAAAAGCAAATAGTATAAATACTAAAGCACAGACAGAAATACTGGTTGTGTACAATCATGTTCAATAATATGAAGGTACAAAGTTCACATAATAAGTCAGAATCGACTTATCATTTCTTCCAATTTAATTTTTAAAATTATTTTCAAACAAAGATAAAACTTACAAGGACACACAACATTTAAAATGGACCCCCTACCTTCCCCATAGCAATAATATAAAAGCCACATTTTTTCTTGCAGAAATTTTCATTCACAAAAAATTATTCCCCCCTTCTCCCCTTCTTGCTAAAAATAAAGTAACTACATTTTCTTTTCTTCTTTTTATATTTTCCCCTCTCCTCTTTCTTTTAAACAAACTTTTTGCTTAAATCTCCAGATGTACCACTCCTCTTATAGAGAATTTACAAATGCATATTACTTTTTATTTCATTATTAGCATACCTAGTTTCTTTCCCTCACTTCTCCTCTCCCCATATCTCCAAGTTTTTTATTTTCCACTCTTTCTTTACAACAACATTAAGCTTATTCTTATTATAAGTATATATTAAAGTTTCCACAATCTCCATCCCACCTAAAAGAACAAAACTTCACTCCTAACTCCAGATCCTAATCAAATGCCTTTTTATCCAGCCGACTTCAAAGTTTTTTCTAACCTGTTTCAAAAGGGAATTCCTTCCCAAATCTTTCTGCCAGTCCTTTTGGATTTCGCCCTGTGAACGCCTTACATCCCTTGACCGTCGTAGTAGCCCATTGAAACATTTCTCTCTGCTCTAGCTTTGCTCTCGTAGCTTTTCCTCTAAAAACAGACTTCCTTTGATTGCTTCTTCTCGCTGGGACAACCTTTTCAACCTTGTTCCATCACAGAATTCTTTTGAAATCACCCTTTGAAATCCTTTTTCTTTGTTATCCAAAAAGCCTTTAACCTCATCAGATCCTTGTTTTATGGTAATGTCCAAGTTTTTCCTTTCTTGAGCCTTTTCTCATTCTGATTCTGTGTCTTCATCCACCATCTTTGTCCCCCGTACTTCCATCTTATTTTTACAGTCCCATTTCGCTTCAATGTGATCCAATTTGTCACATAATTGTTGAAAACGATTTTGCATAAATAATTGTAATTCCTGGATTATTCCCGTACACTCATTCAATTTTCTTCTGATGTTTCCCATTACAAAGGCCTTTTTCTCTATACTCTGTAACTCCTCGCCGCTTTCATAGGAGTTTCTTTCAAAACGGAAGAGGAGATTGATTATCTATTTTCCCACCTCTTTTTCTCTTTCTTTCTTGTCGCTTTTTTAAGTTCATACGTAAATTCTTTAAACAAAGATATTCATCTGCGATTTCTTTCTTAAATTCAAAGCTTTTTAAAAAAAAGAAAGTATTTTTTTACACAGAAGATAAGATGTCTCACCCACAAAATAATGCAAGAGGTTTCGTTTTCTTTATTTCCTGCAAATCAGATGTTATTCTAATTGATTTTGCTGTAGCAAAAATACTCCTTCTCACTAGATGTTACCCTTCTTGGGGAATGAATGCCCAGCTGCCTTCTTGGGTCTGGAATGGTTCATGAGCGTTGGAAGCCTGCATCTCCCCTCTCTTCTGCTGTCTCTCAGACAAAATTTCCACTTCAACTTCGTTACTGCATCAAAGGGTTTATGAGATACTTAATGGCTTGCTCTTTGCATTCCCCTTTAATCTGGGAAATTAACTCTGTCTGGGATCCCCCAGATGGCAGCCGAACCATCCCGTTCTATGGAGCTCAGAGCTCGCGGCACCAACCTTCCATTGCATTCACCGGAAGTCAATTGACTTATCATTTCCATAAGGAGTATAAGGAAATTTTTAGTCAACAAGATTGGAACAGTTGATGAAATAATAATTCCTCACTACTGCAATTCCTTTCTTCAAATAGGGCAAATTCTCTAGAACAAAACTCTATTTTGTTCTATTTCTAATTGACATGCTTTCTGGCTTTTAGGAAAATTATTATTATCTACTTAAAAAAAAATCTTTAGGATAAAAAGAGTATCTTATGTTCCTTTACAGGAGAAATTTTCCAGAATCCCAATATCTTGGAGGGCAACTAATTACAAACAATTCCATTAATTGTATACATTCAACTGTTATTTAAAAGAGGAAATATACAATTGAAGTATTAAGATAAATCAAGTTAAATGTTTCCTTTTCTTAATTGCCATACCAACTGGTATTTTAACTATTATACCACATAAACAATGTTCTTCAATACCAATATATAATAGAGGATAAATAATTAATAAAATGGATATTTTATTAATTAAATATGCCTCATTATTTCATTTTATTAATAACAAATAAATCATGGATTCATGCAGTCCACTGTAATTCTTGCTAGTAAAAAATAAATCAAGTCAAGCACTGGTCCATTTCACTCATAATAAAATATACTTTTTATTACATTCCCTTGCCAGTAGACAACAAATCAAATATTAACTCAATTCACTAATAATAATTAGAAATAAGTCAATTTGACACCATTTTATTCCACTAAAAGTATAAACTGCTGAATGTCTGTTCCTCTTCATTGCAGGTGGTAAAAGCCTCTTGTTATTAAAGAGCAATTCAGAAATTAGTTCATTTCGCTACAGATAGCGTCAATTGTTATTTCCTCTAGTTAGTAGATAGGAAATCAAAGTCAGCCCATTTTCTTAGTGATCATTAGCAGAAACCAAAACCAATGTTAATTTATATTACAAATGATAGAAAACAGACCTGATTAGATCATCCAATCATTTTTTTACAATAAAACTTTAAGGACCCATCAATGCTTCACAAAAACAGAGAGAAATTTATTACTGCTTCCTCTTCTGAGGTTAAATAAGGAGACTCATGAGCTACTTTGTCTATCCAGTGGTGACTTCTACAAATCAGTTTAAGCAGAGTTACAGGCTACGGCCTTGCTCCTGCCCATAGCAACTCAACCAAAAGGATGTGATTCTTTGGCTATACCCCTCTAGTGGTACCACACCAGGAGTGTTGTTCCTTGATGACTTCTTCATTTTAAATAGTCTGCTTGGGGCCAGACTTGCTGCTGACTCCTCTACCCAAATGATCTTTGGTGTTCCCGATGAGTGATGCCTTTCTCTATGAGCAGAAGACAGAGGGAAAATATTCTACCACCAGAGGAGAGAGAATATGTCAAAGTTCCAGACATATTTAAGAGGAAGGATGGAAGGCAGTATTGTGGAGGAGAGCATGAGTGACTGACTGGGACAAGAGCACTCCCATACTGCAACAAAATATAAATTAATTCTTAATACACATCCCAAGTTGCACAATATAAATCCCTCAATATCCTCTGAGGGATGTATATTATGCAACCTGCTTTTTTTTCTTGAAAAAAAGTGAGAAATCTGCAGGAGCACACTTGAGAAAGTTTTTTTTTTAAATAACCCAAAATGCATCGGGCTTTGAATAAATGACACCACAGTTTTCCAACTAGCAGTGCATTTGTGTTCAGGCACTTGGAGGGTTCCCTCCTTCAATCTGCATGGTGGTTTGGTGCCTTTCCACTTTGCTTGTTTGGTTTATGTTTCCAGATAGCCATTGCTATGTGAAAGCATTTGGATCAAACTCCATGTGGTGGATGTAATGTTTACCAGATGTAACGGAAGATTAAAAACTAAAGTGATTTGGAACAATAAAACAAAATTGGCTAACATCACTGACTACCTGCTCTTCCTCACAATTTCACTTACCAGTAACCACTATCTGTGAACATTACTATATATTACATATATATATATATATATATATATATATATATTAACTAGGAGGCTCAGTATTGTTATTTAAACATTTATTTATTTATTTATTATTATTGCATTTATATCCCGCCTTTTTTCCTCCGAGGAACCCGAGGTGGCATACAACCCTGTGAGGTAGGTTGGGCTGACAGTCTGTGGTTGGTCCAAAGTCACCCAGTGGGTTTCCATGGCTAAGTGGGGACTAGAACCCAGATCTCCCGACTCCCAGTCCAACACTTTAGCCACTACGCCAACCTGGCCCTCATGAGCATAATATCAAGCATGAACCAACTTAATGCAACACTTCCAATGAGCAGAGCTTCAGGCTTGCACCTTATGCCTTTTAGGTGAAATGAGAATAAGGCAGATCTACAGCATGCACTTTGAAATTGAAAATGGTATATGGAATGTGTCATGGGCCCCAACAGTTGTCAATATCATCATAAACCATTCTAAAGTAGTAGTGTAAATCCTGCCCAGGTCTGCCAAACACCAGGGACGGATCAGTACAGATCGGTAAACAGATCTTACCAGTAAACCACAGAAAGTGTGAACAAACAAAACAGAATATGAACAATGCAAAGGGATAAAGGAATAATATGTAGAACAGAGCAGGGGTAAGCAGAAAGTATACCATGATCTATAGGTAGATCTCAGGGTGATTTGCAGTAGATCAGTAAGGGCTTTTGACCCCCAAGTCCCAATCAATAATAAAACGATCTAAATTATCAACAAAAATAGCATAAATTATGAACAAATTAGACATAAATTAAACTGCTGAAACAAAGAAAATTTTGTGAGTAGGTGAGAGACCAGGAGTATAAAAGTATCTTGTAGAAGATCAAGCAGGAGTATAGCAGTGGTTATCTTGCTGAAACATAGGATCAGGCTATCATTCAGAGGATTTAGCTTCTTTTTGTAATTTGGCTTTGCATGCTTCTAATTGCAGGCAGCCCTCAATAATATTCCTGTGTATAAAATGCATATCAACTGAATGTGAATGGCTGGGAAAATCCCATTAAAAATGAAGCAAAATATCTATTCCATGTCCAAGGACAGAAGTAAAGAAAAAGAAATGCAGACACTGCACTCCTACAGGAAATGCACTGAACCAATACCGAAGTTATTATACTGGAACAAGATGGGTAGCAAGAGCTATTAATAACTGTTATACTTCCAAAGAAAGAGTTATATTTTGTTCCCTGACTATTGAAATATTCAAGTGCTCAGCTAACTGGGAATGTTGTAGCTCAACTGTGATTCCAGTTAAAATTTATGACTTCACATTGGTTCATATAACCCACATAACCAATATCCATAAAGCATACATACCCTTTTCACATATTTCAGGGCAGTTTTTATGATGATTGCTTGATCGTAAACTGGTGTAGCAGCCAAAGTGCTATATCTGGGTCCAGGTAAACTTAATGAAATGCAAGGAGATCCACAATTAGCCAGACTGTGCTTGGGGTGGATTTTTTTAAAGTCCAAAGTAGTTAGGGGCGGGAGTGGGGGTATCAGACTGGTGATGTGATGATGGGGGAGGTGGTTTTAACCTTTTCTGCCCACATCATTTACCTAACCTAAAACCCCTCCTAAGCTTTATTTGTTCTGTGGAAGAAAACATGCAGCTACCGCATGGTGCGTAAATGTTTTCCTTTGGGCAAATATCAATTTGGAGGGGGAGTATTTAGAACTGAAAAAAGCTGTAAGGGAGGATTAAACATTCCATGTTTCAGTGCCATTCCACCTATCTGATTTTGGGGTGGGGTGGGGAAGTGGCTATGGCAGCTTTGAATTTATCATGAAACTTCTTATCATGAAACTCCAGTATTTCATCTATCAAGGAATCCTGGGAACTGCAGTTCTATGAGGAAATCTGAAAATCTCAGCACCAGCACTGGCTCAAGACATTTTGGTGCCTGATGCAAAGGTCAATATGACACTTTCCCCTATTCCAGGTACAAAAGCCAACCAGACTGGCAGTTGAATCTTACTTCAACAGGGGTGACGGGACAGTATCCTCTGCTGTATCTGAGGACAGGGAGCTTAGGGGCCTCAAGGCAGGCCATATGCCATACACAGTTCTGTCCTCCAACACCTTGCCACCACTCCATCCTTCAGCAACTGTTCCCAGAGGCAGCTTCCTCACTCCGCCTAATGATAGGGCTGGGCCTGCTCAGTACATCCACAAAACTAAAATTCCCATAATTCTTTGGAAGGAGCCATGAAAATTATTCCAATTTCAAAGCCACTGCAAGTAGATCTGGATTCATTTAAGTATGGCCTCTTGATTAGGCTGACCAGATGAAATCCAGGTCAGGGCTCCTGCATCTTTAACAGTTGCATAGAAAAGGGAATTTCAGCCAGTGTCATTTGTATGCAATTAGTTCCTGGTGAAATTCCCTCTCCATCACAACAGTTAAAGTTGCAGGGGCCCTGCCTTTTTTTGTATATGGTCACTCTAGTATAGTGCCTGCACCTTTAACTGTTGTGATGAAGAGGGAATTTCACCAGGAACTAATTGCATACAAATGACACTGGCTGAAATTCCCTTTTCTCTACAACTGTTAAAGTTACATGAGCGCTGACCTGGATTTTATCTGGTCACCCTACTCTTGATGTTCTGAGATTCAAATTTGTCTAACTTAGCTGATGAGAAAAATGTACTGGATTTAGATAATTTATTAGTCACCTGTAGGGTAAATTTGGGTCTAGTTAACTTGAAATAAAGTTTGAAATTTAGCCCTTCTTGTCTGTTCTCCCTTTTTTGGCTTCACTGCCCTCAAGCTGTCCCTAGGTTCTGTGTAAGGTTCTGGTTCCCCCAATTCAACCCATTTTTTACAGCAGCACCAGGATCATCAGAGCAGGCCCAAGACATTTTGCTGCCTGAGGCAGAAGAGCAAACAGTGTCCTCCTCATCTCTCCCTGCAGGTCAAGATGCATAGTACCCTAGGCCAGTCAAGTTCTTTCGGCATCTGAGGCAGAAAATCTATCTCACAAGTGCCTCTCTTCCTTCCTGACAGAAAAAATACCACTTTAATAAATTAAAAAAACTAACAATATGCTGTCTATTCATGACACCCAAATCTACTGCCTGAGGCAGCCACCTCACTCTCCCTAATGGTAAGTCCGGCCCTTAGGACCATGTAGTGTGATAGTACTACAATTGCAGCTTACAAATTATATCCCTTAATATCACATTGCTAAAAAATGCTACTTAAGGGAGGGCATTGCATGACTTTTGATCAGACTATTAGCAGGAAATTGTCAGTGAGCCTGAGTCAATAAACATGATACTCAGGGCCAGGAGGTAAGCACCATTTAATTATAAAAATGGTGAACTAAACTATGGTTGGCTGCTCAAAACTAATATGCTTATATACACAACAGGACTTTTAATTTATAATAACAGTATTTATTTTCCCCAAGCAGACTTCAAAGTCATGAAGTCATGATAAAGATCATAGTTAAGTGGTCACATGAGCAGTTTAATGCCAATGCTAAATAAACTGCAGTGTTTTAAAGATGTTGTATTAAATTTTAGTGAGAAGCCAAGAATAACATTACATATTTTCAATCTAATGGTCAGCAAATTAATGAAAGATTTGCTTAATTCTGGACAAACAATCCAATCCAATAATCCATGATAAGTGGGAATAGACAGGAAGGGAACATGCCTCTCCCATTTTGGGGGTAACTGTGGGAGAAAAATAATAATCTTGTCAATTTTGGCCAATTTCAAAGACCTTTAAAAGTATTTTATGGCTTCTTTGGATTATTTATGTATTTCAGATTGTTGGGGCTCCCCTAACATCTCCACTAATTTTATATAGGGTACTTATATATAACTGACATAATCAATCTTTTCCCTGCAGCCCTAACATATCCGTATGGGTCATCTCATGAAGCTGATTCGTGGGAAATTCAGGACAGATAAAAGGAAGTACTTCTTCCCACAGCACATAGTTAAATTCACTACCACAAGATGTGGTGATGGCCACCAATTTGGATGGCTTTAAAAGAGGGTTGGATAAATTCTTGGAGAAGGCTATCAATGGCTACTAGCCATGGTGGCTATGTGCTACCTCCAGTATACACCAGTTGCTAGGGAACATGGTGGAGGGTGCTGTTGTACTCGTGTCCTGCTCGTGGGTTCCTGGTTGACAGCTGGCTGGCCACTGTGTGAGCAGAGTACTGGACTAGATGGAACCTTGGTCTGATCCAGCATGGCTCTTCTTATGTTCTTAAGTTTCCTAAACTGGCAATAAGGTGTACAAGAAGCCATTTTGAGACTATTTGCCTAGGTCCATGGAATATATGAAGTTCCACTGGATATCATACCATCTTCACTTCAAACTGATTTGAATGACTAAACCAGGATGTTCTCTGGTTATTTTGTACACAATAGGTTGTCCTTCATTATTACGCTTCATTATTATTGCACCTCAAGAACACAAATTAAGCACCCTTGCAAGAGGCATAGGAGCATGTAAAAATGGAATGCATTAAGGGTCTGTATAGGTTTCTGCATTGGTCTTAAAATTAGAACACATTGTGCAAGCAAAGCTTGTGTCCATGTGTGGGAAGAATATATACAAAACATTTGAAATCAAGCAACTTGTGTACTAGTACTTCACCCCTATGTAAGGAAGCAAGCAAACAAACAAAATTTCATAGCCAATAGCCTGAAAGCATGAATAGTCTTATAAACAATCTATAATTCTGAACCGTAAATAACTAGTCCATAATTCATAGGTTGAAACTTAATGAGATATTTTTAAGTAATACCCACAAGGAGGATAAGGGTTTGTATAATGTGTTTTTTTATGAATTAGTGTGACTTTCAAGGGCAACAAAGAAAGCTTCCTGACAGCAAAAAGCAATAAGAAATATCACACCGACCTACAGATTTCCTACTTTCCCATCAAAGTAATCCATGTGTAGAGACATTAAAGAACAATTCATCCCAAGTGACAGTTTCCAAATAACTAGATGCTTTTTAATTGCTAGTATCATTAACCTTAATGGTGTAATTGTGTAGCTCCCCAAAAATAATAACAATTTCCTCTCTATCCCAATTCACTCTGCAGAACACGAAAGATGATATATAGACAATACACTAAGGAGTGAAAACAAATTAAAATGGGTAGAAAACAGATAAGAATTTCAAGTTTATCAGCTTTATCTGCTACTGGTGTCAACTATTTTGGAGTAATATTCAAGACAACTTTCTAGAGAAGTAATACATATTAATGGCATACTATCTGGCAGTTTAAAATGACCTTTGGAAACAACAAACCAGCTATTTCACTGTAGGACAATTATTTTAAATTCAGTGATAATTTCAGTGATTCATGTTTGCATATTTCAAACCCACAGAAATGAATCTTTGCAGATTGATTATGAATACCATTTAATATCATATTTCTTTATTCCTGGATGTAGACGTCTAGCCATACAAGACAAAACTAGATTTTGAGGGCACATTTATTTTATTTATATCTCGCCTTTCTGCCAGAAAATGGTGCTCATTCAGTGAATGATGTGAATGAGAACACATTGCCAAGTGTAGCCTCTTTCAATGTTAGGAGTTGGGAAGAAATCAGGGCATCTAATCATATGATGGACCTTTGTTTGTAATTTTTTAAAAAACAATAATATTGAGAATGAAGATTAGATGCAGCTCTAAAATGTCCATAAATGTTTGTACCATCTTCTGATTTTGCTAATCCACATTTTGATATATCTGACTGCTCCATACTCTCTAGCAATGCCCTTTTATAACTTCTCTCACATAAGGATTAATTTGAGGAAGTTAAGCTTGGCTCGGTAATTTAAATTCCCATAGTTTATTCCTCTGCCATTATGCTTCTGTATTATTTGTCTGTATGTCAGAAGAATACACAAAAGAGGTTATGGCTGCTCTTTATATTCAGAAATCTAAGTACACATTTGATTGAAGTGAGACAAATAATTAGATACTTTGCTGAATGAAAAACTGAACTCACATCTTATTCCTAAATGCTGTTAGAAATAGCAGCACAGAATTTGAAGAACATAATCACATTCATACAAAATATGCTCAAGGAATGTGTGTGTGAGTGGGGAGCAGGATCTTGTCTGCTAGCCACGCTCCACTGTGCCCTCTGGATTCAGACCTGCATGGGCATGCATTTGGTGATTGTGTGTAAGGAGACCTATGCACATACAGATGTAGGCACAAAGGGCTGACACTCTGAACTTTGCGGTCAAAAGCAGATGCTATGCCATTGATGGCATATGCACATTTGGGTTTATTCAACTTCATGACCTAAGGTCTTTATCCTCAGAGAAAACCACCATAATGTGCCACCTTGTGCTCTACACCTTGGGGAAAGCTGTGTGGGGTAGACATGAACTAACCATCTAACACTCTCCTTCAGTTAGAAGACTTTAGGTGATTTAGGGTGCAATCCTATGCATGTTTAAACAGGGAAAGGTCCTACTACTCCCAGTATTCCCAAGGCAGGCATGTTTCTGTCTAAACATGCATAGGATTGCATCCTTAGTCTCTTCTTAAAGACTTTCCAATAAGGAGGTACTACATCCTTTCTAAGTAGCTTGCCCATGACACCGCAACTATAATGTGTGTATTTTCATTATATGACAGCCTGGCTCACTAGAGCTGCCCAATAAATGGAAATAAAACTATATTGCAGAGAGAAACCCTGCCAGATATATTTGAAAAGTCCCCAAAATAATTAGGAGTAATCATGTAATCGATCATTTCCAAATTTTGCCCAAACCAATCTCAGAAATCTGTTGTTTAATACAGCTTTGCCAGGCTGTTCTTCCAGAGGGAGATGCTGCTTGCAGACTGAAAACATATGCTCCTAATATTTCATATTAGGAAAACAATTGGTCTAACAAACAAAACAAAGTTATTAATAATCCTTGGCATACTGGGTACCTGCCAAACTGGGAATTTTATTCTCATTAGCCTAATTTCCCTCTGCTTAGAAAAATTCTAAATTATCCTTTCTTACAATAGAATTGGTCTGAGTCAGAATGATCAAATTTACTTATGCTAGAGAATTGTTATTATTTTGTTAGACAATTTTGAAGAAGGTGCGGATTGTTATGCTATGACATTAAAAGCACACACATTTGTCTTAATCTTCTGTAAATAGCCTTCGGTTCATCAGTGAATCATCTCAAACAGAATCCAGTGTTTGCCTCTTGTAAAATGCTGACACTGGTACTGCACAGAGGGATTTGTTTTGAATATGGAATTGCAATTCTCATACAGAGCAATCTAGTATTAATTGTGTTTTATTACAAAAGTTCCAGATTTATTTTTAGGCATCAAATTAGCTGCTTTGATTTTGAAGACAGCATCCTGGATGTTATCTGACACATATTACAAAGGGAACATATTATACAAATTTCAAGAGCAGATACCTAAATTGTTAAGGAATCTGAGATAAATAGTGATATATCTTGGTATGAATAAGCACACCTTTTTACTATGGCTTTGGGTATTGAAATTGCTCCCAAAGGGGCACTGCTCGGCAAATAAAATAAAAAACCCAAGGGGAAAAATATTCGGAGGAAGAGAAGAAAAAGCATATCGTGTATTAGGTAGTTTTGTACCTCTCTCTTAATAAAGGTTTGGGAAAATGGCTTGCATATACAGAGTTAGCTAAATTGTATAGGTTCAAACCAACATAATGGGAAACACTGCAAACCAGTAAGGGGGTGGGTGGGATGTAATATGGCAGAGGATTTCTTGGCACCTGTTCAGAGTTAACCTGCCAAGCCTACTCCAAAGGTATAGCAGAAGTAAGCTTGTCCACCCCACCAAAACTATTTTAATACCATGTTTTCTGTTTTTTTGCATATTTGATGATTTTATTCTATTTTATGAACCATCCAATAAGCTTCAACTATTGAGCAATATAGAGATGTAATAAATAAATAAATAAAGGCAACTCCATAATTTGACACTCAGTTTGTCTGTTATTCTCTTTATCAGCAGAGGAAGACAGTGTGAATTGACCAACATTGTGGGCTTTCACAAATTCCAGCAGCAGAACCAGCAGGCAGCAGCAACTCACTTCTTTAGAGACAGCTTTTTAAATTTCTTCCGTTGAAATTCTGGGCCTCACCTTTGGGCATCCATCTCCAGCAGCAACTTCAACATCAACTCTCCAAAAATTGTTCTTTTATCTTTACTTTTTGGAGAGGAAGGGGTTGAGTAGAATGTATCAGAGTAATTAAATATACATCTCCCCCAATCTCCTGTGTGTGTGTGTGTGTGTGTGTGTGTGTGTGAGAGAGAGAGAGAGAGAGAGAGAGGTTTGATCAAGTTCAGTTCAACTGTTTACCTCTTTGGGAAGTGAAATGACTGAATTGGATTTAAAAAAAAAAATAAATTAAACCTTTTTCTTTATCTAGGGCAGTACACAATTAATGATTAGTGTTTCTTGGTTTGGGTTTTCCCTTTACTCATTTTTTTCTGAGAAACTGAAAGTTGACAGAAAAGTCTGTTCTCTCACTATTATTTCATTTATTTGTATATTTGCATATTTATATATGATGCTTCATCAAAAGATATCAGGGTGTTAAACAATAAATATAACAAAAAACACGATATTAAAGCCACAAAATGAAATAAAATTATAAAATACGATTTAAAAAGCAAAAAAAAAGGCAGTAAAAACCACAAACAAAACAACGGCAACAACAAATAATACAGACTGACCAACTTAAAATGCCTGGGCAAACAGGAAAGTTTTAACCTGGTGCTGAAATGATTGCTAGTTGCACCTCCATGGGTAAGTACTCCACATATGGGGCACCACAACAGAGATTCTTTTCCTAGTTGTCAAATAATGAGTAAAAAGCACCTTGGGAAGAGGCTTTGCAGATCTTACGTCATGGGGAGGCTGTTATATACAGAAGCGTTCCTTCAGGTATATGGTCCCAAGCTGTTTGGGGCTTTATAAGGTAAGCATCAGCACCTTGAATTGGATCTGGAAGCACATAGGCAACCAGTGCAGCTCCCTTTATATCAGTGTAATATGGTCCCTTCTGGCTGCAACTGTTACTTTTGTATTTTGTTATGTATGTATTTGTATTTAAAGGTTTAAATGTTGTGCTTCAGCTATTGGGGGGGGTATAGAAATGAAATGAATAAATAAATGTTAACCTTCTAGCAGTAACAGCATTCTGCACTAGTTGAAGCTTCCTGATCAGCTTCAAGTGCAGCCCAAATTACAACACATTACATGCAACCCATGGGGAGATTAGCAGAACACTGTGGCCAGACTATCCTTACCCAGAAACTAGCCGTAGCTGGTAAAAGGCACCCCATGGCCTCTCCTGACTCAATTGACAAGAGTGTCATCAGTATACTGGCATATCCCTGGGGTGGTGAAGTGAATTGTAAACATGTGAGGTCATTGCTGAACAGTGACCCCACATGATCTTCTACAGGTGATCCCAGGAGCAGTAAGAGAACACAATGGGGCAACTTGCCTAGCAATGATTCCAAGTTTCTCCTCTGTGGTGGAGGAAACCTAATGCCAAGATGGACAAGAAGGGAGAGAGAAGATGGCATGCATACTAGTTTCACTTCCTCTCCAGCTTTGTTCCTCTTATTCATTGACAACTCTCTTTCCTTCCACCCCGTGCATGAAATCGTTGTTTCTGGCCCAGTTGGCAGTTAAAGGGCCAGGAAGCATCCCACCAAGGGCCCAGAGTTGGCCCAGGTAGTGCCATTTGCCAACCCCATTCTGATATTTCCAACTTTATTAGAATATCTCTCAGATTTTATCAGTCTTTAGCTGCTTCTATTCTTCACGGTTGTTGCCATTATTGTTGGGTCAAGATACCACAGAAAATCAATGTCATCTTTCAACGAATGATGAACTGTCACAAGTTCAATGGTGATGTCTTATAATCATGCTCAAAATGCATCCAACTGAGAGTATACATAATTAAACTGTCAAAAAGCAGCTATTACTAAACCATTAGCTTCTGAGTCTTTAGAGTTTATTAGTATTCTTTGTGAAATCATAAGGGCCGAATTAAGAGAAAATAATGACATAAATCCACTTCTCTCAGCATCCCATTTCTAATCTCATTTCTAATTGTAAAAGTCCATAATGACTCAAAAGAAACTCCCTCCTTTCTGGTGAACCTATATTATGGTTGTATATTTCTGGCATAATAAGCATTCAAATGGATATTCTGGTGTAAATCTACTAATTTGATCTAAGTAGATTGCAAGTTTAATAACAGCATCTTACCAGTTTTTAGTATGAACATGATTGAACTGGGCTAAGTACTACAGGATGTACAATAATGATGCTTTAAGGAACTGGTAGATTAAGAACATATTTCTGTTCCTTGGGATATAATTTGCAACTTGACATAACTAGACTGCTTTAAAATACACTTACGGTGCAAATAAGAACGAAATTAGAATTTGAGCTTATTGTATCAACATGAACCCCAAAACAAATAAGATTTATGTTTGGCGATCAAATTTAAATTTGGAATCTGATTACAGTATCAGGTATGCTCGCATTAATGATCTAAAACAGCCCAAGGAAGAAATAAACACTTAAGTCTGTATGATATAAATATATGTAGAATGCTCAAAGATTAATCTTCAGATACAGCTAATCAACTTTTAACAATTCCAGCACATTGTAAATTGCTTGCTCACATTTGTATTACTATCTTAATTACAATGGCTTGGTTCCAGTATTTCTTCCTACCAGCAGGAACAGTCCCTGAGCAGAGTTCTGCTCAGAATGCTCAGGACAGCAGAAGAGGGGAAGTAATTTTCGCTGATTTCCCACTCCGGATTCCCTGCAGCCCCCAGTATCAGTTCCCATGCTGGCTCCATCAACCTTATGGGAATAAGGGACTATAAGGGAAGGCGAGAATCAGTGCAGATCACCTCCTCCCCTTCTCCTTCAGCGGAAACACTCCACTGCATCCAAATGTCTGACTATGGGTGGGGGAGGGGGTCAAAGGAGAAAGCACAAAATAGAGCACAGAAGAGATAATTGATCAGAGGATACAAGGCACCCATTAAACAATTTGAAACATTAAAAAGGCTTTATGTTTGTTTAGACCTTCCAGGTGAGTAATATATAATTTTTTATTTGCCTTATTATTAGTCTGTGCAGTCCTTAGTTTCTGTTGTTATTCTAATGCTTTATGCAGCTGAATCTCTTCAGTTGGTGGCTGTTCTGTTCTAGTTTCAGTCATTACTTGGTCAAGGACAATATCTAAAAATGTCCATGGCTTTTTCAGCATGAGGTGCAGCAGTAGCAGCAACAACACACTACAATATTAATTTCTTTCATACTTTCATTTTACAATTCCAACAATGGCTATAATGAAATAAGTACAGTTAGATTGAGAACTTGACAGTGTCCCTAGTTTATAGTCTAATTCATCCTCACAGCAACTCAATGAGGTAGGCTGTTATTATAACCATTTTACTTGTGTATCACAAGAACACAGGTAATACAGGCATCAGTGTATGGCTGTTAGGCTGACAGTAGGTTGAAAGAAGCATCGCTTCTCATGATATACACAAATGGTTCTTTGGTCTCACTTTTGCCTCTCACCAAACAGGATTTTGAAATGATACCCCAAAAATCTGTCAAACCTGTTTATCAGAGGAAAAAATAACATTGTTCACAAAGAGAAGTCCTATTTCAGCTCTCGGGGGGGGGGGGGGGGACACTTCATCCAAATTTTGTTACAAACCCAGTTCTGTCTTAAAAGGCCACATTGACTGTCTCACCCTGGTATTACTGACAGTCAAATTAGACAACTTTATGTGTGGCACCATGCAAGAACAAATTTCAAAAAGAAGAAAATGTGTCTGACAGCCACCTTCTGTGCATGACTGTGTGCTTTAACAGGGACTAAAAGGCTATGATGTCATACGTCCCTTTATTTTCACTCTTGGCAGGCAATATATCTACAGGTAAAGTATCTGTTCACAATGGGAAGAGAAACAAAAATAACACACACACACACACACACACACACACACCCCTTGGAGACTGGACAATTTATGTTTTCACTCACTTTGAGAAGAGTGTATCTAGCACTTTAAAGGCAGGTAGCTTGTGGAGATTTCAGCCTCACAATGCACACAAGTAGACAATTAGTACATTCTTGGAAGGTCCACTGTTACATACAGCAATAATGAAATGCATGCAAGTATGAGTTCTTCTAGAACTAAATTCACACAACATATATATGTTAATATGAGTTGACATTTTTAGTGTTGAAGTAAGATCCATCTGCCAGAGCAGTTGGCTTCTGTAGGTGGAATGAGTTGTGTGTGTCATCTTGTCCATTGCCTCAGGAGGCAAAAAGTCATAGGCCAGCCCTGGTGTGCCATACTGACTCTCAGAAGGCAAAGATCCAGGTGAGATTCAGCACCACAATCTCAATATTGTTACATCAAATATTACATTATAAATCCACTGAATTTATAATCCCTATCAAATGTTAACTGAAGGAAATGATTGTCAGTGAAAACAAAATTACTTTGAAAAAGAAGAAGATGAATCAACCACCTTGCTTGGGTGGATTTATATCGTTTGAACAGAGAGACTTCTAACCTCACAATGTTATTATTGTGTTTGCTCAACAGTCTCCTAAGGGTTTCACTCTTACCCTTTTATAGCAGCCCTTCGGCAGTTACCTGGCAGTTGGTTGATCAAGTACCATTTACATTGTGGCCTTTCTGCCATCTAACCTACTTAGTGCACAGCTATCCATCTGCTGGCCTCAATCTGCCCCTCTACCCTATCCTCGAAGGGTACGATGAAATCTTGTTATACTTTACTAAGTCACGAATCCTTCATTTATTACAAGAGACTTTTCAGCCCTGAAGTTACTTCCTATTGTTATACTCTAAAAGTGTGAAAAGTTTCAATTGAGAAACAAGACACCTGAAAACGAACAGGCATTATTCTTCAAAGCATCACCAGAGACAGGGTTTCTCAAATGTTCATGCTCCAATATATGGTGAAATTGGACTTTATGTCCTCTTTCTCAAAAGTTTGAGAACGTCTGGCACAAAGTAGTGCTATGTTGTTATAGCCGCTTACACTTCAATAAGAGGGGTGTGTTTGGGGTGGGGACTGTTACAGAAGCCTGCTTCTCTGTTGCTTCCCCCATCTGCTTGTCTCTTCCCAGGTTCAAAAGGGTAGCACTGCCAAAGGCTGTTCCTCTAGTGTATGCTTTGGCATCGCACGTAGTGTTGCACAAGAGGATTACAAGAGCCCCCTACTATGGAAGTTTTTAAGCGACTAGAAGCTTCAACTGGAAATAATCCAGAATGGGATATCTTAATGTTCACTGAGGTAGCTGATACGTCTGGGTTTTCTGACCATCTCTATAACCAGCTGCCCCAATTGTTGACTGTTTTTACCACCAGTTTTTGTACTACTATCCTTTATTTTTAGCTACTGTAATTTTATGAACTGCGAGTCCTTCTTGGCCTCTTTTTCTCTTTTGTTTTTGGACTTTCGCTATGTATGAATATAGCCAAATGTGTTAGGTTGTGTTAGTTAACTTAATAGGTATTTGTATTTTGTGTTTACCTAGGTATTGGCATTTTATAAGAACATAAGAAGTGCCATGCTGGATCAGACTGAGAGTCCATCTAGTCCAGAACTTTGTTCACACAGTGAACAAAGTAAATTAAATACAGCTAAGAAATCTAAAATGACAAGCCAATTAAATTTTCAATCATGCTAGATACCTTAACCATTTTCTCCTTGAGAGGGAACTTGCATGTAATCTATCACTTGAGCACTCTGCTACATATTTGTCTAAGGAGTATAAATTTGGAATATTTAGAACTCCTACACAGCGGTGGAAAATAATACTGCTAGTTTTCAAGAGTTCTTAAATCCCCTCGCTAATCCAGGGTCAGAAAAAGTCTTTATGTAGGTTTGGGGTTGTATGCATGTATTTTCAAGAATGTGTGTATAAAACCATTAACTTCCACATGCATATCACAGTAATTTGCTGTTTGATGCTGATATTCCCAAAGTTATGCAGCAAATGACTATAATCAGATTGGCAACCTACAGGTACAGGAAAAGTGAGAAATAAAAAGAAAATTAATGCTAGACACATTATAAGGGAAATTAGGAAGTAATATTGAAACTGAAGAGTAGAACTTTTTTGAGATCTTTACATGCCTCCCCATAATGAACAATGGGATATTGTAACTTCAAGGAGTTCTGGAATATAAGATGATGGAGTCAGAGGAGCCTCATTTGATTTGATTGAGACCAATGCAGAACCTTGCCTACTTAACAAATTAAACAATAATAACCGAAAACAATATTTGTATACTGCTCCACATCCAAGTTTTGGAGTGGTGAACTGCATACAGGATAAAAAATAATAATAAAAACACCATGTTAAATTGCTATTTAAAAGAATCAGAGTTCTGATAAAAACTGTGGCCAGTCACTCGAGGAATTGATATCTTACTATTCCAAAAACCATGGGCAAAGGATGGTACTGAATCAAGTGGTTACCAAAGCATAATTTCAGAGGGCAAAGTATTGGGAAAGAAAGGAAAACTTAGTTTTATTTCTTCCACCTTAAATGCCAAAGTAGTACCTCTCCCACTATATGGCTCAGTGGCATATGGCTTCCTTTTGAATTTCAAACAATTAAATTTGATCTTAATAAATGTGTATATCCCCCCCCATCCCATCCCAGTCCAAACTCTAAAAAACTATAAAGAGGACTGTTGGCGCAGTTTTAAAAATATGCAATGCAACAATAACTTAATTATTCCTCAGCATTCATAATCATGGCAGGGGATCTTAATGCCTGAATTGGACTTAAGAATTATACCTTTTTTCTTCTATGCATAATCAGTCGGGAGATAATGAAGATGAGTATGGCATAAGTAGGAGGAACTCTAAAGATAAGGTATAAATGCAAAATGTTTAATTTTAAATTGAGAGCAGGTTTGAAGGTTCTGAATGGCTCTACTCAAGAGGATCCCTTAGGGAATATATTTACACTCATCAAAGGGTAGTAGTATAATATACTCTGTGTGTGTGTGTGTGTGTGTGTGTGCGTTTTAATTTCCCATTCCTTAGCAGGTAGGGTCAAATGATTTATGGTTGATCCACAGGTTGGTAGCGACCAGCAGCCCTTGCAATTATGCAAACAACTTAGTTTGTCCATTGCACACTAAATATCATGAAAGTATTTATGGAGTTGTGGATGGTACCAACTTTAGGACACTAAAGATGCAGCAAAAACGGAAGCAAGAAAAGTAATCCATAATTTAATATTTGATTTGAGGAGCTCACATGGAACAAAATCTAAACCTGAAGCTTTCTGTAGTTTTAATTGTGTTATGAGGCAAACATTTCTGCTTCTGATATAGGATCCCATTCTTGAAGGTTCTCAATGGGATTCACAACATGGGTGGGTGACTACTCTTGCTTCTCCTTCTCTCTCTCTCTCTCTCTCTCTCTCTCTCTCTCTTTACTTATATTGATATCCCCCCTACATGGCTTAAACCCATACTAGTCCCAGTTTATAAAATGGGATCTAAAACAGATCCATCAAATTATACACCTGTTAGTCTACTATCAATCATAGGGAAATTATATGCCATACGGTTAAATCATAAACTAACGACATGGATGACTGGTGGTAATGGGCACAGAAGAAACTGACTTTTGAAAGGGCCACTCTACTATGGATTATGTTTTGGCCTTTTTCCAAATGACTGAGAAATACTGTAGACATCAAAAAAAGTAAATAATATTCTTCCTTTATAGACTCATTACCTAAAGATAATGGGAAAAAACCTGAGGCAACTTCAATTGACAAAAGGGCTTTTTAAAAAAAATAAGACAGTCATAAGATAACTCAAGTATGCAGGTCAGGTGCAACATAATGGGTGATCTCACTAACCCAATCCCAATGAGTCAGAGAATAAAACAAGGATATGTTTTAACCCCTTGACTATTTAATTTTTATATAAATGATCTTGCTCCCAGGCTAAATGCCAGAGACCATACTCTACCTACTCTGGTGATATAGAAATTCCACTTTTACTATATGCAGATAATGCTATCTTATGCTATCTTATTTTCACAAATGCAAATGGGTCTTAAAAGACTCTTGACAGTATTCTAAGGATAATGTAAAGAAGAAAGATTGACAATTAACTATGGGGAGGGAACAAAGTAATGATCTCTTCAAATAAATGGAAAAAAACATTAGATAGATTTTGGACAAACAAGAAATTGAACAAGTATGTCACTCTGAGTAAATGGGAGTAATTTTTCAATCAACACTATCATAGTCACATTAAATATGAGTCCTTGAGTGCCTCAAATCTGATTACGGTGCTATTGCATTTATATATATATATATATATATATATATACACACACACACACACACACACGGAGGCCAACACACACCCTCAGTAGTGAAAGTTTATTATGCTAAAGTAGTTGTCAAAATGCTGTACGGGGTGCAATTATGGATTCTAGGGATAAATGATTATCTGGAGAGAACACAAACCGTTTTTCTAGGGAAAACTTATGTGTCCCAAACTGTGTGTCTTATGTAGCTTTACAACTGAATGTGGGAATTTGCTCCCTGGAATCAATTGCATTGTCTTCTGTAATTGGTGTTTAGTTATGCTTACAATGAACATCAATAGACCTGGGCTATTTATGATTAGTCTTGATTGATACTTAGGCTGGGTCACAGTTAAGATCTCTTAATAATAAAGTAAAAACTACTTTTTGCTGTACCTTTTACTATTTCAGTTGGGTAAAGCAAATGGATACATAAACAGAAGCTGTTGGATCTGAACCTGTAAAACCTACAGATGAGAGCAAAGCAACTGCACGTCTTGGCTTACAACCAGGCAGAATCTACCAATCTGCCAATTACCTAGCTTCTTTAAATATATCCAATTACAGGAGAACATTTATACTGGCTAGACTAAATGTCTTACCATCAGCAATGATGAAAGGTAATTTTTCGGGTCTTTCATGACATCTGAGCTTTTATCCTTGTGAAAGTGGTCTAGTCGAAACAGTGGCCCATGTTTTACTATATTCTATGAAAACTCGAGGGATTTTAATATATTCAAGCAGTATATAAATACCACAAATTAAATAAATAAACAAATAATTAACTCCTTTCCGCCTATCCAGAAAATGCTGATGCGTTTTATATTTCCATTTTGTTGACAGATGTTAAACCTAGAGTCACATTGGATACAGTGAAATTTCTTGCCACAGCCATTAAAACTAGACTGCAACTGTAGAGATAAGCTAAGGGAGCACTATTTTATTGATGAATGATAATGGATTCTATTTCTGTGTGAGTCTTTATGTAATCCTAGCTTTTTAGTTTGACCATAGGTTATATCTCTGTACAATCACTTTTTATAATTGTTAGTAAGTTAATTAGGTAATCTAGTTAGGGCAGCTGGGAGTACTTCAGTGTAGATTATATAAAGGTTGATAACACATTTAAGTTAGATACCCCCAAAGCCAAGCCTCAGGATATAAACATATAACCCAAATATTCAAATATCAACATTTGAAATATCTAGAATCTAGATGTTGTCCACTCCTTATCTGGATACTTTGGAAATGAAAAACAAGAACTGAAGGAGATGTTCATGCCTAAAAATATAGATCAGATAGCTGCTTTTACTTAAGCTTTATGTGAAAGAGAGAGATCTCTTTAGATGAAACAAAAATATGTGAGGACAAATAGAAGGGGACATTTACATTAGGGGACCTGGGTTGGATCCAGACTTAGTTACACTTGATTTCAATGGGTCTACTCAAAGTATGGCTGTCTAGAACCAACCCCCTGTAAATAGCCACAAAGAGGACAGTAAGAATAAATAAGAAAGCCTTGCAAGAATTAGCCATATGATTCCACTATTCCAAAACAGCTCCCTTCTTGTTTACTTTCCTGATCCTTATTGAGATTCTTGTCTGTTTGCAGCTCTTAGTTTTAACTGGACAGCCTTGCATGCAAGCTCTTGATGTTATCAAGTTAGGTGCCATTATGCACATCCTGTTTGTCATATAGCAACTCAAGCTCAAGGATGTCATATCATGACATGTCATATATAACCTCTTCTATCCCATTTGGATTTGGAGCATTTCTACAACAGGCTAAAATCCTGCATTTTACCAGGGCTTCTGTTTCCAGATTCCTTTTGGAATTACAATCGGCTCCTTTCCAGATGGTTATTTCTTTTTCTTCTTTTTTCCCCCTTTTCTTTGTTGGGAAGTTCTATATGTTTCATTATGTAGTCATTAGATGGCAGTGTACCATTATTTGCGAAAACCCACCATATCGTCAGCACACCTCCTGTTCATATCAATAGGAGAAAAAATGCTGGACTTTCATCATCATGAAAAACAACACAGTAAAGGTTCTAAAGAGCAGAAGGTGCCCTGGATGATGGCGATATTATGTACAGGACCTGCACATTTCCATGAGTGGCCAATCATGAGTGCAAGATAAATGCCTCGTGTAGAAACAGCCATGGCTTGTAGACCCACGTGATTTCATATTCTTAAAACATAACCTTTTATCATGTGATAAACATCAAGATTTTCAAACACAATGTGATAGGGCTTTTTTTGTGGGGAAAATAGCATCATGATTGTTTTAAAACCAAACATCTATTTTCTGGAAAAAGATCAAATGATTGGATGAAAATGTTTACTCCTTTGAAAGTGCATCCCTACTATATACAAGTTTGTGGTAACAAAAAACATTACTTTCTGAAGTAGAGGAGCAGGCAAGATCAATAAATGTATAAAGCAAACACAAACTCCATCTATTTTATTTCACAAGTCAGTCATACTTTTCTACCTTAGTTTTCATTTCTGTAAGCATATAGAACAGCACATAATACATTAAGTCCACAGGAGGTTTTCACCCTGAGGAGAAGAAGTAGTGAAAAAGCTGCACATGGCAGATGTGGGCTTAATGTATACCTTGAAGGCATTCTGATAGTTTTATGACTAAGTACATGCAGCATTAAGGGTAAAATTCTGTGTCTGCATTAACATTGTTTATGCCCTCATTCTGAAATTATGTCAACATTTATTTTAATCAAGGGTAGGCTTTATTAACTCCTCAAATTACTGTCGTCAATTCTGATTCTCCCTCTGCTACCACTTATGACAAATCTGATCCAATGCTAGAGCCACCACATATAACGACTTTGATCCCAACACTAGAGCCACCACATATGGAACTGAGATATCTAACACTACAATTACCAGCCTGCTGCCACCATTTGAGGTATTTATCTTCCATTTCTATCCTGTACCCACAAGAAGCCTGCTTCCCACCCAGCTGGAACAGGAGGCATTTGCGGGTGGGAAGGAGTAGAAGAAAGATGGCACATACAAGCTGCACGTGTGCTACATGAGACGTGGACAGGGCAGAGCCTATAAAGGCCAGCCCCGCCAAAGCTTGGCCTCTTTCATTTCCGGCTCCCACTCTCCCTCAACTAACCCTAACCTTTTGAAGGGGGAGGGGGCTGAGAAGGAATTTTACCTGCCACAAATTTGTAGTTCTGTACAGTTTTTTTGCCTACTCCATACTGGAATTATGATTAGTGGAGGGTGAGTATATAGATGGATTAAATTGGATTGACAGGGGTGTGCGAGAATTTGCACGATATTACAATAGGGACGGTGAGCATTCTGGCACCTTTTGGTGATTGGCATATCCGGCAGACCTGTTCCTTGGGGGCTCTGCAGCTCTCATGACAGGATATGGTTTGCCTTTGGGGACCTTCCTGCCTCACCTATTCAGAGCTGTGCACCACCGGGCAGGGGTGATGCAGGTCGGTCTCCCCACACTTTTCAGTGTCACATAAGAGAGGGGCCGGGTTTACCTGACTCCTGGCTTTGGAGAGTGGTTCACCCATAATGGCAGGCTAGCTGCCTGAAAAAAGGATCTAATAGATTCCCACACTTTCACATGCAGATCCAGGGAGGGGTTAAGTTCCCTTATTTAAATAAAGAGTCCCTAGTTTATTCCAGTCTCTGCTGTCTGTGTCTTTATTCCATGCTCCCTTCTCCACTTGCAATAACAGGGCAATTATGTCGCTGCTATTTTCTCTCTCAGCTTCCAGCCTAACTCCCACTTCTATCTGCTTCTCTCTCCCCTTCAACTGTCAAAAGCTCTCAGAAGCCCATGGACCAATCCCAGCCTAGAAATAAACCTCAATTACCATAACGTTTCGCCAATGAATCCCAGCAATATAATCTGAACTTTAATAAAAACAACAATTTCGCCACACCATTTACTTTCTTTTCATATCAACTTTTAAAAATATTTTTCTGGTATTTCAATCGTTTTTACTTCTATGTCTGTAAATGCATTTATTATTTTTCTAAAAGGTTTCTTATGCTGCAAATATGTCATTCAATTGCTTGCTACCAGACTTCTGATTCATTGTACTGCTGACTGATTTTTTTTTAAAGTTAGGTTTTCCACGTCTATTAAAATGGCTATGTAGCATCTGATGGCTACATAAAGAATTTTTTTTCATGTAATCCTCCTGGAAGAAACATCGACAAAAAACAACACATCTTTCAGCATTTAGCTGAGGGTTTGTGTTATATATGTTTCAACCTAAGGCATTAGGCACCACCAATTTATTGTCTTAATATGCTATTCTCTTATATTATTGCAAACAGGTATTGTCTAAAGAGCTGACCAGCTTCTGATCTATCTTTTTTTCTTTATTTCCTTTTCCAGATCTGACTCTCAGGTGGCAATATAGTCTAGTTTGTTTCCCCATATTGTGGACAGTAGTAAGTTGCAAATGATTGATATCAGGCCCTTATCCATAATTCCCTGGCAAAAGCTACATTGCTCAACAATCTTATTGTCTTCAGAGGATATTTTTATTTTTTATGAAATGCTGCAAACGAAAATATGGCATCTATCCCATCTTAAATCCTGAAATATTGGTTTTTAATCCACACTTCTCTGATGTTTGGATTTACACTCACTTTGGTATTTATCTGTTCTAGAAACAACTTCATATATATTGTAGATATACAGGAATAGCCCAAGACATCAGAGCTTCAGATGAATATGCAGGGGTGTAGCCAGGTGCAATTATACCCCGCCCCCATCCACACATTCATTTCACCAGAAATGTCAGATAAATATGGCTTAGGGGTGGGTTTTCTTCCTAATAAGCTTACTTTTCACTAATGCCCATCATCTTAAATCTCACCTTCAGATGATTGAAGACTTTTAAAAAACAAAATTCGGCATTTTAAATTATGTGAGCCAAAACCATTAGGATGGAATGAGTTCCACTTTCCTGAAAAGGAGAGTAAAGATTGCTTTTGTAGCAACTGAGTATTCTATGCAGCTGTAACTACCAAACGTGAAATTCTCATTTCTTGAACACCTGAAGATTGAGTTTATGATTGGAATTCTGACCTCCTCAAGACAAAATACCCGGGAGAACTTATCTAGCTCATATAGGCAAAATGTGTTTTATTTTCATTTGCTAAGTAATGCACACATGAAATAATCTCATGCTGTTTGACCAAAATGGATTTTCCAGATGCAAACATCAGGTATGGGGCATATATTTCACCTTGTCAATTCTAGCCTTGTTTGCAAGTAATGTTATATTGTTCCTGCAGTGTAAATAAAAGGATTGCACATTGTTATTCCCCTTGCATAGTTTTCACAAGTTAGAAATTTTCTGTAAACATTGAAAGGAAAGTATTATTTTTCTGTAAGTGCAGGTAGATCTTTGTGAAAGAAATAGCATGGCTTTGCAATGGAACAGAGTCAAGTTCTTTAAAACTTCAATTACAAAATTAGCATCGCATGATTGCACTGGGTGCAATACAATAAAGTGAACCTTCAGTAAACAGTTGGCAGCCAAACCCCCTTGATCTTCAAAAATTACTTCACCTCAGGATTTGCTAGAATGCCAGTTCTTTTGGACTGAAATATGCCTGGTGATAGGAACTGGATTTTTAAAAAGTCTAACAATTGATAATGACTGAAAAATAAAAAAAGAGATATCTATTTGGGTCTTGTGTTGGAAAGAAAGAAATCACTACTAGGGATATTTTTGAGAGGCAAACATAATTTTGTATGCTGAATGCACTCCAGTGGATTGCAGAAGTTAGAACCATGATCGGAAAACTGAAAGAATCTATAGATAGATAGATCTTCAACTTGTCTTTAGTGAAAAAGGAGGCCTAGCACTCTAACCCTACACATTTGTGATAGGGGACCTGTGTATATGGTGTTATGGTGCTTTTCCAGATCTCAATGAAAGAAGATACCTGACAGATGGGCAGCCATCTGTCAGATATGCTTTAATGTGGATTCCTGCATTGAGCAGGGGTTGGACTCGACGGCCTTATAGGTTCCTTCCAACTCAACTATTCTATGATTCTATGATAAGATTGAGGAGAGGCAACTCCTACCAACTACAGATGATTGTGTGCTTCAAGATATGTGTATAGCTTGGCAGATGCCCGTGGACAGAGCCTGTTGTGCCCTTTCATAGGTTTGAAAAGGTCCCAAAGGGTAATTTAATCCAAGTTCCTAAACTTGCCTGAGCCTCAAGATCATCTGTGGACTCACAATCCCACCAATAGGTATAATTAAGTTGGCGAGAACATTTTGGTGGTGGCTCCTCATTTATGGAAAGTACTTCCTGAAAGAGATACATTTGACCCCCTCTTTGTTTCCCTTCAGGTGGCCCCTGAAGACATTTTTTTATTTCATTCTACCAATGGCTGCCTCTACACGAGAGGTTTAAAGCTCTTTCAAGTCTCATTAAAAGTTTGACCTCTACATGAGCAGAGTGCAAATTGGGAGTTGAGGTGCGTTATCTATCCGATTATGCGCATTATCGAATGTGCATTAAATAGCGAGTTTTATTTTGCTGCGGGCCGTTTAAGCGCATTTTGACTATGTGAACAACCGATTCTCCGCATTAACTACTTCTAAAGTGCATTTCAAACAACCAGTAAGGCCACCAGTTGTGCGCTCAATTACCATCCTGCGTACAGTCATTTACCATAAAGCGCTTCCGAGAAGATGCACAGAATCAGAGAACCAGGCGTCAAATCGAATTCTTGTAGAGGGGGTCTATGATGTGAAGTTGGTTTCACCACTGTTCTTGTTTTGGAGTAATTTGGACTGGTGGATAGGCTGATATTCTGATGTTTGATGTATTTTATGCTGCCTTTTTATTTTTAAATTGTTTTTGGTCTTAATAGTTGTAAGTCTTATTGTTGATAATGTTTTGACTGTAATCTGCTTTGAGATAACATTTTAGTTCTGAAAAGTGACGTTAAACTACCATAGATAAAATAATAAAGGAATGAATGTGTCTTCTGCAGAGAAAATAAGTTAAACGATATGCTAAAGGAGAGCGGAACCAACAGGGCTCTCTGGAGTTGCGCCCGGTAGCACACCAGGGTGCTCCAGAGCACATTGATGGCCTGCTGTCCCACTCAGCAAATGCCACAGGGGGAGAACAACCAGCAGGACTCTCTGGAGCTGCCACCCACAGCTTGGTTCAGCCCGAGGATCTTCTCAGGGAGAGCCAGAGTGCAGGTCGTTGCTCTGAAGAGCTGCAACAATCAGCCCAAATGCTTGGCTCTAAGGGATCTTTCCTTAGAATCAGGCATTGTGCAAAAGGGTGTCCCTGGAGATTGCCTGCACCATGGGCAACTTCCTGACTCTTACAGCAGTACGACAATGGAACCAATTACCTAGGCAAGTTATGGGCTCTCCCACACTAGAGGCATTCAAGATGCAGCTGGATAGCCATCTTAATCTTTAAGGTGGATTCCTGCATTGAGCAGGGGATTGGACTCGATGGCCTTATAGGCCCCTCCCAACTCTACTATTATATGATTCTATGATTCCAGGGACACCCTCCCACAATGCCTGATGCTGAGGAAGGACCCACTCAGACCCAGGCATTTGGGCCTGGCCAACTCTCTGCAGAGCCACACTGGCCGCTTTTTATGGCTGACATGGCTCTTCAGAGAGCAGCAGGAGCGACAGCAGCAATGGGCAGGTTGGGGAAAATGGGAGGTGCAGTGGGTTGGAGGAGGCACATCAGAGGCATTAGGCAGGCTGACCAGATAAAATCCAGGTCAGGGCTCATGTAACTTTAACAGTTGTAGAGAAAAGGGAACTTCAGCCAGTGTCATTTGTATGCAATTAGTTCCTGGTGAAATTCCCTCTTCATCACAACAGTTAAAGTTGCAGGGGCCCTGCCTTCTTTTGTATGTGGTCACTCTAGTATAGTGCCTGCAACTTTAACTGTTGTGATGAAGAGGGAATTTCATCAGGAACTAACTGCATACAAATGACACTGGCTGAAATTCCCTTTGCTCTACAACTGTTAAAGTTACGTGAGCCCTGACCTGGATTTTATCTGGTCACCCTACATTAGGTGCTCTCCATCCTCCGGTAACATGAGAGCATGCCTTGGCCTTAGGTAGGGAAAGGGGTTTATGACATGCATGACTGGGCGCCGCCACAAACTAACTACATGCACTTCCATTGTCTCATGAGAATGAGTAAAGGTTACTTTATTGGCAGACATGATGCATGGCTACTCATTGTTATTTTTAAATCTTAAAATGGGAGGAAAGAAGAATGCTGTAACTACGTGGAATGTTTAAATTAAACCACCACCTCTGCATTATTAGGACCAACTGACTTCTTCCTACAGTAACACATACACAGTAATATACTTTTAATATGAGAACATGAGAATGAGGTACAAGATGCTGTTTGTTTGTTGCTTCTAAAGTGGCCAGAAGAGTGGGCAATAATCTTTGTTGAGATCCTTAGACTACCAAAATATAACAGCAGCTTAACAAAGTAAACTAACAGGCATGTTAAGATTCTTGTTATTGGTATCCTTTCCTTCTGCCATTTCTATTTACCTTCAGTGAATTAAATCCAATTCCCTTTATAAAATGGAGCAGAATCCCATTAGTGGTAGTGGCTGTACATATGTTTTATATTAATAGAATCAATTGCCTCCAAGGAATTATACATTTATATTCATGAACTCAGTGAGGAAGTATCCAAAAGAGCTGCCAAAGCGAAAGGAACAAGGTGAGTTAATCTGCTGGCAAGAGACTATATCATTGTGGCTGGAAGACATTCCTCTGAAACAGATAGAAAAGTATGAAGGAAAAGACTCTAATATTTCAGCCTGCTTTTCACTGCAATGGATATTTTAAGTGCCAGCTATAGGCCTGGAATGGGTTTCAGTGATTCACAGGAAAGTCTGAAGGGAATTTAACTTGAAATCTAAACCAACATTGAGGAAGAACGAAGGATCTTTTGACAGGGTCTATATCTGACACTTGCCCAAAGCTACAGGCTGGAATGTTCCAGTCCATTGTTGCCAGGTGAGATTGAACTTTTCTCTAGCTACAGGGAACAGATCAGTGGGGGGTGGGGGTGGCCTCCCTCCAGCACTATCCAGGAGGGCAGTTATTTCAGAAACAGACCACTGAGTCTGACTGTAGGTGCAACTGCCTTCAGAAAGTGGAAAGCAATCGACATAAAATATAAAAAGGATTGCCCAATTCATAAAAGGCCCAAGCTCTGCCTCCCAGAGGCTTTAAGCTGTCCATCTTCCTATCCAGTACATCAGTGGCTATTTCTGAGCATTGGTCTAGGTTGCAATCCCATCGAAACAAATAATTTCAGTGGCAATACCTCATTTTAAAACCTAAGCAAGCAATATTCAGTCAACCATATATCAAAAGAACACTTTTTTGGTTACAAAAAAAATAGCACTTTAAGGCTTGCAATCAATCACTGTACAGGTCTGAAATTAGAACTTTGATCATATTATTTCCACATGGTGAAATCCTAAAAAAAAAATCAAAACACACTTTAGATGCACTAACATTGACAGCTCATAAAATAAAACTCTCTTTTGTTTCCAATGCATGGGCATCATCTAAAGAAGCATATTGTACCAACAATTCCTTGCACAGTTTATTTCCATTAAACTAGTTAGGATTGATTCTGAACTCAATATGGAAAGTATAATTAATCACTGTTTTTTAAAAAAAGTTCTTGATTATAGCAGTCAAGGCAGTCACTTCAAGTACTTTTCTTTTTCCCAGGTACAGCTTCGCTACTTCAAGCAATGTCCATCTTTTATTAAAGACAAAAAATGGTTATAATTTACCCTATGTTACCATTCTAATTGCCTGATCTTATGAGC
Organism: Anniella stebbinsi; assembly: GCA_029215795.1. NCBI lineage: Eukaryota > Metazoa > Chordata > Lepidosauria > Squamata > Anniellidae > Anniella > Anniella stebbinsi. Next base: position 162,371,471 of record JARDYH010000001.1, on the reverse strand, counting down.
TACTGTGCTTAGATAGTTTACTCATAGGAACTGGGGCAAGAGTACTAATAGTGTGGTATAATGAGACATAGCTAAGACACAATCCCACATCCAACGCTACAACTACCTTCGGGCATCAGTGCAGCAGTGCCTTTCCTTGGTTCTCGTCTCACCATTCTTCTCAAGAAACACTGCTCCATTCTGGTGGGTCTGAATCCCCTTTGGCCCATATGGCTTCTTATGATCCTTTTGGTCCCAGAGTAACTTCAGATGTCAACACCAAACCTTGCTGACCCATGAGTAAAACAAAGGGAGGAGACAGTGGTTTGGGGAAAGCCTGGAAGAAATGGCTTGGTCTGATCCTATTTCCCAAGCATTAGACTTCATCTCAACATGAGTAGTGGAGGTCACTACTTGAGCTGCTGTGATGAAGTCAATACATAGTCAAGGTCAGAGGTGGGGTACCTTGTTTAGTCCGGGGGGCCTTGATTGACACCCCCCAACCAATCTAGTGGGCCAGATGATGTCAGAGGGTGGGACCCTGCCCCAACGCCCCTGTTCTGATATTATCTATCTCTGACCTGTCCATTCAATCTTTCTCCATGTAGAGAGGGGCACGGAGAAAGGCAGTCAGCCAGTGCTTGGAGGAAGTGCTTGCCCAGTCCTTTTTTCTGTGCTCTGTGCCTTTCTGCACAAAGAAAGTAATACATGAGCAGGGATGACATCAGGGGCAGGGGCAGGGCATGTGCTATCCTGTGAAGGCCCCAATGGGATTGTCTCCCATACTTGTCATCTGCCCTAGGACCCCCCCCCTTCAATGTATTCCAGTACCAAGTGGCTTTTGGCCAACATCTTGAATTTGCCTCCCTGCACTAAAATCCTGTACAAAAACAAAATTCATAAAATGCTGAGTGAAGTGTAGAAATAACTATTATCTCAGTTTAGTGGAGATCCTAAACTATGTAACTGTCCATAAGGGTCAGAAGCATCTGAGATAAATGAAAGTGACATTTGGTAAGGCCCATGTAAGAATTAATATTACTTGCATAAGAGCTGTAAAATCAATAGATTTTAATTTTTTAAAAAAATCTTTACAAAATGTATTGGGTGTTTGATTCCACTGAAATGGAGTTAAGTTTTAAAGGACAATGTAGTATGAAAACCAGAAATCTATAACATTGCTAGTTAAAATTACTATTTAGAGCCTAGAATAATTTGAAAGAAAACAATCTTGTACATAAAACATATGATCCACTTCTTTTCTGCTGCTGATGATAATTTCAGCTATTAATATGTAATTGTTATTAGTTTTTTGTTATTAACAGTTTATTAGATATTTTCATTTTCCAATACAATAAAAACAGTAAACCCTTCCCCCATTCCAGCCCCCATTCTGCTCCCTTTACGTTTTCCCCTCCTTTTTTCTTATCCTGTAATTCAGAAGTAAAGTTTAAAGTTGTGAGTTTAAACAGCTAATAAATATGGCTGTCACCCAATTTCTATCTGGCTGCAGCAGAGGGAAAGGTGAGACAGGAGGGCCCACTCCATTGGCTCAGCTGAGAGAAGAGCAGCCATTGGCTTCTCCCCTCCCGGAACTGTTTCCATTCAGTTGGAATGTTATAACAACAATATAACTGTAAGAACTAAGCTTGAGCTTCTTTACCCCTCTTTCCTCCACATCCCTTCTTCTTTTTTTGTCATAAACATGCAGGCAGAGGCTGACTTATTTTTAATCAATGTAAGAGCTCTTAGTAATTTTTAGGCATTTTTAAATGATTGTTAATCATAACTGAGGTGACCATATGAAAAGGAGGACAGGGCTCCTGCATCTTTAACAGTTGTAGAGAAAAGGGAATTTCAGCAGGCGTCAGGGCAGGGCTCCTGCAGCTTTAACTGTGGTGATGAAGAGGGAATTTCATCAGGTGCTGCATGCATACAAATGACACCTGCTGAAATTCCCTTTTCTATACAACTGTTAAAGATACAGGAGCCCTCTCCTCCTTTTTCATAGGATCACCCTAATAATAATAATAATGATTAAAGAAATCTTAAAGTGCAATTCTATGTATGTCTACTCAGAAGTAAGTCTCATTTAGTTCATATTATGTTATATTAATTATACACACTTACTTTGACCTAAGTGTGTATAATTAATACAATCAATTAATTGTATGTGTTTCAGGCAATTATTCTACTAATTGATTCATTAAATTGGCATATTAATGAAAACAATAGTTTTGAAGCAAAAGGGGGCTTGTGAGACAAAGAGAAAGAGGGTGTGTGTGTGTGTGTGTGAGTGAGAGAGAGAGAGAGAAGGAATAATCTTAGAAGAGGCATTCCTCTATGTAAGGCAAAAGGGAAGTCTGCCTCTTTTCAGATGGTGCTTGACATCTGCAATTTTTATAAACATTGGCCTTTTTAAAAAATCAGCTGCCCAATTAATTGCACTTTTTAGGCAATTAAATGTTAATTGATTAATTGATCAGTTAATCATTCCAGTTCTACTAATAAGTTTGTTCAAAAATATGTCTTGTAAGCTACAAATAAGAATTCTCTAATATTAATTAAACCACCTTTCATGGTTGATTAAGCTCTTATTTAGAACTTCTGTTAAAAATGTAAAATATGGTTTCATAGAAATATATTTGTTTGCTTCTTCCCTTCATATTAACATTTCCATGAGTATCCTATGTAGATTGGCAGGTGTGTCACAATTTCACCCATCTGGTGGCCGCTATGGGGAGGGAAGGAGCCTGGGGTGACCATAAGTCTCCTCATATGGCCAATGCCCCCATCTCCTCCCCTAACTGCAATCCTGAAATCCCTTTTTCCCATCTCTGCACTCCGTTTCCAATCGAGGAGCTGCAGCTAGCGTGAAGAGAAACACACTAGATATGAGGGGTGGGGTGGAGATCGCAGTTTCTTGGCACCGAGGTTGGAGCCCTATTTCCAGCCTTGGAACCCATAAACCAAACAATCCTATGTCCCTGAAATGCCACACAAATAGTGAAAAATATAAATTATCAATATTGAAAAAATATGACTCATGGCTACTTTTATCAGCTACAAAAAAGTATCAGTCCTATTCCCAGGTCAATCCTACAATGACCTCTCTCTCTCTCTCTCTCACACACACACACACACACACACCTAAGTTCGAATTACTCCTTCAACATTTCTCTTGAAAAGTCCCTAAGAAAGGAGTAAAAATATGGCTAAAATATCAAGTTGGCTAAAATGGGAATTTCTCCAGTACAAGGGCATTATGTTTGTGGGTAGTGCTGCTGTGTTGTGGATAGTGGGAAAATAAATGGAAACTTTGCTCTGGGAAAAAGTAGCACTACTACAGTGACGCGGTGATACCAGCATAAGTGAGCATGTAGTTAAGTAATGCCCAAGCTCCCTTTATTTATGGATGGATTAGACGTTTGTTAACTGTGACCTATATATTAAAGAATGTTTGTAGAAAATTAAATAATAATACAATAAGATTGTAAAACGTATAAACTTGCAGATCCAAATTATGATACACCATAATGAAAGCAATCCTTTGTGCTCCTACAATAAAGATTTTAGGCATGCAGAATTATTTCAAGATTATTAAAAAGACCCTGACGTGTTTTACCTTCTCTTTTTGATTTTTTTTCACATATGCAACAGAAAGAGCCTAGGAAATAATTGAACAAGGTATCCCTAAGAAACCCTTTTTCATATCAGTCTTCTTTAGCAGCCTGGAGCAACAGAGAAGAAGGAAGAAGGGGACGAAAGAGAGAATTAAGCTGTGAAATTGGGACAGAATTAAGCCAGGCAGGAACTTGGCATGCATTTTAGAAGTTGCAGTTAAGAACAAATTAGTGTCACAAATCTCAATCAAATTGATTTAGGTTGCTTTAAAAAAACAACGCCGTATTTTAAAAAGACCTACATTCTGACAGGAAGTTCTACTAATTCAAATTGGAAGAAAGTTGCTGGTGGAGAACAAATCTGGGTAATAAATATTCCAATCCATGGATGGTAGTTTCCCCCCAAATAGTACCATTTAAGAAGAAGAAACAGACTTTACTCAAATGCCTCACCCATCTGTCAACAAGTCTGTCAACGGAAATGCTCATGTTTGAATTGAGCATCTTAGAGTAGTACTTCCAAAAATGTTTTATTGAGGGAGTCTAACCATGGAGTTTTGCTTTGCATCCAAAAGCCAATTCTCTCGCCAGACCTATAAGCACAAGTATCTCTTGGGCATATTTCCATTGGTGTTTCCTGCTGGCAACTCAATCACAGGACTTCACTCATTCATTGTGGATGCTGACCCCTCACTTGAAATCATGGTTGCAGAGACCACAGCCTTGCCAGATGTCTATGTTTATACTCTTGAATGAGGGTCAACAAGATAAAACTTAATCCAGACAAGACAGACGTATTTGGGTAGAGGAATCTTCAGATCTGGATAGAGGGATTCAAGTGGTATTGAATGGTTTTGCACCCCCTTAAAGGCTTCAGGGTCTCTTCTGGTCTTGTTGATGACTGTGGAAGCATAGTGAAGGCAGTGACCAGGTGCCTTTTTCGTTAGTTGGTACATCAGCTACAACCCTAGCTAGCGAAAGTGTATTTAGCCTCCCTGTGCATGCCCTAGTTACATCCAGATTTTACTAGTCTATGTGGAGCTGCTTTTGAAGATGACTCAGAAACTTCAGGTGGTACAGAACACATCCACTCTCATTCTTGTTGGGGCTAGATGGCTGGATCATATTACATCAAGTCAATACCAGCTACACTAGTTGCAAGTGCATTTTGCAGTTCAGTTCAAAGTGCTGGTGTTGATCTTTAAAGTCCTTAATAGCTTGGGTCTAAGGTATTTGAAGGATCACCTATTTATTTATTAAGAAATATTCTGGCCTATATCACAAGGATCTCAGGGCGGTGTACAGATAAAAATCATACAAACAATATAAAACAATAAATATACACAGTTAAAAACAAATTAAACTATTATTCAAGCTAAAACTAGTATAGACTTTAAAAGCAGTAAAAACCAATTAAAACTATGTGCAAGCGTGGTGAATTTAGCCATCGAAGGCTTTGTTAAAACACCATGTCTTAACTTGGCGCTGAATGAAGCCAGCACCAGCACAAGTCAGGCCTGCAAAGGGAGGGCATTCCACAGTCGGGGTGCCACTACAGAGAAAGCCCTCTCCCATGTCCCACCATAGCATATATTTCACGTTGGTGTGACACGGAGGAGGGTTCCTCCAACAGACCTCAAGTCTCAGGCAGGCATATATAGGGAGAGGCACTCCCTCAAGTATCAACCACCTAAACCAATATGAATTTCCCTGTGCTTTAAGGTTATCAGTGAGGTTTGTGGGCACTAAGAGAGGCCTTCTCAATGGCGGCACCTAAACTATGGAGTTCCCTCCCAATTCCCTCCCAATTCCCTCCCAAACTGGCTGCCTTTAAAGGGGTTCTAAAAATACACTTGTTCTCTCTGGCTTTTAACTGAGAAGTTTTTGTGGTGTTTGCTGCTGTTAAAGATTTTAAACTGTACCATTTGATACCGGATTCTATTGTTTTATATTGTATGCCAACTTGGGAAGACTAGAGTCTTGAAGTGTGGCCAAGAAATATATTAAATACATAAAATAAACTTGGTAATTTTCAATTAAGTATGAAAAATGTAAATTCTTGTTTTGTAAAAAAAATACAAAACATGCCTTATTTTCTACTTAATTAATGCGACATACCCTTGCACAATCATTTAGATTTGCAGTATGTTCCTGCACCTAATGCTGCATCATTATAGGGTAAGAGCCTATGATCTTTCAAGTCATAATCCAAAAGCATAGATGAGTAGCCAACAGCTGCCGGATTGGTTCTTTCTTCAAGTCTGGCACTTGAAAAATGACTAATTACTCCATAGAGCTGTTGGTAAGGACGAACGAATCAGTTCTTGTAATGTTTTTGTTTTTACAGATCAGCACATAAAAAAGAACAGTTTAGTGATTAAATTAATGATAACTTTAACTGGTGTGCTTGCACCTGTTTCTATGATAGTACTATTTATTTCTTCATAAATAAATGGATCAATAAAAATATAAAAGATCAATGCCTCCATTTAGTGATGCCAGATTTCCAAAAGAAATAATTTTCAAGTCAGTTGTTATGCCAAAGACAATGAGGCTACTTAAAAAAATAAATCACAATATCGTGAACTATATCTGTCATCTCTGTAAGTGTGCAACCCAACGTCTCAAAAGGGCACTCACAGTATGGCTATCCTTTAGGCTTTATCTGGCCTTTTCAGTTCACTGTTTGTTTATTTTTATTTTTTAAAAAAGACAAGCTGTAAAATTTGCATTAAATCAGAATATAATTTGGTGCATGTGATAACAATTTTGCCTTCCACAATTTTTAGGAAAATGCTGTCCATATTTTTTTTTACCAAATTACCTATATAATTTTAGGTTCCAAAGTAAAACCAGACATAGAAAAGTGAATCATGACAATTTATTGACTTTGTATTTCATGTTTTGAGACAATGCAAGAAAATATTGTCACAGAATGCATGCTAAAAGAAATTAAACAACAGCAACAAATGAACATCTGTTCCAGGATGAAAAATGGATATTCTCAAAGGTATTTAAATAGTTCCATACGGAACCTTAATATCGTTTAATTGCATTTTCTAAGGATGTGGGTAGCACATTAATGATTAATGCTACCAACTGAAAATTATAAATTAGCAACTCGCTACCTAACATGATGGAAGTCATGAAGATGAACCTCTTCTTTATTTAACTGGTTGTACAAAAAAACCTGTTTGTACAAAATGTTTTCATCCTAATGAAACTTATAAATTAGTATGAGGTTGTAAAAATGATTAAAAATACTACATGGTTCCTTAGGCTCAACAACCCTTATTTCTGACGTCAGGGCATACAAAAGTGTTTTTCATCTTTAAATTAAATTCAGTGGTGTAGGGGTTTGAAATGCTAAATAGAAGAGATGAGAGAGTTCTGTGGGAAACAGTATATAGACAGTTCAGGAAGATGAGCGTTGTACCTTCTCATCAGAGGGGAATACCAGTTTTGGTAACTGGTGATGGTAAGACCTGCACTGCTAGTATGGTTAAAGCTGAGATTGGCAGATGTATTTCAAAGAGTCAAAAAGAGATGGATGATTTTAGGTCATTTTGGAATAGTTTTCTTTCTTTGCATGGTGCTTTGTTAGAAGATTGGAGTTTGGATGATGAAGATGCTTTGAATGTTTATTTTACTATGTGGGAGTTAGAGAAAGTTTTGGATTGCTGTAAGGATACTTCTCCTGGTAAGGATGGAGTAAGTTATGCAGTGTAAAGTACTTGCCCAATGAGTGCTTATGTTTACTATTTGATCTATACAATCTTATATGGAGGTCAGTAATTTGCCTAAATCCTGGAAATGTGCTCTTGTTGTCCCCATAGGAAAACCTGAGAAGGGGGAGAATTATCCACTCTTTTTTAGGCCAATTGCATGAATGTCTTGTGTTTGTAAACTTATGACCATATGTTGAACAAACAACTAATTCTATTTATTTATTTATTTATTTATTTATTTATTTATTTATTAAAACATTTGTATCTTGCCCTATATCACAAGGATCTCAGGGTGGCATGCAGATAAAATCATACAAACAATATAAAACAATAAATATACACAGTTAAAAACAAATTAAACCATTAATAAGCTAAAACCAGTATAGAATTTAAAAACAGTAAAACTAGTTAAACCAGTTAAAACTATGTGCAGGCTTGGTGAATTTAGCCATCAAGGCTTTGATAAAAAGCAATGTCTCAACTTGGCACCAGTTTCGGCACCAGTTGGGCCTCCAAGGGGAGGGCATTCCACAGCCGGGGTGCCACAACAGAGAAAGCCCTCTCCCATGTTCCACCATAGCATATGTCTCGTGTTGGTGGGGTGCGGGGGAGGGCTCCTCCAATGGATCTCAAGTCTTGGGCAGGCATATATAGGGAGAGGCACTCCCTCAAGTATCGAGGTCCCAAGCTGTTTAGGGCTCTAAATGTTGTTACCAACACCTTGAATTCTGACCGGAAGCATATAGGCAGCCAGTGCAATTCCTTTATTCCTTTTTGAGAAATATTGGCTTTTCGTGGCTGTGGAAAGTGAATTTTTTAGAGAGCAGAGCACTCTTGAATGCATTCTGCTGGAGACTGCTGTTTAAAATAGTTATTCAAGTTACATCATCTAGCCATATAAGGCAGAATGTTTTGGTGGATTCGTGATCTTTTGAGAAGTACGTCAGTAATTTTGTTTGGTTTTCATTCAGTATCAAATGGTATTCCTCAGGAAAGTGTAGTGAGCCCTATCCTCTTTAATTGAATGATTAATGATTTGCCGACAGTTATTCCACCTGGTATGGAGGCAAGTTTATATGCTGATGATTGTGCCATATGGTAGTGTGGAAGGAATATTGCCATAGTACAGAGGAAGCTTAATGAATGCTTGTGTAATCTAGAAGAAACATGAGTGTATCTTGGGATTTTTCATTTTTCGTTGGCTAAAATGCTGAAATGGTTTTTACTAGATGCTTCTTGTCTGGGAATATTGTTTTGTGCCTTTATGGAAAGCAGATTCAATTGGTTTTACATTTCAAGTTCTTGGGTATAATTTTGGTGCTAGGTTAATATGGAGGCAGCATATTCAATATGTCCTGAACAGGAATAATCTCAGGTTTAATTTGCTTAAGAGCATTTCAAGTTTTATTTGGGGGTGGGGGCAGATAGAAATATTTGTTGAGGTCTATTTCAGACTATGGTTGTTAAGCTTATTATGCCTCTGCTTCTAAGTCATTATTGCAGGCGATAGATGCCATAAGACTAATGCAATACAGATAATATATGGAGCCTTTGTCACTACTCCTTCCACCGTCTTGCAGCATGTAGTGGGCGAATGGCCGGGTGTCTCATTTATTTCTTGACATCTCACTTTGGACAGGTTGAGGAATTTACAGGTTGGTCAGGGGAGCACTCTCTATAACACCTGTCAGGAGATAAGCCATTAATGGAGATGTATTGTTGGATGATTCCCTCATGTGCTGCAATGTTCATCTTGGTTGGATGCCCATTTGTTGCAAAACAGGGTGTCTGTTAAGCCTTCTGTAGGTCCTTTCATTTCTGGGTTGTGGCATCCTCCAGTTGTGGATGTAAGCTGTGCAATGAAGTCTAGTTTAAAAGATGTTGATCTAAAAAAATCATTTCTAAAATATCCTTTCTTTAAATGGGGCAGACATGGTAAGATCTATATAGATAGGTCTAAAAGTGTTCAAGATGAGGAGATAGTGCTGCATTCTTTGTCCCTGAATGTAAATTGTGCTTTACATAGCAATTTGTTTATTTTGAGGGGATCTGATTCTGCTCTCTGCAAAGTTTATGGAGTGGATGAAATTATAGATTATATTCTCTGGAATTGTCTGATATAGTGCAGAATGGACCTTTCTTTTTACTGAGTGCCGGAGATAGGGGGTTGCAGTCTTTTCTTTGGTGTCTGTTCTCCAACTTAGAAATTTTAGAAGTGCGGTCCTCACTTCTAAGTGCTCACTTGCAGGAATTAGTTGTGGGGGTTTCCAGTTTCCAGTAGGTGGCAGTCACGGGGCCTTTTTCAGCTCCCAAAAGAAGACCTTTGTTGGAGCTTTCTGGCTTCCAGCCCCACATGATGCTTTCCATGGTGCTGATTGCTTTCTGCTGCTGTTCCCGAGGAAGCTGGCCCATACTCAAGATCAGATCTATAGCAGAACCCAGCAACACAACAGAACGTCATCAGGATCCACGGCCTGAAATGGTACAGTTTCGTTGTGGAAAATGTGGCTGTTCTTTCCTTTGTGGTTCACAAGATATTAGAGCACTCAGCTAAATATTGCTTGATTGTGTAAGTTTGCTGCCCATAAATACCAAGCCCTACTTTTTGTTGTTAATTTTATAAACTGACATGCTTATGCATTATATTGGTGGAGTGTTCTGTTCCCTTTATGACTATGACTTAATATTTTGTGTTTTGCACATTGCATTTTTATCAAATAGCAACAAATTGCTAGCATGAATTCATAATGGGAAACAATATTGCCCGAAATCTTGAAGTAATGGTTTATAAGGTATGGGATGGGAAAATAATACTCAGTAAAATGGTTACCAGAACCACAACAGGGCACACTATTTTTTTCTTTCTTTCCTGGTGCTCCATTGGGCATCAGGAAATAATTCTGGGGAACCCACTTTAGTACCTCTGCTGCCATCACCACCACTTCTGCTGTCCTTGACTGCCCAGAGTATTGCAAGTGGTGACTTCTCCAAGCTGCTGCCTGTGCTACTCAGTGGGTAGTAATAGCAAAAGCTAGAGTCACTGGCCAGTGATGGAACAGGACTGCTGCCTGCACTACTCTGGGTTCCTTGGCTTTTTTCCATTGTTGCTACTTGTCCAAAGTAGTGCAGGTTGAAGCACTTCTTGGGTTCTGACCAGGCACAGTGCTACAGACTCTGCCACACCACTATCCTCTTCCTTCTTCCTAGTGCCTCAGGACCCCACTCCAATGGGTGACCCAGAGGTATTGGAGAGAGAGAAGACAACAATGCAGGCAACATCTGTAACTGCCTCACCTAGTGCTTATCGTAAAAGTCCTGGGAAAAACAAAGAGAAGGAAAAAAAGGTAAAATATTTTTGTGAAGAACTGGATTTGTGGAGATGTTGATTTTGATTCTTACCAAATATCAAAACCTAACTTTTCTGGATGATAAAGAAATAAGACGAATTAAATCCTCGAAGTGCTTTGAAGTTGTATACATCTTTACTCAACATTTGTGACTTTAAAATAAATATGTTTTATATTTTTGGTGATGTTCCCCTTCCAGTTCTCAATTACAAAAGCGCCAGGGACAGCTCCCCTACCTTTTGTGATGTTTCCCTTAAGTACTGTTATAGAAGTATAAAAGGCTACATGGTGGTATGGTTGGCTAAAATTGGGGAGAGTTCACAGATGAGATTTCTGCATTTCATTAAGGGTCTACCTTTCCATTGAACACTGCTTCCTTGTCTGTTGTTTTTCCAGTCACATGCTCACTTCTGTGAATGACTTCTGTGAATGACTTTATGGCTGCATACACATTAATACTTGGATATTTGGCTCAGCAATACTACAAGCGAGAAGGATCTTGGAATTGTTGTACATCACAAGCTGAATATGAGCCAACAGTGTGATGTGACTGCAAAAAAAGCAAATGCTATTTTAGGCTGCATTAATAGAAGTATAGCTTCCAAATTGTGCGAGTTACTGGTTCCCCTCTATTTGGCACTGGTTAGGCTCATCTTGAGCATTGCGTCCAGTTCTGGGCATCACACTTCAAGAAGGATGCCGAGAAACTGGAGCATGTTCAGAGGAGGGCAATGAGGATGATCAGGGTCTGGAAACAAAGCCCTATGAGGAGAGACTGAAACAACTGGGCATGTTTAGCCTGGAAAAGAGATTGAGGGGAGACATGATAGCATTCTTCAAATACTTGAAAGGTTGTTACACAAAGGAGGGCCAGGATCTCTTCTCGATCAAGCCAGAGTGCAGGACACGGAATAATGGGCTCAAGTTACAGGAAGCCAGATTCCGGTTGGACATCAGGAAAAACTTCCTGTTAGAGCAGTACGACAATAGAACCAATTCCTAGGGATGTCATGGGCTCTCCCACACTAGAGGCATTCAAGGTGCAGCTTGACAACCATCTGTAAGGGATGTTTTAAAGTGGATTCCTGCATTAAGCAGGGGATTGGACTTGATGGCCTTATAGGCCCCTTCCAACTCTACTATTCTATGATTCTATGAAAATGAAATGTGTGGATTTAATATCACCTATTGCTAAAGCTTCTATATAACTGGATCACCTGGTCAATTCTAATTTCCAGTACAATTTAGCAATGTATTAATTATATTAATAAATATGGTTTATTTAAAAGTTACTTAACAGCTTGATATTATAATTATGTTTTACTGGTTACTAACTTTTAAAGATATTGTCTCTTTAAAGAAGCAGTTATTTCCTTATCCTAGTTCATTTCTCTATCAAAATCCAGTTGCCAATTATCTTTTTACTACCTCTACCTCAGTTAGCTCACCCAGTGACTCAGAGGTCTTAACCTGAAGTTCTCCCTCTGGTCAGGGAATCACTGGGTTGTTTTTCAGCTCCCTCTCATGTGGATGCACAGCTCCCTGAGATGAACAATCTTCAATTGACAAGCTTGCTTCCAGTTCACCTGAAGTCTTCCTTCTAGTCAGGGACTTGTAAACAAGGACACAGTAAAAAAAAATAGTTGCTTGTCTCCACCTAAAGTCCTGCAGCTTCTTGCAGCCAGATGCCTTTAGCTGATATTATGGCCAGAAGCCCCTCTTCAGAACAGCTTCCAGAGTCTTCCTCTTGTACAAGGTACTTGGTTTCTGTGATTTCAGTTCCATCTTTGTCAGCTTCTTCCCTTAAGCTAGGCTGCTGTCTTCTTCCTCAGGCTTTTGTCTGCTACTCTCTAGCCAGAATCCTTCTTATCATGACCTTTTAACACTTCAATAGCTACCAGACCATTTGCCTGTATTTATAATCCAACAGAGTTAACAGAATGACTTTTTGATCTCAATAGCTACCAGTCCATTGGTCTAAGTTTATGAGCCGACAGTTAATAGAATTACATTTTTTTACGGTGACCATATGGAAAGGAAGACATGGCTCCTGAATATTTAACAGCTGTACAGAAAAGGGAACTTCAGCAGGTGTCATTTGTATGCATGCAGCACCTGGTGAAATTCCCTCTTCATCGCAACAACTAAAGCTGCAGGAGCCCTGCCTTCTTTAGCTAGAGTGACCAGATACAAAAGAGGACAAGGCTCCTGCAGCTTTAACTGTTGTGATGAAGAGGAAATTTCATCAGGTGCTGCATGCATACAAATGACACCTTCTGAAATTCCCTTTTCTATGTAACTGTTAAAGATACAGGAGCCCTGTCCTCCTTTTTCATATGGTCACCCTAAATCTGGACCAGCTGTAAACCTACTAAAGTCCAGAACTGCTTCTTGATAACAGTAACAACTTGGATGACTATTGGCAGGCTGCCAATGGTTGGCCTCATTTATAATGTTAGGTAACAGAAGTAACTTTTCTACCACTCACAATTAACCTATATAATCCTATGAAGCTGCCTTATACTGATACAGACCCTTGGTCCACCTAGCCTAGTATTATTGACACGGACTGGCAGTAGCTCTTCAGGGTTTCAGGCAGGAGTTTTTCTTGCCCTACCGGGAAATGCTAAAAATTGAATCTGGGACCTTCTGTATGCAAAGCATTGCTCTATCACTGGACTACAATCCCTCCCAATCTTAACAGTGCTATACTACATAACTCACTTATTTATACATTTTACATATTTTAAACATCTTTTCCATCAGAATATTTAGATTGTCTATAGGGTATAAAAGTATCCAAAACAATTTTCATCCTGAAACGCAACCTTTCTGGGGAGTGCCCCATTGCCACTGAAATTCAGCAGTGCGGAAAAGGCTGAAGAATCGTCCCTTTAAAAAGACAGTGTGGTGGTTTAGCAACAAACTTCAGAGGCATGGCATCAAAAAGGGCTATTTTGCTGCTGATGCATTGCCAAAATGTAAACTGTCATTTGATCCTTCTAAAAGGTGTCTAATTTGCCAATTTCCCCCTGCCCCATCACACTGCGGTGATGGCGGGGTCCACATCCAGGCCACATGTACCCTTGCCTTACACGTTAATAAGTTTTCAGAAAAAGCCTAGGACAAAGTGGTGTGTTTATTTATTTCTAATTTAGCTTTATTTCAGAATTGCTTCTGTGAAATATAACTGATTTACCAATTACCTACATCATTCTCACTGATTCCTGATGCTGGAGATGTGAAATTAATCATTTCTGCATTTCAACAACTTCCATTGGGGATGAATATGTTATTAGTGCATTAAAAAACAACTAATTTCCTCCATCAAATGGAAGCAAACATACTAATAAGAAACGTAGTAATAAGAGAAAACAACAGCATTCTTACTCATATATTTTCCCTCAGGAAGAACTGCCACAAAATAAACACTTCATAGGATTTGTGAAAGTATTCAGATACAGAAACAGAGACATAATTTGTGTAATTCTTTTTGCACTCACAGCAAGACAAATTGCCTTGTTTTGAACACCAAGGCTGATGAAAATTACACAATGGGGTACAAAATTGCCATTGCAACAGACTGAGTTTGTCTATAGTAAATACAATCTTGATGATCTAACAGTAATTTTACTGCATTTTGGACAATTACAGAATGAATTTATGTTCTATTTTCAAAATTATGCCCATTCACAAACTTTTAATGTATTTACACTATTAGTACATTGATCATATTTTCTTCATTTCTTATATTTCAGATGGATGTGGAAATGCAAACTTTGAACCACAGATACTTTAGCATGAGATACTTGTGGTATTTGACATGAATAGATGTATCTCTGACTTGCGAACACTTGGTCTCTGCAACGGATTAAATGATTAACTAATAAATTAATTGAGGGACAAAGGTCTAAAAAGCAACAATCAAAATTTGGCTTATATAAATGGTGGCATGTAGAGGGGTGGGTAAGGTCTGAGCATGAGCCGCCTTGTCTTTCCAAACATAGGGTGACCAGATAAAATCCAGGTCAGAGCTTACGTAACTTTAACAGTTGTAGAGAAAAGGGAATTTCAGCCAGTGTCATTTGTATGCAATTAGTTCCTGGTGAAATTCCCTCTTCATCACAACAGTTAAAGTTGCAGGGGCCCTGCCTTCTTTTGTATATGGTCACTCTAGTATAGTGCCTGCAACTTTAACTGTTGTGAAGAAGAGGGAATTTCACCAGGAACTAATTGCATACAAATGACACTGGCTGAAATTCCCTTTTCTCTACAACTGTTAAAGTTACATGAGCCCTGACCTGGAGTTTATCTGGTCACCTTACCAAACAGCTCTAGTACTTTATAAGATTACAATTTTGATGGAGGTAGAAATTAACTTTAGCCTCAACAAACACAGATTCACAGTCTGGAATTATCTTACTACATGATCTCATTATACATAGCACAAGATTTTTTCAGCTATATAAACCCACTAGTTAAACCCATATCTCTAGTTCATTGTATAAGCAACCAGATGTTGACATGGTCTCAGTATAGAAGCCATATATAATATGATTTTAAAAAGTCACCCTCATGTTCAGATACAGGTGAAAAAACATTGTGTAAGTAAAGAACACTTAGGGCCTGTTCCGACAACACATTAAGCCATGTTTAGGCTGCTAACCTTTTTGTAGCAAATGGTTAGTGAGCGTATTTAAACCATAGTTCTGTAGCCACCATGGTTAAAAATGGTTCACATAACATGCTAAATCATGGTTCACATGGCACACTAAGCCATAATGTTTAGCTCAAAATGCTTAACCACCATGGTTAGCCTGTCATCTGAACAGGGTCAAAGACTTATGAACCTAGCTATGATATGGAACTGGGAGAGGCAGCCCAATGTATTAGCCAACAATGAATCTGCATATGTTAGGCTGACCATATGAAAAGGAGGACAGGGCTCATGTAACTTTAACAGTTGTAGAGAAAAGGGAATTTCAGCCAGTGTCATTTGTATGTAATTAATTCCTGGTGAAATTCCCTCTTCATCACAACAGTTAAAGTTGCAGGCACTATACTAGCGTGACCATATACAAAAGAAGGCAGGGTCCCTGCAACTTTAACTGTTGTGATGAAGAGGGAATATCACCAGGCACTAATTGCATATAAATGACACTGGCTGAAATTCCCTTTTCTCTGCAACTGTTAAAGTTACATGAGCCCTGTCCTCCTTTTCATATGGTCAGCCTAGCATATGTGAAAATAACCATTTCCATATTTGCAAACCAGAAGTTCAGCTTCCCCTTCGACATGGACAGCCTCATCATTGGCCAGACCTGCATTTCTGTGCTTACAGGTTTTGATAGCAAGCAGAAGGCTGGATTCTACTGTTTACTTCAGGAGCGAAGATCTGCTTCTGTATCTTAAAGCAAGGCGTTCCAGCTTATTTCCTCTCTTTCCCCACCAAGTCATAAAAAAATGGTAATGATTAGGGCTTGAAACAAATCACACTTTTGGAATTCCTTTGGAGTTAGCAGAGCCAGCATGAAATGGTTACTAATCCTTGCCCCACGTAGACTGCTATATCTTTCTGCTTTATTTATTTTAGATTTTGTTCTTAAAAGCTACTTTGTCTTCTTCATTTTGTAATTGTCATTTTTGTAAGCTGCCCTGCAAGGGCTGTTGGCATTGAAGAGCATAGTATAATTTTTTAAAAAGCAATGAGATGATTTAGTCCAAATTTGCTCCACAAAATAAATTGCACCAGCCCCCAACCCATACCTCCACGTCCTCAAAATCTAACCAAACACACATTTTTTTTCTAGCATTGCAGCTGGGCATGTACTTTCGGTGTAGCTGCTACTTGCTTAGATAATCTTCCTGTCAACATTACTGCAGTTTTATGTGCTGTAACTAGTAGAGACATATGAGAATTCTGTTTGGGGGTGAAATCTTGATGGATTTTTCCGGTTTGATTCTTTGATTTCATTCTGTTCCCCTCACCCTGATGGCGTTGACTCAATTTGTAGCAAGTCAAACCAATATGTTGATTCTGTTTGTTTGTTTATTTGTTTGTTTAAAAAATGATGGCAACTTGCACAATCTTGGGTGGGGAGCGGATTTTGGAATTTGTGCAAATAGTTTCATTTTTTTTATTTTATTTTTATTGGTGATCTTAAGCAAGTGCACATGATCACAAGTCCACCTATCCACTATTTAGCCCTGCAGAGACATATTTCCTTTTTGTAAATATCTGTCAGTTTCATCCACTCCACACACTACTTGCTTTAGCAGAGCCATATTCCATATTTGTCAAATAACTTTTCAATGTCAGACTGCACTTCTGCACTTTTTGTGGGAGCAGGGGAATTGACAAGTTCTTGGACAAGTATGGTATATGGCTCTCCTGAGCTAAATGAACTAGTGCATGGAAACGATGAAACAGACAAGGGTAATTACAAGAGGAGAATATGCTTCTTCGGGGCTACATAGTGGACTTGCGGACTTGCAATCATACACATTTGTGCAATATTGCCAATAAAAAACATTTTTTTAAAAAATGAGACCATTCGTACAAATTTCAAGAACCCCCAAATTTGCACATATTACCATTTGTGCAAATGGTGGAACCCAGAGATAATGCACAAAAAAATTCCGAATCATAGAGAATACAGTCCTCTGTGGCTTACCTGAATGGAAACACCACAGGATCCAATTGGGCTTAGATGGAACAGAGTCCCCAGCATCGCACATCCCAAGTAATTAATCCTACATTTCATCTGATGCTGTATACCCACATGAGAAGAGGTAAAGGCTGTCAGTAGAAGCATCAACAGCAAGAACGCATTAGGGTGTCAATAGAGAAGAGAGGGAAGGGAAGTAATTTTTGGAAACAAACAACATCTCTAGCAAGAGAATTAGGTCACTGTATTGCCAGGTGACAAATAATATATGTGTATTGATATAGTAAAAAGGTGTTCAAGACTCAACAAATACGTTCCAAGACTCTAATGCAAGAGTTCTGCAAGTGTATTACAATGAACATCCCAAACTGAAGAAAATAGTAATTTAAACTTTCAAGTGTAACTATGACACTGTCAAATCAGCAAAAAACATTCATTGTCACAGGTGGGGAAAAGCAGAGCAGTATGGAAAGGGTCATATAAATTGAGGTGTGGTTTAAGGTCAGTGTTAAAGAAACCAGAGAGCTAAAACAAACCCACAGAAAGGAGGAAGCCAAGATAAGGCTTTAACAAATATCATGTTAGGGCAACATAATGCATTTAACAGTGATATAAAAATATATATTAGGAGATTCGTTTTGGTTTACTTTAGTCAAATATTTGACAGTATTTTATATTCATTTCTACCTCTACCTCTATAGATACTGATTGTCACCCCAATTTGGTTACGTATTACAGAGAAGCAGGGCTCAGCTAGATAAGTTTAACTTAGCTAGACGAGGAACTGCATGCATGAACAGGTACTGTGTGAATGATTTGTGGACCAATTCAGCAGACAGGGCTGTGTACAGATACCACAGATTATAAACTTCATAAGGAAGGTGCCATCTCCAGCCACCTTGAACAGATTATTAATGCTATCAGTGGAGATCTGGTTTGAGTACACAGGCATACAGCTATTTGTTTTTGATACATTGTAATATGTAATCATAATGGATGTTGTTCTCATCCTCAAAAATTAAAAGAATACAAATGCATTTCAGAGAAAGATGGTGCTGAAGAGTCAAGTCATTAACATTATTCTCATATATCAATGTATGGGATAAGAATGAGTATGCTTCATTGTCCTTAACATATTTGTGGATTTAAAAAAATACACAAAATGCATCCATTTTGCTTGGTGTAGTAGTACAGAAACTGAAGAGGTAAGGCACATGTTGTTAATGAAATACCAAATATATTCCTTTTAGAACTGTAAATCCACATTTTTTTCACTAAATGATGCAATTTCTCTAAAAAATAAATTAAGTTGGAACTCCAGCCTGGTGGGAGTTGAATTGGACTGTAAATTGATTTCTAGCCTACTGTAACAAAAGCAACATAGGCCTGAAAAACTAATCACTGGAATGTTTAAAATTAAATACAGAATGCTGGAGTCTACAATCAAATTACCAGCTATAATTATAACCTTCTTACATATACAATAGTAAATCTATCATGAAGTATTCCCTAGTTATCAGAAACCCCATCTTCAAGCTAAGGCCTTCAGAAAAGCCAGCCCTTTCAAATGAGTTTTCATTTTTTGGCAGACAAGCAAATATATATATATATATATATATATATATATATATAAATTACCAGTATACAAAAACATTCAAGCCTAACTGCATTTGTCTGTATTAAGTAGCATAACTGTATAAAGCAGCCTTCCCCAACCTGATGTGCTCCACATGTGTTTTTATTTTATTATATTTATATCCTGCTTTTTTCCAATTGCAAAGAACCTTACAACAACCCTATAAAGTAAGTTAGACTAAGAATCAGTTGCTATGAAGCATATGGCTTCTAAACATGAGGTGATCCGCACATGGCTTCTTGAAGAATTCAGGGGCACTGCTACACTCATGGCTGTGCTAAAGTGGACGTGACATTTCAATATCTGTATGCTGACATAATAGAAAGGTGTTTAGGACTGAACAAATAAATTCCAAGACTCTAATGCAAGAGTTCTCCAAGTGTGTCACACTGAGCATCCCCAGTGCATTTGTGGAAGCTGTCAACCCATGCTGGTAGTGTGTTCTGCCTGTCCCAATTCCTGAAATGGCAAGTCTAGGCATGAGCCCTGAACGTCTTGTTACAAAGTAGCTCTCTTGTGAGTGAGCAGTACTGACTCCATTTTGAGGCAGCCAAAAAGCCAAAGCATCTTCATTACCCATCTCCTGCAGAGATGGGATAAAGGCACAGGAATGGGGCTGAGAGCAATCATGTAAGGCTAGATTTATTATTATTATTATTATTATTATTATTATTATTATTAGTTGTCTTTATTGTTGAGGCAACCTAAAATAGGTTTTAGCCCGATCTCACAATCAGCATCCTACAATACACATATTACAGAATAAAATGGAGTAAAATGGAGTAAAATACACATATTACAATACACATATTACAGAATAAAATGGAGTAAAATGGAGTAAAAAAATATATAAATATATATGAGTACAAAATAATTTCTAAAAAACCCACAGTTATAGACCCCCTTTCTTAGGTAGCGTCAAGGTCTTCTAGGGCTTCCCTAATTTGTACTGCTTTCGAATATTATTATTATTAACATTTGTATACCGCCCTATAGCCAAAGCTCTCTGGGCAGTTTACATAAGATTAAAACATTTAAAAACAATATAAAAAAATCAAAACTGCAAAAACGTACAATATGCACATACATTTAAAATCACTATAATGACTTAAAAGCTATAAGCCTAAAAACAAAAAACAGACTCAGCTCATCAGATATTACTAAATGCCTGGGAGAAGAGGAAAGTCTTTACCTGGTGCCAAAAATATAACAACGTTGGCGCCAGGAGGGTCTCGTAGGGGAGATCATCCCATAATTGGGGAGCCACCACAGAGAAGGCCTCTCCTTTGTTGCTGATCTCCGAGCTTCCCTCAGAGTAAGCACTCGGAGGAGGACCTTAGATGTTGAACGTAGTGTTCGGGTAGGTTCATGTCGGTAAAGGCATTCCATCAGGTACTGTGGTCCCGAGCCGTGAAAGGCTTTATAGGTTAAAACCAACACCTTGAATCGGGCTTTGTAACATACAGGCAGCCAATGCAAACGGGCCAGAGTAGGTCTTATATGCACGAGCCTTCTGGTCCCTGTTATCAATCTGGCCGCTGCATTTTGCACAAGCTGCAGCTTCTGAACCGTCTTCAAAGGCAGCCCCAGTGCATTGCAATAATCTAACTTAGAGGTTACCAGAGCATAGCCAACTGAAGCCAGGTTATCCCTGTCCAGATCGGGGCGTAGCTGGGCCACCAACCGAAGTTGGTAGAAGGCACTCCATGCCACCGAGGCCACCTAAGCCTCAAGTGACAGAGATGGTTCTAGGAGAACCCTCAAGCTATGAACCTGCTCCTGCAGGGGGAGTGCAGCCCCATCCAGAACAGGTTGAAGAACATCCATCCGGTCAGCAGAACCACCCACTAACAGCATCTCAGTCTTGTCTGGATTGAGTTTCAGTTTATTAGCCCTCATCCAATCCATTGTCACAGCCAGGCACCGGTTCAACACATCCACAGCCTCACCTGATGTAGATGAAAAGGAGGAATAGAGCTGCGTGTCATCAGTGTACTGATGACAACGCACTCCAAACCTCCAGATGACTGCACTCAACAGTTTCATGTAGATGTTGAACAGCATGGGGGACAAGACTGACCTCTGCAGAACACCATACTGGAGAATCCACGGTGCCAAGCAATGCTCCCCAAGCACCACCTTTTGGAGCAGACCTGCCAAGTAGGAGCGGAACCACTGTAATGCAGTGCCTCCCATGCCCAACTCAGCCAGCTGTCCCAGAAGGATACCATGGTCAATGGTATCATAAGCCTCTGAGAGTTCAAGGAGAATCAACAGAGTCACACTCCCCTTGTCTTTCTCCCAACATAGGTCATTATACAGGGCGACCAAGGCTGTTTCCATACCAAAGCGAGGCCTGAAACCCGACTGAAATGGATCCAGATAATTGGTCTCATCCAAGAGTGCCTGGAGCTGACTTGCAATCACCCGCTCAAGGACCTTGCCCAGGAATGGAACATTTGCCACCGGCCTATAGTTATTAAGATTTTCGGGATCCAGGGAGGATTTCTTCAGGAGTGGTCTCACTACAGTCTGTTTCAGGCAGCCTGGGACCACTCCCTCTCACAGAGAGCCATTAATCACTTCCCTGGCCCATCGTGGGGTGGGATGTATTGGCCTGAAAGCCTGTGAGCCATGGTGGCTCCCAAAGGCTTCTGGGTAGTCTGTGTCTCTGACTACAGTCTGCTAGCTTGGCTGTATCATTGCATAAGCATCTTTCTGATAGCTGGGAATGATGGATCCAAGGACGTCTCATGCAAGAGACACCTGGACTTTATCTGTCCATCCTAACAAGCTGGACAGAGTATAATGAGCTGACATTCCAAAGCTGTTGTGTCAAGAAGCAAGGCCAAAGCTTCCCCATCAATCAGCTAGTTCCCAAGAAGATATGCTTGTTTATGTTAGCGAAGTGTCTGATTCACCTTAGTATTCTATGGTGAGAAAGCGCACTTTGTTATTGTATCAGTACAGTATAACTGTTGCTTCCATACCCAAGCGGGTGTCCAGATGGGCGTGTGTTTTGTGCAGAGGCTTTTGCCATTTGAGTCCACGGTTTGGGTATGCCTATCAGGCTGAAAATCTTCAATAAATCTCCTTATAAGTAAACCTAGTCTCTGAGCATGTCGTTTCCATGGTAATCTTAAAGAACAACCTGGAGGCCCACAGCAATGACCCCCAGGGGTACAACACTACGAAAGTTACTTGCTGGCTATACTAAATGTTTGAACCTGCACACCTTTGGTATAAAGGGCCGGATCACGGAACAACAAATATCACACATATATCTGCATAGGTCTTCCAAATAATCATAAAACATTGGCTGGACATGCCGTAACAAGTGGCATTTCCTTTTTTTTTCTTTTTCTTGTGTTCATGGGGCACTGCAGAAAATCATGCTGGATACTATACTGCAATAGTATCACAAGTTTTTAAACATTTGAAAAAGACATGTGAGGTGAAAAAATGATTCTTCATCCTTGACACTGGATAAATCAGACATTTGAGAACACCATAAGCAATATTTGTACCACCATATGCCTGCTATCTTTCACTAACTCCGGAAAAATAGCAGGGGGTGTGGGTGGGGAATGAATGGTCTAGATGAGATTTGTTCAAGATAACTAATGCCGGAAACAGCTCAATTGAATTGTAACAACTCATGTAACTCTAAAAAAGTGAGACATTTTAATATAGGATGAACTGCTATCTTTCTTTTTCAATGAGTGTTTCATTTGCCAGTCATTATCACTTTGGTGGAAGATTAAATTATTTGCTATTTGTCACTGGAGAAGCAGATTGTAGACAAAAAATTAAAAACTGACAAGTTATATGATAGAAACGAATAGAATTTATGTTCTTATGAACCTAATGGCAAGTAATTATCTTCGCAGTACAAATGTGCTTTTTCATCATGAATACTAGACATGTTAGAAAATTTTCTAGAATACATTATTTATATGGCAAAGAAAAAAAGTGGGAAACAGTAAACTATATGGCTTCTATGCTCAACGTTTAATACAATTGGCACTGACCTTCTGTAAGATTTTACTACAGTTACAAGCTATACACTGATATTATGAAATATTTACTCCAAGTTAATTCTCTATATATTTTATTCTAAAATATATCTCAGCTCATACCACAACATACAGGTTATACATTTAGATCAGATATTTCAACTTTAGCAGAACTTAAATTTATGGAATAAACATACATTATCTTCAAATAATATTGTATAGAAAACCTGTTAGCATTTACTGTTTTATGTTGATTACAAGTTAAAAGAGGCTCTGGGCATTTTCCCATCTCGCTCCATGACTGTGGAACTATCTCCCTCTACACCTTCATATGGGATCAGAGTAGGACAAATTTAGACGAGGCCTGAAAACCTATTTGTTCAAGTTGGAGCCATAGGTTTTGGTGTATGGAGTGAAGAACAATTGATTTGGTTTTGAGTTTTAAATTGTTTGGTTGTTTAAAATGATTGGTTGTGAATTAGTTTAATTTTTGGCTAGCAGTTTATCTAATGTGTGTTTTTATTGATTTTGGTTTATACTGCTGTGTTTTGTATGTTTTGATTAACTGGAATGCGCTCTGGCATAGAACACAATTTATATTTGTATTATTATTATTATTATTATTATTATTAGTTGTTGTTGTTGTTGCTGCGGCTGCTGTTGTCTTGTTAGTGAGTGCCCTTTCTGAAAATGCATATGCCCATACACATGCTCAGAAATACAAGGGTCTAAGGGACCTCTTGACATTGGTTGTTCTCTATCTAGGCAGATTTGTTCCAATGAATGTACACACACACACACACACACAGCTATTCCAAAACAGGGAGGTTGATTTTATTGAACAGGAATCAAAGTGCACAAATTATAATTCATGGGGAATTAACTTGATACTTCTGACAATGGTCATGGTAAGGCAATTCTACAAATTCTAGTATAGCATTCAATTATTTCGTATGAGATGAACAGACCTAGGCATGTTAACCAAGCAAAGCATAAAGCAAAATGGATAAGGTTTCGAGATGTGGGGAAAATAGCTCCAAAACTCTGGTAACTGAACTGAGGGCTGCTATGCATGGAAAACAGGGCTGTGGA
Source organism: Anniella stebbinsi (assembly GCA_029215795.1). Taxonomy (NCBI): domain Eukaryota; kingdom Metazoa; phylum Chordata; class Lepidosauria; order Squamata; family Anniellidae; genus Anniella; species Anniella stebbinsi. Next base: position 162,347,382 of record JARDYH010000001.1, on the reverse strand, counting down.
CATGTGTGATGACTCTGGGCTTTATTGGGTTGGGCTAAGGGAATTGTTGGAGCTAGGCAAATAAGGTCTCTAGAGCTGAGAGAGAAAACGAAAAAAGAGTAGGAAAGATTGAAAGATTGGGGAGGAGAAAAGACTTCACGGAGGTTTGCCTCTGACCATGGACAGCTCACCACGGCAAGAGAAGTGTGCAATATAGATTGGTATCTAGACATTTCCAGTGAGGCACAGTAAAGAAAACTTTACTGATTGCGCCAAAGGCCTGTAATCACTTGCATCTATCAGCAAAATTATGTTTTTTCTTTATATAATTAATAGATAATTTAAAGAATTATAAAATGCACATTATTATTATTATTATTATTATTATTATTATTATTATTTATTGCATTTATATACCGCTCCATAGCTGAAGCTCTCGGGGCGGTTTACAAAAATTAAAAACATTGAACATTAAAAAACTGATATACAAAATTTAAAACCATAAAGAGCATAAAAACAGGTTATAAATACAATATCCATTTAAAAACAACTATTCTGGTCCAATCCTCATGAGATTGTGCCTCCTTCACAATGCAGATGGAACAGATGGATTTTAAGTGCACAACAGTGCGTCCTTAGTTAAGGTTTGAAAGGAAAAAAACAGGTTCCTCCACTGAAAAGAGGAAACGGGGAGGGGATTGGTCATTCTAACCTTAATAAAAATGAAAAGTTTCACCAATCTTTCTGAAATTTATATATGCCAGAAAAAATGTCTATTTACATAACCTGAACATTTCAGGAAGATTGGTTAAAGATTGAGTAGAAAGGGCAGTTAAAGGGGGGAAACTCAGTCATACTCAAGAGAGTTTCTGAAAACATGTTGGCAACCATTTGTGTCCAGTATGGCTGCCATGTGTTAACTATTGTTGTTTTCTTATTCCCTTTCTACTCTAGTTGGTGGAATGAATTTTTTCTTTAAATTTCAATTTACTTATTTTTAAAAATTATTTTTATTGCTAATAACATCCAATGAAAGATCATACCGTGGCACTCGGAATGCTGAGGATGGAGAGAGGGGATAATTGCAATCTGGAGCAAAAGCAGCAGCAGCAAGCAGCAGCAGAGAATAGCACTTGGGACGCCCCCACATCTAGCCCCCATGGGTCCAGGCAGACACGCCCAGTAGATTTTTGCCCCACTGCTAGAAGGGGACGCAAGTCAGAGAGGAAGTGTTCCGCCCTGAACTGCACCCCCTTTGTCCTTGGTGTGGGCTCAAAGGATCATTTAAGGTTACTGATAAGGTGCCTAAGCTATTTGACCATTCTACTGGTAAAGAGTTTTGTCTGAAACTTCAGAATGAGGGAAGGGAAACAGCCCTCAAGCACCCTGAGACTTTAGGGATGCCCAGATAAGGACTGAGCATCTCCTGGCTTGGCCCGGGGGCTAGAGGGAGTGATGGCAGTTCCGATTTGGGGATTACTTAAAGCCTGCATTTGGGCCAAGGCCCCTTAATACCTCTTCAGTCAGTCTCGGGAAGGGGAGGATGATGGGCTGGAGCAGGGTATTTAATGACATGGAAATTCCTTTATGTTAGTCCCCCAACAGCGTATATCTGATATTCAATAAACAGAAAACCTAAGCCATGTATTGAAAACAAATGTTGATGCTTGAAGAACTCTTTGGATTAGGTATTCAATATTAATTCGTTGTCACTTCATTTGATTTAAGACAGTTTATTTAAAATGATGGACCTCTTTTGGAGTTTCTTGATGGATCACATCTCTAAATTCTGCAAAACATACTTTAGAACAGATGTGGGCAGATACTAGATCTATCCTGATGTTTTGAACACCAACTCCCAGCATTCCTGATCACTGGCTATGTTTAGCTTCTAGGAGCTAAACTCCAAAATGTCTGAAGATCTACATTCTGCTTGCCCTTGCTCTAGAACAACCTTCCCCAACCTGGTGCCTGTCAGAAGTGTTGGGTTGCAACTCTCAACATAAGGAAATGCTCTAAAAATAAGAGAAGTAGATGGCCCTTAGTTGTTCATCATCAGTTTTCCACAACCCCACAGTCACCTATGAATATCGTATTCTCCATCCTATCCCCCGGGTTTATCTGCTTTGGGAGAATGAGAATTTAACTTCTACTTCCTACAACGTTAGAAAGGATGTCGCCTTAACTCACAATTTCCTTGCTTTTTGATGCTTGGTTGAAAGCTACAAAGCCTTAACTTTTTTTGTAAACCATGTTTTTTTTTTAATGAATATATTTGAATGCATATGCAAACCTAGCACATCTTGGAAAATGTCTAGTAAGACATACTGAGTGCAAACATTGGCATCTCCTTTCTGATATATCAAGATGTAGGGATGACCTAATACTTGCATTTAAATGTCACAGAATCTGAAAGACATATTGATTCATAGTACAGTGAAGGTCTTCCTTCCTCTGGTATCTTCTACAATAAGTGGTGAAAAGGCAGCTGGCATCTTTCCTTGTAGCCACTGTAGCCATCTGTTTGAATTGCATTAAGATTTAGTAATTTGCTAATCCAATTGCTAATCGTTGTTATTATATTAAGGAATTTGTTAATTGTAACACCATGGGTGTCCTTCATACTGTTCAATGCCCCTGCAATCTGGTTGATGTGAGTATGACCACAAAAAGCAGTGGAAACTAGAATTTCTGAGCATGTAAGTTGTATTTTGTTCTAAAAGGTTACCCACAGTTAAACATTTCTGTAACTTTGGACATAATGAAAAGGATTTTAGGTTTTGAATACAGAAATTACAGAACATGGAACAGAATTACACCACTAATTAAACCAGGCAACAAGCTTTTTGGATCTATAACCTGTTCACTAATGGTTGAAATGGAGATGCAAATGGATGACTCTGAAATCCTTTTCTGTTCTTTATATTAAGCTTCTAGCTTTGTACCACTTTTTGCTTCCTAGATCTGCTTGCTGGTGTTTCTACTTGATGTTGTTACTATTGTGTTTAATGTTTTATTTGTTATTATACTTATGTATGGCCGTAGTAGTTTGAGAATGAGAGTGAGCAGTATTTAATTTGTATGAGCATTATATTTTTTTAAGAAGGAGATTGTACATGCACAAATACTTTGGTCAGGCCTCCTTAGTGCTGAATTGGGAGTGACTTCATATGCTTTCCTAGTAGTAGATGTCATGTATAGGTCTCAGCAAGGCCGTGAAGCCTTACCATTTGTAGTTAGATTTATTTAGAACTAGTTTGGAATGTCAGAGTCTGTGCAAACGTATCTCAGGGAAGTAACTTCACTCACTCCCTGCCTTGGCCTTGAGGCTGTAAGACTTCTCTGGGAAATGGATAAAGTGTTTAGAAAGGTAGGGGGCTTGTTGAAGGAGTCACTCAGACTGTAGCGACATCTTGGCGGGCTGAGCAGTGCCATCCAGTTTGGACACGGGCATGACTTACGGGCCAGAGCCCCTGCCTGTCAAGTGGTTTTGAACAGGGCCCCATCTCTTTTATAAGCTGGAGCAAAGGCAAGGAGCCTTTGACAGAATCATCTTTTGACTCATGGCCTGAAATTCCTGTTTAGATCCATCACCGTTTGAAAGCACTCTGCACATGGACTCTTCTATTTGGACTTTGGATTACTAAGGACTGTGCCATGAAAAGTGCTGTGAGGCTTTTCATAGACTTGAACTCTCATTTGTTGTGGATTGTGTGTGTTTGTACATCAACCGCTCAGTGTAAGGGTAGACTGGGGTTGATTTTGGTTGAGCTTTTTCTCTGCAGACTCAGGTGGCAGACTCAGTTCCCTGTGCTAAAGCACCAGCACAGGACTTCTTGTGCCTGAGATTTTTACCCACTCTGACCTTCAGGCTTTGGCCATGTTCCCTGAGTCACGAACGTGTGGCTGCGTTTGGAACCCATTTTTGGAAACGCTGAGATGGCAAATGCAAAACTATTGTAGTGAGTATCATTTTGACTGTTCGTTATCTTGGAGCCTAAAACTTTCTGACCAGCGATCAGCTTTAAGTATTTCTGAAGTGTGTAACCATTAAGCTTTTCACTGTGAGATTTCCCTCAAGAAAAGGAGTCTCACTGATGCGGATGTCCCGTGTGAGTTTGCCAGAACGTGTGAATGCCGGAAGGAACGGGAAACAAGACAGTAGATTAGTATTAGGATTAAATTATCTTGGATTCCATTTTAGTATCATATACTTTGTATTATAGGAGGTTTAATCTCCCTAGTGTTTATCTAAGTCAATAGGGGACCAACCTTCAGGCTTGTACTTTTTTTCTTACTAAAAGCTTAACAGAGCTGCTACAAAAGACTTAGAATTATGTGCCAAGTCACAGCCCTTTTTCACGAAAATACACTCCTTCTTATTCCAGTTCCCCCACTTCATTTTAATAGCATAATGGGGGGCATTTTGTGGCTGCTCTTGTTAAATAATTGGGAATCAAAAATCCTTGCTGATTTGCTAGAAATAACCCAGACATCTACCATTGTCATACAGTATAAATGTAATGTGCATTGTTGATAAGGATTCATTGTATTTCATAGGAGTGCTATTCCTAATTATCTGTGTATGCTGACTGTAAGTGATCAGTAACAGATGTGGTAAGTTTTGTATGTATTGTGAAATAACTGTGAGTAATGTTATATATTCTTAGAAATTAAGGAAGGCTGCCCCGAGAGGGTTAGTCAAGTGCTGGAAGCAACTTCTAGCTTAGCTTAGCAGGGATACCTTCATCTATTACTAGTATCAGTGGCAGACTTGGCAACACTGAGAAAAAGATGAAGTCATCCACAGAAGGCAAGAGTTTGTTCTGATGCTCAGAGAGATCCTGGGAGAATGAAAAGCCTACCAAACATGATTATCTAAGCTCTGCAAACCATGCTTGCCAAATAGGTAACTATAAGATCTTAATGATGACTGCTTGGTTGGGTGAGAGGAACAGAACTTTAATTTTATTAACAAATATGCTGTCTACAAGTTCTATTATGCTTCTAATCGTCCTAATTGTGTTGTATGTAGTAATGTCCCCCCCCCCGTTTTATCATTGCATAGTTTGTTATTCTCTAATTTCGTTCAAGCAATAAATGTATATTTTCTGGTGCCACTTTGTTATTTGCCTTGAGAGAAGTTTCAAAGACTACAACCCATATATATTAATTGTTGGTGCCCAGAACAGTCAGCTGCAGTCATAAATCTGTGACTAAGTGGGGTCTGCTCTTTAAAGCTGCTGTATTCTCTCTTGATCTGGTGAATCTCAGATACACCCATTCAAATTTAGGAGAAAAGCTCGTCAGATAGAGCGAGAAGTTACTCATCTCACCAGCTGCTGCTGAGGTACAAATTATCTATTATGTAGATTAAGACCCTACAGTTTTTATCCTGATCTATCATTCTTTAATAGCATTTAATTTCTGAGAGATTAACTGGCCCTTCCTCTTCCTGAACTATTTACATTCCAGGTGGTCATTATAAAAACTCCTATTAACTTAAAAAAATATACTTAAGTTTGCTTGTCGCCCCCTTCCTTCCTCATCCCTTTCCCTTTTGTGTTGTGTTATTTAGATTGTAAGCCTGCAGGCAGGAGCTATCTTGTTTATATCTATTTTAAATCTATTTTAAATATGGAGTGGTATATAAATATTATAAATAAATAAAGTCCATATGTAAGCCATTCTTGGAGTTTTTTCAGATGAAGAGTGGGATAAAAATGCTTCAAATAAATGAATGCCAAAATGTCACTTGGAGCAGAACCAGATATTATGGGGGATATAGGGCTGCTGCCAAAAATGGCAGCTTCTCCTTTCCCCAAAATTTCTAGTGAACCTCACTATATATGACATAGCATCATTTCCTGCCCCTACTCCACATCGTGGGCAGTGTGTGGTGGAAAGGAACTCATAATATGATGACATCACATCATGCAGTTATTTTGGTTGCAACATCTAGTTTTGCCCTAGTCAACAGTCTGAACCACAGTTCCCCAATGCAGCATCTGTGGGGACTTCTAAGAGTGCCCGCAAAGCTCTCTATTCCCCGTATCCTTCAAAAAATTATTTTTAAATAAAAGCTTGAAAATGTCAAGGCACCAAGTTCTCCATCCTGTTCCTCAACCTACTATTAACCAGCTGTTTGGAAGATAGGAAAAGAAGGAAGAACAGGTTGCTTACCTGTAACTGTGGTTCTTCGAGTGGTCATCTGTGCATTCACACATATGGGCTCTACGCCTGCGCCAGCCCTCAATCGGATTTTTTTTTTCTATAGCTGAGGTGTTTGGGCGGGAACCCCTCCCCCACACCGAACTAGGCATGCTCCGGGAGTTCCCGCCCAGCCCTCAGTTCCTTGAGGCCGACAGTGTAGCCCAGAAACCAAAGGTAGGAATAATTAACATCACTGCAATCAGCCCGATAAAATTAACTTTTCCTCTTTTTTTTTTTTTAGGTGACAGCGAGCATGATTGCACAATTGAGGTCTGCAGAAGAGACGATGTAATAAAACAATAAAGTTGTACTTATTGTAAACCTTAACATATTGTAGACTGAGTCATTGACGAGAATAAGACATACCACCCTGAACTCCAGAGCAGGGTCGGAGGGAGGGTTGTGTGAATGTACAGATGACCACTCGAAGAACCACAGTTACAGGTAAGCAACCTGTTCTTCTTCTTCGTGGTCTCTGTACATCACACATATGGGCGAGTAGCAAGCTGACTTACCGGAGGTGGGTATGGAGTATCAGGCAAGTAGGGAAGAAAGTACCACTCGTCCAAAATTGGCATCCGCTCTGGACCTGACGTCGAGTTGGTAATGCCTAACGAACGTGGATGGTGTAGACCATGTGGCCGCTCTACAGAGATCTGGAATGGAAACTCCTTGTGAGAAGGCTGTTGACGTGGCCACCACCAGTGTCGAATGAGCTCTGAGAGGTCCTTCTAAAGGGAATCCATTGAGCTCATAAGCGAGAGTGATCGCTCTGGCCACCCATTTTGACAAGCGTTGGGTAGAGACCAGGTTGCCCCTTTTAGGGCCCGCATAACAGACGAATAGTCTTTGAGAATGGTGGATTGAGCGGGTTCTGTCCAAGTAGAAGGCCAGAGCCCTTCTGACATCTAGGGTATGAAGGGTGCGGTCCAAATCCAATGTAGAGGAAGGGAAAAAAGTAGGAAGGACAATGTCCTGGCCAAGGTGGAATGTGGTTACGACCTTTGGAAGGAAATTAACATCAGGGCGAAGTACAACCATATCCCTATGGAAAGTCAGGTGGGGTGGATCTACTCGGAGAGCAGCCATCTCACTGACAAGGCGAGCTGAGGTGATAGCTAGCAAGAATGCCACCTTTACAGAGAGCAAACTGAGGTCAACTTTAGCCAAAGGCTCAAAGGGTTTAAAACAGAGAGCCTTGAGAACGACTGAGAGGCTCCAAGTCGGTGCTTGGAGTGCTCTAGGAGGAGTCAAATTGGTAATGCCTTTCAAATACCTCTTGGTAAGAGGGTGTGAGAATATGGTAGACCCATTAGTAATGGGGTGAAACGCTGAGATTGCTGACAAATAAACTCGTAACGAAGATAACTGAAGCCCCCGTTCAAAGAGGGAGTGTACAAACAACAGAACTTGGGGAATAGTTGCTGCCTTAGGGAGAAACTCGTTAAGAAGGGCGAATTGGCAGATATGAACGGCGTGTTGCTGGTTTCCTAGACTCAAGCAGCACCTTCTGTAAACAAGGAGGAAGGTCCGTGTCTAGAAAATGTTGATGGCCCAAGCTGTGAGACATAGGGTCTTCAGATCTGGGTGCCGGACCTGACCGTGACATTGTGTGAGGAGGTCCCGCACGAAGGGGAGACGGAGCCAGTGGCTGTGGGATAGGCGAAGTAAGGTGGCAAACCAAGCCTGGCGAGGCCACCATGAGGCTATGAGAATGCACTTGGTCCTGTCGCAGGTTACCTTTGCAAGTACTCTGGGCAGGAGGGGAAACGGGGGAAACAGGTAGAAAAGATGTCCTGTCCAGGCAATCATGAAGGCATCGCCCTGGGAATGCCTCCCGAGCCCTGCTCTGCTGAAATAGATCGAGGTTATGGCATTGAGTTGGGTTGCAAATAGGTCCACCGTCGGGGTTCCCCAGCGGCGAAAGAGGGACTTGAGCGTCTCCTTGCGCAACTGCCACTCGTGGCACATCTGCATCGTCCTGCTGAGGGAATCTGCCAGAGTGTTGTCGAGCCCCGCAAGATGAATTGCTGAGATATGAACATTGCGGTTGCAGCACCACTCCATGATCTCGAGTGTAATCTGTAAGAGTGGGCGAGACCGGGTGCCCCCTTGCTTGTTGAGGTAAGCCACCACTGTAGTGTTGTCGGAGGTGACCTGAATAGAGCGATTGAGCAGTTGAGTCTCGAAGGCAAGAAGCGCTTTTTGAACTGCTCGAAGTTCTAGGACATTGATATGATCCTTCGCCTCTGAAGCGGACCAGATTCCCTGGACCTTGAGGCCAGAGCAATGGCCGCCCCATCCGAGAAGTGAGGCATCCGTTGTTACAACTAGAGATGGTCTGGGGGGCTGGAATTGAACTCCAGAGGTGAGGTTGGGGAGTGAAATCCACCAGCGAAGCAAATGCCGTATCGCTGTTGGGATATGTAGGACAGTTCGCCTTGCATCGCTTTGAAGGTTGAACGCTTGTAGAAACCAGTGTTGGAGAGGTCTCATAAGGAACCGAGCATAACGTATGACGGCCGTGGTCGATGCCATGAGTCCTAACAGGCGGAGAATATTGAATGCCGACATTGATTGACAGTGGAGGACTGCTGTGGCCAGAGACTGGAGTGTGTTGCAACGTTGTAGAGGTAGGAATGCTCGTGCCTCGGTGGAGTCGAGGCGAGCCCCTATGAATTGAATAGAGGTGGTGGGTAGAAGGACTGATTTTTCAAAATTTACATGGAGACCCAGGCGTGAGAGGAGATTCAGGGTCGTGGAGACGGAACGAGACAGTTCTTCTCGCATCGAAGCAACGAGAAGCCAATCGTCCAGGTAAGGAAAAATCTTGATGCCCAGGAGTCGAAGATGAGCACACACAACTGCCATGCATTTGGAGAAAACCCTCGGTGCTGTGGCCAACTGGTAAATCACATTGGCTATGATGAACCTTAAGTATCTCCTGTGGTTCGCGGCAATGGTGACATGGAAATAAGCACCCTTTAGGTCGATGGATGCAAACCAATCCCCCTTTCTGAGGAGTGGGAGAATGGATGCAATTGAGGTCATCCGGAACTTCCTTGGTGTAAGGTAGGTGTTTAATATTCTTAAGTCCAAAATTGGTCGGACTCCTCTGTCTGTCTTCAGAACCGTGAAGTATTTGGAGTAAAACCCCCGATGAAGGTTGTGAGGTGGAACTTGCTCTATGGCTCCCTTGGACAAGAGGGTGTTGATTTCTTGTTGTAGGAGAGGGGAGGAAGGAGTTAGCTGCACGGTTCCGAGTGGAGGGAGCGAGTCGAACTCGATGAAGTAGCCATTCCTTATGATGTCGAGGACCCATGTGTCAGTGGTTATGCGAGTCCAGTAGTTGTAAACGGCAGGTTGAGGAAGTCTGAAAAATGGATGAAGGCGAGGTAGAGGAGCAACGTTGGAGTCAAAGGCGCCGTTTACCCTGCCCGTCAGCTCTGCGAAAGGTAGGTCGGGATCGGGAGGGCGGATACTGTCTCCGTTGGAAAGTTTGGCATGGCTGTTGCCCCGTTGGCTGTTGCTGATGGGAGTGTTGCCTGGGTTGGTTAGAAGGTGGGTTGGTGTGTTGATATCTGGTCCATCTACGATATAGAGGTTGTGTAGGTTGAGTGAAACTCATCTTCCTTGCGGTCGTACGCGCCTTATAGACGGCATCGAGGGAGTCGTCTGTATTGGAATTGAAAAGTCCCAGACCATCGAATGGTTGATTTTCAATCCTGTCCTTTGCCTCTTGCGTGATCCCTGCCATTCTTAGCCACACATGACGACGAAGAGCCACTGCTCCGATCATGGATTTAGAGCCACAGTCGACCAGGTGACGGGAGGTATGGATCTGTTGTCTCGATAATTTTAAGGCCTCTTGTTGAAAAAGAGAGGCTAGTTTCTATATAAATGGTCAAAAAGACGTCCGACCTTGTCCCAAAGAAGCAGTTGATAGCCTGACATTGCTGCCAAATACTTAGAAACCTTAATGGCCAATGCTGAGGAAGAATAGATACGCCTTCCAAACAAATCCAGGCGTCTGCCCTCTTTATTGACAGGAGCACCGTGGTGGCGGTGAGACTTGCCCTGGGCAGCCTCAACAACTACTGAATTCGGTAATGAGTGTTGAAAAAGAAACCCAATATCTTGTTGCTGGACTTTATATAGGCCTTCTAGCCTCTTGGAGGTTGGGGGCATGGAAGCTGGGGTGGGCCAGGACTGTTTAAGAGTCTCTAGCAAAGCTGGCAAGAGTGGAATAGCCAAGGGACGGAAGGATTCCGTAGTCACGGCATCATAGACTGGGTCCTGAGTGGTTGGCGCATCCTGTTCCACCGTAAGTCTCAGAGCTTGTGCCATCCGGCGAACTTGGTCTGAGAATTGGCCTAGATCTTCAGATATAGATATTCCACCCTAAGCGGCAAGGTCCGGGTTAGGGGACTGAACAGATGGGCGTGCAGAAGAGTCAGTAGAGGAGTCAGATTGGGAATCACCTTCATTATCAGAAACCCTCGGAATAAGAGCATGTGCATCCTGTCGGAGAGAGTCCTCTGCAGGGTGTTGTTCGGTCGATGTTCCTGTTGCAGGGCCAAGAACAGTGACCGGCAATGGGTGACGAGCTCGAGTTGATCAAGATGTTTGTACAGTAGTAGACTGAGTAATAGGAGGAACATCTCGAGTAGCGGATGCCTGCTGCTGAGCTAGAGGAGCATCACACTGGTGGTCTGGAAGCCCAGAGGAACGTGAACAGCGACGCTCCTGCCGGTGGTAATCGTGGCAACAGGGCCGTTCCCTCACGGAAGTCCTGTCCCAATCTCCGGTGGGGCGCGGAGCACAGTACCGTAGAGAAGAGCATGAAGGCGAACGAGATCAATGTCAAGAGGGTGTTCAGCGTTGAGTATAATAACGGCCTGGTGAACGGGATCGATACCGAGAGGAAGCTCGATGTCGAATGGAATAGCGACTCTGAGAGCGGGATCGATGCCGAGAGGGCACTCGATGTCGAGGAGAATAGCGAGTCGGTGAGCGGGATCAATGCTGAGAGGGTGCTCGATGGCGAGAAGAGTATTGACTTGGTGACCGGGATTGATGTCGAGGGGACGCTCGATGTCGAGAAGAATATCGAGTTGGTGAATGGGGTCGATGTCGAGGGGATGCTCGATGTCGAGAAGAATATCGAGTTGGTGAATGGGGTCGATGTCGAGAGGACATCCCCTGATGAGAGGAGCCGTGACTCGGTGATCGAGATCGGTGTCGAGAGGGATAGTGAGTCGGTGACCGAGATCGGTGTCGAGAAGGTGCTATATGCCGAGGGGAATAGGAGCAATCAGGACAGCCACTTGGAGTGATAGCTCGAGGTGAGGTCGGTGTAGTCAGTGGTCGAAACCCCTGTGAGGGAGTGGACTCACGAATCTCACCTTCAGAAATGGACGTAGGTGGCCTTTCAATGCGGTCCGACAGAGTTGGGATAGGTGACTGGAGTAGCGGAGGCCCTGGCTGGAACCTACCAACAGTAGACGGCGACAAAGCCTAGTTTAGAGACTGCCGTGGAGAACCGCTCTCCCCCAAGACTTCTTGAGGAGAAGGAGGAGTTGGAGACTGATCCTCCGTGTCCAAGTGAATAGTCTCTCCAGCTGGAGCTGACATAGGCGAGTCTACGGACTGTAGAGCCTTACTCCAGAGGATGGCCTTTAGTCTATCCCCCCTGTGTCTGCGGGTTTGCTTGGAAAAACCCTGACAAAGCGGGCAGGAATTCACAAGATGGCCTTCTCCGAGACAGAGAAGGCACAAAGAGTGACCATCGGAAGGTGGAAGATTAATCCCACAAGTCGTGCACTTTCGAAATGGAGCCTTTAAGGCCATCCGTTCTACTAAATAAAATCAAATAAAGAAAGGATCGAGAAGAAAAACGCCTCAAAATAAAGTTCTCTTCAGGAACGAATCCGATGAGGTGCTGCCACAATGGTGGATGAAAGAGAACTGAGGGCTGGGCGGGAACTCCCAGAGCATGCCTAGTTCGGTGTGGGGGAGGGGTTCCCGCCCAAATGCTTCAGCTATAGGAAAAAAAAAATCCGATTGAGGGCTGGCACAGGCGCAGAGCCCATATGTGTGATGCACAGAGACCACGAAGAAGAAAGAGTTGTTTTCTTGCACTGGCTAATCTTCTTCCATCCTTTGTGCTCTCTCTCTCTCTCTCCACTCCCAGCCTCTAGCCTTATTATTCCTCTCCCCCTCCCCCCACTCTTTACCTCCCTGTTTCTCCCCTCCTTAGCATCTAGCCTTGCTCTTTCTGTCTCCGGCTGTAGCCTTGCTCTTTCTTTCCCTCTCTCCTCTTTATCTTGCTCTGACAGGAAAAGGAGTGCCTGAGCCTAGCGATGGTACACGCCGGGTTGATTTTTGCCCCATTGCACTTGCAGGACAAAGGGGTGGGTGGGCATCGGCAGGGCGGGGAAACGTGATTTTCCTTTCTGGAGGCCCCAGAAAGTGTGCATTGCCGAGTGCTTAGCTGGGCCGGCTCCCAGAACAGGGCGAACAAGGCAGCACTTCACAAACTCTTCATTAGAGCGTGGGGTTGAGTTAGAGGGAAAAAATATTTGGGGGCTGGGAGCATTTTCCTTTCCTTTGTGATTCCAGAAAGGTGTGGATATGTGGATAGGATGAGCAGAGCAACTCTATGTAGGCCTACTCAGAAATAATTCCCATTCAGGTTATGAAAGCATGCGTAGGATTGCAATCCTAAATGGGTACTATTTTGTGCTCCGTGGGGTCAAATATGTATACTGACTTTTAAGTTCAGACTTTCCTCTGCTTGACTCAGTTTCTTGAGTGAACTACTTGTCTTCTGACTTAGCCAAGCCACTATGGCAGCCATTATATGGCTAGCCGCTTCCTTCATAGGATCCATTTTGTGATGGTGCTCACAGCAATTTCCAAATGCGCAAGTACAAAAATGTTGGGAATCCCTAGTCTGAACTCTTCTCAACTCCAGGTATTTTACAATCTACATGCAGCACACCTAACACATTCCTGCATTTTGTTCAAAGATGCTCATGGGAATCTCAGCTTTTATAGATAAAACTCTCTCCTATTAGTAGGAAAAAAAACTGTGATCTAGGTAGAGACTCAGAAATCAAAACAAAAAACAACATTTAAAATATAATACAGTTTGAGACCTAATACCTGAAGCTTCTGCAATTTTGTAGTTAAAATTAAGGAAATTCTTGGTCTTATTTTATTTTACCAAGTATTTTTGTATTCAATATTTAGTATTGAGTTTATTTTTAATTTATTTGTAACTGTCTATGAGTCAGCTGAGCCCCTTGGCTTTCTCTCAATTTTGTTTCATTAAATCACATACACTCATTTCCCAAAGAGTCAATGACCTTATTTAGACTATGCTTTCCCCTCAGCTGACCTTGAGGCAAAAATTACAGCAGCAGCAGTCGGCAACTTCACCAGCATTCAGCAAAGTATGAAAAGGGTAAAGGCTCTTCATTTCCCAACTCTAACATTCATCAAAGAGAGACACATAGAAAAGGAAGGGCAGATTTCAATGACATGCATCCAATAAATTGGAGACTCTTTATCACATCAAACATCAATTCAGCAATTTTTAATCTCAGTGCATATCATTTTGTAAGTTGTTCATTTTTAACCCTTGGAACACAGACAGACAGATGCCAAAACTTTTCAGTGTAAACAAACACCCTTTGAAATTCATTACAAGTAATCAGCCACAGCCTAATTAATGTTCTCTTTTTTATTATTGCCAATGTCATTTTAAGGTTTTATTGTGTACTCTTGGCATGGGGCAAGCCATCCAATTTACCTCCTTGGACCCTTTAGACCAAGGGCGGGGAAAGGGTTACGTTTTCTTGGGGGGGTAATCTGGTGGGGGCAGCATGCCAGCGATAGGCAAATATATCCTCTTTCTCCCACCTGAATCTCTCTCTTTTCTTCCTCCCTGCCTAACAGGCTATCGGGGAAGGTCATGTTCTCTGAAATTAGACCAAGGACCTTAGTGTGGCTACCTTCTGCTTTCAGTACAGCCCTGATTTCAGACACTAAGTGTGAGGAAACATATCTAGGAGAGGACTGATGTGCATGACATTGAATGTTTGCATGGGATCCCTCCTTATGATTCAGAACTCTGCTTTTCCAGAGTTCTTGCTCGTGAGGTGAAAGTCATATACACAGACACTATGCAGATAGTCAGCATGGCCCTTGCCACCCGCAGTCCTGCCACTCCCATCTCTACATGATACTGCCATAGGAAAATGGCTTGAGTCACACTTCGGGAAGAAAACCGTTCTGCGATGACATTTCAGTTAATAGTCTGTATTTCATTTTTCTTTATTTTGAGCATCCCCATCTTTTATATCTCCTTGCCTCCTCCTTTGAATATGTCAGATAATTTGCTTTACAAAATTTGCACACACACACACACACACACACACACTATCACTTTAATAAAGCAGGACCAGAACCCACCATAAGATAGAATGAGTTTTAAAAACACTCTCATTTCTCTCCTGTCCAATTTATGTCAATGATACCCCCAAGCTGCTGGACATCTGCCATCTGATTATTTGTTCCACCGGTTTGTTCTCTTTTTCTAATTAGCCAGTCTAGTTTTCAGATCTTTGGAAACACCCGAGGATTACTTAGGATCTTAATATCTGTTAGCCACTACAGAATTTTAATTCTAAAAAAAACATGTCATCACAACGGATAATACGCACTGGGGCAAATGCTAGTTTACATTATAATCCTGAGGAACAAAGAGAAAATTGGCCAAGTAACATAATGGAATGGCACTGAAATGGTCACAGAGATCAAAAGAACTATTCTTCCAAATTGGTTAATAATTGATCAGAAATTAGATGACAGGCTTTAGTTTTGCTAACATGCTTTTCATTAATTAACTTGATCTACTGAAATCACAACCAATGTTGTTAATACAGTAACAGACAGCTTTCTAATCAGTTCCGTTCGCAGTGAAGCATTTTATTCTGCTTTCTGTTATTATTCATGTCAGGCTTTCCTATTAAGGCTCTGGATCTGACATCTGTCACTAAGATAAGTTAGAAGACTCATACCCAAAGACAGGCTAGTCTGTAAGAAATTAATTTACACCCCACTTCTACAGACCTGGACACTTTCCCCAAACAAATTCTAGTCATGGCTTCACCTATTACAATATGAAGGTGCATATGCAATTTGAGATCCTTCTGTCTTTGTAACAAAGCAGAACTGTGGAGGATTCAGGTAATGTAGCACATGCTTACAAATGTATATGCAAAGTTAAGGGAATCTGTTTAAACTAAGTATGTCTAATATTATTGTTTCTTTTAAAGCCACAGGGGTAAAATAGAACAAAAGACACAATAATGCTTTGGGAGGAAAATGGATATCCCAGCTTCTTTATATCGCACTTCCTAGTCTGTTCCAAGGACACACCTGCAAAAACCCTCTTCTTACAATGCAACATTGAAGCTACAATCTTGCATGAGTTGGCATCTCTAGTGTTGCTCCTACAGCAAAACTGACTCTCTGTGTCATCTCTACAGGGAAAAATGGTAATCTGGGGCCCTCTGCAGTCTTCTCTTTGGTAAAAATGATGCAGAAAATCATCCCAGTCCCTCTGGGAAAACATTCTCCATGGGTGCCAAGGACTGCCTGCTCCTTCCAATTTCCCTTGCTCTTAGCCCAAGATAGGTTTCTGGACCTGGGCAAGCACCAGTAGCAGCACTTTGCAAGCACCATTTTGTGTGTGTTAGGAGGGGGCAGAATGTAACTTCTAAAAGAGAGAGAGAGAGAGAGAGAGAGAGAGAGAGAGAGAGAAGAAAGTAGACAGTTTGGGGTCATAAAAGAGAGAGAAACATAAAGATTGAAATATATAATAAAAATAAAAAGTGGGTCCCATGTATAAGGTAGGTAGGGTTAAATGTGGGTCTAAAAACTCTGAAGACTATGCACTAGAGAGTTGTGTGCATTCATTCTCAAGAATGGGTATAGGACCTACACACTCCTCCGCCTTTGATGGTGTGCTGATCCTGGTTAGTTGTTTAAGCTGCAGTTATGTCTAAAATGGGAAACTGTGGTTTAATGTCAGATTACCAATTAGGAACTTAAACTATGGTTTGAATGGAGTTTGAGATCCAGGTTAGTAAAATGACATTAAATTACAGTCTTCCATTGTATAGGTAACCACAGTGTACCAAAAAAAGGAGGTGAGCATCCAAAACAGGTCAGAAAAAAGAGAAACAGGCTATCAGGATGCAAAAGTTTTATTTTCATGAAGCCTGACTTTAAAATAAATATTTTGCATCATGGTAAAGACAGGTTGCCTACCTGTAACTGTAGTTCTTCAAGTGGTCATCTGTGCATTCAGACATATATGGGCTCTGCGCGTACGCAGGGCCTCAGCTTCGGGAAACTTCTAGAGCTGTGAGACATTTAGGCGGGAACCCCTCCCCCACCATCTGGTGCACATGTCCACTGGGTTCCCGCTCAGCTCCTCAGTCTCTTGAGACCGAGATAATAATCTCAGGACCGAGAGCCAATGGTACACCTAGGTATGGATTACTGTCGACACCGAAGTGGTGATGGTGATGGTGGGGTTTTGTGTGAATGCACAGATGACCACTTGAAGAACTACAGTTACAGGTAGGCAACCTGTCTTTCTTCTTCGTGGTCTCTGTGCATCACACATACTGGGTAGCCCAAAAGTAAGTATACAGTTGTTTAGAATGTTGATGGGAGTGGGAGAGAATGTGTGAGTAGAAGATGTGTGGGTGGAGTCAGAATGACAGTTGGGAAGAGTGACAGGTGGTGACAGGTGTGGAGAGTGGGGGGAGTGAGGCCCAAAAGTAGGTATAGTTGTTTCGTTTTTTAGTTTGTTTGTTTTTACTGATACTGTGAATGATGGCAGCGAACTTGAGTCAAGAACAAAGAAAGTGGATTCTAAAGCAGTACTGGAAGACTGAAAATGCAGAGCGGGTGCGCACAGCGTGGCAAGACACTCCTCCACCAACACGTCTGACAATTTATCATCTTAGAGATAAATTTGAAGCAACAGGTGCAGTGGCTAATGCACCGAAATCTGGATGTCCTAGGGCGACTATTACAGAGGAAAATGAGATGAGAGTCGCTCTGACATTTGTGGACAGTCCGAAAAAGTCCACACGACGTGCGTCTAAGCAGCTATCCATACCTAGAACGTCCTTGCAACGCTTAATGCGTAAATTGAAATTGAAGCCGTGCCATCCAAGACTGTTACATGGTCTTCTGGAGGATGACCCAGACCGTTGGTTGCAATTCTGTGAGATGATGCGTAACCAAATCTCTAATGAACCAGACCTTCTTGATAAGATCATCTGGTCAGATGAGGCTTCTTTCAAGTTGTCAGGCCATATGAACAAGCATAAATGTGTGTATTGAGCAGATGAAAATCCTCATTTGACTATCACATCTCAACTGAACCAACTAGGCGTCACAGTGTGGGGTGTACTGTCCAGCGAAGGTGTTGTAGGACCGGTTTTCTTCCATACAACTGTGGATAGTAACAATTACCTAAACATGTTACACGACATGGTAGTGCCACAGCTCAGAACCAGGGCAAACTTCGCTAAACTGCTCTTCCAACAAGATGGGGCACCTCCACATTATGCTTCTGCAGCAAGGGACTATCTTGACAACACTTTCCCACAGCATTGGATCGGACGACGTGGCAGCATTGAATGGCCGCCATGTTCACCCGACTTAACACCAATGGACTTCTTTTTGGGGGGCGTAGTAAAGAATAAGTTTTTTGAGAGGAATCCCCAGACAGTGAATGAATTAAAAGAGTTCATCTCAGAAACATTTATGGTCATTGATGCAGACCGGAATTTGTGTCGTACTGTGTGTCACAGTGTTCTGAACAGGTTCGAGGAATGTTGCAACGTTGATGGAATACATTTTGAGCATTTATGAGATTAAACAGTGTTAAACAAATGTAAATGTAATAAACAATATAATAAAATGCAAATAAACTATACTGTATACCTAATGTAATAAAATGCAAATAAACTATACTGTATACATACTTTTGGGCCACTTGGTATATGGGCGAATAGAAAGCTGACTTACTGGAGGTGGGTAAGTGGAGACAACATAACTGGAGAACAGGCGATAGTACTGCTCTGCTGAAGGCACAATCTGCTCAGGAACGAAGGTCAAGCCTATAGTGTGAGGCGAACGTGGATGGCGTTGCCCAGGTGGCGGCTCGACAGAGTTCCTGGAGTGGGATGCCACATCCGAAAGCAGCTGACATGGAGACACCTCTGGTAGAGTGTGCTCGAATAGAGTCTGGTAACTCTAGATGTACCAAGCTATAGGCTAGTTTGATAGTGTCTACAATCCATTTGGAGAGGCGCTGAATTGAGATTGGGTGGCTTTTTTTAGGCCCCACATAGGATAGGAAAAGTCTAGGCGACTGTCTAAAAGCCTGTGTTCTGGCTCTGTGGAAGAGAAGAGCCCTTTGAACGTCGTGCATGTAGAGATGATTCTAGTGTCAATGAAGGGTTTTGAAAGAAAGCTGGTAGGATGAGGTCTTGGTTGAGATGGAAAGCGGAAAGCACTTTAGGAAGGAACGAAGGATTAGTATGGAGGATTGCCTTATCCGCATGGAAGATGAGGTAAGGGGGGTCAACACGGAGGGCACAAAGTTCAGATGCGTGCCTTGCAGTGGTGATGGCTATAAGGAACGCTACTTTAAATGAAAGTAGGTGAATGTCTGTAGTGGCCATTGGTTCAAAGGGCCTGGTCGTCAAGGTGGCCAGGAGCACCGAGAGACTCCATTGTGGGGTAAAATTACGAATGGGAGGTAGGAGATTCTTGAGACCTCTCATAAATTGGCGTACGATTGGATGAGTGAATACCGTAAACCCTTGTATGGCAGAGTGTGAAGCCGATATCGCTGCCAGGTAGACTCTTATAGAAGAGAATTTTAGTCCTTCTTGATAGAGGGAATGAAGGAACTGAAGAATGGTCGAGATGGAAATGTCCAATGGTTGGAATCCAAGTTGTGTGGTGAACTTGGTGAAGCGCTGCCACTTCCTTGCATAAGACTTTCTAGTTGATGGACGACATGCAGCTGTAATGACTGAACGTATAATGTAAGGTAGCATGGTCACATTGTCGGCGTGGAGATTCTCCACACCGTTAGGGGAGAGTGGCAATGTCCGGATGAAGTGTGCTTCCCTTGTCCTTGGAAAGTAGGTTTTGTTGATGCGGTAGGCGCAGGAAAATCCCCTGGGCTAACCTGAGTAGTGGTACTAACCATGGTTGGCGGGGCCACCAAGGGGTGATGAGGATAGTGTTCGTGCTGTCGGTGCGGGGTTTTGCAATGACCCTTGGTATCATGGGGAGCAGAGGAAAACAGTACAAAAACTCATTTTCCCAAGAACGTAGGAAGGCATTGCCTAATGAGTGTGTGCCTCGGCCGGATCACAAGCAGAAGAGGAAGAAGACTGTTGTCTCTGTTGAGGAAAAAGGTCTATGGATGGTGTGCCTCACCAGTTGAAAATCAGGCACAGGATGTTGTGGCTGAGTTGCCATTCGTGAATGTCAGAGAAGGTCCAGCTGAGAGTATCTGCTAGGAGATTGTCCTTTCCTGCGATATGAGCCACAGAGAGAGTGTTGTGCTGTCCTATCGCCCACTCGAAGTTCTGGAGTGTGAGGGAGATCAGGTCTAGCAAGTGTGTGCTTGTTGATGTGCCTGAGGGCTGATGTGTTGTCAGTTAGAATAAGAACGTGATGTCCACGAAGTGTGTTCTGGAAAGAGCGAAGGCTTTCTGGATCACCAGAAGCTCTAATACATTGATGTGCTAAGTCAACTCCGTGGGTGACCACGTGCTTTGGATTGTGAGAGTGCCTGAGTGGGCTCCCCATCCTGTGAGTGAGGCATCGGATGTCAGAGTGGCTGATGGTTCGAGAATCCCAAAAGGGAGGCCTCAAACAAGATTGCTGCAGTGTGTCCACCAGTGGAGCGACTGAGCCACAAAGGGGGCAAAACTAGGATAGTCTTGTGTGATTTTTGTTTTTGGTGAAAGCTCTGATGAACCAATTTTGGAGGATGCGCATTTTGAGGCGAGTCCATTGAACGACATGGACCGTCACCGCCATGAGGCCAAGAAGATGATGAACGGTGAATGTTGAGGTTCGGGTGGTAATGGAGAGGCATCTGACCGTGTTGGAGAGAGTGGATGCTCCGTGGCGTGGAAGATATGCTTTCCCGTGTATGGCATCTAGTTCGATACCGATGAAGGGGATGATTTGAGAAGGTGTAAGGTGGGACTTGTCAAAGTTTACGATACGTCCAAGGTTCTGAAGCAGAGCGCAGACTGTCGAGGTAGCCGTCGCTACGGCCAACTGGGACGGTGCCGTGATCAGCCAGTCGTTGAGGTATGGATAGACCTCGATGTCAAGGGTGTGTAGGTGAGCGCAGACTGCCGCCATGCACTTTGTGAATACCCTTGGTGCTGTAGCAAGGCCGAAGGGGAGGACTTTGAATTCGAAGTGGTCGGGTCCTATAGTGAATCGGAGATATTTGTAATGGGACGGATGTATGGCGATGTGAAAGTACGCGTCCTTGAGGTCCACTGTGGTGAACCAGGCTCCCTTCTGGAGTTACGGGATGAGGTTGGATAATGTGACCATATGGAATTTTCATGGTTTGATGAATTGATTGAGGTTTTGGAGGTCCAAAATGGGGCGGAGACCTCCTCCCCTCTTCGGTACCATGAAGTAATGGGAGTAGAAGCCATCTTGGATATGCTGCCGCATGATCCGTTGGATAGCTCCCTTGTCCAAGAGAGAAGAGGTTTTGTTGTGTAGAACTTTGGACCGGGGGGGGGGGGGGTGACGTTCATGGTGCCGAAGAGGGGAAGGCTGTCAAATTCGATGAAGTAGCTGTGTGCTACTATGCGGAGGATCCATGAATCTGACGTGATGAGTGCCCAGTTGGTGTAATGTGGAGCCAGAATGTTTGCGAAAACTGGATGGTGGCTGGGTGAGTCATAGCCTGCGTTTTGTCTGAGGTCCCGAAGCGGGTTGGCGAGTGGAGCGGAATTGGGCGGTGTTATCCGTCTTCCTATGGTATGGTTGCTGTTGATAACAAAAGGTACAACCCTGTCGCTGGCACGTTTGAAAAGGAAGGGTTTGGCGGTAAAATGTTCACTGTTTGTAATTGTGGTGAGGTGGCTGTTGCCCCTCACCAATGCCCATCTTTTTCGCCGTTGTTCTGGCTTTTTGAATATTGTCCATGGCCTCATCAGTTTTCACATTAAAGAGGCCTTCGTCATCGAATGGCAGGTCCTCAATGCGGGTTCGAGCTTCAGGTGTCAAACTGGCAGATCAAAGCCAAGCGTGTTGGCGTAGGGCTATGGCTGCTGTCAGAGAGTGCACTGTGCAGTCAGTTTGATGGTGTGCTGTATTGATTTGTTGTCGCAAAAGTTTAAGTGCTTCTTTCTGGAAGAGAAGAGCAAGCTCACGTTGATCGTCCGGTAAATATGCAATAAGGGAGGCTATCTTCTCCCATAAGAATAGTTGATAGTGGGACATCAAAGCCTGGAAATTGGCAACTCTAAGACTTAGGGATGCAGAGGAGTATATTTGCCTTCCGATGGCATCCAGGCACCTTCCTTCCTTGTCGACTGATGCAGTGTGGAGCTTTTGCGATTTGGATTGGGAGGACTCCACTATAATGGAGTTCGGTTTAGGATGCAAAAATAAAAATTTGGCACCCTTCTTCTGCACCCGATAAAGGGATTCTAGGCATCTGGGAATGTGATGAGTATCATAGAATCATAGAATAGCAGAGTTGGAAGGGGCTTATAAGGCCATCGAGTCCAACCCCCTGCTCAATGCAGGAAACTACCTTAAAGCATCCCTGACAGATGGTTGTCCAGCTGCCTCTAATGTGGAAGAGCCCACCGCCTCCCTAGGTAATGCTGGTGTAGCCCATGATTGTTGTACAGTTTGGAGGAGAGTTGGTAAGTATGGTACCGAGACAGGGGCGCTAGCTTCGGTGTAGACCACATCGAAGACGGGGTCTTGAAGACGTTCCATAGGCTGCTGGGTTTCAATCCCAAGCGCCTGTGACATTCTAAGGACCTGGTCCATAAACTGAGCCATGTCCTCAGACAGAGAGGTTCATTCTGGAGGGATGACCACATAATCTGGAGAGGAAACCGAAGGCGGGACCGAGGAATAGGAGTAGGAGTCTAACTGGTAGTCCTTGTCCAAATGTGGGGAGGCTTCTCGATGCCAAGAGGGTTCTGTTTGCGGAAGAGGTGGTGCTGGTATGGCAAGCGCAGTTGTGGATGAGTGGTGACTCAAAGTTAAAGAGTGCAAGTGGGAGCAAAGCAGGTCAGAACGCCTGGCTGTCATCGGTTGAGGGGATGGCGGAAGAAGTGAATAAGTGGCTGAAGCAAGCTTGAGGTATCTTTCGCTGCTGTAATAAGCTTCAGGTTCATAGTGATGTTGCTGTTGGCTGTGCAGAATAGACCAGCCTGAAGCAGCATCCCAGGCTCGTAGTGGCGAGCGAGATCTTGGGTGACAGTTGCGTCTGTGTGACCTGGCTATGGCTGATGTGAGTGTATTGAGGCAGGAGAGGCTGGACGTCATGGTGACCTGCAAGGTGGAACTGGAGTCGGCGGTCGAGGTTGGGGAACGGGAGAAGAATCTCGTATCTTGCCATCCAACAGCGAGGTGGTGCGCCTCGGTGTCGATCTCGGTACTGAGGGAGAATGCTTGGGCGGCTGTGGCATCGGTGGTGTTAGCCTCGTTGGTACCGGTGGAGGTGGTTTTTGGACTGAGGCCTTTGGCGCCCGCTTAGATTTTGAGGAGTATTTTTTCCTCCATTTTTTGTGCTTTTCAGAGGAGGTATGAAGAACCCGTTTGGAGGGTCGTTGTTCCGTTACCGGTAGTGAGGAGTGACCCAGTGTCGGTGGGTCCATGGCAGTGAGCCCCTGGTTTGATGGGCTTGGTGAGGCTTGAGGAGGAGGGTGCATCGGCGTAGAGTGCGGTCTATTCACCTAAACCCTATCCCCCGGCAGCAATGGGGGTACAGCCTCCAGAGCTTTTTTCCACAATACCGCCTTTAGACGATCGGATATGTGGCACCACGTTTGCTTGGAGAAACTCTGGCAATGGGTGCAACTTTCCATGATGTGGGTCTCGCCAAGGCAATGAGTGTCCGTCAGTGGGCAGTAGTTTCTTCCCACACTTAACACACTTACGGAAAGGTGCTTTAAGTGCCATAGGAGGCCTAATGAGAGAAAATGAAAGTGAAGGTAAGTTAAAAATTGTAAGTTAAAGGTTTTTTTTAAGAGATTGAAATAAAGGAGGAGGAGGAGGAGGAGGAGGAGGAGGAGGAGGAGGAGGAGGAGAAGGAGAAGAAGAAGAAGAAGAAGAAGAAGAAGAAGAAGAAGAAGAAGAAGAGACTGAAGGATTTGTCTCACAGCTTTGAAAAGGTGGGTCGCTGAAGAGCTTGAAGTTCCCCCAAGGCTACTGGTAGCATGGTCAAAAGAGAACTGAGGAGCCGAGCAGGAACCCAGTGGACATGCGCACCAGATGGTGGGGGAGGGGTTCCCGCCCAAATGTCTCACAGATCTAGAAGCTTCCCGAAGTCAAGGCCCTGCGCATGTTCAGAGCACAGAGACCACGAAGAAGAACCACATTTTAGCAAGCTGGGAATATACATCCAAACTAGAACTTTGATAAATGATTTCCCAGTTAGAAATGGGGGAGATGGGGGATTTTCATGCAAGCCTATCTACTTCACACTTCATAAATCAAAATGTGAAGTGTAACACAGTTATATGTTGGTATTTGTACTTTTCTGAATTTTTCTATATTCCACAAGCAAAAAATGCATACAAAAATATATATTAGGGGAAAGTGCACACAATAATGCACGTATTCATACAAATAATATATGAAATGCAATATACTAAAGAAATTAGTTGAAAATTTCATGTATTAGGCAAAATTGCATACAAAAATGGGTATATTAGGGGAAATGTGCATAAAATGTTTTAGTTATTTTTGTGTTGACTTAATTTTTTTTTCAAACTGAGGCAAAAAGGGGATGGAATGAATTTAAATTTTTAAAAAATTAGAACTAGAGAGAAACCAAAATTGATAGTGCCATTCCTATTTCACAATCCCAGTCACAAACCTTGTCTACAACACTTCCAGTATACACATTTTCACAATCCCGAGTCAAAGGTGCTACCATTCACAACAATGTATAGCCATAACAAAGAGAAAACTACATTTCGTCCAGCATACGCATATTCAAAGTTCCAGAAGTTAAAGGTGCTACAATACAGAACAATGTAGAGCCATATCAGAGAGCTACATTTCATTTAACAGACAAGAGGCATACAATCAAATTGTTAAATGTTTTTACATTCCACTATTTATAATTCCTTTTCTGTGAATATGTTATTGGAATGTGTAATCTTCCATCCACACCCATTTTATCCCCAAAAAGTAGATGTAAGGATTTATATGCTATTTCTGCAGCAGATGAGATATTAAAATAAAACATATTCCAGCTCTTTGATTTCAACTGATTTTGTGGGTAATACAATAAACAGAATAAGATAGCTGAAACCAATAAAATCTGATTTATAACATTAAAGGCAATCTTTATTGCACTTATTTATGGTACATTACATCCAAAATCCAATTTCACAGGCTGCTGTTTGAAACTTTCTGCTCAATCATAAATACAGTACATACTGCATACCTCAATGGCATAAAGTTAGATTGCATAAATGTCTGCAAGAAGGTATGGCAATTCGTATACCATGGTGGTGAATGTGTTTGACAGTAATTTCCCTAACCAGCTTTCCAGCTAAGAAGTTCCAGTCAGCACTCAGTAAACACAGAAAATATACTTACTACATTCAAAATGAAATAATACATTTATTTATATGTATTATATGTACATTGGGCAGTGGTGTGAAATTAATGAGCTATCTTTTAAAAATGTTTTTTTTTAATGTAGCTAAAGATAAATTCTCAAATGTGTTTAAAATGGAGAATAAAAGCCTGTATCTAAATAAATTTTGGTATCCTAATGACTTCTTGAAAAATTTCCAGAAATATTCAAGATATCTAATTCCTTAATGAAAAGAGGCATTTTCACAAAATGAAAATACTTGCTCCAAGCAATGTTAAATACTTCCAAGAGAGCTAATGTCATGCAAAACTAACTTGAATTCTAGGCCAAACTTCAAATGTTCATTAATCACTTTGCATTAAGAATTCACACTGCCCTCTAAGATACACGTAATGACAAACAATGGTTTATTTCGCCATGTTTTGTTTGTGAGTTGTTAAGTACAAATCCAGAACTAAGGGTTGTTAACTACAAACAACACACAAAATGAACCAATGGCTTAATTCGGACGACACGATAGTCAGTGGTGGGGTAATAATCAACTTTACAGTTGTTCATCTAGGGGGTACTCCCCACACAACATGGTAATAAATAATCAACTGTGGTGTGGATTAGGATCAGCGCTGAGTTGACTATGGCAGCATTCGGACGACACGATAGTCAAAACAACTAACAATTGTTTCCCCCACCTCAGTTGTTTATTGTGTCATCCGAATTGAGCCAATGATTTCTTTGTTGGTTTGTGAACTGTAGGTTCTTGAAACCATGGGTTCTTGTTACGTGCAACCGAGAATTGTGGTTTGTTCATGGGTTGTTTCACCAGGCTACAGAAGTAGATGGCAAGAACAGTAAAATAAAACACAAAAACAAAAACAGCCTCTTTACAAAGGCAGCTGGGATTCAGGGAGGGAGTGCGGGAAATAGGAGAGAATCAAACAGCCCAAGGACTACGAAAACTAACCATGGTTTGTTTGATCATCTTCTGGACAAACTCTGAATGATATATAATGTCATCATGTGTGTTCAAAATCTTAGAGAAACATTTTTAAATATAGGTAGTCTGTTTCAAATGAATATACAGAGCAGATGGTTTATTATAGCATAGGCATTTATAATGTGAACACACAAATCATTAAAACAGGCTAACATACAGCAACTTACAACTCTTTCTCCATTTTACAGTAAAAAGAAACAATTATGTTCTGAATCTTGCCCTTTCAAATAAATTCCCTTGAGTGTCTTTACTCATTTGCTTCAAAGGTACAAGCCACGTTCAGCTTTAGTTCCTACAATCATTGTCATGAAAAGGGCAAAGAATAATATCTGACTTTTAGAGAAGCATTGTCATTTGAATCAGGGACAAGTTTATCTTCATTTGAAAAGGCTTCTTTTCAAAGAAAAAAAATCTTTGCAAACTACATTTGTCAGACTTTACACACATTTTAAGTTCAATGAGATCTTCTGTCTGTGATGAAAGTGTGGCCTCTTTATTCATGCAATAACACCACTGCTTGGAAATGACTATTGGATTCTTTGCTCAGATGGACCTCTGCTCCATTGCATATTTATGACTATTTATGGCATTGCTGGATACATTGTTTTTTATCAAACCAATTTCAATAATGAATTTTAACCTGTATGTGTGTGTGGGGGGGGGGGGGTTGTTTTTGTTTTTAAATGTTTTTTTAAGAATTTCCCCTTGTACACATTGCCATTTAAATATACTTTTCTTCAACAAATATCATATTCTCCAGTGCCACATTTCAAGTTGCTTTTCTCCATAGCTTATGTTTAATTTGATCAATTGTCTTTCCAGAGACAAGATAAAAACATCAGTAGCTCATATAAAAAAAACAAATGCAAGATCAATAACACTGATCTTGAATGAATATGTACAACTGAATATAGACAACTGAAAATATAGGGACACTTCTTAATGCCTATAAATTTAGTATCTATATGCCAGATTAAATAAAAACTGTCCTCTTAAATTGGAAAGAGCCTTTTTGGGAAAAGCATTCTCGAGAGTTGGAATTCCACCACCAAACCCTTCCAAACTCCAGATAACCTTATCTCTTAAAGTGGTGGGGTAACTCTTTCATGGCTTTGTTACCTAATACCCTTTTATGCCTTTATTGAAACAATATAAATAGCCAGAGCTTCAAACCCATCATGTTCCTCGCTATTCAGAGGCTAGGTTCCATGCTGCTAAAATCACAAAAAGCTTGGCCACCTTAGGCAGGCTCCCTTTACTGAAAACACTAAGTGCCGACTTACTACGTCGATACCTTTTGTAACTGCTGGGGACCAGTAGCATCCTGGATCCACGCTACTGAAACAGGCTTGATCTGGCGGACTATTGAGGAGTCACTCACTTTACGGAACATGCAGTTTCATTCCGAAATGACAGTGCAGATAGAAACCCTTAGGAGGCCCAGCAATTCTATCACTCCTCCACTACTTTTTACCCAGACTCAGCAAAGCTTGACCATTTAGGTGCTCGCCTTGCCGCAGGCAGTGACCCACTGCAACTCTTTTTAAACGGACCATTTTTCCTTCACTCACTGAGACTCAGGAGTTTCAACGCTAAGATAGCTTCCTGCTACAACTTAAAGCTAACATGTAGTTTGACCCTTAGTGTGAAGAGAAAAAAATGTACAACTGTTCCTATAAGCAGCGGCTATACTATCAAACAATTCTATTAATTAAGAAGTTACATGTCCTAAGGCTTGGGATGAAGAACCTTGAAGAATATGGTACAGAATCTACTGAAGCAATATATTGCAGGAGGTAGCTCTTTGTTTCTATCCGGAACTAAAGTGCAACAAAGCATGTGAAGCATCAACCGTAATTAAGCATCACACCTGCACTAATTCTAAAATCGATTCATGTAAGATTAAATCTTCACACAAAACTACAGTTCAGAACTTATTTATGCTGTGTGGAGTCCTATTAAAGTTGATGGGAGTATTTCAGGACTACTTCTGTAAGCGGCTGGGAGTTACGTGTATACATTAAAGCTAAACAATGTCCAATTTTTCAATACCTTTTTTGCACAATATAATCGCTACTATATAATTCATATGACAGAATGTAAAGTGTGCAAAAATCAAGTCCTTAACAAAATATTGTATGTTGAAAGGCAGCTTATAAAGCGTTTAAATAAATAAAGTTAAAGAAGAAGAAGAAGAAAAGGATTGAATGCATATTATTGCCCTCAAGTTTTAAGTAGGATGGATGATTCAGTCTTTTTCCAATTGGTGTCATTTTTGCACATACTCACTCATGTCCATTTTGTCTCATTTCCATATTAAACTGTGATATATTTTTTTACAAAATCATGTTTTGATTTTATTTATTTATTTAGCTGAGAACTCCATCAGAACATTTAGGAAGTGCAAAAGCTAGTGGATAGTTATGTGCCAATTTACACTATAATCTGAATATATCCAATCAATTCATCTCGAAATTCACAAAGAATAAATTCCTCAAGCATCCCTAATTGTAAGGGATACGAAAATGTTAGATGTTCTAAATTTTCTCTTCATTTGCACACTCCACTAAATCCTAACAAAAGATACACCTTCACCTGTGTTACTCTGCTGTTCATGGTGGTTATTTTTCACTGCTCTTTATGCTGTTTCCTGTCAATAATCACCCTTTTCTTGGGATGCTGCTTTTCTTTTTCTCTCTCAGACACAGACACTCACATGCACACCCCTCTACCCCATCACACACTGTAAATCAAGAGGACACTTGGAACCACACAATGTTTGAATTATAGGGATGTGGGAGTTAAGGTGCCCCTTTAAAGAAATTCACAATCTTATTCTCTGACTCCCCTTACCCACTTTCATCTCCCTCTCTGCAGCTTTCTAAAAACAATAGCCAAGGGGATTATCCCTTTGCCCACTCCCCGCCCTGGCCCATACTTCCTAGTGCCAGAAGCACACCAATTGAATGATTTGAATCTCACATTTCAGTGCCATTTCTTGAATAAGTTTACCAACCCACCATCGGTAAGTGAGCTGACTAGTCGCCCATATGTGTGATGCACAGAGACCAAGAACAAGTTGCTTACCTGTAACTGTGGTTCTTTGAGTCATCTGTGCAGTTGTATATATAGGCTCTGCGCCTGCGCGGAGCTCAATTTCAGAAAATTTCTATAGCTGAGTGTTTTGGCGGGAACCCTCCCCCACCATCCTAGCGCACATGACCTTGGGTTCCTGCCTAGCGCCTCTTTTCAATGAGACCCCATTGCAGCCCCAGAGGCTGAGGCAGTAAAAAGAAAAAAAAGCACACCACTGAGGTCCGGACACCAACAAAGTATCTACACAAAAGCAGGGACTTGTAGATTGTGTGGCTGCACAGACGGACACTCAAAGAACCACAGTTACAGATAAGCAACTGGTTCTTGGTCTCTGTGCATCACACATATGGGTGACGAGTCAGCTAACTTACCGGTGGTGGGTTGGTGTCACTGTAAGACTGACGGAAGTACCGCCATTCCGAAGGAGCAGTCCATTCGAGACCAAACGTCCAGCCTATAATGCCAAACAAACATCGCTCGTCGTGCCCATGTTGCTGCCCGGCAGACTCCAGCATGGAGACCCGATGTTCAAATGCCAATGAAGTAGCTACCACTCAGGTGGCTGTAACTTTGCCAGCTTGTATGCCAAAGACATGGTCTGTACAATCTAAGATGAGAACCTCTGTGATGATGCAGCAGAACCTTTATGTTTCTGTTATAGCACAAAAATAAATGATTTGACTTTCTAAAAGACTCTGTACGATTCTTGTAGTATGCTAATGTTCTGTGTACGTCTAAAGTATGCAAAGTACGCTCCACAGGTGTTGTAGGGGCGGGAGAAAAGGCAGGTAAAATAATATCTTGATTTATGTGAAAATCTGAGGCAACTTTTAGCAAGAACTGAATGTCCAGTCAGAGAACCGCTTTATCTCTATGAAAAACCAAATACGGCTCATCAGTTCTAGGAGCAGTAAATTCACTCGCCCTCCTGGGTGATGTAACTGCCATCAGGAAGGCTACCTTCCAGGTGAGGAGGCGAAGGTCAGATTTTGCCATTGGCTCAAAAGGTTTCAATATGAGGGCGTGTAGGACTATAGAAAGACTCCAACTAGGAACCGGTTGTTTGATAGGTGGGTAGACCCCGTAAAAACTGTTAGTAAGCAGATGAGAAAAAATTGGCATCCCTTGCACTCTAGCATGGGAAGCTGCAATTGCTGCTAGATAAACCTTTATAGAAGAGAACGTCAAACCTTTTCCTAACAAGAACAGTAAAAATGATAAGATTCATGAACTGAACAGTGAACAGGATCAAAGAACTCTGTTTTGGCAAACTCCAAAGAAGGGGAAAAAACATGCAACACTCACCGAAAAAACAGTTGAACAACGCAGTACATTCCCTATTGAGGCAGCCACAATGGCAGTCGAAGAAGAATTGAGGCACTAGGTGGGAACCCTAGGTCATACGCACTAGGATGGAGGGGGAGGGTTCCCGCCAAAACGCTCAACTATAGAAATTTCCTGAGATTGAGTTCTGCGCAGGCACAGAGCCCATATGTGTGATGCGCAGAGACCACAATGAAGAACCAGGGGGTACTTTCAGATGGATGGCTCCTAGGACTACCATTCAGAAGGCACTGTATAGCATCAGAAGGCATTGTGCAGAAATTCTGTCTTATATTTTTGTGATAAGGAAAAAGACAGAAGTAGCAGTGGGAAAACACGGAAGGGCTGCGAATAAAGGACAATGTCATTTAGACTCCAGGTCTGTGAAGGGTTTTTAATTTTTCTGTTTTTTGCTTTGATTAATTTTAGCTACAAAGCATCTATCTGTGAGTCCCCCTGCTTCTCTGGCCTGGAGGGTGGGCCTCTGGCTAATCTCAACTAAAAAGCTGCTTCTTTTGTTGTTTGATGCTGGATTATCTATGTATGTATCTATCTACCTACCTATCGCCTTTGTTTGGCCTTAGTATGGATTATTATTGTTTAATTTTAGTGTATATTTATTAATGTGAAATGGTTTGATTAGCCCATATATATGGGGAAAAAACTTGTTACACAGATATATATTATTGGTTCCTCCATGCTACACTCCTCCATGATTGGGACTCAGGTGGCTTCTGGAGGTGCCAGCTTTGCTCATCCTTTGCCTTCCTTGCCCAGGGAAGGCTAAGGATGAATGATGTTCACTCACCCAGTGTTTCCAGGAACTGGCTGAGTCCTGACTTTGAGATTCAGCCGACTTCTCAAAGTGCGAGCTGATCCTGGTTCCTGGAAGAACCAGCTGTGCATTCAGTCATTCTCACATCCCCTCTCCCTTTTAAGAAGGCGGGGCTTTGGGGGAGCCTTGCCTGAGACCCCACAGGCAGGATGAGCTGGTTATGTTATTATCCTATAAAGTCCCAAACAACTTGGGACCAGGATACCTAGCAGACTGCCTTCCCTTATATAAACCCAGACAACATTTACAATCTTCAGAAGAGGTCTTGCTAGTCATTCCGAAACGAACGGAATATCGCCATGAAGAACCTGGATGCCTGGACTTCTCTGTAGTGGCACCCACCCTCTGGAAAACCTCCCTTGCATGTTCAGGAGGTGGAAAATGTAACATACTTTAAATATCTCTTGAAAACATATCTTTTCATGCAGGCTTTCCCTGGGCTATAACCTGTTTTGGTTTTATATGACGTTTTTAACTTCTAAAGCTTTACAGTATGTTTTAATTTGTTATATTTTATGGTTTTAATTGTGAACTGCCCAGAGAGCCCCAACTATTGGACAGTATAAAAATGTAATAAATAAATAAATAAATAAATGGCAGGATTCTGGATTACTTACCATACGTTATCTGACACTACACCACTTATATAAAATGCACTCTAAATTTTGGGCCTGATGAACTGCAGGCTAGCTATCATCACAAATCATCCAAAACAAATACTGGACGATAAATGTCAACACTGCCATTTTGATATGAAGTTGTATGAATATAATGTTGTATGAGTATAATGGCCACAATCCAGCATAGAATTAGACAAGTTTAAACCCACTGAAAGAATGCCTAACTCCGTGTTGGACTGTGACCTATCCGTCTGGAGATTCAGGTCCATCCAGACGCCTGATTGTAAATAGATGTGCAATTATTTTTCTAGCATTTTGCAAATGTTCCACCTGATTAAGCACAAAGATCATTATTTTTAGGCATCATTGCATTCCACCAGCCTACTTTTACGCTGCTGGCTCTGAGATGTAACAGTAGTGCCTAAACTTTGTGATTTTTTTTTATAAAAATGGAATTCATTCACAATGGTGGAAATAGAAGACTTTTTAGATAACAAAGCTACCATCTCATTCCCTGTATTTTGACATCAGCCCATGCATAAAGGAAAATGAAGATTGGAACTGAATATCATAATATAGGGAAAGAGATGAACATATTCAGTGGTGTAGTGTTTTTTTTAAAACTAACTTTGACCATTGGGCCATCTAGCTCAGTACTGTCTTCTCTGCAAGGTAGAAGTTCTACAAGGCCTCAAGCAGAAGTCTTCCGGGGTCTTGCTATTCAAGAGCCTTTGACTGGTGATCCTAGGGACCGAACCTGGAACCTTCTGCACAGAAAACATTGCAGTACTACTGAACTATGTCACTTCTCCAAGGTGGGGGAGGATGTGGACAAGGATAAAACTATGATGCTATCTATGTGTATCACACTTTACAGAGTAACAAACAAGTCCCTGCTGTACAATGTAAAATTTGGCACAAAGGTGGAAAAGAGAGCAGCAGGAAGAATATGCATTCAGTTTAAGCAAGGAATGAGGCTTCACAAAAAAGACAGATTTTGAGGAAGGATTAGAAGAGGGGACATCACATAGGTGGTTCTGCATTGCAGTTGCAAGTAAAAGAGACTGCAAGGGAGAAATATGCATTGCTAGACCTGGGTTCTGAGAAATTACTATTTCAATATGCATTGCATGGTAACAGTATGAATCCATGAATCACTGTGATATGGTTTCAATAATAACTGTGTGCAAAAGAAACAAACTGATTTCCCATTATGCAAACTCAGCAACCTGTTAGTTATGTCTAGTGGTGACTCCAATGATTATTTTAAAACACTTATAGAATGTATGTATCTTATTTGGTCTCTTATATGGTCTCACTCTTATGTGGTCTCCCTTCCAAGGATGCCACAGGGGTGCCTAGAGCCACACCAATTTAGCTTCAGCAATGCTAAAGCATCAGGTGTTCCTGGACTATTCACTAAGACCTGATGACTACAAAGTTATAAAATCCAGATTACCCGTGACCATTGCAAATTATACTTTCCCAAAGGGAGATTCAATCAAAGATGCTTCTGGTAACATTTAAATGCACCAGAAACAATATTATGAGTGGGCTATGCGAACCTGCAAGTGTCATGTAAAAAGTGACTTTAACAAGAATTTAAATGGAAGTAACAGGTTATCAGAGAAGGAAACAGAACTTCATCTCTGAGATGTCAAAAGCACTTTCCAAGAAAGATTACAATGTTCTCTTGCAAAGGAGTAAGAGGCAAGAACAAGGTCATAAGTCAATAACAAATCTACCATTTTCATCTGAATGCTATTTATAATTTTGCTTGCAATGCTGGTTTATGGTGAGGCCAACATTCCCAAATAAAAAGTTAGAGAGAGGAGCTATGCCACACAGCAAAATTCTGTCTGCTTCCCACTGACTATCACTACCAATATGAATACTTACCAATTAGAAGCAGTGTTCAAAACACGTGAATTATAATTTATTTGCACTGGTGATACTTCCCAAATGACAAGAGTGTACAAAATATGAACAGCTTTAGATGAATGGGCAGGCAAGTGCCAGACCCAACCCTTTGTCTGGGTATCTTTGTGTCCCTTCCTTTTGTTTCTTCCTCTAGACTTCCTCTTTGAGGTCACCTATTTCCTCCATCTCTCTCTCTCCTTCTTTTTCTCCTTGGCCACTATTTGCTGATACTAATATCTTCATTAGTATCGTTCAACCTCTTCCATCTCCAGCCTTCTTATTATGGCTTATTCCCTTTCCTGGTTGTCCCAACTGATTCTGTCTCTGCTGCACTTGCCTTCTGTGTTGCTAGTTCCACCCTTTCTTTCCAAGATCAGCTGTTTTGCCTAATATGGAGCAACCTAACAGCAATTAAAAGACACATTCGAGCAGGAACCATTGGGACTGTATGACACTCAAAGAGACCTCCCTGCAAATCCATTTATGAACAAGGGGGTGGGAATGATTACAGGTATTTATACTAATGTTATTTTATATTTCAAGAATAAGTTAATCAGGATATAACATGAGCTACAAAGAACAAGTGTTAGTGTAGTGACTAGAACTTTGGACATTGATTAGGTTCAGACCCACTTGGCCATGTAGTTAACCGGGTGGTCTTAGGTATCATTGTTGTTGTTGTTGTTGTTATTATTTTAAAACACTAAAAGTGTAAGTAGTTTTATACAAAAAAATAACAAATTATGTATCATGGCATTCTACCATTTTCTCTACCAGAACAGTTTCTCAAATTGCCAGATTTGCCCATGACCCAAAATGGTTGCCTATGCATGTACTGCAGCATCTTGTTTCCAGCAGTGATCACCCTGATGCTTTTGGGAAATCCATAAGCAGGGCGTGAAGGTAGCAACCATCCCTTGCTGCTCCCCACAACTGGTTTCCAGAGGAATATATCATCACTAATCCTGGAGGTTCGCTTAACTGTCATGACTAATCCTCATTGATTAACTTGTCCTCCATAAATTTGTCTAATCCCATGTTCAAGCAAACCTCACCACATTTTGTGTCAAATATAAATGCATAGTAAATTGTATATATTGCCTGTCTGTTTTGAAGTCACTGCCAATCAATTTAATTGGATGTCCCTGAATTCTCATATTGTAATAGAGAAATCTTTGTCTAATCTCTCTACATCATGCATAGTTGTATAAATCTTTATTAAACCTCTATCCTAGCCAACTTTTTTCTAAGCTAAAGAACCCTAAATGCTTTAGCTTTGTAAGAAAGGTACTTCACCCATTGATATTTTTATTGCCTTTTTCTTCACCTTTTCCAGTTTCAGAATATCCTTTTCTATATGGAGGGCAGAATCCAACAACGGAGAAGAAACTTCCATTTACACAATGAGAAATTCTCTTTTCCTCAGTAATCCCCAAATCTGCACTACAGGGTTCCCCAGCCCTTCAGAGTAGATTTTGAAGGTGCACTGGATGCTGCAGGGGAAAGGAGGAACTGAGTCTACCAGTTTCCACCCCTAGTGACCAGAATGGTAAACAGGATTCAAGTGTCGCCATACTAGAAGTTTGGATTGTTACATTGTATGTGACTTCTTAAATATCTGCTGATCAGAAGAGGAAGGTGAGGAAAATTGCCTGGAGGACTGATATGATTGAGGAATCACTTCTACGAACAGTGCACTTGACTTAGTTTTCTACCTTTCTCCAAAGTATCATCTGTTTTTGCGCTATACAAATATTCACCATTAGAAGGTAGGTCCTCTATCTGAGCTTTGCTATTTGCAAGGAGGGCAGTAGAATGAAGCCACAAAATTCAGTACAGAACAATGGAACTTATTCAACTGTGCTTTTTCAACTACTAAAAGAAAGCTCTGCGAAATTATATTTTTCTTCAAAACTTGTCTTCCTTGAAGAACATGAAATACCCCCTTGTACAATTTAAATAGCTGATTTCTCTATCTATTTTTTTATTGGTCACAGAAGACTTGCAATTTACATGTGAGCTTGGCAGACACATCAAAGCCACAGATGTTGCCAGAGATGATAGTGTCTAGTGTTCTATTCTCATGAACTCTGAATCAGCAAACATCTGTTTTCCAAACAAATTTTTGTACCCTTGTAAGATTATTTCATTCTCAGTTTTTGAGATGAATTATCCTTGGGATAAAAGTTCATTTTCTCCATTCCATTATAGTATAATGATTATTGGCATTCCAGGCAAAACACAGAGTAAGTTTTAGAAAATATTACTGGATATTGTTTGTGTACATATGTTTTTCTTCCTCCTGCCTTTTAAACCATCCCACCAGGTGCATTCCATGAGAATAATCACTTAGTCCAGGCCTACAGGGCTCAAGTTCTCATGGAGGTTGTAAATCTGTGTCTGTGCTGTAGTACTGCAGCCTGGAAATTAGGGCTCACCTCACTGAGTCCTCCTCAAAATGTTGCAAATCACTATTTGCAGGAAGCTGCTGTTAAATTTGTTAAATATCATGTTAGTCTTAGATAATTTCATAGGGATTTCTGATCATATAGCCAAGTTACTTGCTGGGAATTGTGTAGTAATTTAGTTAACAGAAATTACATCTTTCCCTCTCTAATATAGCAATGTTTTAGCCAAGCCAATGCCTAACTTCTAGAATAGGGGGTGGGGAACCTTTTTCCTATGAATGGCCATTGACCCCCATACACAAAAAGTCAATCAGGGGCTGCAGGTGATTGTGAGCAGAGTCAGAGTCAAATGGGGAAGAATTTACAGCATTGCAGGAAAGCAGAATTTCCTCTGTGCCAGTACATCTCTTCTCTGCTTCTTGCACACACACACACACGTGCGCGCACACACACGCACACACACACACACACCACAAAGCAGAAAAGGAAGAATTCCTAGAAGGGTGGTCTAGAGAAGAACATGAGTAGGCCTACAGCATCCAAACAGCTGGATGATGCTGAGGGCAACATGAAATTAGGCTGAGGGCTGCATACGGCCCTCAGGTGGCAAGTTCCCCAAGCCAGTTCTAAAGGCCCCCCTTGGATGTTTCCAGACAAAGCTTTTATTGAGCAACGTGTTTTCCAGATGCTTTTTTCTTATCACAAAATATCCATTAAGGGAGGAACGATGAAATAACTGCACAATGTCTTTTGATTGTTAGCACGAAGAGCCACCCATTTGGAAGCATCCCTTGTTACATTTGCTTTGCTTCACGGAGATGACATTTTATTATTGAGCTGTGGTCAACAAAAGAGCAGTAGGATACAGAATACTTTTTGTAACATATCTTGCACCTTTTACCATGCTGATAATCTCAGCAAAATTGTTGCCATTACTACATTTTCTTTTTAAAAAGATGTCTATACGCCTGCCCTTGATGCCTACCAGCTTGGCAATTCAGGTAGGCAATACTGTATTCCTTCCCACCCTGATTTACTAAACTGTTAATACATTTAAATAGAACAAGACTGATCTTTATAATTAACATTAGAAGACCTAGAATAGAAGTATTTTTATTTTCAACAAATGCCATTATGATTGGTATATAAATTATTCAAAAGCTAGAAGCTAGTGTAATAATAAAATATGGTTTCTCCCTAGGAAAGTTAATGATTAATTTTGGCTAAGAGGTCCTGCAGATAATGACATAAGATGGGGCATGCTGAAGTACAGTGATTAATTCTTAGCCCTTCCTTATTTTAAATATATCAACATTGCATTTTTATTCAGCAGCTGCTCGGGCAGGCAAAATTAGTTTTGTTATTCCTATTACATCTTCTATTCCGCACATGTCTTTATACTATCTCCTTTAGAAAACAGTTACACTAGGCTGGATTATTTTAACACTTTTTGATACTCTGAATCTGCCCAAGAAGGCTTTCATCTCCAAACTACCAGCAAACCAATTGCAGATTTAGGCCCTATTAGTAAACTAGGCAACCCATTGAAATATTTATATTCTCCCAATGATGGGACACTTTCACAGGAAATACAAAATTCACTATAAATATGTAAAGGAATCTACTATGGCCTTTTCCCTGTTTGCAGTTCACGAATGCCAAAC
This sequence comes from Anniella stebbinsi, assembly GCA_029215795.1. Taxonomy (NCBI): domain Eukaryota; kingdom Metazoa; phylum Chordata; class Lepidosauria; order Squamata; family Anniellidae; genus Anniella; species Anniella stebbinsi. Next base: position 162,309,384 of record JARDYH010000001.1, on the reverse strand, counting down.
AGAATGGAATAATGCCAATTTCTCTCCAAAATGTACCAATAAGTATAAGGTTCATGCAAAATTGACACTGCATGTTCTGTAAAATGTTTACCATTTGTTATAGGAAGCAGACTGTAAATTCTGTTTGGCCACCCTGCACACTACAAAAGCTGAGGAAAAGGACAAAGAAGTTACATTTTTAGAAGAAAATAAAAGTGGAAGATGGAAGTTTGGTCAGAATTAGTTCTTAGTTACACTGTTCTAGTTGGAATCCCTCACTGGTTTAATAATAGGAGGTGGAGTCACTTGAATGTGCTGGTGGCTTATCTGGTCTATCTGATAAGTGTGGTATGACACAAAGAAAGTCTAAAACAGCCAGTATGGTGTAGTGACTAGAGTGTCGGACTGGGAGTCAGAAGAACTGGGTTCTAGTCCCCACTCAGCCATGGAACCTCACTGGGTGACTTTGGGCCAGTCACAGACTCTCAGCCCAACCTACCTCACAGGGTTGTTTCATTTCATTTATTACATTTCTATACCACCCAATAGCCAAAGCTCTCTGGGTGGTTGTTGTGAAGATAAAATTAAGAGAATGAGGATCATATATGCCACTTTGGGATCTTTGCAGGAAAAAGGTGAGAAATAAATGTAATAAATAAATGAAATAAACAAGAACTGTCACTCTCAGGACCACTTATAAGGTGTAAATGTACAGATAAAAGATATTTGTTCACCTAGACTTTTCTGCTTGTTGGTTCTTTGCAAATCCAGGCTGGAGAACCCAGTCATTGTTAGCTATCAAAGCTTTTATCAAGAGCTACAAAGAAAAGGCACAAGGGAAGGACCAGGAAGGGACCCTGATTTAGTCAAATTCAGCTCCATTCAAAAGCACAATCCTTGGCACAACAAGGAACAATAGCAACATCATATATGTTTGATCTAGTCTACTGAATACTACACATAGAGAACAAATGCATACAACATCCATTATGTCATGGTGCCTGCAAAGCAGATAGCCCGAGATGACTCAAGCAAGTCAGTCAAGTCCCACACCACAGGTGGAAATAGAAAAACAAGAAGCAATGGTGATTAGGCAATGTGAACTGATAAAAAACTCATTCCTGAACTGAAATAAAATACATAAAACCCATGGTTAGGATAATAGCATTTCTCTATCTGCTATTATCTAGTTTTGTTTACAATAAAATCAATGGACAAGAAGATGGGAGGCAAAGTCCTGTCTGCTTGAAATCATACCAGGAACAAGCAGATACAAGTTTGAAGAGGATGTGATAATGTGCCTAGTCGAATGAGAAATGTTATTTGAAAGCAAATTTCAATGGTAGGGTTATCTTTTTTTCTTTTCTTTTTTACGAAGGCATTTATGATAGATCAGGTAAAGTTCATACATCTAGTAAATACAAAGCAGCCACCCTATAGAAGTTCCTTTAAATTCCCCCTATGGCAGCTGTCTATATAGCAAGCCATTCATGTGCAGTGGCTCGCTATGGGGATTGGGGGATTTTCTGCATCCCACACAAATCTCATAAATATTGGTTTGCACTGGTGTGAAGAAAATCCCCTAATCTGTGTTGTGAGCTTGCTGCTTGAAGACAGCCTGTACAGGAAAGAATTTAAAGTGGCTCCACATGGTGGAGTCCATTTAAGGAACAGGACTGAAGACTAGGTGAGGGTGTCACCTTGCTTCCTATTCTGAAGCCCCAGAGGATCACCATAATAACTGAGATTGTAGATGGACTACATCACATCATTTATCAAAAATCTATAGTTAAATTTAATTATTACGTGAGTCGAATTCAGCAGTGGCTGCAGCACTCCCTGCTGCAGATTTGTACCTGTGGATGTCTTGAAGTGGAAATGATGGATGCCACATGCTCTGGCTGTGATTAAATTTGCTTTGACAAAGCAGCATGAAAATCTGATTTCTAATAAATCCTTGCATTTCCCCTAGTGCTGAGTAAACAGATACATAGCATAACGTTACATGGTTGTCATTAGTTAATTAATTATGCAACTCTCATCAACCTATCCATTAAACTATTAAATAAGTTAGAATCAATGTGGAAGTCACAATAAAATACAGTAAAGTCAATTAAAGGAGACCATGTTAGAATGTCCTGCTATGGCTGTGTCAGAATCAGTGGGCAAATTCAGGGGCATATTCAATGGCATGTTAGTAAACAGGCCAAAGGTCAAGCACAGCACTATCAGTCCAATAAGAAGGCAGCTCAAGGCAGTAGTCAGTAAACAGCAATGGTCAAAGGCTCAGAAGGAGAGTTCCAAGAGAAAGTCTGAGGCAAGGCCAAGGTCCAAACAGGGGTAAAAAGTCAAACACAAACACAGTCCAAGAAGCAGAGTCAAGCAAGATGTCAGGCCTAGCTCAGGCTCTGTGGTCCTTTTGGCCTTAGAGAAAGAGGCAGTATCAGAGATGGATCAGGATGATTCAGAACCTGCTCAAGCTGTGGACTGTCAGGAAGCTGGGAGCTCATTTCTGCCTGTGTTCCCAGCAGATCGGGCTGATACTCCTTATCAGTCACAGCCAAACACGGCCTTGAGAGAGGATGCAGATTTGCAGCAACCTGGCCAACTTCCTGTGGAATTGAGCAGGCCGTAGACTCAGCCAAGGAGGGTGTCAAGGGCTGTCTGCAGGACAAAGACATCAACAAATGAGAGCAGAGCAGAGATGCCTCACAAGACTGAGATCATGCCTACAGACAGCTCTTCCCATAGGGATAGGTGGACTGTCAAGGAGTTCTAAGAGCCCTACCTCTGTTTAAAGGTCAGTGCAGAAGCCACAGAGCCCTGGTGGGAATAATGTCTTCATTACTTGGAACACTTTCCTGCCCAGACTCATCCTGAACCTTGCCTTGAATCCTGTGCCTTTGGGGATTCTGACTTGGGATATCTATTGCTGAACCTAGAACTCTATCTTTGACTCTGTGAGGAGTATTTGCCTTGGAATTTTCTCCTGACCTTTATTGCTCTTGCTCTTGCTTTTGTTTTATTGACCTATAAATGTTGTGAAGAACTGTGCTACAAGCTCTGGCTATGTAGCTGTCTTGCTGCAATAAAATGGAGTTTGTTGTTTATTGAAACTTGATCTGTGGGAGCTTTCAAGGAGCTGAGCCTGACAAAGAGGTCAAAGAGTAAGCAGCATAGAGGATCACTCAGGAAGAATAGGTTCAAGACACTAGGAGCTGAGGTAAGGTGCTGTTCCAACAACAAGTACATCTCCATTGAGAATTTATATGCTGGAGCTTCCAAAGCTCCACCCAGGACTCAGTTGTATCACATGAGAGGCTTGTATAAGAAATCCTCCTCCTGAGGATCTCTCTTCAGCAAGTGGGTATCCCTTTGCCAGCCACCATCTTAAGGTGCAAGCGTTCCAGGTGGTGGTTCAGTATCCCCTCTAATTCAGAAGCTGATCTCTCTGCTTCTCAAAGAGACAGATATGAAGGCATCACCCCGGACGGCCCACTACCATCTTGTATAGCGTTGGGGTACTCTGAAGCAAACTGTTCACTCGGGTCATCTGGCTCTTAAGGTTTGAGCTTTTCCTCTGATGAGGAATCCCCCAGGGATTTTTAAACTGCCCCAAAATTCAAATAAATTACCTAAAATTAGCCTGATGAATGGTTACAGTTTGCCAGACAATAAAAGTGCTGAGCAGAGCAATCTTATGCGTGACACTCAGCAGTGAATCTCATTTTTTACTCTCTAGTAATCGGATTTAGGATTGCAGCCATAGTTTAATTAGATAAATATGTTCAATTAGCCAAATAGCAACATATTGCCCTTTAAAAATTATTCTTATAGAGGAGAATGAGTGAAATCTGTAAATTTGGTCATCCCATCTCAGAAAATGGTACAGGCAGTATTATAGGGGAGCCCCAAATGGGAAACTAAACTTTTCAAGGGGAAATTTACCTTTATTTATAAAGGGTAATTAAGGGGGATTTGTAGGATTTTGTTAGATCACTAGTGCTATGGAAGGAGAGAAAAGGGAATAGTTGTACAGCTCTCAAAGATGTGAAGCAATAACAGTCAGGCAGCAAATTTAGGACAAGCAAGAGGCAGAACTTTTTCATAAAATGAAATGTATGCGTTACTTATTTATTTTCAACGATGGAACCAATTACTGAGAGGGGAGGCTGGGCTCTTCCTTGCTGGAGGTCTTCAAGTGCAGGCTGCATAGCCATCTGTTGGGGATGTGCCACCTCTGGATTTCCTGCATTGAGCAGAGGGTTGGACTAAATGACCTATAAGATCCCCTCCAATTCTATGATTCAGGGGCAATAAAAATAGGTTATTTTTAAAGAAGAAGAAGAAGAAGAAGAAGAAGAAGAAGAAGAAGAAGAACTCCCACAACTTCTATTTGAAATTTAAAAACTAGATACATTAATTGCAGTTTCACAATTAACATCATGTCTAGTTTGACCCTGAGCCTCTGCAAAGTTTGTGCCAGGCTCTGGAGCAGGGTGGAGTACCTCCCTGATTTCATGCTGAGCCTTGGAGAGCCGCAAAACGAGATTTGGTGCTATGGGAATGAATCTTCATCCCTGGGAGCTAAGAAGGAGAATGGGGACTTGCCCCTGCCAGTGTCCAGGTGACATCAGAAAGAAGACGCTGCGGGCAATACAAGCATGAATTTTAGCTGACAACCAAACTCTGCAAAAAACTGTGGACCCCTGACAATTTACACTCCTTTGCTGGGGCCTTCTCCCAACAAAATGGAGAGACAGCCTCCTTTTGTACCTTGGTTTCTGAGGACAGCCCTGCTGTCATTGTCACTGCCTGAATAATTCCAATGGCTGTCATTCTCATATATTGGCATGATGTCCTAAATACATCAGATTTCAACACACATCCCGTTTCCAAACTAGAAAATAATCATGGTACATAATCGTAGTCAGCAAGTGTTATTTACTGTGGGGAAAAATGTCTCAAGAATCAGCTTAATGACCCAGCAAAACAAGGTACTGAAAAGTGCAGCAGCACCAACATTAAATGGCACACCGCCTTCTGGCCTTTTGACAGGCTGTAGCACAGTTGTGTTCAGATTTATTTTATGCTTAATTAAATGATGAACAGAAAATTCATTAATAGCCATTAGCAGAGACCATGATATACACACACACATGCTAGGCTGACCATATGAAAAGGAGTACAGGGCTCATATAACTTTAACAGTTGTAGAGAAAAGGTAATTTCAGCCAGTGTCATTTGTATGCAATTAGTTCCTGGTGAAATTCCCTCTTCATCACAACAGTTAAAGTTGCAGGCCCCTTTTCTCTTCAACTGTTAAGGTTACATGAGCCCTGTCCTCCTTTTCATATGGTCAGCCTAACACATGCACATCCCCTCCTCCTACCAGAAAACTAGGCCAACTGTTTACTAGAAAACCATAACCAACTCTGCCCTAGCCTTCCCTTCTCTAGCTGATATAGAATTTCTAGTATTTGTCTGGGATGGCCTGGAACGGCAAACCATGGGAATCCTTCCTGACATCTATGCCAATGCTATCCATGCCAATGTTATTTCATTGTCGTTATCTATCAGGACCATGACCAGTAATTTTCTGGGGAGCCGAGACAGAGGGCAATTGTTACATGAGAGCCAGAACATGTCTTGTTAAATTGATTATAAATGAGCTGCTTTGGGAGCATAAAAATACTTCAAATAAATAAATAACATTAATACTAGTGGGTAAGTATATTTATGATTATCGAAGGCTTCAATCCTATACCAGTGCATCTAGAAGGAAGCCCCATCGATCTTAATGGGACTTAATTATAAATAAACATGTATAGGATTGTGCTGTAAAACACATCTCTAGGGGGAAAAAGGGTTAGGAATTACTTTTTTAAAATAATGAAATTTTAGGGGAAAGGCCTGGAAAATTCTGACACTATTAGTATCATATCTGAAATATACCTGTATCACCATTAATAATTATCACTGTCTTCAAAATTGTCCCTGCTTCATTCACTAAATACAGTAAACAGAATGGGTATGACTAAGGATGTGGTGGATCAATCCAGTCTGTGTCAGTTTCTCATGTGTTCAGTGGTAAATCCATTCTGTCCCATTTTCTGTGATTTTTTAAAATGTACCAAACTGTCCATTTAAATTGTATGCCTTTCCCCCATAAAATACACATTTTTGTATAGCTTTCCCCCTAATATGTGGATTTTTGAGCCAAAAACTCCACTGTAAAATTTGGAAAAGAGTGCAGTGTGAGGAATAATTGCTTTCTCAACTGTGTAGTAGTCCAGGAAGTGCAAACAAATTCAGTTCACTTGAATATGCAGACAGAACAAAATTGTTCCCCATCCAGATCTTTGACCAGCATTTGTTTCAAAACAGCAGATATTCTATCCCACCTGAAGCAGCAAAGTTTATTGTACCTTAGCAAATTGCCATTATACACAATTAGTGAAAAACCACTATACAATTTAAACTCTACTAACGGACCATCAAAAGTTAAACAAATTTCCATACAGCTTTTAAACTTTATAACACATCTGTAAAACATTAACAAGGAATTTAGATGTTCTGAAAGATATATTTCTCAGTATTAAACAATAGAAAACAAACCTTTACAAGAGATGGCCTTCCCTTCAATGATCTTAACAACAGATGAATATATTTGGTTCTAAGATCATTATAAATAGAGCATTCTAGGAGTATATGAATAATACCTTCAATTGATACAGAACTGCAACCTCATACTCTATCCTTCTTGGGAACCCCCTTAGGCTGACCCATCCAATCTGCCAATGGGAGAACATTTAATCTGGCCCAAGTTAAGGCTACCCACATTTTAATATTGGGAAAATCTACCAAGTAGTTTGGAAGATATAAATACAAAGGAATAAAAGAGACATAAAAGATATTAGATTGGAAGTCTTAATCCCAGCCGCCCAAGATTGCATATCCTACAGCACCGTGTGGCAAAAGAAAGATTTAAAAGAAGCTTACATTAACTGGGTGGGCGGGATATTGTAAAATGATACAAAAAGGCACAGCTGAACATACAGGTATGTTCTGGGGACTTCTCTGGATGCAGACAATTGTCTCCGCTGCATTACAAAAATATTTTATGTTGCACAGATTCCTAAATTGTTACTAAATTCTGATTTTAACCAAAGGTAAAATAGCTAAAATATCAAAACATAACTCTTACTTATTCTCCAAATCACACAACTGGAAAATAAGGTCAGAGACAGGTAGCTCTTTCTCACCCAAACTCCCCTTCAGTTACTTTGAACACTGAATAATTTCCATTTTCATATGTATAGCATGTTAAAGCAAGTCTAGTTTCCTTGAAACTGTGGTTATGAGTTTTCCAATGAAACTGGAACTAATGGGAAACATTTAAATAATAGCTGAATTTACTGTCCCTCCACAGCCCTATTTAGTCCTATGTTGATTCACAGAACATGTTTATTTTTATTTAAAATATTTTAGGGCACAATCCTAAGCAAGTTTAGACAGGAAAAAAAAGTCTTACAACCCCAGCATTGCTGGCTGGGGCATGCTGGGAGTTGTTGGATTTTTTTTTTCCTGTCTAAACATGTATAGGATTGCACCCTTATTCTGCTTTTAAGAAAAAAAATTCACAGCAGTGTACAAAGTACACAAGACTTTCAATATGTATTTGCTTAATTCTAGGGATGTGTATCGTATTATTCAAATGTCCGATAACGATCCAATAAGGTCATTATCGGACATCCGATTAACTATAATGATAAACATTCCAGGAGGCCCTATCTGATCCGATCTGAAATCCATATGTCTGATACCTATCGGACATATCAGATTATCAGACTGCCAATTTAGGGCCGGCCCTACCGATGAACAGGACGCAAAGCCTGTTTAGCAGTACTACGGTCCAGCGGTGGTGGTGGAGATGGCGATGGATGCGGCAGGTAAGCAGCGTGAGTGGGGGGAGGGAGGGAGTGCCTGCCTAACGTTTTCCTCATAGACTTGCACCAGGGGAAAGCTTTCTTTCCCCCAATGCAAACTTATAGGGAAAACACTTATTGTATTGGAACTTCTGATATTTATTGGATTTCCAATCCGATTAAATCCAGGTACCCCCTGATATGATCGGATCCAAAAAAAAATTATATTGGAATTTCCGATAACGATACGATAATTTTGGCCATGCATATCCCTACTTAATTCCTACTCAAATTTTGATCGGGAAAGCTCACCAAAGTAGTTTACATATCTATGGAGGGAAAGGGTCTAGGAGCTTGTGGGCCCACAATGACATGAAATTGACTCTGGATAAACTAAATGTAATAAAAGTAAAATTGTATAATCAAAATAGCTGAAAGAAGTTGGAAGTGTTCAAGTCCCCTATCATGGCCTTCTAAACATCAGATGTAAGACTATCCTTTCTGAAAAATAGCTCTGAAAATTAAAATATATGAATTATGCCCTCTATAAATACTACTATACTATTACTATATACTGTCCAACTTTCTTTCAGTGTAACAAATTTCAACATGGCTAAGAAACAGATCCAAGGGGAATGTTGAAGGAAAGGACTGAGCAAGCAAAACATCATAGCAACATTTAAAATTGAATTGGTTTCCATAGCAACAATATAAAGAGCTCCTAGCCTTCTGCAAAGTCATCTTCTTATGTGTCAGATGTTAACCATGTCTTTCCATCATCAGCCAAACACACAGTATGCCCTGCAGCAGGGACATGGCTACATATCTTAAATGGAGAGAAGTTGCAAACTAAATTAATACATTTGCATTCCATAACAAGGAGGCCTTGCTATGGGACACAGAGGCTTCCTTATCCATTATGATGTAGGTTAAAACACACACCACTGGGTTCAAAATGTATCATAATCTTGGAGCTTAACCTTGTCGAGGTATATACCCTGTATATGCCAAGTCCTTTCCACGTATACTATATATCTAAGAGTTGGAAATGGTCATATGATGAAAAAAAAGTCCAGTTGTAAATTATCTGAACAAATGTAGTATCTTTTCCATTTTCCCAGGGAAGAGCTATGCCCGCTCCCTTCAAATTAAATAAAGACTTATTTGCTTTTCGTTTGCATTACTGAATTTCATATGTCATGCTTTATGCATGCTAAAGAAACTTATCTGCTGGACAAATATTGGACTCCTAATATTTCGATCCTACACACCAGGATGGAGAACATTTTTCTGTTGAGGGTCAGACTCCACCAATATTTGGTTGGAGAGGCACACCAGTGGTGGGCGGGGCCATGGGCAAAAGTGGGCATGGTCAAGAGTAGGCATGGTCCTACTTTCCAGTAGGAGCCAACTGACAAGAGGCCCCTTGAATTGCTCTTCCTCTTCACTACTGCAATCTTCTTGTTCACCTGCCTCTTTTTCTGGCCAAGGCAATAGTGGTGGTCAGAAGGAGGAGAGATAGATGCTACTGCCTACTTGCTCACTGGGTCTCTGTCCATCAAGCAAGCAAGAGGTAGCAATGATGAAAAAAAATGATGAGCAATAGCAACTGGTGACAATGGTGGTGATAAGATTCCCTAAGAGAGGACACCCATTGAGGGTTTCTTGCCCAAGGGCCTTCAAAAACCTGGAGCCACCACCCACCACCCTTTCCCCCTTCTTGTTTTCCATCCAGCAGACTGCCAGGGAGGGACAGATCATGCTTGCCAGAGATCTGAACTGATCACTTGCAGAAACCTTTTAAAGTCAGGCGGAGGAGGGCCTGCAGGTTGCACACCTTTGCTTTACAGATTTACCTAGGACTAAGTCCCATTAAAGTAAGTGGGGCTTACTCCTGAATAGACAAGTTATATTAATAGTGGACTGCCCTATTAATCTCCTACAGATTTTCAGTAGAATTATATACTGTAGTGTTCAATGTCAGAACAGAGATATACAATGTGGAATAAGAATAGCACGTCCACCAAATGTAGATTGGCATTCACCTTATTCATAAAAATCCCATCCATGCAAGGCAAGCTATGTAACTTGCATTGTACGATATCTTTATAGTAGAGATTGAAAGGCAAATGAATGATAAACAACAAAAAGATCCTGTCAAACAATTAACTACATTTTCTATGCAGTTAAAAATTAAAACAGAACTTGTGACCAGCATAAACAAGGCAATGTTTCCAGTCATGTATCATACCTGTTAAGTTGAGGTAATTCCAAGAGAAAACCAGGATTTCCCACATGAATTAGCAGAGGAAGCAGATGCAGGGAGCACCAAGAAAAACAGAAAAATAAATTACTATCAATCCCTCAATTGATTTGTTTACAGAAAGCCCCATGTAGATAGTTTTAAGCTTCTATGTTACGTTGACCAACACCCCCCCCAAAGTACGTTTCCGTGACTTGACTTTCAATTTTGACAGTGCCATGCTATCCATGTTTACTCAAAGCAAATCGCATTAGGTTCAATGAGGATTACACCCAGGACAGTTGGTACAGGACTGTAGCCTTAGTCTTGCATTTGGAATTGCTTCCATTTTTCACCTTGCTGACTTTCTGTCTTATTTCAGAGCTCACTGCAAAAAATACAAAAATAAACAATCTCACCCTGCTTTCTTAGTACTAACGGTAATTCCTCTCCTTCTGTTCTTATTTGACTTCCGTATATTTCTAAAGAGAGTCTTGGGTGTGCAGCATGCTTATAGGACAACTGGCTATATAGAGCGGACCTTAGTGTTATTTTATTCCAGCCACCAGAAGAAGAAGAAGAAGAAGAAGAAGAAGAAGAAGAAGAAGAAGAAGAAGGATTCCTAATAACTATACAGGATCAAGTTATAGCCACCAAGAACTACCAAACACACATCATAAAAGATAACAATGTAACAACAAACCTATGCAGGAAATGCCATCAGTTCCAAGAAACAACAGACCACATAATAGGAGGATGTAAGATTCTGGCAGGAATGGACTATACAGACAGACACAATACAGATGCAAAAATAATTCACCAACAACTGGCCATCAAATACAACCTTATCAGACAATCTACACCAAACTATGCATACTCACCCAAAACAATCTTGGAAAATGCAGATCATAAAATATACTGGGACAGAACAATTCATACCGACAAGACAGTACCCTGCAACCGACCAGACATAATGGCCATAGACAAAAAAGAAAAACACACATACCTCATCGACATAGCAATACTAAATGATAAAAATGTTGTTGAAAAGGAAGAAGAAAAGAGAGACAAATATACACCATTGGCCATGAAAGTCAAAGAACTATGGCAACAGGAAAAGGTCACAATTATTCCGTTAGTCACCGGCACCATGTCAAAAAACAATACAGAAAACCTTCAGAAACTGGGCCTACCACAATACATCCACACCAACATCCAGAAAGCAGTCATACTTAAAACATGCTCAATTGTCAGGAAAGTCCTGAATCTGTAAAAGACAGCATGACTTGGCAAAGCCCATCATGTCCATCTAGGAAAATAGCCACGAGCGAGAAAGAGATGAAGTAATAATAATAATAATAATATATTTATTTCTTACCCACCTCTCCCTCTGGATCAAGGCGGGGAACAACATCAAATATAAAATACATAAAACTGATTAAAAGCACATAAAACTAATACATTATTAAAACACCAATAAAACTCTTAGAATTCAACTGGGTAGGCCTGCTGGAAGAGATCGGTCTTTATGGCTTTCTTAAAGTCAAAGAGACTATTAAGTTGACGAATCTCCTCCGGCAGGCCATTCCACAGTCTGGGAGCAGCAGAAGAGGTCCTCTGGGTAATGGTTGTCAGCCTAGTTTTGGCTGACTGTAGCAAATTCTTCCCAGAGGACCTGAGTGTGCAGGGCGGGTTGCACGGGAGAAGGCGATGCCGCAGGTAACCTGGACCCAAACCATGTAGGGCTTTAAAGGTGATGACCAACACTTTGTACTTCGCCCAGAACGTAATTGGCAGCTAGTGAAGTGATTTTAATGCAAGTGGTACAATAGCTTATTCCCTAATGAGGTCGGGGACTGCTATGTTTGATTTTTTGGGGGGGGGGATGGGTAGCAAAAGTTCTACTTTCGCTTAGCAGGGGAGTGCAGAGCCAGCAAAAAAATGTTTTCAACCAAAGGTTCCCACAATGGTAATGTAGAGAGGAGAAGTCTCACTGTTTTTAAAAAATATGGAACAAATTAGCAGTTCGGGAAAGTGCTTGTGAACCACCAAAGATGTAGGGGGAAAGTAGAACGTGTTAAAGAAAGTTTACAAAACTGGGAAGTTAAAAGTTGTGTCACTGCTGACATCACATAATAAGCAGCCAATGGATTTACAACTGCTGCTACTAATAAACTATCTGAGGGATGAAGAACATTTTGCCAGGTACAAAATATAATAGGATGGACCTAGAAGAGCTTCTTCCAATGGAGTACCTTCCTCTTCTAGATGCACTTAATCCATTAATTAGAAATGTAATATCCCTGTAACATCATTGCAACCTGTAGGGAAGACAGATGAGCTGGGTTCAAGAGATGTCTCACAGCTTATCATCTGAAAATTATTACATTGATACACTGGCAAAATAAAGAGCATTTTTCTCCCCCAAATAATATGTCCTGATCTTATAATGTGGAAGATTTAAGAAAATATTAGAACTTACTTAGTTGTCTGAAAGTCTTCTTGAAACCAGTGACTCCACTTTTCTGTAATATCTGTTTCATTGCAAAGGTTTCGTTTCCTCAAAGAAATTAAAGGGTACCTTTTTGTGGGGAATTTTTTGGTGCATTTATGATTAGGGATCTGATGGTGCCTTAAAAAAAACCTTGGATAATACATTAGGTAACTGTCATTTCCTGATTAATCTCTGTATCAGAAAAAGCAGAAGTATGATGAGGCCCTGAGTGTTTTACAAAGAAGTGGCAGGAATGTGCACAAGTAAAAAAGCTGGTAGGTACAATAGATCTCCTGAAAACTATGAGACCTATGATTAGAAACCCCTACATAATTTTCTTCTCCTAAAAGTGGCTGCTGAGGGAGGCATGAATTTGGATCAGGGTTACCATTCAATCTGTTATCAGGAAGGGAACAAGCACATTAGCAGTTGATCTAGGAAGGTTGATGGAATGGCTCTTGCCAGCTATCCTATAGCTATCCTGTGCAGGGGTTGGACGAGCCTTTAGGCTGATACAGCGAAGCCTTCAAGCAAACTTACACAGATGTCACAGTTGAACACAGCTATTAGGTGGGTGACTTCACTCACCCATCTAAGTGAAACCATGCCTGCTGGCATCCCTAGGCACAGCCTCTGCCATGGTGCATCCGTATAGCCCCATAACAGACACACATCTTCTTTTATTATCATAGATATAGATAGTATGATGATGCTTTCTGTCATCATTTCTTGGTTACAGAAGCTTGGTAAATTTATTTTCTAGTCCCTCTTTTTCATTCCTTGACAGTATGTGATGGTAGCTGTAGTGGCATAGGCCATATCCAATATGGCTGCTGTGCTCCTGCTCATTTTGTTGTGCAAGCAGAACCCACCATTTGCACAACAGGAACATAAGAAGAGCCATGCTGGATCAGACCATGGGTCCATCTAGTCCAGCATTCTGTTCACACAGTGGCCAACCAGCTGTTGACCAAGAACCCACAAGCAGGACACGGGTGCAACAGCACTTTCCTGCCTATGTTTCCCAGCAACTGGTGTACATAGGCTTACTGCCTCTGATACTGGAGGTTGCACATAGCTTTTGATAACCTTCTCCAGGAATTTATCTAGCCACTGTGTGAAGAAGTACTTCCTTTTATCTGTCCATATGTCCCACCAATCAGTATCATGGGATGACTCCAGGTTCTAGTATTATGAAAGGGGGGGATGTCTCCCCATCTATTTTCTCCACACCATGCATAATTTTGTACACCTCTTATCAGTTCTCCCCTTACTCACCTTTTCTTCAAGCTAAACAATCTCAGCTGTTGCTCCAGCCCCTTGATAGTGGTTCAAAATGCAACCTAGGAAACCCAGGCTGGCATCAAGGGTAGTCATCATTGGCCACTTGCCAAGCACCCATACTCTTACAAGGGGACTACTGTCAATGTCTTCTTGGCCCTGCTTGCTTCTCCTTCCTATTGTTGCCTCTTCACTGGCCCTTTCTGAGTATGGAAGTAAAGCAGCTTTCTTCACATGCCTTGCATTTTCCCCTCTGGGTAGTGGTACTGACTGTTACCAGAGGGATAGAGTAAGTGAATGGCTAGCATGTAGATAGACTTGGATACTGCCCATAAAGACATGAAAGAAAGAAAGAAAGAAAGTTTGATTCCTAAGCTATTATCTGGAATCCTATGGCCACTAGAATAATAATAATAATAATAATAATAATAATAATAATAATAATAATAATAATTTATTTCTTACCCGCCTCTCCGTCTGGATCGAGGCGGGGAACAACAACATGATAAAATACATAAAACTGATTAAAACATGACACATATTATTAAAACTGCATAAAAATCCTAAAACATCCTAAAAACATCCTTAAAACTGGATATGCCTGCCGGAAGAGAACAGTCTTTATGGCTTTCTTAAATTCTAAAAGACTGTTAATTCCACTGGATATGCCTGCCGGAAGAGAACAGTCTTTATGGCTTTCTTAAATTCTAAAAGACTGTTAAGTTGACGAGTCTCCTCCGGCAGGTCATTCCACAGTCTGAGAGCGGCAGAAGAGAAGGTCCTCTGGGTAACGGTTGTCAGCCTAGTCTTGGCCGACTGCAGTAAATTCTTCCCAGAGGACCTGAGCGTGCGGGGCGGATTGTATGGGAGAAGGCGATCCCGCAGGTAACCTGGACCCAAACCATATAGGGCTTTAAAGGTAACAACCAACACTTTATACTTCGCCCGGAAACTAATTGGCAGCCAGTGGAGCGATTTTAAAGCTGGCGTAATATGGTCACCCCTAGATGTACCGGTGACCAACCTGGCTGCCATATTTTGAACTAGTTGAAGTTTCCGGACTAGGCATAGAGATAGCCCTATGTACAGCGCATTGCAGAAGTCGAGCTTCGAAGTTACCAGCGCGTGCACCTGAACTGTAAGCCTTTATGAACTCTTATTTATTTATTTCACTTATATGTCACCTTTGTTCCTCCAAGTAACCCAAGGTGGCGCACATAATCCTCCTCTCCATTTTATCCTCACAACAACAATTTCATATGTGCTTCAGAATAACTTCACAGATGCACCGTGTACCTTATTTGCACAAATGCATGTTCAGTGAGAGACATTGTTAGGTTACCATGCAAAGCATAGTTTTTATTACTAACTGAACATGTCAGTGTCCATAAGGAGTACAGGTTTGCAAGAACGAAATGTGTGGTGGTTAGCCATGCATTTCAAGAATTCATTAGCTGCAACACAGGAACAAGGTCTCTGTTTGTCACTTTTACTGCCTTTAGTGACCAGTGTTGTTAACATCATTTATTGTTCTATCACACATTTAACTATGGCTGAATTCGGACAACACGATAGTCAATGGTGGGGTAATAATCAACTTTACAGTTGTTCACCTAGTGGGTACTCCCCACACAACATGGTAATAAATAATCAACTGTGGTGTGGATTAGGATCAGCACTGAGTTGATTATGGCAGCATTCAGACGACACGATAGTCGATACAACTGACGATTATTCCCCCCCCCCAGTTGCTTATTGTGTTGTCCGAATTCAGCCTATGTCTTTCTGTGCTACATTCTAAATATGAGTGCAATGCTAATAGCAAAGCATGATCTTTACTGTTTTATTTAAAATGCAACCCAGTTTTGAAAATATATTTAATATACAAAAATTGCTTAAAATGGAGAGTAGAAAAAATGAAAAATCAATGTGTGTATTAAATCCCTCTTTAGTATCTTGAAACACTATGTTGTCTATGGTCTTTTGTAATAAAGTTGAGACTTTGATTATGTAAAGTCCTGAAGGAAACATTGATATCCCAATTAAAACAATAGGGCTTTTAGAGTATTACAAAGTGCTAGATCTCATTGAGGATTATTTTAGGCAGGGTAGATACCTGAAATCATCTCCTTCCCCCATTTTATGTTAGGGAAGGTTGGTCCCACCCTTGTGATCCTTAAATTCAGACAACAGTGTCCTCTTTTAACTGACATGTACTGAGCCATTCTTGATTACCTTTCTCTGGAGATTTGTTCAACTCCAAGGCTGAATTTCTTTGGCAGTATGCAAGATCATATTTTCATATTGTCTGTCTGCTTATATTTTCCAAGCTTAGAACTATGGCAAATAAGCAATAATGATCTTCATTCTGATTTTTTTAAATTAATGTATTTGTTCACATTGTTAGCATATTTCTGAAATGCTGTACTAATATTATTATGCGATGTTCCACTGACAAAGCAGTAGTCACAGCCTATCCTAGACACTAATGAACAGGTGCAGCATCACAGATATTCAGAAAACAGTTGGACTGTAGCTGTATAGAGCCTATAGCCTGTTCTTAATGCTCAGTCCCAGAAAATGGGCTCATGGCTTGTGTCATAGTTCTTTACAGTAATGTAAAAGTGTTCATTAATTCTAATAACTTTGGTTTCACAGACAAATACTTTTTACAAAACTCTACTTCATATATTATATCTCAATATTGTTCCTAAGTACATGTTTTAGGATGCTTCAGCACCTTATATTTCTTCAAACAGAGGTTTGTGTTATATTTACTCTATTAATAGATTTTAGTGTATATGCATTATATGAGTGCAAATATATATTAAAAATATACACCAACATTAAAGTGCTCACAGGCTACCCATAAGATAACTATTATTCTGTAGTACTATATGTTTTTGACCACTAGTGGATAAATCAACCAGTTGGTTAGCCTCTTCAGCACATCCATTTAATGACTAGTGTGGTAGACAGAAACTGCCTAGGGAAATTATTCTGGGCTATTCACACTTTTTATGAGTTGAAAACCTCACAGGACAACAGGAGATTGGTTGTTTTTTCGGTTTTGTTTCCATGTCAAATTTGCTTCCAGCACACATCAGATACCAGGAGACAATCTCAAACACAGAATGAGCTAGAAAAGTACCCTAAAGAGCAAACAGCTATAAGGCCTACTTGGGTCTTTTATATGTCTATTATTTCCTCTAAATATGTATATGAAGGGAACTATTTTTTTCAAAAAAAAATATTCTGGTGGTTCTTACCATCTCTCAAGTTACGGGTACTATGAAACCAAACAGAATCATGCAGAATGTAGTTCTCCCAGACACTGCTAGAAAAGCACTAACTTATAAAATGAGGAACACCCTCGGTTTTAAGGTAGTTTCCCATTCCCATTCCTCCTTTTTAATATAGCTTTTAGATGTCAAAACTGCCACTTTCCAAGAGTTTGGAGAGAGAAACACCATTCAAAACAAGCACTAATTTAACCAACTCACACAAACCCTATATAATAATACATTGAATTAAAATTTATCACAAATCCTGCTGGCCATCGTAGCTTACCTTAACATGGTCGTTCAGTAGACACTCATGCTTTGACTTAGGCATTATTAATTTACTGATGAATAGAATAAACAGAATTTACCCCTTTTATTTCACCTATTTCCTAGGAGGGAATACAATAAGCCCCTCTAGTTAACAGAAAAGGGGAGAGGATATTCAGCCAACAGTAACTCAAATACTGCCTGGTAAAGATGAATTAAACTGATTAGTGTTTCTACTTAAATGAACAAAAAATGTACCAAATAATTTATTTCGTACACTGATGCTCAAAACCACTTTTGGGCACCAGTGAACAAAATAATCATTTTGTGTTCAAATGGCAAACCAACCCCTATCCCCTGCCTCTTCCTAGAAAGGTTAGAACCTTTCTATTTTGGTTATGAACCTTGGCGTATAAGAAAAATAGGAAATTAATGAGAAGTGAAAGATGGGTGAGAAAGGTTTGCTTGGTGGGTGAGCCCGAAGGAGGTAGAAAAGACCAGGCAAATCATCCTATTAACAGGAGAGAGCTTTGGTGCTGCAAGCTGATACACAAGGAGAGGCCCATGAGTTCGATATTTCCTCACTGAAGTTAATGAGCTGTGTAGCTGTATTTCTAGCAGGAAACCCTCTACCGAGAAGGGAAGACATTAAAATACTGGCCTAGAGCAGACCAATGCTGGCAACCTCATCTTCAGGGGGCTGGCAGCACAGGTATATTTTTGTAGCCTGGCCAGCATGAACATTCTAAAAATGTCAGCGAGCTTTCTTTAAACTGCATATTCATGCATTGTGGTTCATTTTTAGGTGCTGGAGAAGCTCAAGCTAAAATGCCTCTGGTAGGCTCCAGCAAAATGGAAATAATCTGTTTTACAGATTATTTTAAAATGCCTGATCACACCACATGTACATATTTTGAGAGATTTCTTCAGATATAGTCCTACAATATTACTTTGTAAATGATCTCAAAATTACTAACAAATCAACTTCTTCATAATTGCTTCATATTCAAATATTCAGGATGAAGGACGGACAAATATGCATTCCATAGGCTCTCAAGGTTGAAGAAACAATTTTGAAGATTCAATGGCAAAACTGCTACAAGTTCAACACAGGCTGCAAAACAAAAATGAAACATCCCAAGTGAATAATGTATTTTAACCTTATGATTTCTTAAAACCAATATAAAGGTTTTAAAGACCCAAGACATGTTTTTCCGATATCAGAAAGTAACAATCTCAGAATTAGAATATTGTAGAATGTCTTCCAACATTAGATGACCATTTGCCATAGTCATGAAAATGACATGTAAGACAAGCTATGTTAACTTCATGCAACTATCAATCAATCTTTTATTTATGGTTCACCAATCACAAAACAACAAAAAGCATAATATAAATCAGGTTTTAAATCTGGCCATTCCACCCTTGCTTCATCTTGCCCCATCTAGCAGTTAAATATTCCATGCAACTAAATTTGATCATACTGTTCTAAATAGAGGTAAAAAATAACTTAATTTAAAAACCCATTTTTGTTGATATTCATTCTACCCTTTCTCTTTTGTACTTAAAGGATAAATTTAAAATGTATAATTTTCTCCAAACTACTTCTGACTAATCCACTTTTACTTAATTTTTAATTCCTTGTGTGTCCTGTTTCTTTTTGTTTGATTGTTGTGCCTTTTTGACATTACAACTTGGAGTCAAAGTGTGCTGTTTTCCAAACAATATTTTTTTTCTAATTATGCAATTAAAATCACTGGCCATTTTTAGATACAATTATTTTTATGCACCTTTTTACACAGTAGTATAGAAAGAGTCGGGGAGAACTTTGGGGCAGAGACCCAATCAGCAGAATGAACAGGAAGGCTCCCAAACCCAGGAGGGCTGGCTTACTGCATTTGGAAGTCAGTGAAATAATAGATCATTAAACAAAAAACCTACGGTTTACAAAAACAACGTTAAGGCTCTATGGTTTCCAACCAAGCACCAAAAAGCAGGGAAATTGGGAGTTAAGCCAAGGAGGCAGAAAGTTCAAGTGAAATTCTCATTCTCCCAAAACAGATAAACCATGAGGACAGGATGGAGAATATGATATGCAGAGGTGACTGTGGGGTTGTGGAAAACACATGACGAACAACTTAGGGCCACCTACTTCTTTTTGTTGTTTAGAGCAGCCCTTCCCCAACCTGGTGCCCTCCAAAGGTGTTGGACTACAACTCCCATCATTGCAAGTCAGTATGTCCCATGGTCAGGAATGCTGGGACTTGTCATCCCAAACATGATATGCAGTGGTGATGGTGAGATTGTGGAAAATGATGATGAACAACTTAGGACCACCTACTCTCTTTTTTAAGAGCATCTCCTCATGTTGAGAGTTTCAACCCAACACATCTGATGGGCACCAGGTTAGGGAATGCTGTTCTGGAACAAGGGCAGGCAGAATGTAGATCTCCAGGCAATTTGGAATTCAACTCACAAAAGCCCCTACCAGAATGAACAGTGATCAGGAATCCTGCAAGTTGATGTCCAAAACATCAGGATAGAACTATTTTCTGCCCACGTCTGTTCTAAAGTATGATGTTTTCCAGCATTAAGATATGTGATCCATCAAGGAACTCCAAAAGATGTGCAGTTTAACTAGACTGTCTTAAACCAAATGAAACAACAATGAATGAATATTGAATACCTAATCCAGATAGTCCTTGAGACATCAACATTAGTTTTCAACACATGGCATAGGATGTCTGTTTCTTGAATATCAGATATCTGGTGTTGGGGAACTAACATAGAGGATTTTTCTCGTGTGTTCAGTGTGAGATCAAAGGCAGAGCTACCACCTAATACTTTCATGCATAAGTATTTTTTTTTTAAAATTAAGGATGAAATTATTTTTGTCTTCCCCATAACATGGGAGTTACAGTGCAATACATCTGGAGAGCATGAGGCTGAAGAAGGTTGGTTTACACTTGAATCCTATACAGGTGTTGTGTCTATGTCCAACTCCCTGCTTCAAAGGGATGAAATCTCAGACAGCGATTCGGATCCTGGGGAAGGAATGCAAGAGCCGGGGGAGTTGCTGCGAGAAGAAGAAGAGCTCTTTCCCACGGCAGGGGAGGAAGTTAATCCCCAAGGGGACGACCTTAACCAGAGAGAGAGTACTTTCTCTTCTGGGACAAAGGGTTTAGAGAATGTGGTGGCTAGGCGAAAAGCAAAGAGAAGAGACTTCAAACTCAGGACTGCCCGCCGCTCAGAGAGACTAGCCAACAAAGCCCTACAGGCTAATTTGTCTTAATTATGTGACTCTGTTCTCTTTTCTCTCTAAGTTACCTCAACTGAATGCCTAGGGGCTAAAGAACCTTTTGATAACCTTGTTTTCCTCTGTCTTGCTGGAGGAGGGAGAACGATAGTTTTTTGTATAATAAAGGATTTGTATTTTCCCTTCAAGAGGTCTCTTTGTTGTCCTCACCTTTTCGTTAGAACTTACAGAGTCATGACAACATGTCTTCTCAGAAGTCAATGCCACTGAATTCACTAGGGCTTACTCCCAAGTGGTATAGGATGGCAAACTAATCTCATCTGAAAGGCGCTCAAGACAGCCAACCTAAACCTCTTCTGCTCCTCTGTTGCTTCGATGAGATGATGTATTGTGGAGGGATTGTGGGGAGTGAACAGTATATTTTGTAGAAACACAATTTAAGAAAAAAACATTGGTTCTTTCAAGGGCAGGATATTGACCAAAAGTTGAAAGTGCCTGGCACATGCTCTGGTTCTAGATATGTAAGGAATAGTGCCCCTTTTGTTATCAAGCGTGCTGCTATATGCGAGATGCATGTGAGAGAAAAGTATCGGGCAGACCCTGTATTTGGCAAGGATATGAAA
This sequence comes from Anniella stebbinsi, assembly GCA_029215795.1. Classification (NCBI taxonomy): domain Eukaryota; kingdom Metazoa; phylum Chordata; class Lepidosauria; order Squamata; family Anniellidae; genus Anniella; species Anniella stebbinsi. The sequence goes on along the minus strand of JARDYH010000001.1, from coordinate 162,288,030 downwards.
TAGCGTTCCCCATCCTGCTTATCTCCAGGTGTTTGAGATGACAAATCCCAGCATTCCTGACCATGGGACAAACTGACTTGCAATGATGGAAGTTGTAGTCCAACATCTTTGGAGGGCAGCAGGTTGGGGAAGGGCAGCTCTAAACAAAAAAAGAGAAGTAGGTGGCCCTAAGTTGTTCGTCATCAGTTTTCCACAACCCCACAGTCACCTCTGCATATCATATTCTCAATTTTCATTGAGCTGTCAACCACATTCCCAAGATTTTTTTTTTGTCTACTTACTGCAGGCTCAGATCCCATCAGTGTATATGTGATGTTCGGATGCTTTGCTCAAGTGTGCATCACTTTACAAATGCTTATGTAGAACTGTTGTTGCCATTTTGATGCCCATTTTCCCACTATGGAGAGATTCTTTTGGAGCTCTTTGTAATCTCATTTCGTTTTAAAAACCCTAAATATTTTGGGGTCAAAAGCAAATTTGGCCATCTCATGCTCACTCCTAGTTCCAAATCAAATTATTATAATTAATAATAATAATAATAATAATAATTAGAAGTAGTAATATATTTATTAGTATTACATTTATATCCTGCCTTTTTTCCTCTTGCAAGGAACCTAAGGTGGCTTACATGATCCTCCTCCATTTTATCAGCACAACAACCCTGTAGGGTAGAAGAGCCAGTGACATTCTGAATTCTCTTAGCTTTTCTAATATTTTTTGATCAGGCTGAACAAAACTATTGTGTATTCTTTTCTCCAGTACCAACATCTTTGACAGACTTAATATAGGATTCATTGACACAGGCTATCTTTAGAGCAAAAAATAAAAATCCAAACTTGGATAGATTAAAATGAAATTGAGCAATATTTCTAAACAGCCACATGGCTATTCTTGGTACTGGGTCAGATGCAGTGATATAAGAGGATGTTCAGACTCCATTTAGTTGATAAGTTGCAAAGAAGCTTATCTTGTTAGGAGGAAGGGGAAAGCCCAGGACTGATCATTCTTTCAAGTGCCATATCTCCCCCCACAAAAACCCATGAGGTAGGTTAGGCTAAGAGTCTATGACTGGCCCAAAACCATCTAGTGAGTTTCTTCTCCTGCTCATGTATAGCATGTGCTACTTTTACCCTCACAACGACGCTGTAAGACAGGTTAGGCTGGAAATCTAGGCCTGGCCCACTGTTTGTCTATGTCTGTGTGCCTGCCTCTTTCATATATTCACACAGAAAGACATCTTTGGGTTTGTTCTTTACTTACTACATACCATAAACTACGTGTGTATAGAGAAGTCTGTCGCAAATGATGCAATACACTCACTTTTTGCACTTCCTCAAACATTTGTTTCCCAACTAACTTACCGCTAATACAGTAATGAATTTAACACTCAAATTTGTATTTTTTACTATATTAAGATTAAAGAATCCATAAACGTCAAGTGCAAATCAGAGAACCTATCATTTTTATATTACAGTTCAAGAATTAGGATTCTTTTCCTAATTATGCCTTACATGGAAGTTGCCTTTTTCACAGCAGCCAGGTCGACATTTTCATCAAGCTATCCATCTCCCCTGCCCCCAAACTCTCCCTTGGTCAGTCATTGCCAGTTAGCTCAGATCCTATTAGTTTATATATGAAATTGTGATCCTCCCCCAAATGTGCATCACTTTACACTTGCTTACATTGACCAGCATTTGCCATTTTGATGGCCATTCTCTCGGTATCTCAAGATCTTTTTGGAGTTCCTCACAATCCCCCTTTGTTTTAGCAAGACTAAATAATTTGGTGTCATCACCAAACATGACCATGTCAATGCTCACTTCCCCACTCATTCTAATATTATGAGAAAGGAAGAAACTGCCTCCCTATCACTTTCTGCACAACATGCATGATTATGTATACCTTTATTATGTCTCCTCTATTCACAATTTGTTTAAGGCTGCAGCACTTGACCTGAGGAAACCACGCTGCTTATGATTAAACCAAAACGCAACAATCATAAGGAATACTGAGAGAAGCCATATGAACAAAAATGAAAAGGAAGTATGAGCAAAAGCGTAGTACTTATTTAAATATTTTTGCCTCACTTTTTACAGTGTATAAAGCAGCTTACACAAGGTAAAAGACTCCTGAACAAACTTAGCAGTCATAGAATAAGAGGAGAGGTCCTCTTATGGATCAGTAATTGGTTAAAGAACAGAAAGGAGAAAGTAGGAATAAATGGTAAATTCTCCCGATGGAGGGAAGCAAATAGTGGGGTCCCACAGGGATCAGTATTGGGAACAATGCTTTTCATCTTGTTCATAAATGATCTGGAATTAGGAGTGAGCAGTGAAGTGACCAAGTTTGTCGATAACACTAAATTATTTAAGGTTGTTAAAACACAAAGGGATTGTGAAGAACTCCAAAGGGATCTCTCCAAGCTGGGAGAGTGGACATCCAAATGGCAGATGTGGTTCAATGTAAGCAAGTGTAAGGTGATACATGTTGACGCAACCCCCCCCCCCCCCCCAGCTTCAAGTAAAACCTGATGAGATCTGAGCTGGCGTTGACCGAACAAGAAAGTGATCTTGGGGATGTGGTGGACAGCTCAATGAAAACGTCAACCCAGTGTGTGGCAGCTGTAAAGAAGGCAAACTCTGTGTTGAGGATTATAAGAAAAGGAATTGAGAATAAAACTGCCAGTATCATACTGCCTTTATACAAATCTATCGTGCGACCACACTTAGAATACTGTGTACAGTTCTGGTCACCACCCCTAAAAAAAGATATTATAGAGCTGGAAAAAGTGCAGAAAAGGGCAACTAAAATGATTAACATCTCACCTATGAGAGAAAGTTACAACAGCTGGAATTGTTTAGCTTGGAAAAAGGAGGCTAAGGGGAGACATGATAGAGGTGCACAAAATTACGCATGGTGAGAAGAATGTGGATAGGGAGACATTTTTCTCCCCTCCCATAATACTATAACCAGGGGTCATCCATGAAGCTGATTGGTGGAAGATTCAGGACAAATAATAGGAAGTACGTCTTCACATAGCATACTGTACTCAATGGAACTTCCTGAGTAGACACACATAGAATTGAACTGAAAATCAAGCAACAGAGTAAGAGAACACAGACAGACAGACAGACAGACAGACACACACACACACACAGAGAGAGAGAGACAGCCAACAAGAAAATAAGTTGTAAATTGTAGAATTATTATTCTACTGAAAAGAAAAGGAAATCTTTTACCCCCTCCACCCCGAGGCTCCAATTTTTAAAATGCTGCCATCATATGCATGTTTACCTGGGAGTAAGACCCACTGCATTCAATGGAGCTTACTTTTGAGTAGACTGCTGGCACTATTAAGGGAATCCACACACACACACACAAAGCAAGCAAGGAAGGGAGTTTTAATTGTAGGAGTATTGTTGTGCTGGAAAGAAAAGGAAATCTTTACTTCCAGGATTCACTCACCCCAGGCTCCAATTTTAAAAATGCTGCAATTGTCTACATGCTTACTTGGGAGTAAGACCCATTGCATTCAATGGAACTTACTACTCAGTAGACTGCCAGACCTCTCAACGTTCTAATCCAGTTGGAGAGAGGAGGGAGGGAGAGAGAGAGAGAGATGCTACTCTTGAGGGAGCTCCATTGGTTACCATGGGAGCTCATAAATCGTATTTTAAATAAAAACAAACTAAAGGGAATTTTAAGAAAAGAAGATCTATTCCATCAACTCTAAGGTAAAAGGAAGAGGACATTGTTGGATTTTTAATTATTTAACCTGACAATTCATAAGGAGAGGTGGGCACAAATGGTCGCCAATACAAAACTCAGCTACCAAAGTTTGTCTGAGAGGTTCCCCCCCCCACTTTTGACTTTAAACTGTCCTCCTTCCCGCAATCTTTCACCAATCTTCTTGAAATTTTCAGGTTATGTAAAATCAACATGTCTTTCTGACACAAGTAAATTTCACGAAGATTGGTGATTTTTTTCAATTTTATGAATGTTAGAATGACACGCACCCCAATTACCCCTTTAACATGGTGGAATGTGTTTTTTTACTGAGTGGCCTTAACAACAGACTCACGACTGTGAGTCTCTTAATATTACCACCTAAAAAAGGGGGGCGATAAGATCTTTAATCCAGAGTCTAAAATTACTTAACTGCACCATTGCTTTTATAGACAAAAACTGAAAACCTGATTAGCTAGCCAGGGGCTTTGGATGGCTAGTAGTTTTATTATTGGTCTGGAACACAGTATATGTGCTTCTTTTTAGCACAGGCATTTAAAAATCTTCCTCCCACTTTCTAGCTCATAAGGCATAAAGAAAGAAAAGCCTGCAAGGCACTCTCTCACTAGGATGGGAAGCTCGGAAGGCTAAACTTCAAATCTGACTTAGTAATTACAAGGAGGGCAATCGTGTTGCATGGAGAGCCCTGTATTGCTTTGCACTTCTTGAAATTGAAAATTCCTTTTCTGTGCTTCGTCTATTAATAAATATGTAAATATGTTCTGGTTATAGAATTGGGGAATTAAGACTTATGCTGAGGAGTGGACACATAGCCAGGGTACATTAATAACCTCCACTCTCTATGGGTAATATCTGCTGCAGAGTTTTTTGACAGAAACATACAAATATAGTTGGTATTGCCACAGCCTTACTTTTACTATTCCAACATAGATCAAAAAGAAGGATTCAGCTGAGCCAGTGACTGAGAAAACTAATTTCATGGTAAAATAATTCTATAATATATTTAAGGTGTACTGGCAGGACTACCTTTAAAAGAAATCTGCATTACAAAACATACAAGAGAGTGGGAATTGTATAGAGATGCTCCCCAGATGCTTAAAATTGGTTATTCTTCATTACCTCACTATTTTATATAAATAATTTTCTGAAGGCAAGACTGTTCCTTGCCCATTCCATAGTAATTGTTGCTTTTAAAATTATATATAAAATGGTTTATTGCTCCCTTGGCTAGTACTATTTTCTTTTGTACAGGACAAAGATAAAATCAGAACAGTTGAAACATGTGTTTACCACAAGACCCATTTTATTCAGGTACTTCAGGACACATTAATAGAGCGATTCTATAAATGTCTACTAAAAAGCAAGTCCCCTTGATTTCAATGGGGCTTATTCCCAGTTAAGTGGGTATAGGATTGCAGCTTAAGAGTTTTTGCAGAACCCCTTCTGCACACAAACAAACTTGCAAATCCACTGTCGGAGGTGGAGCGAACGAAGGCTATAGAGCATATAAAAGAAACAGAATTTAGAAACTTTAAGTAAAACAAAGGGCTTTCCTCCAATGGCGTTTCTTGAAAAAGGTTTCAAGAAGTGATTCAAAAGTATAAGTTTCTTTGTGCTCTTATGCACAATTTTAAATTAAGAAGCAAAAATGAGTATTTTAAAATTTCTTTCTGTGGTTTTAAACACATTCATAATAATCCATAGTGCAGTCCTGATGGAAGGTTATTTATTTAAGAAATCTCTTACCAACTTTTCATTATAAAGTAACTCCAAAGTGGGATATAAACGATACGACACAGTAAAATATGGCAGCCCCCCCCCCCCAGCTGCTGTTGAAGACTGTATGTACCAAATGCACATGTGAAAATAGTTAGGACACTAACTGCTCAATATTAGACATATTAAGAGCTAATAACTCCTTCCATTAAATAGAGGTTGGCTCTGTGTGCTCATGTTTTAAATTTGTAAACAGTAGAGGATTGGGGGAAATGCTGTCATTGGTGCCAATGATAGCTTTCCTCCCGATACAAATAGCAGCTTGGGAGGGAGGTTTTGATTTAATTGGGACAGTGCCACAGGATGGAAGGTTTAAAAACCTTCTACTACAATCCCAGTCCTATTTTCTTTGTCCCTAGAACTGCTATTTAAAGGGTTTTTTAAAAATTAAAATGTAAGTTTGATCTATGTGATTAATGTAACTGTCTAGTAGTTTGGCTCTAGCACTTCAGCAGATCAGTAGAAGTACATCTGTCCTGATTAAAGTATTGGTGGAGTTTGGGGATAAATTTGTGCTTCTGCTAAATATCCAAGGTAGACCTTGGCAGAGGCTTTTAATACCTTTTTTTAAAAAAAGTTTCCAGAGAAGGACTTTAAAATTGTTTCTGGGCCAAGCAATGCACAATACAATTCTGAATCATGTTTTGAGATCCTTTAAAAAATCGTAATCATTTTTTTGCATGCAAGTTACTGGCCACTCATGTTTTTTCGTGTCTCCATTTGAAGACGCTATCCACCTCCCACACATCTTCCACCCCTTCTGCTCATCACCCCCCCCCAAAAAAAGACCTGGAAAATCGACCTTTTTCAGCTGTAGCAAAATGTCCCACCATTTCCTGCTGTGTGCAGGAGAAGCAGTGGGATAAAAATGCCCAATGAATGAGCCATGTGGTCATTGTTTACTTCCTCTTTCTTCTCAGTGTAAAGAAAGAGGAAGTATTGTGGGACAGAAGTGGGGGGAAGTGACAGTAAGGAAATATGATTCCCCCCCCCATCAAACCTACACTTTTAGAGTCCATCCAGAACTACAGTTGCAGCTTCTTTATGCAGTCTCCAAATAGTCTTACAATTAAGAATATATATTCTGATATCCATACTAAATCTATTTGACAGCAGTTTTACTGATGACTGTGTATATTGATGGTCCCTTTCCCACTATGGCGGAACCAATCCTGATTCTGCTTTAAATAGCATGATAAAAACACAAAATGTAAAGACTGAGAGATAATGCTTAGAGATAAAAAGCATTTCTGAAGGGAGGATCTTTTAAATTCTTCTCAAACAGGAGTGGAAAGCTTTTTCCAATGACCAATAGGAAAAGTCAATTGAGGACACAGCCAATGGTGAGAGGGGCCAGAGCCAAAAATAGGCATAGTTTTCAGGATTGCATAGCTCCTCCTTTCTCTGCCACCCCATCCATTCTCTTCCTTTTGTACGTGCACACACACATTTGCTCTAAAGCTGAAAAAATTAATTAAGTGCAGTGTGTCCAAACGAAAATGCATATTAAAACTTAAAGGTTGGTCCCTGCTTTGGGGAAGCCAGGAACAACATTTTGATTATTTTCTTTATTAAGGGCTATATGAGCACTCATCTGAGTATGTGATTAAGCATTCTTTCTTTCTCATTAATTAAAAAAATACTAAACCAGTTTCAAAACTGCTCTGGCGAACAAGAAGCTGGAGAGAGAAATGTATTTCTAATCACTATCAATGATACTCCTAATAGTCCTGCAAAAATATACACACATCTATTGTAGAATCACTGTGCTTCTGTTAGTTTATTTTTTCTCAGAAAACAATTTAATCCATATAGAAAACCTACAAAACTGTTTTGACTAGATTATGGTGGGACGTAAAAAATTCCAAACATTGGCATTCAACTGTGGGCCTACAAATAACTGCCTTCATTTCTCTGAAAACCTATTATGCGTTCACAAGCCCGGCACCACGGCACAGCATATCTGAACAAATGCCATTGTCATTGGCAGCTGCCACCACCACAAATAATACAGCACTGCATGATGATGGCAGGAGACTGGGGAAAAGGCTGTACCCAGCAATTGCACTGAGTGGACCTGTGTGGCACAACTTAACTCGCTGGCACCACCTTCTTAATTACGCAGGCCCAATTCCGATGTGTGTGGTTCAGGGAAAGCATTACTAAGATAGCAATACCAGTTAGTTCAGGCATGTGGGCTTAGAGCTCCACTATGAGCTCCATCACACCAGTGATTTATCTCACACTTGCCATGCCTGGTAGGTGATGTCATCCCTGTCCTGCACTATTCTCAACCCTCCCCCCCCCTTTGTTGCATTTTATTTTGGTGCGGGGAAAATTTGAATTATTTTCCCCTCTCACTTCTTCCTTTGTTGGGTGTGTGTGCTAATGGAGTCTTGCTGACAAAAGGGTAGGGCGGGGCGGTTCTCCTCCTCCAGCATGTCATCCTAAGGACTTGTTAGTCGGTTGAATGGACTTCTTAGTGCTCCAACCCCATCCTCCTTGCCCGCAGCTCCCTCATTTTTTAAAGATAAAGAGATGAAACATGGAACCTTGAGAGCTCTTAAGTAGAGCTTTCAGCATGCCAAGTTTGAATCAGATCAGTTCATCCCTTGATTTTTCAGGAACTGATAGTGTGGTCACTCAGAAGCTTTTTTTAAAAGTCTAAAACAGCAAACTGGAAAGAAGTGCTCTGCAACCCTATGCTCTCTTCTGAGGTCTTACTTCTGTTTACTCAGAAATATGTCTCTCTGTTCAATGGGGTTTACTCAAAGGTAAGCATGCATCATATTTTAGTATGACTTGGATGTAAATGCAGTTGAAATCAATGGGATTTACCCTTCAGTAAGGGAACCAACAGAACTCTATTTTATGAACCGGAGATGCACAGCTTTGCATTATCAAAGGAAAGGAAAATGGATCCTTCACACAAGCATTGGTGGACTATCAGGAAAAGGGTTTGGGGGGGGGGGGAGGGAACTAAAAAATTCCTAAAAAATAAATAAATAAAGGGATGAACCTATCTGATTCAAACTTGGCATGCCGAAAGCTCTACTTAAGAGCTCTTAAGGCCCCAAATTTCATCTCTTTATCTTTAAAAATTACACAGATGTAAGCATTTTGGTTAATTCCTGTTGGAGTTCCAATGAGGGAGGGGGCGAAGCTGCCATGTCGATCACAATGTCCATCAATGACAAGAACCAATGAACTGGAGGGGAAGAAGAAGGAGCAGGGTGGGGCAGGCGCAATAGCAGCAGGAGAGCAAACAAGTGAAAAGAGAGTTCACCGGTATAGATACGATTGTGAAAGGGAGGAACACTTGTAGCACTTATGAAACGGAGGTAAAATATGCAGAGGCAAACCAGGGGAAAAAATAGGTGTGATGGAGCCCACTGCCACGACTATTGCTGGGTGGCCAGCAGGGCTAGGTGGAACTCCCAGCCCATGTGCCTATACTCATTGGACAGAGCCAGCATAATTAAGATGGCAGTGCTGACAAATACAGGTATACTGCATGGGCCTGGAGCCCCACCCAGTACCACCACCATAGGTAAGCCTGCCTGCCAATTACTAAGGCTGCCTCTACAAGAGAGGTTTAAAGCTCTTTCAAGGCGCTTTAAAATTTTTACCTCTACAAGAACGGAGCGCAAATTGGGCGTAGAGGCGCGTTATCTCTCTGATTATGCACATTATCGAATGCACATTAAACAGCGAGTTTTATTTTGCTCTGTCCGTTAAAGCGCATTTTGACTATGTGAACAAGCGCTTATGCGCATTAACGACTTATAAAGCGCATTTTGGTCATCCCTTAATGCGCTTCGCCGCCTCTCGCCGCCTCTCGTGCAGAGTTATTAGGCGTTATATTAGGCGTTATTAGGAGTTATAATCGCCTAACCAGGCGCAAAAGTGAATCCTTGTAGAGGGGACCTAAGTGATGGGGGAAGGGCAGTTGCCGGATACTAGGTGGTGGTGGGGTTCAGCTTGCCCAGAGCCCCCAAAACCTGGTGCCAGGTCTGTACAAAGTCAGAAATGATCATTATCCATTTAAATCTCTGGGTAAAAAATATCTTCTGATGACCAATTAATAAACACGTCTTTTGATGACCAATTACTCTGATGACCAATAAATACCTCACCATGTTTACTAAATCATTCTCCAAGAACTGCTGAAGAAATAAGGTAGCATAGTCTGAGTTAACATTTCATGCAAAGAGGCTCTGAGAATGAATTGTCCCTCTCAATAATGCTTGATATTATGAATTCCAGCCAAATTAACTTTCAGTGAGTTTCAGACAGTGATCAGGGCACCCGATGCATTAGCACTTAAAATTCATATGGCAGGAATCAAAGTTTATGGAGAAAGAAATTCAATAACCTCTGGTCTCATTATTCCTCATCTAGCAAATAGGAAAGTCTTTTGGAGCATTTTTGTAGATATAGGGAAAATTAATATGAGCAGGCATTATTAGCTCCCTGCTGCTCCCATTTTTCATGGATTTCTCCTATGGCAATGCACCTCTACATTCAATTCTACTTTAAGTTGAGTATGTGCTCTCATTTCCTATTATCTGTGTCTTAGAAACCTGCTCATTCCATCAGGGCATCCTGCAGTCCCTGATCAGATTAATAATGCACATATTCCCACAAGGATAAATGATAGAACAGTAACACAATAGAGAAATTTTAGCTCTTAATATGTTACTCAGTATATCAGCTCTTTTGTAACTGTAGCAAGTGAGAACATAACAGCTGAGCAAACAGGGAAAGTAAAATCAAGGCTTATCAATAGGAACATTTAAGGCACAATCTTATGCATGTTTAGACAGAAAAAGCCCTACATGGCTGGCTGGGAAATGCTAGGACTGTTATCCCAAAATACCTGCCAGAAAGCTGACACTCTGCTCATCATTTGTACCTGGAATTTTGGGGCTGACTGTAGTCATTGCTACACCATGCAACAACACTGCAAATGCTCAGAAGCCTCTTTTCTGTAAGTGTGTGTGTGTGTGTGTGTGTGTGTATTGGATCAGTTTTGTTACAGTTTATCAAAATAATGAAACAGAATTACAAATGGTTATTTTAAGACACCCAAACATTTTGCTAATATAAATAAAGTTGTACCTAGACATAGCTATACTTACAGTAGAGTTACTGAAATAAATGGAACTTAAGTTAGACATGAACCAACTTGAATGCCATTGATTTCAGTGGGTCTACTTTAAGTATGATTGTTTGAAACTAACCTATTATGAACAAATCCTGTCAGAGTAGTCTGATCTCATTTTTTGATCAAGTAACCTCCCTTGTGGACTGTGGGAATGCTGTGGATATAGTATATCTTGACTTCAGCAAAGCTTTTGACAAAGTGCCCCATGACATTCTGATTCACAAACTAGTGAAAAGTGGGCTAGATGGAACAACTATTGGGTGGATCCACACAGTTGGCTACAGAATCGGACTCAAAGAGTGCTTATCAATGGTACCTTTTCACACTGGGGGGAGGTAACGAGCGGGGTACCGCAGGGCTCAGTCCTGAGCCCAATGCTCTTCAACATTTTTATTAATGATTTGGACGAGGAGATGCAGGGAATGCTTATCAAATTTGCAGATGACACAAAATTTGGTGGGATTGCTGATATCCTGGAAGACAGAAACAAACTCCAAAGTGATCTTGATAGACTGGAGCACTGGGCTGAAAACAACAGAATGAAATTTAATAGGGATAAATGCCAAGTTCTACACCTAGGAAAAAGAAACCAAATGCACAGTTACAATATGGGGGATACTTGGCAAATCAATATGACAAGCAAGAAGGATCTTGGAATTGTTGTAGATCACAAGCTGAATATGAGCCAACAGTGTGATGTGGCTGCAAAAAAAGCAAATGCTATTTTGGGCTCTATTAATAGATATGTAGCTTCCAAATCACACGAGATACTGGTTCCCCTGTATTCGGCAATGGTTAGCCTCATCTTGAGTATTGTGTCTAGTTCTGGGCACCACACTTCAAGAAGGATGCAGACAAGCAGGAGTGTGTTCAGAGGAGGGCAACGAGGATGATCAGGGGTCTGGAAACAAAGCCCTATGAGGAGAGACTGAAAGAACTGGGCCTGTTTAGCCTGGAGAAGAGAAGTCTGAGAGGAGACATGCTAGCACTCTTCAAATACTTGAAAGGTTGTCACACAGAGGAGGGCTAGGATCTCTTCTTGATCAGCCCAGAATGTAGGACACAGAATAATGGGCTCAAGTTACAGGAAGCCAGATTCCAGCTGGACATCAGGAAAAACTTCCTGACTGTTAGAGCGATACAACAATGGAACCAATTACCTAGGGAGGTGGTGGGGTCTCCCACATTAGAGGCATTCAAGAGGCAGCTGGACAACCATCTGTCAGGGATGGCAGATTCCTGCATTGAGCAGGGGGTTGGCCTTATAGGCCCCTTCCAACTCTACTATTCTATGATTCTCTGATTGTTTGTTATTTCAGTACCCTTTTTATGCTTCAGTGAGAGTGATTGTTTTGGACCAAATCTCAGAATTCTACCAGGGAGTAGAAGTTAAAATTCCAAACTTGGAAAAAAATGAATTAAAATATGAGATTATAAAATGTTTTCCTCCACCACACAAAAAACATCTTATTAAAAAGAAGAGAATATTTCTTCTCTGGAAAGGTTAACTAGGGTTAATTCAAAGTGTGTGGATACTTTTTGTACATATTTAACTAAAAACACACTTAGTACTCTGCATCCATAGCATCTGATCATGATATTTCCAGGGCTAATTTAACACAGCCAATATTCTGATCAAACCAAGCACAGAAGGAGCTATAGTTATTTTATCTGCCTATCAGTGGATGTTTTGTTATCTCAGGATGTCCCCAAAGAGGAATAGAAGTGCTTGGAATCAATACTGTCCAATCTAATTTTTCTCATGGTTCTCAAGGACAGTTTTGTAATTAATAAGAAATTCTATTAAACTGTCCAAAGTACTACATATCAGTCAACTGGGTCTCAACTAGCTTTGTAGCACAAAAAATAAGGTTTGAGAGACATTGCTACTCTACCACTTACTTCCACAACACTCATACAAAGGGACTTGTATTTAACAAATACGGCTTAGGTTTTGCCATAAGTGTGCTAGATACTATGGAACAGGGATGCTTGAGAAATTCAAACTTTGATGGAATTAACCTGATCTGCACCTCCTGGACTAAAGTGTGGATCAGAACTTAGTTCTCCATCAGCTTTCCCAATTTGTTTGATGCAGTTCTCAGCTCAAAAGCATATTCAAATACATTTTAAAATAAATATTTTGAAATAAAATGTATTCAGAAATGCATAGTTTGAGAGAAAAGGTATTTAAATGCAATCTTTTGTGCAGCTTTTTAAAAAAAATCATGGATTTAACAAAGAAATGGAATGGGGAACTTAGGTGGGAACACATACAAAAGTTGCACTGACCAGAAGTAAACTAAATTGCCCATCCTTATCATGGTGTCCCAAAACTTGGAGTAGAATGTTATAAAACATTTCCTTCCCAAACCTGCAATCCTGTGCAGCTAATATGGATATGTACTGCAATGGTAATCTAGTCCTCAATATCTTTAACTGAATGGATGCATTTTAAATGGATGTGCAGCTACAACCAGAGCCACTTGTAGCACCTAACAAACCCTGACTACGAGCATCATCGGACAGGGGGGAAATTGCATTTCCCTACCGTCAATACGGCCTCTTGCTGCTGTCCCACAATAGTGACGATTTCTTTACATGGGGAAAGAAAGAGGAAGCAGCAACAACCACGTGGCCCATTCAGTGGGCATTTTATTGTGCTGCTTTTTCTGCACACAGCAGGAACAGGGAGCAAGTTTCATTTTTTAAAAACGAATTGGATATACCCGGGTCTATTTTGTCACTGAAAAAAGACTAGAAGGGGTGGGAGATGCGCAGGAGGCAGCCTTCATCATCAAAAGGATACACGAAAAACCATGAGTGGGCAGTAACGAGCGTGCAATAAAATGCTTGTCTGATGGAAACTGGGTTAAACTGAATGAATCTGAGAAATTCAGTTCAGCTTGACTTGTTCTGTCTTCCCAGATTACTCACCTACAGAGCACCTGGCCATGTTACAGAGAAGCTCATAGTGACTTTCTGTATATATGTAGTATGTGTTTTATTGGCATCACCCTCAGCTAAAGAATCCATTTTTCTCTGAAACAGATAGCAAGAACAAGAGGCCTGAAAGCTACTAGGAACAAGAGAGCCCAAGATGGTAGCAGGGATGGGGTGAGAGTACTTAATTGTCCATACGTGTCCTCTACTGAAAGTTGCTCTTTTGGAACCCTGGATAAATACAAATGCCTATCTGACTTCCAGATCATCATCCTTGATGGGAACCTGGCCCAATCCTGAAGTGTCCCCACCCCAATATAAATCAGTTGGTTAACGTACCACTTAGGCATCTCTGACAATATTCTCTGCTTTGTGAGGGCTTTGCACTGAAAGGCGGCCAGGAAATGTTATAAATAAATAAATAAATATGTTGTTGTTGTTCTGTATACCTGTATCTAATCTCTCCCACATGCATGGCTTTTATAATTTATAGTTAGCTAAATCAAGTAGCCAGGAACCTCCTTGAGATTCTCTTTCATTCCACAAAGTCAAATTATTGTTCTACCCATCCTGAGTCTAGTGCAAGACCCATTGATCATCCCATAAAAGTACTTTATGGAGGGTGTCCTTTGTTTTGAGTGCAGGTCCTCCGTGCATTCTTACAGGACTGGGCGTATCATTAGACAGAGTGAAGCAGCTGTATTAGCTAGCAGATTCATGAAAGGGCAGCAAATTGGTAGTTATTTAATTTGCTATTATTTAATTTTTAATGGCCAGCATGGGGAGAGGTGCTTGTGGGATTTTCTGTCTCATGTGCCAAAATAACATGCCTGGCTTTTGATACGAATACTGTCACATTCACCTCTATGGGGCGGTTTCATACCCCAGTATTTAGATAGCACTAAGACCCAGTTCACATGTCACAACCACCCATGAGTTGTTCAAACCATGGGTAGTCATGACTGTATGGGAGGAAGTGTGATGGCTTCTGACCACTTGCTAGCTTCCGTTTTGCTAAATAACCCAGGAATGCCCTATTCTTGTGTTGTTCACTATGACATCCAGACCTGGAACTCTGGGTTGTTGAGGGAGAAACAAATCAGAGTTTTAACTCAACAGCAAACCATGGGTTAAAACTCCAGGTTGTTTCTCTCTTAACAACCCAGAGTGCTGGGTTCAGATGTCATGACAAACATGGTGCTTCCACTTCATAAAGGAGTCATCCACAGACAAGTGACAGTGAGCAAGTTGGCATGTTGGGGGTCAGAGCCCTAGGATGCATGCATTCAGAGGCTATGAACATGTGCTCACTAATCACACCTTCTGATGTCAATCAATTATTTGAACCTCATGTTCAAAACCAGTGTTTTGTGCAGGTGTGGAAACTATTTGTGACTTCACTGAAGAAGAACCTATTTAAAAATATTAACTCCTCAAGGAAAGTAAATCTTGGAAGAAATGCAATCCATCTTTCCATGAAAATAACAGAAAGGATTATAAAGCAAAGGCCTCTCAGATTTCATTATTAAGTGTAATAGAGTGGGAGACAGAGCACAGCAATTTAGTCCCGTCACTAATTAACACTTTTTCACCCTGTAGACCTGGTTTATTCACAAGTGTGAACTCTAAATAATTTCCTATTCTATGAGTAATTTGACCCTGTGAAGGGGCAGACAGCAATTTCAAACCTAAGTGGCAGAACAAACCTAAGTGGCAGAACAAAGTCTGCATAACAAAAGACTGTTTAGGCATATAAAATCTGGAGAGCAAAAGTGTGTTGGAGATATAGGGTTAAATTCAAATGTTGCATGAGCAGACTTTCATTCATGCAAAGGTACATTCCTTTCCTCTCCTCCCCCCTGCATATTCTCCCATATCTGTTCCAGAGGGGGCCCCAACCTGGTGGAGAAGGTTTGGGGCACATGGACAGGGGAAGGGGCTGCAAAGGAGATGAGGAATCTATCCTTCTAACAGATCCTATTCTGTTGGCAGCAGACACCCATTGGTTACAAACCATAAAAAAATGCTGTTGTTGTTAAAAATGCCACACTTCAAAATGTTTCCAGTATGGTTAAGAACACTATCAATAAAATGTAACACTTATTTATTTGTTTATAGCCGAAGCTCTCTGGGCAGTTCACAAAAATTAAAACCATGAAATCATTTTAAGAATATAAAACAAACAACAATCTAAAACCACAAAATAACATACAATATAAAAAACACAACCAGGATAAAACCAAGCAGCAGAAATGAATACAGATTAAAATGCAAATTTAAAACCGCAAGAGTTAAAATTGGGTTAATTTAGCTGTTAAAATGCTGGGAGAATAAAAAGGTCTTCACCTGGCGATGAAAGGTGTGCAAACTAGGCGCCAGGCGAACCTCTCTGGGGTGCCACAGCAGAGAAAGCCTGCCTCCTGGCGGCCTTAAAGCTGAAATATCAGTATTAAAATGAACCAGCAGAGATTAGAGGTACACGTCAGCAATTGGGGAAATAAAAAGGCCTTCAATCTGCTCATAAAAGATAACAGCCTGGGGAGAGAATCTGACAAGTAAGGCACCACAGTAGAGTAAGCCTTCACTCTCATCACCAACCCTTACCTCATATGGAGCAATATCTGGACAAGGACCTCTGACAAAGATCTCAGTGCATAGGCAGGTTGATATGAGAGAAGGGGTTCCCCTGATATCCAGGGCTTCGTGTAGGGCTTTAAAGGTAATCAGAAGCACTTTGACTAAGGCTAAGCTCTTGCTATCCAGGAGCGGTTGCGGCTGGCACACCAGTCTCAGTAGCAGAAAGGTTATCCATGCCACTGAGGCTACCTGGGCCTCTAACAAAAGTTAGATCAATAAGCACCTCCAGACTACTGCCCTGATTCTTAAATATTGCATGACAAAATGTATGTCTTGAATACTTATATTTCAGTGATTACCAGAAGGTGGGCCAAACTCCAGGAGTAAGCTGTGGGATATACAGGTGAGAGGTATGTTCAAGCTGCATCAACAGAAATTGTTTTGTGTTCCAAACATTGCAGCATGGATCCTTTGTAATGTCAAAGAGGATGTTGGGGTTCAATTCTCAGACTATACATGATCTGAAAAGTTCCATTTGCAATTATTTAATCAATCCAGCCCTGTTCATTGGTGCTTCCAAAAATACTGCCACCCAAAGCAACTGCTGGGATGGCTATGAAGCTTCATTTTTGAGCCATTTTCCATAATACTATTTAAAGTCACAGGAATGCTTCTTCTGTAAGTCACTCCTATCTCAAAATGCGGGGATCATTTTCTGTGTATCTACTAATAATACAGATACAGATATGCAGAACTTGGAACTGCTGAACATTACTTGCAAGTAGAAATGCAAATGATTCCTCTGGAACAACATACCAGATTTAACATCTAACAGACCAGAATTTATATTAGCAAACACTAATCCATATATGTTTTAATGATGTTTCTCCCTTACTGAAGATTCATGCATTGCCTTCGCAGGTGGAGATGTATAAATAAGATATAAGAAACAGAAAATGGATTGAGCTAAATGGCCACATTTATTTAAATTTAGTTTCTGCAGATGAGGATAAGATGTGCGAGGACAGCTATGCTGATTGTTACAGGTGATTAACCTGATGTCTAATTGAGTGACCCATAACCCTGCCTAGGGTGAGGATTGGGGCATCATTTCCCACCCCTTGCTCTTAGGCCACATCCATCGGGGTATGGAGGGTGGTATTCCTAGTTGGTACCCTCTTGGGGCCCCACAACTTCAGTCTAATGCTACAGGCTAGCCACAAAGGTCAACTGTAACCTGCACACAGGTCCCACAGCCCTGAAAGGCAGGTCTTGGGAATGGCCAATCACCATAAAAGTGCCTCAAGGTGTTCACCTAAAAATGTCCCTTCCTAACCCAATTCGCACAACTCCCCAAATGTGACCAAATTAAAGTACTTAAACAGACCATCAGCTAATCTGTCCAAGAGTCTGTAGCAAAATGTAAAGCCTTACACGGTTTGGGACCACAATACCTGACGGAACGTCTCTCCTGACATGAACCAACCCATACGCTACGTTCAACATCTAAGGTCCTCATCTGGATGGCAACTCCGAGGGAAGCTCTGAGGGTGGCAACAAGGGAGAGGGCCATCTGTGTGGTGGCCCCCCAAATATGGAATGATCTCCCCAATGAGGCCCACCTTGTGCCAACACTGTTGTCCTTTCTGCATCAGGTCAAAACTTTTCTTTTCTCCCAGGCATTTCAACAGCTTAAGTTTTTAACTGAATTTTTGGCCAGGTGTAAAAGTTTAAAATGTTTAAATATCAACTGTTTTTGTTTTATGGTTTTAAATTTTGTATATTGACTTTTTAATGTTCAATCTTTTAAAATTTTGTAAACTGCCCTGATAGCTTCGGCTATGGGGTGGTATATAAATGTAAATAATAATAATAATAATAATAATAATAATGATAGGTGAAAACTATAAATGTAAAATTTCCAGAAATTTTAAAGCCATGGAAAAAAACATTGTCTGTTTTTCCAGAAAAAAACAGACATTTTTAGGAAAAAATGCAATATTAGCACATTTTACAGATTGAAAGTCACTTTGTCACTTTAGGAACATAACATGTAATTATGTAAAAGTTGGTATATTAAAAGTACAGTGTATTCAAACAATTATTACAAATTGAATGTACTTTTTAAATTTTTTACTTTGTTTTGTAACAAATGGAGCGACAAGCTCCTGAACTGTAAGGAATGCCTGAACTGTAAGAAACCTCTTTGCCAGTTTATGAGGAGCAGGCAAAAAACAATTTAAAAAACAAACAGAAGAAACCATCAATATTAATAACAAGGAAAATTATGTATGTCTCTGCTAGTCCTCCACAGTGTCAAGCAGACATAAAGCACCTATTCCCATAAAAATAACTGAGAAAAAGGGGGACCAAGATTCAATGAATATGCATGAAATTTAATCAGACTCATTTTCTGAGCTATAGCTATCACTATCAAATTCAGTCTCTGCTTCAATGGCAGAGCCCCTTAGAGGCAGAAATGCATCTTGCTCTTGCATTTGAGAGCTGTAGGCCCTTTCTACAGCATAGGTAGGGTGACCAGATAAAATCCAGGTCAGGGCTCATGTAACTTTAACAGTTGTAGAGAAAAGGGAATTTCAGCCAGGGTCATTTGTATGCAATTAGTTCCTGGTGAAATTCCCTGTTCATCACAACAGTTAAAGTTGCAGGGGCCCTGCCTTCTTTTGTATCTGGTCACTCTAGTATAGTGCCTGCACCTTTAACTGTTGTGATGAAGAGGGAATTTCACCAGGGACTAATTGCATACAAATGACACTGGCTGAAATTCCCTTTTCTCTACAACTGTTAAAGTTACATGAGTCCTGACCTAGATTTTATCTGGTCAGCCGAAGCATAGGGGTGTAGAGGGAGAGAGGGAGGGCGATCCCAGAAGTACCTAATACACCCCATCGCTGCACAGGGAGCAGCCGGGGGCCAACCCAGGCAAGAAGCCTGGTGTGTAAAGGGCCGTAGTCTCAGTTTGCAACCTAGGACTTGCTTGTCCTTGGTGCACAGAAATTGTAATAATCTGATACTGTGCATAGCTTTTAGAAATCATTTGGAGAAGTAAATATATAAACACCTTGTCTTAAACACTGTATGCCTCATGCTAAAATAAAACATTCCATGATCCAGGTTTTCTTCATTTTTTTCAATTTTTCGGAGGGAAAAAGGCTTCAGAATAAAGTGGAAAAACCCAGGTTTTTTTCCGAATTTTCCGGGTTTTTCCAGGCCTTCACATCTCTAGCTAAGAGTGTGATGTACTTGGGAACCCTAAAATCCAAAGTGCCCTGTACTTCTGACAGCACTGGTTGACAGTGGAGGAGATGTGGTCAGAGGGTGGGAAATAAAACACCCCCCTTTGCTCCTCATTGCTGTACTGCCGCCACCAGCACTACTATTCCAAAACAGCACTGAAACGGCCAAAATCAATTTGCCTCCTAGATCCTGGAAGCCCCAGAGCACAGGTCCTTGTCAGGTCATTTGTTTATTTATTTTAATTGTATTTTTCTTTCAGCCAACAACCTAATATGCCTGTGCTTATCTAGGGAATCTCCCAAGTATGAAGTAATCTTCGGGTAGCTTCATTTTGTTTCTAAACTGATAGCCATGAGCCCACATTCAAGTTCAGTACTAGATGGCGTGATGATGATAGATCACTGAGGTACTGGTCTTGCAAGCAAGATGGATGAACGAATAGATTAAAAAGTAACATTGCCCAATGTATTTCTCCTTCAGAATAATCTGGCAACATTTCGAGCATTAGTTATCCCACAGAGTTCTCCTGCTACCTGCATCTAGTCCAAGCAAATATACTGTCATTATTCCAAACTGCATCACTTTATCTCAGTTGGAAGAGATAAGATTTGTGTGTGAAAAAATCAGAACATTTTTTCTAGCTGTAGCTTTGCTACATTTAGTGAGTCTTTTTCTTGACTTTAAGGTTGGCAGTAAAATGTGGCTCCCCACTTCTAAACGTGAGATTGCAATCTTGTCTTCACAGTACTTTATATAGAGTAGAAAGGTTAATCTTTCAAACTGACTTCTTGGGAGCCTTGTAGACCTCTAGTAATAAACAACTGGCTATCTGCTTCCACAGAGGTGGTGAAACCTAACTGCATGCTCACATTTAAAACCAAGGTCATTACTTTAAGCTAAAACATGTTTTATCCAGTTGATAACTCAATCCTAAACACACTTATTGGGAAGTGAGGGCAGTTCTGTGTGATGCTTTTCTGTCTTATTAATTTCAGCCAGTATAATATATTCATAACCATCAGCATTATCTTCAATTTTTCCTAGTCTTACTTACTCACGGATAAGGGCTTAACTCAAGACAATTAGGGCCTAACTCGGTAAGACAATGAAGATCCAAAGGAGGATCTCTCATCTCTTTATATTTTAGCACACAGCAAGTGCGTGAGAAGATGTGATGCCATGGCCACTATCATAATCAGTTCCCCTCACAGCTTCTCTATATTAAAATGTAGACATGGGAGCTGTGATTACAGATCATGGATACCTAGATTGGCCTTATGCTCTTTATCTCAGTCTTTTAGGAGCTATAGAAATTTCATGCTGGAAAATGTGAAGTTCTGAAGCCCAAATTAGACATGACATGCAGTTCCATGTTTTTCTTTCCACACATGGACTGAATGTATAACACCGTGCAATTTCATTCCTCAAGATATTTTGTACTTGCTTGTTCTATGAATTCATCTGTTTAGTTAAGGATACAGATACCTATTGCAATTTGGATATATTGGTACATTTTAAGCAACTTACATTTTGTTCTTTTACAGGTATCAACAGGTAGTTTTCAGTTTACTTTCTTATACTATTATACAATATGTGATAGTATTACTCTTCACATTATTGACATTGTGTATTTGATTTCTAAAGCAACTTACATTGGAATGGTTCAGAAGTAATGACAAACCATGATTTGGGAGTATGTGAATGCCTCAGCTTCACACACACTCTCCTTCCCGCACAAAGCAATTCCTTCCCTCTTTTCAGGTTTCAGACAAACCATAGTTGGACATTTTGCCAGAAGCAACAAATATGGTTTGTGCTTGCTGTGCCAACTAGCAACAAACCATGGTTTTCAATTCTGTGTGGCAGGGCAAGCACAAACTATAGTTTCTTGATATATAGAAAACAGCAAACTATTATTTGCCATAAAGTAGGAACAGAAAGAAGGAATTACTGTATGCAAGGAGAGGAGAAAGTGAATGACAGCCCAAGACACCTTGACTTTTTGTCCTTGTAGGACCAAACTATGGTAAGGCACTATATCTAAACCACTTCATTGCTTTATCTACTTCTAGCTGTGTGACTCAAGATACTGAATATTGCAATTACTTTGCAAACTGAGAAAATTAATACTTTGGTGTAAGTTTTATTCTATAATGTTTTGCACTCTGGAATGTGAAAAATAATCAGCATACAGTACTTACAATAAAGAGCCATATGTCCACTGTTTGCTTTTGTTCTTTTTTTCACATTAAAAAAACGTTATCAATGAAACAATTTGTTGTGTACCATTACATTTCTAACAATTTCAAAATGAAAGAAATCAAATTAAATAAACTTTAATAATTAAAAATCCATGTGTTTAAACTAAGAGTTAATGTTATCTCACGTTTGCTCAAGTTCCACAAAGCCAGGAAAGTAGAAGCTAAGGTTGATTGATGCCTTAACAGACGTGCCCCCTGATCAGTAATGATGTTGTGCAATGTCACGTATTGTGCTTGCTTGCAACTTACCTTCTGTGCACCCATACTTTACCTGGGTTTTCCAGGCCAAAATTCAGATTGAGAGAATGAAGTGCCTGGGACCAGCAAAGATAACCCATGTTGTCCTATTCCTGTATTGTCTTATGGAGGATATGAAGCTTACTTTATTGCTAGAGGAAATCTCCTATGAGTTGACTCATGCTTATTTGATCTGTCAATTAGTGAAAGTGATTCCCTCGGTCTTCAAAATTACCTCACTCTTATTTCAGTTTATGGTTTCATGCTACATCTCCCCTACTGACAGAATGCTGACAGGAACACTGGAGTTCTTCTGAAAGCACTGGAGCGCTGGCAACATTCTAGCTTCAGGGTTAAACTGAGCATGCCTAACATAAACAACAGCACAGTATTTTTTGAGGATTTCTTCCATGAAGCTGCAAATGAAAGCTTTTAGAAGATGATCAATTTTTTTTTTAAAACAAACAAACATAAAAGTAGTTCAGTCTGCTTCATGGGTTAAGTATCGGCTGCATCATCATCATCATCATCTGTATCCCACCTTTCCCCCAATACTGGGATTCAAGGAATTATTCCTAATTATATCATAAATTCCATGAAAGAAGCACTGAGGAGGCAATCTGTCAATCTATATATGCATGATTTGCTGAATTTTTCCTGATATGCTTTCTAATTTCTTAGATAAAGGCAGAAATAGTATGACATATTGAAGTTTGAGTGACATCCCGACCTTAAACGTTTTGCAGAGGTAACTCTGCCTAGTGCTACAAAATACAGTTCACATTCCAAAAGCATAGGTGTAGGCCTAACTGCCACCACAAGCTGAAGATTGTCAAAGCGTGTAAAGCACTGACTGGTCTAGTTTTATTGGATAACTTTATTGACCTAAGGATGTTGACAAAGTCTGGTCGACTATCTGTGTGCTTGACTCTTGCCCTTCATAGGTTATTACATCTAATACAGAGGGGATGTCTAGCTGAGTCTAGGTAAATTCCTCCTTGAGAGAGGGAATGGCACCAGCTTTTTGAAAGGAGGTGGCATTGACCACTTTAAAGAAGCCTAAACTGGACCTGTAAGACTGGTTGCCAACATCCTCTTCCTGGGCAAGGTGCTCGAGTAGGTGATTGTCAACCACTTCCAGACAGGAGAGACCTATGCTAGATTCTCTTCTGTGGATAGGGCTGTGATGGCATTTCTGCAAAATACAAGTGTATTCAGTATACACTTGTCGATAATGCAATTGAGTACCCTACAGAAATGCAATTGTGAGAGACGTAGGAGGAGTTGGAAACGTCATGTGTGTTCAGTCATTTGTGTAGTGCAAGCACAGGACACAAACCTCTGCAACTGTGGGTGGAATGCCTGTTCCAGTTTCTTTCTTTCTTTCTTACTGCACTGTATACATGCACATCTTTGACAGCATGAAGGAGCAGCAATCTACAAATAAAGTGCAGGTTAATTCTTCCTATAAAAAAAAATAAAAAATCAAGGAGGAGAAGGATGGGATGATGGGGAGAAGGCAGGGAAGTCATGATACTGATTCCCACTGCCATTGACGTAGTTTCCCATGGGCTGAAGCCAGTAATGATGGCTTAATTATGTTGGTGCCTTAATTATGTCTCACCCAAGAACATAAACTTTCGAGCTTCTCCAGTTTTCCACTTAAGAAACCTTTTTCTGACTTCTAACTCCTCTCTTACTATTTCTTAGTCCTAGGCTTCTTTCTACTCTTCTTTAAATACTTTTTTTTAAACCCTCCTTACCTTTATAGAATCATAAAATAGTAAAGTTGGAAGGGGCCTATAAGGCTATTGAGTCCAACCCCCTGCTCAATGCAGGAATCCACCTTAAAGCATACCTGACAGATGCCTCTTGAACGCATCTAGTGTGGGAGAGCCCATGACCTCCCTAGGTAATTGGTCCCATTGTTGTACTGCTCTAACTAACAGTTAGGAAGTTTTTCCTGAAGTCCAGTCAGAATCTGGTTCCTGTAACTTGAGCCCATTATTCCGTGTCCTACACTCTGGGATGATCGAGAAGAGATCCTGGCCCTCCTCTGTGTGACAACCTTTCAAGTATTTGAAGAGTGCTAGCATGTCTCCTCTCAGACTTCTCTTCTCCAGGCTAAACAGGCCCAGTTCTTTCAGTCTCTCCTCATAGGGCTTTGTTTCCAGACCCCTGATCATCCTCGTTGCCCTCCTCTGAACACACTCCTGCTTGTCTGCATCCTTCTTGAAGTGTGGTGCCCAGAACTAGACACAATACTCAAGATGAGGCTAACCATTGCTGAATACAGGGGAACCAGTACCTCGCATGATTTGGAAGCTATACTTCTGTTAATGCAGCCCAAAATAGCATTTGCTTTTTTTGCAGCCACATCACACTGTTGGCTCATACTTAGCTTGTGGTCTACAACAACTCCAAGATCCTTCTCGCTTGTAGTATTGCTGAGCCAAGTATCCCCCATTTTGTAACTGTGCATTTGGTTTCTTTTTCCTAGGTGTAGAACTTGGCATTTATCCCTATTAAATTTCATTCTGTTGTTTTCAGCCCAGTTCTCAAGCCTATCAAGATCACTTTGAAGAATATAGATCTGCTGATGGTTTTGAATGAAACTATCTAGATCCATTTCAATTGGGCTTCAGATCTTATTTTCTAACAGAAACTGCCTTGGCCACCTGTGGGATGACCTTTGCTGAAAGAAGGACACGAGGACTGCAACCCCCGTTGATTCTTATGGATCTTTCTGTGGCTTCCGATGCCATCAAACATGGTATCTTTCTGGACTGCCTATTTGCGCTTGATGTTGGAGATATTGCATTGTGGTGGTTCTGCTCCTACTTGGATGGCTGACTCCAGATAGTGGTAGTGGGAGATTATTGCTCTGCTCTGTGGCAGTTATGCTACAAGGTTCTACTAGATTCTATTTCATCCTTCAAATTTTTCAACCTCTACGTGAAACTGCTGGAAGAAGTTACCCAGAGATATTCAGAGACTAAAATGACACCAGTATAAAGGTGTAGTCTCTCTCTCTCTCTCTCTCTCTCTCTTTCTATTCTTTTCATCAAATCTAGGTGGCTTATTTAAGCAGAGGTGATCATAAGAACCAGGTCATTAAATTAAGACGGGTTGTAAGTGGCAGAAGAAGTCATGTTCACATTTATTGTTCTGGGCTTCCTATGGACCCAGGAACTAGCAATTCATGAAAGGCAGTAGAATTCAAGGGATGCCATCCTATATCTCACTGGCCTCATCAATGGAGCCCACCTTACTCCCTGCAGCTACCTGAGCCCTGCAGTGTGTTTTGTTCCTAAAACCAGCATGCATGTTTTTTCAGGAAACACAAATTTCAAAAGACTGTTGGCCAGGCTGGGTCAATGGAAATGTATCTCACTGGTATTTAAAAAGCATCACTGGATTCCAGTTCATCTCCAAGGTGAAAGTGTTGGTGCTTCCCTTTATAGCCATATAAGGCTTAGGACCCAGGCATGTGAAGGACTGTCTGTTCCCACACCAACCTGCCCATGTAATGAGGTCATCTTTGAAGGCTGTCCTCCGGGTGCTCCCACAATCTGAGCTAAGAGAGGTAGTGACCAGAGAGAAAGAACTTCTCAGTGGTAGCATTCCATTTGAGGAATTCCCTCCCAATGAGGCCTGAATGGCACCAACATTATTGTCTTCTTGGTGACTGACATATATATTTGTATTCTCCCAGGTTTTGTAATGTATTTTAACTATGCAATAACTTATTATATGTAGATTTTTATCTTTGTATTTTATATTACACTATAAACTTGTATATATTGGAAACTTTGCTAAAGGGCAACATATACAACTTTTAAACAAATTTTAAACATAAGAAACTGATTTACATAAATTATTTACAGACTTTTTTGTGATTTAAATCAATGAGTTAAATAGTCTTCAAATCAATCTACCCAGCCTAAGCCAGTCAAAAAAGCATGATGATGGATGGTGTATTGTTGGAAGCAGCAAGGGTTCCTGCAGACAAAACAGGTGGGTGGATAGTTGGAAGGAGGCATTCCAGCAGTGTACACCTGTAGAGCAGCCTCTCCCAACCTGGTGATCTACAGGTGTGTTAGACTTCAAATCACATTAGTCCCAACCAGCATGGTGAATGATCAGGCATGTTGGAAATTATAGCCCCAAAACATTTGGGAGACACCAGCTTGGGGAAGGCTGCTATAGAGCTTCTCTGAGCTGATAACCTCTACAAACATCAGAAACTCCTACTCACATGATAGTTTCTTAAAAGGCTATCACCTAAACAAGTCTTGTTCTCATTCAGTGCACCTCAGACCTCCTGGATACAAATGGCTACCGGCTACCATATACAGTCATGATCTCCTGCCAATCCCCACAGTACATATTGGCATTTCTCCCAGAGGGTGAAATAGCCTTAAATTAAGGATGTGTAAAGTAGTAGATCTTGCGCACAGGCATTTTACACCTGTGCTACATGCTACACGTACTTATATGCTTCCACCTTCCACCCAGAACACACCACATGATCTATTTACAGCCAAAACATAAGTTACAACCCTATCTGTTCAGATTCATCAGACAGAGACTCACAACTTAAGGAGCTAAAATCAGGCATTTCTCTGACTACAATACCCACCCAATGAAGTGAGAAAATAAACTGGCAAAGCTAGACACTTATCCAAGAACAATTTACTACAGGACAGGCCCAGAAGTGAAACCAACAGAACATCACTTGTAGTCAACTACAGTTCCCAGCTAAAACCACTGAAACATATCATCAGTGATCTACAGCCCACCCTGAACAATGACGCTTCCCTCTCACAAGCCACAATGCTTTTAGAGTTTGTGGAGTTATTGCTACTCAACTTCCTGGCTACTAGCCCTAGATAAACAGATCCAAGCAAAGTGAGAGACTTCAGAGCATCAGTTATAACTGACTACTTAATGGGGCAGTAAGTCGAACCAAGACTATCTCTGCTCCTTTATTTTCTGGATGACTCTGGGAATTAGACTGATGGAAGGAAAGGCTTCAACTCATCAGTCAGTCCCTGGTTAGAGTGTCCAGCCCACAGCCATAAGAACACTGACTGGAACCAGGCAAAACAGCTGTACATTTAGCAGCGTTGTAGAGTGAGAACAGATTCACATTGAACAGCTGAAATCTGCGGGACGGTTGTAGAAATCAGAGCCCACTTTGTCTAGTCAAAGAACTTCTGTTGGCCAGTGTACTGTTTGTGCCTTCCTCCACATGCACCCTTAAGGAAGCTGGCTAAATAGACCCTACTAAGTCAAATGTAGCATTCTCCAGGCTCTTTCCTGAGGCATCCTTTGCTGTCTTGCCTATTTATGAATGTGTTGACTATATTAACCAATACATACTTGCCCTTGATCCCAACTTGGAATGCTAATAGCACTAGTCTTATCACTCTGGGCTCCTGTCAATATATGCTCTTCTTAGACTTGGCCCTCAGTCAAATCCCCTGAGATACTGTATTCTGGAGATTAGCCAACTAGAAAAGGAGGCTGGCATCTGTAGAGATTAGTGGGTGCAATGGTTCCTGGAGAGGGGAACCTACTGACAGGAAGCCCTGAGTATGTCATCACTGTGACTTTTCACAAGTCCATGCCGGTAGAGAAACTGGCACATAAAACTGCTCCTAAAAAGGAAGCAGAAGTCTTGCCTGGCACAAAATTTGCCCATGGAATCAAAATCCTAGCAGAACACAACATCCTCAGGAGCTGTGATAGGGTCATTAGAATGATTTGTCAGTACTGTACTGGCCAGGTCTCGAATATTTTGTTGTCTCTCATGGAACACTTTGTTACAGCAGGTGTCAATATTCACTCCCACATATGATATGATCTCGAATTAGAAGACTCCTTTCTGATGAGTCATTTACTCATTTTGCAATGGAGCCACTTGAGGTCTAAGGCTGCTTTCATGTTTCTTTAATTTGAGGTACCATAAAAACATAATAGACTCATGAGCAATTGCTAGTCCACAAGAACTGGTTTGATGGAGATTGTGTTTGTTGGGGCACTGAAAACTTGAGAGTTTACAAAGCTGTTCTTGCGAATCCTCAAGAAACTTCAGCACCTAATTGTTTACCCAGACCTCTGCAGAGTGGCAGAGGCTGCCTCCTATCCATGCAATGAGGTACACTGCTATCATGAATAGCCTTATAGTTAAGGGAAGTTTGCTTTGTTTCAATTAAAATTAATTAGCAGACATTTCATGCAAATACAAAGGCCATACTACTTTCTATACCAAATCAAGGATTAGGAGAATAGACTAATTTATCTGTCCAATATTTTCAATTACAAATCTGTCAACAACAGAAATTAAGAACTGAGTCCCATTAAAAAGACAATGCTATTACCCCAAATATAAGATAATGCAAGCACTCAAGTCTTTTGCTTCTCTTTCTTTATGGACCGCACTACAGTTATTACAAGAACAACAAACAAAACAAATTGCATAGTTCATTCATTCTCTTATGCACGCACTCATATCCTTTAAAATATAAAATAATTACTAAAAAAATTAGGAATTATGGCATATATTCACCACAAATTCTATATTTTCATTACAAATATTTTATGTTTTTTATTATAAATATTGTGGGTTGGACCCAGACAGTGATACTTAAGTATATCCAATTAAATCAATTAGACTTAAGTTAGTGATGTCTGGACCCAATCTTTTATGTTTTTCAGAAGTGGAGGCCTGTACTTTGCAATGTAGGAATTTTTGAAAATTCTTTGGAGGAAAAATGAATTGTTGCAGACTTTTCTCCTACCCAAATGGGAGTGAAGAAATAGCTTAATAAGATCTACAAATCCATGGTGTAACCACACTTGGACTACTATGTACAGTTCTGGTTGCTACACCTAAAAAAATGAAATTGTAGAACTAGAAAGGGTGCAGAAAGAAAAACCAAAATGGGCTCAACAGCGGAGCAACTCTCCTATGAAGAAAGGTTACAACATTTGGGCTATTTACTTTTGAAAAAGGGCTAATAACAAAATATCTTAAACAGAAAGCGCTCATGACTTAGTTGAAACAAGAAGGAGCCAAGCCCCAACCACAGATTTCTGTCCTCCCTTTTCTTTGCACACAAGGGCATTGAAAACATTCACTTTTGGTTTTGAATAAACTGCAGTTTTCTATTATCTTTAAAGTTAAGATACTGTGATTTATTCTAACTGGTTAGTTCAAATAAACCATGGTTTTAGATCCTGGTTTGCTTGAACATACACTGTATGTTCATGTACCAGCTTGAACATGGAGATCCTGGCCTGCACTAAGACAGAGTTCCCCATTATGGACCTTTATACATGAGGGTTTTAATCCACCACTTTACTGAGACTTCTGCTTCTGGATTCTTTGTGGGATTAAGATTGGCTTCTTTACACATGTTTTTTGGAGGGAGGGTTCTTTCTCTGCCTTTCTATATGTTCCATTACACAACCACTAGGTGGCCCTGTGGTATAGCAGAATTGCAGAAATACATGAGGCTTTCATGCTGCCATTCAGGGCATACCAGGAAAAATGTGGTACTAGTTGCAAATAATAGGAGAGGCCTTGGAAGCACCTGCAAACTATCATGAGGGAAGCATCACGAGTGCATAATAAATGCCTCCTGTAGAAAGGTTCTACATCTGAACTGAGGAACTCTGGCTAAGTGGGTAATAAACCAGGGTCATAGCCTAGTTTATTGACCAACATTAAGCCAGAGTTTCTCCATTTGAGCAAAAAAACATAGGAAACTACCTTATAGTCACACTACTGGTCCACCTAGCCCAGTATTGTCGACACTGACTGACAGCGTCTCTCCAGGGTTTCGAGCAGGAGTTTTTCTACCCCCCTCCCCAAGATGCTAGGGATCAAACCTGACCCTTCTGCATGGAAAGTATGTACTCCACCACTGAGCCACAGCCCCAAAGTCTACAATTTTAAAAAAAATTACCTAAAGGCAATCGCTATTACATTAAGACCTGGTTTGGCTGACAAGGGGGAAGGGGGTCCCATTTCCCTACCTAACTTAAAAAAGCACACAGTCAAACAAGATGCACTAATTAGTGGATTGACCAACAGTTTTATGCTATGTAGAAGGCTACAAAATATTTAGAATTATTAAACCATTTATAGAACTTCTAATTTAAATAAAAATACCGTGCTGCTGCATTGCCTCTTCATACTTCACTGAATCTCTATCCAATGGGATTGAAATATTAAAGTTAAAACTATATCTACAAAATATTTGCCATTCCTCAGGATCTGCTGGAAAGCATTCATTTTCCAGGTACTGGTTTTCAAAGCTAATACGATATTTTTCTTGACTCTGAATGGAACCATGGTCGGCTTCCTCTACCCATAATGCATTCTTATTCAAGTGTAATGAGGCACTATGAAATCAAACTGTGAACAGCCTAAAAACACATTGGTAGTATATATGTTTTAATTCTTCATTGGTTACATTGTGCAGCCACAATAGATATGACAGGTACCATAAAGTGATAAGAAATGAGAAATAAAGTGCATGTATGTTTTTAAAATACAGAATAAAAGAGCTCTGAGGGATCTTTCTTTTGTCATCTTCTCTCAAATGCTTTCATGCCAATTATTTTCACAGGTGTATCAGGCAGTTGCTAGCCATATCCAAGGGTGGCCAAAATATTTTAGTGAGTTCAACTCTGTTCATTCTTGCAGGAAATAGGTAGCAAGGCAAGTTCAGGAAGGGAACGTAACATTTTGCCACCTTAGTAACTCACTCAAGTAAATACAAAATGAGAGAGAAAATATACACAACTCATTCAAGGTGCCTGTACTTGTAAAGCTATCTTTCTTGCATCCCACTTACTGAAGACGTTCTAGTTTTAACATGACAATGTAAACACATAATGTAAATGGAAAGGAGAATGCTAATGCTCTTCAGTTATCTCTTTTTTAATTGTTCAATTCATACAGGAAATTTGCTTGTCCGAAGTTTCTCCATGAACTGCATTCAAATTCAAAATGCATCAGCTAGTAATATAACACAATCGCTTCACAAGACACTTGTTAAATGGATATGTTTTTCAAGATACCTTGAAATGTATGGATACAAGGTTGATTCTGTTCCATATCTGGACCTAGGTTAGGCATTTTGGGATATACCTATAGCCCAGACTTGCTAGTTAGCAAGTACATAAATGTTTACCAGCCCAACTGGACATTTATGCTATGGGGTAGCTTTACAAGTAGATATGACAAGTTACATAAATCAGCCTGGTCATATGGGTGAGGCTACGACACTTACACTAATCCTGGAAAAGTGAGTAATTGGCCTAGTTTTGTGTTATTTTCATTAATCATAGCCATAAATCCCTTTCCACAATAGAGTAAATACAGTGACTTGGTTCGGATGACAAGATAACCCACAATGGGTTAAATAAACCACGGTGGCTTATTTAACCCATTGTAGATAATCATGTCATCTGGTGGGATTTTTTTATCCCATGATGGCTGATTTGACCAAAATAACCCACTTTAAAAATCCATGCTCTGCAGAGTGGGTTATTTAAGACATAGTGCATTATCATTTCATCTGGAGGTCACCGTGGATTATTTCGTGTGCCTACAGAGTCACGAGGCAAGAGCGGCAGAAACCTCTGCCCTCTTGCCCATGGAGCTACATTGCCATTTGTTAGTGCACCCAAGCTGATGCCCATACTCCCCTTCCTGGCTCTGACTGCAACTGTGATCGGGTCGGCTTCCTTTTTTATAAATATTCCCAGTCCCTTTTCCTGCAAAAATGGAACCGGGAACATTGCTGGCACTTCCCTGTAATTTCCCCATATGTGCAAATTGGGCTTCCCATTAGTGCATATGGGGAAATAGTATTCTTTGGTTTTCCCAGCTTTCTCCATTGCACCCCTGCATGTTGCCCCAACGTGCCACAGTGCAAAGGGGAAAAGGCGTTTTTATTTGTTTTCTCGGTGCTCTCCCCCACCCCCAACGATTTTCCAGACAGGGCAGCTTCAAATCGCCAATGGAACTGT
This sequence comes from Anniella stebbinsi, assembly GCA_029215795.1. NCBI lineage: Eukaryota > Metazoa > Chordata > Lepidosauria > Squamata > Anniellidae > Anniella > Anniella stebbinsi. The sequence goes on along the minus strand of JARDYH010000001.1, from coordinate 162,256,014 downwards.
ATGGGAGTGATCATTGAGTTCTCTTGGCAATTTGAAGCTGCCCCATCAAGAAAATTGGGAGGGGGGGAATGAACCCCTTCCCTTGCCAAGGACTGTGTTCTTGGAATCTCTTTTGCACAAAAGGTCTTCCAAACACACACAAAAAGGGCAAAATCTCCCTTTGCACCAGGTGGGGAGAACACCCAAAGGGGTCCCTCCACTGGGGCACCCCTTTCCTCTCCTGCTCCACACCTGCATTTCCCACAAGGCCTTTTAAACATCAAATTGCAGGAGAACTCCTTTCCCCCAACCTATGGGAAAAGGCTTCCTTGGAGGTATGGCGGTGTGGTCAGGAGAGGAAAGGTGCTCCACTGTGGAGGGACCACTTTGGGTGTTCTCCTGACTCGGCACAAAGTGGGGTCTTGCCTTTTCTGTTGTTGTTTTTGAAAGCCCTTTTGTGCATTTTTGACAGCTCTCAGTAGCAGTGCACAGAGACAGAGATTGCAAGGGGGAACTAGTGCCAATATTCAAGTGGGAGGACTGCAGCAGGGCAGGGGGTGGGTAAGTCAAATTATATACAGTTGCTTAATAATCCACTCACCATTGCTTATTCATCTGATCAGGTGGGGACTAACCATAGATTATTTTCAAAATAAGCAACTGTGAGTGGATTATTAACACATTGTTGACTATCGTGGCATATGAATGCGGCAGTAGCTTAGTCAGATTCCTTTTTAATATAAGAAATTGCAGAAATATTATGCCCTGTCAATGATCATAATAATGCATAGACTTGGTTTAGCTATAATGGGAATCTATGGCTTCCCACATCAGGAACAAGCCCCAGCAAGCCCCAGGCTCATGCACTTTCCTCTCCTCCTCTTTCATGCCTGCAAGAAGAAGCTTGGGACAGTTGAACTCTAGGAACAGCTCCTAACAGCATTTGGTCCCCCAGCCAATATGCCAGGTGGATCATCCATATGGCATTTTGGCTGGGGATTCACCTCTACTGTTTATAGGCTTTCCCCATTGGGCAAGGCTGAATGCACCAAAGCCGCCCTGTCCGAAGTATCAAGTAGATGATCCACCCAGTGCATCAGCTGTATGCTTTGCCTGCCCCACACCACCTCCTATTGGTGAGGACATAAGACAGATGAAGCCAAGCCAGCTCAGTTCCCTCACTCCTTTTGTGTCCAGCTGCAGTGTGCTTCCTGGGCCAACTGGGAGGGTGAGCAGTACACTAAGTAAGGGGAACCTCTGCTGTTATCTCCAATTATGATCCACAATAAAGCAGGAATTCCCCTTCACTCCACTCACCCTCCCAATTAAGAAGTGGCATGGGCAATCCCCATTTTATCTCCAATCACAGATCAGAGATCACAGTGGAGCTTCCTCTCCTTGCATCCTCCCCAAGCCCCAAAAAGCCTCCAGGGGACAGGACATGGGAAGGGAACCAAAGCCTCTGGGGGCTGGATTAGGCAGATGATCTGGACCACTAACTCTGGTTTAAATGAACCCACGCGGTACTGCGGTAACATTAAAATTGTAAGTTTTCAAAGTACTCCTCATAGTTGGAATAGAGGAGGAGAGGAGGGAGTGCACATGCCAAAGGTTCAGTGCAGTTCATTCGGGTAGCAGGAAGCCATGGCTTCCCATTGCATCTGAACTGAGGGCGTCATCACATGCAGGATTTGAAGCACACCCGCCACGACTTTAACCCACTTTTTCAGCGCTGGACTCGCATGACTTTGTCCCCGTCCTGCTGTTCTCGCACCCTGAGCGAGTCCAGCGCTGAAAAAGTGGATCAAAGTCGCGGCAGGTGTGCATCAAACCCCGCATGTGATGACACTTTGAGTCATTGAATGGATTTGTGCAATACATAACCCACCAGAGGAAACCAGCCATGGGCAGCCAGGCATGGTGGGTTGCTGTGTTGTTCGAAGCCAGTGCATGTTCCGCTGAGTGGCTTATTTTTTCTCAAACATGCCTCCCTGAGGATCCATGACTTGTTGTAGGGTTGTTTGTATCCAGGTCAGTTGTCATGTTGCCCGAATCCAGGAGAGCGATTTTACTGTAGTTTGCCAGGACTGGCTACAGAGCTGCTCAGCAAGAGTTACAAAAAAAACCATGCTGCTCTTCCCAATCTCACCAATGCCTGCTTCAGCCTTCCTCCACTGATGCACAAACAGCCCTTTGGAGGGAGTGTCACTTGTTTGCTACCTTTTTTAAAAAACTTGGGTGCTTCAGGAGTATGCAAATGGAGCCATATTTTTAAAATTATTTTTTCCTGTTCTTCCACAAGTGCCTGGTTAATTCCCTTGTATATTTCAACTGTCAAAGGAAGTGCCTCAGTGAGAGAAATAGGTACACCAAAAGGGCAGGGGGACAATATCTCTCACTTGGCAATGAAATCCTCTAGCTATTAAGTGTTGTACTGACACTTGTCAGTCTCCTCCTATTCAACTCATCCTCGAGTCTTCAGCAAGATTTTGGCAGCTGCTTCTCAGGTATTTATCACCACACCCACCTCAACTTTGATCCACTTCTTCAGCGCTGGACTCACATGACGTCGTCCCCCTCATGCAGTTTTCTCGCCCTGAGGTCGCAGTTTTTAGTTTCTGTTTCGATTTATCCCTGAATGGGCAAAGTCCAAAACAGGCAAAGTTCAACAGGCCAAGCTGAGGTATCGCAGCAATACCAACCACGTATGATTCAAAATGCTAGACTCGCATAGGAAATGGAGGAGGAACCCGCAGAAGCGGGAAATAGTAGGTGTGATAAAGGCCTCCACGTTGGGGGGGGGGGGCAATATCTCCCCTTTCCAGACTTGCTGGAGACTTGAGGAAGAGGACACTGACAAATGTCAGTTCAACACTTAATAGCAAGAAGATGTCATTGCCAAGTGGGAGATATTGTCCCCACGTGTCTTTTGGCACACCTACAGTTCTCACATTTCCCCCCTCTTTTTTGGTGCTTCTCAGTCGCACAAATGGCTTTCTCCTCTCCCTTAGAATTACACACACACACATCCGAGTCCTTGGCAACTGTGCATAAATTAGCCTATCTGCAGGCTCACCTTGTCAATTTCCTTGTATGTTACGTACTCCATTTCAAATGAAAAGGGGTAGTGTTCAGAGCAGGGAGAGATGGGTACTGCCACAGAAGTGCCTGGAATACATGCCAGACCCGGATGGAAGACTGAGGGGGAAAGGATGGGGAGAAGAAGCCACAGCAAGCCTGTTGGGCATGCTGTGAGTTGTTCTGTGAAGAACCATCCCACTATGGCTGCCTGAGAGCATCCAAGGATGTGCTTAGAATAAAAAAGTAGGTGGAAACAGTAACTGATGTCCTTAGGTATAAACAATGCCATTCAAGATCACAAGTTTAGAGTAGCTTTCTGGAAATATCCAAAATATGGTAAAGTTACAGGTCACAAAACTAAAGGAAAAAAGTTATTTCCAACTTGAAGTACAACATATATCATATAAGTACAACATATGCCAAAGAATAAAGCAATTTATCTTAATTTTAAAAAGAAAAACAGAAAATAATGAAAAGGGAAAGCTACTGGCTAGATAAAATATTTATTTTAGCCATCAAGTGCTCATTTCAGGCTCCACTGGCTAAAGAAGTGGAAATTTATAAGAAAAGGTTTTCTCAATTATAATGTATAAACACTGATTTTAGTCCTCTTCAAAAGACATTTCATGGTAAAAACTGAACCCAAACCTTTACAGAAAAATATACTAATATACAATACTATTTATTCAGATGGAAATAATCTTTATATCATTTTGCCATTTAGATCTAATAAAAAAAATGGTCACGATACCTACTTGCCTGAACTTTTTCATTTAAACTTATATGAATTAATAATATAATTAATATATAAATTCATAAATTAATGGGCATCACAAAGAAGGAAAAACAATATACACCACTTAAAACTAAAAATTGCTACCTCAAGAGGTGGTAAAGGCCACCAATTTATATGGCCTTTAACAGGGAATAGTAAGTAACCCCAGCTTCAAAAATGAGCTGTGAGAAAGTGGGATGGGGAGCCAATATCTCTGCTTTCTGGACTTTCTGGAGATTGGGGAAAGTGTTGAAAAGATGGAGGGCACTGAGAAGTGCCAGTTCAACACTTAAAAGTGAGAGGATTACATTTCCAAATGGGAGCTATTGTCCCCCACCTCTTTGTGCTGTTTGGCCGTTGATGGAGGGGAAGTCACTGACGAGGGAGGCTGGAGGTGACACTGGTGAGATTGCAAAGAGCAGGACAAGCTTTTTTTGCCACTCTTGCAAAATGATCCTGGCAACTCACAATAAAATCAATTCTCCCAAGTTTGGATGACATGGCAACCCAAAGGGATGAATAACCCTAAAAGTCATGGGTTCCCAGGGTGGTTTGTACACAAAAATTAAGCCACCCAGCAGCAGAGAACGCACTGGATCTGGCCAAAATGACACCATGGTTGGTTGCCTATGATGGATTGTCGTGTCATGCGAACCCAGTCACAGACTGGGTTCACACAACACACTAACCATTAATGGTTTATTTTCCAGAACCCATGATGGGTTAGCATGTTGTCTGTAGGATGTTCCCCCATCACCGTGGCGGGTTATTTACCCCAAATAATACACCCTAGGAACCCACAGTCTTAGGTTAGTGTGTGATCAGTCACACCAGCATGGGTTACAGAGATCACCTATAGAGCTGCTTAGCAAGAGCAGTCAAAAATGCTGCTGCCGCTTTGTTCCTCTATTCTTGGTGCAAAGGAAGCTGGGATGCCTGGCTGAGCAGGGGAATTACAGGAGGAGAAGGGGCAGCAGGATTAAATAAACTACTCTGTGTAACTTGTGTGCCTGACTGTCTGACTGGAGCACAGTAAGTTGTTTGCATAACACCTACCCAGCATAGCTTGCTACCCATCATGGGTCAGTGTGATGTGCGTCCATGCCAGGCACCACCCAGAGCCAGCTTAATACCTTTCTCTGTGCATGGAGGAGGCATGGGGGGGGGGGGGGGAACAAGGAGTCTGCACCACTGCATTACAAGATATCTTGACCTGACAACTTCAAAAAGGATAAACCAGATCTGATATTTTAAATGAACATGTTTCTTATCTTTTAGCCCCCTGATTCAATCAAATGGCTTTTTCACATTCATTAGGCAGCTAGAACTCTCATTCAACTACACAGGATTTTAAACAGTTAATTGTACTGCGGTGGGGAATTAATATTCCAGGGATGTAGTCTTACTTAGAGTTGGGGTGGGGGGAAATGAAATGCCTGGAAGCAAATATCAAACTTTAAGATTCTCAGGTGACCAGGACATGTGGGATTTTTTTCAGCCCCAAAATACTTGCTAATGTTCAGTAACTGTCTTTTCAGGAGTATCTTCTTTTATAGGTGTTAGTAAGCTGACCATATGAAAAGGAGGACAGGGCTCATGTAACTTTAACAGTTGTAGAGAAAAGGGAATTTCAGTCAGTGTCATTTGTATGCAATTAGTTCCTGGTGAAATCCCCTCTTCATCACAACAGTTAAAGTTGCAGGGGCCTTGCCTTCTTTTGTATATGGTCACTCTAGTATAGTGCCTGCAACTTTAACTATTGTGATGAAGAGGTAATTTCACCAGGAACTAATTGCATACAAATGACACTGGTTGAAATTCCCTTTTCTCTACAACTGTTAAGGTTACATGAGCCCTGTCCTCCTTTTCAGATGGTCAGCTTAGTTACCTCCCCATTTCTATTCCACTTAGAACTACAGATGCTTCATTCTGTTACACAGCGGCCAAAAATTCTGGTTATCAAGATGTGAGTTATAGAATAAATGAACTACTCAAATCTGTCGTGCAGACACTAGGAGTTTCAGGGTACGAGTCAGTGATTTTGCTTTTTTCAGAATGGATAGCTATCCCCTACATGCAAGGAAAGACTTCTTCCTTAGAAACAATTACACTTCATAATGCTTCTGCAAGGTCAAGAATATTTTCAGCAAGATATATTGGGCTCTATGTAGCACTGGTACAAAAATGACAAAATTAAAATAAATCTTTTGTGGATCACAAAACCCAAGGAAAAACTGGCCAACACAGAATGGCAAAACACAGAATATATACAAATATATGAAATAATTACAAAAGGATTTGCTTTATGTTTACTTGCCTTGACTTCAGTGCTTATATTTATTATATATTAACAGAATAACTTAATATTCATTTAATATTGATGTAATTTAAAGTTAATGTTATAAAATATAACCCTCTACAAGCAGTTTTGTGTATATTTTTTATTCATTGTGAGTACTCATATGTTTACCATGCCAATTCCACATACAAACAGAATTGTAACAAGAAAATGCACCAGCTTTGAATAACAGCTTTTTCCTCCATTCATGCAGCCTATTTCACATATGAAGAAAGAGGAAGAACCAATAATCAATTCAGGAATAGCAACTTATTATGGATATGAAACAGGACAAGCCTCTGAATTCTTTAGCCCTACTGTTAGGCAAGCACTACTCTCCACTCATGACCTAGCTGCTGATGGGTAGGGAGAGCTAGCACCAGGATTTAGCACTTAAAGCCCAGCTGCTCCCACACTAGACCTTTGCTTCCAGAGCATTTATTGGATGGCTGCCCTGGGAAGGGGAACCAATAACCACACAGAGACAGTGTTGGGCTATGCATTGGCCACAACTTTATTGGTTACAGCATAGTGTTTGACATGGTATGGGGCTGGATCTCCTCATTGGCCTGCCGGCAAGCCTGACTGAGTACTGGGTGCCCATTTGCATCCCAGCTCAAGTGCTGGGTGGCCACAAGGGGGGAGGTTTTTAGGCCAGAGCATGGAGTTCATCATGCCATGGCATGTGCCATTCACATACTTCCCCCTGCTCCCCTGACGGTGGTAACGGCATGCCAGCCCCCTAGCTTGGTGGGGCTGTGAATCCATTCTGAGTTTGAGGTCCCCTCTACAAGAATTCGGTTTGACGCCCGGTTGTCCGCTTATGCGCATCTTCTCGCAATTGCTTTTACGCCTAATCCCTCTACACGGGAGGCAGTGAAGCGCATTACCAGTTGTATGAAACGAGCTTTAAAGGTGTTTAAATGCGGAGAATCGCTTGTTTACATGGTCATAAGGTGCTTCAACTCCCACGGTAAATTAAAACTCGCTATTTAATGCGCACCTTGAAAAAGCACCTTGACCCCTGATTTGCGCTCCGCTCTTGTAGAGGTCAAATTTTTAATGCGCCTTGAAAGAGCTTTAAATCGCTCTTGTAGAGGCACCCTTAGTCAGAATCAGCCAGAACGCTAACAGAGCTGAACCTATTGTGGAGGTTGACTAAAACCCAGAATGGATTCACAGCCCCACTGAAATCAGAGCCGGCAGCCTCCACTGTTGTGAACCCTGGGTCCACTACCACTGACTAAACGGCTCTAGTATGGAAGCAACCAGACATATGAAAGAGAGTTAGGAAGGATACATAGAGACTGGCTCATGCCCATAGAAATGTATAAAGTTATTTCTTCGTGGATTTTTCCCTTATATAAAATATTTATATAAAAGATTTAGAGAGCAATCAGTCTATCTCAAGACTGACAAGCAGGGCATGAGGAATGATAGAGGCTTTTTAAAATTTCAGCTAAACAGGACCCCTTGGCCCATCTAGCTGACTTCTCAGTGAACAGAGAGGGGAATGGAGAGACTCAGGGATACAGAGGAGCCATGCCTCTCCTCCCCTCCTCCCCCTTCCCCTTCCATCATCCTGACCCCTTTTCTCCCTCCCCAACTCTCTTCCCACGCCACTGTTGTGACCTGGGAAAAGATGCCACTGTGGTGCTTTCTGCAGCGGTTATGAGGGAGGGGAAATCCATGCTCAGATCTTCCTCTCTGAAGTGATTCAGGCTTTGGGGAGGAAAATCTGCACTTTTAATGGTCCTGGGATGCCCTCCCAGAGACTATAGAAGTGCTCTGCCCATTTCTATTACTACAGCTACAACTGAAATTAAAATAAAGTAAACTATGAACTATAATAAATGTATTTATATTAATCTTTTCCCCATGATCATGATGTAAAAAGCATATTTAAACACTTAAACCATGTTCTTCAATATCAATACCATCAGGCATTCATCTTATTTTCCTTTTTGTACAACTTGTTTGCCTTTTCTCAACAGTTTGACAGAAGTAATGCCAATCCAACCCAATTATGTTAGAAATCAAGTTAAAGCAATTTTACCTTTTTTCTGTCAGCTTCTGAGTATGATTAATCAAATCATAGCCCCTTATGAGTAGAGCAGTAATTGCAAAATAGCAAATTACAGCATCTCACTGTACTTGAAACATGATATTTAACATGAAGCTAAATATTTTATTAAAGCTTATGCCTAACTCATTTTAATACAGTTAATTATGCCAGTTCAACTCACTTAACAGGTATGATTTGATTTTGTAGAATCTGTTTCAGAAGTATTTCAAGGGCCTAATCATTTCAGGAGCTTTACTTCACAACCCAGTTCAGATTTGTGTCCTATTTGATTGCCTTACGCTGCAACATAAACTTCCCATACAATGTACCACCAACAAGATATTCTAACTTTAAACAATCTCCAACTGTCCAGCCATTTTTCTTGATCATCCCATTATGTCTTTAAGATCCTACGTTATTTTTCTTTGTATTTATTTTGTCTTTCTTTAAAACACAGCCAACCCGTTGTTTAATTTATTTATTTGGAACATTTATTTCCCACCTTTCCAACAGAATATTATGCAAGGTAGCTAACAATAAAAGAACATATTTTAAAATACACCACAAAATCACATAGGGAAAAAAACAAACAGGACTACAAAGATAGTACCAACCATATCTACAAACAGCAGAAACTAACAACTGATTAAAATCAGCTGAATGAAAGACCAAAAACCAGTAAAAAAAAAAGAAAGGTTTTCACCTTCTGGCAGGATGGCATTAAAGAGGGGTCCCCTCTTAACAAGCTTCTTGAGGGACAGAATTTCAAACTCTGGGTGTATTTTATTGTTAGATTGATGTTAACATTTTCTGTGCTGCCTCTCAACATTGATTCCAAGGTAATGTATAACATACTGAAGCAAATAAAATACAAAAATAGGCCTAAATCCAACACAAACGTAGGCATGCTACAACCCACTGATTTCATAATAATAGTAATTATTAATTACATTTTTATACTGCCCAATAGTCGAAGTTATTGCATAAAACAAAATATAGCATCAAACACTGGTAACAGCAGCATGAATAAGAGAAAGTACTTAAAATACTCTAAAGGCTTGGAATAACATGAAACTCTGACTGGCACCTAAAAGATAAGTTAAGTCACAAGCAAGTTTCTCTAGGGAGGAGCATCAATTACATGGAAGAGGGACCACAGCCAAAAACGTCACCTCTTAATTATATTAAGCAACTACCACAGAAACATTCGTGGGTGGGCAACATGACAATCATGTGTTATGTATATAATGGGACGGGGTGGGCTGGGGACAAAAATGGAGGGGAACACCCCTTTTAAAACTGATTTTTTTTTCTGGGTTCCCCCCCCCCCACAGTTTTCCCCATGCCGTCATATATCTAGTCATGTATTTTCAAACCATAAAATGCCATCTTCACAGGTTCTTAACATAAAAATTAAATCAAGGAATTACTAGTCACTATTTATAACTTCCTATTTTTTTTTTAACCAGTCCTGTTGTTTCCCTTATTTAATTCATTCAATTCTAGCTTTAAGTAATACAGAGTTAGTGGGCTAGGGCAGGCTCCATCAAAAACCACTGACTGCAACACTCTTCAATATATTTTTGCTCTAAAATCAACTCTTTTGCACCAGCTGGTTGCATACGCAAAAAGGTTTGCCCAACTTTCAACCACCTCACCTCACATTATTTCTAATATGATTAATTAAAAAGTGACAGGTTTCTGATGTTCAGAAATCTTACAGAATTTAATATCCATGCTGGTATCTACAGATTCTAGTGTTTATATCATGAATGAACCTCGACATCAAGATAGACTAAAAGTGCAGAATCATGAACAGAGGATGAAAGAATATTACTTGATACAAGTGCTTCTCTAACTATACTACATTGAAACAGTTCAGAATTTGTGCAACTGTATTTTATTGCCTAGCTCTGCCAGGTTCCAAACCTTGCCCTGCGCAGGTACATAACCTACATGTGGGACTGCTTACAGACTACGAAGAAGACCAAGCAAACTTTCCTTCCAAATGTAAACCATGTAATTTGAAAACGTAGAACAGACCATAAAATTAACCCAGAAGGAAATGATAGGAAGAGGATTTATGTACGCAGTGAGAATTAATGTTGGGACATCTGTCTCCTACTATGCAAGCAACTTCCACAATTTAATAGTATAAAATACATTTATCTTATTATTAAAGTTGAGAAGAAGTAAAAACCTGCTTTCTATAATATGGAAAAGAAACGAGATTCCCTGAATGTATTTATTATTTATTTAAAATAAATATGAAACGATATCTTTCTTTCAAAGGAAGAACATTGCATGTTTCTTCTCAGGGCCAAACTACACATGACATGAAATTCATGGCTTGGTGTTGCATATATCTTTTTATCACTGTAAACATCAGCTGCTGGGGCTGCTAATCAGGACTGGGATCATAGTGCAAATGGGAAGATAACCTTCCCCCCACCCCCAAGCCCCACATTTGGCATGGGATGAAACTTCCCATTGGTGCCAATAGAAGCTTCCATCCTAAGCTATTATTTACAGTTTTAAAAATATACACACAAAATCTACAAAATGTTGGTTCCATACTTACTCATGCTTAGTGTAATTTAAATCAATGGGACAAGTTAGTCCTGATTAACTTAAATCTCATTGATTTCAACAAGTCTATTATAATCATGACTAAATAGGGGTCTAGTCCTAAGCATTTTAACATTACATTATAGGCCTAATAATTGGCCTGCCACGAAAGAATACAATCCCATGACATCCAGCTTCCTGCCCTCTTTGTTCATTGGTGCAGTGTAAACCTTCTGAGACCTTCCACTTCTTGAACTTGATATAGATGTTCGCATCTCCAGTCCATAGATGGCAAGGATGATATTTTTTTCCAGGAAAGTTGGATTGAATTCAGGAGGGCTGGAAGCATTGCGATCTCCAACGGACCACAAGTCTCGGTTTGAACTACCTGAAAGCCTGGGTCCTTTATCTGAGTTTGTGGCTGGTGGCTATCAAGTCCAAATGAATGGGACATCAATATCACCTGCTCAATGAATGGCCTGGTATCCTCCAAAGGAGAGGCCAGGCCTTGTATTCCAACCGACAATACAAGATGCAATCTGATTAATAGTCCTTTGGCATCAAAGACTTTTCAGACAGATTGGGTGAAGTCACGGTATCCAGTGCAGCAGTGGCCTAGGTTCCGCTGGACAGAAGATATGTAACAGTTGATGTGCCTCCAACAATGGTGGTCGACAGTTCTGAAGGCACTGATGGGATCCCAGGTGGTCAACTCAGGTCCTATAAAGATACAAGCACTGCAGTACAGTTAATGGTATAAGTCAGCTCTCAAATGTGGTGGCTTGTGGTAATGACACTGGTTTAGAAATAGTTGTCACAGTCAGAACATGACATTGGCATGGAGGTAGGAACAAGTGGTAACCATGGTACAATCTGCCCCAATCCCTATCTTTAGGCTTGAGAAGACAGGGTACTTCCCCAACAGTGTACCTATGTGGCTGAAGCTCCCATAGAAGTGGAGAGTGATTATCCCAGTAGTATTATGGGGACCAGGACTACTGGTACCAAAGGTGATCCCACCAAGATCTCCATCCTCAACTGTCTGAATATATATATATCCAGAATAGAAGTCCAGAGAGCCACAGCAGGAATCCGGTGAGAATCAAGAGCGAGAAGACAATTTGTCTGCATTTGTCTCAATGTGGTGTATGTGGATTCCGAGATGTTGATGACCGAACATCTCATTATCTCCTTTTCCAAGATAGATACAATGACCAGCTTCTCATAGAATGGGCACATACTCAACTTCTTCAAAATGGGGAGAAGAGAGCATTGGCAGTGAGGGAAGAATCGGTGTTGGAGAAGGAGATGGAGCTATCATTTGAAAAGGGACAGTGAGCTTCTTCTTCATCTTCAGTTCTGAAGTGTGAGACAATTTAGCCTTTATCTTCTTAGATCAAACCAGATATAGGCAGTGCATTTGCCACTTTATTGAGCTCACTCAACCAACACAAGCATTAAACTCAGGGTTGGTACCAAGGCCATCAGTACCTCAGGGATTGGCAACAGAGCCTATAACAGTCCCAAACTCAGAAACAGAATTCTGCCCCTGAGAAGGGTGCCAGTAGCAAGGAGGGGCATCACCAGAAAGCATGTAGAACACATAGTAGAAGGATGTTTTTGTCCATTTTAGGGTCAGTCTCAACTGCTTTTATCACTTGCTCCCACAAGAGTATGAGAAATCTGGTAGAATAGTTACAACATGCCTGTTTAGTAAATGCCTGATAGAAGGTACAGGAATCCACCTTATGCCCCTTGCCTAGGCAGAGTAGGTAGAGCATTTGTCTACAAGTGCTACCTACAAAGTAGGTACAGCTATATCGAGAGGCCATATCCCCTAGGCTGCTGAGGACAGACTGATGAAAGGGGGAGAGAAGCAAAGCAGTTTAGTATTTCTAAACAGAAATGTTTAGAAGAAGATAAGGAAGAATAAAACAACTAAAACAATGGAACTGCTTGGCACAGTCCTTGAAGAAGCAGACAAAGTTCCCTATGAGTCTGCTAATGTGGTAGTCAAAAGAGAACTGAGAGAAAGTGGCCAGACCACAACCTTTGGGAATGCACACTGGAATGGCAGGGTACGTTCCACCAAAGTCATTCAGCTACAGAAGGTTCCTGAATGGGGCTCTGTGTGTTTCATGTACAGAGATTAAATGAAACTTGATACAATCAAGAAAAGGCTTTTAGGCTACAATCTTACCTAGGAGTAAGCCCAATTGAACCTAATGGGGCTTATTTCTGCATAGACATATATCAGTTTGTGCTGTCAGCTACATCTAAAATCAAAATATTAGAAAATCGTAGATTTCTTTTACTGCAAAGGACTGGAATGAGAAATAATTTTAGGCCATAGATTAAGATACAAAAATAAATATTGTGCTGGCTCTGAAAAACCACAAATTAGTGTGATTTGGACTGAGTGAAACGGATTGAAAAGTTCAATAAATTGACTGCAGCTTTGGGCTAAATCCATTTTGCATTTTCATCAGTTTCATTCCTATATCATACTGCTCGTTTCCATTTCTTAATATCCTATTACAAGTAGAGACATATACAGCAGCTAACTCACTCTGATTGCTTGCAAGTAATTTTCTCTGCCTTAATATTTCAGGTTATCAGAGCTACTCGCCTACTCCATAACCTATGAACCTTTGTTCTCTGTGAAAAAAAAGTTTAATGGGTTTTTTAAATGTTTCTGGTTAGCACAGTGTGCTTCTTTATCACTGTGTCAATATTTTTGCACATCAAAGAACTCAGCCACAAAAGACCAAACCACAGAACTCAAGTCATAATTACACATTTTGGTTCTCATCTTAAAGCAGGGCAACAAGTGCAACTTTCCCCCTCTTTCCTCTAGCTCCCAAAATTTACTTAGACCTGGTTCATATGTATTAGATCTGTTGAATCATGGGTTGTCATTGTGTGTGAACCCAGAACGATAGATTAACTATGGGTTGTTAATTACAACCAACACACAAAAAGAAACACTGGCTCAATTCGGACGACACAATAAACAACTGGTGTAGGGGAAACAATCGTCAGTTGTTTTGACTATCGTGTTATCCGAACGCTGCCATAGTCAACTCAGTGCTGATCCTAATTCACACCACGGTTGATTATTTATTACCATGTTGTGTGGGGAGTACCCCCTAGATGAACAACTGTAAAGTTGATTATTACCCCACCATTGACTATCTTGTCGTCCGAATTGAGCCTATGATTTGTTGGGTTGTCAACTATGGGTTGTTTAAACCATGGTTTGTTGTTACATGGGATCCCAGAATCGTGGGATGTTTCTCCAGGCTACAGAAGCAGCAGGCAAGAGCAGCAAAAACAACAGCAACAACCTAGCCTCCCTACAGACAAAGGAGGAGGGAAACAAATAACTCAGGGACTGAGAAAACAAACCATGATTTGGTCGATAATCTGCCAGACAAACCGTGGGTAGGTCAACAAACCATGGCTTAAATAAATTATAGATTAGTGTTAGGTGTGAAACAAGTCAGTCTTGGGCCAAGCTCATGTAAAGTAGCAGGATCAGAATCAACACCAATCTTAAAATCACTCCACTGGCTGCCCATTAGTGTCCGGGCAATGTATAAAGTGTTGGTTATTACCTTTAAAGCCCTACATGGTTTGGGTCCAGGTTACCTGCGGGATCGCCTTCTCCCGTATAATCCGCCCTGCACACTCAGGTCCTCTGGGAAGAATTTACTCCAGTCAGCCAGAATTAGGCTGACGAGTGTTACCCAGAGGACCTTCTCTTCTGCCGCTCCCAGGCTGTGGAATGGCCTGCCAGAGGACATTAGACAAATTAGCAGTCTTCTGGAATTTAAGAAAGCCGTGAAGACTGCTCTCTTCTGGCAGGCCTACCCAGTTTAATTTTAAGATGTTTTTAATAATGTATTTGTTTTTATCTGTTTTAATGGTTTATCTATTTTATTGTTTCTACATTTATATTTATTGTTGTTCCCCGCCTCGATTTGGATGGAGAGGTGGGTTTGAAATGAAATAAATAAATAAAAATAAATAAATAAATAAAAAATTAATAATAAAATGTAACATTTTTCATCTGTAGGAGTAGTTTGGAATGATTCCTGTGAAGGAAGACAGACCGGAAAATTTTACATCGGACTGAAAGATCTGTGAAAATGATATTTGATTGTTGCCAGTGCCAACCAATTGGATTCTCTCGCAAAAACCACATAAATTTCCATTGCAACTTATTTTCCATCTATATTACTCCACAATATTTTAAAATCACTGATGTGGAAAAGACAAAAACAAAAGATCCACTTCAACAGAATCAGCCCTCAAAATACAGAAGATTTTTTTGGGGTGAAAGTTATTTGAAGGAAAAGGCAGAGAAAATGAATATATGTTTAACACAATCCTCTTTAACTCATTTGTCCATCAACTGAAAAACAAACTTTTCTGAATTATACAAATATACATTCTGAAAATTTACACTATAGCAATCAATATGTGAAGATTTGAGGCCTACAGAGGCAAAGTAAAAAGGTCAGGTCTTAGGCCTCCTCCACACGAGACGTTTAATGAGCCTTGAAGGCTCATTATAAATTTTACCTCCACACCAGCGGAGCGCAAAACGGGCGTACAGGCGCGTTATCTCCCCGATAATGCGCATTTTCGAATGTGCGTTAAATAGCGACTTTTATTTTTCTCCGGCCGTTAAAGCGCATTTTCGCCGTGTGAACAAGCGATTATGCGCATTAACGTCTTCTAAAGCGCTTTTTGGACATCAATTAATGCGCTTCGCCGCCTCTCGCCGCCTCCCGTGCAGAGGGATTAGGTGTAAATGCGCCTCCGCGAAAATGCGCATAATCCCCGAACCGGGCGCAAAAGCGCATCCTTGTGGAGGGGGCCTTAGAGGCCTGGGGCTATTCTGTTGGGAGGGGGTATTCCTGAAAGGAGTAGTTTCATTTCCCAGTTCAGTTTTATTTCTCCTGTTAAGTTTCATTTCTTCAAGGTTCAAACAGTACTTTGTTTGGGGGGAAGAGGATATAAAAAGAGAGGAGAGAAGCCAGCCAGGGAAAGCAGGAAAGGATGAGAGCGCATGAGGAAGAAACAGCTGGAAAAGCCTAAATGCAGCTAGGGTAAAAGACTTGCATTTTTGCCATTTTTATTTTCTTTTAATGCCTTTGTTTCACTCAGCTCTATTGACTAAATACCTTTACTTGTAATTTGGTTGTTTTAATATTCTAGTAAACTATCGTGTTAAACCTAAAGTGTCCGGAGTGTCACTCACCCATGTCCAAAGCCTAAACCCCACATTATTGGGAAGGTGAAGGTAAAAGAAGGAAGGTGGTGCTCTTAAGGGGGCAAAAGATCCTTAAGGAGTTGCTCAGGGGGTTCAGGTCATAGAAGGATCCCTCACACAATAATATTTCATTTTACTCATTAACAATTAGTTTATTTTTCAATTTACTTTTTTGGAATAAAGGGGGAAATAACAAAGCAAAAACAGTAAATCATTCAAGCCTGAGAGATCTTGAAATCCCACTGAAAATGTGAATACTGTGAAAGCTCATTGTACAAAAATTCTATGAAATATCAAAATATCCAGCCCAAATGAAATTTGATTAACCTATACTTTGCAGATGACGGCATTCAGCTACAAAAGCTGTACAAAGACTGAACATGTTTTATTTACAACATAGAGGCATGTTATAGCTTCATAAATTTAAAGACGCTGCAGATTTTATCTAGTTTTTTCTTGCTTCCCCCCTACCCACTGGCCCCAATTGCATAGGACATTTGCTAGAAGCAAAATTCAGTGTGGATGTACAGAGCTATATTCCAAACATTTAATGTTTGCTGCTGTTGGGCTCAAATTCCCCAAATAATTATCACACAAGGCCATTGCCATCCTGGTGTATAAACACAACAAGCCCAAGATAACACCCCAAGCTTCACGAGTAATGACAAAGGTGGAAAAGATAGTCTAGTCAGGCATGAAATTGATTTTAACACAACAAATATCTGTTGACTCCAATGGGCTAAGCAAATAATTCTAAACTAGAGTGGAGATAATAAACACAAAATCATTAACTGCACCTACTAAATCAAATGTGGAGTAAAGAAACCTGTTGTCACATTGACCCTGAAACCTGTTTAATAACTGATTAAAGTAATTACTCCAAATTTGACACAGCTTTTAATCATGGGTTCCTTTAGATTTACAAAAAAAAGGCTTCTATTTGTTTTCCTTCCTGAGATGAATCTTCTTAAATATCAAGGGCATGATCTACTTACACTGTAAGTGCAATGCCTACATGCAAAGGATCTCTGCAGATCTCAACAGAGCCCAATTGTCCCTTCCCTCTCTCCTCTGTCTATGTGTATGTTAAGTGAACATTAATGCAGGGATACTGTGTCCGTGATATGATGGATCATGCCCCAAGTTCATATAACTTGACACTAATGGTTCCATCAGTCTGAATGCTGGAGCAGAGCCCATTTGAGGAGAGATCCCTGTCTCTTTGTGTGTGCATTGTCACATGTGCAGACACTATGCCAGTAACATTACATTATAAATCCTCCTCCTTCCACTCAGATATTATCAAATTAAGCTAGAGGAGATCCCATTTAAAACAGTGATTTGCATAGGACAGGCACTGACAAAATAGGATTGTTATCCTGCTCAAAAATCCAAAGCTGAAATGCTACACACTACAGCAGAGATAGTAACCACTTATAATAAAAAGATAAATAATTAAGGACACTTGGAATAAAACAGGAGAATGCAGAAATCACAGCAATTTATCTGAGCCCATTGACATATCAGAAAAATTAATGATACCCACTAACAAACAAGTGCCACATAGCTGATTATACTGTAGCAATAGGAATCTGACAAATTAACTTTGCAATACATTTAGCGTTCTTATCAATATTACCAATATTCTTGCACTACTGTGGAAATGTGACCTAGCTGACAGGGCAAGGGGGTAACAATAATCATTTATACATATTATAGCAGTTTGTCTCCTGCACCTCTGTTGCTGTCAGCCTTGACAACGGTGCAACCAAACAGGTACTTTAGTATGGCAGATAAAATGACTAATTCATGGAAATCGTGCATCTTTGGAAAAAAAGCATGAAACTTTCCACAAATGATCTATATCCATGCAGGTTTAACTTTTAAGATAGGGCCCCAAAAATGGCTGCCATTTTCAAAATGGCGCCTATACAAGAAATTTATTTTACATTCGTGAATCAAAGTGTGTGACTCATGAGGACTATCTAGCTACCAACTAAAATTTGCTTTTATATAAAGTTATGTAAATAAAACCTACGTTTTATATTTAAAATATATCAAATCTACTTTTATGTTTTAGGTTACATTAAATGATTCTAGTAGATCTCTGTGCTCCTGTCACTGAGGATGCACTGCAGAACCAGAAAAAAGGAAATAGTGGATAAGGTATATGCTTTGGGATTAGGTATATCATCTGACTTATCCAAGGGTGCCTCTACAAGAGCGATTTAAAGCTCTTTCAAGGTGCATTACCAAATTTACCTCTACAAGAGCAGAGCGCAAATCAGGGGTCCAGACGCTTTAAATCTCCGATTATTCACATTTTTGAATGCACGTTAAATAGCAAGTTTTAATTTACCACGGGAGTAAGAGCGCCTTATGTCCATGTAAACAATTTTGTGAGGAGGTGCATTAATGATCAGATGGTCTTGTTGTCATGCGTATGTGTGGATAATTAGTGATCCGCTTAGACAACTCGTCCCCTCGCTTTTTGCTGGGTTCCTGAGAGATGGGGAAGCAGGGAAAGGGGGGGCAGACAGGGGGAGGGTGTTTTCATGCTTGCCTGCATGCCTGCCTCCATCCAAAGACACACACACACTTGCTCCCCTCGCTTGCTTGCTGGGTGTGTGTGTGCGCGCGCGTCTGAATGTTTTACATCACCAAAACGACAATGGATGATTGAGAAGGAGAGAAGGGAAAACAATTGATCTCACTGGGAAAATAAGGAGGAGGACGAAGGAACGAAGCAGCTTCCCCTGTCTGTTTGGGAGGGCATTTGTGTGGATCTCTACTCTCTCTCTCTCGCTCGCTCCTTCTCTTTCGTCTCTCTCTCTCTTCCTCTCTCTCTGGCAAATGGTGGGGGGCAGAGAGAGGCAGCCGAAAATACTTTTTAAAAGGCTGCTGGAGGGGGAAAGTTCTGAGGCACATTCCCATTTACTCCTGAGCAGTTCTGGGAGGGGGGACAAACTTCAATTGGTGGTGAAATTGGAGTGGAGAGAGGTAGCCAAACAGGTTAACCACATCATTCCACAGGTAACCTAGGAAACCAAAGGTGGGAGATTCTGGTAGGCGGGGAGAATACAGGGTGCAAAACCTGTTTGGGCAGTTTCCCGGGATAAAGCGCATTACTTTCAGCAACATTTGCATGCATGTCAACAACTTTAAAAGGAGTTTCATACAGCCAGTAATGCGCTTATTAGGCGTAAAAGCGATTGTGAGGAGATGCGCATAATCGGGCAACCGGGCATCAAACCGAAATCTTGTAGAGGGGACCCAAATCAGCTTGTATTATGAAGAAATTGGGTGTGTGTACCCTCAAAGTCTTCATGGAGGAATTTTTACTAGGAGCTGTTGATAGCATTAACCACAACCCATATCAACAACATCAATTGGATCTTTCCATGGCACAGCTCTATCACTTCAACAACATGCACTGATGGTGAACATGGATGGAATTGACAGAATAAAAACTACTTATCACCGTACACCACTTACAAAGAAAGTACCCAATCTACCTCGCATACTTCCTTGTTCTGAAATCCACAATACCCATTTCCATTCCCAGCAGTCACAGACATGTTGAATATGGTTGTTTACCTAAGTGTAGTGAAAATTGATTGTAACACGTAATTTTTTTTACAGAAGATTCTCTGGAAGCAGTTGAGTATGTTTCATGGGGTGCTTTTTATGCAAGTACAAGCTACAAAGAAAAAATAGATATGCACGCAACAAAATGTGTATTTCTACTTATGTTTCCCATTCTGCAGCAATGATAACACATGCAATACATCTCATATCAGAGGCAACTAATCATCTAAATCTAGGCCAAATGCCAGTCGTTACATGCAATGTCCTCTTATATGCAACTGCTAAACATATACAATAGACAAAATGAAATACTATGCCTGTCCCTGAGATATGGAATACTTGCTAAGTAGGTGGGAGCAGTTTTTAATTTCCAATAAGATATGTACAGGGATGCGGCCCTGTGTAGTCTGTTCTATAGGCTCTTCTCCTTACAGGGTGGTACAAATTGTACTTCCTCAGTGGAAAGGCTCTCTGTATATGCTCAAGTGCCCCTGACTATATTCTAGTTTTCTAGTAGAAATATTGTTGGCTAGCAAGTCTGGACATGGGTAAGGCAGACAAGTGGCAAGTGAATGGGTAGCAACAGCCACCTGCTCTCCTGCCCAGGAAAAGTCTTGAGAAGGGTGGGGAAGGGGTCCACACCTCATATTTTAAGTGAGGATGACACACTCAGTGGGCCAAACGGCCCACTAAAACCTGTAGCCAGCGCTGATGAAATAATTTTGAAATTTTAGTAAAGCAAAACTTTGGTCCACTTAAAGGATAAGGAAAGGAAACATTGACACATACCAGGCATGGCGAGAGTGCAATAAATCGCTGGTGTGATGGAGCTCAAAGAGAACAGTTAGTGTGGATAATACAATAGTTACCAAAAAGTAACTGGCAGATTGAAAGATCAAGCAAATGCTTTCAGCCTTTTAAAAGTGAGCTAAATGCATTCCATATTAATTACTAATGGCCTGTACCTAAATACTTTCACAATTTTGCAGGAATGGAAAAAGGATATTTCAATCTCCAATGTCCAGACTCCATTATCTTTGACATTTTATGCAAAGTGTCAGCTGCATGGATGAAAGTACAAGAACTTCAACATTTGATAATGTCATTTTTAGAGCACACAAAATAAGCAGCTTTTGGTAAGAGTATGCATAAAAGCTTCTATGGTTAAACTTAAATACCGATGTTATTCTAAAAATTGTGCAACCTCTAAGCAATACCACATCAGATCCCTGCCAAAGGCAAGTCCTAAATAAGGAAATATAACCTTCTTTAGTAATGCAAGATGAATTAGGCACACTCCATTTTTAATAAGTTCTTTAGTCACACATGAATAGTATTAATTGTAAAACACCTCAAAAGTGTACTGGGATGTTAATGGGGAAAAAAGAGTTCTTTTCTATGAAACTAATAAAACCACACTACAGACAAAACTGCATTTCTAAAATGAACCACACATATGAAGGATGGCTTAAGCACTACTGTGATGTTCAGCTGATGTAGAGATCCTTGTATATAGAAGATTGTAAGTATTTGTTTATAAAATGCCAAAAGTCCCAGGAAGGAGGTTAAGTAGACTCACAGTTGTGTTGTAACCGGGTAAGTATAAGGGGGGGGGGGGGAGTTCATGTGTGAGTGCTGACTGGATGGTGGCGGGGAAGTGCCTGGATTTGCAGGCTGGGTAAGAGTGGGAGGGGTTAGAGAATAGTGTCTATATATATATATATATATATATATATATTAGTTTTTAGCTGGCAGGAGCAGAGAGGGTGTGTGTAGGTATGTTTTAACAGAGAAAGGTCTGACTAGAACTAAGAAAGGTCTGTGTGCTTGGATATTTTAGCACAGTTAGTTAGAGGGAATACCTAGAGAGGGGTAGAACTTAGAAGTTTCTATTTGAAACATCTTATGAAGAGAAATTACTGACTGAAACCATTAAGCATTGTGCCTGTAACCAATACGCTGTTGAACTAAGGAAACCATCAAGCTTTTCTTACCTGAGCAATCATCGTGTTAATAAATTACATTTAATTATATCCAACTGGTGTGATCAATAGAAGTGTACCTGAGGAAGGTACTGGTGGCAGCGGATAGAATGAAGGGGGATTTGAGGGCTATGGTGCTGGGCTGTAGAGCTGTGGGGCCTAAAATGGTAAAGGCGAGACAGAAGCAGCAGCACTAAGCCTAAACCCTCAAACACGTCATAAGCACAGGGGGTGTTGAAGTAAGCCCTGAGTGTGAGTGGCGTGGACAGCCCTGTTGTGTAGCCCGGTGAGTGTCACGGGTGCAGGCAGGGCGTCACAACTACAATCAAGGTTGTGGTACATATTACGATTGTTGTGAGAAACATCCATTTTATACTGGTACTTTCACAAATCTGTAGTGTTTATATAAAATAAGAATGTACACGAACCTTTAAAGAGCCTTATACAAATGTCTGAAAACCAAGGTCAATCAGGCATTTCTTACTGTATACATGGATGTTTAGAAATGCATCTATACATGCATTTCCATTCTGTCTAAGAAGGCCAGTTTCTCTACAAATAATTAGCATTGTTTGTTTGTTCTAAAGCCCATGTAAGAAAGAGCAATGGCCTTGGGGGAGACAAGAGGAGATACAGCTCAACAAAAAAATATTTGATGTATTGCTTCAACATTTCTTTCCAAGCTCCAACTTACACAGACATTGGTGCACATAGATGCAGCTTCTCTCACAACCACATAGGAAATTGTGTGAAGCAACTAACTTGTGGTTCAGGCAATTTCAAGCAAGCAATCATAATCCCTAAAAAAGAGAACTTCTGACTGTGTGGTTAAACTGACCAAACCATACGGGAACTGCTTCTTACCTGGGCCCTGCAGAAAAGCATTCCCACATGTAGTTCCCACATAGATGTACAAAAAGCCACCAACATGGGCTGTTGATTGTATGAACAGAATCTAAATTCATATTTTAGTAACTATTTGGGGTTAACAAAATTCATCATGTTTAAAATCGTGTCTATACAAGTAAAACCCCACAATAATTGATGCTTGACCCTCCTCTTTTTCAAATCATATCAGAAAACTGATGCCAAAGAAAAGCATTTAGTCTTGACCTTCTTAAGCTTGGAAATAGACAGATTAAATGAACTGCCCAGAGTCAGACGTGGTGGCGGTTCAGCCAAGATATCCTGTTTTGTACTGCTCAGGATGAAGCTCTGTACAAGGTGGCAGCAAGCTAGAGAGTAGTCTTAGGAATTAAGACACTGCATGAAATAGTACCAACAAAAGTGCAATATTGAGCTCTGAAGCAGTAGCAGTCATTCCCAAGGCTCCAGGCACCTGAGACAGCTCCGCTGAGTCTGGAGTAAGGAGGGACAGGACAGGTTCAAGCTTCCAGGAACAATGGTTGGAAGATGGTCATTAAGTGCTTTCTTAGACACATCAGCCGCTTGAACAGCTTGATACTAAAGGAGCACTCTCAGCCATGAGGAACAATTACAGTAACCTTGCTGAATAAACTCTGGCAATGTGGGAAAGTGTTGTCAAAATGTCCCTCTCTAAGGCAGAGGAGACACATCTCATCTATGGGAGAAACTTACTCCTACAGTTAGAGTACTTCCTAAATGGACCCCTGAAGGCCATAAGCCGGGAGGCAGATGACAAACACCCAAAGGCAAACTAACATGAGGAAAAGATAAAATGCACAACCAAAAGGGTTTAATACAGAACGATAGAAGAAAACAAATCAAAGGAAAGGAAAACTTCTCATTTCAATCTCAACAAGTGAAGAGACGGAAAACGGCTTTTGATGTTGCTGTGGTGATAGCTGAATAGAAACTGAGAGAGAGTGCACAGACAGGCTTCCTGCCTAAAGCTTTCTCAGCTCTTGAATGTTCCTGAACAAAGCTCTGTAGAGGCACAGAACCCTTACATGTGGTGCACAAAGGAGAATAAGTCTATTATTTCTTTGAAAATACATTAAAATCATCATTTTTAAAAAGAACAGTAATATAGTCTTAACTACTGTTAGCACAAACCCCATTTACTAGACTTGATGGGACTGCTTTATCTAGTATGGACAGCAATTCATGTTATAAGCTGCAGAAGTTGCACCCAGCTCTTTATCCCCACCTCATCCCTATGTTACGTGGAGGCAAGCGTGTTGAGCTATGGCATTAATTGTAGCTCTTGTTGAGGGCAGTCTGTTCCCCAGATGTCTCTCGGCCTTTTCCATACTGATACTGAAATGTTAGCTGTGCTTCTGAATGCTATATTAACTGTACCCAAAAAGTATATTTACACCAAATGACACACTTTACAGCAGCATTTTTAAGAAAACTGAATCTATAACAAGTGCAAAGGATTTACCTACTACATTCTGCAGAGTTTCCACAGCAGGTTCTATGTTTGAAAATGATAAGATTCCTGACATGACAGAAGGTGACTGCTAGGCTCCTATTTCCTTGCACCCCCTAGTGATTCTCTGAAGTAACGTAGTCATACTGATTGAATATTGTGTATTTACCTGTGTATTTACCTAAAAACCTAAAAGCTAAATTTAAGAAATCATACAGAATTGGTTATATCTAGACGGAGAGGCGGGTAAGAAATAAATTGTTATTATTATTATTATTATTATTATTTAAATTTAGTAGTAAAAAAAAAACCTAAGTAGAACTGTCCCATAATTAAAACACCACATCTTCATCCCTTAATTTTGGGATACACTTATATCCTCCTTTCTTTTTTCCACAGAAAAACACTATAGCTCTGTATTCACTAGTAGCAAATCCATGTCATACATCTTATGAAGTCAGCTTCAGCCTACAAAAAGTCGTGCTTAAAAATATACTCTCTTAAGTGTCAAGAGGCTTGCTTTTCTCCAATTCAAAAATCAATGCATCTCTACCAAAAACAACTTATTTCTACAAATGTTGTTTTTAAATATATATATATATATATATATATTTATATACCTAAAATGAAATAGTTTAGAAATGAAGCATTTTTCACTATAAAATAAGAAAATAATTTACAGTGCAATCCTATGCATGTCTACTCAGAAGTAATCCCCACTGAGTTTGGTGAGACTTATTCCTAGAAAAGTGATTGTAAGAGTACAGCCTGAGATGGAACATTTGGTAAAGAAAAGGAATACTATGATGACATAAGTATTATAATTATGTCATTTTAAATTCACACAGATTAAATTTTATGTGGAAATTCCTTTTGCATGTCCTACAGCTGATTCAATAACATTACAAACTTAAGAGCAATTACTGGCAGTTGAGTTTGAATATCAAATATCCATTGTAGCAATCAGCACTTATAAAAGAAAAATTCTCAAGTTTAAGGGAAGCAGATCTTTTCCAATACACGAAGCAACACATATTGCTAATCAGGCAGATTTGCTTAAAGAAACAGTTCTGTTCAAGGTTAATGTATTTAGAACCCATTGGCCCTGTTCAGATGTAACAGCAGCAATTCAAGGGTTAATTAACCACAAATTGAAGGAAGTGTACTGTGTGTGACCTTCTTCCAATTTTCATGCAGTATTTATAGGTTGTTTCTGTGATGTTCTGCTACTCTGTGTCGCTTTCTAAATGTCATGGAATGTGACAGTAAGCAACACAGCACACACACAGAGAGAGGAAATGTACATGTGTGAGGTAGTGGCAAGCACATATCATAAATATCAATCACATACAATTGTGCAGTTTTGGGCCCCAGAAAAAAATCCTGCAGATACCCATGCTAGGACATCCTCTCCTTGCATATCAAATGTAACTCCAAATCATGGAAATGCAACATTTTAACATTTTATTTTGATGTCTATTTCCCTATTTGCTGCATTTTCCAGCAAAACAATCAGTGCCTTATGAAAAAAGGAATTGTCAGAGTCCTTTCCTAAGGAATAAAATCAAGATAGATGCTATTACTAGGGAACTCAACAAGTTAAAGAATGTTCAGTTGATTGTCTGCATTTTAATTGATTAAATTTAAATAGATATGCATATTACCAAAATCTTACTGTGATACTGAAGATACATATATATTTCAGCATATACCTTACTAAATACTCGGTTTCAAGCTACTCAGAATGTTCCGAGAAATTTGCAGCAGAGGAAGTATTAGCAACAATCTTTACACATATGAAAACGTGAAGTTTTGTAGGTGAAAGCTTCACATCTAAGCCTATCTATCTACCTCTACCTCTATTTGTTTTCAAGCAATGGATCCCACATAATTACAGCACTTCAGAAGGGAAATAAAGAGATGCATTCTTTACAGGAACCTCAAAGAAGGAGAGATAATACTGGGCAGAGTGGTGGTGGTTTAATCAACCTACCTATCAACAGTTAGTATCTGAATGCCTCATTACTAGTGCTTTGATGTCCTGAACAGCAACACTTCCATCTAATAGCAGGAGTTGCAGGTATCTGGACCCTTTCTGTTCATGCTGATGTTTCATGCCAAATACAAATAGTCTTTCAAAATACAAAGCATTTAGTTAATTTCATCATCATAGCAAGAACTGAAATATATATATATATATATATATATATATATATATGCTATTGAATGCATTGCACAAATCTTGACACAGCAAACCAAATCTGCCAAAAACAATCTTCCTCTGCTCCAGAGAGAAATAATAATTGAGTCTGTGCTTTTCTAAGATGCACCAGAGTGTAAAACGACACTACTGCTCTACCTGATCCCCCTGAGGGTAATGATGACTCTAGCAAGAATGAAATCAGTTGAAAAGGCTTCAGGCAATGGACTAAAGTGAAGCTGCTCACTAAGGTGGTGTATCCAAAAGCAAAGAATTGAGAACAGTAGGAATTTCATAACCAGTACATTTTAAAGCCAAACTTCAAGCATAATAATGCACTCAAACTGTAGTCCCATGCAGTCCTCCCTGAGAGTAAGTCCCATTGAATTAAATGGGACTTATTTCTGAGTAAACATGTTTAGGATTGTGCTGCATGTTACTTAAGTTCATACCTACTTCTAGCTTGCCACAACATATCTAAATATTTAGACAATAACTTTGAGCATATTGTTAATTGTGCATATTCGCAAGGGCTTACACTGCATCAGATTTTAAGCAATTAAAAAATCAATAAGATACAGATGACCTTCAAGTGTAGGTGGGGAAGAGGCTTGTTTCTATATTACTTTCAGCTTCAGCAAGTTGGAGATATACCCCAAGGAGATGGATGCTGCAACACTGCTGTCACCCTTTGGCTTGCTAATGGACCTAATTGATCAAGGCAAAAGAGCATGTCCTCCTTGGTCATTTATTGATTTCTTCTCTTCCAGAGGCAAATCTAAAAGTCAGCATTTACTTTACAATATTGTTTTGATTGTTTGAATGCTCTTACCACACTCTTCACATTTTGTTGAAGTGCTATTTTTCGCAAAAACTGAAGACTGCCCCATCCCCAGTAGAGACTAGGTAAATTTGCCGCAGATTGTTTCTTTCCCCCCTCCCATGAAATGTGACTTTAATTTGTGCTTTAGAAATATTTTTAAGAGGACAGGGGGAAACATAGTTTGTGTTGTAATATCACTGTTCAATATTAGACTTTCCCTTGTCCCCAACCCCTTTCCCCCAATCACCAATCGTTGGTAGCTTCTCGGCTTTTGTGCAGTCCCACCCCCCCAACCCCCATTCTAAATGGTCAAAATGCCTCTTGTCAAGCTTGGTAACTGGCAGTAAGAGCTTTAAGCTAAAATATGTTGTTTTCCTATTTTGCCCCTGTTCACCATTAGAATGCAGTCCCCCCTCCCCAGAGAGCTTCTCTGAAATGGAATTTGGCTGGAAGAGGTTGCCCACCTCCAGAGTAGATAGACAGTGTTATTTTCAGAGCTTTCATACAAAAGCAGAATTCAGAGATATTTGCCCCTTTTCTAAACAGTAAAATTTAAAAATACAGAACTTGAAACATGCAAGTTCCAGAGGCACCTGCACTGGTTCTCAGTTTTCTTTTCAAACAGATGCTGCTGGTCAAATAGCACAAATCCATGGGAGAATCAAGACTTCAATCTCCAACTATTTAAAATGTATTATTAAAAAACAACAACCAAGAAGCAACTTTTAACTTCAAATTCAGAAGGTCAATGTAGAAATATTATTTTTGTTAAATTCACATCAACACAATATAAAAAAACCCCACATATCTAAGCTAGTGTAATACGTTTTCCTGATAGACAGATTCATTTCATGATGATGTTTAGGGAGGGATTCAATTCTTTTCACAGCATGAAGGGCATGTTTAGAATTCTGAATTGTAAAGAAGCAAGTTTCATTTTATATATACTGACAGCAATAATACACCACCTACATTAGCAAATCACAACAACACAAGCCAACTTTGTTTTCTGCAAAGGAATTTCTGAGTGGGTGAGTTCGGGCGACATATAGCAACCGAGAGGAAATAGTCCACTGACAGAGGGCAAAATCCATGGCCGCCTTTGGGTGACATGGAAGTGCCGTCTGTAGAGAGGACTGTCTCTTCTCTGTTGTGCTGTCGTCTCTCCCCCACACACACCACTACCCCTTCCCCACTGAATGGCAGTGCTGGTGAGGTCTTACCTTACCGGCAGCACCATTACGGGGGACGAGTAGAGACAAGGCTCCCAGCAGTGGAGTAATTCCATGCCCTGGCAATAGGTGACAGGGCTGCTGGAAGAAGTTCTGTCCAAACCTGTCTCCCATTGACAGGACATGGAGTTACTCCACCGGCATCACCAAGCAACCAGGATGCTGCATCTCCCATCAGGGGAGGTGCTGCACCCGGGGTTGCCTGGCGACAGAGCCTTCAGCACAGCCGGGATCACGCACCCTGACACACGGGGAGACCGACCCCAAGCCTTCCTGCCGCAGAAGCAGGAGGCTTGGAGCTGGTCTCCCAGCGTGTCAGGGCACGCAATCCCAGCTCTGCCAAAGGAGGAGTCAGTGCTGACACACATCGCCCATCTGAGGGATGACGTGGCTCGGCACTGACATGTCCGGCATAATCTCCATGGCAATAGAGAAGAGGCAGAGCCACCTCTTCTCTATTGCCATGGAGATCACAGAAAAGTACACGTCGAGGGGGGGGCGTCTCCATTGTGAGGGCACTCGTTTCTCCCAGCGGCATCACCTCTTCTCTGCCAATCATGTTTGGAGCCATGGTTTGGGCATGGTTTACAGGTCAGAGAACCTGTCTGTCAGGTGGCTTTGAATAGGCCAGGCCTCTGGTCTATAAGAGGGGGGAGCAAGGCTGAAGAGCCTTGCTGGGTTTCATCTTTTGATGCAAGGCCTCAAATCTCTCCTATTTGGATCCATCTCCACTTGGGACTTTGAAAGCACTCTGCACATGGACTCGCTCCTATTGGGACTTTGGATTTTTAAGGATTGTTCCAGGAAAAGTACTGTGAGGCTTTTCATAGACTTGAACTTGAATTTGCTGTTGATTGCATGTTTGTGGCCAGATTCAGATGGCAGGGAGTTTGCCAGTGCTTGCAGCAGCATGGGATTCCTGTGCCTGAGGTTTTACTTTCCCTGGTGTGTGATCTCTCTCTCTCTCTCTGCCAGACTCAGGTGGCAGGGAGTTTGCCAGTGCTTGCAGTAGCATGGAATTCCTGTGCCTGAGATTTGTACCCTACCCATGATCTTGTGGCCATGGGCCATGTTCCCTGTGTTGCCAGTGTCCCCTGGAGAAGCTCCCTTGGCACGGTTTGCTAAGCCTTCCAAGAATCCCCCCCCCCCCCGCCCCTGTGTGATTGTCTGAAGGAGCGTATCAGGAACAGAGCCTAAAGCTTTCTGACCATTATTTGGCTTTAAATGTGTGTTTCTGGAGTGTGTTCCCATTAAGCTCGTTACCGTGAGATTTCCTCAATAAAAGAAGTCTCACTAAAGTGAGGTCCCCTCTACAAGGATTCGCTTTTGCGCCTGGTTAGGCGATTATGCACATAATCGCAGAAGCACATTTACACCTAATCCCTCTGCATGAGAGGCGGCGAAGCGCATTAACAGATGTCCAAAATGCGCTTTACAAGTAGTTAATACGCATAAGTGCTTATTCACACAGTCAAAATGCGCTTTAACGGACGGAGCAAAATAAAACTCGTGATTTAACGCGCATTCGATAATGCGCATAATCAGGGAGATAACGCGCCTCTACGCCCGATTTGCGCTCCGTTCTTGTAGAGGTAATTTTTTTAATGCACCTTGAAAGAGCTTTAAATGCCTCTTGTAGAGGCACCGGGAGTGTCTCATGTCAGTTTGCCAGCATGTGTGAATGCTAGAGTGAACAAGCATGCACATGACATGCAGTCCCTGTTGTCCCTGGAGAAGCACTTGAAAAGAGACTCTATGTAAAGCAATGAGGAAGCTACTTTGCACAGGAGGCTCTTTTGAAGAGCTACCCCACTGTTACCTGTGGTGGTGTGGACTTGACTAAAGCTCTGTAGGTAGTACTAGAGGAATGAACCTCAAAAGAAAATGGGGGGGGGGGAGAAAGTAAAAAACAAGTTAAATGCTAAATTTCTCTGCTATGGAAACATCTTATGTATTGGTATGATTCAGTGGACAGACAACTCAGAAGAAGGAACAGATTTCTAAACATCTCTTAAGCTCACTAAGTTTTAAAATATAGTTTGCAAAGATCTTTAAAATCCCAACAGTAAAGCCTTTCTCTACTCTGTGCGTATTTAATACATGAGAGGTATTATTTATAAGTGGTCTGATTTAATACAATTGCTGAACAGCTGTACTGTTGGTCTTCAAAGCTGTCAGCATTTGAAGATTTATAACTTTTACTGAACAAGATTTGCTACAGGAGAAGTAACGAAGCACATCCTTTTATGCAATAGATACCCTCCACAGAAATGTCTTAGCAATTAAAAACACCTTTTTATTATTAAAGTAATTAAAAAGTACATAAGAAGTTTTGTGCAATGTTTATTGTTGTCTATAGTCATTTTTATTAAGTGGTTTCATAATCCATTTATAGCAAAGCAATAAACACAATAAATTATAGCTTTCTGTGCCTGAAAAACATTATAAGCGCAGTCATCACTGAAAAGTGTCATACTGATATGACAAACCAAATAACCTCAGGGGGCTCACAAAGTAGGGACCTCATTTTATAACTCATTTGTTTAGCAAATGAAACACAAAACACTGCTTTCTTTTCCCCTCTGGAAGCAATACAGTGCTGCAAGCCTCACACACATAATGGAGGAAAGTAATGGAGTGAGATAATCCTCACGTTATTTCCAATGGCTGAAATCACTGGAGTTTGCCATGCATTTCAGACAGTAAAAATGAAGTCCATTAAATCTATGAAAGCAAACAAATATCTAAGCTTTTAATGAAGTGTTACAAGACACACGTTATTTCTTAAGAATATTTTTTTTTAAAGTCAGAATCTCCTAGTCTAAGCATTTAAGATATTACTTATTAGTGCAACTAAGAATTTACCCACAGCACTTTTACTTTTAAGGAATACAAGTGAATATTCTAAGAGACTCTGAAAGTGCACACATAGATAATTAGGGGCAGGGCATACTGCACATAGAAGCTTAATTTGAGCCAGGGTACAACCAGGAAAATGTGAAGAAGTTCTAGTACCTGACATCTTCTGGTAAAGGAGGCTTAGGGTGACCATATGAAAAGGAGGACAGGGCTCCTGTATCTTTAACAGTTGCATAGAAAAGAAAATTTCAGCAGGTGTCATTTGTATGCATGCAGCACCTGGCGAAATTCCCTCTTCATCACAGCAGACTAGGGATTCTGTTAGTGTACCGGCCACCCTGCTGCCTATCAGACTTCCTGTCCGAGCTCACGGAACTGGTCTCGGAACTGGTGTTGGATTCTCCCAGTCTTTTGGTCCTGGGCGACTTCAACATCCCATTCAGGGTCAGTTTGTCAGTTGCAGCTTGGGAGTTCATGGCATCCATGACAACCAATTGGTCTCTGGACCTACACATTCAGCAGGTCGCACCCTTGATGCTGTTTTCAGCTCCGAACAGACAGATCTGTGGGCGGAGGTAACAAATACCTCTGCATTGTCATGGACAGACCATTTTCTGGACAGGATTAGTATCACGGCTACCACCCACCCCTGCAGAGGTGACGGACCTATTAAGATGGTCTGCCCTTGAAGGCTGATGGTTCCTTCTGGATTCCAGAAGGCCTTGGAGGGTTCTATGGCTGGTATCGTCGATGATCCTGTAGAAGCCCTGGTCAATAGATGGAATCAAGACCTAACTAGGGCTTAGTGGACTGGGGCCTAATTGCACACAAATGACAGTGACTGAAATTCCCTTTTCTCTACACCTGTTAAAGTTACATGAGCCCTGTCCTCCTTTTCATATGGTCAGCCTAAAAGTGCCTGTCTTTTCAACCCAACCCCCTCCACCACTACCATCAAGTATATTCCCCACTCCAGTCATTTGATAAATCCTCAAGAATATGTAGGGTTTTCGTAAAAAGCAAAACAGACAACATTATCTGAAATGTTGTTCATGAAATGCCCACATTTCTGAACATGTGCAGAGGGACTGACAGCACTGGGAACTGAGAACAGAAATATGAGTAATGTAAAGAAAGAAAAATGATAGCAGGGAAGATTGTGCAAGATTAGTGTAAATAAACTAGGGTGACCAGATAAAATCCTGGTCAGGGCTCATGTAACTTTAACAGTTGTAGAGAAAAGGGAATTTCAGCCAGTGTCATTTGTATGCAATTAGTTCCTGGTGAAATTCCCTCTTCATCACAACTGTTAAAGTTGCAGGGGCCCTGCCTTCTTTTGTATATGGTCACTCTAGAATAGTGCCTGCACCTATACTAGAGTGATGAAGAGGGAATTTCACCAGGAACTAATTGCATACAAATGACACTGGCTGAAATTCCCTTTTCTCAACAACTGTTAAAGTTACATAAACCCTGACCTGGATTTTATCTGGTCACCCTAAAATAAACAAACAGAAAGAATCACTGTACAAAATATTGGAAAGATACAAAACAGATTGCTTGCTATGCAATTATTGTGAAGAATCAACTAGAAATTGAGAGTCATTTTCTTCATATACTAAGAAATCCAGCTGAAACTTTTACAGGATGAAAAAAAAAAGTTCACCTATTGTTAATGCTTTTTAAAAAACATTTTGGAAATTGTTAAAAACAACCTCAATGTTAACAAAATTTAAACTGGAAAATGATAAAAAAATAGTAAGAATACCAAAGAAAAGATGTCAACTATTTGGAAAGTACAAATACTACACACAATCAAACCAAAGCTGAGCATTTTTCATTCCATTGATTATAATAATAATAATAATAATAATAATAATAATTTATTTCTTACCCGCCTCTCCGTCTGGATCGAGGCGGGGAACAACAACATGATAAAATACATAAAACTGATTAAAACATATTAAAACTGCATAAAAAATCCTAAAACATCCTAAAAACATCCTTAAAACATTCTAAAATTCCACTGGATATGCCTGCCGGAAGAGAACAGTCTTTATAGCTTTCTTAAATTCTAAAAGACTGTTAAGTTGACGAGTCTCTTCCGGCAGGTCATTCCACAGTCTGGGAGCGGCAGAAGAGAAGGTCCTCTGGGTAATGGTTGTCAGCCTAGTCTTGGCCGACTGCAGTAAGTTCTTCCCAGAGGACCTGAGCGTGCGGGGTGGATTGTATGGGAGAAGGCGATCCCGCAGATAACCTGGACCCAAACCATGTAGGGCTTTAAAGGTAATAACCAACACTTTATACTTCGCCTGGAAACTAATTGGCAGCCAGTGGAGCGATTTTAAAGCAGGCGTAATATGGTCACCCCTAGATGTACCGGTGACCAACCTGGCTGCCATATTTTGAACTAGTTGAAGTTTCCGGACTAGGCACAGAAGTAGCCCTATGTACAGCGCATTGCAGAAGTCGAGCCTCGAAGTTACCAGCGCGTGCACTACCATCTTTAGGTCTTCCAACTCTAGGAAGGGGCGCAGCTGGCGTATCAGCCGAAGCTGATAGTAGGCACTCCTGGCCGTCGCATCTATCTGGGCTGTCATTTGGAGCGACGGATCCAAGAGCACCCCCAAGCTGCGAACACAGTCTTTCAGGGGGAGTGTAACCCCATCCAGAACCGGTTGACACACCTCTTTCCATGGAAGAGATGAAAGCAAATGGTTAACTCAACCACTGGAATTAATGGGACCTAAAAATGTCTAGCTTTGACTGGATGGTGCCCAATAATATTTTTAACAGTGTGATGTAAGCATGTCTACTCAAAAGTAAGCCACACACACATTGAAATTAGTCCAGGAGGTTGTAAATTCCTCCTTGAGAGTGAGAGAGAGAGAGGTGCCAGGCTCTTTAAAAGAGGTGGTAATTTGGCTACTCCTGAAAAAGCCTAACCTGGAAGATGTTAACAA
Source organism: Anniella stebbinsi (assembly GCA_029215795.1). Classification (NCBI taxonomy): domain Eukaryota; kingdom Metazoa; phylum Chordata; class Lepidosauria; order Squamata; family Anniellidae; genus Anniella; species Anniella stebbinsi. The sequence goes on along the minus strand of JARDYH010000001.1, from coordinate 162,221,924 downwards.
CTATAGGTTGGTAGATGGGTTGGTTTGAATTAAATAAAATTAAACTGCTTCTCTGAAGGACTCAATTTTAATAATTTAAATCATAGTTTAAATCCCTAGTGAGGAAGATTCTATTTAATCATTTTATTTGTAGAAGTACATCATTGTTTAATATAACCTTAATATATATTCAGAGAGGTAGGTTTCATTAGAAGGTAATACACACTAAGCAATTATTCTGAATTGTTTTCAGATTAATTTTCATCAAAACATGGGATGATAATTTGGTCATTTTAGTACTAAAGCAGAATGAACTTGTGAAGTCATTCAGAAGATGAACTGGTTCCAACTGTTCAATGAATCATTATATTTTTGTCATGATGTGCCAGGATCACTATCACCAAACAGGCTTTTGAATTGTACTAATGAGATTTATTCTTCTGGTTAGTTTTTTTTCTTCAACAAACAACATTAACAAACTATGTACATAGATTTTTGAACGGTTAACCATTTCAGTTTTTATATAAATAATATATAATTTAGGTGGTTTCAACCTCTGCAGAAACAGAAATAAAATATTCCCAAATGGAATGTTCTTTACAACCTGTTGTTGTCATGCTAGGTATTTCCCTTCTGTAGTGGATACAGCAGAAATTTCCTCAGGCGTCAGGACTGCCTGAATATGTTCTGTTCACTTTGGGTTTCACTTTCTATTCCCCTTCCTATCCCTTGCATTTATATCTGGACTCCTCCTCCTTGTTCAAATCTATTCCATCTCCCCAAATTCTCTATTTATTGACTTTATATTTGCATTTACAAAGAGGTAAGGCTTCGTATAGCAATGGATTGTATGAGGGCCAAAAACTGAGACTCAATCCAGACAAGACGGGGGTGTACTATTAGTGAGTGGTTCATATGCCCAGCTAGGTGATGTTCAACCTGTTCTGGAGGGGTTGTCCTCCCCATAAAGGATCAGATTCATTGTTTGGGGGTACCCAGAACTGTCACCTAAGGCACAGGTGGATTAGGTGGCACAGAGTACCTTTTATCAGCTTAGGCTGATATACCAACTATGCCTTTATCTCGACAGAGATAGCCTGGCTACAGTTATCCATGCTCTGATAACCTCTTATCTGGATTACTGCAATACATTGTATGTGGAGCCCCCTTTAAAAACAGTCTGGAAACTTCAGCTGGTCCAAAACAGAGCAACTAGATTGTCAATGGGGACTGTCTACGTGATCATATCATTCCAATACTTTTCCAACTGCACTGGCTGGAAGTCCATGTTTGGGCCTGATTCAAAGTGCCGTATATTACATTCAAAGCCCTAAACGGCTTGGGCCAGGTTATCTAAAGGATCGTCTCTTCCCATATGTACCTGCCCAGACTTTAAGATCATTTTCAGGGGTCCTTCTCTGGGAGCCCCTGCCAAAGGGAGTAAGGCGGATGGCAGCATCCAGACTATGGAATGAGCTCCCTAGAGAGGTTGTGCTGTTTCCGGTGCCAAGTGAAGACCTTTTTTTAAAATTTCCCCAGCATTTTGGCACCCTAGGTTTTTTTTTTAGCTTTGCTGTTTTAAATCTGTTACTGTATTTTAAGTCTCTGCATTGCTTCTAGGTTTTAATCTGGTTGTATTTTTATAACATCATTTTAAATTTTTATATTTTATATTGTTGTTCTGCTGTACTTAATGGTTTTAATTTTGTGAACTACCCAGAGAGCTTCAGTTAATAATAATAATAATAACAATAATAATAATATATATATATTTATTTATGACCTGCCTCTTCCTCCAGAACGAGGCGGGGAACAATAATAAATATAAACACAAGGACCATAAAATAGATTAAATATTAAAACAAATAAAAACTAATACATCATTAAAAACATCTTAATTAGATGGTGTGCTATCTCCTAACTAACGAATGGTACTATATTAATTTTACAAATTATTTAATTGACTAGATCTACATACACTGGCATGAGAAAAACAATGGGTGTAAAGTTAGATTCTTCACTAAGAAGCTGAAAAGTTCTATATGTTTGTCTTTTGAAAGGCTTTCATTCACTTAGATGGTGTTGGGGGAAAACAGCCAAAGGGTTAAGCAATCACTCACAAGCACCATTCTGCCGCCACCCAGCAACAGCCTGGGTCGGGGAGGCATTTGCAGGCGGGGGGGTGAGGAGACGTGCCCGCTCCTGATTGGAGGAGCGGGGTGGGGCCATCGGGAAGGGGAGGGGTGAAGGCTATATAAAGGAGAGCCTCCCTCCCTTCCCTCTCTCTCAGAACGCGGCTTTCGGACATGGCAGAAGCAGCGGCTTTGGCGCGGCCGCGACGGTTCGGCGTGGGCGGCGGTTCGGTGCGGCGGACGGAGTCGGGCGTGGCAAGCGGGAGAAAGGACAACTCCAGGCTTCTGGGCTACAAGTCTTGGGGAGGCCGGCTGGTCTCAGGCTGGCGGGAACAAGGGGCGCGAGCGGGCGGGGAGTCGCGAGGTGGACCGACGGAGGCAAGGCCAGGCAGGGGGATTTCAGTGTCTCTGGCGGGCGCGAGGGGGAGCGAGGGCTCGGCAGGGCCTGTGCGGCCGCGGGGCTGCGGGCGGGTCGGGCAGTGCACGGGGCGGGTAGCTTACCCGGGCAGTGTGCGGAGGCAGGAGTAGGTGGCGTGCGTAAGCCCAGGGTAGCCGTTTGCAGAGCAGGGAGGGGTGGGGCAGGAGAGGCTGTGCACCCTTGCCCTTCACAAGATAGAGTGGCCAGGAGTTTTTGGCTGCGTGGACCTGGATAGGAGGCCCAACCCCACCTAGCTAGAGGGAGGAGATTGTGATTGGGAGTGGGCGGTGCGGTACGGTGCACCTGGTTGGCTCAGCCGGAGGACGGACAGCCCAATCAAAGGTGTGGCATGAGAAGCTGATTAACACCATCGCCCACTCAGCTTTTAGGCATCCCCTGTGATTGCAGGAGGGAATTGGTGCATTACAGGGCGGGGATTAATTTGAATTTACCGGCCGGTATTTGGAGGCTTTTATACGAGAGGACGCCCCACCCCCCTCCTAGTTCGACTGTTTTTGAGGCTACAGGAGGTTTTACAGAGCTCCAAGGATGTCTCACAGAAAAGGAGTTGGGGGCTCAAAAGGCAAAGGGAAAGCTCCCCCTGCGAAGTGGACGCGCGATCGGGGTGTGTTGGAAGGCACTGGTGAAGAGCTGGACCTGGCAGTGGAAGCTCTGATGGCAAGGGTGCAAGCTCTGGAACGAGATAGAGGGCTTAACCCGACTAGCCTCCAGGATCATGGTGCGGCGGGACGTCATGTAACACGTAGGCAGGCACAAGATAATCTTTTACAAGCCCTTTCAAATTGTCTAGATGTGATCGAGGCTTCATCAGACCATGGGTCCGGACGGCCGCAGGGTGAAACTCAGGCCGCAGGAGATTCCACCATTCCAGCGGCAGCGATGGCGGAGCAACCGGCGACTGCGGTTGGAGGGGACCGTGCAACGATGGAAGTGGTTACATCAACCCCGCGAGGTAATACTGTGGGCTGTGGAGTAGGGAATCAGGCTAGCGGGTGGGCTCCTTGTCACCACATGAGTCCTGCACACACATGGGGTTGGGGTCCTTGTTGCCCTAATTTACAGCATAGGCAGGCAGGAACGCCGGAAGGAGCGGAGGGGGTGGATCGGTCATCGTGCGGGGCTTTTCCTCTGGGATGCACGCTCAGCAATATGACCTCCGCTTCAATTGTGCCACAATGTCACGGGACTCCATCGGTGGGTGTGCAAGCTCAGCCGCCGGTTCAGCCAGCCACGCAGGCCACGGTTGTGAGCCCGACCACGGCATGCGCCGTGGTTTGGCTGGGACCAGCATCCAGCGACGGTAATGCTGGGCAAGGCACACGAACTTCGTCAAGCGATCCCTTCGCTGGGGCAGACCGGCATGCTATTCCCAAGGGCAGTGTAGCTTCGCCATTGGGATACCACCTTCTCCCGGCAACAAGGGAGAAGATATTGAAGGGAGAATACGTCGATGTTTTCTTCTTGCTGCTTAGGGAGTTGGAAGCGAACAAGAAGGATAAGATTGGAGAAAAAGAGGCAGAGAGGTTGCGTAGGAGGAAGGTGGCCAGGACTTGGTCCAATCGGCTGCCGGGCTTCTTAATTTATATGGAGATTATTCAGCAACGATTCCCGGGCAAGGGGTATACCATGATTAAGTATTTGGATATGGTATACCGAGCGTACACAGAGTTCGAGGGCGGGGCCTGGTTGGCTTACGATGAATCATTTCGTCGTAAGGCAGCTTTTGACCATGCCCTGCCTTGGGATGTGCGGGATCATGACTTGTGGCTACAACTCATGACCCCGGCAAGGCCAGGGTTCGGGGAAAGGGCCGATAGCGGGCATATAATAACGAAACAACAACCCGCCTTCTCCCTCAAGGGGAATGCGGGGCAGGGGGTTCAACTCCGCCCGCCCTGCTGGGAATACGGAACCAGAGGTTCCTGTTCTCATTCCCCTTGCAAATATAGGCATGACTGCACCCGGCCGTTAACTGCAACAGAAAAGGGGGTCGAGGGATATTTAGGGAGGGTCAAGGAGGTAAAAAACCAGGAGGGCCTCAGCAGCAACCTCCCAAAGGGGCCCAGCCCAGTTAAAATAGCTCCCCTAAGACGTTTGCTGGCACGTTACCCTAAAGTTGAGGAGGCCAGGTATTTGGAGTTAGGTTTTGTTAATGGTTTTCGTATTCCCTTTGCTGGACCCAGGGTTTCCTCATTCGCTACGAAGCACTAGTTTTAGAGAAAATTAATAAAGAAATTTCAGCTGGAAGGGTTCTGGGCCCATTTTCCGAACCACCCATCGCAAACTTAAGGGTTTCGCCATTGGGCATCGTTCCAAAGAAAAGTTCTGGCGAATTCAGACTGATCCATAACTTGTCCTTCCCTAAAGGGGAGTCAGTCAATGATTATATTCCAGAGCGTTTATGCTCTGTTAGGTACACATCCTTTGACTCCGCGGTCGCGGTGGTTCAAAAAAAATTGGACAGGGGCATTGATGGGAAAATGCGACATTAAGTCGGCTTTTCGCATTCTTCCCATTAATCCTGAAGACTTTAATCTTTTAGGATTCTTTTTTCAAGGCAAATATTTCGTGGATAGGGCTCTACCTATGGGTTGTTCAATTTCGTGTGCCATGTTCGAGACGTTCAGTTCATTTTTGGAATGGGCTATTAGGGATAGGTCAGGTTCAGTGAACGTCATTCACTACCTGGATGATTTTTTGATGGCTGGATTACCTGGGAGTAATCAGTGCGGGCAATTAATGCAGGAATTCCAGGTATTGTTGGAAGAACTGGGTGTCCCGTTGGCACCGAAAAGACAGAGGGCCCTGACAGCGTTATTACATTTTTGGGAATCGAGCTTGATTCTATCAGGCAATGCAGCAGGCTGCCGCAGGACAAGTTGGCTGACCTGCGGGTTAGGACTGCAGTCATGTGCCAGGCTAAGAAGGTTACACTCAAGAAACTGCAGGAGCTGGTTGGCCACCTGAATTTTGCATGCCGCGCGGTAGCCCCAGGTAGAGCTTTCCTGCGGCACCTGTGCGACGCCATGAAGGGATTATCCAGGTCTTATTACCGAGCTCGCGTGACCAGGGGCATGCGCGAGGATTTGCACACTTGGCTCATGTTTTTGAATGAGTTCAATGGGGTCTCCTTTTGGAGACAAGACCTTCTCCTGGAAGCGGAGATGCAAATCCATTCTGATGCTTCTGGTGCAGTGGGTTTCGGCATGATTTGGGGCGACAGGTGGTGCGCACAACAGTGGCCTGAAAGCTGGAGTTCTTCTGCCATATGCAGGGATTTGATGTTTTTGGAATTTTTTCCAATTTACGTCGCAGTGCATATATGGTCCGTGGAGTTCGCTAACTCCACCGTGTTATTTTGGTGCAACAATCAAGCCACAGTTCAGTTTATAAACACGCTGACATCTCGGACCCCCAGAGTTATGGATATACTGAGGAAATTTACCTTGCATTGCCTGCGGAACAATATTTTGTTTCGCACAAGACATGTCCCAGGCTTGGATAATTCGATAGCCGACGCTCTATCACGTCAGCAGGTTCAGAGATTCCGGGATCTGGCTCCTTCGGCTCATCGGCTACTGGAGAACTTTCCGGACATCCTTTGGGAGATTGGCGACGAGAGGTAGAAGGCGCCATGTGGCTGTCCTTGGCACCAAGCACAAAGGCATCATACTTGAGAGCAGGTAGTGAGTTTCTAGCCTTTAGGGAAGGGTTGCAGATGCCTAGGGCTTGGCCCATTCCAGTGGAGCATATCTTGCAGTTCTGCGTAGCCCTACGTCAGAAGGGCCTCGCAGCACGGACGATTATGGGTAAGTTAGCTACCCTGGCATTTCTATCCAAAGTTAAGGGGGTACCGGATAATACATCGGACTTTAGGGTTCGATGTGCAATTCGGGGCTGGAGCAGGACCTCACCACGCACCCCTGATGCCTGTCGTCCAATTTCCCCTGACATTCTGTTACAGTTAAGGGTACAATGGCAGTTGCTATGTTTTTCACCTTATGAGGCAGTGCTATTTCAGGCGACAGCATTGTCGGCCTTTTTTGGCACGTTTAGAATTTCAGAGTTGCTGGCATCTTCCAGGCGGGATGGCTCCGATCGAGCGGTCCAGTTTCAAGATATCCTGTTCAACGAGCAGGGGGTGGTTATAATTTTGAGGCGGTCCAAAACTGACCAAGCAGGCAGGGGGGTGTCGATTCAGTTGTACACAGCCCCGCGGGGGGATTTGTGTCCGGTACAGGCCTTGAGGGAATTTATCTCTTTGCGTGGCTCCGAATCAGGGATCTTTTTTCGCCATCAAGACCAAGCCCCATTGACCAAGTTTCAGTTTTGGGCAGTCGCAAAACGGGCTCTAAATGCTTTAGTCTTGCCAGTGGCAACGTTTGCCCCGCATTCTTTTCGTATTGGGGCGGCATCTACAGCAGCAGTTGCCGGTTTTTCTTCCTCTCAAATTCAGGCAGTCGGCAGATGGCGGTCCACAGCGTTTAGGACATATGTCCGCGACTTTGCACAGTAAAGAGGGGGATGCCTTGTGAGGATACTGAATCCATCTGTGTTTATTGTATTTCGTTGGAGAGGTCTTAGCCCAGTTCGAGTGATCATTTGCGGCCACAGCTACGTCTTCTGGGCCGGCAGAAGGGCCACCAATTTGAGCTTCGGATCCCAGCTTGGGATGAGTCGCCATGCCAACGTGATGTGGTTGGGTAGGCGAGGTATGCGGTGGGAACGCCTCTTGCCCACATTGCTTCAACAACAGGTGGCATGTTTTGCGCCCCACGTTCTGCTGATCCACTTGGGTGGAAATGATCTTGGCCTTTTGAAAGGCAAGGCATTGATTCTGCAAGCGGTTGCAGATTTTCAGTCCATCAGGCAACGATGGCCCGGAGGCTTTAGATAAAGGCTTTAGATAAAGCACGCAAAAAGGTGAATACGGCTATCTTTCGAGATCTGGCCAAGCACGGGGATTTCAGTATCCAACATCCGGATATTACACTGCACAGGAGGGAGCTGTATAGGCAGGATGGGGTCCACTTGTCGGACCAAGGTAACGATTTATTCTTGCGCAATCTGCAGAGGGGTCTTTTGGAAGCTTTAGTTTTTAGGTGAGGTGTGAGCGACTAAGCAAGTGGCTTGACGCTCCCAGTGGCGGATTAGGAAGGGGGGCATCCAGACAGGTAAGGATTTTGGTGAGCATTCATTGGCACTGTTCGGGTGACTGGTAATTCCTGAGGCTTCCAGCTTTGAGCCATGTGGCCTGGCTTGGGAGATAAGGGTTACCTCTGAGACCAACCCTTCTCACCTACCCAGAGCCATGCGGCCTGGGGGGAGGCGACACAGGAAGGTCTCCCTCCCCAAAAGGGGGTAGCATGTGGAGAGGCGAAGTAAACATGCCTATCCATGGGCTAGAATGGCTCACCCGGACCGGGGATAGAAAGGCCTGTGGATAGGCCTATAGGGATGCCCCTTAGGACTACCCCTTTGCAGATCTTATAATAAAATGTGGCCCTTGTTTAAACCCATCACACTTGTCTCGACTCTTTATTTACCCCCTCCTTCCGCAATCACCAATCTGCTTCAACTCATAGCCTTCCAAGGCTGCTTTTCTTTCCTTTTAATGTTAACATAAAACTGCGTCCAAAGTTGAGTTTTACACTTACGGCTTAAAAAGGAATTAGATAAATACATGGAGGACACATATATCAATGGCTATTAGCCATGATAGTTAAAAGGAGCCTTCCAGTTTAGAAGACACGTACCTCTGAATACCAGTTGGAGGGAGTAGGAATGAGAAGATCTGTCAATCTCGGTCTTGCCAAGACAGTCAATTAGTTGAGGTTAAGCTTGTTTCATCCTATTTCTACATGAGCTTCCAATTTTTAAAAATGAAAATTCATACAGAATTTACAACATATTAATGAATGCATTTTTATTGACATTGTTAGATATACACATTTTTTTTGGGGGGGGGTGTCAGGTATAACTCTAATGCAAGGCCAGGGAGGCCTTGCAGGGTTGTAAGTAGATTTCATGAGAACTTGTTTAGAATGTCAATGTCCCTGTAAACTTATCTCTGTCAGAGTTTTCTCACTCTCTTTCACGGCCTTGAAGCTCTAAAGTTTCCCTGGGAACCTGAAAGGTGGGGGGCCCACTTGTTGAAGGAGTCACTCAGATTGTAGTATCAAATTAGTGGATTGAACAGTACCGCCCCGTTGGCACATGGGCATGATTTACAGGCCACAGGTCCTCTCTGTCAAGTGGCTTTGAACAGGCCATGCCTCCATTTCTAAGTGGTGGGGGAGGGCAAAGCTGAAGAGTCTTGCTAGCTTCATCTTTCAGCGCAAGGCCTGACATCCCTCCCTGTTTGGATCCATCTCCATTTGGGAGTTTGGAAGCACTCTGCACATGGTCTCTTCTATTTGGACTTTGGATTTCTAAGGACTGTGCCATAAAAAGTACTGTGAGGCTTTTCATAAACTTGAACTCATCGTTTGGCAGGCTGGGTTTGACTGTGAATTATTTCCCTGCCAGACTCAGGTGGCAGGGAGCGGCCGGTGCTAAGCAGAAGCACAGGACTCCTATGCTTGAGATTTTACCCTTTCCCGTGATCTTGTAGGCGATGGCCATGTCCCCTGAGTTACCAGCGTATGTGGCATTTGGAGAAGCTCCCTTGGGATGGTTTGTTAAGCCTTTCAAGAATTCCCCCCTCCCCCGTTATTCCCTGAAGGATCATATCAGGATTGGACCCTAAAGCTTTCTGACCACCAATCAGCTTTAAGTGTTTTAGAGTGTGTAACCATTAAGCTTTTTACTGTGGGAGTTCCTCAATAAAAGAAGTCTCACTGATATGAGTGTCTAGTGTCAGTTTGCCAGCACATGTGAATGCCAGAGGGAACGGGAATGCATATACCAAGTGTGTGCATTCATTGGCTAAAGCATATTTGTGAGCATTTTTGGAGACATACACATTTTTCTTATGCATGCATGTTGCTGAACTTTTTCTTTTTGCTGTGTGGAATGCATCGCAAACTCAGAAATGTATAGATTTCCAATTGCAAATTCTGTTTGAGCCTGGGAGGTGCGAATTGAGTAAATCTGTAAAAAAGATTTGATGGAGCAGGGAGATAAACACTACGGGGTTGTTAACTTGCTTGTAAACTTCTTGAAAACAACTGGCTGGCCACTGTGGAAATAATATATTGGATTAGACAGACCCTTGGATGGATCCATAACGGCTTTATATTCACATATGAAGAGGAAACTTGGGTTATTGGATGGCATTATGCATCTTTTAGGTGGTATGACATTTATATTTTCAATATATAAGCAGTACTGAGAATGTTCAGTAATAAGTGAAATCTGGGGGAAAAGTTCCACATTGGAGGTAATTCACATGAAGATTAAAAAGGAGAGCCATTTTGTGTTTGGTTCTATGGCCTCCTGGAAATTTCTACAGTCATGTCCCAAGGCCAGTTTGGAAAATGTCTCGTACATAGCACAGGTGAAGTGTAAGATGACAATCATAGAATGGTGGAATTGGAAGGGCCCTATAAGGCCATTGAGTCCAACCCCCTGCATGGATTCCTCAATGCAGGAATCCATCTTAAAGCATACCTGACAGATGCCTCTTGAATGCCTCTAGTGTGGGAGAGCCCACCATCTCCCTAGGTAATTGGTTCCATTGTAGTATTGTTCTAACAGTCAAGAAGTTTTTCCTGATGTCCAGCCGGAATCTGGTTTCCTGTAACTTGAGCCCATTATTCTGCGTCCTGCACTTTGGGATGATCGAGAAGAGATCCTGGCCCTCCTCTGTGTGACAACCTTTCAAGTATTTGAAGAGTGTTATCATGTCTCCCCTCAATCTTCTCTTCTCCAGGCTAAACATGCCTAGTTCTTTCAATCTCTTCTCATAGAGCTTTGTTTCCAGACCCTTGATCATCCTCGTTGCCCTCCTCTGTACACACTCCTGCCTGTCTGCATCCTTCTTGAAGTGTGGTGCCCAGAACTAGATGCAATACTCAAGATGTGGCTTAACCAGTGCTGAATAGAGGGGAACCAGTACCTCACAAATGCAGCACAAAATAGCATTTGCTTTTTTTTGCAGCCACATCACACAGTTGGCTTCAATTCAGCTTGTGATCTACAACAATTCCAAGATCCTTCTCACTTATAGTATTGTTGAGCCAAGTATCCCCCATCTTGTAAATGTGCATTTGGTTTCTTTTTCCTAGGTATAGAACTTGGTATTTATCCCTATTATAGTTCATTCTGTTGTTTTCAACCCAGCTCTCCAGCCTATCAAGGTCAGTTTGAAGTTTATTTCCTGTCTTCCAGGGTATTAGCTATCCCACCCAATTTTGTGTCATCTGCAAATTTGATAAGCATTCCCTGCACCTCCTCATCCAAATCATTAATAAAAATGTTGAAGAGCACTGGGCTCAGGACTGAGCCCTACAGTACCCCGCTCGTTACCTCCCCCAGTTTGAGAAGGTACCATTGATAAGCACTCTTTGAGTCTCATTCTGTAGCCAGCTGTGGATCCACCTAATTGTTGTTCCATCTAGCCCACTTTTAGCTAGTTTGTGAATCAGAATGTCATGGGGCATTTTGTCAGAAACGTTGCTGAAGTCAAGATATATTATGTCCACAGCATTCCAACAGTCCACAAGGGAAGTTACTCGATCAAAATGAGATCAAATTAGTCCGACTGGATTTGTTATTGACAAATCCATGCTGGCTTCTGGTAATCACTGCATTGTTTTCAAGGATTTTACAGATTGACTTCTTTATAATTTGCTCCAAAATTTCCCCAGGGATGGATATCAGACTGACTGGTCTGTAGCTCCCAGGTTCCCCCTTTTTGCAGATAGGAACAACGTTATTCCTCCTCCAGACGTCCGGCACTTCATCCGTCTTCCACGACTTCGCAAAGATAATCGACAGTGGTTCTGAGAGTTCTTCTGCTAGCTCCTTTATTACTCTAGGATGCAGTTCTTTGAACTCATTCAAAGAAATTAAGTGTTCCTTGACCATTTGTTTATCAATCTCAAACTGCAATCCTGCCCCTTCAGCTTGTATTTCACATTTGCCGGGGGGCGGGGGGGGGGTCATAGACCCACTTCTGGGAGAAGACTGAGCCAAAGTAAGAATTGAGCACTTTGGCCTTTTCTTTGCCCTCCATAATCAATTTACCATCCTCATTAAGCAGCTGAACCACCATTTCTTTCCTCTGTCTTTTACTATTCATGTATCTGAAGAAAACCTTTTTATTGCTTTTAGCATCCCTCACTAGTCTCAGCTCATTCTCAGCTGTAGCGTTCCTGATGCCGTTTCGGCACTTCTGTGCTACCTGTCTGCAGTCTTCTTTTGTAGCCTGGCCTTCCTTCCACTTCCTATATGTATCCTTCTGGATACATCTTCTGGATGTTTTGCAAACTACCATAGCCATATAATTTTCACCTGCAATATGCAGCTGGTAGATGGGAATTAAAATATTATGGCTTACCGATCACTAAGCCCTTATACTAGAGAAGTAGCTATTGCACATAGGACTTGATTCTAAAAAATAAGTATTTTGCAACCTGCATAAACTACTTAATCTTGTTAATAGACAACTTGCTTCAGACCATCATAGTTGAAGCTGGTTTGTTTTTATTCTAAAGAACTATCAAACAGTAAATGCTGGGCTCAATGCTGGGATATTTTAGGCGTTTATTGAAAACTGTTTGCTTTAGCTTTCTGCCACCCATGAGCTATCTTTGTACCAGCCTCATGATACTGTGGTAGTCTTTGCGTGGTCTTTTTTGTTTGTTTTTGTTTTTTGTAAACTGCTTGGGACTTTGTTTCAAATGAGAAATGGTATGAAAATATTGTTAATAAATTAATAATAAATAAACAATTGTTAACATTTGCAAGCACTGATTTATTGCAAATGAGTGTTTTACATATTCTTTCTGTACCTCACATGAATGGATGAGTAGGTCAAGCTACTATAAGGACTTGAAATGTGCACTTATTTATATTTCAAGTTTGATTTTAATTTGCACATTAGGTATCAAATTTCAAGAAACCAAGAGAAATTCTGAGCATGTGAGGTGAATATGGACTTATGTGTGAAAGCTACTGATACGATCTGTGCTACTCCCATTGCTTTTATAAAATGCACTCAAGTTTTCATTCCGCAAGTTCTGACTCTGTGGCCTAAGGGCATTGACAATTTTTCAGGGAGTTGTTTTTATAGAATCCTTCAATCCACAGAATGGTGAAAAAACACTGCATCTGCAAGTATGCTCCCAGAAGAATTTCAGCCTCCTACAAAGAAAATCTATTCCTTTGTTACAGTTATAGTCTCGCTACTATGCTCTCATGCTGTAAACAAGTACTGTCACTGATTTAATTGTTGCTTTTTGTCGAAAGTATCTGTACAAAAACTCCTTGTGCATAGAATTCTATTCTGGTGTCTCATGGTTTGAATGGATCCCTTTTCAATCTGTCCTCTCAACTGGATTATTATCTCTATCTTCTAGTCCTTGTCTGCAAGAACTGTTTAGGAGCAGTCATAGTGCTTCAAATCAATCCTGCCCTCCTAGAAAACAAGTGAGTGAGTAAACTTGAAATATAGTCATGGCACAAACCCATATACCAAGTTTAATTATTCTACCTTCATGTTCAAGGATATACCAAATTACAGAATACAGAAAGAACAAATGCTGGATATGCAAATTATGAAGTTTCACTTTCGTTGGCAAATTACAAAAAATTAGGAAGTGTATGTATGAATTTTCTGATTCTATTACTGCTAATCATGTGAAGGAACAAGGACATAAATAGGATAATGAATCCTGGAAATCCACTTATATCTTGCTCCTGAGATTTTATCAGGTTGCCACTTTGTCTCTCTAATACCAAATTCCATGTTACTGTATCATTGTCATGGAGAATACAGAGCTCTAGACATTGGTATGTTTGGCCTTATCCAGATAAAGAGATTTATAGGTTCAAATCACTTTGCTGAAGTGCGATTAGAATAAATGGACAATGTAGCTGCTGAAACGGACAGGAATAATTTGAAGTGATGGGAAAACAATCTTAATTATTAAAGCATATTCTTCAACTATTAGAACAATGCATATATCCTATGAAGTAGGGCTGTGCACAGATCCGGATCCCGAATCCGGAGCAGATCAGGCTGATCCGGGCCTCCCAGATTTGGATCCAAACAGGATCGGGCCCAGATCAGATCCACAATCTGGATCTGATTCAGATCCAGTCACAGCACTCCCTCCCCCCACTCTCCCTGCTTACCTGCTGCCTTCTCCGTGTCGTCCCCGTTGTCCTCTCTCCTCGCTGTGTGCCGCTACATTTGCCGCTCACGGCGGGTGACGTCATCACCCAACGTGAGCAGGAAATGCAGCAGCACACAGCGAGGAGAGAGGATGACGGCAGGACGACACGGAGGAGGCAGCAGGTAAGCAGGGAGAGTGGGTGGAGGAAGGGAGGGGGAGAGAGTGCTGTGCATGGATCCGGATTGGACCTGAGTCGGATCGGGCCCGATCTGATCCGAGTCAGATCGGACCCAATCCGGATCTGACATATCGGGATCCGGATCAGATCGGGGGGTCCGTGCACATGAAGACACATACGGTGGGATCCAGACTTAGTCATACTTAAGAGTACACCATTGAAATCAATGAGACAAATTAGTTGTAGCTAACTTTAGTCCTTTTGATGCTAGTAGACTTAATCTATGTGTGACTAAATCTTGATCCAACCCCAAAATAGCCAGCACACTATTTTATGAGGATACCAACATATGGTGTCAAAATTTACAAAGACTTTTTGCTAGAGAGAACACACACAATAGGTAACTTATATGTAGCAGCAAGCTCCAGATTCTATAGATAAAAGCCTACATTTGGATGATTGCAACACTACAGTAAGTTTAGCTTATTTTTCAAAGCAACATACAGAAATTTGATCAGTGTTTAGTTCTTTGGCTGTCATTTCAAAACTTTATGTGTTGTATTTTCAGAACAATGAGTTCACATCCATGTCAGCTCAAGTACCCAAACTGAAAAGCCTAAAAACTTTAAATCCCTTGAATGCATCTATGCTGATTGTTTGCCCCAAAGTCTAGTTTCCTATCAAAAGGAAAGACTAAGTGTCTGTCCCTCTATCATCTGCATTGGTATGGAAGTCTTAGTATCTTGATTGTGCCTACAAACTTTCACATATTGATTCTAGAGTTGCAGTACACATATAAAGCCTTTCAGGCTGAAAAAGAACTAATTCCTGCTGATGAAAGCAGTTTACCCTGCAATCTTTATGCAATTCTACTATCTGGTGTTCTATTTCCTTTAGCATGAACTGTGTTTTAATACTGTAGAGTATCCAATTTCTTTCCCCTCTTTTCTCATACCATTACAAGAGAGGGATCCCAGGATATTGTTTGCATGATACCCTTCCATGCTACAAACCTAGAATCCAACCTTAGTATGAAAGTCTTACTAGGGAAAGGGTATAGCAAGGAAACATGTACCATCATAAAAAGAGCTGTCCCCTGCAACAAGCACTTGCACTCTTGGCCTGACTTAAGAAAATTATGTTGCCTTTATGTATTGCTACACTGCCTCTCTATCTCCAAAAGCAGAAAAAGAAATGTGTCACTTTATATAGCTTTTATAGTTCATCTGATGTGCCTCATATTCTCTCTCTCTCTCTCTCTCTCTTTTTTACCCTTGTCAATATCGTAGGGGCTCCTGCTTTTTACTACTTTTTTGTCCCAAAGCTTACAGGCACTACCACAGAACAGAAATGGACTACAGTTAAACTTGCCTCATAGTACTTATTTACTAATAGAATAATAAAAAAAAGATGAGAGGAATGCTTCCACGGAATTCATCTCGACTTTTCAAGCTAACTCTAAGGGAATAGGGTCCTGAAATGAGAACAGGATGGGAAAGTTCAAGACTACTGAATAGGACAAAGCATTCATTTATTCTGTACAAATGATATAAATGTCACAAAAGAACTTCCTACAACAACATCTGCTGACTCAACTGCAGAAACTTAATGTATAGAATTTCCAGTTGAGAGGAACGATCAAAGCAATCCTAAAACATTCAAGTTCCAAATTAGTTTGCTTTCTAATGATAAAGTCTCCCATAATCTTCAGCATTATTGGAGAACAGAAGTATGCTAAAACAAGACTGTTTTCAACAACCTGGGGCTGTTTGTATTCTCATAAATATTAAACTTTGCATGTTTAATATATTCATGGTGTCATTGTTTTTAAACAAAATCTGGATACCAACAGGTGGTGAGAAACATGCAACCCAATCCAGTGCAGGCTTCCTCGGAAGCAAGTGCATAGACTTGCAGACCTATCATTTCAAACAACAGAACCCAGGCCAATGACCTCTTGTCAATATTCAGTTAAAAGATTGTAAGTCTAAATATGAAATATATAGAAAAGATTTTTCATTCATAGCAAACACCATAAGCTAGTAATTTAGTGCATAAAGTAATAAAAACCAACAGGATACCTCATCAGCAGAACTGATATCCATGCAGCAAACAGTCATGTGCGAAGCAACTTTTACTTTCTGTAATCAGGTGGTGTGCATTGGTCCTCACTTTCAACAATGTTGCAATGGTAACTGTTGCTTGAGATATGAAATTGCTGTGAGGAAAAGATCCTTTTCCAACTACGAATGCCTCAGATTACAAACTGTCTATATGACAATATGTCATTCTACATATGTTTGAGCTTATCCTCAGTCCAGATGCATCCAACATCACCCCACTAATGCTATATTGCTTGGCATGGAAGCACCACACACCTCTGAGCTCACCTTGAAGTTTTAAAATTGCATAGAGTGGTGCCAAAGGGAATTGCACCTGGATACTTTTTTGGCACCTGGATACTTTTTAGTGATCGGGTACTTTTTTGTTCCGTAAATAATGTCTATATAAAAACTGTAAATAGCCATAGTATATACAATGCTTCAAAAAATGTCAAATCAGAGAAAGGGCAAACTTCTGCTTTCATCCAGCAATTCCATCCTCAAAGAGCCACAAAATTACCCAACTATATGTGGGCAGGTTGGCTAATAGAGAAAGTCTGGGCTAGTTGTTTTGAAGGATTTGTGAAGCTAGTTTGAAAGTAAACTCAAAGTGCCCCTGCATGATTTGCTATCTGCTGCAGGTAATAATAATACATTTATTTCTTACCCGCCTCTCCGTTTGGATTGAGGCGGGGAACAACAGAAAAAATATATAAAATATGATAAAATACATAAAACTGATTAAGAACATGGTACACATTATTAAAACAGCAATAAAACATCCTAAAACCCTTTTTCTTCCCGTTTGTTCTGGAGTTCTAGCCAGCGGCTGTGCGCGCAGGCAACTAACCTGAGAGTGCGGTTGGCGGGGCAGCCCCCCCTGCGCTCCATAGCGGCAGGCACGCAGCTGGTGAGCTCGGTCCAGTCCGCGTGCAGCCCGCAACTCCAGCCGGTGGAGAAACGAGAGAAGAGCCACGTGTCACCCTTGTCCCCTGCACCCGCGGCGGCGACACTTTCTCCACCCGGCCGGTGGCAAGTGCACTTCTTCTGCCCGGTGCGGCAGTAGCAAGGCTGCTCCAGGTGGATATTGCGCACCAGGTGCCTCCCGAAGGTGGTGCCGCCAGTTTTCTGGATGTGCAGGAAAACCATGACGTCGTGGCCCCGCATGTCGAAGTGCGCGCGGCGGCACAGGTCCGAGAAGCCGAAGAGGAACTTGCGCCCGGAGGAGCCGGGCAGGCGGAGGACCAGCCCTGACGACGCCCCGCTCGGCTCTCGGGGCAGGTGTGGCCTCCGCCTGGCCAGGTGCCCTCCTCCGTGCGGGAAAGGGCCCGCTGAGGAGAAGCCGGGGCCACAGGGGGAAGCGGCCGGAGGGGGCGCCGCGGCAGGCGCGCCGGGGCAGCCCCCGCCGGGGGAGGCATATTGGTACAAGACGAAGAGACAGAGCAGTGCCAGGAGCGGCGGGAGCAGAAGCCACCGGCTCAGCCGCTCTTCCATGGTGCCCAGCGCCGGGCTCGCCCGCCCGCTGCCGCCTGGTTGTTGGCTGCTCTGTTCAAGCAGCGGGCAACTGCAGCCTGTCCCGGGCTCTTCGGGGCTCCAGGACCCGCCGCTGAAGCGAGCGAGCGACCCGCGACCACGTCGTCTGCGCTGGCTGCTGCCTCTTCTCCTCCCACCACCCCATCCCGGGCATTGCGGCTGAAGAACCACGAGCCCTCGTCGGAGAGATCAGAGGCTGCGCCTCGTCCCCTCACAGGCGGTGATAATACTGATATTGATAATGACGGCGGCGGCAATGATACCGACGGGGCCTGTGGCGGCTCATTCTCTCCGCCTCGACCTCCACAGAAAAGTGTCCGAGGTCCGGCGCTCAGCCGCTGCGGCGCTTCTCTCCCACTTCTTCTGCTCTCCTCCCCCCTCCCCGGCTGCGCAGGAAGAGCTGAGAGGAGGACGCGGCTCCTCCTGTCGCGCGAAGGGAGGAAGAGCCGCGCCACAGAGAGCGCCTCATTCCGCGAGGGCGATAAGAGAATTTGAAATCTGACTCATAACCGACGCCTCAGCGGCGCGGGGGGTGGGGGAGGAGAAAACGGAGGGGGGAGGGAAAATCTCTCCTCGCTGAAGGAAGCGCGAGCTCCCCAGCGGGCGCTGTTTCAGCGCTTCTATCGCTCCCCAGCCGGCGGAGTTGCCGCTGCCTTCCTCAACGCGATCGCTCTCTCTCCTCTCTGGGGGAAAAGGCTTCACGCGCTGCCAAGTCAATCGCTGAAGAGTTTCCCAAGCAGCCAATAGTCGAGCTCAGCGGGCCGGCAAAACTAGCCAATAGGAATTTCTCCCGCTCTCCTCCCAATGGCTGTACTCTGGTCAGGCTGAGGCGCGGGGCAGATTTATTGCGGCGGCCAATAGAATTTAAGCCGCCGTTGCGGCGGGGAGAGCGGGAAACGGCGGGGCTACAAAAGCGTCCTCGCCACGTGTTCAGATATAGCTGGTGTTCTGTTAGGCAATGGAATGTTTTCTTCCTGAATATGAGAAAGCAGCTTCAGGCGAGGGGCCTGATTTTCCATGCTGTGTTGGACCATGTTTAAATATGCAATTCTCAAAAGGAGAAGGAAGTTGAAGAGGTACCTAGCAAAAGACTCCATATGGATTGAGATGAGGGGTGGAGCAAATCTCAAATTGGGGAACTTGAGGTGGGCAAGACAAGCATGGAGAAGTACAAGAACATCCCCTCACAATCTGCCCTCTGGTTAGAAGGAATATTTCATTCCATTTAGCGGGCTTCTTTGCAATAAAACAGGAACAAATTGTGTGGCCGCTGCTACATTGCAGCTCCAAAAACAACAAAAAGTGGAAAACCAATGACAGGATGCAAAAGAAGGCTCACATCTGGAAGCAGCCTATGATTATTCAGCCTGACCACCTGAACAGAATTTTTTGAGAAGGGAGGCAGATTTAGGTGTTGAGGAGTGCACATTCAACCCTTGTCCAACTTGACTGCCTGAGAAGGCAGGATCAGAATTATCTATCTGGATGACTTGAGGTTATTACTTCCTTTCAGCACATCTTGTTCCATGTGCTAAAGAAAGCAGGGAAGTACCCAAATCAAAGTGCACTTTTGCTATCTTATACAATGCTAGCTTTCACAGAGGTTGCCCAAACGATGTTGCTGACAATTAAGATAAGCACTCTGCAAGAACTGCAAAATTAAGCCACAACGTTGTGACTAAGAAATATGAACAGGATTTTATGAAGAATCTAAGCGTTAGGTCAAATCAAGGTTTCTTGCAAAAGAAGAGCTACTGCCCAGGTCCTTCTTTAGCTGCCTGCAGCAGTGGTATGTATGGTAAGTGTCAACAAAGGGAGGAGATTCCATGACAATGGCACCCCAATTATGGTATGCCTCACTAAAGAGGCTTGCCTGGCATGCATATTGCAATCTTTCCAGTGCCAGGATAAAATGTTTGTGTTCACCCCGATATTTTAACGTGAGTATATTTTAAGAAGTAAGGATTTTAGCTGTTGTTTTATGGTTGTATTTCACATTGTGATTTAATGGATATACCACCATGGAATTCTTCACAAAATGAAGGGCAGTATAAAAACACTTAAAAACAACAACCTGAGTTATTACCATATATTTCAAAGACACTTATCTGTAGATCCCCCTGGAACTTGCCTTTTACAGATCTAGGCACGATGGAGAGGTGACTGGCGGCTGCTTCCTTTATCTCTGACAGCCTCAGCAGGGGCAGTTGGTAGCACTGTATTATCCCGATTGTGCTATATGCGCTGCATTATCCTGGATGTGCTGTATGATAACTGTGGGAAATATTTATTTCAGCTCAGTGTTTTTGTACTCCAATTTCCCTCTCTGCCCCGATATCATAAATTTCTCTTCCTTCTGTTTACCATCATAGATCTCACTAAATTCCATCTCTTTATGAGCTTAAATTTTAGAATAATATTTTCAAGTACTTTTTCAGCACTG
Source organism: Anniella stebbinsi (assembly GCA_029215795.1). NCBI lineage: Eukaryota > Metazoa > Chordata > Lepidosauria > Squamata > Anniellidae > Anniella > Anniella stebbinsi. Next base: position 162,201,836 of record JARDYH010000001.1, on the reverse strand, counting down.
AAACTTTTTATAGTGTGTGCAAGTGCATATGTCATTACATGTGCAGCATTACATGCACACATTTTTCCAAGCGTGAACTGAACTTAAGGGGCCTTTAATGGTTTAACAATAGAGGGAAATATGAGGCTGGAGCAATAAATCTATTTCTATTACGTATGCAATAGTTTACAGCAGTACTTTCTGTCTCTCTCCATGTGTAGCAACTTTGAACATTGATTTTTTAAAAAAAGCTGTCTTCTCAATGGATTATAGTCAGTAAAACTTGTAAATCTTAACAATGGGGAAATTGTACATATCCAGATTAATTGAAAGTGACATGAAATATCAATCCACATGATTATAAAGTAATATGACTGTTCATCCTAATTATATTTTGTACACATAATTGCAGGGAATATGGATAAATTTACACAGTCCATTTAGTATTCTGGAAAATGATTTGAAATTGCCTCAACAAAAGCTGGAAGGAGTACTACATATATAAAATTAGTGAGAAGTGGTTGTATTGGTCTTTTCCAGCAAAAAGAACAAAGTGTTGCAGCACCTTAAAGACTAACAAATTTATTATGGCAAAAGCTTTCATGGGCTAGATTCCTCTACACCACAATACTTGAAAGACCATTTCCTCCCATGTGTACTCACCTATCCTTTTTAGATCTGCTGTTGCACCCTTATTGTGTGTGCCATTGACTTCAGAGGCACTGTTGATGGCAACAAGTAAGAGGGCTTCCTCTGTGTCAGTACCCCATATATGGAGTTAGGCCCCCTCTACAAGAATTCGGTTTAGCACGTGGTTGTCCGATTATGCGCATCTTCTCACAAGTGCTTTTACACCTAAATCCTATAAACGACATGCAGTGAAGCGCATAACTGGCAGTATGAAACATGCTTTAAAGTGGTTGAAATGCGGAGAATCGCACGTTTACATGGTCATAATGTGCTTTAACTGCCACGGAGAATTAAAACCCGCTATTTAACGCGCATTCAATAATGCGCATAATCGGACAGATAAAGCTCCTCAACCCCCGATTTGCACTCCGCTCTTGTAGAGGTAATTTTTTAAAGTGACTTGAAAGAGCTTTAAATCGCTCTTGTAGAGGCACCCAGTTTATCTTCCCCTTTATCTGTGTTCTGCCGGCAACTGAAGATATTTATTTTTAAAGAAGTATTTGATTCTACTGTTATTTAATTTAATTTACTGATTTGTGTGTGGGATGTGTGTGTTTTTGCTGCTGCTTTTATTTTGTTAATGTGTTTTAATTATTAGTTGTGTTTATGCTTTTATATCTTGTAAGCTGCTTGGACCGGAAAAGTGGAGGTTAAAAAAGAGCAGAAATAAATAAATAAAATAAATATGTTAGTTTTTTAAAGTGTCACAAGACTGTTGTGTATGTTTTACATATATACTGAAAAGTTTCTCTTACTGATTTGTTAATACATTGCTAAACAAGAAAGAGACTAAGTAATAGATGGATGGGTTAGGAACTTAGGCTAGGATCAAAACTACTGTGCACCTAGTAGTTCCACAAGTTTATAGGTGCTTAGAACTTTTGTTTCTTGAACAGCAGACCCCCTTGCCACATAGCAAAGCTTTTCTTTTTAACTAAAAGGAGCTTGAAAATCAGTTTGTGACATAGGTCCCCTCTACAAGAATTCGGTTTGACGCCGGGTTCTCCGATTATGCGCATCTTTTCACAATCGCATTTACAGTAAACCACTGTATGTGGGATGCAGTTAAGCGCATAACTGGTGGCCTTACTGGTGCGCTTTAGAAGTGTTTAATGCGGAGAATCGCTTGTTTACATGATCATAAGGCGCTTTAACGGCCGTGGTAAATTAAAACTCGTTATTTAACGCGCATTCGATAATGCACATAATCGGAGAGATAACGCGCCTCGACCCCCGATTTGCACTCCTCTCTTGTAGAGGTAAACATTTTAATGCACCTTGAAAGAGCTTTAAATCGCTCTTGTAGAGGCACCCATAGCTGGTGTTCAAATGAAAGATGCTTTAAAAATTCCACTGGGCTTGTTGAAAGTAGCTCTTTATTCCCAGCATCAGAACTTAGCTTAACAAAAACAGTGGCCATGATCCAGCCAAGATAAGCACTTTCAGGTTGCCTTCTGTTCAAATGGGAAAGTTAACCATGTGCTTAAAAAGGTTGAATTTGGGCAGAATTATACCCAGAGTGTCATTTGTGAAGCCCCGTCCCAAGTATGTTTATGCAGAAATACCACTGGGCTCCAAGGGGCTTGATACCAGCCAAGCATGCATAGAATTGTAATTCAGCCCAATCCTTTATGGCAGTGGTCTTCAGCTGGTCCAGACCTGAGACTCACCTGGGACTGCCAACTTGCAACCCACTTTAACAATTTTCTCCATGCCCAACATGGTGGCCTCAGCTTTGCCCCAACCCTTCTGGACTGATCTCATCACCCACTTTGGGGTCGCAACCCACCAGTTGAAAACTACTGCTTTATGATATAGGAGTTGTATTTGAACAATCACACAGGGGGAAGACTGCTATTTGCATAATCCACCATGATGAAGCACTTGTGAGCATTTTTTACAAACCTGGCATGTGGCGCAGCAGGGGTGGCTTCATACCCACTCTGCAACCTCTATTGCACATCACTGGTTCTAGGATGGGTGCTAAGCCAGCCCCACAACACCCCATACCGGGTTCATCCAACATGCCAACCCATGCTGCATTGTGTGCGATTTCTTCTTCCCCAGCGTGATTGTCCGAACCCAATCAAAGTTTATGTAATACAATGCAATCCACAAATCTTTTAAAATTGAATTTTTGGATCTGAACCAACTAACTGGAAAATAAAGGGATCTGAGTTCAAAATATGGAAGAAATTAAGTATATATTGTTACAGTAAATATAATTCTAAAAGGAACAATCATTATTTTAAGATAGACGAAAAGTATTGCTTGATGTACTTCTATGTTTGTTATACTGTTACACCTTAAAATATAACAGAATTTGCAGGCCTTAAGCTAAGAAGCACATTGTGGCAAAAGTAAATTGCAATGAAATCAAGGAGACAATTTTAATTCAATAAGTTATGCTGCATACACTTACAATGAAATAAGCCCTATTCGTTTCAGTGGGGCAAATAGTCATGAATAGGGATTGATTCGTACTTGCAACTAACATAATAATATGGGTCCCCTCCTTTCAAAGAAGGAAGACTGACATTGCATACCACAAACCATCTTCTGCTTTTCAAACTGTTTTCTGCTTCAAAAATTAGGTTTGCCATGCAGCATGGATGACCATCTCTTGGGCACATGGAACTTGTCATATAGTTCTTTGGATGTAGGCCAGTACGTTGATCTTCACAGCTTACTCCTGAAATGTGCCCTAGTCTTGCAAGTATGGTCCATGTGTGGAAGCACATTTCCATGTGCATAGGGAATGCTGTTGTGCGTCTAGGTCCATTGAGCTGTTTGGATGGGCTTTTAAAGGGGAAAGGGATCCCCTTCCAAAGCCACTAGTCATTGCTAGTAACTAGTTGCACACAAATAGAAGTGGGTTATTGTTCAACATATTGAGGTTGCTTGCATTTTGAATTAGTTGTGTAAAAGATTGCAGCTCTTCCGTATTCAAAATTGGAGAATATACATTTAACAGGCCAATATATAAGCCACTTAAGCTGAAGTTTTTGGACTAAAACCCAAATTGTAAACATATTTATCTAAAAGTAGGTCCCATTAATTCAATAGGCTATGATTTCATGCTCCTTGTTTGGAAGCAAATTGCACTGGAATTAATGGAACTTTTTTCTACGTAAACATGGTTATGGTTGAAGTGTAAATCTGCTTGTTGGAGGTTTTGTTGTTAACTGCACAATGAACTGTGAGGTAAAAAAGAATGAACTAAATGTTTTAAGGTTGCAATTCTATAGTATACACACTTACTTGTGAGTAAGTCCTACTGAATTTTTTGCAGCTTACTTCTGAGTAGGCATGTGTGGGATTGTGCTGCAACACTTCCTTCTGTGTCTGTCAAATGTGTTTCAGTATATGCAGAAGATCAGTATAGTATTAACTGAAGTTATCTTGGAAGCTTTCCAAAATAATTTTAAATATGCTTTCACAAAGGTAGATGTCTTATTCCTGTACGAATAATGTTTTATTTTCCCCTCACATGCTGATACAGCTTTAGTTTTATTTTTCCTTATTGTAATCCTTGCCATTAAGTATACTGCATTCATGATGATTTATACTAAGTGCGTGGACCTTATTAAGCATCCTTCATTAATCATGTCTTCTGAATGCAGAAATAGCTATAGCTATAAATTCTTTTCCTCACAATTGTCTGTTGTGCAATCTGTTTTTAAATGTTGCTTTAATTGTATTATTCTGCCAAAATATTTTTAAGTTGCAATCCATCAGCCAGTTAAGCTAGAGTACTCAGTTATTAACTATTAAATAGTTGTTTTTAAACGATATTGTATTTATAACTTGTTTTTATGCTTTTTATGGTTTTAAATTTTGTATATCTTTTTTTTAATGTTCAGTGTTTTTAATTTTTGTAAACCGCCCAGAGAGCTTCGGCTATGGGGCGGTATATAAATGGAAATAATAATAACAATAATGTCCACACATTCTGGTTTAGATGAATTATGATGCTTGAAAAAAATGGGCTGGAATAGATGATATAACTTCACTTGCTTCTATGAATATGGGGCACAGGAATTAGAAGAACGGTGCACTTCTCTTTTCTGCCCACCCACTAGACACACCTGCCTCTGAGGATGCCACTGGCCAGAGAGGATGGCTGAGAGCCAGAGCTGCAGAAACACCTTGGAAAAGGAAGGAAAGTGGAGGATAGTTGAGGCATGAGAGTACAGATATCAGTCAGTGAGGCAAAAGGGGCTAATGAAGATGGCAGTACAAGTTCAGTGCCGAGAGGAGCGGGAGAAGAGGGGGGAAATGAACCTGCAGAGAAGTAAACTGACAGAGTGGGGGTAGTAGTAGCTCAGAAATGGGGCGATAAAGAGTTACAAATGGAGAGAGAGCATGCTGTATAGCAGCTTTCCCCAACCTTGTGCCCTCCCGATGTCTTGAACTACAACTCTCAAAATCTCCATCCATTGGTCATGTTGGGTGGGGCTGACAGAAGTTGGAGTCCAAAACATCTCAAGGGCACCAGGCTGGGGAAGGCTGCTCTAGTGAATACAGTAAAAAGAGTTTGTGCTATGAAGGAGGGTTCAGAGAGACCTTGAACTGCTGCAGAGAGAGAGAGACGCTCAGTTCGGACGACACGATAGTCAATGGTGCGGTAATAATCAACTTTACAGTTGTTCATCTAGGGGGTACTCCCCACACAACATGGTAATAAAAAATCAACTGTGGTGTGGATTAGGATTAGTGTTGAGTTGACTATGGCAGCATTCGGATGACACAATAGTCAAAACAACTGATGATTGTTTTCCCCACACCAGTTGTTTATTATGTCGTCCGAATTGAGCCAATGAGAGAGGATGGACAAATTGGCTGCATTCGGACAACACATTAGTCAATGGTGGGTTGAGTAGCCAACTCACAGTTGGTTATTTTGTGGGTACTCCCCACACAACATATTCCTACACAACTGTGGGTGGTTGGAGCTGGCATTGAGTGGGCTAATAGTCAACCCAACATTTGACTGAAACAGCCCCGGCCCCTGTCCCCACCCTCCCTCCTCCCTCAGTCCTCCCAGTTCTATCCCAGCAGCCTCTGCAAGTTGCACCAGTTGTAGTAGAGTGGCAGCCGCCGCTTTGGTCGCTCTTGCCGCCTGCCTCTATGGGCTTGTGTTTTAACCCACTCACCACACGCCATTAACACACTCACCCCTCCACACAACACTTTAAACAACTGGCTTCGAGCTAAACAACTTGCAAGCCAGTTGTTTCTCTCAGTTGCTTATTTGGGTGGAATAGCATACCGTCAGTAGTTTGTGAGTGGCGTGTTACCCTCCACACAACACAATAAGCAACACAACTGAAGATTGTTTCCCACCCCCCTCAGTTACTTAATGTGTTGTCCGAATATGGGATACAAAGGGGAAAACAGGTTTTACAGAACAGTTAAAACGGGTGAGGTACCAGAATTGAGGGGGGGGTCTGGATGATGTCAGGGTGCGTGGCTATACCCCATGATGTCTGGGCAAGCAGACAAAATCAACTGTATCCCTTCTAACTAGACGCCATAGTTTTAACAGAATCGGAGATGGATGTAGCCAGTCGCTATCTGGTCCTGTTGTGGTGGATACTTTTAGGCTTGTATAGCCTGAGGATGTGAATAAGCTGACTGGAGTGCCGAGAGTGAAATTAACCACTTTCTCTGTAACTGGTTTGCACAACACAACAGCCCATACACAAAGTATAATTGTAGGTTGTCATTGAAACATGGGTTGTTGTGTTGTGTGAACCCAGCTGGACTAACAAACCATGATTTGTTAAACACAGCAACACACACTCAATCCATACTCAGCCCTGAGTGTAGGTTGTCATGTTGTTTGAACTCAATTCTTGCCCATCATGAGTTGGTGAATGCCTCATTAAGGGATGGGGTTGTCCCAATTATTTTAAAAGAGGTCACAGTGAAACCATTTTTGAAATGGTTTCAAAAATGATTGGTCAAGGGGCTCCCAAAGTGGTCTTCTATCACTTTGGTTCTTCAAGAGCTCCACTGGCTGCCAATGGCTGCTAGCGTGCACTACAAGGTTTTATTAACTGTATATAAAGCCTTGCACCGCTTAGGCCCTGGTTACTTGAGTGCCCGCCTTGCTCCGGTGCCCCACTCCCGGCAGACTCACTCACAGGAGCAGGGGTCCTAATGGTCCCTGCTATAATTTAGAATGTGCAGGGGGAGGTAGGGCTTTTTCAGTTATTTGCTCCCGGTTATGAAATGATTTGCCACCGGAGATTAGACAGGCTCCTACTGTCAGTTGTTTCAAATGTCTGTGTGAGGCATTTTTATTTACACAAGAGTTTGGGGGAGGAGTGGTTTGAATTTTAATGTGGGTTGAGAGTTTTTAATGGTAATTGTTTTATATGCTATTGTAAAGTGCCAAGATGCTGGAAATTTTATTATTTGTTTATTAAAACATTTGTATCTCGCCCTATTATCACTGGGATCTCAGAGTGGCATACAGATAAAATCAGAACAATATAAACATAAATAATTCACACAGCTAAAAACATATTAAATCGTTAACAAATTAAAACCGGTAGAAAAATGTTAAACAATTAAAACTACATGTAACCATGGAGAATTTAGCCCTCAAAGGCTTTGATAAAGACCCATGTTTTAACTTGGCGCCGAAATGAAGCCAGTGTTGGTGCCAGTTGGCCTTGTGAGGGGAGGGTATTCCACAAGCGGGGTGCCACAACAGAGTAAGTCCTCTCCTACGTCTCACCATAATGTATGTCTTACGTTGGTGGGATGCAGAGGAGGACTCCTCCAACAGATCTCAAATCTTGGGCAGGCATATATAGGGAAAGGGACTTCCTCAAGTACCGATGTCCCAGACCATTTAGGGTTTTAAACATCATTGCCAACAGTTTGAATTCTGACCGGAATCGTATAGGCAACCAATGCAATTCTTTTTAAGACCAGTGTTATATGGTCTTTATAGGATGTTCTGGTGAGCAGTCTAGTTGCTGTATTTTGCACCAGCTGCAACTTCAGAATTGTCTTCAAGGGCAGCTCCACATAAGAGTGCATTGCAGTAGTCTAATCGGGAAGTTACCAACACATGGACTACTGTGGCTAGGTTGTCCCTATTCAGGAAAAGCTGTAGCTGGTGGATCAGCCGAAACTCACCCTAAGTACTCTGGGCCACAGAGTCCACCTGGGCCTCCAGTGAAAAGGATCGATCTAGGAGTACTCCCAAGCTATGCACCTGGTCCTTCAGAGGGAATGCAACCCCATCCAGAACAGGTCACTTACACAATTTCAGGACTCAGGAATCACCAATCCACAGAGCTTCCACCTTATCAGGATGCAGCTTCGCTATATTATCCCTCATCCAGCCCATTACAGCCTCCAGGCACAGGTCCAACACCTTCACCGCCCCAGTTGACTCCGATGACAAGGAGAAATAGAGCTGAGTATCATCAGCATATTGATGGCACCCAACCCCAAAATTCCTAATGACCTCTCTCAGCGGCTTCATATAGATGTTGAACAGCATGGGGGATAGAATAGAGCCCTGTGGCTTAATAGACATGCGGTGGAACAGGACTCCCCCAATACCACGCTCTGGGATTAGCCTTGCAAGTAGGAGTGGAACTACTGCAACACAGTGCCTCCTACTCCCATCTTGCAGCGCCAATCCAGTAAGATACCATGATCAATGTTGATTCAAAAGCCACTGAGAGAAAGAAGAAGAGAACAGAGGCAAATTAACCAATAAAAGAGGAAGAGGGGGAGAAGGGGGATAAATAAATAATAGTAATGATGTTAAAAGGGTGGTTGAATCATGTAAGATATGTAAAAATGAAATAAAGATATTTTTTTTTAAAAAAAGTGCCACTGAGGCCTCCTCCACACGAGACGTTTAATGAGCCTTGAAGGCTCATTAAAAAATTTACCTCCACAAGCACGGAGCTCAAAACGGGCGTACAGGCGCGTTATCTCCCCGATAATGCGCATTTTCGAACGCGCGTTAAATAGCGACTTTTATTTTGCTCCGTCCGTTAAAGCGCATTTTCGCGGTGTGAACAAGCGATTACGCGCATTAACTGCTTGTAAAGCGCTTTTTGGACATGAATTAATGCGCTTCGCCGCCTCTCGCCGCCTCCGGTGCAGAGGGATTAGGAGTAAAAGCGCCTCCGCGATAATGCGCATAATCGCGGAACCGGGCGCAAAAGCGCATCCTTGTGGAGGGGGCCTGAGAGATCCAGGAAGATCAACAGGGTAGCACTCCACCTGTCTTTCATCCGGAGTAGGTTGTCGGTCAGAGCAACCAAGGCTGTTTCAGTGCCGTGCCCTGGCCTGAAACCAGACTGAAATGAGTCCAGAACATCTGAAGCTGCCCAGCCACCACACGCTCAAGCACCTTGCCCAAAAAGGGGATATAAGTGATAGGGCATAAGTTCTCATTTACCTCTGGGTCCAGGGAGGTCCTCTTCAGGAGAGGGTGCACTACAGCCTCTTTCAAGGCATCAGGCACCACTCCCTGACAGAGTGAGGCATTTACCACCCCCTGGACCCACTCAATCAATCCACCTCTTCTGGATCATATTAGCCAAGATGGGCAAGGGTCAAGCTTACATATGGTGGGATGGACTGATTCAAGTGTCTTGTCCACATCATCAGTCTGCAACAACTGGAACTGATCCCAGGAAACATGACCAGACAGGGCATTGGACACCTCCCCAGGCTCTGCGATAAACTGTGGCATCAAGTTCTGAGCGAATACAAGGAAATGGTGAGGTGGCGCTATAAAAATGTTTTAAATAAATTAATAAAAAGCCAATGTTAGCTTCTATAACTTTGGAAAATTATTGCCCAGTCTCAAATGTACCATTTTAAAGCAAGGTCCTTGAGTGAATGGGGGCTCATTAACTCTAGGTAGTCTTGGAGGACATTGATCTATTCTAATCTTGTTTACAGACTACATCTTGGATCAAAATTGCTCTGGCCCCTATGGTTGATGACTTATACTAAGGAATGGATGGGGCAGAGGGAATGCCATCCTGTTGGTTCCCCTGGATCTTTCAGTGGCTTTTAATACCATCTCATCAACCATGGTATCCTTCTGGTCCATCTCTCCAGGTTGGGACTTGGGAGCATGGTGTCAGAATGGATCCCGTCTTATCTGGGCTTCAGAAGGCAATATCGGGAACATCTGTTTTACCCCATGGTCACTTGTCTTTGAGATGCCATCTTGTCCAGCCTGCCTGGTTTGGGCTAAAATGTTATCAATATGCAGATGACATGAAGCATTACCTCTCATTTCCATCTTCTAATCCCAAAGAATCAGTGGAAACCCTAAACAGGTGATGGAAAACAATTTTCAGATGGATGAGGGCAAACAAGTTGAAGTTTAATCCAGACAAGGCAGAAGTGTTGTAGGCAGGGAAATGCACTGATCTGAATAGAGATGCACAACTGACTCAGCATGGGATTATATTTCCCCTTTGGAGATACAGGTGGTGGCCAATAGTGCTTCCTATTGGCTTGCGATCGTATCTAGAGAAAACTAACCTTTCCTCATTAACACATGCCTTGGTGGTAACATTCAGGCTTGATTGCTATAATACAGGCCGTTATCACATGCACAGTTTTAAGCACACTCACCGCGACTTTGATCCACTTCTTTAGTGCGGGACTCGCATGTCATCCCCCTCGCGCTGTTCTCTTGCCCTGGGTGCTCCGTTTTTAGTTTCTGTTTCGATTTAACCCTGAATTGGCAAAGTCCGTTTCAGGCTAATTCAGGCAAGTTCAATAGGCTGAGCTGAGGTATTGGAGCAAAATCGACCATGTATGATTCAAAATGCTAGATTTGCATAGGAAACAGATGGGAAACCCGCAGAAGCAATCCGGGGGGAAAATGGTACATGTGATAAAGGCCAATTTGTTCATGGAGCTGCCCTTTCAGATGGTCTGGAAATTACAATTGGTGAAGAATACAACAGCCAGAATGTTTGTAGGAATTAGGCATTCACATCATGTTATACCTATTCTGCACCAACTGCATTGGCTTTTTATTCATTTCCAGGCCTAATTTAAAGTGTGGGTATTAGCCTTTAAGGCCCTGAAACATTTGGGACCAGGTTATCTGCATCCATACAAGTTTGCCCAATCTTTAAGATCAGCACCTGATGCCTCACGCTCTAGTCCACCAATAAAAGCTGTGGCATTGGCAAGAACCAGAGACAGGGATTGCTGTTATTATTATTATTATTATTATTATTATTATTATTCTAGCCCCACATCTTTGGAATGTCCTCCCCAACAAAGTGTGCATGGCCCCCTCTTGGTTGACCTTCAGGAGGCTTTTAAAGACTTATTTAAGTTAGCATGTGATTAATTTTAGTGTACTGCCCTTTTAAGTAAAGTTTCATATGCTGCTGCTATTGTATTTGTTATATCTTTGTTATTTTAATGATTTATGTATTGAACTTTTTAAACGTTTTAATTATGTATTTTTAATTAAGTTACGATCACTTTGGTGAAGGGTTTTTATCTTTAGAATGCTGGGAGTCGCAGGACTTTTTTCCTGTCTAAACATGTGTAGGATTGCGCCCTAAAAGCGTTGAAAAGAAAAGTATTACAAAAAGCTGAAGGTAATGAGCAAGCGAGGGAAAGAGCAGGACCATCAGGATAAACTATCTCCATAAAACGTTATAACTCCAAATAACTCATGGAGAAGGCTATCAATGGCTACTAGTCATATGGCTATGTATTACCTCCAATATCAGAGGCAATGTACCTCTGAATACCAGTTGCTGGGGTGGGGGACCTGAGCGGGAGGGTGCTCATGGCTTCCCACAGCCAGCTGGTTGGCTATTGTGGGAACAAAATGCTGGACTAGATAGGCCTGTGGTCTGATCCAGCATCGTACTTGCGCTGTTTTGACAACACTCAGTACGTTTCCAAACTCGGCAAGGAGTTCCACAAGTGCCATCATCATATACTCAGAAGTAAGACCCACTGAGTTCAATGAGATTTACTCCTGGAGAAGCGCGCAGCGGATGGCAGGCAGCAGCTTCCTAGCCCAAAGGGCTCGCGCCGCGTATGCCTTCTTCAGGCCGCGCCTTTGCATTGCCTATTTCAAGAACCTCGCGGACTCCGCTGTTGCGTTCGTCGCCGATTGGAACCTTGCTTTGGCCAATGGCAAGAGCCGTTCGGCGGGCCCCGGGAAAGCAGGAGGCGGGAGCCGGAAGCGAAGAGGCGCAGCGATTGGATAAGGTGGGAAGCGGGAGAGGGCGGCGTTCTTGCTTAGACAGGAGCCTTGCGTGGCAGCCGCTCGGAGTGCTTCTGGTGAGGGGGAAAACAGGGTCATGGCGGTGCCCGCGGCCCTTGTGGCCGGGATGCTGTTGCTAAGCGCATGCCCGCGCGGTAGCGAAAGTTCCCCGCGCAAGGCGGTGGCTGCTCGGCTGAGGGCGAAGTGGCCGGCGACGCCGTTGCTGATGGAGGCCAGGTGCGTGTGCGTGGATAGAGAGACCCTCTATCCGCCAGAGGGAACGGGCGGTGCAGGAGGGGCAGTGTAGGGAAGAGAACACGAGGCACCGCCGCCCACCCCACCCCAGCTTCTTGGGCAAAACCTTTCTTCTCTGGGGGCCACCAAAGAAGCTGGCCGGAGGGCTGCGAGGGCTGGATCTGCTACTGGGGAAATGGGATGGGAGCACTGGATGAAACAGAGAGCAGAGAGGACACATTAACTTGCTTACGAGGTAGGAAGCGGCAAGGGTTAGATCCAGACTTAGTCATACTTGGGAGAAGACCTATTGAAACTAATAGGAGTTAAGTTAGTCATGACTAACTTAAGTTTTGTTGATTTCAGTGAGTCTACTGTAAGTAGGGCGTAGTCTGGATCCAACCCCCAGATGTGGGAAGGAGATGTAATATTCCTTTAAGTGATGCGGGTGAGTTAAGCTTATTCTCTAGCATTTGGAGGATGTGCAGAGAGCTTTTCCTTCAGGGGTTCCTGGAGAAAAGGACACGATCTGATTGAGGATCAGATAGGCCTCGAGAACTGAGAACCAGTGTAGCGAAGTGGTTAGAGTAGGACTAGATGGACCCAGGTTCAAATCCACACTCAGCCATGAGTGTGGATTTGTGTACTTAGGCTAGTAACTATCTTGGCTCAACCTACCTCAGAGGGTTGTTATGAGGATAAAAAGGGTGGGTACACCACCTTGAGACACTTAGAGGAAAGGTGGGATATAAATATGATTTGAATAGAATAGTGTAGAATATAATTGTGTAAACTAATTGTCAGTGAATATACACAACTTCCTTTGATCTAGAATCATTTCCTTGAAATTACATTGACGTTTATGGGACCATTCAAGGACTATTTCCAGGGTCCTTCCCAAATACTTTAATGGGATTTTAGTGAGATTGCCTCAGAGCAAAGTGGCTTGAAGTTACAACCCACAAATCAAATACATGGCACTGCATTTCGTTATTTTCAGCCCTCTGGTAATATTGTTTTAACGGCCAACTGGTAAAAATACTGGTGACAGATTTCTTATATGTCATGTAAATGAAAAGCAGTCAAAAATTTCTGTATCAAGCAATCCTGTAAATCTTGTTTGAAAACCCTAAGATGGTGAAAGTGATGTACTCACAAAAGTATATCACTTTTGCCATCTTATGGCTTTCGAACAAGAGACAGTACTTGCTGTCATGCCTAGATGTAGTGTTCGATTTGGTTTCCTTCTGCCCCTCCCACCACCCTCAAAATAGATGCATTTGAATTCACGCTATGTCTTAGGAATAAATAAGTCAGAAACCAGTCTTGGATTCTGCTATTGGTTGCTTAGAAGTCTGTTGTTGGTTGAAGACTTTGCCTAGGTTTTCATATTGATCATGTAGAAAGAAAGAAATCCAGTTGGACACTTGGTGAACTTTTGATTTTGTATTACTGCCTTAAAGTGTTGAGAGGAAAAAAGAGAAACTGTATATGAACATTGGGTTGGATCCAGTTAATTATGCTCTAGTCCCAATGAAATCAATGTGATAAGTCTAATTTAAGGCCCATTGATTTCAGTAGAACTGCAGCATGGGTGACTTGATCTGGATCAAGAGTGGGCAACTTGTGGCCTTCCAGATGTTTTTACCTACAACTCGCATGATCCCTCACCATTGGCTCTGCTGGCTAGGGTGGATGAAAGTTGTAGGCCAAAACATCTGGAGAGGGGCAATTTGCTCTCCCCTGATCTGGATCCAATCCATTGTGTGCAAAAATACACAACCTGTATCTAATGTAGCCCATACCAGTTAGGAACCCCCTCCCCCCCAAGTGGTTACGTCATATACAGTGGCGGAAAAAAGTTTGTCAGATATTTCTAACCTAAAATGTAATTAGATCTTAATGTAACTCCATAATTAGATCCATTGTTGTGTAGTGGCTAAACTGTTGGACTGGGAGTCGGGAGAGCCTGGTTCTAGTCCCCACTTGCCATGGAAACCCACTGGGTGACTTTGGGCCAGGGACATACTCTCAGCCCCAACCTACCTCACAGGGTTGTTAGGATAAAATGGAGAGGAGGAAAGTTATGTACGCCAGCTTTGATTCCTTTGAGGAAAAAAGGTGGGATTTAAATGCAATAATAAATAAATAAATAATCCTAGATAAAGAACAGTAGATAACCTGGTTAAATAAATGGCACACAAACATGCTTTATCAATATCCCAATTAATTCAGCATTCAATATCCATATCTGAAAAGGCCTGTGAACCTTTAGATTCAGTACCCCTTGAGCAGCAATGACTTCAAGTAAGCATTTCCTGAAACTGTTTGTCAGTCTCTCTCATTGGTTTTGAGGAATTTTGGCCCATTCCTTCTTATAGAACTGCTTCAGCTCAATGACATTCGAGGGTTTCCTTGTATGAACAGCTTGCTTCAGGTTCTGACACAACATTTCAACGAGGTTTAGGTCCAGACTTTGACAATTCTAAAACATAGAATTGCTTCTTCTTCAGGCAATCTTTTGTAGATCTGCTTGTATATTTAGGATCATTGTCTTATTGAGTGACCTACTTTCAGTTCAGCTCATGGACAGATGGCCTGACTTTCTGCTCTAGAATCTTCTGATACACTGTAGAATTCATGGTTATGTCAATGATGACAGGCCTAAATTATCACATTCCCACCACCATGCTTGATGCTTGGGATGAAGTTCTTGTTTGAACTCAGTATTTGGTTTTTGCCAAACAACACTTCTCATTGAGGCCAAAAATTCTACCTTTGACTCATCTGTTCAGAGGACAGTGTTCCAAATGTCTTTAGGTTCATCTGTGTGATGAACCTAAAGACAGGCAGCAGTGTTCTTTTTAGGCACAGTGGTTTCCTCCTGGCTATCCTCCTCTGAACACCATTCTTGTTCAGTCTTTTTCTGATAATTGAGTCATGAACACTCACATTAGCCAAGGCAAGAGTGGCTTGCAGATCCTTGGATGTTACTGTGGGGTTCTTTTTCACTTCCTGGATGATGCACAGTTTGTTCTTGAAGAGATTTTGGTAGGACAACTGCTCTTGGGTAGAGTGATTGTGGTCTTGCACCTTCTCCTTTTGTAGACTATCTGTCTGACAGTGAATTGGTGGAGCCCTAAATCCTTAGAAATGGTTTTGTAACCCTTTCTAGACTGATGAGCAGCAATAACTGCTTTTCTGAGATCCTCAAATATATCTTTTGATTGTGGCATGACATGTTTCCACACTACCATATGGTGAAGACCAAACTCATAAAGCTTTTAAAACTTTTGATCCTTTTATAGGGCACGGCCTCCCGAACTCACCCTTGAAGATCTACCTAATTAATTAAACAACATTCTAATTATTCCCTACTTGAGCTGATGCAACCAGGGTTTCACTTACCTTTGCACATACCCTGACTCTTAAGTACTAATTGTTTGCCTAATTCGTACATCATATTATTTCATAAGACATGGAATTGGTTAATATAAACCCTATTGGATATTTAGAAAGGACTGGTTTTGATTCCTGAAGGCTATAATAATAAATTATGGAATTTCCATCATTATCACTAGGATTCACTTTTTCTTACCACTGTAACAATATTCATTGGTGTGTGTGTGTATATATATAATGATTCTATCTCATTAGTGCTCACTGGTTGAATTGGCAGAACATCAGGAATTTAAAAGTGCCAGATGTATTAGATTCAGAGCCTTCCTTTGTAGTGTATCAATATACATCTTGTGCCATCGGATTTCATATGCGCTATATACATAGAAGAATGAGGCAACATATTTTGCATGTCTTCTCATACTCCGTGTTCATCTACTCAGTTTACAGTACAGGCCTGCCTGCTCAGCTCATGGCTGACAGAATGCCTTTACTGTGATTCTGAGTTAATTTTATGAAGAATCATAATATTAGACTTGTTAAATCCCACCTTAATAATGGACTTGCTAGTAAGTGTTCTTAGATGTCTCATGTGCAGAGTAACCCTAAATATGTTTATTCAGGAATAAGTCCTACTGAGTTCAATGGGATTTACGCCCAGTAATTATATTTAAGATTGCAGCCTTAGGCTCAGTTTCCTGTTGCTGCCAAGCTGATCGGCACAGTCGTGCTGTATAAATGATTGATTACTTAATAAAATATATACTTGCGGAATCCCATTCTTGTTGGCTACATCAGAATAGTTACATGTGTCTTGTTCTGTCATTACTGGTCTGTGACTTGGGCTATTAGGCTGCAATCTTCCAATGGTTTGCGATAAATGCTCCTGTTGATCTTAAAGGACTTTCACTATTATTTAGAAGACGTGAGTGGTAGATTGCATCCTTATAAACCAGGACTGCACAACTCTGAGGGCTGCATGCGGTGATGGCTTGGAGGTTGTACGCAGGGACCCCAGCCCTGTGATCCTAATACAGAGAGCTCATTCCTATGGCAGGAAAAGAGCAGTCTGTATGGAAATCTCTGGGGGAGAGAGTGGAGCATACAGGTGGTGGGAAACTGGCAGGGGTCAGGACGTTGTGGGGGGGGGGGGGTCACAGTAAAATCCTTTGTGGTCCGCATGCAGGCCACAGGTTGTGTGCCTCTGTTATAAACACTTAGGCTTTTTCTTTCTCTCTCTCTCTCTCTCTCTCTCTCTCTCTATGTGGTGAATTGTACTAAAATATTAATTATTGCACACACTTTTAACAGTGAATTCATTGCAGAAGAAAGCAATGATCAATTCTGGCAGTTCTTGGAAACGGTGAAAGAAATAGCTGTATATAAGAAAGGAGGTAAGTCACTTCTTTTTAAAAAAATGTTAGTTGGGTTTGTCTGAACTAGCAGATCTTTCTTTTATTTGTACCACATGATGCTGTGAATAGCTTCTGTGCTTTAAATCCACTCTTCATGGTGTAACTGTCACCACTAGTATACTTTACTCCCAGGTTTCTTCACATGAAAATAAAGTATCCTAAGATGTCCCCAAGACTCCTGAGACAGAAAATCCAAACGGCATCTTGCTCTCTCAACACCTGCAGCATGAGGTGGGCTGCCACGCTTGCCTAAGCATAGGGCCAACTTATGCAACCATATGTTTGTGTGTGCATCTGAGAACTATTTTTCATAGACTTTCATCCTTCATCTCCTTTTTAGTTATCAAAGTTTTCTTCCCCCCCCCCCCCCACTTTTATTCCAGCAAGTTTCACATATTGACATCCTAATTTCTTGGGGAGGGCAAAGTGTCGAGCAAGAGGTTATTGTTTTGACCTTATAGATAAGCCTTAGCCACACTACAGATCCATGGAGGTTTCCCTTTTACTTTACTGACCATGCAGAGTCAGTTTCTGTAGAGGTGTACAGTTGTTTCTGTGCTTATAGCAACTTATAGCAGGAAAGTGTGAATTGCAACAGATCCAAGAGGGGTTCAGGGACAATGATGCTATCAAAACAAGACAGTGTCATACCAAATGGCAGGAGAGGAGCTCTGGATTGGACAATAACTTAAAATATCTTATTGTTCTGTTTTATTGGACTAGTAGGGCTTGTAAAATCATACCTTTTGTCCTCTAGTTCAAACCTTGAGCTTAGAATGGTATCTGTGCAATTGTTACAATGTTCTGCAAAAAAAAGGGGGAAATAAATGGACCTAAGTGATAGGATAGAGCAAGTTCATTAAAATAACCCCAAGAGAACAGGAGAAGGCCACATACTCTTTTTACCCTCCCTTGATTCCAGCCAATCTGAGGGTTGAATGGGAGACCTCTTCAAATCGCTAGTTAGATAATAAAGGTGGCATCTACCTGGAAGCTTCATGAAACTTAAGGATTCACACATGCATGTTTATTGTTCAATAACTCATTCATCAATTACCTAGAGATGAATGTGTGAACTGTTTCCATTGATGGAAGGATCTGGGTTTGCAATGTTGAATGAACAGTTTCGTATGCAAGTAATGCCTTAATGTTGCATTCATTGAGTGATAACCTTGTGCATTTGTGTGTGTGTGAATTAGTCCATAAACTCAGCTCAGGCATAAGGCATAACAGGGAACCATGGCTTCCCATTATGCAAACGAACAGCAGCAAGCTCAGGCTTGTGTTCTCTTTTCCCTCTCCTCTTCTGCATGTCAAAAGAGACAATCAGAAGCTTTCACTGCCAGTTTTAAATATGCCACATTTCCCTGTGGCACATCTGAACTTGGGGGAATATGGTTTGTTTAAATTCTGCTGAGAACCAAGAGGGTCAAAGTATGGCTTCAGATTCTGGTTTGTTCACTAACTCGAGTGAAAACTAACCACAGCTCCCCAAGTTCAGACATATAGTGAACCTGAAATTTATTATAAACTCTGAAACAAAAGCTTCCAATCTCCTCGTCGCATTTACACAAATGGGAGGGTGGGGCAGCGCATGATCGTGAGGCTGATGTAGGTTGTTCAAATAAGAAATCATGGTTTCCCATTACTTCTGAACTGGGCAGTTGTCTGTAGACAAAATTGAGCATAATATTGTAATAAATGATACTGCACATAGAACTGCAAATAATACACAGCCCAGCCTGCAGAGTCCAGCATGGTCTGAATCCAAGGGAATATGGGACTTGTGAATGTTAGTTGTGCTGAATGAATGCATCCAGTCTCTCTGGCAGATATGCCTGGTACTTGAAAACAGTGCACTGGTGGTACTTTTTCCATCCTCCGGGTACAAGGGAGGAACTGTGTGGGTAAAATAAGCATGTGTGAACTGGCCCCAAATTTGTCAACTGAGTGCTAGGCAGTGAATAAAATAATGTAAATTTTATTTTTAATTTGTCTAAGCCTTAGGTTACACCACAACTGTTTGTTTGTTTTTATTTTAGAGGTTTAAACCATTCTTTCAATTCAGATTCTCAAGATGGCTTTCAAAAAATAAGAATTCAGTTATACTCAGACTGCTTCTACCCCCTCTCTGACACATAGCATTGCTCTGGGGTAGCATCCCTTCCCCAGAAAACCCCAATTCTCATTAGGTCACCGTGGCCATTTCCATCATCTTTCAACCTTTCTCACTCACTGTCCAAGAACAGAGAGGGAGGAAACAGATACAACAGTTGGACCTTATGTTCCAAAGCATAAAATATATGCAATTTCCAGAGGGTTATAGCTGTGTTAGTCTATTACGGTACAAAAAAGAAGCCTTGTGGCATCTTTAAGACGATGCACCTATTCTGGGAAGGGCTTTCGTGGACTACAGTTCATTCAAATGGCTACCCAACCAGAATATTCCAGGCAGGAAAGAGTAGAAGCAACAACTGTGTTGTTGTGAGGGCAGTGTTCTCTTTACTATTTAATCCTTAAGGATTTGCCCAGGTGTTCAGTCAGGATTGGAGCCCTAATTACTATTTGTTAAAAGAAAATTATACACGTAATCGCTTGGTTAAAAAAAACAACAGCCTGTTTTCTCATGGTTGTTTATCCATACTCCTTGTGCTACTTTCTGTTTTTCTCTTCCACAGCACTGGTGTGTCTGCCTGTATGTTTCCCCTTTGCCGTCTATGAGCACAACATTTGTTTGTTTATTTTCTTCACAGAATGCCAGGCATTTTGCCTTGGCCTATCCCATCTTTCATTGGGCAAAAATGATTCATGATAATTTAAAGTAATGTTACATGTTTTTGGTTCAAACCTCTCTGCCACTCCTTCAGGTTGAAAGGAGAGGCCAGTGCACTCCTGGAAAGCATGGCTTTCTAAGACATTCTCCTTCATGCTGACCTTTTGCAGCCAATTTTGGAGGCAGCAGCTGTTGCAAATCCTCCTCTGCCGCCATCAGAAATACTGAGGTTGTTATTAGTGCAGTTACGTCCATGCCTGTCATTCCTTCAGCCTCTGTTTCTCTGGTGCCCACCACCAGGAGCTCAATGCTTTGCTATCTAGCTGATGTTTAAAAGTTTAAACCCTAAAAAATTTAAAACTATAAATACCTGCTTTTCAGGGACCTGACTTCATGAAAATAACACTTAAATAGACTGTTGTATATTTGATTTGTAAAATCACACCTGAGGAGTTGCATTTGTATTACATTGATAGCTTATTTTTAGTATTGGCAACTCATCAGAAATATTTTTCTATATACTAGGGGCTTTTTGCGTCGAACACATGATTATATGTTGCGTAATTCGTTGATATTTGGGGTTAGGTATTAACATCTCCCTTGTATTTTCTTCTTCTTTTTTATACAGTCCCGGAACATTCTTATTACAACTTAATCTTGAAGAAAGCTGGACAGTTCCTCACAAATTTGCAGATTAACCTTTTGAAATTTTCTCTTTCCTTACGAGCATATTCCCCAACTGTTCAGATGTTTCAGCAGGTGTGTACAGTTGGCTGATAAATGTTAGGACTCTGGATATGGCTACCATTCACAAGCTACTAGGCAGCTGTGTCATGTGTATGGGTCCCCAGTAGAAGCTTTTTAAAATGGCTCCTCATGGTGACTGTCTTCCTACAATAAGCCATTCTTCTGAAGCGTGTTACGTGGTTTTGAAGACTTCTTATGTGCTACTGCAAACCTCCCTTCTAGTATGTTTTGCAGAAGCATGGTCCCTGGTCTGCTTGGCAAGCCACTTTCCACAACTGTGGTTTGCCAAGTGGAAGAAAGCACCACAGGCAACAATTTACAGTGGCTTCTGCATGGTATATGTGTTGTAAGCACCAGCTCTTCCTCTGGACTAGCGTGGTTGACTTTAGCAGGATGAGTCTGGAGTCAATCTATTTGCATCCACATGGTCTCTTCAAATGACATCCAACCCCGGTGTGAGCTTGGTAGCAGGTTTCACATAGGCCTCACACCATAGATAGACTTAGTGAATCATCCAGGATATATTCTGTGGGCAGTATGCTATACTGTCACTGCACCTCCTCTAATTCCTTTGCACCAGCGGGACCCATCGCTAGCAACTGGTGCTTCCTAAAGCAATACTGTAAATGCACAGAAACACTCATTTCTGGAAGAGGGCAGGTCAGCGGAGTTCCCTTTTGGGTGTGTTCCACTGACTGTCTCTGTTCTGGAAATGAGAGCTTTCACTTGTTTCCAGTTGTTTCAGGAACCGCTGACTTCCTGTGTCAGCTTTCCCCAGCCTGGTACCATCCAGATGTTTTGGGCCAAAACTCCTATCAGCCCCAGTCAGCCTGGCAATGGTTAGGAATGCTTGTTGTGGTCCCAAATGTTTGGCAGGCACCAGATTGGGGAAGGCTATAATAAACCCAGGCTTTGTTAGTTCACTTGTTAGCTTCTACCTGTTGTGAAAGGAGTGCTAAGAAGGCGATATAGAGTGTGATGATGAGATCTACTCCCATATCCACTCCTAGTCTGTCTTTGGGTAGGATCCTGGGGGTGCAGTATCTGAAAAGGCCCTTTACAGGCTTCCCATCATGTGGGAAGTATAGCTTGCATCCCAGCCACGCACACTGATATAAGGCTTGTTTCTGTTATGGGGGATTATAGAAAATATAGAGGCATTTTAGGGTTAAAGCTTTTGGTTTTTGTAAAAAGTTAAAAACAATCTATACACATAAGTCTCTGCTTTTACTGAAAGGAACAAACATAAATTAAAACTAATATATTCAAATATTATTTGAGTGGGTTTTTTTTAATTAAAGTGACATCTGTTGCATTGTTGATTTGGAGTTGAATGTATAAGTGGGTTAAATGTAGAGCTTGTCTTGCTCTTCAGGTCTCAGGTGTTCTCATGTTAAGGAACTTCTTAAAAAGCATTCATTAAAATTTGCACAGTTTACAGCTGCAGTCAACCCTTCTATTACCTCCCCCAAATTTTCTTGCATTGCGCTGGAGCCAAAAAACCATGAGTTAAAGGATAATAGCTGCTAACACTATTCCAGAAACACTTGTGCTGGTACAGGGCTGGAGAATGTGTAGCTCTCCAGATGTTTTTGGACTACAACTCTCAGCATCTGTCACTTTTGGCTGTAGTGGCTGGAGCTGATAACTGCAGTCCAACAATACCTGCAGGGCCACATGTTCTCCACCCCTGCACTAGTGGAAGAGTTTCTACAGTGCTATAATGAATAAATGTGTAGCAATTCTCAAGTCCTTGCACAAGTCAGTTTCACTTTTCTCACTCTGAATCAAATGATAAAATAGCCCTTCTATGAGCAGAATACAATATTCCCCACATGTAAGGCCACCTCTGGCTCCAACTTTTTGGTCTGGTTCAGGTATGCAGAAAACCATGGTTTGCTCTGAGGAGGATGAGGAATGAGCACTCTCTTCTTCTGTTATGGATATGTAAAGAGGAAATCAGAAGTTCCACTTTCACGTTAGAACTAACTAGTTTCCCATTATGTTCCCCAAATTTAAATATAATGTAAAACGGGTTAGCTCAATAGTGAATGTGGTTTGTTCTAACTATGGTTAGTTAAAACAAACCAGGATCAAACAGATCATCTGACTTAACGGAATGTTGTGCTGCAAACATACACTAATGTGGAAAAGAAAGCTACATCTCATTGATATTGACACCAAAATGGAGGCAGATCTTGGTCACTTTACAAGAAGGACATATTTGTAACTAGGTGGATAGACATGGAAAGGTCAAAGTCTTGTCAGTAAGTTTTGAAATCGGCTTTTGGAAGGTTGTACCTCATAAATATAAAGTAACTATCATGCTAGGTAGGCTCATGTTTCCTCAGAAACCTTGCACACAAACTGTATCACGGTTCTTTTGATAAGACAAAAAATTGTATTTCTCAAATATCCAAATCACGGAAGATGGTTGGAATTCTGAGAAACTGATTGATACACTATTACTTCTAGGGTTTTGATCTTTTCATTATTCTCCTCACATACTTGGTACTTAGACACACAATGTGATAGCAGCTGATGAGCTGTTTTAATCAAAGGAAGGTACATTGCTTTTAGGATGAAATGCAATTACACCAGCTATGTTGAGTGTAATTGTTGAAATATTAGATTGCAGCTGATGAGCCTCCACCGAAAGGTTGCAGCGCATTTGTGGTTATCCATGGGAAGAGCACCTGTAAGACTAATGAAATTAAGAAGCTCCTGAGGAAGACGTCTGAAAGGTAAAATGTAATGAGCTATTTTGAGTGATCTATTTTTAAAAATATGATACTACAGAACAAAAGATATATACAATTTTAAAGCATGCACCTTTGTAAACATGGGCATTAAACTCAACGGAGCATATTAGTCAAAGATGCAACATTTAATTTTAATGCCATGGTAAGATTCTATAGTCCTGTCATTTCCGTTTGTGATCCTCAGCTGCAGCCACTGATAAAAATCCACCCACTCATTCCCTCTTAAGGAGTCAATGTGAAGCCTTTCCTTGGCTTATATCCAATCTTAGTCCTACTTAGAGCCTTACTAAATTCTATTCATTTCAGTGGGTCTAAGTAAGACTAATGCTGGATATGACCCTTTGATCTTGACCTTTCCCCAGCCTTGCCCCACATTCTAATCAGACACACTTTGCAAAATATTAACCCTGTTGTGTCACTAGCCTATTTAAGCCATTTGCAGCCTAAAATTTAAACAACCAACTTATGCGTAGGCTTCCAGTCTATTCAGCAGGTGACATTTCTTATTCTTCCTAGGAAACTAGTAGAATGCCTGTTCACAAGGCTGCGTCTATAAGTGTTTCCCATTTCAGGCAAGGCTTGAGGAGGAGCCATGGGTAGTTCTCTGTCAGTTCTACCCCATTCCACATGCTCCTGCTGCTATCATCTCCATCCACATAGATTGACCTCGCCTGATGCTCAAAGACTACATATTGCGAGAGTGTTGTGCTCTGGAATTGCCTCATCACAGTTACTTGTTTTTAGAATAAGGCTGGTTGAGCTTTTAAAATGTGTGCATATGAGATACTATACAAACTCTGGTCTTGTGACATTACTTTTAAAAAAATCACACTGCCTTAAAGTTTTGTTTCCACTTCAAAGAAATGTGGGGAAGTTTAAACAAATCAAGCAGGATTAAATACTTTCTGACTACTTATAAGATGGTCATTTGTGTTTGTTTGTATGTTCTCTCTCTCTCTCTCTCACACACACACACACACACACACACACACGCAGCATACCTACACTCTGGTTGCATTCAGACAACACTTTAGTCAATGGTGTGAGAAGCCAACTCACATTTGGTTATTTTGTGGGTACTCCCCACACAACATGTTCCTATACAATTGTGGGTGGTTGGGGTTGGCGTTGAGTGGACTGATAGTCAACCCAGCATTTGACTGACACAGCCCCTGCCCCTATCCCACCCTCCCTCCTCCCTCAGTCCTCCCAGTTCTATCCCAGCAGCCTCTGCAAGTTGCACTAGTTGTAGCAGAGTGGCGGCTGCCGCTTTGGTCGCTCTTGCCGCCTGCCTCTATGGGCTTGTGTTGTAACCCACTCACCACATGCCATTAACACACTCACCCCTCCACACAACACTTTAAACAACTGGCCTTGAGGTCAACAACTTGTAAGCCAGTTGTTTCTCTCTGTTGCTTATTTGGGCGGAATAGCATACCGTCAGTAGTTTGTGAGCGGCGTGTTACCCTCCGAACAACACAATAAGCAACACAACTGACGATTGTTCCCCCCCCCCCAGTTGCTTAATGCGTTGTCCGAATGTAGCCTCTCACTGTCTACTGATTTATAGTTCTCTCTACTCTTGTAACCTTTGCAGGTTACTCTAACTGCAGGGATTATGCACACTATTTCATATCTCCATAGTCTGAACCTGAATGGTCCTTCGTCCCATCCCAGCATCTGCCAGTGTGGTCAGAAGAAAGATCAGGATCTGCTGGTAGATCTCTGGATGATTTGCAGTGGATTGACAAGAGTTTCTAACTCCCAATTGTCTAACAATGGCAACAACTAAAAAGCCTCCCCTGCCCTCCCTTCCCCCTGACATAAGTTGGGTTGCTGAAAAAGAATAGAGTGGATTTTTGTGTCAAAGGACTTGGGAGCTTGGTTAGGGTATTGATCACAAATTTCTGGGCTGAGTATGTGCTCAGAGGTACACTGTTTCTTAATTCTTAGGGTATGTCTGCCTGCCTGAATTATTAATTTGTACTTTACGCCAATTCGTGGATATCAGGGTTCTAGTAATGTCTCTGTATGTGTGTCCGTCCATCCATCTTGCAGACCTGAAGTCTGACCACCCTCTACACAGTTGATAGGGACTGACATGGACTAAGAGAGGTTGCATGGCTAGATTTCTCTGTCCACACCCCAGTGTGTTCCAAGGGAAACGAAACCCTCAGTTTTCTTGATAGGATGGAAAAACTGTCTAGGTGCTATGAAAATGAACCTTGCAACTTGTTTCTTCACTTGGCCTGTTCCCTCTGGTTATCCTACTAGCAAATGTGAGTGCATAAAAAGTGAGCTTATAAAATATGAGAATAAATGCTACACGTAGCTAAAAATGACACAGAGATCTGACATAATTAAATACACATTCTTCTTCTCAGTACGCCCAATTTAGGCTACAGGCCTGTGTGTTCTTGGGACCAATTTCCATTGAAATAAATGGGAGACACTTCTGAATAAACATAGATGGATGAAGCTTCATGTAGTTCTGTGCTTGGTGAGGGTATTGCTCCTCTAGCATAAAACTCGAAAACCAAGCCTGAATCCAACTGGAATTTGAACTACCCATGTCTTCTTTAGTGACTACATTGCATCTGACCCAGTAATACTAAATATGGACAGTACTAAATAAAATATCTGCATGTTACAGGATAATTTAGCTATAATTGTTTCAGTACTTTATTATTGCTGCTGTGTAGCTTTTAACTAAATTGGCATGTGATGAATGCACAGTTTCATCTTTTAGTTTGAAATGGAATTTCATCTTGCTCTGCAACCAATTATAGCAATTGTGATGTCCTTTCAAGGTCTTAGGCTGCAATGTATCTACTTACCTGCAATGGGAGTAAGCCCCATTTAATTCAATGTGAATTACTTCTGAGTAGATGTGCATAGATTGCCCTTTTACATGCTTTGTCAATTGTATCCCTCTGACACTCTCATTCTAGTATCATTTATGCTGATCTGAAAAAATATTTGTTCTTAATCCAAGGCCCAAGCCATATCTGTTCAAAGGAGATCATATATTCCCCACGCTCAATGAGACTCACCCAGTAGTGATCCTTTATGCTGAAATGGGTACAAAAGACTTTGCTACGTTTCACAGAGCTTTGTCTGACAAAGCGAAAAAGGAGGAAATTGTTTACGTTCTACGACATTTTGTCCAGGTAGGTGTGTGTGGAAGTGAAATAACTAAACTCCCATTAAAATAAAGTGTGTTTATTTTCCCCCAATTTCCCCATTTGCTTCATGGTTGAATACCAATTGTCTCTTCGAAGTCTATTGTCTACATTTTACTACAAAAGGGGGACATGTTGGGGAAGGGTGTTATACATGACCCCTCCCCCCACCTCTATGCATTGATTGAATGCACAGAGGGATTGCGGGGCCATGCATTTATTCAGTGCATGGAGGGGAATCATGCATATCTCTTTTAAGTGTGCCTTTTGGTTAACTATGATTAATGCTAACAGGGATTGTTCTTGAAGCCAAGATTAGAAGTGGGCTTCCAAACCCCATTTTTGAAGGAATCTGGTTACTATTAACCATGAACAATGATGCTAATGCAGATATAATACATCATGGCTAGAACAAATTGTGTAAGGAAAGTGGTAATTTGTGAAGCGGGAGAGTATGCTAGCCTCTGATATGTTTTCTATCTACCTATGGCTGGAAGATTCCAAACATTACATCTATTCTAGGCTTACATGAGCAGACAAACAGAGGAAATTTTTGCTGCCTGGTTATCAAAAAAATCCAAGTTGAGTTTAGACATCAAGAAGTATGTACAGAATTTTCATGGCATCAGACCTATAACCAGATTTTTTTTACTGATGATGGGAGTGAGACCAGGAACATACTGCAGGGCACATGATAAGTCATTTCAGAAACCTAAATACAGATGAACGGATATATTTAAAGTTATTTGTATTAAATGTAATTATATTTTAAAGAAAACATAAAAGAAGTCTGCAGCATCTACCAGTTTGGAATAGTTTATTTTATTTATTCATTTCTATACTACCCCATAGTCAAAACTCTAGCTGGTTCACAAAATTCATTTAAAAATTTCAACGACACGTTACAAAATACACCATTATGATAAAACATGATAAAACAATTTCAGTAACCAGTTTTTTAAATAATAGACCTGTTCAAGACATCAGACATTGATGCCCCATCATATGCCATTAAATGCCTGGGAGACAGTTTTAACCTGGTGCTGAAAAGATTACCGTGTCGGTGCCAGGTGGGCCTCAATGAGTACCTCATTCCATAGTCACGGGGCCATCACTAAAAAGGCCCACTCCCTTTTTGCCACCTTCCAAGCCTCCCTTGGAGATGGCACTTGATGGTGCCTTATTGAGATGGTGATCCTTATTGAGCAATTTGGTAGGAAGTATGTTTTTTTTTTTAACCTTAATAGGTTGTATCCAATGTTAGTCCTACTTAGAGTGGACCCATTGAAATGAATGGAGCTAAAATTAGATTAACTTTGGATGCAACTCTATGGGTAGTATCCAATACTGTTGCTGTGGTCCTGCGCCATCTGTTGCATAAACGTGGCCCATGCTCATGCAACAGAAAGTAGTGGTTCAAAAAGCAACCCTGAAAACAAATGGAAAAGTTTGTTTTCTAATTGGGACAGGTCAGCGGAGCATCCATTTGTAACTTCCACTGGCCTGCCCTATTTTGGAAACAAGCTTCGGCTATGGGGCGGTATACAAATGTAATAAATAAAGAAATAAATTTCCAGCTGCTTCTGAAATTGCTAGCTTCCTGTTGTACTAGTGGTGAGTTCTGGTAGCGTGGGGGAAGGATGCTGCCCTATTTCTCCATAAATAAAAGGGGAGGCTCTTTTATATGTGCATTTAATTTTAAAATGTAAGCTAAATGCAAGGGACCTTAAATTATTATTTAATGTTATATATTTCAAATATTCCTAGGCTGCTTTTCAGAGAAGAATCACCCCGCTTCCTGTAACCAAACTGTGGCTATTGCCCTAGGTGGAAGCCCCCTTTCTGAACGATGCATTCCATCATCTGTACTGGCATTGCCAACTATGCTGGCATGGAGGAAAAAAGATGGGGTGGGTGGGTTCTGTGCTCTTTTTGGTTCCTCCCCTTCCCTCCGCCCACAAATCCTGCACACCCCATGTACCTGTGGCATTCCAGTTAAGAATCCAGAGGTTCTTCACTACACCCAATATTCCCAACCACCTCCTTGCCAAGCAGATTTCAGGTGGGTTGTTGCCTTAGGTGTTCTCAAATCGTTGAGGATACTTTGTTGGTTTGTGTAAGTAATTGCATGAATGAAAGCAGTTTTCTCAAACACGTACTATACTGTAATGTCGCATGGATTTCACAAAAGATAGTCAAAGCACTACATAATTAAAAGCTTGGTTTTGTAGTCAATGTTTTGAGGGGTGTTGTATGCTCATTTTATTCAATGAAACACTACTCATACATAATCAGTGCTTAACCAGTAGCCATATAGTATTTCAGGAAACCCACACCTTTTTCTTTATAATACACATAGCCACACCAAGTGTTACATATTCCAAAATGTAACAGACCATAGGTATTCTAGTTACCAGTTCTGGTAACTGATAATCTAAGGCAGCATTTCCCAAACTTTTGTTATGTGGGGCACATCTTTTTGTGGGGGATTATCACTGACCCTGTTCAGACGACATGCTAAGCCACGGTGGGTAAGCATTTTGAGCTAAACGTTATGGCTTAGCGTGTTGCGTGAACCATTCCTAACCATGGTGGCTACATAACCACAGTTTAAACACTCACTAGCTATTTGCTTGCAAAAGTCTTCATGGCCTAACCATGGGTTAGTGTGTTGTCTGAACAGGCCCAATATCTACACTTGAAAAGAGAGACTGACTTCTCTCAATGAGCTCCAGGAACAATGGGCAGGTATTCTTGCAACTGCATAGTTAATATTGTCTCCTAGTTTCTTATCTTCCTTTTTGCTCAGTCAGCTGTGAATTGGATTGTATTTTCTAGGCAACAGTAATGCTTTCAGGATTGCCCTGTTCTCTAGAGCAGCTGCATCAGGGAAGCACGGCGAGTCTTTAGTTCCTCGAGATGAGGTTGCTGCCTGTCCAAACATTGGCAGAGCAAGGGGAAGGGGAATCAATAGTTTAGATTATGTTCTTGCTTTCAGAGGCGTGGAGTATCAGATATACCCAATTTGCCGGCTTAATTTTTCAAGGCATGCTTCAGCCTCTCATGGCACACTAATGATCCACAACACCCAGTTCTGGGGACTAGTGAGCTAAGGCATTGTCTGATCTCCCCCCCCCCCCCCCCCCAAAAAAAAAATCAGGTCCACACTTTAAAAATCAATAGGAAGAAATTACTAATTCAGTCATTGGGATTCTTGCTTTTGGGAAGAGTATTATCAGAGTATATAGTTCTACTCTAGTCAAATGCCTGCTACAATTTAATAGTCAATTACTTATTACAGTAAAGTAAAATCCTGGTCTTATGCATGTTTACTCCGAAGTCCACCTGTTTCTGATGACAATTGCTCTGAAGTAAACCTAATTTTAGGTGTTGTTTAGAAATGGGTGGCTTTCAACACTCCTCTTTTACTTTCTTTTCAAAATGTTCAACCAGAAACCTATCTCTCAGAAGATGTATTTGTCTGGATATGGTGTGGAACTTGCAATAAAGAGTACAGAATACAAAGCAGTGGATGACTCTCAGGCAGAAGGTACATTTTTCTCCTGTGTGTGGTGTTACTGGAGACATTATTATCACAAAATATTTGGCAGTGTCTAGAATTTTGAAGGCAGTAATCTTCTGCATGGCCCCATTGAAGTTAATGGAAAATGTCTTATTGGGTCAGTAATTCACCCAGTATTTGTTTTCCTGACACACACCATTGGTTGTGATTGCATTTTGTGGGATATGGCAAAAGTAGCCACAGGCATTGAGAATCAATACAGAAATATACATCTGTATTTTTTTTGTAGATGGAAGGCTTTACAGAATGGAAAATACCTATTTTCTAACTGTACACCAAACGTGATCTTCCTCCTTTGTCATCTGTTTGAGGACTTGTCTAATTTCTTTTTTTCTCATTTTAGGAAATACGTTAGGTATTTTGATAGAAAGAATTTGTCATTGTAATAACTTCTGCAAAGCGAACATATTGTCATATTTTGTTCATGTGCCATGTTTAGCTACAAGAAATGTAACGGAAGAAGGCGGCAATGAGGAAAGTGAAGTCCAGGGATTTTTCTTTGACACATTAAAGTGAGTTGATAATTGTAATTCCATACTTTCATGGTCTGTTTTATAAACTTGCATTTTAATGCTTACGAGAAATCGGCTGCAAAATCAGCTTATGAAATTATACCTGATCTATGAAATGGATTTGCATTAGTAGTTAAAATGCCTTGAGGTATATAGTAGTTGCTGTCGAAACGTTACTTTTAACAACTGTACTGTTTTAAGATTAGGCTTCTGTTGAAGAATGCTTGCAAATAGACATTTCCTCCTGTGTAAATTTTTAAATGGCCTTTAAAAGGGGAGGCATTTAAGTTTAAGTAACAGTGTGATTGGTCATTTTCATAAGCATCTTTTACTTTAAATAAGATAAGCATGAAACACCATTCGTCCTGGAGGCAGATTGGGGACGGCCTTGTGTCTGTTGGAGCCAAAGCTCTTTTGCTCCCCACAGGTTCCCAGACTGGGTGCCATAACTACGCCAGGCTTGAGCTGCCATAGGTATTTTCTACTACTGAAGGGCTATAGCTCCATGTTAGAGCACAGTGTTTCCATGCAGAAGGTCCCAACTTCAATACCTGGCTTCTCCAGGTAGGGCTTGAAAACTCCTGCCTGAAACCCTGGAGAGCTGCTGCCACTCAGTGTCAGCAATACTGGACTGGATGGGCTAAGGGTCCGTCTCAGTATAAGGCAGCTTCCTATTTTCCTCCCATAGAAATCAAATACTGAAGAGGTAAAAGAAAGGGGAAAACCTACCCACACTTGCAGCCCTGGCTGGAGTGAGTCAGCTGGGCTCTTGAAGTGACAGATTGCCAGCTACTTAAGTTGCACCGCCTCACCCCATTTAGGATTGCTCTGTGCTCAACAAAAAGGCAAGGAGTCTAGCGGAATCTCAAAGGATTAAAGCAGACATAACATTCCTGATATCCTGAGTGCAGCCAGGAAATTGGGTCCATGCTGCAGGCTCTCTTCCACTCACATTTTTTTCTTTAATGAATCCCCTGCTCCATGTTACATGGTTTCTTTTAATCATGGTAAAGTGATTTAATCAGAGCCAGATCTATACTTTGTGTCAAATCATTATGAAAGTGGAATAAAACACTATGAAAGCGGTATATGGAATGTGAATTGTGCCCCAACAGTTATCAATGCACTTCAGTAATGCTATAAAGCAGTAGTGTAGATCTAGCCAATTATTATTTATTTATTTATTTATTACCCGCCTCTCCCTCTGGATCGAGGCAGGGAACAACATCAAATATAAAATACATAAAACTGATTAAAAGCACATAAAAATAATGCATTATTAACATACCAATAAAACTCTTAAAATTCAACTAGGTAGGCCTGCCGGAAGAGATTGGTCTTTCTGGCTTTCTTAAAGTCAAAGAGGCTATTAAGTTGACGAATCTTTTCCGGCAGGCCATTCCACAGTCTGGGAGTGGCAGAAGAGAATGGGTAATGGTTGCCAGCCTAGTTTTGGCTGACTGTAGCAAATTCTTCCCAGAGGACCTGAGTGTGCGGGGCAGATTGTATGGGAGAAGGCGATCCCACAGTAACCTGGGCCCAAACCATGTAGGGCTTTAAAGGTGATGACCAACACTTTGTACTTCGCCCGGAAAGTAATTGGCAGCCAGTGGAGTGATCTTAAAGCTGGTGTAATATGGTCATCCCTAGGTGTACCAGTGACCAACCTGGCTGCCATATTTTGAACTAGTTGAAGTTTCCGGACTAGGCACATAGGTAGCCCTATGTACAGTGCATTGCAGAAGTCGAGCCTCGAAGTTACCAGCGCGTGCACTACCATCTTTAGGTCTTCCAACTCTAGGAAGGGGCGCAGCTGGCCTATCAGCCGAAGCTGATAGTAGGCACTCCTGGCCGTCGCATCTCTCTGAGCTGTCATTTGGAGCGACAGATCCAGGAGCACCCCCAAGCTGCAAACACAGCCTTTCAGGGGGAGTGTAACCCCATCCAGAACTGGTTGACACACCTCCAAATCCAGGTTGGGGCCTTTGACAGTAAGCACTTCCGTCTTATCTGGATTCAGCTCCCGTTTGTTTTTCCTCATCCAGCCCATTATTGCCTCCAAACATTTATTCAGAGGAGACACACTATCCTTAGCTGACGCTGTTGTCAAAGTCATAGAGAAATATATTTGGTTGTCAGCACCCCGCCCCATGCCTCCGGATGATCTCTCCCAGCAGTTTCATGTAGATGTTAAACAGCATTGTGGATAGGATGGCATCTTGTGGTATGCCACACAACAGCTCCTTCTTTGAGGAGCAACTATCCCCAAGCATCACCATCTGGAACCTGCCCGAGAGATAGGACTGGAACCACTGAAGCACAGTGCCCCCGATTCCCAATCTCCTCAGGCGTTCCAGAAGGATACCATGGTCGATAGTATCAAAAGCCGCTGAGAGATCCAGAAGTACCAGCAGGGACACATCGCCCTGTCAATACTCAAGCGGAGATCATCCACTAAGGCGACCATAGTGGTCTCAACTCTGTATCCTGCCCTGAAGCTGGTGTGAAATGGGTCTAGAAAATGTGTATCATCCAAAACTGCTTGAAGTTGGAAGGCAACTGCCCTCTCAACCACCTTGCCCAGAAATGGAAGATTCGATACTGGTCTGTAGTTATTAAGGTCCAGGGGGTCCAGGAAGGGCTTCTTCAGAACGGCTGTACCACTGCTTTTAAACATGATGGAAAACTCCCCTCCCTGAGAGATGCATTAATAATATGTTGTAGTATAATTGCATCTCCTCCCTGGGCGATCAGCTAAGAAAGACAGGGATCGAGAGGGCAAGTTGTCCTTCTCACTCGTCCAAGCAGCTTGTCCTCGGTACTCACCAACTGAAACTGATCCAGTGTAATTCTGCTCGCGGAGTTGCTAGACACTCCATTGTCAGCCTCTGCTATAATGACAGCATCTAAGTCAGCTCTTATCCAAGAGTTTTTATCAGTGAAATGATCGTTAAAGGCATCACAGTGAACTACTGAAGGCTCTAAGATTGGGTTCAGGGGGGAAGGTGCCTGAGTTAGACCCCTAACCACCTTGAACAGTTCTGCTGGACGTGAATTCACAGTCGCAATGCGAGCAGAGAAGAAAGCTTTCTTCACTGCATGTATTGCCACCCCATAGGAACGGAGATGTTCTCTATGTTGTGTCTTGTCGGATATAAGTCGAGTTTTCCGCCATTGGCGCTCCAGTCATCGTCCTTCCTGCTTCAACTCCCTGAGATCTTCTGTATACTAGGGTGCCCAGTTAGAAGCGGGTCAGAGAGGACGTTTGTGGGCAATAATGTCAATAGCCCTAGTTAGGTCTTGATTCCATCTATTGACCAGGGCTTCTACAGGATCGTCGACGATACTAGCCATAGTGTGCTAACCATAGTTAATGGTAGCGATCATCTAAAAGTTACTTAAAACACTGGTTTCAACCCACAGACCCACTTACAGGCCAAAGGCCTTCTTGAATAAAGTTGTAGTTGGACTGCCATTGGAAGGATAGCAGAGAGAGCGCCAATTTGGCCTCTGTTAGCAGGAAGTCTTAACATCTATCTAACTGTAACATTCTCCAACTGCTGTGTAGTGTTGACTTTGTCTATATTTTCTATCCCAGGCAGAACTATCCTGACCTCAAAGACAATCTGAAAGAACTGAGAAAATACCTCATTGAGAGTTCTGATGACACAGAGCCTTTGAAAGTGTGGGAACTGCAAGGTATTAACCATTATACTGGTTGTTGTCGTCGTATAATACAATAGAACTATATTGAAATCTGTATAATGACTGAGGAGGGCCTTTTAAGTGCAGCAGTTTTTTGTTTCATTATCTAAGAGGAAAATGCAGGAGGTGTACAATGGAAATACTTTTATATACACAGAACTTTTTCAATGAAAGATAAAAAGAAAATGGGCATCTCTTGTTCATTTATGCTCAGGATTGGTCATTGTGTTTAGAATCTGGGTATTCATCATGCTTTGTTTGCCATGTAACTTAAGGAGTCCCTGCCAGAACTATATTTTTAGAGAGTGGCTGGGTTCACACAATATAACAACCCAATCGTGACTTCTTGTTGATTCGTAGATTGTTGTTGAAGCATGGGTTGTTGTGTTGTGTGAACCCAGCTGTGCTAACAAACCATGTCTTGTTAACCACTAGAACCCGCGAAGAAAATCCGTGGTTGGTTATTGGGTTGTGAACTGTGGGCTGTATGTGATTAACAAACCATGGATGGGTTCATATAACATAACAACCCATGCTTCAGTGATAACCCACGATTTAACGACAATCTACAATTCAGCCCACACTCATCCCTGAGTATGGGTTGAGTGTGCTGTCTAAACCAGGCCAGCATCAATTTTAGCTAATCATGTTGATCTTCAGTAACTCTGGAACTTTGCTATTGTACAGAAGGCCCATACTGAAAACTGAAGAGTAATTGTAGATATTATGCCTAGTTCCCCCTAGGGATAACAGCAATGTGTTCTGTGTTTCCTGGGGACCTTTCATATAATTGGCTGACATGGTAGAGAGGAGGAAGTAGACACACAGCTGTCTTTTTCAGCAGCAGAAACACATTTGTCCTAATAAATGTGTTTGGGCTGTAGATCCAGCCTTTGTTACTTTCCTTAAGCTTTTAGAAATAAGCCAAGAAACAAAGATTACCATATGGTTAGTACGACAATGGCGCAACACTCATTCCAGGCCATCATTGGCAACATGTCCTCCACCTTTCTTAATTCTGTCAAGTTGAGTTCGGTGTGAGTGTTCTTCTCCAAATGTAAGGCACATCAACTTGGAAATAAGGGGGACTGCCAACCCAGTTTCCCGATCTCCAGCTGGTCAAGCCTCAACCTGTCCTCTTCCTTTTTACTTTCCTGTAGCTTAAAGTCCATTAATGTGGCTCAAGTCGTGGAAGGAAAATCCTCCCTTGATGTTTGTAAGAAACTCACTCCAAAACTTCAGATCCAAATTAATATCTAAAAATTAAGGATTATAATAAAGGAACAAGGGAAAGCAGTCAGGTACTTGGAAAATGAAGTAAAGAATACAACATTTGCTGAACTATGCTAAACATTTAGAGGATAATCTCAACATGTAGGGGACATGTTCAATGCCCAACATCCTTGGGTAGTCAGAGAGATGCTAAAATGGCAAAAAACTAAAGGAAGCCTAAGCCCTTTTTTGTTCTGATTTGTCAGAGGATGGAGAGGTGACTGCCTAACCAATCACTGAAGTTGCACATGGACAAGAAATATCAGATTATCTTTTGTCTAGGATATGCTAATTAAAATCAATGTGCTAATTGAAAAGTAAGGGGCTAATTCACCAGGAGTCTGCTCTGGCTTCCAGTTTCATGGAGCAGGAAAGATTTGCCGTAGATTATGTGGAGCCATAACTTCCATCTTGTAGTTTTCTTAAATTGACAGATACTGGGGTAACAGGTCTGTGTTACAGACAGACTCGAAATATCTTGTCCTGGCCTCGCTGAAAGGATAAAACTCCAAGAATCACCTACATGTATATTGTTTCTTCTGTCAATCTATTTTTAACTAAACAGTTTTATTGGTGAACTGCAGCATCAAATGGGAAACAAAATACACATAAAGCTCTTTAGAGAGGAGGTGGGGGAAGAAAAGATGTTAAATCTTCCTATCTTGATGACCTGCAGGAGTATATTCTGTGGCTGAACTCACTGTAGTACAATTTGTCATTACTGATTCTATTAATGTGGCACAGGAGTAGGCCGTGAAGTGTTATCATTGTAAAATAAAAGCCATAATACTACTTTAAAAGCTATTTTGTCACATATACAATATGTTGAGGATGAGGGAAATTGACCATGAAGCTTGCAGAAGATTAGGCCTTTTTTTCATAATACCGTGAAGGTTGCATGATATGATGTCTTTCTTCCTTTCAGCATTATTGGTAACTGTTTCTGATATGCTTTTATATTACATATGAAAGACTATTTTTGAAATGGAAATATGGAAGCAAATTTGTTAAAGAAGTTCCGACTCATTGCCTCAATCCAATTAATCAGGGTTAGTTAGCTATGACTAAAGCGGTAATCCTATACACACTTACCTGGGAGTAAGTCCCACTGAACTCAATGGGACTTAACTTCTGAGTAGACATGTATAAGATTGAGCTATCAATTAAGGACTGTTGCTTTCAGTGGGAATATACATGTCTACTTAGACGTATGTTCCATTGAATTCAGTGGGGATTATGCCCAAGTCAGTGGGTGAGAAAGATTGCAGTCTTGGTCATTGCTTAGTGGGTGGGGTGGATGGCAGATAGTCTTATGCCATTCATGACTTTTAAATTCACATACAATTTTGATTAATTAGATTCATTTGATTTATCATATAAACCATCGGGGGTCTATATGAAATAGATAGGTTTATTTTTTAAAAAAATATCCCATCAAGACATTTCAAGGATAGATTAAAGCTTCTTGTATCTAAAAGTAAGTATACTTATAGCTGTGTGTTCTGTGCAAAAAAAAAATGTTTAAAGAAGATCTTGTGGTCAGCAGGGCAATCCAAATCCTGGGATAAAAGCTGAATTGTATATATAACCTGTACAAATGATGCAAATTAAGCACATTTGATTTCCCCCCTGATTTTGCATGATAAGCATTATTTTGCCTAATTTATTCTGATTCTGCTAACACTTATACAAGACGAGCAAATACTTACACAGGAGACTGAAGTTGCTCCCCAAACACTGCAGATCTTGTTCAACCACCCTTTTGCCTTCCGAGATTTCAGCAGCAGTTGCCTTCACATTTTAAACATATCTTGAAACTTGCTGTAGAAAGCAAGAATAACTAAAGAAGCTGAATTTGATGGGTTTTCCACATTCCTGTCAAATTGCACTGTGCAGTCAGAATTGACTAATACATGCAGATTTTTTGGGGGGCTCAGAGGTTTGGGTAGAGGCAACAGCAGTTAAGGCCAATACTTCGTACAATTGGCTCTGGACAGACAATTACCAGTTCAGATCGATGCAAGCAAATGATTAGCACTTTGCATCCAAACCAGAATCTTTCAAGGTCTAACCACTGTTTGCTGACATGAATGTCACAGCAAATTGTAGGTAGCACTAGACAGGAATGAGAGAAAGAAGCTGCATGGGAAGGGGAAAAGATCCTGCAAGCCTGCAGTTAATGCATAAGCTAAAGCAGGGGCAGGCAAGTGTTTTGGCCCATAGGCACATAAAGCAATTTGAGGACATTTCTTGGGTAGCATCACAAAATGGCTGCCATGGGAGGCATAGCAAAGGGCAAGTAACCCACCGAAAAGCCTGAGCACAAGACAGAGAGATCCAACATGCTAAAAAAAACTCCTTTGCACCCACAGTTTTCTGCACCAACAGAAAACTCTTTCACAGCGATCCCAACTGCCACTTATTTTCTAAAAGTGTGTGGGGTAGGGTACCTTGGCAGGTGCCAAGAAATGTGTCTGGGGGCTCCACCTTGCCAACCCCTGAGCTAGAGGATTGTCTGAGTAGAACATTTAAAGCAATTGCAAACAAAAACAAGTTTAACAGCCTACCACAAGGGTGAGTAACTTGAGGCCCTCCAAATGTTTTGGCCTACAATTTCCATTAGCACTACCCAGCATAGCCAATGGGAGTTGTAGGCCAAAACATCTGGAGGGCCACAAGTTGCCCATCCCAGGCCTTCCACAAGAAGTTATATCTAAATAGGTTATATAAATACTTATAATTGCATCGTATCTTGACTAATGTCGACAGTTCTAAAACTGTCTTTGTGTTGGCTGTTGAAGATGTGACGCTCCCAATCGGTCACCATGGTTAAGGAATCAGGAGTATTCCTTTCCCTCCCCCAAATTCTACCTACTAGGCTTAACCATGACCAAGGCTTGTGTAGGCATTAATCTTAAACATGATTAATACAGGATTTGCTATTAACTAGGGTTTTGAATCGAGCTCTGAGGTTCTTCAGTGACGCTTTATTTTCTTACAGACCTTAGTTTTCAAGCAGCCTCTCGAATTCTCTCTGTCCCTGTTTACAGTGCTGTAAAGGTAATGAAAGACATCGCACAAAACTTCCCGGTAAAAGCCAGGTATGAGAATACGATTTAGTTTTGATATACTCAAGTGAATGTCTTGATTTTGTGAATATTAATTTATTATTTATTTCTATCCTGCCCTTCAGAGTACATGGCAGCATCCTTGTAAAGTAGGTTAGTCTGAAAAAAAAAATGATTGGCCCAAGTTTACCCAATGAGCTCCTCAAGTGAGTGGAAGCTTGAACCCGGCTTCCTTAGCCCAGCTCCAGCACTCTGTCTACTAAACCACAGTACAGCAGCCATTCAGCAGTAGTTTCTAGCATGGTTAACCTCATGCACCTGTGCAAGTTATTTGGGGCCTTAAAGTAAAAACAACTCCCTATAAAAGACCAAGTGCGTAGTCTCGGACTTCTCCTGGGCTCTGTGCTAACTGGGGAAGCTCAGGCGGTTGCAGTGTCCAGGAGTGTGTTTTACCAGCTTAGGATGGTATGCCAGCTGCAGCCCTATTTGGAGAGGATGGACCTTGCCTTGGTTACCATGTATTAGTGATGTCAGGCTGGACTACTGTAATGCACTGTATGTGGGGCTGCCTTTTTTTTATTTTACTTTTATTTTCATCACATCAACAAGCTAAAAAACACATTCTACATAACCAAACAATGACAGTAACCAACACATAACCAACACACACATAAAAAACAATCCACCGAGTCACAAAAAATTTTTGATTTTCTCCCCAGCAAAGGTATTTTATTTGACCCTATTTTCTCTCATATATATACAGTAAACTAGTTTCCCCACTTTCTGTTATTTTAACCATTTCTTCTTAGTCGTTGAATCCACAGACAGAGATAATTTTTTTCTTGTCCCTTCACATAGTCTATAAGAGGTTTCCATTCAGTTAAAAACCCAGATTCTGACTTTTCTCTCATTAATGAAGTAAGTTTTGCCATCTCCGCCAACTCCAATTTCTTAAGTATCCATTCATCCATTGTTGGTAATGTTGGACTTTTCCACTTTTGTGCTTATAGTAATCTCGCTACCATTATCATATATAAAAATAAAGTCCCATAGTTCCTCTTCATCTGGTCATCTGTTCGGCCCAGAAGGAAGTGTTCCGGCTTCAATTGTATATTAGTCTTTAATATTTTCTGAATTAAGGAATGTATTTTTATTCAAAATGTTTTTGCTTTTTTACAAGTCCACCATATATAATAAAATGTCCCTTCTTCTTCTTCTTCTTCTTCTTCTTCTTCTTCTTCTTCTTCTTCTACAAGTTCCCGAGGCACCTTTATACATTTTAGCCAGTTTTGCAGGAGACATATGCCATCTATACATCATCTTATAAAAATTATCTTTAAGCCTAGTACTTAATGTAAATTTTAAGCCTTTTGACCACATATTTTCCCATTGATCCATAGGGATGTTATGTCCAAAGTTTTGTGCCCATTTTATCATACAGTCTTTCACTTGTTCATCTTCCGTCTCAAACTTCAGCAATAACTTATACACTTTTGAAATAACATGTTCATCATTTGTACATAACGCCCTTTCAAATTCAGATTTTGTTTGTTCGAACCCCTATGTGGGGCTGCCTTTGAAGAAGGTCTGCTAAACTTCAGCTGGTGCAGAATGCGACTGCCCGAGTGTTTTTGGGGACGAGACGATTAGTTTGTATAATGCCTGTATTGCACCAACTGGTGACTGGTGTGTTTCCAAGCCCAATTTAAAGTGCTGTATTTTACCTTTAAAGCCTTAAACGGACCAATCTACTTGAAGAGCCTCCTTCACCCATATCGGCATGTCTGCACTCATTTGCCCACCTGTGAGGGCAGTTAGTTGGTCAACTACTTGAGAGAGGGCCTTTTTCCACAGTGGCCCTACACCTCTGGAATAAGTTGCCTTCAGCGGTCCACCAGGCCCCATTTTTGCAGTCTTTTAGGAAGCCCTTGATTGGTTGCCTCCTTGGAGGTGACTCTTACCACAGTTGACCAGGCAAGTGGGTTTTTAAAGCCTGATTGTGAGTTGGTAAAATTGAATGGACAAAAGAAATCTAGTATATAGATACAAACATGCCTTAAATGGCCCATTGGGTGCAAGTTGTCAAATTAGGGAACGTACCCCAGGATCATTTAGGTTGCAGTAATAGGCAGATCATTGTCACCTTTCTATACCAAGAGATTACTCATAACAGCAGATATGCTACCTCATAAATGTTCATACAACTAGTATCATGTGAGAATTCCTTTATTAGCAGACATTGTCATTATTGTGACTGAACATTTTTATAGCCCTTCTCATTTTAAAGTGTTTTTCTATTTTTATCTCATTTACCCTCACAACATCCCACCACAAAAACCAACTGTCTTTTCCTACCGTTTTAACAAAAAACTGGCAATGGCTACAAACTGCCATGTCTCGAATCCCAAATACCTTTCTGTGTTTATTTGATATTACATGGCACAGCTTGCTATAGCTTTTGAACTATTGTGACAACCTTGGACCATGAATAAAGCAATGATGAGAATGCACTGTTGATGTTAGATATGACCAGTAATTTCTGTCATCTTGCAGAAACCTGAGTAATTTTCTCTTGACATTTGAAAACTTCTTGCATAAATTTTGTATGTGTGCATATAACAACTGTTGAAATGGACGCATAACTAAAATACCGCTCTCCATCAAAAGCTCCTTGTGTAAACCCAAGCAGTTCTTTGGGGTTCAGCCATTGGAAACTTGCCTTCAGGAACTGCTGTGGGACATCTTTATGATATTTTTCAAACACATCAAAGTCCTTGAGATACTACAGAATAGATGCAGTCTCTCTGCAATGGGAATACAGGAAGCTGTCTTTTCTGCAAGATGAGAAATGGCCCTAGGAGTGATGCTGAATTCTAAATGTTATAGTCTTTATGTAGGTCCAACGGAAAGATTCACCTGACATTGTATCTTGAGCATATATAACAACAACTCTATCAAATAGAACCCCTCCCAGTATAAAAGTATCTCAAATTAGTCAAACAGCCATGTTGCAATTTTTAACATTCAATACTGAATATATTGAATACTGATACTGAAATCCATAAGGATTATTTTGTAAATGGAAAATCAGTGAATCTGGTAATACAATTTCCCAGTTTGCCAACTAGATAAATTGGTTCATCTAGAACAACTGGTGGACTGCAGAAAAGCAATTATAGCTGGCTTCTCTGGCTGTAAAAATGTTGCCTGTAATAGCACTCTTAAGGAAAAAGATGAGAGATGAGATACCACAATTTAATGCTATGCCTTTATTTTGAATTTTGTATGTAAAGTGCCACCAGAGAGCTACTCAGCGATGCAATGAGGCCCTCGTTCATATAAATGTTATTGTATTGCTACCTCATGCACATTCTGGACCACTGGCAATGTTCCCCTGAGGTGATTGTTTTGGGAGGCATACTCTTTTCTCAGCCACCCAGTCGATGAATACACTGTCAAAGCATATAGGTACCATGCGCTCTGTTTATTGTATGTTAATTGTCATTTATTGTGAGTTGCCTTGGAGGCTTGTCAGACAGGAAAGTGGGACATAAATATTTTAAATAATTTCCATAAAGCTTTTACTGCTTGGTACCACTAATTTTATTATAGAGCCTGACCATATGAGGAAGGCGGATTGGGCAGTGCAATATGCTCCCAGCTCCCAGTGCAATATACTTCCAGCTCCGGTTTGAACATAATGACAAACTAACGTTAGTTTAAACCAGGACGCCAGTGCTTCCAATCTCATCATGCTGCTGTGCTAGAGGAGGCCAGGGAAGGGAGGAACACGTGAGCTCAAGGCTCATCCAGGCTTGTCCATGTAGTGCTAAATTATGGCTTAGCATTGCATCCAAACTAGGCCATGGAGTACTTTGTTCCCTCAAAAAGATGGAGGGATGTTCAAAGAGAAAAGAATTACTTCGTGATGTCTGAATTGAATATTTTACAGATCCCTAACCAGAGTGCTAGTAAACCAGGAAATGCGAAAAGAAATAGAGGAAAATCAAAAGGTAGGTTCACGTTGTTTTTATTATGCAAAATGAAATAATTCATTATACTCTGCTGGAGAGATGCATATTATCATTGTAATTTGTAAACATGTATCCAAAAGAATTTCAAAACTTTCATATTTTGTTTCAAAAAATGTAGACTTGCAGTGTTTACTGCTCATTATATCTTCTCATACAATGTATACCCTGGCACGGTTAGCCAAGCTGCTGAGCATCTACAGTTCCAGCTAAAGTAATTGTTGATGATCAGGCCATTAATGTTTAAATGATGCCTTCAGGGTTGGATCTTTA
This sequence comes from Anniella stebbinsi, assembly GCA_029215795.1. NCBI lineage: Eukaryota > Metazoa > Chordata > Lepidosauria > Squamata > Anniellidae > Anniella > Anniella stebbinsi. The sequence continues at coordinate 162,158,966 of JARDYH010000001.1, read as the reverse complement.
ACTCTGAACTAAGCAGCTTTAATTGACCTCTGAAGTTGAACATAAATTGGTTCAACACGCAAATGCCGACACGCAGGGTGATTTATACTTTTCTCTGCTGGGGATGTCTGAAGGTTATACTTTAGGCTTTTGGCCCCCAGTGCATAAGTCTTTTGAGATCTGTTCTTTAGTGTATGTTTTAATTCCGTTTCAAAGTACAAGCCATTCACTCATATTAGTGCCACTACTCCCATATCAAGTCAATATTACAGACTTGCTGTCTGTCCCATTCCGAACACTTTTGAAGAATACCCCAATATTTGTGAGTGCTGCTTCAAATAGGACTCATTTTCTTATATAGTCCAGGTACCTAGGGGATAAAACTCTCATGCCAACTTTTCTCACTTCCTCTCTCATTTATAAAATACATTTGACTTGCTACTCACAAAGGGATAAAAATGTCAGGTGTCTGCTCTCAACGTGTGGATGTCAAGTAGGCAGTGCCGGTGATGCACACAACATTGGGATGGGACCAACCACAGGGGCTCACAGCTCCTTATTTATGCTGTTGTGGAAATCCCTTATCCATTTTGATATACCTGTTAGTGAGGCCTGCGCTGTATATGCACTTACTAGCTCTCACTCCATGGCACTTAATGGTGCTCAAACTCTGTTGCCTTTCATTGCCCCTCACTAAAATCCTGATAGGCCTGCATGTTGATTTCTCAATACCCCTGTAGTCTAGGGTGACCAGATAAAATCCAGGTCTGGGCTCATGTAACTTTAACAGTTGTAGAGAAAAGGGAATTTCAGCCAGTGTCATTTGTATGCAATTAGTTCCTGGTGAAATCCCCTCTTCTTTTGTATCTGGTCACTCTAGTATAGTGCATGCACCTTTAACTGTTGTGATGAAGAGGGAATTTCACCAGGAACTATCTGGTCACCCTACTGTATATCTTGCAAGAAGGAAATGCATCTGTTGTTAAAACAACAAAGGGGAGCATTTAGATGTCACACTAAACTTTGGTTTTGCATTGCAAGAATGAGGAGGCTTATGCACACCATCCTGCTCCCTTACACACAGTAATTAGAAACTCCCAGTCCTGATTTAGTGGCAAAAACCATAGTTTTCCAGATTTGGTTGTAGCAACCTGTTGCTATATAGAGACCAAAAGGTTCTAATCGTCATTCATGCCACCTTTTCCTCCCCCCTCCCTCTCTGGAGAGTCAAATTGGAGGCTCATGCTTGCTCATTCTTATCGTGTAGATGCCCTCAAAGAATCTTGTGGCACCTTAAAGGCTAACAGATTCATTGTGGCATAAGGTTTCATGGGCTAGATAGACCCCACTTCATCAGTTCCTTATGCCACAATAAATCTGTGAAGTCTTTAAGTTACCACAACAAGACTCTTTGTTGTGTTTGCTGGAGCAGGGCTAACATGCTACTGCTCCATATTCTTTTAGTAGCAATTGCTTATTTGGATTTACGATTGCTGATTGCTGAATTGGGACAGTTTCAGGTTCCTGTAGCCCTTGAGAAAGTATCATGCTGCACTGTTGCACTTATTGACTTCCTTGTTTTTTTAAAAAAATACTCTTTCAGTTTAACTGTACATCTTAAAATGGATGTAACTCCTCCTAGGAGAGAAGTAGTTGATTAGGATTGCAGTTCTAAGCTCAGATCTAGAGAAAGGTCCCATTGAATTCAGTGGGGCTTATTATTTCTGAGTAAAGATGCTTAGCGTCAGGCTGTAAGTTTCATTTTGTAGATGCTTCAAAGCAGGACTGAATTTCATGCCCATGGAAATCTCTATTAAATAGCACACTGTTTTTCATGCGTTCCTGACACTTTTACGTGGTTGATCTAAAACAATTACTCTTTTTTTAAAGCCCTGGAGCTATTTTTTTCTTCGAGCCATTTGATCTTTTTAATAGGCATCTTTTAGTGAATTCCTATTTAAGTTTTCCTTCCTCCCCCCTTTGCTGCAGATTACTCATTTTTATTAGACTGCAGCAGCTGCACAAACGCACTGTAAAATGGCATCAAGTGCTGGTAGTTAAATAGCTCTTAAAATAGATCAGAATGCATTTTGATGTCTTTTGCTCTCTTTTGGAAAATCCTGTTAGCTAACAGAAGAACTTTGAGCCTTTCTCGCAAGTGTCACATCCAAACTAATATTTGCGTAGACGGTCTAAAATATTTTCAAGAATTGCATTCCCCAATTGGCAAATGGGTGTGTGTGTGTATTTGTAAATAGTTCTCCCTATTTTGAACCTGCTGTATAAGGTAGCCTTCTCCAACCTGATGCCCTTCAGATGGGTTGGACTATAACTCCCAACATCCTCAATCAGCAATGGAAATTATGGGAATTGTAATCCAAGACATCTGGAGCAGGCCAGTTTAGGTAAGATTGAAAGAAAGGGATTAGAACGTAACTTTGAAAAGAAGTACTGAAACAAAATGTCAGTTCTTTTGAATACAGATAATGAAATTTGCAATATATTTGTGTGTAAATTAAACCTTGCCACATACAGTTACATTGTCTCGGAGGACCACATGAAAAGATAGTTTGGGTGCACACAGACACTGTGGTTAAAAAAGCAATCTCTTTTTTTGTGTATGTCTGAATATAAATTTGGCAGCTATTCAGACTTCGGTGGTACAGCAGAATAAATTGTCAGGCACATTTTTGAGCTAGAGGATATTCGTCTAGCAGCAGGAGAGGCATGATTTCAAGCTGTGCAGAACTGAAAGATTCTCCTCTAAGATAATGAAAGTTGAATAAAAAATGCAATACAGGAAAGAGGCTAAAGGCTATTAAGGATTGAAAAGTATATGGTGATTAGATGCAGTCAGAATAGCATTCAAGGGTAAGTAGCTATGTTACGGAAGGTTGTAGGTTTTCAAGCCTAAATAACACTTCAATCGTGTTTGTCCTAGCTGCGCTTTTTGGGGTAGGCCATACTATGATGACCATTTTACAGATGGGGAATGTGCACTGGAGGGGAAGTGCCCAAGATCGCCATTGTCTATAAAGCAGAGCAGGTATTTGAATGCAAAACTCCAAGACCAAATTCAACAGGTTGTCATTTATTGAAGGCATAGATTGGGTTCGGACAACACAGTAACCAATGGTGGGTTAAATAGTCAACAGTGGGTTATTGTGTCGGGGCTTTTTCAAATAGCTGTGCAGAGTTGATTATTTGAACAACCATTGGTTATCATGTCATGTGTCAGCCACTGCTGACTATTTCATCGCACACAGTTGGCTATTTTCAGTGACCCTGGTAAGAGCATCCAAAGCAGCAGCTGCCACTCTAGTCCAATGGGCAAAACTCACAATGGCTGATGGGATACCAGTGGGAGGATTGGGGGGAGATAGGGCAGGGGACGTGTCAATCAAACACACCATTGACTAATAGCCAACTTAACGTTGGCCTTAATCCACACTACAGTTGAAGATAATCATGTCATGTGGCGAGTACCCCCTTGATAATCAACCATGGAGTTGACTATTAACCCATCATTGACTATTGTGTTGTCCGAATGCAGCCAAATACATTTTTATTCAGGCAGACCTTTGGTACATATAGCTGGTCTGCTGCTGGTATTTTTAACAGGTTGGGTGCTGTATACTTCATTGTTGTGTTTTTACTGTTTGCTTTAATGTTGTGCTTTAATCAAGATTCAGTTTTGAATCTCTATTTTATTTTTATTAGCCACCTTGAGCACCATTTTTGGTGGAAAGGTGGGATATAAACTGTAATAATAATAAAAAATAAAAATAAACATGTATTTATTTATTATTTTCACTTTGCGTCTCGCTTTTCTGCATATATCACCCCAAGCCACTAATAGTAATGGCCATTCCATAGTGATTATTCAGTAACTATAATATAATTCAATAACGATTTTTAAAAAGACGATAACAATGGTGTTTTGTTTTGTTTTTAAAAGCGCTTATTAAAGATAGCAATGTATGATGGGCTTCTCCAGGCCAATGGCTAAGGCCCATGCAGTCTAAGTGATGGTGAACCAAGTTAATTTAAGTTGGAAAGTCTACATGGATTGTGTTGCTCTAAGGTAATTTGTGCTGGTTGCAACAATACCCAGTCTGCACACATGAAAGTCTTTTAAGTACATCCAGTGCTGAATCTAGTCCGTTCTACGCCGAAAGACAGGCAAGCTGTTCATTACTGGGAAATTAGGCAAGGCCATTGTTTAAATATTATCTTCACTATTTCCTGAGATTTACAGGGCTTCTGAGTAAAGGAGACTCTATATTCAAAGCACCAAGAGTGTTGCTACTGTTAATATTTAGTTTTGACTGATCAGAATTAAATAATGAATAATCCCATCGTGGTAAATTGTGACATGAGAAACTATCTTTGGCACAGCAGGGAAATGGGTGTACAAAAAGCGCTATTGCCAGGCTTCTGAAGCAGCCTTCCCCAACCTGATGCCTTCCGTGCGACGCTCATCAACACAGCATGCCCTGCCTTGCTGGCTGGGGAGATATAGGAGTTGCAGTCCAAACACACCTTCAGAGCACCAGATTGGGGAAGGCTGATTTGAAGGAATTAAAACAATAATGTCAACCACACCCAATTGCCCTTTTTGCCATTAAATTTGTAACTGTTGATTTGTAGCTATAGCAGGTGAACCTTTTCTGCCTGATGGCGTTGCCTTATGGCATCCTACTCATTGTCTTTAAATGTTAATTTGAGACTATTTCATAGTATTCCGTATCAGTATGTTTTATTTATTGTGTGAGACATTTTTGCTCCAGGCCTGGGCCTGCTAAGCCCAAGGGTAAAGCAACCTCCTTCAAGCTGTACCACTGTCTGTTGGGTTATTTGGTTTTTCCTTTCTTCAAGCTGTAAATATATAAAGAAGGATGCTAATGAATAGTTAGCATTACGTTTATTCTGTAGAAAAGAGGGGGGGATAATCCTTATCCACAAGAATAATTGGGAGAGTAAATTTGATCCACCTAAAATTAAATGCAATCTCGTTCCAAGAGACTTCAAGTTTGAAGCATGTGGCTATCCCTAAGATTAATTTTAAAACTGTTTTGCGTTAAGTCATATTAACCTCAGCAATTTTTATTTTTCTAGCATCTACATAAAACTTTTGAACTTCAGCCTGGTGAAGCACGTCTATTTTTAAATGGCCTTCCTATAGACTTGGATTTTCATGATCCATTTAGGTAAAGTATTAGTTCTGCAGCTCGTTTCATATATTTTTCTGCTCAAAAAAGGGTCCAGTAGCCTGACCAATAGCTCAGTCAAGCTGTGATTAACTATACCTTAGCAGTCCCAAGAGGAATGTTAATATGTATCATTTTTAATCCTCTTTGCCTCCTTAAAGTCACTGCAGTGACAAAAGAGCTAGAACTGGCAAAATCTCCCTGTCAGGGTCTAGACTCCATACCGCCAACCCTATAACCTGGTTTGCACATAATGGCAAGCCACGATGGGTGAATTTCCTTGTGGGTTTAGCATTTTGTATTTTAAAAATTCAGGCCATAGCAGGGGTGCGCCATGGCTCGTTGTTACATACAAATCCAGTGAGAGTGGATTATTGGTGTGGTTGACAAACTGGCCAGAAACCATGGCCTGCTTTAGGGTTGCAGGTGGCTTGTTAATCACCTCAACAACCCACCCTTCCTGGGTTCACACGTAACAACAAGCCACGGTGGACTCCCTGCCACAGGTTGAATTTTCAAAATGAGAAGCTCCGCAAAGAACTGGTTTTGCACCTCCCACAGTCACCAGCCCTTCAAACTACTTTTGCCTGCAATAGTGCCAATAGTAACGGCCCTTTGTGTCTTTAGTTTCCATGTGTAGCTCTGCTCCAGTCCTACTTTCTCCTTGGTTCTTCCATCTTTTTAACCCTTGCTCCATCACCCATTGTATGCTTGTTTAATATCCTGGCTTGTTAACCAACTTTGGCTAGAACCATTTGTTCAATTTGTATTTAGCAGCAAACCAGGAATGGAAAGCTTAACTCATCCGTTCATGTGGAAAGTAGCAAGGGAGCATGTGAGCCTAAGACTCAGTCTGACTCATTAAACAATAAAGTTTTTTTTAACATCTCCCTTTTATTCTTCCTCCACACCGACAGTACCTTCTGGTCTCAAGTGACATGAAGTTTCCTCAGAGTCCTCTTTCTATCTAGCCTGATTTTCTTGACTACTTCGCCATTTTTCTCCACTTAACCCGTCCTTCAGAGGTGCTTTCCTATAGAGGGCTTCTAGCGCTCCCATTGAGAAGTCACTGTGCATCTATTCTGTCTTTTCTTTCCTGAATGGATTTTCTGCGGCAAGAGAAAAGATGGAAGAAACAGTGGGAAAACGTGGGAGGATTATAAGTGCAAGTCAATAATGATAGCCACCGTGTGAACGGAATTCTGGACTAGATGAACACTTGGTCTGATCCAGCATGGCTTCTCTTATGATCTCCTGTAACAATTTCGTGATTGAGACAGGGCAACGGCGCCATGAATGCCCTATCTGGGAGTGCCTAGAATTTACTTTCTCGGTCCTTAACTTCCCTGTGTCCAGGGGTCTCTTCCAAGCCCTCTGTTTACTGCTGTGCATTCTCTCATCGCAGAAGATTGGGGGGGGGGGGGCACATGCTTTGGTTCCCTGAACAACTGAACAGTCCATGCCACTGTGCCGGCTCAGCCAGTCAGCGTCGGATGCTTTGCTGATGCACAACCCCAGTATAAATATGTTGTAAACAAAGCATGAAAGGAAAGTTTACAAGGGATGCTGTTTAACTATTCCTTGCATTTATTTTTCTTTGGGGTTATTCTGTGAGGTATTTTCCTTAATATAGTTTTGTTTAAATATAAAGCATTTTAGAAACTCTGAAGTTGGACGGGAAAGCAATGCAAGGACTTCACTCCCTTGGAATTAAGGAAGAAGTTCTTAGTCAATTCATGAGATTACCGATCCATTCTGAGGATGATGCGTATGCGCTAGACATCCGTCACTCTTCAATAGTAGTAAGTAACCATATTATTCGCAAGGTTCTTTGTTTTCCCTCAGAAAATTGCTTTAAATGGCGGTGGTGGTGGTGTGAATAATGTGGCTGGTTGTCCACCACTTGTACCAGCCAGGGCAGGCAGTGGAAGGAGTGGTCTTACCTTTTGTTGATTTCAGTGGGAGACGAAATGCCTGTGCCAGCTCCAGGCTGGTGTGGGAGAGGGTCCCAATCCTTGGGCCTCTCAGGAGACCTGCTGACTCTACCCCGGACTCAAAACACCCTGTTTCAGAACCCACATGTGGTGGAAAGCCCATCTGTGGTAGACAGCCACTGGCAGAGGACAATTAAGTCCCATTGTAACCCTCTTGAGCCAACAGAGCTGGCAGTTGGGATTTCTCTGTTAAGCACTAAAAAGGTGTATAAAGTGCTCTGATCACAAAGCCTTGGGCCAGGCAAAGTACCCTATTTCTTCGATTCTAAGACACACTTTTTTCTCCATATAAACATCTCTAAAAACGGGGTGTGCCTTAGAATCGATGGCGATTTCCCCACACTTAGAATCAAAGCTTTTTTTCTGTTGGTGGTACTGAAATTAAGGTGCATCTTACAATCGATGGCGTCTTAGAATCGAAGAAATACGGTATATCAAAGCTTTATTTGTTTTTGTAATTTAGTTTAAAAGACAGGTGCAGAATAGGTTGCGTTCATTATTATTATTATTATTTTAAAAAGGTCTGCTCCACTATGCTGTGTGGCAGTGTTTGTGCGAAACTCCTAAGGCTTCTCTTGAATTGCTTGTCAAAATGACTATTGGTGAATAATGAAATACCACTTTTTTTTAGGATGGCCTGTGCATGATTTGGATCAAATGGTGGTGGCGGCTGTTTGTAGAGCTTTGTCAGTGTATGTAGAACTTTACAGAGTAGTAAAAGAAAAAAAGACAAGTCCTTTGCCCTCCCCAAACTATTTATTTATTTATTTACATCCCACCTTACAAAGTTTCCCAAGGCGGCGTATATAACACACACACACACACACACACACACATATATATATATATATATATAATAAAGTCCACACTAAAATCATACATCACAAAATATTTTTAGAACCCCCCCCAAAAAACCAACTCAGCAGTTCAAAGAAAGACTTCCTGGGCGGAGGGGGACACACGAAACAGCAAGCAGCATAGGTAACCAGCGAAGGGGGGTGGGGGTGGGGAACGAGACCTTAGAATAAAGGGTAATATACAGTGTTTGTCCGCATTGTTATTTTTTAAAGCCAAATAAACTGTGCCGAGATGTTTGTATCTTTAAAGAACAATATTTACATAGGATGAAAATGTTGAGTTGGATGCAGAAATCCACTTAAGAGACCTCCCGTGAGCAGAAGCACTGTAGACAATTGTCTACTTCCTCCCCTGCCTGTTCCCCCCTCTCATTTGTTCTGGAGGAACCTCAGGAATAAATGTGGGTGGAGGCGCAGGAGGTTGCAAGAGGAAGGGGGCATTTTTCCAACTCTCCTGCAAATGGAAGGAATCCTTCTGTTTGGAGAAGGTCTATTCTGGATCCAAGCCAATATTACAAAGGATCTTTAGTAAAGAAGTTGTTGTTCAAGTGAAATACTGTTGTGTGTGTGTGTTTGTGTTGTGTCTGTTGCTGAGAATGAGAAACAGAAAGTAACCATGACAAATATGATAAATGAGAGCTTTTATTGGAAAATTATGAAGGCTTCTAGGTTGCATCCAATCTCTCCATTCTGCCTGTTGCTTGACATTTCTTATGCACGAGAAACAGTTTCATATATGTACCCTAATAAGAAAATTTATTTTGTTTAGTTCCATGAAATTATTTGAAGGAAACAGAACTGGAGATTTAGTATTGGCAGACATTCAGGTTTCTCACAATCAACTCAGTGTTGTTGAACTGGATAACCATTGTATAAGACTCAGGTGCAGCTTGAGAAAAAACAATAACGTATAGATTATTCCTATGTGTAGTCTACATATTAAATTCCTGTATTTATTAACTGTAAATGTGCATCAGTGGATAAGCAATTAAAGAAGAGGCTTCAAATGCATCAAATGGTACGTTTTTCTTATAATTGAGGAAGAAATTGAAAGGAAGAATCTCAAAGGATGCCAAATTGCACTTTATTGACAAGTGTGTGAATGCTGGTAGTGGCTGAGTAAATTTTAATTATCTGTTTATTACAATATATATTGCACAGTTCGCAAGGGGACTAAACTTTCTTCTGTTTATACGTTTAACGTGTGTTTCTTTAAATTGCGTAGGTTTTTTAAAAAAGAGACAAAACATTAACTTGCCTGTGGTTAACTCTCATCAGACTGCAATAGACTAGTTTTTAAATTTGTTTTAGCAGGGCTTCTCTCACATTGTATTTGGTGTGATGTGTGTGTGTGTGTGTGTGTGTGTGTGCATTCCCTAGCTGATCTTGACAACACAATGTGATTTTCACTATTTAAAATGAATCAGCTTGATTATTGGTGGTTAAATGTGGACCGTATACCACTGCTTCTTATAGTTTTCTCTAGCATAATGTTTTTGGAGAACCCTGGAGTTCCATGGAGTCTTAGTGAGAATATCAATAATGGTGGACAAGCTTCTTTGAAATAGTGGTTGCTCAACAATGCTGGTCTTATCCTATAATAGAGCTGGTGGGGAGTCTTGGCTATGTTCTAGACCAAAAATCGGGAACTTCTGGTCCTTGGGCTAAATACAGTCTACAAGGCTGACCCATGGAGGCTTCGAGTGAGGCCCAGCCCCTAGCTTTGCTACTCCCAATGACTGAAGTGTGGGTTCAAGGAATGCACCTTCCTCGAGGCTGCAGCTCAATTGAGGAAGAGGAGCGGGGAGCACAGCTTGGTAGGGACTCAGTTAGCACCTCGAGGAGCAGCTCCTCCAGTTGCCGGCTGAGCCAGCTTCACTCCTTTCTCTCCCTTTCCAATTAGGGAAGGGGAGGATGGAGCAAAGTTAGTGTGTGACTCAGATGACGCCTCAAGGAGCAGCTCCTTGACAGTTCCCAGCGAGCCGCGGGCAAAGCTGGCATGCCACCCAGAAACTCCTTGAGGTGCCAACTGAGGTCTCTGTCCGCAGTCACTGTGTCCCTGCTCACTTTGGGCTGTGGCTGCAGCCACTGCCGACACGTGATCCCTGACGTTCTTGCCCTGAGCCAATTCAGCCCTTGGCCAAAATAGGTTCCCCATCCTTGTTCTAGGCAATGGCTGGATAGGCATAGCTGTAACACAAAACCCCGCATTGTTTTAATGTTTGAACCCAGGCCTATCCAAAACCCAAGGTTCATTTGAGGCCAAAAAAACAGGATCTGAAACCAGTTTGTGCTACATGTGGTTTGCTGCTTATGTCTGAATTCAGGAACCATTGACAAACCACGTTTAGGCCCATTGCTCCGCAGCAATAGGCTGCTGCACCTTGGAGATGGGAGTGGATTTATGAACCTGAGTCCTGAACAGATGAGGAAACAAAAGCAGACAAGCATCTCAAAGCCATAGTTTAGTTGTTGGAAGTCTGAAGTTGCTATGGTTAGGACGAACCATGGTTTCATAATAGTTCTGAAACCAGCCTTTGTTCTCAGTTCACAGGATTTATCTTCTGTCTGGTATGAAATCATTGTGCATTCTGGATTGGGCTTCAGAATCCTTTGCAATACGATTCCATGGCAGATGATCACAGGTTCCTTGGCAGAAATGCCCCTGTGAAAGTGTTCCATGAAGTACGAAAGTTTGTAAAAAAAAAAAAAAAAAGCTTCTGTAGCTTTCAAAATTCTTTTAGCACAATCCTAAATGTGAATAGAGGTAATTTTATGAGGTAAAACTATTTAGGACCATTTCGTATGTCAGATCATCTTTTCCATTGTTTTGTTTTTATTTTATAAAGAAATCATGACCCATCCTTGTCCTTTGCCTTCTTGTTCACATATCTTAAGCTAAAAAACACAGTCCTTTCTAAGTAGAGGACCCTACAAAAGTTATCAGAGTCATGTGAGAGCTGTTTCCCAGTGAATGTTCCCACATGGCTGGGAGCATGTTTAACAGTGCCATCCTATGCATATCTGCTCAAGTAAATCCCATTGAGTTCAATAAGACTAAGTCCCCCATAAGTGTGTATCACACTGCAGCCTAAATGCGGGCAACAGCCAGTCACGGGGGTCTTTCCCACAGAATTGGTATCCCTCATGTCAATACCAGTTCCACGGACCAGATCATTCCAATTAGTTCTTGCGTACATGGTTGTCATTTCAAATGTTCTCCTAGCCATATCATTAGATGTTTATGGAAAAGTGGCTTACACATGGTTAGGGTAACAAAAGCCCTGTTCAGGTGTTCTGAACCTGAATTTGGCAAACGTGTGAGGAGAGGGAGCTCTCTTTCTCCCTCATTACATTTGTCATCCTCAACTCATGAAGACAGACAGTCTGAAGAGAACTTCCTGTATTTGTGGAGGCTCTCCATGCAAGCCAGAACACCCATGAGTTGAGAGTGACAAACGTGAAAGGAGAGGGACAGGACTGGAGCACTTCTTCTCCTCGTGCGTTTGCCCTATTCAGGATCAAAATGCCTGAATAGGGCTCAGAAAGCCCTTAAATGTGCTTAAGATTGCAGCCTTACATCCATGTGAGGTGTTCAGCATTATGTTGTCACCGTGGATCTTTTGACAGCATTATGTTTGGTTATAATGTTGGATTGATTTTAATGGTAATGTTGCCAAAGGTTAAAATCATTGCTATGCTCTTTTAGTGGATCAACGACATAGAAAAGGATCAGATGTATGACAAGTGGCCTTCAAGTTTTCAGGAACTTCTTAAACCGGCATATGCAGGAATGATGCGGCAGATTCGGCGCAATTTATATAATTTGGTATGTATTTGTTTGCAGGTGAGTGGTATTGGGCAAATGACTTGTATGTTCTTTAAACATCATGAAATTTGAGCCACACTAGACGTTAAAGGTTGTGTGGAAGCCACTGCAAAGCCCAGTCCTTTGTACACACATCCCGAGACAGCAATCCGCCTGTCTGCAGATCACGCTTAAGAGAGCATCACTGGATTGCATATAAAACAGTACAGCAGTGCTGGATTACATGCAAAGTAATGTGCAGCGGTAGTATAGTCTCTATGATGACACCAGCATGGGCATACTATTTCACCTGACACCTGTTTGGTGCCCTCCATCTGAGGGTCTTAATGTGCAAATCACTTATAACTGGACTCTTCATGAGTAAACCAAGGCATTGGGCCTTGCTTTGGAGCTGCATACCCCTGCATAAACTAAGTCTGGAGTTGCGGGGCAATATGATTTTTTTTGTTTTTTGTTTTGCCTTGAGAAGATGCACGTGTGCAGTCATAATTTATCCTGTCCTGACCATAGCCAGGGATTCACAGGGTATGATGGATGATAGGGCAGGATTTGCAGGGCCTTGGATAGTTTCAAGCAGGCAATTTGCTCTCACCATGTCTGGTGCTCAACTGAGGCCTTTTCCCCCCTCTTGGGCTAGATTCCGTCTCTCAGGCTCTGCCTGTTTCCTTAAAAGTGGAGAATCTTAAAGGCAGGGGTACTACACCTCCAGCCCGCAAACCTAATCCGGCCTGTAGTGCACCAAATCCAGCCCATGCAGTCTCTTGGGGTTCCATCGGGGGGCATTGCTTAGGCTCCTAGCCCAAACCCCAGGAGTAATCCCTCTGCGGGCATCCTCCCCAGCAATCCTGTGCTATTAGGTTCCAAAAGGGAATTTGTTTTGGGAATGTGGCCTAGGTCTGGCTTGCCTGCGCTGGGGAGAGCAGATGCTCTTCTCTGTGTGGGCGAGTCTTGTTTTCCCTTATTCCCACTGCTATGCAAGGCTGCCTGAGTATTGGCACTCACCCAAGTGAGGAAGAGCAGCTGTTCTACCCGGCATGGGCAAGTCCCAACACGTCATCCCTGCTGCTATCTCTGATCTAACTTAAAGAGTTAGTCCTCTGGTCTATTGCTTAGCACTCCTGTCGCCTCTTAGTCAGCTCCTGCTTTCTGCGTTCTCTGCAGTGGCCATTGAGTACTGTGGAGTCCCCTAAAGGAATGTCTTGGGGATTCTGTCTCTAAGTCCCAATTCAGGGTGGACTCTGGCTCAGCTGCTGGCTAACAGGCTTCAGTGCAGTGTTGCGGCCTGGGTCCGGATCTCTGTAACTTGCATCGCTGGCTTTTGTGATCTGGCTGCTTCCTCCTTCTCTGTGCCGGAGTCTTGGCTCAGCGTCAGCGTTACGATATCGTTGCTGGCTTCTGTTTTGGGGCAGGCTTTGTGTTTTGGGGTAAGCTGTCCTAGACTAGAGTTGCAGAACATGGCATTCTACTCGCTGGCAAGAACTGGCACATATTAAATGGTCAGGAAAAATGGAACAGTTGAACTGTATCCTTAAAACAGACACGCCCTATCAATTTGATGTCTGTGAGTTGATTGATGTATTACCATTACAACATAGGACCCTCAGTATGGTGCTACATCATTCACACCTCTCACCTTTCTCTTTGTTTCAAGCATTTTTACCCTGCACTTCATCTCTCTCTCTCTCTCTCTCTCTCTCTCTCACACACACACACACACACACACACACGCAAAAAGGTTCTCAGAACACCTTCCAAAAGACAATCCCCTGCCCTCAGGCTTACAATCTAAAATGCATGACACATGGAATAGGGATTTTGAGGGAGATGGCGGGGAGGAGAGCAATGATTCTTGTAAAGAAATGCCTGTATTCAAAATTAACCAGTGTGGTATGAGTCCTGACAATGTGGAAGTGGCTCCCATTCCTCAACAGCAAATGCAAATCAGTCCTGTGACCCCAGAGATCATTCTATGATATTTTGATTTGGATGAATACATAAATGTACATTTTATCTGAGAATTTGGCAATATATTTGATATTCTGAAACCTCTCGCGAGGGTTATATTTGTCTCCTGCTTGATGGAATCATATAACCGTTCATGATGCCTACCAGAAATCCTGAGCTTTCCCAGCAACATGGACAAAGTGTTGCTGGGAAAGTAATTGTGTGAGGACAAGCATTGACAATCCTCGCTTGGGCTGCAAAATCCAAACTTCAGTCCCTTTCTGTTAGTGCATTTCAGGGAGAAAAAACGCATCTAAAATGTTCAGCCTTATAGTTGGTTGGCTTTTAAATCCTGAAACTCTCTTTATCCCCGGGGGGGGGGGGGGGGGGAGGAGACAGGCTTGTATTCTCCCTTGTGATCAAGCTTTTAATTTAAGAACACTTTGCTATGAGAAAACCTACTGATGTCTGTCTGGCAGTACATCTAAATACTACATTAAATCCTCATGCAACTTACATGACGCAGCTTATTTCTTCTTATTGTGAGAAGCTCATTCCTGATCTCCATTTTCTCAAAAGTAATTAACACCGGCTGCATATATTTGAGGGAACCAAATGGCGATGGCTGAATGAGTCAACGCAGTTATAAGAATTTACCTCTCAAGTTCCTAAAATCTCGCTTCCCTTATTCCAGGTTGAGCGTTTTGGATTCGTGTTGCACTGAGCGTAAGATGAGAAGTTGCAGTCTAAAATATTCCACAACAAAAAAATGAAAAATATTGCTGTCAAGAGTAATTTTTTCCAAGTAAAAAAATATTTGCAGACAAAATGTAGATACCGTACATATTTTAAGTATTGTTCTTCTCCACCCCCACAAAAATGCCATTAATCAGAGTTTCACTGCAGAAAGCGATAAATGTATACTTATTTGGAGTTTCTGAACAAAACGAAAATGGCAATTCTGCTGCTGTTTATCACCTAGTAGTGAAGGTTTTACTACAAATGCATAAATTCTGAAGTTGCCTCCAAGTACGGCAGTGGACTTTCTAATTTTTTCATTTTTTCCTAGACATTATTGTGCAAAGATGAAGTCTTCTTCCCAATACCATTTGAACTAGTTCTCACTAAAGTGGTAAATCTTTGTCTGGGCTGGGTCACTTCAGACTGGGAACCACCTCAGTTGAAGGCCGTTATTTTCACATACACATAATTGCAGTCCATGGGTTTAAAAACAAACAAACATGGCTGTAGATTGTTATGTCCTTTGTAGACTGTAGATTGTGATGTCCAAACCTGAACCAATGGTGCATTTAGGGGATGAACAACCCAGCAATTAACCCTTCAACACACCATGGGTTAACTGATGTCACATTCCACAATCTACGAAGGAGCCGATCATCGATTGTTGAATAAAAATGGAAGTGATGGACATGCAGGAGGCAGTATGCTTGCTCTCTCCAGCTCGTGTATGACAGCCCATGGGTAGTTTCAACCATGGGTGGTTGTTATATGCAAATTAGGTCATTGAATGCAAGGTGTGTCAGGTGGTTTGGTTAGAATTCTTCTCTTGGACATCAAGAGTTTTGTGTGGAGATAATTGTTTGGAAGGTTGTGATTCAATTGTGAGTCTACAACTGCAGTTTGAAGTAGTATAGTCCAGAAAAGATTTACCATCTTAATGAGGGCTATTTATTTAAAAATGTATAAGTTGCCTTTGTGGACCAAGTCCACAAGAGGCATCAACAAAATATACAAATAAAAATAAAACTGCAATGAGATGGTATTATAATAAAATGTTTTCAGAGCCACAGCAACAAAACTTCAGTAAAGCAGCAGTATGACCAATTAAAAGCCATTCGAAACAGGTGGGTTTTCAAAGCCTTTTTCAATGTCACAACTGAGGGACCAGCCACACCCTCTAGGGGTTACTGCTGAGAAGGCCCTGACCCTACTATCTCCCATTTTAACTGATCTTTAAGGTGGCCCAACACATAGAACTATGCTGATCTTAAACTGCAGGTAGCCCTTCAAATAACCTGGCCCAAAACCATTTATGACTTTAAAGGCCAAAACCAGCACTTTGAATTGGGCCTGGAAATGTACTAGTAACCAGTGCAATCCATGGGATTTGTTCTGACCATCTGACTCCAATGAGCATACAAGTGGCTGCATTCTGCACTAGCTGATGTTTCCAGGTCGCCCTTGGGGACTCCGTTGAGGCTGTTAAATCTGCAAAGATAGAGAAAAGAGAATGTACAAGAAAGATATAAGGCCAATGAGTTACCTTCTTTTTTTTTAGGTCCTCTTTATCGATCCGACTCAGGAAGAAGCAGCAGGCTTCATAAAACTTGTTGAAGTAATCTACAGACAAAAAGTTCCTATTAGGTAAATTAACATTGGGATATTAATCTGAGATTACTGTGGTGGTGGTGTTAGCATTTGCATGCCCCCTTCTTTATAATCTACACCCTGCTGTATAGGAGAAAACAAGGGCTGTGTGAAGGTCACACATGTATGTATGTGAGTGATTTTGTACACTCTTTCGGAACTCAATAACAATTGCAGTTTCTCAATGAGTGTAACCCTGGCTAAATAGACATGCAACACTGGTGTATCACCTGCGTAAGTGTCATGTATGGTGACCCTTGATTTTCATGCATTGCTAATACACGGTTTTTCAGTTGGTTCAACTGAGAATGTAGTATTCATGAGAAGCTTCTAAGAGTGGGGAAGAACAGAGCAATATACCTTGCTTTCCCTTCTCACGCAGCCCGACAGGAATGCCTAGCAGTGGAGGCTAATTTGCATGTGGTGAAAACAGAAAAGTTGGATTGGCTGTTCTTGTATAAGGTTATGGCATTCAAACGTGACACCAAACCATGGTTTGTAAAACCAATCTATGGTTTGTTTTTAAATCTGAACGTATGGACCAGTTCAGCTGTTGCAACAAACCATCAAGGCAGAAAGCCTCAAGGCCACATGCTTCCCTTTCCCCTTCCCTCACTCCTTCATACATAAGAGGAAGAAGTTCAACCTTACCAGTTGCTGTTTTGAACAAGCCACAGCTTCCAGTTCCATCAGAATATAGGAAACTGGTTTGTTCTAATCACAGTTAGTACAAAGAAATCAGGATTTGAAACCACAGTTGGATCCTGATTTCTTTGAACAAACTGTGGTTAGAACAAACCACAGTTTTCTATGTTCAGATGTAACTGGAAACTGTGGTTTATTCAAAACAGCAATTGGAAGTTTTAAACTTCTTACCCTTGCCCTTGTAGGAGAAGGGAAAAGGTGGGGGCTTGTGAGCCCAAGGCTTCCATCTGCAACTCCTTAAAACACTAAACCTTGATTTTGCTTTAGTTCTGAACGGGGCCAGTTTCAGCTCAGTAGCCAAGATTTGTCAAGGGCTTCCAAACCAGGATATTGAACAATGATTTGAAACTGATTTGTAATCACAGTACTTGCTAACTCTAGTTTATCCTTACATATTAATTCATAAACCATTAACAAATCACAATTCTGGCCATTGCTCCATCTCAAGAGGCTGATGCACAAATTTATATGCCTGAGGGCTGATCGGGTGGAAAAATGAAGGCACAAAAGTAGTGTGAAGTATGGGATATGTTTAAGTTCGGAAGCTCAAACATTGTTGTGGGTTATTAATTATACATAGCACAAACCATAGTTTGGTGCAATGTCTGATTGAAGTCGCTATAAAAACCGAACAAGCCTAGCCTAGGCTATCCAACCCTCTAGGTTACCTCCTTGATTGCCTACACAGTCAAGTCACTAACAATTTCATTTTAAAAAATTAGATGTTGTAACCCACTTGTGTCTCACTTTCATATTTTATATGTTGTCAGTTAATTCTTGCTGTTGGAATGTTAGCACATTAGATATGCTTTTGTGTGTGAAGGCTGAAGCAACATATTTTAACCTGCTTTTAATGTCATTTTATAACCTTTGCCATTCTTACAGTATTTTTATTTTTCCTGAACAGAATTGGATTTGTTTTCATCGTAAATACCGATGAAGTGGTTGATGGAAATAAGGATGCAGGAGTAGCTTTATGGAGAGCTTTTAACTTCGTTGCAGAGGAACTGAATATCCCTGAAGCTTTTGCCGCCATAATACATGTTAGTGTTTGAAAACAGATAAAAATAATGTTTTATTCCAGGTTGCCTTTGCTTTCTAGAGGTACAGCGTAGCCACAGGATAGTATCTTTTTAAATTTCAAGGATATGGTAATGCATTTATCAAAGATACTTCTTTCCTAGCCAGTTTTGTTCTTATCGTAAGCTTTTTTGAGAAAAATGAATGCTCTTAGCAAGTGTATGTGTGAGTCTGAATGAGCCAGAAATCATTCATTTCAATTCCCTTCCCTAAGATAGGAATGCCCCCCCCCCACACACACACACTTTAGTTTATGGTGCATCTAGTTGAGACATGGAAGCAAAACGTGGCAGGTAGCTTCTGCCAAAGGTGGGCAGAAAGTAGATCTCCAGACGTTTTGGACTTCAACTCCCAGCATTCTTGACCATTGGCAAGAGGGGCTTCTGGGAGTTGAAATCCAAAATATCTGGAGATCTACTTTCTGCCCACCCTGCCATAAGAAGACTCAAGTACGCAAGCAAGAAATTACGCTGTATGTGAAGGCAAAGGAAACCCAGAAGGACACTAACTGTCCCGAGAGTGGGGGGTGAGATTAGGATTTCCTTTTTGAACCCCAACTATTGTTAAGACTGAAGTAAGAAACTAAATTCCAGCAGAGGCTGAACCAGGGTAGTAGGGAGAAACATACCCGTGCTAGGTCTTACATTGAAAGAGTCTGAAAATACAACTGCTGTAGTATTGTAATGTCTTTATATAAGTCTGTGGTGTGGGTGCATTGGGAAAACTGTGTACGGTTCTAATAATCTCATCTCACAAAACGATACTGTAGAGATGGAAAGGGGTGTCCAAAATGTTCAAGAGAGTAGTGTACCTTCCCTACAAGGTTTTTTTTTAGTGAGTTGTTTTTTGTTTGTATTTTTAGTTTTGAGGGCTTTTAAATTCAGGAAGAAAAGAAAATCCAAATATTTTACGATATAAAACTTGGGATCATCCAATGAAATGGATTTGTAGTAGACTGAGAACAAACAACAGAAAATGCTTACATAATCCTTAATTGTATTATGGGATTTGAGCTAATGTCCATTGGCTTAGATGATGGCTTTAAAATGGGATTAGACGGAATGACAGGACTCTCATGCCTTCTAGCAGCAAATTGAGGTGGCTGAGCATTGGCAGGACTGGCGCCAAATTGGGGCCACTGAGAAACGAGGGAGATCTTGGCAGGCTTCAGTGAATCCTGAGATGTGGAGAAGTACAAAACATGTTTTAAAAAACCCAAAGATGGTAAGCTTCCTGAACAGCTGAATTGAGAACTGAGCATGCTCAGTGACCTCCAGAAGTCAGGGAATGTTGAGGGTCATTTGGAAACAAAACATTGGGGGAGGTGTGAATTTTCCTGTTTGAGCCCTGGGTATTATCCTGGAGAGGACATGGCTCTCTGGCTGGAACCCTGAACAAGAGCGTTCCTCTTAGGGTGGTGAAGTTACACTAACATTTTGATGCAGGTCCCACTTGTTAAATTCATGATAACTAAATGTCGAGGTCAGGGGCATTATGCCTCTAGATATCAGTTGCTGGGTGGCAAAGAGCAGGAGAGGACTGTTGCCTATGTTCCCTGCATGTGGGCTAGAAGCTCTTGCTGGCCACTTTGGGAAACAGGATGCTGAATGAGATAAACATCAGGTCTCATCCGGCAGGGTTTCTTTTTATGTTCAGGTCGTGTGTCCCAAATCTTAATAAGATGTAAATCAAGGGCAAGCAGCTGACCCAGATAATGTTGGACTGCAATTCCCATCAGCCCTAGTCAGCATAGCCAATGGTGAAGGATGATGGGAGTTGCAGTCCAACCAACCACATCTGGAGGGCCACAAGTTGCCCATCCCTTCTCTGAATGGACTTTCCCACCAGTTGGGTGGACTTAAAGTTCAGGACAGAAAGGGCAAAACAGTAGACAGATGGATTTAAGAGAGTTGATGTTATCTCACTGAATGTCCTGGTGGAGGATGGAAATTCAAGGTGCTTAATTGGGGGTTTAAAGCAAAACCTTCTGACCCCATCAATCAAAACAGAAACAGCTGAATGTATTGTTGTTGTTGTTGTTGTTTTAAAAAGATAGTTCTTTAATTTTATCCAGCTCTTTCTTAAAGCCAGCAGCATTTTGTGCTCCCAAAGCTGTTCTAGGGAGACTATTCCAAAGTTGTATACTAGTAATAGAAATCACTCCATTTCTAACTTTATTAGTGGCTGATTTATAGCTGTGAGATTTTACTCCCCCCCCCCATCTTAACTTTAATAGCCCTGCTCGCTATGCTTTGATATTTCTAACACGACTACATGTTTAGCAGTTCACTCGTATTTTTTGGTCCTCCAGAATAAAGTCAGCTACAAGACAGCTTTATTATGTAAATATTTGCCTTGGTTGCTTGACTCATTTCATGGCTGGGTACTGGAAGCGACACGAGATGGATGCACAGAATTGTGTGGGGAAATAAATGCTAGTTTTATTCTTTCCCCCTGTATCTTTCCTTTTCCCTTAGTGCACAGAAGTGAATATGATGGATGGATTTTAAGAGAGAGTTCATTGAAGTTTAATTGGTTAAAGGTATTAAAGTGTACCGTCGCTTGGTTACCGCTGAAAACTGGGTAATAACATAAACTAGATGGGTCTGTGATTGGGTGACAGGAGCCTTTAAAACCCACTTGCAGTGTGGTAATAAAAATTTAATATAATATGAATACATCAGTAGAATGGGTTATCTCATTTCTTAATCTCTCTCTCTTAATTAGATGTACCATGCCGTAAAAGATGGAGGGGTCCTTTCTGTGCAGCATGTGAAGCGTGTTCTTCTCAGTGTGTTTCCTAATGCTGACTTGCAAGATATCCTGGGCATTCATTCCTACTATGATGAGAAGAGAAAGGTAGAAAGACTATAGAGTTGCAAGATGAAAATATCTTTCACACAAATCCATTGACATGTTTGGCATTGAAAATTGCAGCTTGGGAGATTCCGTTTTTCATAGTCTTCAATACCAGTCGCCTATTTCACAGATTGATTGCCTTGTAGTATCAGTACAGCAGCGTGGACTGGCACTGTGATGCTGCTGTAGCGACCATCTGATGTGTCAGCGAGGCATTTTTAAAAGGTCTCAGGCATCCAGGGGTCGAGCAAGGCAAGGAAATAGCAAATAATGCAATCCCATACCACTTCCCGGGTAGTAATCTCTGTTGAACGCATGTTGACATGTATAGGATTGTACTAGCAGCCCCATTGAATTCAGTGGGGACTTACTTCTGAGTAGACATGTATAGGATTGCACTGTTAGTCATCCTCCGTTGACTTATGTAAATTCGAAAGAATACTTGGATTTGTCAGAAAGCTTCAGAATAGAATTAGCAGCTAACATCCAGGAGAGTGGAGTTATCCCAGAGGTGCAAAACCTCAGGCCCAGAGTCCCAATCAGGCTCTCTGGGGTCCCAATCTAATCCTCTGGAGTTCTCCAAATGACCATGCCCCTTTCCCTGGCCCCGCCCCTTTCTCCCAACCACCAATCGTTGGGTGGTTCCCCAGCTTTTGTGCAGTTTTTTCCCCCATTCTAAAAGGCTGGAATGCGTCTACCGAGCCTTAGTTACTGGCAGCAAGAAATTTAAACTGTAAAATGCTGGTATTTGGCCCTGCCCCTTTTGCCTTCAGCCCCGCCCACCATTGGAATGTGGTTTCCAGTGTGTTTCTTTGGAATGGAATTCCGCCCTCAGGCCGAAAGAGGTTCCATACCCCTCCTCCCCCAGTTACCTTGTTCCAGTCGCCTATCATGAGATCTTCCCACGCCTATTGGCAGCGTGTGTTTCTCTATGCATTCCTGTTGCAGTTTTCCATGACTTCATAACTGGAGTGCAAACGTTCAGGTGCCATTGGCTACACCGCAGTGCTCCAAGTCTAAGCGAAAGAGCCTTTGTGAATTTTTGATCATTTTCATACACCGTTTCAGGAAAGTGTGTTCTCGTCTGGCAATTAATGGTTTTTTTGTTTTGTTTTCAGAAATGGCTTTCTGGGAAGTTGTAAGGGAATAATAAATCACTTTGCGCCTCTCTGTCCCAACAAAACAGTACATGGATGTTTGTGCTCATTGTCTCTTGATATCTAATCACCTCTTTTCTCCAGTCAGCTACATTCTGTGTAATTGTGACATTCCTGATCTATCTAGGCAGGAGCAGCGTTTTATAAGAAGTCTGGCCTGGGTCCATTGCCTCAAGCTCTCTTTAATGGTGTGCCCTTTAACAGAAAAGAGATGAATGTTGCAGAGTTAGGGACCTCTCTGCTGAAGATCATGGATGCCACGGAGTCCTTTCAACGGGCAGTGTTCATGGTGTGTTTAGCATTTATCTGAAAAAGGATGTGCAGTGAAATATTGGCTAGTAGATTGCTTCAGTAGTGCTTCTATTCTACATCTTCTATAATGAGGTGGTTTGGAATTAATGTTGTGAAAACCTAAATGGCATCATTATTTTAATTTGCAGTCATGATTTTGAAACCTAATATATAGTGATTATCCATGCTTTAGAATTTAACTAAGCACTTGTTAATCTTTGAGACGCTTGGAGCCACAGTATGAAGATGAATATTGGTAAGAAAATGTGGACTGGATAAGAGACGTCATCTCTTTCCACATGTTCTTTTTCTACAATCTTTTTCTGTAGAACGGTTGCATCATTTATTAATGATAATATGAAGTGTTCACATTGAAGGCTATGTAAAGGGGGAGAGATGCTCAGATTTGGCCTTGATGTTCAAGTCGGTGCTGAAGCCCACTCACCCACATTTATGTGTCTTATGATGCTGAGACTCAGGCAGCCTTTGGCCTCTAATAAGGTGGAAAGCAAGAGGCCCGAGTTCCCAAGACCAGAGCCTGAAGGGAAGCAGTTGGGTGGGCGGGCAGACAGTGGAAGACAGATCAGTGTTCATAGTGTGACCTGGAAGTCTTTATAGTCCTACCAGGTCATGGGGAGCCAATGATAGAGTTGGTGTGGAGCCTGAGAGAACATCATAACCTAGAAAATCCTGCAACCAGCAGATGGCTCATCAGCTCGGTTGTCAGGAAGCACTTATCTGATGAATGCTGCCTCTAGTCTTGGCAGCTCCTGACAATATTCCGGCTGGGAATTATGAGAGTTGCAGTCCAACATAACTGGAGGGCCCCAGGTTGGGAAAGGCTGTCTTTGAATGTATGGAGCTTTGGATGAGAGCACGAACTTCATTCTAATCTAAAGTTACCAAATGGTGCAGAAATAAGAATGAAACTTGGCTCGTTGTGCCTACAGGGCTTGCTGAACGATCATAAAGATGCGGTGGACTTCATCATGGAGCAACAGAATGTCGTTTCCCATATACATGACAAAATTCTTGACACTGAGAAAAGATACCTGAACTTTGCATCACCATCAGGTTAAACCAAGCACTGCTTTCTATTCTCATTCTTTTTGCTCCTCATTTTGTTTCCCTATATGATGTTAACAAGACACCTTTTAATTTTTTGCAGTTCCTATAGATACAAATGATTTCTCGACTTTCTCCTTCCTGGACTCTCAAGATAAGACTTTTGTTGTTTCTGAAAACATGAAGTATGTGACAAAAAAAGGTCGGATTTGTTTTATTTACCTGCTAATTTATGTAGTATTATTAGCCCTGCATTCCTATAGCCAGGCCTGGTGCAGACATATTGGCTAACCATGGTTAGTGTTCACCATGGATTGGATTGTTTCTTAATCCTGGTAAAACATCTCAGATTTACCGTGAAATAATGGCTGAGCTTGCTAACTTAAATCCTGCTCTCAGAGGTCATGTATCATTTACTTTACTTGCATGTGGGGAATTTTAACCTTGATTGTTGTGTGTTTGTTAACAGTTTACCATAGTTAACTATGTGAAATTGACTTGAATAACTGCGCTTTTCAAATCAGTTTCACATATTGGTTTGTGGCCAGACAATAACTATGGATTTGCATTAAAATGTATTGCATAACTGTGGTTCTTCTTCGTGGTCTCTGTGCATCACACACATGGGCTTCTGCGCCTGCGCAGAGGCTCGATTTGGGAAACTTCCATAGCTATTAGTTACTTTTCGGCAGGAACCCGTCCCCCACGCCTGAGTGTGCATGCGCAGAAGGGTTCCCGCGCGATTCTCAGTTCTTCTTCGACCGCCATCACGGCTGCATTGTCGGGAACACCGTCTTCGGACTTCTGTAGAAAATAAACAAAAAAGCTTTTAAAAAAGGACTCGGATATCTCCGAAAGCATTGTATAGTAAGGATTTCAACAACAATCCTCCCAACAACTGAAAAGACAACCCTTCACATCTTCCAAATTCTGCCCTCAACGTAAAAAGAGCGACTATGGGGACAGGCGACGCCTTTGACTCCTCCCTTTCCTGCACAACCACCTTCGGAAACCGACTTACTCCATTCTTACCAACATGGGAAAGCATCACATCTGACACCTGGGTCCTCTCCATCATACGGGACGGCTACTATATCGAATTCGACACCCTACCACCATCTGGGGTTGTCCAGACGACACAGCCGTCTGCTCCGCTTATAGCCGAGGTCAACACGCTTCTGGAAAAAGGCGCTATTGCACCTGTTCCAACCTCCCAGAAATATTGGGGTTTCTACTCCCGGTATTTCACTGTCCCAAAACCGGATGGAGGATGCTGACCGATTTTGGACCTCAGAGATGTCAACGCTTTCATCACTACCAGGAAATTTTGCGTGACGTCAATCGCCACGATCCTTCCCCTCTTAACGCTTGGTTCACGTCCATCGATCTACAGGATGCGTATTTCCACATAGATATTCACAGTGCAGGTCAAAGATTTCTACGTTTTACCGTCAGTCATCAACCCTTCCAATTCCAAGTCCTACCCTTCGGCCTTTCAACGGCACCCAGGGTCTTCACCAAGTGCTTGGTGGTCGTCTGCGCTTTCCTCAGAAGACAAGGAATCCAGGTCCACCTGTATCTGGACGATTGGCTACTTGTGGGTCACTCCCACATGCAACTCACAAACGACATAACTTACGTCCTCAGTCTCCTTGATCAACTAGGCCTTCTCCTCAATATAAAAAAATCTACACTCGAACCGCAACAAACCATACAATTCATAGGCGCATTCCTAAATGCAACAGAAGGGAAAGCTTACCTGGCAAAGGACAGGGCTCTCACCCTAAGATCCCTGGCCGCTTATGTGGTGAGCCATCCTCGATAAGTGGCACACAAAATACAGCGATTGCTAGGTCACATGGCAGCAACCACCATGGCCATCCCCTTCGCCCGCCTACGAATGCGTCGCCTTCAGCTCTGGTTCACAAGAGTTTTCCACCCGCAGGCAAATGCCAGGCGCACCCTCCTGTGTGTACCACCGGCGGTCATAAGGTCAATCCGGTGGTGGACCCACCTCTCCAACCTACTCCAAGGTGTCCCATTTCTACCTCCGACACCAACCAGGATGGTCACCACAGATGCATCCTTAGTTGGATGGGGCGCTCACTGCGACACCCTTCGAGTACAGGGCCTCTGGTCCACCAGAGAACGAATGGCCCACATCAATCTACTCGAGCTCTTGGCCGTACAAAAAGCACTCAGAGCATTCGAGCGTCACCTAAGAAACCAACACATTCAGATAACATCGGACAACACCACGGTGGTTTATTATCTAAACAAACGGGGGCACAAAATCTCTAGCACTAGCAAAGCTAACCATTCACATTCTGGAATAGTGCCTGCATAGGCGAATCACATTGACAGCACTCCACATTGTGGGCCACCACAATCACCTTGCCGACCAACTCAGCCGAAACTCCTCCCTAGTTCACGAGTGGCAGATTCATCCTCGGGCACTCTGAGCAGTCTACAACCTATGGGGTCAGCCCACATTCGATCTATTTGCAACAGCAGACAACGCAATCTGTGACCTCTTCTGCAGCAGGGCGGGTTACGGCCCAGGATCCTAAGGAGACACATTCCTCCGACTTTGGACGGGTCACCTCTTCTTCATCTTCCCCCCAATCCCACTCATAACACGAGTCCTAGCCAAAATCAGGACGGACAACATGGATTGCATACTGCTAACACCCTGGTGGCCCAGACAGGGATGGTTCGCCCCGCTCCTGAACATGTCCTGCGGCCACCATCTCCGCTTCCCGGCCCAACGGGACTTGCTATATTAAGCCCATGGCCAAGTCTTTCACCCAGATCTGAACTCCATCCACCTCACGGCCTGGAGACTAGTACCTCCCTACTGAATGAAAGGGTCCAAGATATCCTACAAGCAGCCCTCAGACCCTCTACTAGAACTTCATATGCCAGAAAATGGAAAGCGTTCTCTGTTTTTTTAGATCAATATCACTTTTCCCCTACTTCATGTTTAATTTCGCAGATCATGTCCTTTTTGGTTAAGTTAGTTGACAAAGGTCTGCAGTTATTGTCTGCTAAGGTTTATTTGGCTGCGATTTCAGTTTCACATGATCACGTTGACGGATCAACGGTTTTTCCCCATCCCCTGATGAAACACTTCATCAGAGGCCTTTCAAACCTGGCTCTGCCAAGTCAGCCTATCCAACCAGCATGGAGCTTATCAGTCGTGCTCCAAGCATTAACCACCAAACCATTTGAACCACTCGCCACAACGAACCTGAGATTACTCACCTTGAAAGCACTGTTCTTGGTAGCAATTACCTCAGCTTGCAGAGCAAGTAAACTAGCAGCTTTACGAATCGATGAGCCGTACCTCATCTTCCACCGAGATAAAGGAATCCTCCGGCCCGACCTTCACTTCCTCCCAAAGGTCGTCTCCACTTTTCACGTAAACCAGGACGTAGTCCTCCCAGCATTTTTTCCATCCCCAGCGTTGGCTCTGGAACGAACCCTCCACACGCTGGACGTTCACGGGGCCTTGGCTTTTTATAAAGCCCACACCGAGCCAATCCGCCTGTCCAAACATTTGTTCATTTGTTACAGCAAGGCCCATCAAGGACAACCAGCTTCTTCACAACATCTGGGGGCATGGCTAGTCCAGTGTATCACCTTAGCATACCAACTAGCAAGGCTTGAACTGCCAACTCCGGTCAAGGCTCATTCCACCAGAGCAATGGCCACGTCGTCAGCATTTCAGCAGGGCATCTCTATCCCTGAGATCTGCCGGGCAGCCTCTTGGTCCACTCCTCTCACCTTCGCCCAGCACTATCGTCTGGACGTCAGGTCGCATGCAGACTGTTCTTTCGGAAGAGCCGTGCTCTCATCTATCCTCACCTAGTTCCAGCCTCCCAATCTCTGGGTAAGTGAGCTTGCTAATCGCCCATGTGTGTGATGCACAGAGACCACGAAGAAGGACAGGTTGCTTACCTGTAACTGTTGTTCTTCGAGTGGTCATCTGTGCAGTCACACAACCCACCCGCCATCCCCTCTGGATAGTTGAGGTGACATAAAGGGTATCTGAATATTATTCCTTGGTCCTGAACCCTCCGAGGTCTCAGAGGAACTGAGGATCGGGCAGGAACCCTTCTGCACATGCACACTCGGGCGTGGGGGAAGGGTTCCCGCCGAAAAGTAACTAGTAGCTATGGAAGTTTCCCGATTTGAGCCTCCGCGCAGGCGCAGAAGCCCATGTGTGTGACTGCACAGATGACCACTCGAAGAACAACAGTTACAGGTAAGCAACCTGTCCTTATGTGTTACATGTGCACAAGGTCTCAAACCATTGCCTTGTGGGTTTCTGTATGGTATCTCTTGGGAGTAATCAGTTTGCATGAGACAGGCATGGGCCTAATATGATCTGTGAGGTTTCCCAGTCTAGCCTGCCAGTTTGTCCTCCTGTGTCCATCCCCTCTTCACTTACCCCACCCCATCCCTAGTCGCCACCACCTCTGCCCCCCCAAAACCAAATCTGTTACTTATAGCAATGAACCCCCCCCCCCCAATGACTGGAGACATCATCACCTACATTCACCCACACCACATGCCATTTGTGCTTGAAAAGGTATCTTATTGGTGCCAAGGGAGTCTTTGTAAAAGCCCAATTTCACCCCAGGGGCATTTTTGGAGGGGGGGGGTCACTGCTAGAGGCTAACTCCGCTTCCTCCAAAACTGTGATTCCTCCCTCCAAAAATTACATCCACCCCTTGCTGCACTTAGGTTTGAAAAAGTCTCCCTTGGCACCAATGGAGACTTTTCCAAATGCAAAAGTAGTGGGGGGACATTTGAGGGGGGAGGGGCACTGCTGGGGAAGAGAGGGCAAGGGCTCCCTTTGCCAATGCTGCTGCCCCTCAAAAAAAATCACCCCTTCCTTGCTGCAATGGATGGCTTTTAAAACCACCAATGGATGTTTTTTTAAAACCCTGATTGAAGCCGTGGGGGGTGGGGGTGGGCAGACGCAGATGGGACTCTCAGAAGGGGCAAGTGTTTACACCTGTGTGCGGGGGAGAGAGCGAGAGAGCATGTTTGAATGGGATCTGGGCGATTATGTTGGGGGCCACATGCTAGCAGGGTGGTGACCCCACCCACTGCTGGCACGTGGCCCCCGATGTGCTCGCCCAGAGTCTATTCGGCCCTTGGGCTGAAAAATGTTCCCTTATTCCTGGCATCAGGGATATTTATTTTTTTATTTATTATATTTATTTACACCCCACCGTTTCCCCAATCCTGGAACTCGGTCGTTTACTGAACCTGTCCTTGGGCTTACTTATGGTTACAAACCAACAGATGATTTTGTAAAGAAAACTCCATTAGTTGCTAATATATTTAGTTGTTTGTTCACTGTACTTTTCTTTCAAGGCATGGGTATGTTTTGGGGGGAATATTTGGCTGTAAAAGATACTTTTACTTTGTTGCTAGGTGATACGATAGAGGTCGCAGGAACTAAATATTAAGTTACCTAAATAAGTTAGAAGCAGCTTCATCTGCATATTGCAGTGCATATAATAATATTTTTTGTGATTGTACAAGTTGTTTTAGCTATTACTTCTTAAATTGGCCTGGTTCAGATGCAGTATTTCCAATCCATGGGGGTGGGGGGGGATGGCTACCATGGATGGGAGACTGAGCGCTTGCCCCTTCTCATGTTTGGCATTCCTCATTCTTTACATGTTGGAGCTAATCATAGTGCAGTATTTTGCACTGGTTACAGCTAACTATGGTTACAGTTAATATCCATGAGCCTGTATAGCTGCACCATGGTTACCTCTGAAAAAAGCTGGAGCCAGGGAGGGTGGTGAGCAATTCATGTGCAAGATAGGAGAAAATACAGGGATCTATGGCATGCTCCAGATTCCATGACGATAATAAGGAAATTAGGAATCTTGTGTTGCCTCTGACCCATATTTAGAAAACAGTTGAACAAGTGAGGATGGATGTTTGAGGATCCAGGAGTCTTTTGATTTGAGGCAGGGATCTTAACTTGGTAAGTTTCCAAGGACAGCATCCCTCGTATCCCTGCTTTCAAGGGAGTAAAGGTTAAGCATACCATGAAGTGACTCAGATGCTTTAAGGACATAGTCACATTCGTTTCTTGATAATGTGGGGTCAAAGATGATGCTCAGCATGTTTATTCTGTATGTAGTATACTTACCAGCGTGTTTTTAAGGAGCTACGTATACAATACAATGATCCATATTTTCCATTCTGTCCCACTGCACTTTTTCATTCTGTTCACCTATCTTATATGTAGACCAGTGAAAAGGTTTGACCTGCGGGTTTTTTGTTTTTTTCAGATGATGATGTAATATATCCAGTTACCATATGGATTGTGGCTGATTATGACAAGCCAGATGGGAGGCAGTTGCTCTCTAATGCACTGAAACACCTGGTCAGTTCCATAAAACTCCTAATACCACATAATGTGAAAGCTGGTGAATGGTATTCTCAGCAAGTCTTTGGTGAAGAATGGTGATGGCAATATAAAAACTGGCAGATATATTTATTCACTAGAAAACTACTGCGGCTAGATGACTATCTTATCACCTTTCCCTAAAATAACAGTTTTAAGAAACAAAACAACTTTGTGAAAACTTTAATTACTAAATAATTCTCGAACCTGGCAATGAGAACTTGGATTAAAGAAGCCAAAGAGAGTCCCATGTAGAAGAAAGAAATAAGGCCAGACGAGAGAGACTTATTGGCTTTGACAGCTCTGTATTATCCCTACCCTTCCTAAAACATTCATTTTTACTGTAAAATCCTTTATTTTGGTCAGCACCAGAAACTTTCCTTTATTAAAAGTGATTCTAATAAGGAAAGATTTAAAAATGGAGACAGTCCAATCCCCACAAAGAGTTGTACTACATGTCCATTTCTGCAATTAAGGTCCGTTACCTAAAAACATTTTCATCTTCCTGATACTTCCAAAGTAAATAACTACCCATTAAATGTGGTGTGTGCTAAACTGGTATTTCCCTTAGCCTTTCCTAATGCCAGGGGGAAAAACATTGCTCTCTTGAGCTGTCAAAGATAAGTTGGCATCTATGAGTTGGATCCAGACAAATTTAGTCATGTGAATATTCTAATAATAATAATAATAATAATAATAAATTTATTTCTTACCCGCCTCTTCATTTGGATCGAGGCGGGGAACAACAGTAAATATAAAATATGATAAAATACATAAAACTGATTAAAAACATGGCACCCATTATTAAAATAGCAATAAAATATCATTTAAAAAATCCTAAAAATATTCTAAAATTCCACTGGATATGTCAGCCGGAAGAGACCAGTTTTTATAGCTTTCTTAAATTCTAAAAGACTGTGAAGTTGACGAGTCTCAATGGGGCAAGTCAGTCATAACTAACTTAAATTCTGTTGATAGCCATGTGACTAAAACATGACTTCGTTTGGACCCAACCCTATATCTTTAGGCTAACCGGGTGTCAGTCTTGTTGCAAACATATCCAATGTGAGGTAAGTGGGTTAGGCTTCTTAAAATTGCATTTTAACAGCTACTTACCACATATTAGGGGGTCTATGTTTTTTTCTGATGTGGCTTGTTTTGTGGTAAACAAAAGGCCTTTAGGGTGATGTATGGACAGATTTTGCCGGAACTTAGTTACAACTTTCCCCCTTTTCTGTCTCATTTTGTTCTACTTAACCCAATGCAACTTGATATTTTACTGCTCCCACAATAACGGTTCCAACGGCTCCTTGACTGACATGAGATGTCATAAGGTTGAGCCTTTTGGCTATTGAGATGGGCATCTTGCGATGGTGGCAGTTACGCCTCTATGTTGCCTCGATGCCCTGCTTGTAAGCTCCCTAGAGGTACCTGGTTGGAAACAGTTGCTAGACTACAGGAGACCTCAGTTTGATGCCATACAGCTTTCCTTTTGTTCTTAATTGCCATTCTCAGTTCTCTGAGTAGAAGAACCAATTCACACTTCAGCAGCAAAAACGTTTGGTCTAGAATGGTGTTTATAGTGGCACATTCAGTAAAGAACTCTGAGATTCAGCAACGGGTCTGGTGCAAAGGACATACATTTAGGATTAAAGTGTTCTGAGCCCAGGAGTTTGTTTCGAGTACCAGAACTGAATGGAGCTCAGAGTCCTTCAACACAGAAAGTGCACTCCTGGTTTACCCCAAACATTCTTTATTTCAGCAGTATGGTTTGGGGGTCATTTTACTGCTGTTTTCATTAAACAACAGCGAGTCAGAAATCCTTCCTGATCTACTGCAAATCGCGCAGAGACCTTACCATTAGATCCAGATCTGCCCACTTCTGACCTACCTGATTTCACTTTCTGAAAGGTGCAACTGTATGTTTATCTCCATAGTAGCATAAAGTTTTGCAGACTGCTGTTATAAAGTGCCAGTTGCTTTACAGATTAACATATGCAAAAAAGGGATCTCAAATTTATGAAGAAGTGGAAACCTTTGATTGAATATTGGAAAAAAATAATTATGATACAGAAATTAATGCATATTTCTGCTTTACAATCGCCTAAATTATTGGTGTAAAAGCAAGTAGTAAGGGATTCTTTGTTTTATTGAGTCTATTTTTATATTTAATTTAACAATAATGCGGTGTTATGTAGGTTTTTTCATCCCATAGCTAGTATTTCTTATATAGTTCGATGTGACATTGAGAGTAATGTAATGCTTTAGTTGTTTGTAGATCATGTTTTCATGTATATATGTGTGAAAAATAAACTTATTAAACATTAAAATAAAACAGTTACATAGAAAAAATAGACTAAAAAAGTCAGATAAAAGGGTGCTAACTATATTAAGTAAGCATGTAAGATCTGTCTTTCTCTTACAGAAAACTAGCAGTCACATCCAGTTTGGGATTGTGCATAATCCTTCATCAAAAATAACTGAAGATAGCACTGTCATTGCAAGGGCAATTTTAGCAGCTTTTTTAACCCAGAAAAACACTAGTTTGAAAAACTTTCTCAATCAGATTCTTAAGGAGGAGATAGCAAAGAGCCTGGCCACAGGAACTAAAATCAAGACGTTTCTCCTTCCGGTTAGTAGGTGTTCATTTTACTCTTGGTTCCTCACATCTGTTGAATGTACAAAACAGTCTTTCTTTCTATAAATGATATTGTTGGATGCTTTATGCCTTGAATAGTATTTAATTGTCCATTTCTATAAGGTAGGTGATGGCGTTTTCTTGTACATTCAATCATATTGCTGATTTCTAATTGCTTTTCTTGTGAAAGGATAAGTAGTCACATTTTGCACAGTTGTAAAGCTAAGTGTCGCTTACCAGTTTCAGCCATGCTACTATAGACCCATGGCTTCAACTCCACATTGATTGCGATGTCGAGTGGAACCATCAAAAGGTGTAGGACCATTTCAGGATGTTGGTAAGAGAGTGTGTGTGACATTTTGAATAAAGTGCTTGGAAAGGCGATGTCTGTTGCAGGGCTGGATTGTGTATGTTGTCCCTTTGGGGAAAGGTTTAGATGCATTTTGTTTAGGTTTTTCTGACCTGCGGTATTGTCTGTTCTAGGCCATGGATGGTGAGGCTTTTGAGAAGAAATACCACACGTTGGGCGTGGAACTAATTCAGGCTCACCAGATGTTTTGCAGGGAAGTTCTTAAGCTGCTTCCTGGCGAAATGGCTGTTGTTAGTAATGGCAGGGTAAGTAAAGAAACAGGCTGTCATTCACTGTCTTGGTGAATGGTTGTTTCCTCTGTTTGAGCTCATTTGCAGGGCTAACGTCACTGTATTCTTGCACAGAGCTTAGTGAGGAAGAAGCAAGGAAATGTGTGAAAAAGGCTCTGTTCTCCACTCTTCTCCATTCTCAGACTTCTGGATAGCATCTCTCCCTTAGACCAGGAGGCAGGGCCAAACTCTTCCTTTGACTCCTCCAAGAGGAGGGGCTTCCCCAGCCTCTCAGAGCCTTCCCTCTCCCTGAAGGCTCACCTCTGTCTCCTTCTTTACCTCATTCTTCTCTGCCTTCTTTCTCTTCCACCCTCAGCTCAGGAAAGGGGTTCTTGAAGGAGTTCTTCTCTCTCCAGCTAAGGCTTTTGTCTAGGCCAGTGGAGAGTGTGGCTAAGGGCAGAATCCCTATGGCAAAGAAAGGGAAGGCTTCCAGCACCAGCAGCATTTGCTTCTGACTCCCTCACCTCTACGCAAGGCAGAGAGCTGGGATAGTGTTATGGCCCCAGCTATGATGCAGCAAACCTGGGGGGTTGGGTGGAGACTTTAGGTATTATGCAGTGAATTGCACAGTAGATGAGGCCACTATCTAGGAAAAAAATCTCTTTTCCATTTGATGGAAATCGTAGGATCCTTGAGGCTGCGGGGGGAGCAGGCCCAGGACTGCCTCCCAGCCCTTTATGTCCCCAGCCAGATCAGAGACATCTGTTCTTCTTGAAGAGAACGAGTTGTCAGAGGAAGAGACGTGCCAGGGATTTCGGAGTGGGGCTCTCCTATTCCTAGCTGACTTATTCCCTGTGTTGTTGACTATGGGCTCTTGTCCTCACAGGGAGGTCCAGGCACAGTAACCCGCAGTCTGATAATATCAAGGTTGGGACACCACAATGCACTTTATGTGGGGCTCCCTTTGAAGACTGTTTTGAAACTTCAGCTGGCTGGCGAGGTTGTCAACTGAGACCGATAGTACAGAATATAGCTTGACAGTGCTTCGACCTCCACCAACTACCCGTCTGTTTCTGGCACAATTCAGAGTGCTGGCTTTGACCCTTAAAAAGCAAGGTGCAGTGTGTTTTTTTCCTCCACTGTGTGCTGACACCAGTGTCTTGATTTCTATTTGTACAGATAATAGGCCCTTTACATGCAAGTGAATTAAATGCAGAGGACTTCGACTTGCTGGAGAAAGTAACGCTGACTACAGCAGCTGCAAAGATTAAAACCCTTGTCAAGGAAATGGGCATTGGCAGTAAACGGTAACATTTCTGATTTTGGTGCAGGGCAGGTTCTGTTAAAATTTGTGGGATTTTACTAGCTGTCTCACTAACAATGCAAATTCATTCCTTTAGGTTCAAATCTGTTTGACTTTTTCCTCTTGAGTTTTAACTCAGCTAAGGCAATCCATTTACCTGTGAGAGTAAGTCCTATTGAATTCAGTTGGGATTCTTGGAAACTGCAATAGGATGAATTTGGTGTGTTTCCCAAGAGAGAGAGAGAGAGAGAGAGAGAGAAATACACTGCTAAAACCCCTTTATTTCTAATAACACTTCAGAGAGTGATGGCACCCAAAGTTGAAACTCTATTTAAATATCTCAAATCATGAGATGGGATGATGACTGTAGGTGCTACCTAAGGAAAAAAATTGCATGGGCTAATTGGGTTAGTAGAACCAAAGTCTAAGAAGACATTGATCCTGTTCAGATGACACACTAAGCCATGGTGGTTAAGCATTTTGAGCTAAAAATTATGGCTTCGCTTGTCATGTGAACTATGACTTAGTGTGTCATGTCAACCATTCCTAACCGTGGTAACTACATAACTACGGTTTAAACATGCTGACTAACCATTTGCTACAAAAAGGTTAGTGTCCTAACCATGGCTTAGCATGTTGTCTGAACAGGCTCAGTAAAATGTATAGGTAGTTGTTGTTTTTAATGTTGCTATGACTAGTGTCTCTGTTTGAAATGAGAATGCACAGTCACCACTAAGGTCGGGATACGCATCTTGGTGCCCTCTTGATGTTTTGGACTACAACTCCCAACAATTCCAGCCAGCTTGGCCAATGAACAGGGATTCTGGGAGTTGTAGTCTAAAATATCTGGAGGGGCAGGTGAAGGCAAGGTGGCTACACCAGTTTGCAGAAAGATATTAGTGCACTGGCTCTCTGAATGCTTTAATTTTTTATTTTCCTTTCATGGACTGCTAACATTACTTTTCCTAGATAAATAAAAAGTTTTTTTCATTGTTTTTTGTCCACCATGGGAACAGATATATAGCTCTTCGAGATCCAGGGTCTTCACCCTGTTCTGGATGGGGTTGCACTCCCCTTGAAGAAGCAGGTTCGTAGCTTGGGGGTTCTCCTAGAACCATCTCTGTCACTTGAGGCTCAGGTGGCCTTGGTGGCACGAAGTGCCTTCTACCAACTTTGGTTGGTGGCCCAGCTCCGCCCCTATCTGGACAGGGATAACCTGGCTTCAGTTGTCCATGCTCTGGTAACTTCCAAGTTAGATTACTGCAATGCACTCTACATGGGGCTGCCTTTGAAGGCGGTTCGGAAGCTGCAGCCTGTGCAAAATGCAACAGCCAGATTGATAACTGGGACCAGAGGGTTCGAGCATCTAAGACCTACTCTGGCCCCTCTTGCGTTGGCTGCTTGTATGTTTCCGAGCCCGATTCAAGGTGCTGGTTTTAACCTATAAAGCCTTACATGGCTTGGGACCATAATACCTGACGGAACGCCTTTCCCGACATGAACCTTCCCGAACACTACGTTCAACATCTAAGGCCCTCCTCTGAGTGCCTACTCCGAGGAAAGCTTGGAGGTTGGCAATAAGGGAGAGGGCCTTCTCTGGTGGCCCCCCAGTTGTGGAAAGATCTCCCTGACGAGGCTTGCCTGGCACCAACATTGTTATCTTTTCGGCGCCAGGTCAAGACTTTCCTTTTGTCTCAGGAATTTAGCAATATCTAATGAGCCTGGGTTTGTTTTATTTTTAGGTTTATAGCTTTTTAAAGTTATTACAGTGGTTTTAAATGTATGTGTATATTGTATGTTTTTGCTGTTTTAATTTTTGTATATTGTTTTCAATTGTTTTAATATTATGTAAACCACCCAGAGAGCTTCGGCTATGGGGCAGTATACAAATGTAATAAAATAAAATAAATAAATAAATAAATAAATAAGGGTGCTTCCAGGCAGAGGACTCCTAGCGCTACCAACCAAAGCTGACTGGGGAATGCTGGGAGTTGTAGGACTTTTTTTTCCTGTCTCAACATGCATAGAATTGTGCCCTTAATGGGAAAAAGACAGAAGTAGTGGTAGGAAAACACAGGAGGGTTGAAGACAACATTGTCTGGACCTCCTGCCCCCTGTAAAATTCTGTGAATGAGGCAGGGCAGTTGCATGATAAGACTTGTCTTGAAGCACCCTGAGAAACAATGCAGTAGTGTCAGTAGTTTGCAACGGAATAATCAGAGGCTGTGGATAAGGAATGAACAATTGTACTCCTGTACAGATTGTTGCCCTGTGTGACAAATGGACTACAAATATTAACTATGGAAAGAAAATTAAAATCTCAGATTGTTTCTGTTTGTTTTATTCAAGGAAGAAAGATCACTAAGTCGTTGACTCTCTTTGGTAGCCTGGCTTGATAGCAGAAGTAACGATGAAGTCCATCTTGTTTCCTCAACCAAGTTAAAATATAAGGTTTCAGTCATGTATCAATACAAGATATATGTACTGACACATGACTAAAAATTATTTTAAATACATGGCCCTAAGTATTATTTTTCTTGATCAAAAATGGCGAAAGTTGAATTTCTCTTGAAAATCTGTTTACTTATTGACGGCTTCAACATATTGTTGGAACA
Organism: Anniella stebbinsi; assembly: GCA_029215795.1. Classification (NCBI taxonomy): domain Eukaryota; kingdom Metazoa; phylum Chordata; class Lepidosauria; order Squamata; family Anniellidae; genus Anniella; species Anniella stebbinsi. The sequence goes on along the minus strand of JARDYH010000001.1, from coordinate 162,122,034 downwards.
GACTAACAAAAAGGAGATAGATAAAAGATCCTAAGGACAATACACGATCATGGACAAGTCTCAAAAGCTAACTATTGTTTTTGCCGTTCAAATTCCTGCTTCGGGATGTTCATGGAGAACCAGTACCTTTAGGCATTGTTATCCTTTCTCCTGTTCATGGTTTTGAAAGCTTTGAGAATATTGAGCTGTTGCTTTCTTTAAAAAGGTGATGTTTTAGGGGATAATCTTAGGCGCCTTCCCTCCCCCCCCCGAATAAACCTTATTTTTCCTCTTTTAGTGGCAGTAATTTAGTAATGAAAGTGAATGCTCTTCTTTCTTCATTGCCGAAAACTGATGTACGCCGAGATATTGAATTTCCCAAAGAGCAGCACAGGTAGAAAACCTCTAAATACTTTTGTTTTAGTTTTTTATCACAATTCATTTGTATTCACAAAATCTGCTAACGAATCTGAGTGGCGTGCAAGATCTTTCAAAACTTCATGAAGCTTCTTATAACAGTAGATTTACTGTGTGAACAAGTGATTTACTGCTCACACAAGTGGTAAAAATTAATTTTATTAATTTTATAAATAAAAAAAATATTTATGTAGTGCACTTATAGACAGTTTTTCAAGAACAATCAGCTTACATAATTGGGCAGTATCTAATGCAATGCTACTGCTAAATATAAATGATGTTGTGTTGGCGTAAACAACCTGTACGGTAATGCCACTAGCGCTTGCTGGTGTGACAAATTTTCTGGGGAAACCCATTGCACTAGCAAGCACCTTTGGTGTTATGGTACATTAGCGGTAGTGTTGGATTCTTCCCAATAAACACATTGGACACAGGCATGTATAAATATACAAAACCAGCACGGACAGAAATTAACCCAAGTTTGAAGTTGTTGAGAGTGGAACGCATGTACTAACTACCTACTCAGGAATGGTGAATTTGAATTTGAATTTCTTAATGGTATTTATTTAATCATTTATTTTATTACCGACATTCATATACCACTCCACACTTAAACTGATTCCAGTGTGGTGAACAATAGAAGACAAAAAGAGCAGCACACACTATTAAAAGCAATTGAGGGGCCATCACTGCAAAAGCTCTGCCCCTTGTGCTCACTAATGTAGCTGTTCTAAGCAGCAGGCACATGAGCAGTGTTGCTGATGATGACCTAAATGTACAAGCAGGATTGTATGGATGAAGATGGCCCTTTAGCTAATTTTACCCATCAAACAATAACGATAGATATTTCATACCATCTCATTACAGCACAAGGCTTTCTTTCTTTGGAAAATAAAATGTAAGAGAGATTAGACATGCATTTAAAGCATGGCCATACATTAAAATATACACGGATATTAATACATGAGAACAGAACTTGATTCCAAAACAAATGATTTAAGAACATCATTAGCTTTTTTGTGTAGCATTGAAAATAAATTTTCCTCAGCCGTGTTTTATTACTAATTACTATTACTCTATTACTGATGTTCGGACGCGAGTGCCAATCCTTATGTAGCCCAAATGGTACTACCCACACTCAAGAGGAAGGTATCTGCAGAAATACAAAACACCTGGTGGGGAAAAAATACCGGAGTGGGGAGACACCTCAAAAATACAGTAGTGAGGACTGAGCATGCTCCATGTCCATGGAATGGTGACATACTGGTGGTGCTGAAGGAAACTGGGTGGGTGGAGGGCTGGAATGGAGGAGGTCATGGCTGACAGACTGCAACAGGAACACTCCACACTTCAACATTTTGTTACAGGTCCGACTTTATTATACTGTATATAATAAAGGGGGACTAAAATTCTAACAAATCAGTGTTGCTTATCCACTCTTTCAGAAGAACCATGGCATTTAGAAGTGGATAAACTACTATAGTTGCAGTCTTTATCTACCATTTCTTAACAACTGGAGTTTGGGGGGATTTTCAGTGATGTGCAATCACGTTTTATAATCTTTTTAGCCTCTCCCAAATCCTTCCATAAAGATAACGTTTGAACCTATGGTTCTGTTGTTTAAGCCATAAGTCATCATTTCAAGGGTTACTTTAAACATATATTTCCAGTACTTCATAATAATTCATAATGGCAAAACACTCTTCAATGGAAGCAGTTCACACCATCAGTTACCAAGTGATGAGACATCCGTCTATGGGAGCAGAATGTGTTTTGTAAAATGGCTAAAAATGCCAAAGGTTTTCCATTACGTGACATTATCTGTGGATGTTATGCCTTCAAGTCAGACGTGACCTTTTTCATACCTCTTGCTCAGTGTTTGATGTGTTCTTCCCCCATAGTGTACTAAAGGTAGATCCGCAGGAAAATGAACCCTTCTTTGACATGGTTGGTATCGTAGATCCGCTGACAAGAGAAGCTCAGAAGTTGTCACATTTACTGATTGTAAGATCATACTGTTTTCTTGTACACAGTTCCAACTTTGTGATTGTCTTTAATCTAAGTCACTTTAGTATATGTGTGGCACAACTCTGCTTTATGTATATGACCTGTTGTTAGTGCTGATCTGTGTGCATGATGCGGTTGGAGCCCCCAGGTTCAAATCCACACTTGGCCATGAAATTTGCTGGGTCACTTTGGGCCACTCACTAACTCTCAAACTAGCCTATTTCATGGGTTTGTTATGAGGATGAAATGGAGAAATATTCCAGTCTGGATCCAAGGAACTGTTCATTAGTGCTCTTCCAGGGACACCAGCATTAGGGCAGGGGTAGGCATCATGACGCTTGTAGGTACCGATGTGACTCCGGACACCTTCTTTAGTGCCCACCGAGGCACCCTACTCCTCCAATGTTTTAATTTAAAAACACGTTTATATTTCTTACTGGCATCTGGGATTGCTTCAAAGTGAAGTAGAAGCCTCTAGCTTCTGCCATCTTAATTTCCCATGGATGCCTCTGGGCAGGTTACCTGTCCTTTGTGACTAGCCATGTCCTCCTATGGCGGTCATTTTATGGTTTGTACCTAGGCCAGTTTCTCAAGTCTTAGATCCATCGAAATGAATCGGATATAAGTTAGACTAACATTGAAAATAGCACATTGGATACAACCCTGAGTTTCTCCAATGGCATAAGGTGTAAGAAAATGTAGGACAGCAATCCTCCTTTCTAGTTAGGCTTTACTCTTTTGAAGCGTTGTTTTAATTGTGGACGAAGTAGGAGCTGAAGGTGGGTGGTGGGGTAGAGGGTGGTGTAAAATATGGTGCGAACAACATTTATATCTGAGTACAGTGCTAGGAATTAAGTTGCCCCGTGCAAAGATTAAACAGATCTGCACAAGTAGAACTTTTTGTGCATAACTCTGAAATGAGAAAAGTTGAACACATAATAATGGATCATATTTCTACTAGACACTTGGCCAGATTGTCAACATGAGGCTAAGGTTGTTCATGAACTGTAAATCCAAGCTGTCAGAAGTACCTCTGAAGAGGTAAGTCGTATGGGAAGGTTTATTCTTGAAATGTGCGCAATAATGTGATTTCCAGTTAGGTGCTGTGGTTGAGTCAGCCTTGCTAAGTGGGGTGGGGGCAACCTGTGGCCCATGCCTGATTTCACAGACCCTCTGCAAGGGGGATTTGTCCCACAACCAGCACCTCACTCGTGGCGGAGGGAGAGAAGGGGATTGTCTGAAGAGAGAGAGGGAGAGAAAAGGGGGTGGTAGAGAAAGAAAAGGGGCGTCCCCACCCATGTTTAGTTCTGCCTTATGACTAACTTTGGCCCTTGACAGAGTAGCCCTGACAAAATACAGTCTTCAACAGAAAACCCCCCCAATACTCCCTGCCCCTCCTGCAAGGTTTTGACTTTCCTAGGCCATCCCAAATATCAGATCATGAATCCATGGTCTCCTGGTGGCCTCGGTACCCTGAAATGTCAGCTTTTCCCACTCTTCACTGCTCCTTGGTCCACCTAGAACACCCGTTTCCTTTTTTATCCCGCAAATACATGGTCTTCCGGTCTTTTCCTTGTGCCCAGACATCAATGCCCACTTGCCTCTTTTCCGAATCCCTAAATAAATCCACAGGAGGTTATCTGTGCCCTGTTAAAAACAGGCTTCATGTAACTGCAGTAACTTATACCTTGGTGTTTATATAACATTCGTGGAGTATTAAAGCAACAAAATTGTCCTTTAAGCAAAGTATATTCTCCCAGAAAGAAAGCTAATAATTAGAATCGCTTATCGGAGCTCATCATATTACCATTTATTTATCATTTTCCAGTATTTGCTTCATACTCTGTAACCAACAGCCAGGAAGCCTGCTCCATTTTACCAAAATAATTGGATCATTTGTTACAATATTATGAGTTTCTGTGACTTGTATTTTGCTTTCTCCCAGGCATAAAATGGGTTCTAGGCAGGAAATTAATCATTGCATGCCTCATATTTGTGAAGGGCTTGTGGACTTGCCCATGTAATAGAACAGTTGCATCCTGCTGGCAAATGCTTCACCCTGAACTGTGTGTTCTCTTTTCATGGGCTCATGGGGTCTGCCATGTTCTGGCATGTGTTGACAGTGAAGAGAATGTGTTTGTCAAGGGCTTGTCTAGTAATTGCTGCATAGGAATCAGACCCGAGTTAGAAGAACCATAAAGCCTTTAGAAATTAAAAATAAAGAAAGGCTACAAAAGATCTTCCAATACTTTGTAGCTTATGGATTGACTGCTTCAAAAATTAGCAGCATTCCGTGCTCAGCAATAATGAATGTATAAAATAGGATCAGAGCATCCAGAGGGTTTTTTCCCCCTTAAGTTCTTATGCAAACCTTTGAGTTTCTTTTTGCCTTTCGTCCCCTACTTTTGTTTAACAATCGCAATATTTATTTTTGCCATAGTTTTTATCGTTTTGTTCTGGAGCCAGAACTCACTGTTGGGACCAATGATTTCTTTCCTCGTCCACCTGGGGCCAACTTCCTTGAAATGCCAGAATCCCCTCTTCTGACGCTAAACATGATAACTCCAGAAAGCTGGTTGGTTGAAGCAGTGAACAGTTCTTATGACCTTGATAACATTCATTTAAAAGATGTAAGTACTAGTTCCTAAACATAACCTTCCTGTCCAGAAATGTCCTAAGGAAAATAATATGTAAGGCTTGAGAGTGTTTACACTCTCTCTGACACATTTACACACTCTCTCTGACACACTTACTATGTTGTCCATGACTTTTGTACTTGTACTCTTTCAGTACAAGTTTGATACTTCAATAGCAAAATAAAATCTTTGAATGCATACTGGGCATTGAATCAGGGAAGCTTTTGATTCAAGGAAAACCCATAACTTGATGTGCGGTTATTTTTAAGTAGCAAATTATTTTATTTAACCCTTCATTCACAGGTGAGATCCAGTGTGCACCAACAGCAATGGAAAAAGAGTAATAAATTAAGGAGGGAGGATTGAAACACCAGATGGCTATTCATACCTCGTCAAGGTTGAGGACTATTGGCAACTTACAGTTGTATCCGTCTTCCACAACTGTGTTCCAGCTAGTCCTCAACTATGACAAGAGCCAGGGGCTGCCTCTACACCAGACATTTAAAGCTCTTTGAAGTCTCATTAAAATTTTTACCTCTACAAGAATGGAGCATAAATCGGGAGTTGAGGTGCTTTTTCTCTCTGATTATGCGCATTATCGAATGCGCGTTAAATAGCGAGTTTTATTTTGCTCCGGGCATTAAAGCGCATTTTGACTATGTGAACAAGTGATTCTCCGCATTAACTACTTGTAAAGCGCATTTCAAACAACCAGTAAGGCCACCAGTTGTGCGCTCAATTAGCTCCTGCATACAAGCATTTACGATAAAGCGCTTCAGTGATTATGCACATAATCGGCTAACCAGGCGTCAAACGGAATCCATCTAGAGGGGGTCTTCGTGGTGTAGTGGCTAAACTGTTGGACTGGGAGTCGGGAGATCCGGGTTCTAGTCCCCACTCGGCCAAGGAAACCCACTGGGTGACTTTGGGCCAGTCACAGATTCCCAGACCAACCTACCTCACAGGGTTGTTGTGAGGATAAAATGGAGAGGAGGAGGGTTGTGTGCGCCGCCTTTGGTTCCTTGGAGGAAAAAAAGCGGGATTTAAACGCAATAATAAATGAAAATAAATTTTAAAATGACAAGATGTAGATTGCTGAATGGCGATTCAGCCTTTGCTCCGCCTTAATTTAGTGAAAAATTAATGTTTTATAGCTTTGGGGGTCAATTCTACCACTATTGGAATGATTGAGAAAACCAAGAAACTATGCATATAAGGTGCCCTGACCCCACAAAATGCTAGTTAATGTTCTTAGTAACTTGTCATGTCTGCAGCTGCTTAGCTGAGAACATGTCCTTTCCATTTTGGGTGTGAAAAAAACATAAAGGAAGAAAAAACAATATTTTGTCTATTTTTGTAAAAGACAAATCACTCACTTCCTTTAACATCACAACTCGGGGGTTAATAGTACTCCACAGGTTTACAAAACACCTTTACAAACCTATATTGTTTAAACCTCTTTCCAGTTCAAACCTTCCTTGTGACCCAGCAGAACTGGCTTTTGGGATCTGGCTTTTGGGATCACTACAATAGCAATTCAATCTGCAAATATTGGCAAGGAATGTGTAACCTCACCTTAATAACAACTCTTAATCAAGGACCTTTAGATGGCCACCTTTGTCTGTTCACAGAAAGGTCTTAGCAAATTGTGTTGTTGAGAGTTGCATTCAACACTTCTGAGCTACTTACTGTGTCACTGGCCTCCTTCAAAAGAATCAATAAAGTCCTTTGATTCGATTATCAGCTTCAGTGTCAAATTACTAGTGTGAGAAACAGGCTTTCACTGTGCACAACCTGTGGGACATGTTTACCAAGATTCTCTCACAATGCTTGGTACATATGATGTCCATTGAGACAGTATATGCCATTCAAACCTGCAAAGTATGGTATGAAATTCTGGCTGTCTTGTAGCTCCAGTAATTAATGAATTAATCTACCAGCCAACTGGCAAATGCCCTTGGCTTGGTTTGCAATCATAACCCCCCTCCCAAAGATAAGAATCAAGACAATAAATACAACAATGAATGTATCAAAATATTAAAACATTAAAATACTAAAAATGTTAACCCAGCAGTAAAGTAAATAGATTAAAGATCTATTAATCTATTGGAGAGGGGATTAGCTAAGAAAGTCCTGACTCAGGTTGTCAATTTGAAAAGCAAACAAGCAGATTCCCCCAGAATTCCTTGTTCACAACAGCAGCATTTTTAGTTTTCAAGATTTGACAAATTTAAGTCATGTGCCAAAGGAAGGAAGGACAGTGATTCTCCTTTCTTCAATCGATAACCATGCAGCAGTCCCCTTATTTGAAAAGCAGAGCTTGGATTCTTTGAAGCACAGACTGCATTAAGTCAAATGACTTCAGTGCGGCTACACAGTGGCTGAATTCGGACAACACGATAGTCAATGGTGAGGTAATCAACTTTACAGTTGTTCATCTAAGGGGTACTCCCCACACAACATGGTAATAAATAATCAACTGTGGTGTGGATTAGGATCAACGCTGAGTTGACTATGGCAGCATTCGGACGACACGATAGTCAATACAACTGATGATTGTTCCCCCCCCCCCCGCCAGTTGCTTATTGTGTCGTCCGAATTCTGCCACTCTGTGCAAGACTATTGCCAAAACGTTTGACTGACCTTTTGTCTAATCAATGGAATTTTAAAATAACCAATGTCTGCATTTCCACAGGTAGATGGTGTTGTTTCAGCAGAGTACGAATTGGAGTATTTGTTGCTTGAAGGGCGTTGTTTTGATGTGGCCAATAGACAGCCACCTCGTGGATTGCAGTTCACTCTGGGAACAAGGAATCATCCTGTTAAAGTGGATACCATTGTGATGGCCAACCTGGTAGGTAATGACAAAATGTTTTTTTGGTTTTTTTTAATGGAAATCATCTCATATAAACCCACACTAAAGAACGACCACTCAAGATGATGGAGAATAAAATGTTTTGTTCCAGGCCCATGCTGGAAAATGAGTGTTTTACTTCAAGCCCAAGGTTTGGAATGAAATCTTTGTTTTCCAGCATCCTGAGATGTGGTCTCTCTTTGTCGTCAGCCTGGTAGGTACTAGCTAAAAGAGGAGAATATGTACAAATATTAACAAATGCTCACTATAATCTATCTAGAAGCATATCATCTGGACATGACTGGTCTATTGTTATTTGAATTTTCCACTCTTGCTTGCCAAGAACAGACTATTATTTATAGGTATGGCTGCTTCAGACAAGCTGAAAATGTAAGGTATGGGATCAATTAGAAGATAGCCTATGGTTATGAATCTCACTTAAAGATTGGTGAGTGAGCAAACAGCACAGAACAGTGCCGCCAAAGGAGTGGGTTACTTGCCTTCCCTTTCCCACCTTCAGGGAAATCTCCAACACATGGAGATATTGAGCCTACAAAGGATAGAGAAGCTGCTTCTCCATCCAGGTTTGTACCCTTGTTTGGTTACCCCAGCACACGGGTGGGCAACTTAGGGAATCGCATTGAACTCCCCGGAACCCACCGGGGTCCACATCACACCACCAGATTTGCTGTCATTGGCAGCATCCCAAATTGCTGCAGTTTTCCATCGAAACCAGGCTCACGGGGTTGCACACGCTTGGTCTGCCAGTGCGGTTGCGCTTTTGGGGAGCTGCATCCTGCTACTACTGTGGCTTCCAGAAGCCTCACAAAAGCAAGGGGAGTGCTTGTAAACAAGGGTGAGCACACCCCACACACCTTGTTTCAATGGGAAATCGCTGCAATTTCGGCTGCCGCCTCCGCAGTTCCAGCAGCAAATGCGGCAGCAGGGGAAGAGGTGGGGGCTGCAGAAACATCTGGAGGATGGTATATGTTGCGCACCTCTGCTCTAATGGTTAGGAAAGTCATCTCACCATATCTAACAATCTTGAGTTCACAAGTCACATGACTTGGGAAGAAGGAGGAATCATATTGCTACATCTCCTTCCTTGATATTTAGTTTTTGGCTACTTCCAGTATAATAAAAGTCTCCCTGGAGAGCTGGTGTCAGTCTTCCACGTAATAAAATATCTCTCCCAACCAACAACACTCAGTTTTGTGGTATTATAATGTAATCAAAGGATATAGAGATAATAACTTCATTAGGCAATCAAGTGCATCAAATAGTAGCTTTATTTTGGCTTTTTAAAAAAGATATATAATAAATTAACTTAGGAGACATTTTGTAGAACTTGGGTGAAACAAGTAAATATGTGTATTTTACCTGGGAGTAGGCCTCGTTGAACTAAGTGGATTTACTTATGAGTAATCATGCAAAAGTGTTTCTTTTTTAATGTCACGGTGAATTATTTTTTTTGCTCTTAATATTTGATTTTTGAGTTTGGTTGATAAAAAATGGAATCACAACATTTCCTTTTCTATTTCTGTGAATACAACCTGCCAAACTGTTTAGATTATCCCTCACTCAGCTTGCCCTCAGCCCTTGAGATGACATGAATGGCAACAAAGGACAGGGCCTTATCAGTTGTAGCACCTCTTAGGTGGAATGCTCACCCCAACCCTTCCATTCACCTAGTCACTTCTTTGGCTTTTAAATATTGGTTGAGGACCCTTCTCCTTGCACAAACCTTTAATAACCATTAGTCCATAATCACTTTCGTTACTGGTCCACCATTATAATGTCATTAATGCAAATAACATTACAAGGATAAAACTACAATGACAAATATAAGTTATATAAGGGCAGATAATCATTGCTTGTGTAGATGCTTGCTTCCGTTATGGTGTGAGAGCCAAACACATGGGGTAGATTTCAGTGATTACTGACATAAACGCTTTCCCTTTCCCTTTCGTGGGACAATATCTGTGTAAGCAATGTTCACCTCCCACTCCCTTAAGACCGGTGGGTTTTTATGTTTACTTTGTAGGGTTATTTTCAATTAAAAGCAAACCCAGGTGCTTGGATTTTGAGACTTCGTGAAGGAAGATCTGAAGACATCTACCATATATTTAAGTAAGTCGTAACCTATCTTTTAGTAATAGTGTTGTAACTCATATTTTAAATTGAATTCAGCGAAATACTGGGATTGCTGAAGGGGAAACTGTCAAAGACATCAGCTTAAGATGCGTCTCATTCTACACTTTCCAGCAGTATCGCTGACTTGGCATTTTGACTAAACTTGTTTGCTCCTTGCATCTTCAGCCTCAACAGGTTTGATGTTCACCAAATCATCCTTGTTCAAACAAGTGGACTTCTGCTGCATCCTCAGCCTTTCCACTTGACCTGGGAGTTTCACATCCTTGCAGTACAAAGTTTTCGGGCAGTATCCAAGACTGCCACTGAGCTAGCAGAAACCAATGCTATCGCAATGGGAAGCTAGAATTTAGCCCAAAGTAGCGCTTCCAGAATGGGACAAATCAGTGGAGCTTGCAGAATGGAGCCCCACTGACTTGTCCCATTCTGCAAGTGCTAGTTTAAGCTTCTATGGGTTGTGCTGCAAGCACTAGTTTCCCATTGTGCTAGTGGTCATGTCCGCTAGTGCATCACGTTTAACCCTGGCAGAATGCCGGCATTGGATGTTGCCCTTAATTTGCATGCTTGTGCAAAATGCAGCGGCCAGATTGATAACTGGAACCAGAAGGTTCGAGCACATAAGACCTACTCTGGCCTGCTTGTATTGGCTGCCTGTATGTTTCCGAGCCCGATTCAAAGTGCTGGTTTTAACCTATAAAGCCTTACATGGCTTGGGACCACAATATCTGACGGAACGCCTTTCCCGACATGAACCTACCCGAACACTACGTTCAACATCTAAGGCCCTCCTCCGAATGCCTACTCCGAGGGAATCTCGGAGGTCGGCAACAAGGGAGAGGGCCTTCTCTGTGGTGGCCCCCCAATTGTGGAACGATGTCCCTGACGAGGCCCACCTGGCGCCAACATTGTTATCTTTTCGGCGCCAGGTCAAGACTTTCCTCTTCTCTCAGGCATTTGGCAATATCTGAGGAGCCTGGAAAGGGGGGGGGGTGTTTTTTGGGGGGGGGGGTTGTAGCTTTTTTGGGCTGTTGTATCGGTTTTAAATGTATGTGTGTATTGTGTGTATGTTGTATGTTTTTGCTGTTTTAATTTTTGTATATTGTTTTTAATTGTTTTAATCCTATGTAAACCACCCAGAGAGCTTCGGCTATGGGGAGGTATACAAGTCTAATAAAATAAATAAATAAATAAATAAATACAGGGCTAGCAGCGTTGCATGAATCTTGCTACAAAAGCTCCACTCCAAAACCCCATTGCTTTTATTTTTAAAAAATTGAACTTCAAGAACAGAACAAATTGAATTAAAATGAGTAAATTTGCTTCCTTCCCATAGTTTAGGTTGTGGAATCTTGTGCTTTCCGTTGATTGGTTTCATGTTTTAATCTCAATTTTATTGTTCTTAACTGCCTTGAGCACCATTTCTTTTTGGTAGAAAAGCAGGATATAAATAAATTAGTAAATTAATGATGTAAATAAACCTCATTGGCCTTAAAAATAACTGAAGGATGGCCAGTGGATGCATGGGGTAATCTGATATTACTTTCAAATGTATCAGCTTTCAGGTCACCAACTTCCTTCTTGACATTACTTTTCATTTAAGAAAACAACAGCGACAATCTCTGTGATTTAGATTACTTATGGTTGCACTATTCATGACGACAATCATCATTTTGAAGCACCTGCACTTGTAAACCAGAATTCCTTACGTGGTGTTGCTGCAGATGATGGCAGATCTAAATTTGGTGTCTTGAGTGACAGGATCTCAGTCTGATTATTACGATTCATTTGCCGTCCAATCCGGTGCTTCTCTATTTATAGTGTCAGGCCAAACAGGGTTTCAGCGAGGAACCCTGCAGGTGAGGCAGAGATTGCCCAACTCCCTGCACCCTGAGCAGGGCTGCTGCTTGGAGGATGCAGTTCAAGCAGGGGCATTAGAACATAAGAGAGTATAAGAAGAGCCCTGCTGGATCAGACTAAGGGTCCATCTAGTCCGGCACTCTGTTCACACAGTGGCCAACCAGCAGCCTATGGGAAACTGACAAGCAACAGCATCCTCCCACCCATGTTAATAATAATAATAATAACGATTTATTTCTTACCTGCCTCTCCCCAACAACTGGTGTACATAGGCTTACTGCATTATTGCCACAGCCCAGGATCCTGGTCTTGGAAACCAGTTGATCCCTGAAAGTTAGTCCTTTGCTACATCCTGCTATACAGCTCCAAGGTCTGCCACATTTCCCTTAATCTAGGAAGTGTATCCCTGCGGAAAGCTGCTAGACTATCTCTTTATCCTTCCAGAGAGTTCGTCTGTCTGTTGTCCCCTCTGCAGTGGTAAATTTTCAAAGTGCAGACGCTTGTTGTGTCAGTCCCTGTAGCCACGCCCTCGAAGTAGAGTCCAAAAATGCATGCAGCTGTGTTGTTCCACATCAACAAACCAGTTCTAGCAGTTTTCGTCTCCTCTAGGAGCAGGTCTTTCGTAAAGTTAAAGGGTCTTGATCAAGCTACTTGAAAATAGTTTGCATGACAAGAGGGATAGCTGGCAACAATATATTGTTGCTTGGAATATCCATCCCACCCAGCTGTGTGGATTGTAACTAACCTTAGAGAGAAAAGGGGGGTGGCAGATGGTGTCAGTACCATCCCTGATGATCAAGAAGTCCGGTGTTTTGACCCTGTGAGATGGTGGTTCAAATGTCAGTGGGGTGGTGAATCCATTCTGGGTTTCGGTCAGAACTAGCCAGAACTCTATAGGAGCTATCTGGGGTGCTGAACCTATCTTGTGGATTGGTTCAGCACCTTTGACAGATCCTTTAGAGTTCTGACTGAAACCCAGAGCGGATTCACTGCCCTGCTGACGTCGGAGCCACCAGCTGCCACTTCTTTGCTGGAGGCTCTGGTTTCCTCTCTAGCTGGAGCTGGGAAGCTGGATCTTACCGCCACATTTATTTAAGGTATTTGTATACTACCCCCCATACAAGTATATTTCAGGGCAGTTCACACTATGACATTACAGAAAAACACAATTACATAATTAAAATACTACTAACCCTCTCCCCCACAATGAAAACAGAAGCACTTTCCAAATGCACCAGAACTTCAAAAACCAGCTCAGACTGCAGAATGGATGACTCACTTGCAGTATTTAAAATATGGGTCTTTTTCGTACGTGGTGACAAACCTTTTATTCATGCGCTCCACACAATTGGCTCCTGCTGAGTGTGAATCTGAACCCAGACAACTGGATTGTTTAGGGTCTAAACAACCCAGCTATTAACCCAAAACCAAACATCTGGATGTCTGATTGCGTCTGTGAACTAAGGGAGCAGTGTTTTCATTCTATAGAATGTCAGTGATAGGCTTGGGGGGCGGTCAGTAAAATTTCTTTTAAAAATGAAATTGAAAAATGAAATATTTTGAACCACAATTTCTCACACTTTCAAAAGTCTAGGGGTGGTGCTTTTGAAAACATTTCCTTCTACTAGGGCGTTCTAATCTTTCTTTGAATGACTGCTTCGATGCAGGAATGGTTATGAACTATGAGAACACAAAAGCTTATTAACATCTTTGACAAATGCACCAGAATTGTTTCAAATATGAAACAAAGCCAATAGAAAGATTAGATGCTCATCAAACAATTCTGTGTTGGGAGGTAGTGACTATAGGTTGGATCCACATTGAGGCACAAGAAAATGGGATGGTGGAAGCAGACTTTACTGCCCTGCCTTTCCCATTTCCCATGGCAACCACCCCAATCCCCTGAAAATGCTGCACAGAAAGTTGGGGGGACCTTGCTGAACAAGTGAACTGTGATGCAGAGGGGGGAGGAGGGATCCCCGAAAATCGGGAGGAAATGCCTTTTGTAAGCAGAGCCCTTCTGTCAGCGAAAGGCAGATCCTGGATCCAACCAGTTAAACTTAGAGATTAAATTGTGTACTGATTAGTTACTTTTTTGACATTGAACCAAAGCAACAGGTCAGTGTTTTGCACAGCCCATGTACAATAGCCCGGTGACATTCAAGGCATTCAAGCACCAGGCTCTGAACAAGAGTGTAGCTGTAACCGTTTTGGTCTTCCTGAACATCAACTGAACAAGGAAGGTCCCTCAGGCTGTTGGGATTTATTTTTGCCCCCGTCATTCTCTCACATGGGATTCCAGCTGCAATTGTTGATATGGGCACCTGCTGTCAGTGGAGTTATTGGGACTGAGTTTTACACTGACATTTGACTATCTTATTGAACAAAACCAAAATGACTGCTTAAAATGAGGGGTCACCAGCCACATCAGGTACAGTTTCCTTCATGATACTTGGACTGGGGGCATTCTACTGTAGCTCCAACCGGCTAACTGGGAGCTTCCCTTGGCCCTTTCTACTCCCTTTCTGTTTTCCTTGATGGCCCTTATAAATCTTGCCCTTCTAATGCAGTCCTTTGTAAAGGGTATGGCATGCTTTGACTGGTAGGGTGGCAATTGTGAGGCAGCCATTATCTCTCGGATAAGGTTGTGGTGGCTCTCTCTTATTAGGGACTCCAGAATTTTGGCCACCATGTAAAACTTTAATAAGGTAAACAAAGACAATAAAATGTTTTGGGTTTTATAGCTGGCATTCTTTTTCAGTGTTAAGCATTAATGTATGCCAAACTACATGCCATTTATCTATTATCCTCCTGTTATGAGTAGTGTGTGTATGTGTGTGTGTGTTGGGGTTGGGGGAGATCCTACCAAGGTCCCACATGTACACAATGTTGTTTCTACCCATTGGGCAGGGATGCCTATCTGCTCTGTCCCCTGCAGAACAACAAATATCGATGGGGCTAGTGCGTAAGCTGCCCAGAGTTGATTAGCTATATACTTGGGAGAAAATAAATAAGATTCCATTGATTTATGTTTGTCTGATCTGCAGCTTCTATTGCTGCATAAAACTGAGATATACTGGATAAAATCGTTAATGGATTACAAGAGCAGGGGGAATTGTTTTATTGTAGGATGTATCTGGCTGTTACTCAATATGCTAAACCTAGTCTTGGCTTCTCCTTTAGAGGTGCATCTGTTGGTAATATTCTAGCCTTGCTTACCTTAGGAAGAGTCCTTCTAAAGGCTTACTGAGAAGGGTCCAGATATTTTTAAGAGATTGCCAGATGGTTGCTTTCTTCTTTTCTAAGAATGCCTGAAGGATGCTGTACTGAGGCTGGATCAGTAAGCTGTTGTTTTTAATAGCAATAATCCAGTCTTTTGCATGTAGAGATACTTATGGGAGGGATTTGTATTCATAACTGGGCTTCAGAGACTTGGCAGACAGACTTGGCACCAGAGTTTTCCAAACAGCCACTTGTTGCTGTTCAGCTTGATTAGGATTATTTTTTAAATGAAGGTTCCATGACATATTTTGCATTTTGAATTAACCTTAAGAAGCTGAGCCTGTGGCTTGAAGATACTGATATCTCAAGTGTGGAGGTTTGTAGCGTGTGGTCTTCAGTAGAAAGACTTCTGCTTGGGAATGCAGCCATTGCATACCATATTGTACCATATTGTGTTAAGCTTTGTGGAGTAATTTTGCTTGCTAACTTGATATGAACTTCCCCCACCCCTACTAAATTCTCCTAAATATTTTTTCCTGCCAAAAGTCTCTGCTGGAAACATAAATGTGGAAAACCTCCTAAATTAATCAGCTAGTACAATACATGCTGTGAACGGGAGGCTTTCATTTTCTGAGCAAACTGTTCTACTTCTCTGTGTCATAATTTTTAAAAAGTGAGGGTGGGGTTTTTTGGGGGGTCTGCAGATTAATAACTAACTTTTTTTCCCTCCTAGGCATGAAGGGACAGATTCTGCTGAAGTCCTAGAAGAGGTTATTGTGGTATTAAATAATTTCAGAAGCAAAATCATCGAAATCCAAGTATGTATAATAATAAATCCTTATGGGAATGGTTGCATTTTTTTTCCAGTGAGGTTAAAGCTCAGCATAGTTAGTAATGGTGCTTGCTGGGTGCTTTATGTCTGTTGACAACACTACTTGCTTTAATGTGTAGGTTGAGAAAAAACCCGATCAAATTAATGAAGACCTCCTGAATGACCGAGAAGAAGAAGAAGCGGATTCCATGATAAGGTAAACTGGATTGTTTTCATTTGGGCCAAACCAATACCCTTGCCTTTTCTTTCTCAGGAATTCACGGCTCCTTAACTTGAAGTAGATGAGCTCTTAATTCTCAAATGTGATGATATACCTTGTTCTATGTAATTACTTTGCTTCTTTGTTTGGGACATTTCATATCCTGCTCTTCAGCCAAAGGGCACTTTGAACAGCTAGCATGAATTTAAAAGCAATCAAGTTGGGATAGTAAAACTGAACTGAGCATTTACCGAGCCAGCCAGACCAGGTGAAAAGGGCAACCTCAAAATATAAAGATCTAAAATGGGTGGGGAGCTGCATTGTCCCCAGGAGCCTGATTGCCCCTAGAGAAGCTCCCCTGGGCTGGATTCCATCAGTGGGTGGCACCAAGCCCCAAAGTGGGGCTGGCTGAGTGCCTCACATGCTTCACTTATCCCACAGCTCCCCCATTGGGGAGGATGCATGGCAGAGCGCTGTGCTGTGCGTTTTTGATGAGTGCTTCTGAAGACCACACAGCTCAATCAGGAGCCCCTACCCTGACTTTCAGTCTCCTTCTCATGACTGAGCCAAGGGTGAGATCAAAGGAAAGGAGCATGGCCTATGGAACGAGGTGTTTCTTCCTGGAATGCCTCCCGAGACAGATTGGAGAACCTTGCAGGCTGGAGGTTCCCCATCACTGATGGAAAAGGAGAACCAGAATGGCTAAAGTGGGAGACCCGCGTTTTAATCCCCACTCAGTCACAAAGCTCACTGGGTGACCTTGAGTCAGCAGTGGTCTCCCAACCTAGCCTACCTCACAGTGTTGTTGTGACAGTAAAATAGCGGTGGTGGGGTGAACTATGTGTGCTGCCCTGAATTCCTTAGAGGAAAGCTAGAATATAAATGTGATAAAATGCAATTTAAAAGGCCTGACTACAAAAAGTCTTTACCTGGTGCTGAAACTACATTAAACTTGACACCTGATGACTCTCTCTTGAGAAGAAAATTCCACAGTTCGGGGAAGACAACCAAAAAATAAGCAGTATTCTGTGTATCTTAAGCTTTCCTCCCCATTTGCCTCTTAATTGGTGCTTTCCTTCCTTTTCCTCTTTTTTGTTTTGTTTTGATAGAACAAGAATATTCCAATTATATGACACTTTTCAACCAGATCTTAGACTTAAATGCAAGCTGAATTGTAATCTCTTTTGAAGTTTTACAGGAGCAACTCAAACAGCAGAACGGGGGAAGAAAATGGATATATTAAACATCTTTTCTGTTGCTTCTGGCCATTTATATGAACGCTTTTTAAGGTAACTGAAGTTTTCTGTTGTATTTTAGGACAGAATGTGTTGCTCATCTGTATTTTAATCTTGAAAGTGGGGAGTGGCACCTAACATGGAGTTTATGAATGCTGGGGGCCAGTTTGAGCTGTAGTTTGTAGAAGCAAGATGTGTGTAGTTAAACAGTCTTGTTCCTGGATTTTTATGTCTAGCTGTAAAGATCTGAAACATAAATTTACCTTCTGACGTATTTGTGGCAATGTTTTATGCTGTGCATATGCTAATGCATTCATCAATGCGATATTTTTGTTCCAGAATTATGATGCTCTCTGTTCTGCGGCACACCAAGACGCCAGTGAAATTTTGGTTTATGAAAAATTATCTGTCACCTACATTTAAAGTAAGCACAGGATCTTCCTCTTAAATTAAAGTAAGAACATAAGAAGTGCCATGCTTAATCAGACTGAGGGTTCATCTAGTCCAGCACTCTGTTCACACAGTGGTCAACCAGCTGTCAACCAGGGACCAACAAAGCAGGACACAGTGCAACATCACCCTCCTACCCATGTTCCCCAGCAACTGGTGCACACAGGCTTACTGCCTGGGATACTGGAGGTAGCACATCACCAACCGTCCAGAGAGCTTCGGCTATGGGACGGTATATAAATTTAATAATTAATAATAATAATAATAATAATAATAATAATAATAACCCCTTTTTAAAGCCATCCAAATTGATGGCCATCACTATATCATGTGGTAGTGAATTCCAGGGAGTTCTTAAAATGATAGTAAACGTTGACTCTTTTAGCTGAAAAGTGTCAGTGTTGGTTTCTATTTAATTTTAGACATTATGAATTAAAAGATACACATACGGTCACTTAATTGCATTTCTGAACTTTAAATGTCAGGTTTGTATATACAGCTTTTAACAGGAACATCCCTTGATCATTTTTGGCACTGCTATCAGGGCAATTTGTTTGTAGCTTGTTTACTCTTTCTTAGGTAAAATCCAGCTCTGGTAAGTTTTATTTGGCAAGAGATTTGGTAACTTAGGGTTACCCTCGTTGGGTCTTCTGAGATTCCTGTGTTCTGCCAGGCTGAAGCCAGCAGTGCAGAAGAAGCGGCAGAGGCAACCCTCACCTCCCCATCCTCCATCTTTGCTGATTTTTGCTAGATGGGCTTTTGAGCCCATCTAGCAAGAACACTTTGTGAGGGGAAGGAAAGAGGCTGGAGGAGGCTCAGGATAACTTGTATCCTGGCCTCTCTGGTCTCCTTCTTGCCCACAGGAATGCCTTCTTTCCATCCCCTCCGAGACTGCTTTTCCAGCCTTGGAAAAACAGATGGCATGATTCTTTCCATGCCGACTGCAAGGAGGAAGGGTCTGGAATCAGATTTCTGACTCCCCCTTCCGAGGTTGAGCACTGTCTCTGTCCTCACAGGGGTTTCTCGAGTTCGTCTAGAGACAATAGGATGGCTCTCTGAAAAGCTTAGTATTGCAGTTGTTCAAGATCCAGTATCAGTTGATTTGGAATTATAAAGTAGGAAGGAGTAGAGATGGAGCCAGTTCACATGTAACAGGGGCTGATGTCTTAACCATGGTTAAGACCAGCCTTTCCCAACCTGGTGCCCTCCACATGTGTTGGACTACAGCTCTCATCTGGTCCACCCAGCATAGAAATTGACTGTTGACTCAGGCCGATGGGAGATATAGTCGAACAAGTCTGGAGGGCACCAAATTGGGGATGGCTCGTTAAGAGACTGAGAATAGGCCATGGAATCACACATTACCCCTTCAGCCACAGTTACGGAACACATCAGCACTGCAATTAACAACTGTTGAGGCTAATCATATGCCCAGTTCATGAGGATTCTCGATTGGCTTCAACAATTCAGAAAGAGAAAACATTACCAGTTCAAAATAGCATTATAATAAACCAGAGGCGGGCACCCGTTTGCCCACAAGTCAGTTTCATTCCTAATTTGCAAAGGCAAATTAGGGGCAGAACTGACCTGTGAGATGCCCTCGTCTGGTTTATTATAATGGCCTTGTCAGATTATAATCAAGGTGTAGTAATTAAAAAAACAAACTTGCTCACCATTTAACTTATTTGGCAAAAAATAATTGGACTCGGTGTAAGTTTCATATGCATCTTATTTCATTTTTATCCTACCCGCGTTCTGGAAAGGTGAAATAGGAAGCACATTAATTCCTCTCTTTTATCTGTGGACACCATGTCATCTAAGGGCATGGTGTACTTGTGAAGCATTTACTGTTGAGTGATTACCAACCTTATCATAGGTATGGACCATCTATTTGGAGGGTTGGATTGTTCTGACTCCTCTATGGATCAGAGTAGCCCGCAAGAGGACAGAAGAAGATCCATCCTTGAATTAGGTATCCACATGGGGGACGTGAAGCTGGGAATGATATGGGGAGTTTTATTTAGCTCACATTTCCCATGTGACCTTTACTTTGTATTGGTGACAATGTGTGGATAGCTTGCTTTCCTGCTGTTTTGTAGGAGGTTATTCCTTACATGGCGGAAGAGTATGGATTCCAATATGAACTCGTGCAGTACAAATGGCCCCGCTGGCTTCATCAACAGACAGAAAAGCAAAGAATCATCTGGGGTTACAAAATTCTCTTCTTAGATGTTCTCTTCCCGTTGGCTGTGGACAAAATAATTTTTGTTGATGCTGATCAGGTAAAAAACAAAAAACAATCCCATTTAAGGAACTCTGTAGAGACAGTTCTTGTTTGCTTTGATTCATATATGCCTTAAGTCAGATCTGCAGTTTCTCTTTTATTTTTATTTTTTGTATTAAATTTGTGAAAAAGCTTATAAAATGAAACATTTGTCTAGGCATTCAAAGCGCACACATAATGATGAAAATAAGATTACAATAAAATCAACAACATAAAAGAATACATGTGGCAACAATAAAGTAAAGCTGTTGCTAGATTGTGCCAGTTTCTTGTGAATGTGGGGCATGTCTGAATGCTAATAATAATACTAATAATAATATATTTATTTCTTACCCACCTCTCCCTCAGGATCGAGGCAGGGAACAACACCAATACAAACAATATAAAATACATAAAACTGATTAAAAGCATATAAAATTAATACATTATTAAAATATCAACAAAGTCTTAAAATTTGACTGGGTAGGCCTGCTGGAAGAGATCAGTCTTAATAGCTCTCTTGAATTCTAGAAAACTGGTAAGTTGGCCGATCTCTCCCGGCAGGTCGTTCCACAGTCTGGGAGCGTCAGAAGAGAAGGTCCTCTGGGTAAAGGTTGTCAGCCTAGTCCTGGCCGACTGTAGTAAATTCTTCCCAGAGGACCTGAGCGTAAGTGCTTTTTAGACGCAGCCCACACATGCATACAGAAGTGGGTAAAGTTCAAGAAAACCTTCTGATTCTGCTGATTATTTAAATTTATCCTCTGTCCTTTGTACCTGGGCAGGAAATGGCTAAGCAGAACCGGGAGACCTGGAGCAATGTAGTGTTCATGATACCTTGTGTGGTCATTGGTGGGGTTGGTCAATAACTTACCGTAAGGTGATCTTAATGTTGCTGCACTCACGTAATGTGTCCCCGAACCTCTTTCAACTGGAAGCCAAGATGGAACTACGTCCCATAATGGCTTTGATTCATGTCCCCTCTGTCATTTCTAGCTCTTGATGTGTGCCATGTATAGTAGTTATATAGTAGTTAAATTCTCAGTAATATTCTGCAGAGGGTCTGTGCATGAAGATAGATTTGAAAGGAATATTTTGTTGCTGTTCTCATAAAACGTTACAAAGGAAGGGACACAACACTACCTCCAACCAGCTACTAATAATTCTAGTCCTACAATGTTAAAACTCCAGTTGCTGTTGTGTAGCATTGTTGTCTCCATGATCCATCCCATACCTGAACTGCCTTAGTGTACCAGCCAACATGTATCTCCTGATAACAGCCTGATCTGTTTGCTTTGGGTTGTTCATCCAGTGTTGGTCTCAAAGCAGGCTTAAGGCTTCCGGTATTGTTTCCACCTACCTCCCTTAAGCCTGTCTCAAGATGAGAACAGCTGAGCAGTGAGCTATCCCTTCCTTTCCCACGTCTAGCCTTCAGCTGAAAGCTGCATGAGCTCCAAGCTAAGCGTTGGGCTGGAGAGGCTGGCAGGAAGCCCGGTTATTCTCCTTCCAGCTTTTGAGTCTGATACTCAGCTGGGTAACTTGCAAAATTGGGTTCAGTTGTTCTCGCCACATCCCCTTAGGCTTCCTGAAAGGTTCTCACAGTTGTTGGGGTTCTGTGCCATTTAACTGAGTCTCAGGTTTGGGGGCACGTTGGCGGGGAAACCAACTGATGCAGTGCATTTCATTATACTAATGGGCACATGCCGGCCTACTAATTTGCTGGACAAGAACGAAAAAAACAGTCAAACAATATGTGAAGTAATGATGTAGAAAAATCTTTGAAGCACATAGCTAAACGATGGAATTCACTACCACAAGACGTGGTGATGGCCACCAGTTCGGATGATTCCAAAACCATCCTCTGCCTTTCTCCTCCTGTTTAGATTGTCAGAAGTGATCTCAAAGAACTGAGAGATATAGATCTGAAAGGAGCACCTTACGGATATACTCCCTTCTGCGATAGTCGTACAGAAATGGATGGCTACCGTTTCTGGAAGTCGGGATATTGGGCTTCACATCTTGGAAAAAGGAAATACCATATCAGGTAGGAAAACTGAACAAGCCAACCTGTCTCTCCACAATCTCCCACCCAGTGTCATTATGGGTTTTTTTCTACTGAAGTTCTATGTTGGGAATTCCATTAAATGGAATATCCTGGAGGACACGTAGACAAAATGTGGAGCCTCTATGTGTATTAAATCGATTCCTTTTATATATTTTGACTAGTAAGAGGAGCCACATTTCATGTTTACCATTTTCTCAGATACAAAGGAATGTGTGCTAATAATACATCGATGCAAACATTACTCATTTTCAATAGTGCTTTATATGTTGTGGATCTGAAGAGGTTCCGGAAGATTGCTGCAGGAGACAGGCTGAGAGGTCAATACCAAGCACTCAGTCAGGATCCAAACAGTCTATCCAACCTAGATCAGGTATGCTGCAACCAATGATGTAGGTCACAAAGATAGGTAGTGTCTAGACTTTAAGTAATGTACATGGCCTAGTGTGTCTTGGTCACATTTCAACATGACAAAGAGACAGTGTGGGAATATACCAACAGGAAGGGTGGGGAAATCTGCCAATCAGAGGGGTTGTGGTGAGACCAGTTCTCAAAGCCTACCCTTGGCCTTCACTTTCCTGCCTTTTTCTTTGAATGCCCCATGGAAAGAGCGTGGGGGGGAGGAAGTGAGAACTCCCTCCTTGTTCTTGCTGTGGTGTCAGCAGCATAGCCAAGAAAAGGAAGGGCCCTCCTTACTTTAGCACGCCCAAGCCCTGTTTCAAAATGAGATGCAATATTCCAGTGTTAACAGTATACAGATTGTATTTTAGAACCCCAGCAGCAAAGTTAAATTGTGGCCTTGTTTTTCAGGATCTCCCAAATAACATGATCCATCAGGTGGCCATCAAATCTCTTCCTCAAGAGTGGCTGTGGTGTGAAACTTGGTGCAATGATGAATCCAAGAAAAAGGCTAAAACTATTGATCTGGTGAGTCAGTGTATAATTACTCTCCTCCTCCCTTAACCCTCCCTCCCAAAGAAAACCTATTCAGGTTGAGCATTTAGCTGGAGCTTCATCAACCCTAAAGGTGAGTGCTGTTGATTAATGTCATGAAGGCAGTTCTGTTGTAAACTAATTCCACACTGGCCCCTGAGAACCACCCTTTGGTAAGATTAGGAGTGGGTATTGACCTCACACGCTTGCTCCTTGCTTTTCCTGCACTCTTAACTGCTGAACTATGGAGATCCTGCATCTGTCAGAATGTGAACTCCCCCTGAATCTGTGGGGTTTATCTCTCAAGTTTAGAGATTCTGCGTTCAAATAGATGTAGCATTTCCGTGGTCCATTCATTCATTCATTTCTACCCCACTGCGTGGGGAATGGGGAGGGAACCCACAAGCCAAAAGCTTTTGTAGGTAGGATTCCGGGAGCTACCTAACGATGAACAGGCCATATACGGAATCATCTTTCAATGTAGCCTGGCAGGAAAGATGGTCGCTATCCATTGGGCTGGATCCAAATTTAGGCTGGATCAGTTGCGCTGGCAGAAATGCACTTTCCCACACTCTCCTTCCCATGGTATACAGAGAGTCAGGAGTGAGTGTGGTGTGTGTGGGAGCGAGGGAGGGAGGGGGGATCCCCCAAAATCAGGGAGAGGAATCTTACATGAATGGAGCTCTTCCTCTCACAGAAGGCAGATTCTGGATCTGATCCATTGTCTGTGACTGCTAGTCTCTCAGCAGTAACTTTTTTTCTGATGTTTCCCTCCTTACCAGAGTGATTGATGCCTTTCCGAAAGGGCAGCATACACAGTAATGTCTTGGCTCTTTCGGTTTTTGCACAGGGCCACATTGATACACCTTGGAACTGCATCTAAGAAGGGCAGAGCGGCACACATTTTTTTTATCAGATTTCCATTTTGTGAATTAGAACGTCTGCTGAGGGCTTCTTCCAGATTCCCCATCCTTGTCCTTTTAGTGAATGGTAGTGCTGACAGAACAGCTAGTCAGGGATGAGCCAGTTGGAAAAGATGAATGGTGGTGGGCCAAAGGCTCTCAGGGTGGTGACAGATGGTTCTGTTCATAAAAAGAATGCTATCCAGATGTTTCAGCTGCCTAATAGAGCAGTGATTGAAACGTGTGGCATGCTATTCTCCTGTAAATATTAATATGTGGAATTTGTTTTTTTGGGGGGGGGTGCCAAAATCATTTGCATTATAGTTGTTTTTTCTATCAGCACAGCGATGATCTCTAATTTTGCTGGGTGGAACCAAACTGGTGTGCATCTTAGGACTTTAGTTTGAGGCACATAGAGCTACCTCAGGTGTAACTACCATGCGAGTAATGGATAGTTTAGGGAGGATGGAGGCCACACTGAGACCTAGGGTTTGGTCCCCTCCTAAGTTGTCTTGACCTCCGTGTGTCATCTGTAAAAATGAGAGCATTAGAGTCAAGCTACATGTTAAGCTAAGGCTTGTGGTTTTACTTTCATGTAAGCATGTGCAGCCTCAATTTGGATTGGGACCACAGCACTCTGAGGGGGTTAAACTCCCCCCCTCCCAGCCCAGTTTTCCCTCCTGGTTAAAAAAAGGCTTAATGGAAGTTAATGGAATCTTTCCTCTCACCCTTTCATTTACCTCCGCCCATGAGAGGATGGGAATTTCAAGAAAAATCAGGGGGGGGATTTTAACCCTCCCCTCCTGATTTGAATGGAGGCTGCCCAGGCTTACACAAGAGAAAAAGTAGTTAAGCCTAAGCTACTCACTACACTAGACATCCCCAACCTTTTTGGACCCATGGGCACATTTGGGAATTGGAGAACCTGTGTGGGCACCACCACAAAATGGCCCCCATGGAGGATGTGGCTAGTTGCATGATAGCTGCCGTGGGGGCCTGGCTAGTCAAAAATGAGCTAAAGTTGGCGGGCGGGGGGGAGGGGAAATAGTGAGGCTATAGGCTGGAAGGGAAGGGGAAATAGCAAGACAACGAGAAAGAGCAAGACTAGAGGCTGGGATTGGGAAGAAACAGCAAAGTAAAGAGGTGGGGAAAGAAATAGCAAAGCAAAGAGGTAGAGGCTAGGAGGGGAGAAACTGAGCTAAAGATGTAGGGGGAAGAGCAAGGCTAGAGGGTAGAAAGAGGTAGAAAAAAGACGGCCGTCGTATTTTCCAAGGTTTTTTTTTTAAAAAAAAAACGTAGGGAGCCGGGAATGGAGAGCTTTGTGGATGCTTTGGAGGTCCCTGCAGGAGCCACATGGAGACCCCTGCAGTACCCAAAGACCATAACATATAGTTTGGCCCATTAGTGACTTATCTCTGGGTTTTCTGCATTTTAGAGTGAAAGTCATGGGCCAACTGCCCTACCACATGACATTTCTCACTGCAGACCTCTCAACCCATTCTTTAACACAATTTTTATTTTGTAGCCTTCCATCAGTGTTTTAATGCCTGTACTTTATATTTTCTGTAGCTGCTGGGAACATTCACTTGTTTTCTCTTTAAATGAGCTTTTTTTAAAAAAAATATTTCAGTGTAACAATCCCAAAACCAAAGAACCCAAACTAGAAGCTGCTATCAGGATAGTTCCTGAATGGACAGAATATGACACTGAAATACAGAAGTTAATAAATCAAAGAAGAAAAGAGAAGAAAAACGTAGCCTGGTCCCATAAAAAAGGTGAGACGTAGAGACATTACAAAATATATGGCTTGTCAAAGGCATTGGGGTGTGGGGTGGAGGTTAGGGCATTAAGAGTGCAACCCTGTGCGTGTTTAGGAAGAAAATGTCCTACAACTCCCAGTATTTTTATTTCTAAACGTGCATAGGATTGCGCCCTAAAGGTATGAATATGTCACTCATCAGGCTTGATGAATTTACAGTATAAAAGACATCCGTTTCCAGGATTTTGATGGCGCTCGAGCAAGAGACCTTAAGGTGTTAAGGTACATGGCATCCAAATGATGAACTCTCTCATGCCATCTAGGTTCTCTTTGGTGCCCTCTACAAATGAGAAAGATAGCACTGTGCAGACAGCGGGCCATTGGTCTTCTGACCACAGCCAACTTCCAACCTTGCTACCCTCGGCAGCCCCACCGGCAAAAACTTAGTCTGCCGTGCCTCTCGCATGGATGGAAATGCAGCAACAGATGTTGTCTTTGTTTCCCTAAGCTGTCTCTCCCAGTCCTAAGCGTCTTTTTTGGGGGGAAGTAAGTCATCCTGACTACAATAGGGATAGGCTCGCAAGTCATTTAGTAGCTTGCTATCCATACCAACCTATAAGGATAAAATAAGTTTTTAACAGTTTGTCAGGTCTGGAAAATTCCCAGCCGTCTTGCCCGCACTATTGTTTGCTGGCAAGTTTTACGTTGTTATGATATATGTGCATATGTAAACCAGCTTTAAATACACGCGGAGAAACTCAGTTAAGGTGCTCCTATCCGGGACACAGTTGGCCAAAAAACCTGTAGCGCCTACCTAAGAGCTTACTGCACAGCAGTAGGTGGTTGGCTAGTATTAAGCCTTCCTCAGAAACCTGGGGGAGCAGGAGGAGCAGCAATGCCCTGGGCTTCTTGTAGGGCCACCTCTTGAAGTGGTTAAGGGAGCAATGGAGCAGGCTGCAGAGTTTGGCCCTTTGCCATCTGTTTCCTTTAGTGAAGGGACCAGATTGTGATATCGCTATCAGCTGGCTAAGTAAAATAGCAATTCTAATGGAGATGAGAGGATGACATTAAGAAAATTAAGAAAATCTTGGCTATGCTCAGCTAACACTTGATTTTATAATTGTTCTGTGCATTGAGAATTAATGGCGCATTTGTGCTGTTCTGTTACAGGCTCCAAACATGATGAACTTTAGCACTGTTTGGAAATGGTTGACTGTGCTTCTCTGCTGCTGACCATGGACTGGGTGGAAACGGTAGATTTCATGGATGTAAATACTACAGAGACGTTCTATATTTTTGAAGATCCATGAATGTGCAATTTAAAGGAACGACAGCTTCTTTTGACATTTAATGGGAAGAAGAGTGGTGAGGAAGCCCAGTAAAGGGCTGCCTGCACAGTCTGTTGTTCAGTCTGGTGGGTGTTTCCAAAGCAGTTCATATGATGGTGCTACTCTCCTTAAGCACACACTGCTCTGCTTTCGCATGACACAGTTTCTGTTGGGAATGTCATGAGATTTAGAAGTGTGTGTATATATTTATGAGTGATCCTATCAGTGCGTCTGGCTGTAGAAAACAAAGCAAATGCCCTAGACGATTCTTATTTTAAACATTTCTACCCCACCTTTTTTTGCAGAAGCTTCCAAGGAGATTGACTTGACGCAGTACTTGAAGTCCGCATGGCTTTTTCTGTCCAGCATACCTACGTACTACTATGTTGTGTATGTCGGTCTTACTGAACTCTGCTTTCAGTGCTGGCTCCAGGTCTTTGAGGGCCCTTGGGCAAGACACTCTCAATGCCCCCCTTCCCCCAGTGAGCCTGCCTTCTCGCCACTATGGTCACTATTGTCCTCATCCTTGCTGCCACCTGTTTGCTTGACAGGCAGAGAGCAAGTAAGCAGTAGCATCTGCTGTACCTTCTCACTGCCACTATTCTCTGTGCGAGGGCAAGAGGCAGGTGAACACGTAGGTTGCGGTGGTAAAGAGCAACTCCAGAGGGCTTGTCGGTGGGGCCCTGCTGGTCTGTGGGCCCTTGACAGGTGCCGCCCAACCATACCTACCTTTGATTCCGGTGCTGTCTACCTTGCTTAAGCATCTATTCAGCATCACTCTGGGGATAAAATGCAGAATTTGGAGGGCCTGGCTCAAAAGTGGTTTGACTTAGTCACTAGCTTAAACTTCCGTATTCCCTCTGTGGTCATAATTCCATTACAGAAGATGTGTGGCAGCCGCCACCCCCACCCCCAAAAAACAGCCCTACATCTCATTCTTTGCCTATTGAGATGATGTTGTGGTGCTCGAAATTTCCCCCTTGCCTGCATAAATCCACCAGTGGAGCGGGGCAGCTTGAGTGCAAGGATCTTCTTGAGCCTTCAAATTCTCGATTACTAAAAGTTACAGCAGAAAGAAAAAGAGATGAAGGAACACTGTTTTGGGCAGCAGTCCCATGTCCTCTGTAAAGTCTAGTTCTGACTGGTAAAATTGAAGGTTTAAATTCTTTGGTAAAGCTATCAAGCAGTGTTGATTTCTTTGCAACTTTAAAAACCAATCGGCTAGTTCTCGTATTCTTAAAACCTGAGACTAGAGACTACTGAAAAAGCTAGTTACATGGGGCTGGGTAGGCATTGAGCAGGGTGGTAGACTAAATGAATCCCAAGATCTCTTCCAACTTGATATCAGCTGCTGCTATAATCCTCCTCCCCCAATACTTTTGTCATTTTTCAGTACAATATGGCCTGAGTACTGCTAGGTCTAAAAACATTACTCGACTTGTTCTTGTCAAGATATTGCAATTTACAATCTCTAGTCACTTGATGTCGCCTCGCTATTTGCCCCTATCAGGCTCATTTTATAAGTATGTTTAAAAGCAGTGATTTTTCTGGAACCCTTTACCATTTACCTCCATTGTGAAAACTTGCTAATTGTTTTAACCTGTTCTTGGAGAACTTTTCCTTATTGCCTCTTTCAGAGCCTTTACAGAGTTTGTCAAAGGGGGTTTTTTTTGGGGGGGGGAGGAGGAATACACCTCTCATTGTTCTTGAGAGTAGATGAACAGAAGCCAGATAGGTTGGTGTCACAGTTTGTAATACCTCCTTCTTTGTCCATGTGTCATGTTTCTGTTTTAACACTCTCAGCCATACTACTACTGATGGTCATACAGGTCCCTAGATCCTCCAGCTTTTAAAAGAAAATGTTATGGATTTTTACAAACAAAACCCAACCCTTTGTCTCCTGTTTTCTCTGGTATAAAAGGATCTCTCAGGGTGGAACTAGGCATTACAATAAACAGTGGGCTACCGGCACCATTTTGTGGAAATTCAGAAAACAAATTTAACAAATAAAATATTTGAACTTACTCCCCTGCGTGTCATAACGTCTGTCCATGTCCTGCTACCGTCTGATTGTGATTTCTTGTCTCCACTTCCAAGGCCAAAACCCTTTACTACATGGAACAGAGGGGAATGGGGAGAGCTGGAGATGGTGCAGGTGCTGTTAGCCCGTCCCAAAACCAGAATAGTACTAGGGAGAGCAGCAACTTGCCATGTAGACTCTCTTCATAAGAACCGTGCTGGATCAGAGCAAGGTCCAGCTAGTCCAGCATTCTGTTCAGTGGCCAACCAGTTGCCCACAGGAAACCCACAAACAGAATGTAAGTGCAGTAGCCTCCCGCCCACCCATACCCCAAAACAACTGGGGTACCTCTGATACTGGAGATAGCATAGAGGCATCAGGACTAGTAGCCGCTGGTGGCCTTCTCCTCCATGAATTTGTCCAATGCCCCTTTAAAGCTATCCAAAGTATTTGGTCATCACGTCTTGTGGAAGTGAATGCTATAGTTTGACTATGTGCTGTGTGAAGAAGTACATCCTTCTGTCTATCCTGAATCTCCCACCAAATAGCTTCATGGGATGACCCCATTGGGTTCCAGTATTATGAGCGAAGGGAAAATGTCTCCCTATCCACTTTCTCCACGCCATGCATAATTTTGCACACTTCTGTCATGTCTCCCCTTACCCTCCTTTTTTCCAAGCTAAATAATCCCAGATGTTGTAACCTTTCCTGATAGGCTGGTGCTTCTGATATTACCATCACAGTGTGGGAAGAACAGGGATGGCCTTTCCATCAGGTAGAGTGAGGCAGTTATGTGTGGCAGCCGATGTGCTGTGGTGGAGGGGGCAACAGTGGCAAACTGGCCATATATACTGCTTAATCATCTTGAATTGCTCAAAATCCAAAAGACAGAATCCAAAATACATTAATTCAGACAAGAGTAGCTGCAATGTACACCTTTGCCATCAATTTAATGTGAAAATTAACCGGCACGGAATAGCTTCCAGAATTCAAACTGGGAGAACGTTAAAAAGACAACATTGGATTTTCTTGATGATTTCTATAGAACATTACCATATTTTACGTTTACAAACAAAACTAAGATTGGGTATAAAGGAACTCCTTGTATACAAAAATCAAGCTACTATCCCATCATAGTAATTCCCTGCCACTTTGGGTAATCAGCAATCTTTGAAAGTTAAAAGCATGGCTCACAAAAGCTCTTCCTTTATGAACTCCTTTACATAGTAACGTGCTAGAATTGGAACTGCAAAGCTGTATACCTGTTGCCGAAAAGAGGGAGAAGGGCTGAGCTACCATGTCTCTTTTGTGTAGTGTCCCTATAGTTTACAGTACCAGGAAGGCGTCCAGAGGACTGCAGCCCTATGTAACTTTCTGTTACGGCCAACTAAAGTTGCAGTCCAAGTCAAGTTTGGCCTACTTTGCAGGGCAAAGTAAGAGGTTACTTGGTGATAAGTTCAGCTTCCCACATGCTCTTTTCTTGTAAAGTAGATCTTACCTACCCACTTTTATGTGAATATCACCTCAATTCTAGGGGTACTCAAAAGTAAGTCCCACTGAGTTCAACGGTGTTTACTGTCAGTTAGCGATGTTGGAGAAAATTGAGACCGACTAAAATGAGTTCGGATTCTAAGAATCTGACCTGCGGAATCCCTTTCAGGCTGTACGGAGCCCATGGACTTTTGGATTATTATTTTTTACTTTCCTGAAATGTATGCACATTTATTAGTAGGAAAATATGTAAATTTCTGCTGAGACGTATTCTGTCCTGGAAAATATACACGGAGGAAGAATGGAATGGGGGTGGGGGCAATATGCAAAATGTTACGTACCAACATAAATTGCATAAATTGGTTACGAACTTTCATACGGAATTATTTACATATTTTTCCACATAACTAAAAAAAAATCAAATTCGTCAGTGAACGGATACCGGAACAAATGGCACCGCACAACCCACGAAACATACATGGGGCGGATTTCACAAAATCCAGACATCCTTACTCCCAGCTGAGCAAAAGATAGCAAGCTTAATGAAGACAACCGTGACTGGTTTGCCTCTGGCTTGGGGTAAGCCATTTCAGATAGGGGCTCACTTCACGGAATGTTCCTCTACACATTAAAATTAAATCAAATTTGTGCACACAAGAAAGTTGATGCTGGGGAGAAGAATAGAGTAAAACAGTTGTGTTTCTCCCCCAGGTCTCTGAAACAAGAATGCAGAACTGTTACTACTCAGTTGTTTAAGAACAACATATTTAATCCATGTGTTTAACTTAATACGTAAATGAAATTATTTTGCCAAGAAGAACATCTGCTTGTAGGTTCACATTTGACACATTTCATGTTAAAACACCAAAGCAATCTGGAAAAATATAATTGCATGACCTTGTAAATAGCTTTCTTAGTTTCGAAAGAGGTGAACAAAAATACACTTTCCTCTTCCCATCACCAAAAACACCCACCCATAACCACAGGGAAACATCAATGTAGTGGAGAAGTTTCTGTATTTTAGCTGGTATAAAAACGTTTTTTTAAGCTTTGGCACAACTAACTTGAGTATTAATCTGGTTTCACACACACCAAAAACAGCTTTCTGATTAATAAAAGCTTTAAACTGATAGATTAAAACTTCCTAATTTTTTCAAAATTTTGTTGCTGCCAGTACATTACCTAGCATGATTTCAGGCATCTTTATCTTCAAAAGAACGTCTTAGCTTTCATAGCACTGACTGCCCTACATTTTTAAAGTAGAGCTTTTTTCTGCAAATATTTCAGACATCTGTATACACTGCAATGGTATATAATTGATACTGACTAGTCTTTACTGATGTGACTTCAAAACCCTGCATCGATAAAGTCTTGGTCAATCTAATTTGCCAGAATAGAGATGCAAAGGCTTCAGAAAACAATTTTTTTCTCCAAATTTTCCAAATCATCCCTGGAAAAACAACAACAAAAAAGCATATGTGCGTGTTTAAATTCTATTTATTTTTTTGCTTTTTTCTCATGTTTACCTCCCCCCACCCAAAGTCCTTCACATCTCTAGGTAAGAGCTATGACAATACCTCTTGGAAAACCAAGTGACCCCAAGACTGAAATTCCATACAAATTAAGGCCCTACATTGCACAGTGGCAGAACACAAGGTCCTCTCTTATCCCTATTCTTTTTTCATTCCTAAAAGGAATAAAGCATTTGAAATACTGCTCACAAATACATGCATTATAGGGTCAGTTATTAGGTACTTCCCCCTATCTGGTACTTTTGGAGCAATTCCTATGGTATTTTTGGAGCAATTCCCATAGAAATACCAACATGAAAGCACTATGTTGGCACTGGTCATGCATGTGGATGTCCTGGGAAGATCTGGTGTTTTTCACATGTATGCCCTCATGAAAACAATTCCAACATCACTCATACAAAGAAAGATGTTACAAATGAAGAAGCAGCCATGGAAGCTCCTCAGCCACTAAATTACTTTTCTGCCATTTGTGATGTGCTGTGTATGGAAACAGGTTAGGTCTGATCTGGACATAACTGTATTCCGCAATGCACATCTGCATCAAATCTGCACAGAAAAGGAAAGCAGGTACATAATTCTGTTCCCTGTATAGATCTCCTTTGCAGGATCCAGGCAGAGATATGTGGATGATTGAATACTACTCCTGTACACTGAGCCATTATAAGAGCTACTCTTGAAATTTCGACTACAAATCTAGAGTGAAAAGGGCAGTATCTAACTAGGCTGTTTTTATACTGAGACGTGGCAATGTCATTTCTTAACACTCAAATTGCCTTCCTGAGAAAGGTCGATTTTTTTAAAAAAGCGATTAAGTACTGTTACAGGTTTGGAATTGCATTCTGAGAGGACTCCAGACTCAATTTTGCATACAGTTCAGAAATGCCAAACATAAGAGCATCTGACGGTCCCAGTTTCTCAAGCTGACCTAAAGTGATAGATTTAGTATTAATATAGCTAAGTAGTTAATCAGTGAAACACTGGCTTCGTATAACTTTTACCTATCTAAAAGTCTTCTATATCATTTATGTTAATCAAATGTCAGTGAAACACTGCAAACTTCCAATTTTTGTAACAGTTTTATAAAATTGCAAAAGGTGTTTGATATCCTCTCTCACAAATCACAACACTGTCATCTGAAAAGTTAACTCATAGTACAAATCCACATCCCCTTTTTTTAACAAAAAAAATCTTCAAGGTCAGAACTAAATCCTGTGTATTTGGGGCAACGTCTCATAGTCATTCTGCTCAAATGTCAAGCATATGTTGAGTGAAAAGCTCAAAATAGTTCTATTTAACACCAGCTAAAAATACCGTTCTATTTAGGTAGCTTTCCGAAGCAACCAGAAGAGAAGAGGTTTTAATCAAGAGAGAAAATCGTCCCTGCAAAAAATAAGTTAGAAAATGCTCTCCACAAACCAGCTGTTGTGGCCCCATTCTAGTTGACATAATGGGTCATACAGATGCTTCTGGGGGGGAATTATCTTAGGCAGTGGGATGACTTTCTAGAGCACTCCCATCCTCTTGCAAAGTAGCATCGGAACAGTTAAGACATCTCCTCCTAGGGAGGAATCAAGCCGCTTCTGTAATCTCCGTAACTTGTTCCTTCTTCAGAGGGGCGTGCAAGCATGCAGCGTAACCCAAGCTACATTTTAAGAGAGCTTTGAATGCAAGAGTGACATGCAGGAGTGATGGGGGAGTCAGTAGTCAACCAAGCCCCAGGCATTTCCTCTTGAAGAAACTAAAACTAGACTATTGTGCTCTCTTGTCCCTTCAGTGAGGAAAACCATGTACCTGACCAAGTCCCACAAAAGGTCACTAAGAGTTGAGTAGATTTTAAAGTGCTTCCTTGAATAAAATTGCTTCTCTGGCATAGGTTTGTCTTCAGCTGAAGGTCCCAACCCACTTCGGAAGAAGGGGTCCAAGGACTGCAGCCCTATCTACTCTTCCACCTATTTATGGATCAGGAGTTTTACACCCAGAAGTAGAATACGACGTAGTACGAATAGAACGGCTGTTGTATTGCTCTCCATTATGGACTTGTTTTCTCTTTTCTCACGGAAAAGTAGGCTTTCATTAAAGTTCTTGTTCAAGGATCAACCACTATTTTAAGTTACCTAGAGAGAAAAAGTAAAGGCAAGTTCCTAGAAGCAAAAACGGGAAAGGGTGGGAAGAGTTTCTAATTGAAGTGGAATTTAAATTTAAAAGGTCCTCCAGAACTGAAAGGGTCAAAGCCTTGCCAGGAATTCCAGCTTCTGTGAAAAGGGTTTCCTCCACCTTGCTGGTTTTCTGCATCCAGCGGGTCTTCTCCTTCATCAAATTTCCTCCGCATTTCTAAAAAGACAGATGTACGATGACAACATTGAGGAATCTGACACAGAATTCAAACAGGCTCTCTCAGCAGTCATACGCAGGCCTGAGCTCCAACACGCCCTGTGTGTCTTTCCGCTACGTATGTCTACCGTTTAGTCTTTTAAATGGTGTGTGTTTATATTTGCTTGTATAGTAGCCCAGGCATCAGAAAAACAATACGGGTGGGAAGCTTTTACATTTGCACTCCTCAAGATATGCACTGGGGAGTTTTTAAACTTGCCCATTCTTTGCAGACCGCCACATGTTCCCCCTATGGCAAGGGCTTCGCACCTCTTTCAGGCCAAGGGATGAATTCAATTCTGGAGAAGCTGTCAGGACGCATTACAAGGATGGGTGGGACCGAAGGCAAAAGGGGCAGGACCAAAAATACCAGCATATTGTAATAACTTAATGCCTTGTTCTGCAAGTAATTAAGCCACAGGAAAGGCATCTAAACCTCTTAGAATTGGGGGGGAGGGGGCACGCAAAAGCCAGCAAACCACCAAACATGAGGACTTGGATGGGAAAAGGGGTAGGGCTAGGGAAGAGGCAGGGCCATCCAATGGGCCGGATTTGGCCCACAGGCCTGAGGGTCAACACTCTGTGCTATGGCAAAGCTTTCATTCATAACTTGGGAGTACATCAGCAAGCGGCAGCCAATGCAAAAAGCTCAGTCCAGGATGGTTTGGAAAAGCCTTGCTATGGAGTGAAGAGCTTTCCCCAGCAGCCGCCACACGCCGAAGCTGTTCTGAGAATAGGCATTACACACTGGCTCACACTCTCATTCTGTCCGCCATTTAGTGAGTGGTGTTTAAAACACAGTTTAGTTATTAGCAACTACCTGCCATAGATACTTCATGTAAGCACGCACCTGAAACAAGTTTGAATGAGTGCACTAGTTTATATCACTTATCAGTTAACTCTCCTAAGTAGTTTTGGTCAAAAACCTGCCCCATATGGATATTAAAAATAAAGAAAACACTTTCTCCCTTCATCTGTGGTTCTTCAAACTCTTAAGTATTTTCCTGCAAAAAGGAAGGTAATTGTTCCAGTGCATCCACACACCTCAATTTTCAAAATTCAGGGTTTCATGGCAGGCAGGGGGGGTCCATCAGACCCCAATTAAAGTGAACAGAGGGGGAATGAAACCTTGCATGTTCAAAGCATTTGGAGCTCTAAATTACCCCCAACATAACAAAAGCTCTCATCTAAAAGTAAATAAATAAAGCCCAATGCATTTTTAAACCCATGACTCATGTCAGATAAGCAAAATGAGAGAGGATTAAAAAACAACTAAGCTATATTTAAGGAAAAGAAACGTTGCAAACAAGGCCAGGAAGTAGATCAGCAAGGATGTCTGACTCCCAATTGTTTGTAAACAGCAGTCATGATATGACTTTTCCCACCTAAATTGGGGTGTGGAAATACTGAAATA
Source organism: Anniella stebbinsi (assembly GCA_029215795.1). Lineage (NCBI taxonomy): Eukaryota > Metazoa > Chordata > Lepidosauria > Squamata > Anniellidae > Anniella > Anniella stebbinsi. The sequence goes on along the minus strand of JARDYH010000001.1, from coordinate 162,086,124 downwards.
TTGAGGTAAGCAGGAGTGGCTTTGCGTGTGAAACGACTGTGAGCTCTTTTCAGTTCTGCTATTGAAAACAAATTCTGAAATAGTTCCTAAATAATGTGCTCAGAAGCACCCTATTCTTTAATTCTAAAGGCCAAAACAGACATGACTTTAAATGTGTGTCTAGCACCTAAGCCTTTTTTCCCCCTTTTCACTTTTACTCTAGAATAGGTACAGGACCCTAGTATGGGTGGTAGCGGTTCAAGAGGTTAAATCCCAATTATGGAATGATCTCCCCAATGAGGCCCGCCTGGCGCCAACACTGTTATCTTTTCGGCACCAGGTCAAAACTTTTCTTTTCTCCCAGGCATTTTAACAGCTTAAGTTGAGGTTTTAACTGACTTTGTGGCCAGGCTTAAAAGTTTAAAATGTTTTAAATATCAGCTGTTTTATGGTTTATGGTTTTAAATTTTGCACATTGACTTTTTAATGTTCAATCTTTAATTTTTGTAAGCCGCCCAGAGAGCTTCGGCTATGGGGCGGTATATAAATGTATAATAATAATAATAATAATAATAATAATAATCCGGATTAGGCCCCTTGCACCTAGGATAAAAATGAATGGCTGTTTATGGCCTGTAGATGTCTTTTGTACGTTGGTGGACCTTAGGATTCTGGAGAAAGAAAAAAGGAAGGAAGTTGACCTACAAGGCTGACATCTGCCTAGCCTGGCCTAGACATAAGCTCAAATACCTGGATCAGTGAGAACTTCTTTGGCAGCTGCAATATCAATAAACTTCTTCTCTGCTTTCTTCTTCTCTTCTTCATCCTGGAAATTATCAGGGTGCCACTGCATTGCTAGCTTCCTGTAGGCCTTTACGATTTCTTGCTTATTTGCCTTCCTGTAGGAAACACGGGAAATTATTTATGAAGTGAACTTTTCTAGTTTTCGTGCAAAGGTAAATCGTTAAAATAAGGAAAACTGAAGATATCTGCAAGAATCCAAGAAATGTAACATTCCCTAGCTGAATCCTTTTCTGATTGTTTGTTTTTTCAAAGAAACGCTTTCTCCGGTTAAATGAAGTGGACCCCCACCCCACAAAAAAGACAGAAGGGATGTACCCAAAGAAGAAAGATAAAATCCCATCCTGCTAAATGTAGAAGTAAGATTGAATCCAGAGAGTTTGCTTCCACCAGCTGTAGCATCCTTGAGTGGAGTTTAGCTCAGAATGTTCCTGCAGGTGGCGGAGGGTGTGTGTGTTTTCCTATTTTCGCTTCCCTCACTGCCTCCTTCCATGTTGATCTAGAGAGTTTCCCAACCATCTAGGGCAGATTTGAGGTGGTGGGCGGTGAGAAGATAAAAGCTGCAGGGAACTGATTAAAATCACCACCACTCCCCCACCCTACCCATTCCCTCACTGAGATTCCTCTGCTGAATCACAAGGTTCCTGCAGATGGAAGCAGCCCTTGAATTTGCAAGAGATAACACCTGCATCCAACCTGATGTTTATTGCAGACAAACCTAACGTTTTCCAAGAATACTCTACTCTGGGGGGAATTTCATTATTCCACATCTAAAAGGGTGCTACACAGCCAATAAATTTCTGACAAATCTTTTCCCCATACTTGAATTGTATCCTCATACTTTGGATTTAGGGTCAAATGAAACATCTGTCATAATTTTGGGGCAAAATTAATCCAGGTTTGTGGTGCTCTGTTTGTTCATTTACATAGGTTACCCTAATTTAGGGCCTAAATGTTAACTGAGTGCCCAAGAACGTGCTAGTCCCTTCACAGAAAGAATGAAATCCTTGAAGGGTTAACTGAAAGAAGGCATTATGCAAGAAGAGCAAATCATGCCTAAGAGAAATGCGGGACTTACAAAACTAAAGTAGTCTGATGCAGCCTTCCCCAACCTGGTGCCCTCCAGATGTGTTGAACTATAACTCCCATAATTCCCAGCCACTAGCCATGCTGCCTCGGAATTATGAGAGCCGCAGTCCAACACATCTGGGGGGTAGCAGGTTGGGGAAGGCTGGTCTGGTGGATTAGCCCCTGGAAACTTAGAGAGGTAGACCAGTCCGGTCTGTGACCCTAGAGCTGCAATAATACAGGTGGCACCTTCCGCTACAATACCTGAAACAGAGCTCTACATGCATCTTTTTGCTAATGCAATTCAACGCACCAAACACTAAAGGCCAAGCTACTTGCTACATTAAGCGAATGGGCTACTTTTAAGCAGCTGTGCATGGCTATGACTCAGGCTGGGGCCTGTGTCAGTTTCCCTGCCCAAAACCATGCCCCACCCCAGCTGCTTTTTGACATTTGCAATTTGCCATTCAGGCAGGCAAATAGCAGCCCGGTGAAAGTGATTTTTTTGGTCATGTAAGGGGGGAGAAAAATTATGGATAATAAAACTAATTAACCAGACCCTCCTCCTTACTAAGTGACAGGCCCTTACTTCCTGTCTATTTCTGGCTTGGATTGAGAGAAGTGTTCTGTCTTTGGTGCTTCAGAAGTACTGAGTCATACCGACCCAGACTATTTGGAAATAGGAATGCATTATTTTATTAATAAGAATACCATTCAGAGAGATCATCTAGCCTTAATACCAAAATAGAAAAAATAGAAATAGCTTACTATAAGCACCAGTAAAGGATCTGTCTTCTTTCAAAGACTCTCTGAATGGGGCTGAAGGAGACCCATGAAATTTAAATGAAGGCAAAACATGGCACCTGGGGCATGTTTTACGTTCTTGCATTTTGCCAGCTCCTATGCCAATTACCATAAATTAAACTTACTGATTGGTCACAATTGGGTGGTCTAGCCTCCTCAAGGATCCCTCAACTTAAGAGTAACACCCTCTTGCTTACGTCTTTACAGTTCTACAGAAATTTCCTAAGTTGTTCTCTATGGTTTTACCCTGTTTGGGGCATGAACCTTATTCTCGTCACATTTCCTTTGCCCCAGGTCAAGCTGACCTGGTAACAGGTCCAGAGCAAACTTTGGTTCAGAATGCAGCCTTTTTAGCTAGGCCTTTCTCGTATGCCTGACATAACTGTTGCCTGAAATATGCGCTTTTTTGCGTCGCATTTTACATTTCTTACATTCAGAAAGTGGTGTGGGACTCTAATCTGAACCAGGGGCCTGAGCTGCTGCTTTCCTATAAAGGGAAAATGGCCAGCTTAAGCCTAGCAGAACCTCTCTCACCCTTCTTGGAAGCCAGTGCGAGGCACTGCTGGAAAGCCTGCCCCTCTTTCACCTCTTCCTTGCCTGGCCATGGATGTTGCTACTGGGGAATGGAGAGGCACAGCCTCAAAGCAAGGTTCCACAAGCCCTGTAACGCTCCTATTGTTATTTGCACAGAAGAGCATAGATTTGAGAGCAGAACCTGTACTCTTAAGACATGACCTTGCACATGGAAGGTCTGCACTTCTAGGGGAGACTTCCAAGCAACCATCTTCTTAACTTTCCAAGTTGTTCCAGTAGTAGATCTTTTACACAACTTTCTCCTCTTCCAACTCGTTCCAAGTGATTTGTTTTCTTTCGTAAGACTGACTTTGTTCTTTGCTTAATACTTCATTTGGTCCTTTGCTAATGAGGCTTTTTGGTACTGCTTGTTTAAAATGAAAATTGCTCTTTCTTCAAAATTACGGTTTAGGATGCAGCGTACCACTTTGGAGGCCGCAGTTCATCTCATCCAAGAACTACAATTCTATAAACATAGTTTGTTACATGCCTAGAGACTCAAATCATTGCTTGGCAATGAAGTTCACAGGATAGCTTTGAGGAAACGCACAATCTCGCAGGCTTGGAATGAGGATAAAGCCAGAACTTCGCATATTTCAGTGTGATCACCTTGGAGAAAGAGCAGAACACAAACGTGATAAGGAACTCTGCGAAAGCTTATTAACTATCAAAGGCTCACCGTTTAACTCCTAAAATTTTGTAGTAATCTCTCTTCTGAGACTGCTTGAGCAGCCGCTGTGCTCTCTCTAGGTCTTCCTGAATCTGTTGGTCATTGTCATTAAGCTCCTTAGCAGCTTCGTAGTCGCGAATAGCTGCCCATGAAAAAGAAAAATAAAGAAACAAACAAACACAGTTAAGTACACTCAGCTATTATGCAATAATTCATCTTCAGAACAGAGGGCCAGATGCCAAATTTTCATTATTCGGTGGATCTCAACATCTGACATACTTGGGCACATAAAACTGTTTCATAGTAAGCCAAGCCACTAGTCCACTGTAGCCCTGGACTGTCTCCTGAGTCCTTGACGAGCCACTGCCAGGCAGAGGCACTTTCCCAGCCCTCCTACCTCTGACCCTTTGGGAGTTAAAGGATTTAAGAATCATGGTGCAGCGAAGGCTGGACTTTGGTGCAGCAAGGGTCCCGCAGCCCAGGGAGGCATGAAATGACCCCTCAGAGAGAAGCAGTTGATGAGGGCATCAGGACATCAGAAGCAAACTCCAGTTTTATTCCTATAGTAGTGATGATGATGATATGATTGAACTGAGTTTAAAATGCAAAACTGCACACACTCAGGGTACTTTAACCTATCAGGAATGTAGAAGCCGTTGTAACGCATGGAATGGTGTCTGGGTGGGGGAGAAGATGGCTGTTAGTTGTGTTAATACACAGGGCGATCTAAAGGGTGCCCCAATAAATTCATTAAGTCCAGGGTCTAAAATTACCTAGCTGCGCCACTGTGTATGAATGCAGATGCGTCTGTGGATGAATGGGTGTGGATGTGTGTGCGTCCGTGCATGTTCGTATATATGAGCTTGGGTGGCCCCACCCACAGCTGGCATGCATGTACACACATGAAAATTAGCTAGGAGGGAAGTCAGCCCTGGGAGTGAAAAAGGTTTCCTGCCCCTGCTCTGAAACTGAAGATGGCAAGGGCAGGGCCCGGGACCTAAGGAAGGCAAAGCATGTGCTCTACCGCATGGACAAACCGCCTACTCTAACACGTACGCCAATGGCTCCTGTTTTCTGCTCCCGATCTCTAACACATTTCCGTCTCAATTTGACTTTTTGGAGAGATGCCAAGCGTGCCTTTCTGAAAATGCGTTGAGGTTTCAGAAAGCATGCATTGCCCAACAAGCCAGTCCCCAATGTCTCTAAGTCACCACGTGGAGGAGCAGACACATCTTGTCTCCAGAACATAAGAAGAGGCATGCTGGATCAGACCAAGGGTGTGACCACAGTGACCAACAGACACAGCGACCAGCCAGCTGCTCATGGGAAACCCACAAGCAGGACAAGGTTGCAACAGCACCTTCCCTCTAGTGTGCATGTGTGTCAATGCACACCCAGGCACCGCCTGCCTCACCCCAGAGGGAAGCATTCTTCTGTAGCTGGTGAGGCTCATATTGAATGATTGATAAAGGTATTATCGAGCCATTCAGATTTCCGAGTGCATCTTTCACCAAAGACATTCTTCCCCAGTCTGGTCCCATGGAGATGTGATGTGTTACAATGCCTGTCTTTCCTGGCCAGCAGGGCCATCTCTGCAGGGCACCAGGCTGAGGAAAGCTGGTCCAAAAAGAACAAGCATTCTCCTTGCTTTCAGATCAATGCAAAATAGGCTAATGCAGCATAAATGAATCGCACAGGCTGGGAAAAGTCTTCATGCATGTGCAATAGCAGGCCGCCGCCAGCAGCCTGGCAACGATCCTTGGACCGAGTGTTTTACAGGAAGGCGAGAGTGTCTCTATTCCCGTGTCTGAAATGTTGAAAGATATGCAAAACCCTCCCTCTTTCACCTTTGCCACACTTTCTTGATGTCTGAAAGTACCAATTCCTTTTCAGGTATTCACTCCTCTATCATTCCGCTGCAGCTCATCCTTTATACATCTGAGCCATGGAGCAATCCATCTGAGCAACTGAGAGAAGTTGGGTTGCACAGGCAGAGAGTGGCTGGCCAACTATTTTATAAAACCCGAAAACCCAGTTCCAGCAATGGCAATTGCACAAGAGTGAGGATGTTAGGCGGGCTGGTGTCCCTTCGCTCGCTGCCCATCGCCCGGCTTCTTGCTCTTCACGTCAGCTAGTGCTGGGCTTTGGGGCCAATGTCTAGGTTCCCACAACCCAGGAGCCCCCAAAGTAACTACCCAGAGAGCGGCAGCTGGGAAGCAAACTCCACTTTATTCCCACGGTCACAAGGGTGCTATGATTAAAATGAGTTTAAAATGCAAAACTGCACACAGTCAGAGCGCTGTTGATTTCAAATCAGGCCATCAGTTTTGCTGTTGTTCCTGCGTATCAGGAATGCAGAAACAGTTCTGAAGCATGGAATGGTGGAGGAAGAAGAGAAACGTGAATTGTGTGCTAGAAACACCCATCTAAAGTTGGGGTGGGGTGGGGGTGGGGGGGATAAGACCATTAAGTCCTGTGTCTAAAATTACTCGGCTGCACCACTGTTACAATATCTTCCATTTGTTCCCTCCCTAGCCCCAATCCTTGTTATCCCAAATTCTCCAGCAAATTAACACTATAACGAAGGCAGAAAACCTGGGTTTTCTTAGGGTAGAATTTGTACGTTTTAATACATTTTCGGTTTGGGCTTCTACACCAACGGGGAAAATAAAATCCGGCTGAACTTGGTTCCCAGTTGCTTGGTCCAATTTGTAATTCCCGATTTGATTCCAAGGGCACTGATGCAGTCTCAATAGTAAGCACCTATTTGACGGTTTTCCAGTGTGAACAAATGAAAATCTGCCACACTGGAAAACCTTCAGATATGGAACTGGCTTCCACCTCCCAAAATAAAGCTTGGACCACACCCCACCCCCATTTTAAGTCACAGCTCTGTGGAGCTTTATTGGGTACAAAGAACTCTGCTTGAGAAAGAACTGCCCTTTTTGTGCCCGTTATGTTCTGTGTATACATTCAAGGGGCATTTCCCAGCACTAAAGAGCCAGTGAGGTGTAGTGGTTAGAGTACTGGATTGGGACTCAGGAGATCTGGGTTCTAGTCCCCACTCAGCCATGGAAGCTCTCTGGGTGACTTTAGGCCAGTCACTGATTCTCAGCCTAACCAAAAAGGTATGCAGCTTAGAAGCTATTAGTATCTTGAATGAGACAATGGCGCTTTATTAAAAAAAAAACATTGAGAAGGGGGGGAAGAGAGAGACACAAAGCGTCTTTTTATAATTGTATGACTACCATCCACTAAAAAATGGGATGCTTTCACTTCTGTCTTAGTGCCCTTCGCCACGGCCCACTTTGCATTTCCAATGTAACGAGTCTTTTTCTGGTTTCTCCGTTTCTAATTTTGGAATGCCTCATTATGGTTCTCAGGACTTCTAGCTTTTCTAAGTAAGACAAAGTATTTGCATCAGATTATCTTCCCGCAGCTGTTCACTCTCAGTAGGCCTCACATTTATCTTGTTGTTGTTTTGGGGCACGCCGGCAGGAGATGGTGACCAATTTATATCACTTAGACACTCAGGGGCTGCATGCAATTCCTTTTTGAAGAACTTTTTTTTTTAAAAAAAGTGCTTCTGATGCCGCAGAGATTTAAAACATCCATCCACCAACAAAGCACAAATCTGACTTCTCTTGCCTTCCACTAGCCAGCCGACTGCGATGTGCCACTGAAGTACTTTGCCTGACACTGACAGGGCATTTTATTCCGTTTTTTAAAAACACTTTGGCCATTCACTTAGAAAGCCAGCAGGAGATGGCTGCTCATGCCTGTCATCTATACTCGGAGGCTAAATCCAAGTCAGGAAGTGAAACTCCCGCCACTTTTCCATCCTGCAGCTTTACTGACCTAGTAATGTTAAACGCCGGGCAGCCTCATCTATTCCTTTAATGTACATATTATAAAATAATAATACAAAAATCTCATAATGAAGGAAGGCCTGCTGACAGATAGCTTTTCCCATTTATTGCCTCAGGCAACTGCAGTACGCCATTGCTAGCGGAGCAAAGGGCCTTGCATGGAAGTTATATGTTGGACCCTCAAATGGAGGAATGAAACTCAGTGCCACACAGCGCTTAGGGAGTATCAGACATGGGAGACCAGAATTTAAATCCTCACTCAGCTGTGAAACTCACTTGGGTGACCTTGGGCTAGTCACCGTCTCTCATTCTAACCTACCTCACAGGGTTGTTGGGAAGATAAAGAGGAGTGAGAGAGAATGGACCAGGAATTCTGTGGAAGAATGATGGGGTAAAAACGAAACACTAACGGTCCCTGAATTATCGAAGCCTCTTCAGTAACGATATTAAGCCAGGGGTGCGCAATACAAGGGCCATGGGGTACACATGACCCCGTTGCGCCTTAAGTGATGCCTCTGGTGCCCCCCACTGCCACTAAACTTGCTACTGCTGCAGTGTCCAGGGGCAAAAAATGGTGGTTTGCATGCTTTGTTTTAAAGCTGAATTTGGGCCTTTTAGGCCACCGTTGTGGCAAGCTTTGCTGCAGTTGCCGTCAAAACTGCTGCTGCCTGATTTGGTGCTGCTGCCATCAAAACTCAGCAGCAACAGTAGCAGGGCCCAAAGTTGCACCACCCCTGCCTTAACCCAAGATATTCAGTAACATTTTTGGTCACTTTTATTTTCTCAGAATCCCCCATAACATTCAGGAGCCGTGCAACCCCCGCTAGTCACTGCGGGACAGAGCAGCAGGTCTTTAGCACCTATTTTAACAGCTTAAGTTGCGGTTTTAACTGACTTTGTGGCCAGGCTTAAAAGTTTCAAATGTTTTAAATATCAGCTGTTTTATGTTTTATGGTTTTAAATTTTGTATATTGACATTTTAATGTTCAATCTTTTGATTTTTGTAAACCGCCCAGAGAGCTTCGACTATGGGGCGGTATATAAATGTAATAAATAATAATAATATTTCCTGACTTTAGCAGAATACTTCTCGAATAGAATCTACTTAAGTTTGCCTACCTAATACCTCCTTCAGCAGCCTGAGATTCCCACCTTTACATCTCATCCACCCAAGAGCCTCAAAAGCAGGCATTCCTGCTGACCTACAGACACATGTTCTCCAGCAGTTGTATTTGCAAACCCTATGTGCCACCCCCTACAAACACACGGGGTTGAGGAACCACATTGGGTCTAGGGGTTGGATTGCTCCCTCAGGCCCCACCACAGGCTGGTGATGAGTCCTGCCCCCTGATGTCCTTGGGTCCCCGGCTGAAGCGCTGTACAGGATTTCTCTGTCTAGGGAAAGCTGGGGTGGAGTGAAGCCACCGAGATCCCAGCTTTGCTCCTCCTTCGTGTTCCCCATGTGGGGAACCTGCAGGGCAGGAGTGACGCAGACTCAGCTGGTGCCTTGAAGCATTGGCTGAGTTTGCAGCGGCATCACTCCTCCCTTGCCTTCTGCACCTCAGCCACTCTCCAGTGGTGGGCAACTTTTTGTGGGGATATTTGGCAACTTGATAAATGGTCATGGGCACCACCACAAAATGGCTGCCATAGGGAGCGTGGCAAAGGACGTCATGCGCCCGAATGACTGAATGCAAGGCCTAAGCCCAAACATACTAATCACCTCCTTTGAACTCACCAAGTTTTCAGTACCACCAAAAACCAATTTCACTGCAATCCCAGCTACCGGTAAGAAGATGCGTTGATTTTATTTCTTTTTAGAAAAAGGGGGAAGAGTAGGGCACCATCATGGGCACCAACAAAGGAGCCTGGGTGGACACGAGTGCCTGCAGGCACCATGCTGCCAGCTCTAGTCTTCATATCATATGATGCCAAGAGGGCAGACCAGACCACTCCACACTGGCTTCTCAATAAAACTAGACACCCTTCGACCTTTACCTTCTTCATACTGCTCGTCTAGGAGATATGCTGCTGCTCTGTCTTTGAGAACATTCACGTTGTCTGGCTCCAGCTGCAGAACTTCCGTGCAAAGTCTGATGGCTTCTGTCGACTGCTGGTTCTGGAAAAGGGGTCAGGGCCAACAAGGTCAGTGTCTGTTTGGTTTGCGTCCGTGCTCTGCAAAAGGTTGAAACTAAATGTTTACCATCAGGAGGCAGTGGCAGATCCTCTCTTTGGCTTGCGTGGTGTAAACAGGGATTTGGGTTTCCGTTTTCATCACGGTCTCATATTTGTCAATGGCATCTTGGTACCTATTTACAGCGGGGGGGAGGGGGGGAGAGAACAGCCAAGTAATGCTTGACAGCAGCCTCTCAAGGCATCCATTCTTCTGATCATTAAAAAAAAACCATGCTGCTTTCTGTTTTAAGAACGCAATGCTGTGCATTTCTGTACTACCCAATAGCCAAAGCTCTCCGGGTGGTTCCCAAAACAAAACCATAAAACAACGTAGTAAGACATATAAAACCAAAGTAAAATCCATTTGTACAAGTCCTCTCTTTGCAGGCTGGGAAATCACAATCGTCACAACATGGCAAGGACAGTGGAGTTGGGAGTTTTGGTCTTCAGGACTGCTACGGGGGCAATGCGACTGGTGCTCAAGGCACCGCACAACCTTTCCACACCCAGCACTCGGAACTGAAATGGCTCCCCATTATGTAGGGAAATAATCACATTTCCCCAGCAACAATAATCACATTTCCCTAGCAACAATAGGAGCAGCCAATATTCCCCCCAATAAACGTTTTGAAAAATCTGGATCACATAAGAATAATGAACAATAGATGTTCATTTATTCTTACTTCACAGTAACAAGAGAAATGAAACATGGTCTCCAGTCATGGCCTCATGTGGCCTTCCTGAGTCTGGTGCCTTCCAGATGTGTTGGGCTACACCTGTATCGCACACATCTGGAAGGCACCAGGTTTAGCAACACTGGTCTAGCATGAGTTACGTTCATGCAATTCTTGAACAAAACTCATGTACATATGTTTAAATACGCATATCAGTTGTGGCCTTCTTTGTTTTTGGGTGGAAATGTATTTTCATGAGCTACAGCAGTGGAGATCAACCTGTAGCCCATGGACTAGATCTGGCATTTTTTTCTGGATAAATCAGGCAATCCTATTAAAACCTAACTTCGGGATGGTACAAATATTGTCCACAACTTAACTATATATAAAAAAAGGGGGGGGGGGTTAAAACCATGAGAGAGAGACTGTCCTCATTCTAAATGGTGCATCTCTCTTCGGGATTTTGTATTTATTGCCCAAGCCAGGCCAAATATACTCTGTAGCTGCAAGAGAGCACCAATTTATTATAGAACTTAACCATTTGTGTTGAGTTGCTCAGCAAAATGCATTTTTGGTTCCCAACTACTGTCTGCGTAATGGAGCGCACAATGGCGTCCCCCACACCACCCCCAGTCCTCAACATGCTGCAGAGGTTTCCAGTGTCTGAAAGTATTTAACATGTATTGCTTATCCCTGCTATAGAGCTTAGGGATTTGTCTCAAACAACTAAAACGGAGCACTTGCGCCTGTTAATCAGATGCTACTTCTGCAGTGACTAGATACGGGAGCCCAAACTCTCTATCTATGCACACAGAATAGCATATAGTGTAATCAAGACTTAAAAGAAGAACACACAAACAAACTGAAGATGCTCTTATACTGGAAATACCTCTAATACTTCACTGGCCTGGTGTTGTGTCTAATCCCCCCTTCCCTTGTACAGAATGAAGGGCTGGCAGAGATTAGTTCGGAATCAGATTCCGAACGCGAAGGCGGCCAGTCGGTAACCGACTCCCATGGCCTCTTTCCCAGCTGCGACTGATCTGGGCTCTGAGATTATCACTAATAATGTAAGTAAACCTCCAGCTGAGGAACAGCCTTTTTCTCCTCAGGAGGAGCCTGTGAACAGTCTAAAAGATGCCACATTCTGTAGAAGGGGAAAACGGGCTGAGGCAAAAGAGTTAAGACTGTCGAGGAGAATAATTCTGCAGAAAAGGCATGAATTAGAGACGTCCACTTAAAGCCCTTCAGCCAAAGAGAGACTTCTTTTCCTTTGGAAGAAATCAACTGTTTCTTTTGCATTATTTAGCTGAATCCTGCCTTGAGGCTTGGCTGCTTTGTTCTTTTCTACGCCTTTTAGCAAAGGAAAGGAGTTTAATTACCTGAATAAAAGGTTATTTTCACTGCAGGTCTTGTGTTTGACTTCAAAGAACGTAAGAAAGTTGAAAGTTAGGACACCTGGTTCAGAAGTTACAGTAAACCGCTGCTTAGGGCTATGTGGATGACCTTCTGTGAGCATCTGACTGCAGCCCTCCCCAGCCCTCCTCTAGCATGACCATGAGATTAGAAACCTGTGCTTCCTGATTATACTAACCACAGTTTGTCATTATGTTCAAAGCATGCTTAATTTAAACTACAGGTTATTGAAATAAGCCAAGATCAACCTGTTTTGAGGTTCATTTTTAGTTTCTGTTCCTGCTTGTTTCAATAAGGAGTAGTTTAAACTAACTAGAGTTTCTTTTTTGAGCAAAAGACAAAACTGAGGTAAATTTAAACCAGGGAGTGGATGCTTCCACAGGCACATTGGCGAGGGGAGGGGAGGGGAGGAGACAGGAGGGGAGGGGAGGGAAGAGTGCATGAATGGAGGTTTGCCTTGGCTCATTTGCATAGCACTAAATTAAGGTATAATGCAGCCTTCCCCAACTTGGTGCCATCCAGATATGATGATCTACAATTGCCACTATACCCCAGCCAAGGTTTTCTCCCCACAAGTTTTGGAGTTTCTTTACCTATGTTATAGATACGTTACAAAGTACCACGACATTCAGGAACACATTCTTTGCACATCGTGTCTCCAGCTCTCCTATGCTTTGGTTTGATCTCGTTCCTCCCTCCCCACCCCCCCACCCCAAATGCTAAGAATCTCATGAAGATTTATTTATGGACAGCTACAGCATTTTATTTACAAATATGCTGCAATCCCTACATCTAAAGGTGAGACATTAAAATACCGTTTTAAATAAGAGATGGCATTTAGGGCTAAAACTAACATGCCTGACACTTTAATTTATTGGGGAGATGAAAAACTACATAATGCTTTCCACAGATGCCACCCGGTAAACCTCTCTAATTACTCACAAAACCGATCGATTTCCCTTTTTATATTTATCAGCGTCTGGACTGATAATGAAGCTTTGCTTCCCTTTGTCATTTCTGCCGCACTGGAAGCTGCAGGCCAACCAAGCTCTCATCACCTCCTGTGACCAGAAAACCTTTCTGTGCCTACGTTGCCACAGGAAGCACACAATACATCCCCCTACCTATACCTGTGGAATTTAAGATCTGGCCGCAAGTCACTGCCCCCCAAAGGTAGATCACTGTTCTTAAGCATTTAGGAAGAAATCTCTCAACCGTTGCATAATAAATCTCTCACCTGGCATAATAAACACCCAGCAATGAGCTTTACTGAAACAGGATGTCATCATTTCATGGCACATGATGGGGCATTTATGCCAGCTGTTTGAATAGGTCTAATATTTTACTGAAATTGCTTTTAGCTGTTTTAGTAGTTTCAAAATATTATACATTTAAATTGTTATGCTGTATTTTATCTTTATTTATTTATTTATTTATTGCATTTGTATACCACTCCATAGCCGAAGCTCTCTGGGCGGTTTACATAGGATTAAAACAATTAAAAACAATATACAAAAATTAAAATAGCAAAAACATACAACATACACACAATGCACACATACATTTAAAACCACTGCAACAACACAAAAAGCTACAAAAAAACAAACCCAGGCTCCTCAGATATTGCCAAATGCCTGAGAGAAGAGGAAAGTCTTGACCTGGCGCCGAAAAGATAACAATGTTGGCGCCAGGCGGGCCTCGTCAGGGAGATCGTTCCACAATTGGGGGGCCACCACAGAGAAGGCCCTCTCCCTTGTTGCCGACCTCCGAGCTTCCCTTGGAGTAGACACTTGGAGGAGGACCTTTGATGTTGAACGTAGTGTTCGGGTAAATTCATGTTGGGAAAGGCATTCCGTCAGGTATTGTGGTCCCAAGCCGTGTAATGCTTTATAGGTTAAAACCAGCACCTTGAATCGGGCTCAGAAACACACAGGCAGCCAATGCAAGCGGGCCAGAGTAGGTCTTATATGCTCGAACCTTCTGGTCCCAGTTATCAATCTGGCCGCTACATTTTGCACAAGCTGCAGCTTCCGAACTGTCTTCAAAGGCAGCCCCACGTAGAGTGCATTGCAGTAATCTAACTTGGAGATTACCAGAGCATGGACAACTGAAGTCAGGTTATCCCTGTCCAGATAGGGACATAGCTGGGCAACCAACCAAAGTTGGTAGAAGGCACTCTGTGTCACCGAGGCCACCTGAGCCTCAAGTGACAGAGATGGTTCTAGGAGAACCCCCAAGCTACGAACCCGCTCCTTCAAGGGGAGTGCAACCCCATCCAGAACAGGTTGATGACCCTCCATCCGGTCAGCAGAACCACCCACTAACAACGTCTCAGTCTTGTCTGGATTGAGTTTCAGTGTATTAGCCCTCATCCAATCCATTGTCACAGCCAGGCACTGGTTCAGCACATCCACAGCCTCACCTGATGAAGATGAAAAGGAGAAATAGAGCTGCGTGTCATCAGCGTACTGATGACAACGCACTCCAAAACTCTGGATGACTGCACTCAACGGTTTCATGTAGATGTTGAACGGCATGGGGGACAAGATTGACCCCTGCGGAACCCCATACTGGAGAATCCACGGGGTTGAGCAATGTCCCCCAAGCACCACCTTCTGGAGCCGACCTGACAAATAGCAGCGGAACCACTGCAATGCAGTGCCTCCCACTCCCAATTCAGCCAGTCGTCCCAGAAGGATACCATGGTCGATGGTATTGAAAGCCGCTGAGAGATCAAGGAGAATCAACTGAATCACACTCCCCGTCTTTCTCCCGACATAGGTCATCATACTGGGCGACCAAGGCTGTTTCCATACCAAAACCAGGCCTTGTGAACTGCCCAGAGAGCTTCAGCTATTGGGCGGTATATAAATAAAATGAAGAAATCAATTTCAGTATGATGGAGGGACAGACCACTCAGATAAACACTCTGCAATTCAGAGAAAAATAATGTATCAGGAAACCACGAGAAAGAAAGGTGGGTAGTAGAATGAGAAACCAGGCAGATGGGCCCAGAGGATGGTTTGGGAACATCAGACACTGTAGCAATACTGAAGTGAAGCAGGCGAGGAATTGGTTAACAATCTGGATAGGAGATTATTGGTTTCTGGTGGCGCTGAAAGCTGGGTTCAATTGAGCACTTTAGTACATTTGGGATCAGACCCCAACACTGCCTTGTACTCAATCTTTTGGGTAGGTTGCTTGTCCTTTGAGACTAGCCGCGTCTCCCATGGCAGACATTTTGTGTTGATGCCCAAGACGGTTTTTCAAATTGCCAGATGTACCCACAGTCTCAAAAAGGCTGCCTACCCCTGGTATATGGCATGGCTGTGTTTACTTGAGATTTGATCTAGCAACAGCTACCAGCCAGAGAAAGAAGCACATTTTGTCTAATATCAACCCCAACAGATCACAGATCTGAGTTTTTGCCTTCATTCAGAAAGAATTGCCCTGAGTTTTTGCCTTCATTCAGAAAGAATTGCCCTGAGTTTTTGCCTTCATTCAGAAAGAACTGCCCTGAGTTTTTGCCTTCATTCAGAAAGAATTGCCCTGAGTTTTTGCCTTCATTCAGAAAGAACTGCCCAGACTGAACTGGCTGCAGTGCACCTTACCTATCTGAGAAAGTAAGAGGCCTCTGACTTCACAGAGAACACAATTAGTACCTTACCTGCCTTCTTGGATGAGGTCTTCTGCTGACATAATCTGCTTATTTAGTTTCTTGATTTGTTTGTAGTGAGAAAAACACTCCTTATGATCTTGGTCAAGTTTCAAACATTCACGTACTTCACTTTTCACATATGAAAGAGAAAGAAGGAGCACAGTCAGCTTTGTTGTGTGGACGTTGGTGCTAGACATGAGAGCCCTGGGTTCAAATCTTGCTCCTAGGCTCAGTGTGTGCATGTGTGTGTGAGCACGTGTATGCGCAAGTCACGCTCCCCGTTTCCTTTCCCAATCTGAGAAATGAGGATATTAATAGCCTGTCAAAGGTCTAAGATGAGGATGAATACAATGGTAACTATAATAAAGCCCTTTGTATAATAGAAGTGGGAGCCAGTATGGTGTAGTAGTTAGAGCGTTGGACAGGGAGTCAGGAGATCTGGGTTCTAGTCCCCACTCAGCCATGGAAGCTCACTGGATGACTTTGGGCCAGTCATAGACTCTCAGTCCAACCTACCTCACAGGGTTATTGTTGTGAGGAAGAGGAGTTTTTACACTGCCTTGGGTTCCTTAAGGAGGAAAAAGGTGGGATATAAATGTAATAAATAATAAAAGTGTTAATTCAGCTTTTAGGTTGTTTTCCCACGGATTATATATATACCTAGAGGGGGGCAGGGGAAATGTTTTCTCCTGCTTGAGATTGCTGGAAATACTTCAAGCATGTTTTTCTCAAGCTACTCCAGAGAAAGTGTTTCTAAGTTAGGTAGGCAATCCGGCAATGTACAGATTGAGAGTATTGGAGGGTCAGGTACGCATGTGGAGAAGAGCTATTTTAATCTCCCCCCCCCCCACTGAATTTTATCTTCAGTATAAATAAGCACATACCAGGCAGTCTAGTATAACATTTACATTTATTTTATAGCTGAAACTTGTGACAGCTTTCATAGAGATCAGCACTCCTCTGATTTAACTGCTACCACCTTTTGCATAGAGTCTTATATTCTTCCTGGAATAACTATTTCACCTTCCCTGAACCGTAAGTCCTAAGGCATATACAACAGCTTTCCCTTAGTATTAGCAGAGCACAGAAGGATCGAAAAATAAATTGGTATTGTAAAAAAGAAGTTATTTCCCCGTGTTACCATCCAGAGCAATACATCTTAGTCCTGAAACTGTCAAGAGTTTAATTTAGCTTTCTAGTATGAGAAGCAGTGCCTCTGTGAGATACTTGAGGATTTCAGCATTTTGGTTTCAAAAGGGAAGGTTGCTAGTCCTTTTGGTTGCTTGAAAGGCTACGAAACCAACAATAGCATGCAGGCATAACGGCACATTACAAGGAAGACTTCATATTTTCTTCCTAAATCAAATGTGTGGGGATGCACTTGTGGGGGAAGAATTAGCATGGGGTCTACTTTTTAATCTTTTCCTCTCTACCAGCCATGTTCCAAAACCTGAAGTAACCCTTACTGAGGGAAAAATATGGTTGGGGGGATTTTCAGGGGGGGGGGGGGGAACAGCAGCCATGGGAGGATTCAAACACCCCTCCCTTCTGCTGTTCCTCCCAAAAAATGCCTCCCCCAACCCATGTTACCTTGGGAAGCAGGGATTTTACTTTTATTACATTTATTAAATACCTCATAAAATAAATTGCTTTAGGCATTTTACATTTTAAAATGCAATAATAATAATAATAATAATAATAATGATAAAACTGCAATTAAATCAACAATATTAAAGCAATAAATGTGCCAGCATAGCAGAAAATACAGTTATCAGGCATAAGAAGCCAAACCATATCAGGGACCATTGTGCAGAAAGTCATTAAGGGCACAATCCTATGTATTATTAGTAAGAAAAGGTCTGACAATTCCCAGCATTCCCCAGCCAGCCATGCAGGACTTTCTTCTGTCTAAATATGCATGCATAGGATTGTGCCCTAAAGGATGTTAAAAGCCTGGGAGAACAGGGAAGACTTAGTTTGGTGCCCAAAACCTAACAGATGTGCACTATGTGAGCTTCGCTTGGGAGAAGATAATGCATACTTCCAAGCCGTACAAATCTGAAAAAAAGAAGTAGTGCTGTCGGGAGGACACTGTTTACCCTTACAGACAATAGCAATCTCACCTTAGAGATTGTTCATGATCCCCTAGCTGATAGTATATAGTGCTGATCTTATAGAATGCTTCAGTATTATCACTCTTCAGTTTGGCGGCAGCTTTTAAGTCGCCAATGGCCTTCCTGGGTTCTCCTTCCCTGATATAGCATTCCGCCCGAAGCTCTCGCAGCTCTGCATCCCAAACACAGACCTTGAGAAACCAAAATGAAAGTGAGACGTTGATCCACAAGTTGTTTTTTTTTTATAAAGAAGAGTACGTGTAGCTTGATACTGTTGCCTAAGATGAGGCAATGTTCTAACCGTACACACGTTATCTGAGACACCTTGTAAAGAGCAGCAATGTATTCCTAGAAACTATGCCTGTATGGAGAAACTGGGACCTGTGCCTAAATACTGGAAGCCCCTCTAATTTGTAAGCATTCAGGGGATTCTCTCCTCAAATATTCAGATTTTCTTCCACAACAGGGACTAGGAACTTGTTTGTGTGTATTTAAAGAGCACACACACCACCTATCCAATTATGTGTTGAGGCCATGACCAGTAGTGGAATTCCAGCCTTGAGGATACCCTAACCAGAGGCTTGCTATAACTCCAAGTTAGATTTTTTTTTTTTTAGCCATAATATATGAAAGCAAAATCTATTAAGTAGAAGAGCTGCTCATTTGCCACTTGCAGAAATCTTGGCAGCAGTTTCCACTGCGGGACTTACACCTAGAACTTCATCCAAGAGACCGATAACAGAATAGTAATCCCCCTTGAGAAATGCAGACTGGGCTTGGGAATGCAGGCGCTGCATCTCATCAGACTTCATTAGCTGGGAGCGAGCTTCTGTTTCATCCTTGTCACCAGGATTAGATTGGAGCTGTAAACATCAACAACAAAAGACAATGAACAAAAACAGTTGCTAGACTTTGAAACCAAGGGGTTCTACAAGCCATCATCTATCATACAGAACAAGGCAACATTATGCCACAGGATTCCTTTGGGGGGGGGGGGGAGAAAGCACTTTATCTAGAGACCAGTTCTGTTACCGACTGAGCAGTGGCAAACAGAGACCCCATACACATGTGGTGCTCCTGCCAACCTGCAAACAGTTCCCATTTTTTTTATTTCCAAGAAGAAAAGAGCTGTTTTTGCACAGACGGAATGGGAAAGTCCAAACAGAAAGGAGCCTCCGTGTGTGCAGCAGCAAGCATGACCACTTCTGAACTGGGTATTCTCTATTTTGCATGGTTGCCTCTGACTACCACAGCCCTGTCTCCATACTCCATGGCATTCCATGCCCTTCTTCCTAAGCATTCCAGTCAACACCCAGTTTGTTAATCAGTCATCATATTTACACCAACGCGCCAATCTGACGCTGAGCTATATGTTCTAAAACCCAGTAGGGCTTAGGTATGCCCATTAAGAACATACGAAGGGCCATGCTGGAGCAGACCAAGGGTCCAGCTAGTCCAGCATTCTGTTCACACAGTGGCCAACCAGCTGTCAACTGGGAACCAACAAGCAGGATACAAGTGCAAGAGCACCCTCCCTCCCATGTTCCTCAGCAACTGGTGTACATATGCATACTGCCTCTGATCCTGGAGGTAGCACATAGCCATCAGGACTAATAACCACTGATAGCTTTCTCCTCTAGGAATTTGTCTAACCCCCTTTTAAAGCCATCCAAATTGGTGGCCATCACTACATCTTGTGGTAGTGAATTCCATAGTTTAATTATGCACTGAACTTCCCACCTCTCAGCTTCATGGGATGACCCCAGATTCTAGTATTATGAAAGAGGAAGGAAAATATCTCCCTATCCAAATTATCCACACCGTGAATAATTTTTTACTTCTCTATCATGTCTCCTCTTACCCTCTTTTTCTTCAAGCTAAACAATCCTAGCTGTTGTAACCTTCGCTCATAGGGGAGATGCTCCAGCCCCTTGATCATTTTAGTTGCCCTTTTCTGCACTTTTTCCAGTTCTACAATAACTTTTTTTTAGGTGTGGTGACCAAAACTGTACACAGTATTCTAAGTGTGGTCGCACCGTAGATTTGTATATAGGCAGTATGATACTGGCAGTTTTATTCTCAATTCTTGTTTCTAATAATGGCTAACATGGAGTTTGCCTTTCTTTTCTTTCTTTTCCTTTTTTTTTACAGCAGCCACACAATGGGTTGACATTTTCATTGAGCTGTCCACCATGACCCCAAAATCACTTTCTTGGTTGGTCACCACTAGCTCAGATTCCATCAGGTTATACTTGAAGTTCGGAGTTTTTGCTCCAGCCATAATGTCTCTCCCTTTCTCTCTTGTATATCACCTGAAAGATACATTTTTCTTCCGACCCACATAATGGAAAATAATGGCATATAATGTCAATGGAATGGGGCCATACTTCTGAGTAAGAGCATGCAGAACTACAGCTTCAGGGACTTTCTTGATGCTATGATTTTCCAGCACGGCCAAGAACTTTGCACTAGATAGGGGAACATACAGCCTCTGAAGAATAGTGGAAGTGGGGGACAGATTCCAATTTCAGGGCATAAAATTGGAGTAGGTAGGTGGGGAAAGGATGGGAAGTACTTCACTGTGAAGCCACAAAGGTCTTCCAAGAGGTGCCTGAGATGCTACTGTGCCACTCATCCCCACAGCCTAACATGTATGACAATCAAGTTCCCCAAAGAAACAATAAGTATTTATACATAATGTTTGAGCGCTGGGAAATACAGTGGGAAATACAGTGATTCCCTGACCATGGAAGAACTTACTGCCAGGTCAGGGACTACGGCCTACACGGAAACCAAAGTGTACTGTACTGACTAAAGTACAGAATATGACTATTATGGGTAAATTATAGACTGACTATAATAGCTAAATAAGCTATGGGAGAACACCTCAGTGTCAAAAACAACAAATTATGTACACAAGAAAGGCAAAGGGAATGTTTTATACTGAAAGTGAAAATGGGCTCTTGAATTTTGAAAAACAGAACTACATTTGGACATTAAAATAAATAGATAATGTTTTTCATTAATTATAAAAATGGATAACAATGAAACTTCAATAAATATTGCCTCAGAATATAAATAAAAATATAAATAAAGAACCCCAAAGGGTCTTTAGGGCTGTAATCTATCACTGCACAGGTCCAGACTTTCAACAAAACATTCTGAGGGAGTTGCTCGGGCAGCAGATTCTAGAAAGGGAACCATGTTCCTGTCTTCAACCTCCAACTCTGTGCATCATTTAACACGAGAAAGAAAGAAAGAAAGAAAGAGACAGAAAGAGAGAAAGGGGACGGTGTCGCTTTTCACTAGCCATACCAGGGGTAATTCATGTTATTTTTGTTGTACATCAGTTGTTTCCACCTAATTCAGGCCCACATTGCACTAAACATCTACACTTAACAGCTTCCTCCAATCTGGTACCCCAAGGATATGTTGGACCAACTCCCAGCATGCTGGCTGGGGGATTCTGGGAGTTGTAGTCTGACACATCTGAAGGACACCAGGTTGGGGAAGACACCATATGAATGAATGACATTCTGAATTTCCACAGAACCATCACTATGTCATTCACCTAACCCCCTTTACAAAGGCTTAGAAGCACAATATAAATTAAGGGTTAGGTTTGTCACAGAAGGAATGTGATGCAGGGCAAGTCATTATTTCTCAGTCAAACTGACGTCACAGATTTGTTACAAGGATAAAAGCATATCCAGAGATGAATGTCAAGATATAAAGGTGTGAAGCAAAATTTTAAAATCTAAGAAATATCACATTTCAGTGAATTAGATGTTAAGATGCAAGAGGCCTCTTTATGAACAGGTAACCTTGAGATAAGTTATTTGCCCATGAAGCACAAAGAAGTATATTAGATTCAGAGGTAGCCTGGAGAAGGAGCGCCAGAGCTATTGCTTTCCACACATATACAGTGTTGTACACCCAAAAGAAAAACTCTTTTTCTGTTACTGATGATACAATCCTATGCACGCTTAACTGAGTGCAAGACCCACTGAGCTCAACAGCATTTTTGTCTGAGGACCAAAGCAGATTTTAAAGATATGGCTTCTAGCTAAGTATTTCATTTTTACTTTAGAGTAACTGCAGGGAGCCTGATTGGGTCTGAATGGGGGGCTGCTGCTATGGCCGCAGTCCAGATTCTCTTGAAATTTCTATTGCAAAATGGTGGTCCACTTGCTTTATGGACCATTATTGTAACAGAAATTGAAGGTGCAGGGACCCCCAATCTGGCCCACAGAAGGGGGCAAGGTTTAAAGCCCCCCCTTCCAGGGATCTGATACAAATTGGGGGCCCTGAGCCTACTCTAGAGTAAAAATGAAAGACATAGTTATAGCTAAATCTTTAAGAGGGTATGTTTAGACAGATAAAAATCCTACAACTCCCAGAAACCCATAGCCAGAATGGCTGCCTGGTGCATGCTTGGAGTTGTAGGCCTATTTTCTGTCTAAACATGCACAGGATTGCACCCTAAATTAATGTCTGTTTTGGCTCTCAGGAGACATGCACAGGATTGTGCGAAGACAGATTCTGGCTCTCTGTCCAAAGACACCAATGCCATCCAGTCATCATCATCCACCACTTGTTGGAGTAGTTATCAATCATGTGATATAAATAGCTTGCTCATCCCCATTGACAATTCTAATATTTACATCAGTTATGGATTTGTAGATTTTTTTAGAGACCTCCTGTCTTTCTTGGAAAGTTTACCCTTTTACGAAAAATGCCATACTAAGAACTCACCACCACAATCATCAAAACTTTGTCAACTTGAGCTTTCTCATCATAAAAAATAATGATGCCAGCAGAATATGTGACTATAAAAAATATACTGCGGTGACCTCCCTATAGCAAAATAATGTAGCTAATTAAAAAACAGCATTTAGTACAGCTTAATTAGTGGTTTAACACCAGTATAAAACAGATGAGATGCAAGTTGTCAAATTGCTTTAAAGAGTGATTTTGTGTGCTCAATTCATTTCTGTTTTATGAATTTAGTTTGCTTTGTTAAGCCAAAAACACAGCTACATGTATTGTGCTTAACCATTTGTCATACTGAGCTTCATTAGCTTGCATGTGGGAGTTGGGTCATTTATCCATTTTTCATAGTTAACTAACATTATAACTCACAGTGCACTACAAGGAATATTAGAATTGATTAAACCTAATTCAGAAAGCAGATCGTTTTTGTTTTTTTTAGAGGGAGGAGGAGGAGGAGGAGGAGGAGGAGGAGGAGAAACAAAAAAGACAACATTTCCAATCTTAAATAGTCTGCCACTTTGAGGACAAGAGCTTAACACCAAAACATATCAAAAACAAAACACAAAGCCTTAACACCTTAACAAAGTAACAGTACAATCCTATGCATTGTTTACTCAGTAGTAAGTCTCACTGTATTCCACAGGGCTTACTCCCATGTAAGTGTGCACAGGATTACAGCCCAATTCGTCTCCTCCATGAAGACAAATTCATGGAGGATAAAGCTATCAATGATCATTAGACATGAAGGCTATATATTACCTCCAGCATCAGAGGCAGTATACCACTCAGTACCCATTGTTAGGGAACATGAGTGGGAAGATGCTATTGTACTCATGTCTTCCTTGTTGGCTTCTCATGGGCATCTGGTTGGCCACTGAATGAACAGAATGCTGGACTAGATGGGCCTTTGGCCTAATCCAGCATGGCTCTTCGTATGTTCTTAATTCCAGGTTCACACAATGATGGACCTGGTGATATTAGATACCTTTGACAACTGGTAGATATCACGTTAGATCAAGTGACCACTTGATGTTGCAGCCATCAGATAATGTGAATCCGCCCCAATACTAGCTAAATTGAAGAAAGTTCTATTTAGTTCAGTTGACAATGGGTCCAGTTCAGACTAATGTCTGCTATGGTAAGGATGTGTATCATGTCAAGCGTGAGATCTGTGCACCTCTGAAAAGGTAGAGCTGCAAGTGCTCACTGCACATATCAGAACACCCATCTACCTTGGCACAATTCAGCCTTCCCCAACCTATGGCCTGCCAGATGTGTTGAACCGCAACTCCCATAATTCCCAGATGGTCATTCACCATCCTGGATGGGAATTAAGGGAGTTGCAGTACAACACATCTGGAATGTTCCAGATTCGGGAAAGACTGCCATTAGGTACACCAGAGGCAAGCAGGTGCCGGGGATCAGTTCTGGTGCCCTCTTTGCCCCTTCCCAGAACCAACAGGATATAGCAAGAGGTAGCAAGGGGGCACCTGGACAGAGTCTAAGCACCCTCTAGCTCATACCCCCAGTCACCAGAGAGTTGACTAGTCTGAAAGAGGCTACCACTTTCCAAGCCTGGCTGGTCTTTGAAAACTGCAAGGTCAGAAGGAGGCCTTCACAGCTCATGGTTCTCTGGAGCAGGGCCATGAAGTGGAAGAGTGCAACATATTTGCTGACAAATACACTCAAAGACTGATCTCAAAGACTGTGGGATGTAAAGGGAATGGTGATCATTCAAACAAGTATATGCTGCTACGGATGTCTTTTGCCATAACAGAAGTAGAACTATGGGATCAACATATCTTCCTTTGTATTTGGTGAAGGGGTGTGTGTGTGTGTGCGCACACACACACACACACACGTTTTGGGCTCTCTGTGTCAGGAACAGGGCATGCATACACACTGACACAGGTGGGAACACTTCGATTACATCACTTTGAAATTACTACCTAGAATGTTCTACTGCTGAGCTTGTGAATTTGGAAATATGTCAGTGCTATGGGAGGGAACGCCCGGTGTCAGAAAGAAAGAAAAGTGAACAAGTAGATCTATTTATGCTGGGGGGAAGGGGGGCATTTCCTGTGGGGAAAAGTGACAAAAACCATTTTTAAGACTAGGTGAGCATCCAAACAAACAGAGGGATCCTAGCACTACTAATCCAAAGACATTGCACAGATCTTCCATCTTTTCCTCCAGAACAGATTATGTTTTGGTAAGAAAAAGGATGAAGAAGCGGTGGGAAAACATGGGATGGTCACAAAATGAAGACAACGATGTCTGGACCCTTTATAAAATGCCACAAATCAGTCAGGGCGATTGCACAACACCTGGAAACATCCCAGGTCAGATAAATATCAAACAGGCAGACTTATAAATAAGCCAACAAACATTATTAGCCTGCAAAAATAAAAAAATACTAGCTTGCTAAGAGGTTGGTAACCTGTATTTCTATGTTGGCGTGGAGGGAAGTCAGTCACAAAGGACAGAAACACATTCTCAGTATGCAAAACAGATTTATTGACAAGAAGCCCTACGCATTTTGGTCTGTTCTTTATTTTAAAGCCTTCTTCTGGGGATAGAAAGAAGTTTCTGCAGAATTTCTTCCAACAAAAAGATTGTCTCCTGTATTAATCTGTTTGCAACCTGAGAATGTGCTTTTCTCCTTTGTGACCTGCTCTGGATGCTCATCTTCTGGTTCTTCGTGGAGGAAGCCTCCTCCTTCACAGGCTCCTAGTCTCCTAAGGGTAGTTTTAAAAAAGAGTCTTCTATTAAGTGGAGTGGTGGAGGAAGGAGAGACTAGGAACATAGGAAACTGCCTTATACTGAGTTAGACCATGGGTTCATCTAGCCAGGACTGCTGGAACTGACTGGCAGCGGCTCTTCAGGGTTTCCAGCCCAACCTGAAGAAGTCAGGGATTGAACCTGGGACCTTTTGTATGCTAAGTATGTGATCTATCACACTGAGCGATGGCCCCCTCTGTACTCCATCCTCTTTGGCCAGCCCACTGCATTCCCACGCTAGTCAGAAAGAGAGAGGGAGACAGACTTTCCTTGGAAACCAAGTGGGCTACTGGAAGAGGAATGGAGTACTCTACTCCAATCAGCCAGAACTAGGATGACGAGTGTTACCCAGAGGACCTTGTCTTCTGCCGCTCCCAGACTGTGGAATGGCCTGCTGGAGGAGATTCAAAAAATTAGCAGTCTTCATGAATTTAAGAGAGCCGTGAAGACTGATCTCTTCCGGCAGGCCTACCCAGTTGAATTTTAAGATGTTTTTAATGATGTATTAGTTTTTATTTATTTTAATATTTCATCTATTTTGTGGTCCTTGTGTTTTATATTTATTGTTGTTCCCCGCCTCGATCTGGAGGGAGAGGCGGGTTATAAATAAATATATTATTATTATCCCTCATCCTCTAGCCTGCACAGAATTCCTGGCCACCTATAACAACCAGGTGAGTTGCTAACTATAAGGTTGCAAACAGGTATGCCATGGGAAAAAAATCAGCTCAGAAGATGAGGCTGCACAAAAGTTTTTAAAACATGATTTTAAAAAATAAATAAAAGGACCAATATATAATAAATATTAATCATGTTATTTCATATGGTCTCTTTCACTTTGACCTACTTAACTGTTGATTAAAGCGCTGTGTTTTTGGAACAGTAGCATTGCCACTTAAAAAAAAAAAGGCAAGATACAAAATTTAAAGCAATTAAAAAGGAAGTAAATAAACACATTCAACATTAGGGGAAAAGGGAGTTTACAAAGAGGATGGTCCTCAAGGATAGTCTTTGCTGGCCTCTAGTGGAACAAAATCAACATTATGTTTTCCATTTGTGGCTCTAGGAGTGGTTCCCAAGAGGGATGTTTGTCCTCTAATTCGTTAGACTTGGGGACAGACTGGGGAAACCTGCAGTTTTCTGGCAGTTCCACAAGTCCAGGAGCCCTGGCAATTACCAAAAGCCAATTGTTACTGCTGGACCTCCTTTTTTAAACAAGCAGTGCGCCATTTTATAGTAGTAGTAGTAGTAGTAGTAATAATAATAATAATAATAATAATAATTTATTTATTTATTTATTACCCACCTCTTCCTCTGGATCGAGGCGGGGAACAACATTAAAAACACATGATATAAAATACATAAAACTGATTAAAACATATAAAAAAACTACTACATTGTTAAAATACCAATAAAACTCCTAAAATTCAACTGGGTAGGCCTGCCGAAAGAGATCAGTCTTTATAGCTCTCTTAAATTCTGGAAGACTGGTAAGTTGGTGGATCTCTCCCGGCAGTTCGTTCCACAGTCTGGGAGCAGCAGAAGAGAAGGTCCTCTGGGTAACGGTTGTCAGCCTAGTCTTGGCCAACTGTAGTAAGTTCTTCCCAGAGGACCTGAGTGTGCGGGGCGGAAGGAAAGCAATGGGGTTTTATGGTCCAGCTCACACATAGCAGTGGCTGTCCCCACTTGAGGCTGTACACACAACCACCGAAATGCCCACGATGGCAAAAGCCTTGCAGCCAGAGATATATGCCATCCAGCATAACAGCACTATGCGCAATGTGCAAGGTGTGGGACTACTTCAAAGAAATCCATTCCAGAAGCCATCCAGAAAAGCTCTCTCACACAAAAATATATTCAACGGAACCTTTCCAATCCACATGAGAGAAAAACAAATATTATAATTCATGTAGCCAAACTGGACTGCTTAGTTGCACGACCGGTTGACAAAGCCCTCCGCCTGTTTTTAATTCCTCAATTCTGGAGGCTAAACTTATTTTTTCTAAGAAACAGATTAATTCTACTTGAAAGATGCCATACTGTAGCTTTACATGACATCCTGCTTTAGCATCCTCAAATTATCCTTCTAAATTATTCTACCCCTCTACAATAGCTTCATTTTTTTTAAAAAAAGTAAAGTCAAAAAGAAGCAAGCACTAGAGAACATGGAACAATATTTACATAGGCAAAGAAAAAGCCAAAGGCCACTAAAGCAGTTCTCGTTATTTATATTTTAAGGAGGTGTGGGCAGGTTTTAGGCTTGTGGGAGCTACTCTGCTTTTTTACCAGAACCCCAAGGTGCGTCAGGTACAAAATAGAGGCTCAGGAGGGTACGAAATTAAAGAACAGAGCACTTCTGAGCACTTGCTCAGACCAGGAGTTTATTTTCAGTATCAGAACTGAGCTTACAGTGTCCTGGAACTCAAAAATCTACTCCTGGTTTCCCTGAATTTTGTTAGTTTCAGCAGCCTAATTTGGGAGCAGAGGAGCCTTAATATTTTATTTTATTTATATACTGCTCCACACCCAAAAGATTGCAGAGCAGCAAACAACAGACATAATAAAAGAATAAAAACCACCAGCTTCCTGAAACAACAATGCTTTCAGGAGGCGCTGGAAGCAACACAACGTTGGTGCCTGCCTGACCTCTAAAGGCAGGGAATTCTATAGGAAGGGGGCCACCACACTGAAGGCTCTTCTCCTGGTGGATTCCTATCGGACCATAGGTCCATCTGGAACTACCAGGAACATGCTCTCAGATGACCGGGCAGGTTGGTAATGGAGGAGACACTCTTTTAGGTGTCCTGGTCCTAAGTTGTTTAGGGCTTTGTACACTAGTACTAGAAATTTAATCTGGCCTGGTAGTGAATAGGCAGCCAGTGCAATTTCCTTAGCAAGGAGTTGCATGCTGAAAAGGGGCAGCTCCCAAAAACAGCTAAACTGCTGCATTCTGCACTAGCTCCAGCTTCTAGAGGAGTTTTAAGGGCAGCCCCGCATGCTGTTGCTCTTGTCAAACAATTGGGGATCAGAAACCCTTGCTAATCTTCTGTGATCTACTTTCTGTCCACCCCTGTGGTAAGAAACGGGGCTTTGAAACTGGATTACCACAGGAACCCCTGTGATAAATTAAACAAAGGAGGATGAGCATCTTGCTTCATAACGCCAGTTTTCTAACTGTTTATTCTATGCGTGACAAACTCAGCCCACATATGGGCAGCGTTGGGAGCAAGCCCACAGAGTACGAATCCTACGATTCCCAACTAGAATGGCTTAGACACAATCAAAATGCCTTAAAATGGGCCAGCACTCAGGGCTGACCAAGTCAGGCAGCACCATAAGGCAAGTTCAGGCCCAGGCATGCCCCCCCTCCACTCTGATAACGGACCTGGGGCTGACAGTTTTGCCCTGGAAAAAGAGATCAATTACCAGTGGAACCTTGGAAAGGCATTCATGGACACAAAGCACATTAACAGTGCAATTCTATGCATGTCTACTTAGAAGTAAGTAAATCCCATTAGGTTCAATGGGACTTATTCTCAGACTAGTTCATATTATTATTATTATTATTATTATTATTATTATTATTTATTTCATTTCTAACCCGCCTCTCCATCTAGATCGAGGCGGGGAACAACACCAAATATAAATATAAAACAATAAAATAGATAAACCGTTAAAACAGATAAAAACAAATACATTATTAAAAACATCTTAAAATTAAACTGGATAGGCCTGCCGGAAGAGAACAGTCTTCACGGCTTTCTTAAATTCCAGAAGACTGCTAATTTGTCGAATCTCCTCCGGCAGGCCATTCCACAGCCTGGGAGCGGCAGAAGAGAAGGTCCTCTGGGTAACACTCGTCAGCCTAGTTCTGGCTGACTGGAGTAAATTCTTCCCAGAGGACCTGAGTGTGCGGGGCAGATTATACGGGAGAAGGCGATCCCGCAGGTAACCTGGACCCAAACCATGTAGGGCTTTAAAGGTAATAACCAACACTTTATACGTCGCCCGGAAACTAATGGGCAGCCAGTGGAGTGATTTTAAGATTGGTGTTATGTGGTCACCCCTAGGTGTACCGGTGACCAACCTGGCTGCCATATTTTGAACTAATTGAAGTTTCCGGACTAGGCACAAAGGTAGCCCTATGTACAGCGCATTGCAGAAGTCGAGCCTCGAAGTTACCAGTGAGTGCACTACCATCTTTAGGTCTTCCAACTCTAGGAAGGGGCGCAGCTGGCGTATCAGCCGAAGCTGATAGTAGGCACTCCTGGCCGTCGCATCTATCTGGGCTGTCATTTGGAGCGACGGATCCAGGAGTACCCCCAAGCTGCGAACACAGTCTTTCAGGGGGGGTGTAACCCCATCCAGAACTGGTTGACACACCTCCAAACCCAGGTTGTGGCCTTTGACAGCAAGCACCTCCGTCTTGTCTGGATTCAGCTTCAGTTTGTTTTTCCTCATCCAGCCCATTACCGCCTCCAAACATTCATTCAGAGGAGACACACTATCCTTAGCTGACGATGTTGTCGAAGGCACAGAGAAATATATTTGGGTGTCATCAGCGTACTGATAGCACCCCGCCCCATGCCTCCGGATGATCTCTCCCAGCGGTTTCATATAAATGTTAAACAGCATTGGGGAAAGGATGGCACCTTGTGGTACACCACATAGCAGCTCCTTCTTTGAAGAGCAGCTATCCCCAAGCATCACCATCTGGAACCTGCCCGAGAGATAGGACCGGAACCACTGAAGCACAGTGCCCCCGATTCCCAATCCCCTCAGGCGTTCCAGAAGAATACCATGGTCGATGGTATCGAAAGCTGCTGAGAGGTCCAGGAGTACCAACAGGGACACACTCCCCCTGTCAATACTCAGGCGTAGATCATCCACTAAGGCGACCATAGCAGTCTCAACTCCGTATCCTGCCCTGAAGCCGGTTTGAAATGGGTCTAGAAAATCTGTATCATCCAAAACTGCTTGGAGTTGGGAGGCAACAGCCCTCTCGATCACCTTGCCCAAAAATGGAAGATTTGATACTGGCCTGTAGTTATTAAGGTCCAGAGGGTCCAGGGAGGGCTTTTTTAGAAGCGGCCGTACTACCGCCTCTTTTAAACATGTTGGAAAACTCCCCTCCCTGAGAGATGCATTAATAATACATTGTAGATGTGATCGAACTGCATCTCCTCCCTGGACAACAAGCCAAGAAGGACAGGGATCGAGAGGGCAAGTCGTCGTCCTCACTTGTCCAAGCAGCTTGTCCACGTCCTCGGTACTCACCAACTGAAACTGATCCAGTGTAATTCCACTCGCGGAGTTACTGGACACTCCATTGTCAGCCTCTGCTATAATGATGGCGTCTAAGTCGGCTCTTATCCGAGAGATTTTATCTGTGAAATGGTCATTAAAGGCATCACAGCGAACTGCCGAAGGCTGTAAAATCGGGTTCGGGGGGGAAGGTGCCTGAGTTAGACCCCTCACCACCCTGAACAGTTCTGCTGGACGCGAATTCGCAGACGCAATGCGTGCAGAGAAGAAAGCTTTCTTCGCTGCACGTATTGCCACTCCATAGGAACGAAGATGTTTTCTATGTCGTGTCTTGTCAGATACAAGTCGAGTTTTCCGCCATCGTCGCTCCAGTCGTCGTCCTTCCCGCTTCAACTCCCTGAGTTCTTCAGTATACCAAGGTGCCCGATTAGGAGCGGGTCGGAGAGGACGTTTGGGGGCGATCGTGTCGATAGCCCTAGTTAGATCTTGATTCCAACTGTTAACCAGGGCTTCTACAGGATCGTCGATGATACCAGCCATAGAACCCTCTAAGGCTTTCTGGAATCCAAGAGGATCCATCAGCCTTCGAGGGCGGACCATCTTAATCGGTCCGCCACCCCTGCAGGGGCGGGTGGTAGCCGTGATACTAACCCTGACCAGAAAATGGTCTGTCCATGACAACACAGAGGTATTTAGCACCTCCGCCCACAGATCTGTCTGTTCGGAACTGAAAACAGCATCGAGAGTGTGACCTGCTGAATGTGTAGGTCCAGAGACCAATTGGGATAGGCCCATGTTTGTCATGGATGCCATGAACTCCCGAGCTGCACCTGACAAACTGGTCCCGAATGGGATGTTGAAGTCGCCCAGGACCAAAAGCCTGGGCGAATCCAACACCAGCTCCGAGACCAGTTCCGTGAGCTCGGCCAGGGAGTCTGATAGGCAGCGGGGGGGCCGGTACACTAACAGAATCCCTAGTCTATCCCTGGTCTTCAGACTCAGGTACACACACTCGATGTGATTCAATTCACGGACAGGAAGTCTGGTCAGGTTAAGATTATCCTTGTAAACCACAGCTACTCCGCCCCCCCGCCCACTTTCCCTCACCTGCTCACTGACACAGTACCCAGCTGGGAGGGCCTGGACCCATGTCGGGCCACTGTCATCTCCCAGCCAGGTCTCTGTGAAACATGCCAGGTCGGCCTTCTCATCTAGAAGAAGATCATGAATGATGTTTGTTTTATTTTTAACCGACCTGGCATTACATAGGAGCAAAGAGAGGTTTTGTGGGTGGCCTGGTTCATTCTCCAAGATCCCCGGGGTAGCAGGGCGACTGGAAGGTAAGATAGGTGTTAGATATCTATCTCTCCTTCCCCTGTAATGGCATTTCGCCCTGCTATCGCTATATCTCCCTTTGCCCTGCACAACACAAATTGCCACTCCCTGACACATTCTAACTGCCGTTCAGCTGGCTCCAATGTTGTCACTCCAGCCTCTGTTCAGCCTGGGCTTCTCAAGAGGAGGGTGAGGGAGGGGAAGGCTACAATGTCCTGTTTGCCTCTTTCTTTTCCTCTCCACTCTGCTGTTGTCACTCCAGCCTCTGTTCAGCCCAGGCTTCTCAGGAGGAGGGTGAGGTAGGGGAAGGCTACAATGTCCTGTTTGCCTCTTTCTTTCCTCCACTCCGGTGTTGTCACTCCAGCCTCTGTTCAGCCCGGGCTTCTCAGGAGGAGGGTGGGGGAGGGGAAGGCTATGATGTCCTGCTTGCCTCTTTCTTTTCCTCTCCACTCTGCTGTTGTCACTCCAGCCTCTGTTCAGCCCGGGCTTCTCAGGAGGAGGGTGGGGGAGGGGAAGGCTACAATGTCCTGTTTGCCTCTCTCTTTCCTCCACTCCGGTGTTGTCACTCCAGCCTCTGTTCAGCCCGGGCTTCTCAGGAGGAGGGTGGGGGAGGGGAAGGCTATGATGTCCTGCTTGCCTCTTTCTTTTCCTCCTTCCCCCAAGCTGGGGTCCTCCAGATGTGTTGGACTAAAATTCCATCATCCCCAGCTAGGTTGGGGAAGATTGACATACAGGATGAAAGCCCAATAGGGATTCAAGCAGGGACATCAGAAGAATCAGCAATAGATTCAATGGATTTCTATGAATCTAAACTGCGGATTCCACAGTGGACCGGCTTTTTCTGAGTTGCACGGATTCTGCGGACTTGAAGACCAGCTTTTTACTTTTGTAAAAAGTGCTGCAATTTGCGCTCCCAATTTTCCACCAGCCCCAGTACCACATACATTCAAAAGGATTGTTCTATCATTGTATAATACAGGATCTACCCAATGGAATACACCCTGCATATCTACAGCACATCACCCTGTGACCATTTCAGCACCTTACTTCAATTATGCCGTTGTTGAGGCTTCTTACTTACCACTCTTTTAAAATCTTCTTCCGCTTCATCAAACTTTCCCTGCTTAAGCAGCAGGTTCCCCCTTTGTAGCCTTGCCTAAATAAAGGAAACACTACTATAATATACAAACAGCAGGCTGGTGTAGTGATTAGAGTGCCGGACAAAGATCAGGGAGAACCAGGCACAAATCCCCATTGAGACATGACTCTCACTGGGTGACCCTGAGCCAATCAGTGGGTGGGTTCACATGTCACTCTAAGACACCCTGCGAATTAGTTGAATAACTCACGTACGCCCGACAATCAGGCTTGCGATGGCTTGCTCTCCTCCTCCTTCCCCCCCAGTACTCCAGCTGGCACCAGCACATATCCCAGGCATCCTTGCGGCAGACACCAACTTGTCTCCATGCCCCAGCCCCCATCTCCATGCCCCGGCCCCCTCCTCACTATGATTGCTACCCCTTTTCATATGCCACCTTTTTCCCTCCAATGCTTTGAGACTACGCAAATGTGTTTGTAATTTAGTAGTAGTAGTAGTTCCCATTCTTTCGCAAATGCGCAAGAGCACACTTTCGCTGTCTGATATGTGTTGTCCTCCTTTCGCTGTCTGATATGTGTTGTCCTCCTTTATCAATGTCCTTGTATGTTGCAGCCAACAATAGGGACACCAGAGTGGAATAGGTAACACACAAGGAAACTGACAAGGCAAAACTACAGATAGACTAATTAGGGGACAATTGACAAGAACTGGGGGGGGGGAGATAATATAAGGCAAAGGAGGAACCCATTTGCGCAGTCGTTAAACACTGAAAAAGGGGAGCAAATATGAGAACAGTAAGTGCACCAAAGGAGGGGGCGAGGTGGTATCTCCCACTTGGCAATATAATTCTCTTGCTTTTAAGTATTGAACTGACACTTGTCATTGTCCACCTCCCATTCAATATGTCCCCAAGTCTCCAGCAAGTCCAGAAAGGGGAGATATTTGCTCCTCCACCTCTTTTTGCGGCTTCTTTTCTCAGCAGTTACTGCAGCAACCGCAGTAGTAAAAAAAACGGAGAGAGAACCGCTTCTCTCTCCCTTTTTTTGACTTTAGTGGATGCTCTCCTCCCCTTGGAGTAACCACAGTAGTAACTGCTCCGTTCACCAGATTTGTTCTGTTTTTAATTTCTCACTGTCACTCTTGCGCAAGAGCGATTGACAGCTGCTGGGGGGGGGGGGTCATGCTAAATTCCCCCGCATTCCACTGCTCTGCCATGATTTTGGCCTAATTGACAGAATGGGGAAATGAGGCACATTGCCCATCCCTGACCTAAGCTGTGCTCTTATTCTAAGTGTCAGGAACACAATCACCGAGTGTACATACCATGCAAGGCATTCAAAATTCTACAGCACCTCTTGTTTAAAAAAATGACTATTCTGCTCAAAATTGCTAACAGCTTCATGTCTCTAAATGCCTTGATACAGAAATCCCAAACACTAGAAACACTTGCATTATTATTTACACAACGGAGTCTGTCTACATGGCACTTCACAGCATAGCGTAAGCAAAATTCTACATGACCTGGTCATAAAAATCAAAACAGGGAAATCTACTTAAGGATCCATCATTAAGGATCTTAATGACTTGACCCCATCCTTACATGTACCCTAGGACATAAACAGAATCAACATAGGCTCAGATTCTATTAGCACTTCCGCTGCCATGGCCATGGTTTCTAGTTATATAGGATACCCACAGTGGAATCTTGTCTACCTACAGACTCAATAGTCAGTCCCAACTTCATGCTCTCCATTTGGTAATCAAAGCCTTACTATCCCATCAGGAGCTGAATTAATACTTCGAGAAAGACCGTCCTTCCTGCCGGGGCACATTTGCTAGCATGCTAGTCTACATTTAACCTCTCCAAGTTATAGGATAATAAAAGTTTTCTGCCAAATTATACCACTTACTGAAAAAAGAGAGACTCATTTAAAAGGCAACATAAAAACAAAGACGAAAAGCCATTTTCATCTCCCCCCCACCCCCGAAGGAATCTTTGGAAAGGATTGCTTACCGACGTGAAATCCTGCTTTAATTCAACCACCTTGCTTAAGTCACGAATGGCAGCTTTAGATTTGCCCATGGCTAAATAGACTGTGGCTCTTCTGTAATAGGCAAGGTAGTTATCGGAGTCCCCTTCTGCAAGTGAAGAAGTGGCAATCAGAACATCGCCTCAAGCCAGCCAAATCTTTGGATACGACTAAGCAAGTAATAAGGAGGAATAATGGCACCATTACAGGAAATTTTAAACAGTTCGACACCCACGGTTAATTAGCTGAAGGTACATTTCCAGAGGGCGGCCTATACTTTGCATTCCATGCATTTGCACGTATGAACCCAAGCAGACATTTAAAATATCATCTGCATGAGGCAGCATTCAGCTTCCCAGGTGATGTTTAAGGGCTTCAAAAGGTGAGCATATATGTGCATTCCAGCTGTGGAGTAAAGCCGAGCCCCCTACCTGCTAAAGCTTTTTATCTCAAACTGCAGGCCCGCTTTCGGAAGACTGCTTTACATTTGGGGTCTGGCTCCTGCATTTCTCATTTGCGGAAGGCCCAATAATTATCTTCTCACTAGAGATCAGCCATGGAACGTTCTTATAAAGCATCCCCATTAATTCTGCTGATACAGCAAGCTTTGAAAGGGCAGCAGAGACAAAAACATACCGACTCTTGTTCCTTATTCCTATTCAAGACAGGGAGGATTTTACGGGGCTGTGAATGCAAGTATAAAACGTTCATGTATTATTAAGGATGCTGCATTTGAGCGTGGGTTTCTCAACAGCTCCAACCAAGTGCTTCTATCCAGTGCTGGAATTAACAGAAGCCGGGGGGGGGGGGATTAATTAAATCCACAAGTCCCATCCCTGATTCACTCCCCACCCTAACTTTAACCAAATCACGCCCACCCATAATCTTCTACGGAGCCATCACAAAGTAAGTAGACTAAGTCTTCTCTGGCCTGCCTCTCATTCAAGCACTGCTTCCTTCACCCAACAGTATGTAGGTGTCTAAATTTATACTCTGTTGCTTATATTACTTATCTCATCCGCCATAATTTTTGATTGTTTATATATATGCCTTTTGTAGCCTTTGGAGGCAGTCATGTGTACCTTTGGAACCAAAGTCCCCAGAGAATGAATTTTAGCATCATGAACTACAATCTAGCTTTCGAATCAAAGACCCCAGAGAATGGATGCAACATTCAGAGATTCCCAAAACCAAAAGAATATTCTTTGCTACCTCCTCAGTCCCCCAAAGTAATCAGTCAAGTACCACCCATGAGGGGGGTGGGTGGGAATTAAAGTTAGATATGCTGCAAAACTGCTGATTCTGAAATGAAAAGACCAAAGACTCATCAGTTACTCTCCGCCAAAGATCTCGGCTTTGTGATTAAAGACGCAGGATCACAGCTACAGCCTACTATCGATCAGGCCCTAGCATCTCTTTACATCTAAAAAGAATCTTCAACTTCTTATCACATGCATAAAAGCAGCTCAAGGTTTAAACCCAAAAGACTTTTCTTGGTGGCACAAAATGGATGCGCTTGTGAAAAGACCAAGCTCAAGTTTAACAGATGCAGCTAAGAACAATTCTGAAAATCATCACAGCATGAAGCAAAGCTTTGTAGATGGAAATGCTTATCAGCAGCGTTCCAGGAGCATCCTTATCAAAGGGGGCAAAGTAGGGGAGGGAAAAAGTCAAATGATTGGAAGGAGAGATAGAAACTCTCAAAGCAGAGAAAGCCAAAATACCCTAAACATTCATTATGCTCCTCGTCACAGTGATGGAACTACTTTAAAGAAACTGGATCTTCTGGATGGCCTGTCACAACCCAGAGAATATCAATCACTCCCAAAACTAGACAAAATTTTAGTTTCTCACCAGCAAGTCAGGGCTACTGCTTCTTCACATGGAGTCTTTTTTGAACTTGGAAGTAATCTCTATTTGGGGGAGTGAGGAGATGTACACCATCTCCTGTGAAGCAGGAGTGTTTCTTTTCCCCTTAGGTACTCACATCGTTGAGCCTAATGAACCATGGGGATCATCTCTGTGTAACACAAAATGCCATGCATACAAGCAACCCTAAATGTATCAGGCTTTTACCAGAACAGGTTTGTCTGCTTCTTCACCTTGCAGTGAGCCAGAGTAGGTGGGACAGGGGCAGGCACCTGTTCTCTTTTCTTTCATCCGTCTCATTTACATATAATACAGTGGTGGGGTTGTACTTTAAAAATAAAAGGGGACATGCAGGAGAAGAGTGCTG
Organism: Anniella stebbinsi; assembly: GCA_029215795.1. NCBI lineage: Eukaryota > Metazoa > Chordata > Lepidosauria > Squamata > Anniellidae > Anniella > Anniella stebbinsi. Next base: position 162,048,804 of record JARDYH010000001.1, on the reverse strand, counting down.
AACCCTCCCCCTCCTACACCTTTCCTCCCACCCAGTCCATTGCTCCAGGTACTTTCTCTCCCAACCACCCATCTCAGTTCTAGTACCAAGATCAGAGCTCTGAATGAAGAAAAGTGGCTGAAGCAACCAACTGCAGGGAGGAAAGGCTGCACTAGAGCCTGGGCAGGGGGCACATGTAGCCCACGGACAATGTGTTACCCATTTCTGACACACAGTTTGGCTCCATAGTAGCCTATAGGCCAAACACCAGGGCCTCCCTATGGAACCTGAAACGCACTTTGAGCACCCAGAATCCACAGATATCTGCATGACTTGAATTAGTCCTGTACAATTCAGAACAAAGACAGTCAGTACAGCACTAACGATCTTCAATCTGCCATGACTATCTGAACCTGAAGTATGTATTGAGAGTTAACATTACCAGGTATATACTTTCAATTTACAGAAGCTCGAAAAACACCACTTCTGAGACAGACACCCAGTTCAGATGTAACAATCCCAGTCTGATGAAGCCATGTTCCCACATACTCCTCACATGCCCACTTTGAGAGGAGCTATCTTGGTTTCTTAAACCACAATTTCCCCACCATCCAATCAAGAAAACTAGTTCCAAACCATGGTCAGATTCATCTTTGCAGAAGCCAGGTGTTCAAAGGAAGGAGGGAGCATGCAGGCACGCAGCTCATTCCCAGTCTGATAAATCATGATTTATCAGACCAGGATTGTTGTGTCGAAATTGAGCCAGGATGGGCAAATTATGACGCATCTCAGTTTAAACTACAATTACTTGCAGATATAAGTTCTCCGTCTTTGTTTCATTTGGGGATGAACAGGCCTGGCATTGCAGGTTTAATTCAATACATTCACTAGGTGTTAAAAAGTTAGGTCCATACTTAAGAGTAGATCCATTCAAATCAATAGGACTTAAGTTAGTCATAACTTTTCCTGTTGATTTCAACGGGTCTAGTCTAAGCACGACTAAATTTGGAATCAACCCATAAGAAGGGCATACACAGAACAAGTCATGGCACACCTACAAGTGATCCAGAATGGAAAGGAGTAATACAGGAGGCAGTCTGCTGCTCACTTTGTAAAAGATTACATATCTGAAAGAGGGATGGTACACAGAGGCCAAAAATACAAGAGATTTTTGTTGCAGAACAGTAATTTTACAGAGTTCGATTCACTGGGGAAAGAGACAATGTCGAGAACCACTACGCGACAAAAATAAAACACTCTTAAACGGAATTCAGTGGTCTTTAGATACATACCTATGGCAGCATGAAAATGAGACAAAGCATCTGCTAGCTGTCCAGCAGCCAACAGTTTCTTTCCCATTTCGAGTTCTTTTTCTACTTCTGCATTTATCCCACATTCTGCTCCTGAAGGAAGAAAAAAATATATATGTAAGAAGCTGAACGGTTAATTATTTTATTGACAGATTTAGAAAGCTTACGCCATAAAATTATTAAGAGAACATTAGAACTGACACGTGAAAAACAGACCTGACCTGTATGACTGCAAACAAAAACAAACAGAAAATGCTTGTGAAAAACCAGAAACAGAGTTTCCACCCACCAATAGCCCCCAGCCAGCATGGCCAACGGTCAGCAATGCTGCGAGTGGTAGTCCAGAATATCTGGCAGTCTGGCAGTGGTACAAAGTGGCTAAATGCATAAGCAAAATGATCAGTTAATTCTGAAGGCTGGTAATTTTTGGATGGAGGAGGGAAGTATAGCTCAGTGGTACAAAGCACTAGTTCAATACCTTGCATCTCTACTTAAATGGAACTTGGCAACCTGGCTGGAAAGACCTCCATCCGAAATTTCGGATGCTCTCCCAGGCAGCCTGGGTTCCAACACTGTGGTAGATGCCACTTGCTTTATGACTATTCTATTTGGTCTTTATTAGCTGCAGAATAGACAGAGTATTTACCTATGATCCATTATAAGGGCTGCAATCCTATTACACACCGTCCTGAGAATAAGTCCCATTGAACTCAAAGAAGCTCTGAGATTGCGCTGTTACTCTTTTATTAACTCAATAAAATCATCAACAGAGTTCAACACACAGATGAGTAAAAAAAGATATGATGTTGTACTATTTGTCTTAGTGCTGATTAGAAGCATTTGTCTTAGGCATATGAATAATAGGCACATGAGTAATGTGTATGATTTGATTTAAATAATATATGAGAATCAAAATAGGCACGGCGTATAGGTGATGAAAATTGATACAGGTTGAGAAGGAACAAACTAATTGGCTTCAGCTTGATAAAAGGTGTGCGAAAGGAAAGCTTATGAGTCCGATATTGGGACTGTCATCCTGCATACTTCTGCCACTAGCTCAAAAAAGCATGGTAAGCTGTTGCAATGTTTTTCTGCTATTGGACTATACCTGGGGCAAATTTTCATATCCAGCACATGTTCAGGACTGCTTCAAATGAGCACTGAGCTTGAATCCAGAGAAAGGTAAGAGGAAAATACAGCAGCCATGCTGCTACCAGGGCCCAGATGATCTGAACATATAAGACCAACTCTGGACTGCTTGCACTGGCTGGCTGTATGTTTCTTAGCCCAATTCAAGGCCGTTGGCCTATAAAGTCTCACACAGCTCATCATCATCATCATTTTATTATGCGGTCACCATGAACTGATAAAAACATCCCTTTGCAAAAGATAAAGATAGTCTTGGGATGGATCGGCATATACAACCACAATACCTGACAGAGCACCACAGGAGACCCTCTGAAACAACACAGGATGCAGAAGGGGGAATTGGTGGAAACCAGAGCACTTTGCATGGTCAGAGGTGCTTTCCATTCATACAAGAGACCTTCTGGAACCCAGACATGCTCACCACCACATTGTGACTCATACATGTGAAAGAGCCACCCTGCATCTAATGCCACAAACATACCTTTAAGATCAGCTCACATCAGTTCCCACACAAATGCTTACCCATGGACTCAGTTCCCATATTCAGTTGCAAGTCATCAAGGATTATACAAACATGCTCTGCTTTTGAGAACTTCTGAGATGGCTCTCCTCACAGTCCCACCAACATCTGACGTGTCTTTGGTGGGAACCCAAGAGGGTGCCTTCTCAGTGGCTGCATTCAAGCTCTGGAGCTCAATTCCAAAGGAAACCATCCATCAGCATCAAATAAAAGCTTGACTTCATAAACAACCATTTGTCCTATTGAGTCAACTGAGTTTATTTTCAGCCACTCCGCATGCAATTTTAATTTCCATCTAAATATGATTTAACTGTCTGCTACTGTTTGATTATTATTTTATTTGTAAATTATTTACTTCAGAGTTGGCCCAAGATGTTTTGCTGCTGGAGTTGAAGGACACACACATACAAATTCCACCTACAAAAGGTGACTGGACTAGCAGTTGGTGATTGGACAACATCCTCCATTCACGTGAGAGCTTCAGGTTAACTTAGGGGGCACATGGAAGGGGGGCACATGGAAGGCGACTGGTCCTCCAGCAGAGGGGAAAGTCCAGGGAGCAGCCCCACTGTCCCCTCCATACCACATAGCATCTGCCACTTGAGGCAACCACCTCACTCTGCCTAATGGTGGGGCCGGCTCTGATTTTCTATGTATTTTACGCTACTGTATTGTTAGCTGCCTTGGGCGTTACACACAGAAAGGCAAAAAAAATTAATCTGGTTGGTTCAAAGATGCATTCCATCAAGTGTACAGAAATCAAGTGGTGGCTATGAATGTGTGGACAAGACGGTCTCCAGAATAAGTAACGAGTGTCATTACATGCCTTTAAGAATGCAAATATTATTGTTAAAATCTGCAAATTAAAGCAAACTATTGTGTATTTCTTCCCTTCCTAGAAAAAAAGCATTTAACTTCTAAGAAGGAAAACAATTACAGAAAAGCATTTAAGTTCAGTCCCTCCAATCACGAAATATGTAATATTCACAAGGTGCATAGCCCTCAAACACATAGTGCGTTTTCAATGGGGCAACCTATGCTAACAAATATACTTGTGCTTTCTAGCAAGTTACATTTAAAAAGAAAGAGAGGAAGCTAAGGAAGTCTTTTTCTTTTCTTTTTTCTTTCTCTTTTTGGTCTTGCACTGATTTCCAAATCAAAGTTGCCACTTTCCAGTACAAATAACTTTTCCCCTCTAAATGTTCAACAGACTCACTGAGCTCTGACAGCCAATATGATGATTTTCTTCCCCATTTCACGCATCATCACGGACAATAAAAACTCTGGAGACCAAATTACATTATATCTGCGCAATCTCTTCTTACCTCATGCATGCCCTCAAAAAATATGAAGTGCGGTTATCTGGGTGTTATTAAGAGAAAAAACTGAAAGCAAAGTTACGCGAATGTCTACGAAGTCTATACAAGACTTGAGATGAGTGAGCTATAAAGAATCCAACTTTATCTTACAAAACCAGAGTCAGTGTTTATATAGCTAGAAATTATATATGAGTGTGTGTGTCTCAAAGACAAAGTACAAAACTTCAAAGCTACATACAACCGTTAAAGGTATAGCCAATTTATATATGCAAAATAAACACATACTACAGCACTATTGAGGCTGTCCCACTTTATATGATATCGAGGGGGCTACGAGCCTATATGCTACCGTGTGCATATTTCAGAAAAGCTTCCTCACTTACAAAGCTAGCACAATAAGGGGGAAAGGTTCTTAACCTAGTCCTTTAGCTGATATGCTAGTTTTCTGGTGCAGTGAGTGTCTTATGTGGAGAATATGAAATGCCTCCCACCTACTCTGAAGTGGTACGTTCCATCAGGGCTGTACCACATGATTATTCTGAATGCATAGATGAGATGTTACATCTTGATCCTCAACATATCTCTTTGGAAGCATCATTTTTATTTTATTCAAGTTTTCTTCCATATAAGTGTGTTTAGCACTGCAGGGTAGCAGAGTGCCAATACCAGAACAATTATTAATTCTCATAAAATATTCTTAGGCTATAGTTAAGGGTAAAGAAGGTGATGTCCAAGATAAAATGCAGTACAAACACAAAGTAATAATTAAAACGCCATTAATAAAAGCCTGCTCTCAGGACTAAGGATCTCCATGTATGCATTACTTTGACCCTGTTCACATGATATGCTAAGCCATGGTTAGGTTGCTAACCCTTTTGTAGAAAATTGTGTGTTTAAACCGTGGTTATGTAGTCATAATGGTTAGGAATGGTTCACATTACACACTAAACCACAATGTTTAACTCAAAATGCTTAACCACCATGGCTTAGCATGTCATCTGAACAGGGTCTATACCACAATTGTATTACTAAACTATGATACCATGTTATTACGTACCAAATGCAACGACCCATAACTCACACTGCCCTTTTAACTATAGCTGGTCACCAAAATAAGCACAAAAGGAAGGAAGTAGGGATGTGACAGGATTTTAAAGGAATATTGTGGCAATTGAAACTGTGGAAAGGTTTGCTAACTGCATTTCTTATTGTGCAGTTCACAGGTTATATTTTCCTATGGAAATGCACATCCAAGACACTCAGGACATATTGTACCGACATCAGGTTTTACTAAGAGGAAAATACTTTCCTAGTATATCATCATCATCATCATCATAATTTCTATAGTGCTTTTCTTAAATGCTCAAAGCGCTATGCAGACATCCTTACAGCAACTGTGTGGCATAGGTGAGCATTATTACTTGTAATTTACAGATGGAGCAGCTGAGTCTGAAGGAACTGTGCCTAATGCCATCCAGAGCGTGATCAGGAGAGCTTTGAGCAAACAGGAAAGTAAAATGTTAACTGGATACTTTGCAGCTCATAGACTGAAATCCTAAAATATACTTCCTAGGGAGTAAAGCCCATTATTTTATTTATTATTACATTTATATCCTGCTTTCCCTCCCTCTTCCAAGGAACTCAAGCCAACTTACATGGTCCTCCTCCTTTCCATCTAAGTTTGGCTACGCAGAGAGTCAGTGACTGGCCCAATAAATGCCATGGCCAAGTGGGGACTAGAACCCAAATCTCCCAAGTCCCAGTCCAACGTTTTAACCACTGAACCCTACTGGCTCTCTCCATTGAACATAATGGTACTTCAAAGTAAACATGTATACTTATACATTATATAGCCTGGCACTGTAAGCAACGGTACTATAACATCACGAAACAAATGCACCAGGACCACAAACGTATCTATCTTCTCTCTAACCGGGACAAACGTAAGTCAACAGAGAGCCATGGCTACTACTGGCACATTTTGACTCCCTCCTCTCAAGGCAGCAAATATCCTTCCCATGTTGCCACTCTATCGCATCTTTCTTCCTGAAGGCTTTCCAGCACCATTAACTGACCCCACCCAACAGGAGTCCAGCTTCATATTCTATACACACGATCACGTTTTAGACCCTGTTAACCCCAACCCCACAAGGGTAACCACCTCTTCCCCTCATCACCCCTCCCCTGCTTTCCCAAGGGCTGGTAGCAAGTACCCTCCTGTCTCCCAGATTTGAGTGCCTCCAAAAGCCTACTGACTTTCTCATTTCACTACGAAGAGGAAGTACACGCACCCAACAACCCCCCCCCCCATCCCCAAAGAGGACAGATAACCCCTTTCTTTGCTCCTTCTCACAGACTGGCAGTACACGCAGACCCTTCCATACCACCCCCCGACCCGCCCGGTCACTGTACTACTTTCCGGGATAGCAAATGCCAGGGCTTGTTCCCAGCTCAGTTCCGCCTGCCCCACAGCAGCAGCGCTTCCTCCTCACCCTCATATTGGAGATCCCACAGCACCAACAGCAAGGGCAGCGCAGAACCCAGCTTGTTCACACAAGCCCGGGGAGACACCATGGCTGGACCACTCTGTCCCCACGTGCGCCACTCGACCCACCGAAGAGTTTAGTTCGGAACTCTGAAACTCTCAACATTCTGAGAGGTTCCCTGGGGTGGGTCGTGGGAGCCGGTGATTGGCTGCGCCGCCTCCCGTCCCGCCCCTTGCTAGGGGAACGTGGAGAGCAGGAGAGGCTACTGTCAAAAGTCCCAACCCCTTTCCGTTTGAGAATGCGCGTTAAAGATAGCTGACGCTGGAGCCCACGTGATCGTGCCCACACTTGGTGCGAAATGAGTTTCATTTCAGAAGGGAGGGATGATTCCACAGTTATTTTTAAAAGGCGGTACCCTTTGCTGAAGGAGCGAGTGTGAGCTTTTGAGTTACACAGAATGCTTCTTCAACTAAGAGTGTTCAAAGTAAAAACGTTTATATTTTAAAAGTTTAAAAGATAATACAATGTGGCTGGCTCTTATTTAACCTGGTAACAAAAAATGTGTTTAAAACAAGTTCCCTATCCAGAAAAAAATTGCCACTCAAGTATGAAAGAAATCAATGGGACAAGTCGATCACAATTAATTTATGCCTTATTAATTTCAAGAAGACTTAAGCATAACTAAGACTGAACTCCTATGCCCACTTACTGGGAGTAAGACCCATTGAGTTCAAGCACATCAAATGTATATTATTTCAATTTAATTTTCTGGATCAGGACCAAAGTGCAGGAAGATCTAGAATGGAACTTACGAAGTTCGTATTTAAACATATGACATTTGAGGCATACATTCAAGGGGTTTAATTTGAGCTTTCTAAGATAGCTGCATGACTGAATGTCAAGGTAAAGAATTTGAGTGTTTTCCCATTATTACTGATAATATCATGGCCCTCGATTCTTTTGTTTTTATAATCAGGACAGGATTTTCTTTTTAAAAGCAAGAGGGATTCTTTGATTTTACTATGGAATCTGCAAAGAAGAAACACTCTGACATGAGTTTATCCAAATAACAACTTGAAGTGTTTTTTGAAGGTAGAAGGAAACAAAATTATTTGGTCATTTGTTTTGGTCAACATAGGGATTACTCATGGCTTTTCTTTTTAAATTTTGTTCATAATACTGCTTACTGAGCAGTGCAATTCTATGCATATATATTCAGGAGTAAGTCCCATTGAGTTCTATAGCTCTGCTCCAGCTCAACTTTCAATAGCCAATCCCCAGCATATTGACTGGGCCATGCTGGGTGTTGTTGGACTTTTTTCTATCTAAACATACATAGGATTCCACCTTGAATGTACTATCCTCATTACACCTCCCTCCCACCATCTCCAAGGCCAGGGAGGATCTAAAAACTTCATATACTGCTTGGATAACAGAACTATGCTTACACCGGGCAAGCTCAAGACACTTCAGTCCTTTACAGAGCAATCCGGGAAGGTAGAATGGATCCTGTGAATTAGGATGGGGCTGAAATGCGATGGGGCTGAAATGCCCTTCTACCACTGGAGTGGGTCTACTTACAATGCAGGGGCTCCTGGTACACCCAGAGAAAGCTTTGTGGTGGTCTTTCTGCCAGCAGCAGTAGCCAACAAAATGGAGCAAAATCCAGGGGTGTGTAGGGGGCAGAATGGAGGCAGCCTCTGATCTACTGAGTCCATAGCCCCTTCATTCTACCAAGAAGCCCCAGGATTAGGCCCAACAACTGGTACGGTGTAATGGGGAGGAAATGTCATCGCAGTTGTGGGGGATTCATCCCATGGGTTTCTGGTGGACTGGCTACTGCACCCTCTGATCTAGTGCTGCTGCTGAGGAATGCCAGGTCGGTTTGTAATAAGACCTCAGTCATCCACGATATGATCATGAATGAAGGAGTCAACCTGGCTTGAATTACAGAGACCTGGGTAGCTGAGCTGGGCGGTGTAGATATGACCCAGCTTGGCCCACTTGGTTATTCGGTGTAGCACCAACCCAGGCTGGAGGGCCAGGGGAAGAGTCACCACAATCCATAAAAGTTCAATCTCACTCACCAGGAAACCCCTCTGCCCTGGGATAGGCTGTGAGGGCCTGTACCTTGTGCTGGGCCAAAGAGACAGATTGGGGATACTATTGGTGTGCGCCCACCCTGCTACCCAATGGATTCCCTGACCGAGCTGGCTGAGGCGGTCTCAGATGTGATGTTGGAAAATCCTAGCACCTTGGTCCTGGGAGATTTCAACATCCATGCTGAGGCTGCCTTAACAGGACCAGCTTGGGACTTCATGTCATCCATGACAACCATGAGGCCTTGTGGATTGAAAGTGAAGAATTTGAGATTGTTTTAAGAAAGCCTGTTTCTCTGCAAGCTTATCATCTGTCTCTGTTTCCCACAGGAGATGCTGGCAGTGGCCTTGGACGTTGCCAGTTTCCCTGTGAACTTAGAAGAATGTTTGGATAAGGAGGGGGCCACTCTTAAGAGATGTCACTCAGGTTGTGGCATCATTGTAGTTGGTGGAACAATCCCACCCTGTTGGAACTTGGGTATGGTTTACAGGTCAGAGGACCTGTCTGTCAAGTGGCTTTGAATAGGACAGGCCTCTGGCCTATAAGAAGGGGTGAGCAAGGCTAGAAAAGCCTTGCTAAAGATCATCTTTCAACGCTTGGCCTGAAACACCTTGTGTTTGGATTCTGTTTGGCGATTTTGGAAGCGCTCTGCACATGCTTGCTCATTTGCTATTTGGACTCTGAATTTCTAAGGATTGTGTTATGGAAAGTGCTTGAAGGCTTTGCATAGACTTGGACTTGTGTTTCCTCTGGATTGTGCGTGTGGCTTCAAGAGAGCTTCCCCGGAGCTAAAGTATGTGCAGGGGAGCTCCTGGGCCTGAGAAGTTCTTTCCCTGTGATCTTGCTTACCAGGGTCAGCTCAGCGTTTCAGCAGGCTGGGATTGGCTGGTACATGATCTCTCTCTCTGCCAGGCTCAAAGGCGGCCCTGTGCCTTCAGCACTTCCCCTCCCTGGGATTTTGTTTGGGCTCTGGCCAATTCTTTCTGAAGAGCCAGCGTATGCGGCGTCTAGAGAAGTTCAAATATAATGGCTACGCCTAACCCTACCTCCCCCCAGTGTTTGCATGAAAAGTTCGTTATCAAGAAAGGTGCTTAAAGTGTCTATCTTCAGCGTTAAGTGGGTGTCGAAAAATGTAACCATTATACTTTTGACCGTGTGATTTCGTCAATAAAAGAAGTCTCACCGACATGTCTTGTCAGTTTGCCAGTTCGTGGGAATGCCTGAGGGAAAGGACCAGCTCACGACACAGGGCAGGGCATACCCTTGACTTGGTCTTTGCCTCAGGGTGTGAGGGGGGTGGTCTGGATATTGGGAGGGATGGAAATTATCCTGTTGTCCTGGTGAAGTTTGGTTTCACAGTGCCAGTCCCTCCCTGCAGAGTTGGGCGACCCATTAAGATGGTCCATCCCTGGAGACTTATGGAATCTGAGAAATTCCTGAATGCTTTGAGGAAACTTTCATTAGCCAGAGCCGGCAATTCTGTCAAGGCCCTTGTCACACTATGGAATGGTGAGGTGCGAAGGGCCATCAACACAATCGCTCCCAAGTGCCCTCTTCGACATTGTGGAGCTCGGAAGACTCCCTGGTTTACTGGGGAACTCCAGGCAATGAAACAGGTCAGAAGACAGCTGGAGCGTAAATGGTGTAAGACTCGTCTTGAAGGTGACCGAATACGTGTAAGAGTGTACAATCATGCCTACTGCGTGGCGGTGAAGGCAGCAAAGAAGGCCTACTTTGCTGCCTCCATTGCATCCTCAAGTTGTCGTCCAGCTAAGCTTTTCCGAGTGGTCTGGGGGTTACTTGCAGCTAACCCACCCAATTCAATACCGGAACCCTCGGAGGCTCTCTATGATGAGCTTGCAACACACTTCAAAGATAAAATCGCTCACCTTCATGCTGACTTGAACACCGCTATTAATTCAGTGTCTATTGAGGTGTCCAGTGCATCATCTTATCCTGTTTTGTGGGACCAATTTCAGTTTTTGGAGCCTGAAGATGTGGACAAGACGCTAGCATCTGTTCAACCCACCACATGCTTTCTCAAGCCTTGCCCTTCATGGCTTATTCAAGCTAGCTGTGGGGGGCTAGATACAATTATGGCTTGGATGAGGGCCAATAAACTTAAACTGAATCCCGATAAGACAAGTGACTTTGTGGGTTGGTGGTTCCATGGTCTGGGAATTGGGGTGTTTGCCTGTTCTGGATGGGGTTGCACTCCCTTTGAAGGAGCAGGTCTGTAGTTTGGGGGTACTCCCGGATCCATCTTTGTCACTGGAGGCCCAGGTGTCCTCGGTGGCCCGGCATGCCCATTACCAACTTCGGTTGGTACGCCAACTACGCCTATTCCTGGATAGCGATAGCCTAGCCATGGCCACTCATGCACTGGTAAGCTCACGACTAGACTACTATAACATGCTCTATGTGGGGCTACCCACGTGTGTGGTTCGGAAGCTGCAGCTAGTACAGAACACAGCAGCTAGGGTGCTCATGGGGACACCTAACTTTGCTCATATTAAACCGGTGTCAAAAGAACTGCACTGGCTGCCTGTTAGCTACCGAGCCATATACAAGGTTATGCTGTTATCCTATAAAGATTCACCAAAGAGTTAAGGTTTTCAAAATTTAAAGGTAATTTCATTCAGATATATTAAAACATTTAAGCAGAGCAATTGAATTTACAGAATGATAAAAAAGCTGAGTAAATACTCCTTCAACACTTATTCAGACAATTAGCTCTGTATGGTTAAAATAGAAGATAGGCCAAACGCGTTTCGACGTTGCGTCTTCTTCAGTGGCCTCTGTAATACAACAAGCATATATACTACTATAATTACCAGTTATTTGCAGATTATACATAATTCAAAATCTCACGACTATGGAATTTATTTACAAAAGATGTACAAAGATGTTTTTGTTACCCGGCACAAGCTGATATAGTAGACTTGCGAAATAAAAGAACAGTATCTTGAATCTGGGGCTGACAATCAATATCCCTAGATTAGGACAGTTTGTATCATTCCCCCAAGACAACAAAACCTGTAACAATAATAAAAACATTCCTCTCTAAACAGAGTCGTAACATAATTTATAATTAAGAACAAATCTACCACAAATATAAAACGTTTTTCAACAGACCTGCAGAAAGTGCTCACAGACTATAACAGCCTCCGTTTCTCAAGCCAAAAATAGGCCAGATAGTGACCAAAGATTCTACAGGATTGTGGATATTGGAACATGGAATCGTCTTTGTACCCAGAGCCCTCCTGCTGCATCTCTTGGAAGACCTGCACTACAAGAAAAGACATATAGGGGCAGGAGCCCTCGTGGACTTTTTAAAGAGAATGGACTATGGCCTGAACATGCATGCAGAAGCTCAGAGGATTACAGCCAAGTGCATTAGACTTTGCAGACATGCCCCTCGCAAGGGCTATAAGTACATGCTAGTTTTGTTGTCCAGTTAATAGGATGGTTGGAGTGCTATCCTACTCAAACACAAAAGCCTTGCTAACAGATCTGATACCTCGGTTTTCCCTATCAGAAGTCATAGGATTAGATAGAGGGAATCATTTTGTGTCATAAGTAACTCAACAAGTTGCAAGGGCCCTAGAAAACAATAGGACTTTCATACCCCTTGGTGTCCACAGAGTTCTGGACAGGTAGAAAGAATGAATAAGACCATAAAAGAGTCATTGGTCAAAACATGTGCAGAGACTCATTTGAAATGGGTAGATGCCCTCCCAATAGTTTTGACAAAAATTAGGAAAACACTTCACAAGGGTCTTAAATTGTCACCTTTTGAATTCCTTTTTGGGTATCCATCACGTGTCTTACCACCAAGACTAAGGGAAACTGTAATTTGGGATGTGGGAAGTGAAATGTTGTGGAATTATGTTACTGGCTTGCAGTCTGTTTTGTTTCAGCTTCATCGATACGCGGCAGAGTATCAACCACTCCCACTTAACCAGGTGGTTCATCCTTTCCAGTCTGGAGAGGTGTTGGTGAAGAAGTGGAAGTGTGATCCGCTTACTCCAAAGTGGGCCCCTACACAGTTGCCTTGGTGAGCCACACAGCTGTAAAACTGTTGGGGTGGGATCGCTGGACCCACCATAGCTTGAGAAAAAAAATACAAGATTCCTAAAACCTCTGTGCCCCCCGACTCCGGACGCTTGGGAGGCCACGGGCACCAATCCTTTGTGTTCCCCCACTCCGGAAGCTGAGGGAGCCACAGGAGAAGAAACCGGATCATCGTGGGAATTTCAGGGCCTGGATGGCCTAAAGGGTTTGTTCCGAAGGAAACAGTGAACATTGAATGGGAGGGACAGGTGGGGCCAGAATAACAGAGGGACACACCACTGTTATCCACAGGCCTAAGCCACTACTACCTCCATTCTTGGCTCATTTGTGTATAAAAGTGTGGCATCAAACTTGGGTTCAGGAACCAGTGGCTAGTCAAAACTGCCTGAGCCTTCATTTACAGAGCCTCAGGGAGTGGAGATACATGATCAACCCTATTGCCCAGTTCCACTGTGCTATAGGTTTGTACCCCTTACAGGACAGGAGAAGTAGAACAACCATTTTGCATCCCTGTACCTGAAAGAGGCTGTTGCTTTTTATTAGACCCTAATTCGGCCTGTTAAAATTGGAAAAAGACATATGACTGGTTTGTGGTGGGGAAATACTAATCTTTGTCATTCTAGCCCTAGGTATCCTGGTTTGGATTTGTAAAAATATTCCCTGGCTGAGAGGACAAAGAAGAACAGAACATGATGAAATTAATTTGGTGGATTTGGTTGGGAAGGAAGTTAAGCCTCCCTGCTCCGATACCTGTGGGAGGCTTTAACAATAAAGAGAAACTAAAATATTGGCCACCCCTTTCACAAAGCATATCAGCAATTAGTCACAATTGGCAATCTCAGTTCCTGTTGGATATGTCATCAACTGAGATCTCCAGAAATAGACTTACAACTTGACCCAATCCCTATGCCCTTAGATTTGTGGGTGCAGCCAGGGCAGCTTGGATGGCTTACCTCACATTTCTACCAGTGGGGAGACACCACAGGGTCAAATAGAAAACCAGGAGGGTGGTGCCAAAACCCCTTGGCAGATGGGTTGCCTGAGTTTCAGGCATACCCAAGCGAGGTCAAACATCCCATTTGTTTTGAACATGCAAATGGAACAGGTAAAAACATAGGATGGCTCCCCGAATCCTCTTGTGAAAAAGTGTTGTATTTTGATTCTGAGGATAGGAGAATAGAACCATGGGGGGGAAACGTATAATGAGGAAAGTAATGTGACTAACTGTGTTAGCCCATATGGATTCCCTGGTCTACCTCCCTATGAATTAAATAACCTAACTCTAGAGAATTTGAATTTCACAAATGGTGAATGGAGGAATGAGAGTACAGGACTGTATAATAATCGCCTGTATTTCTTCACAGAGAATGGACTGGAGTATATAACTACACACAAGAAAAAGGATGTTCTAGTACTAACACCTCTAGACCCCACATAGTACAAGGGGCAATCTTGAGAAACATACATGCTTCCATATTCTGTGGTTACAAAAATAGTTCTAAATGGAACACCACAATTCAAAAATGGACAGAGACTAACATGACAGCCAGATGTGCAGGATTTAATCACACCCATAACTCACAGGGTGGTTTCCGCTGGCTTGTATCAAATGGAAAGCGCATGAGAGGAAGTTTTTGAATCTAATCTTAAATCAACCTGGTGTATTCTTCCTATGTTGTCAACAATTCTACAAGGTGTTACCTCAGGGATGGAAAGGGAGGTGCACCCTAGCTTTAGCAGTTCCTCGGGTTGAAATTCATCAAGATTTGACTGCAAAGAATGTGCTTAATCTGGGAAGGTACAGCCATCGAGTACTTCGGGATACCTCAAAGAGGAAAATCCTTTTGATGTATTGGGGACCTAAGGTCTGGAGTGGGCCTGAGGGAGCCAGTCGGATAGGGCAGGTTGCCAACAAAAAGTGGGTGGACATGGCTGAGGAGCTGGCCAGAGCTTTCAATAGAACCCACTGCCTGGTATGCTCCCTTCCTCCATATGATTCCTCAGGGGGCATGCCCCTTCTACTTTTGCCCCTTAACCAATCAGGGATAGTGACGGATATTGGTTTGGGAAAAGGTAGCCTCACCAATTGGCCTACACTTTATAACTCAACCCTAAGATTAAGAGTATGGCCAGTAAAAGGAGGCCTATGTATCAAACAAACATCCCGAGGGAATAATAAAAACGATGGGGAACTCAAAGTGTCATGGAACGTGGCAATTTGGTGGAGGACCTGATAGTACTTTAAACTGGACCTGCTGTAACCATACAAACGTAGTATACGATCAGTGTGTATGTGGTAAAACCTTGAGAGAGGCATGGAAGCGGGAATGGAACCTGACAGCAGAATTCGCTAAGGCCTCAAAAATCTGTCCTTTAGAAAGCGTCACTACTTTTATACTCCAATTCCGAGGGTCCACTTGGAATGGACAAGGTACTTTCCTATGGTGGATATGTGGGAAATATGCCTACCGGGAACTACCTGGGAACTGGATAGGTTCTTGTTATTTGGCCACTTTAATAACTTTATTTGGCCTCCTATGTGGCCTATGATAGACCCCTATAGGAAACAACGTAGGAGTAGGAGAGTAGCATCGCTAGATTATTTCGAGGACATTGCAGGAGGGTCTAGCCAGTCACGGAGTGAGACAAATGACTGGCCACCAGAACGCATAATCCAGCACTATGATCCCGCTTCTTGGGATCAGCATGAGCTAGTGGCAGGGGCTAGAAGACCAATATACCAGCTAAATAGAATCATTCGGCTTCAAGCTGTAGTGGAGATAGTAACCAATAGAACAGCCCAAGCGCTCCACCTCATAGCCCAACAATTAGATGAATCCAGAGCAGCGATCTTGCAGTTGAAATTGGGCTTGGATTATGTCCTAGCAAAAGAAGGGGGTCTGTGCAAGGCTTTAAATCTAACAACAAGTGACTGTTGTTTTAACATATCAGATAATGGGGATGCGTTTGGCTGATGAAATGGAAGTTGTAGCCCATGTGCCAGCACAATCCTGGGAGGAATGGAATATGGACTGGTTAACTTCCTGGTTACCAAATCTGAGATGGCTCAAGACAGGATTCTTAGTTTTCATTGTTATTCTGACTGTATTGCTTATAACACCCTGCTGCTTGCCTTGCCTAATGGCTTTAATTCGTCATATGCAAGAGGCTGTATTGCATCGCCAGATGCTTATGTTGTACCAAAAAGTAGAGGTAAAAGAATATTAGAGATCTTAAAATGCTTTTAAGGGGGGGAATTGATAGCCAAAGCGTAGCCATCTTTGCTTATAAGTACAGAATGCTGGGAACACTTGCTCAAGGCTGAAGGAAAATTCAAAGTGCGTATGCGGCAGAAAAGGCCTTGCCACAAGTCTGGTTTCATCTGGTTATAGCATTTGTCCTAATGCAAGGCCATCAGCGCACCTTATCAGAAGCTACAGAATCTACCCCAGTAACAATTGAAACATGCACAGTAGCTTTCAACAGTGTGTCAAAGGGCAGTGACTCTCTCGTGGGAATGCATGGGGTTTTGCTTGCGCTTGCACTGTATAAAGCAATGACATATATCTTATGCGGTATAGTATAAAAGGGGGGGCTTGCGTGCTCCTGGGTGTGACTCTGGTGAGCTGGGAGCTTGCTAGAGTGCACCCGCTCAGCTGAACGTAATAAAAGTGCGTTGGATCAGATCTTTGGAGTCTGTGCTTCTTAGTGGGAATTGGCATATCTCCTAGGAAAAGAGCCTGTTACTTTTGGGCAACACCCCCACACCAAGAAAGAAAATTAAATATAAGACAGGGAAAAGAGCTCAGCCTAAGCCTCTCAGAGCCCTACAATAATATGATTTACATATCCTGGCTTTGAGAGTCAGTGTGATGCAGTGGTTAGAGCGTTGGACTAGGACTCGAGAGATCTGAGTCTAGTCTGCACTTGGCCATGGAAGCTCACTGGGTGATTTGATACCTGTCACACTCTCAGCCTAATCTACCTCACAAGGTTGTTGTTGCGAGGATTAAATGGAGATGATTATGCATACCACCTTGAGTTATGCACCTTGAGGATATAAATGTAATAAATAAAATAAAATAAATATTATAAGAAGCGATCTGAGTGAACCATAGGTTTGGAAGGAAGTAGCAGAATCTTACTTGTCCAATTTACTGCATTTAAGTAATGTTAAATAACTGTCAAAGGGATCTTCAAACTATTAATACTACTAACATCCACTAGAGGCTACTAAAAAGATCCTCATAAATAGTTTTTCCTAGTAGAGGAAAGATCCTCATAAAATTCTTTCCTTGTAGCCAGTGCAGAAGAACTGCTCTGGCTGGCCTCTGAGGTTGGGAACTTGACCTTGGAGAGGGGGAAAAGGGGGCATTTCAGGGTGCCTCTACAAGAGCGATTTAAAGCTCTTTCAAGGCGCATTAAATTTTTTACCTCTTCAAGAGTGGAGCACAAATCGGGGGTCGGGGCGCTTTTTATCTCTGATTATTCGCATTTTCGAATGCGCGTTAAATAGCGAGTTTTAATTTGCCGCGGGAGTTAAAGCGCATTTTGACCATGTAAACATGCGATTCTCCGCATGTCAACAACTTTAAAGCGCGTTTCATACTGCCGGTAATGCGCTTCACCGCCTGTCGTGTATCGGAATTAGGTGTAAAAGCGATGGTGAGAAGATGCGCATAATCAGGCAACCGGGTGTCAAGCCAAATTCTTCTAGAGGGGGCCTAAGTGGGTGGGGTGGGGTGGGAAGGAGAAGGGAGGAGACCAAAGGGGCTAGGATATGAGCTATCCTGAGCCTCTGCCAGCTTCCTTCCCTCCCCTTCTGAAACACCTTCACTAGACAGGCAAAAAAGCATGGTGGGAGGACGGGGCAAAGATTGGCTCTACTGCTAGGCACTCAAAAAATTCAGGGCCCAGGCTCACAGGACCAAAAAAAATTGCATAATTTAGAAATAAGTACTAGAATGTATTTATAATTCCTAGATAGCAAGGCCAGCCAACTAATTTCTCATCCAAATGATCTCAAATAAAATAAATTGCTCAATCAATTTGCAGCTTATCCCCAGATTATCCTAAATCAGAAGTTCATCTTTAACAAGAATTAATTTGCAATCGCTCCTTGTCCCTTTCTACAATTTGGGGGGGGGGGGGAGATGGACAATTTCCCTCCCCAGTTGTAATCCACCTGAAATTGCCCCCCTGCTTTGCAATTAAACAAAGAAAGAAATCTTCCATTGGCATCAGTGGGCACTCAGGGCTCTGGGAAATAGTTTCAGGGCTGGGACCACATGGGCCTAGACTTAACAATGCCCATGGATGCAATCCTCCATACTACAGTCCTCCACACATCCATTCCACTGTAGACAATGAAGAGAACGTTAATATAATTACAGCCTTTGGGGGCACAATTGACCCAAAGCTGAACTCTGTTGCTTCCTTCCTAATAGTTGGATCCTACCTTAGCGCTATAGTAATTCCAGAATTCTTGTATTTTTGCTCACTGGCACCAAAAAGGACGTTTTTATTCTCGTACAAATACGAAGGTTCTCACCCGTCTAGCAACTTTGGTCCCTCCAATAATCCAAAGATTCCTCTACGTATGCGAAGACTCTCGCCCTCCGTCTAGTAACGCTGGTCCCTCCGATAACGCAGAGACGCTACCAAACGACCATCCTATCTTCGCGTCTCAACTCGCCCTTCTTGCTTGCGGCTAATGGGATTAGCTGAGACGAAGAAAGGAGGGGACCGGAGAGCGTGAATCAAGAAAGGGAACGGGCTGTAAGGGGAGGAGAGAAATCCGACCCCCTCGGGCGAGTGCAGGGAGGAGGGAAAGAGAGCAGGAGGCGGAGGCTGTGCAACTGCGTTACAAAACAACCACCCACTCTCTGTGCTTGAGGAGGAGCGATTCGCGAGCGTGGGAAGGCGAAGGGGGCTGCCCGGAGGAACGAGAGATCTAAAGTTCTGCGGAACTTCTCTCTGATCTAGCAAAGAGGTGAGAGAATCGGAATATCGCATGCGAGGGAAGTGGATGCTGCTGCAACCCCTGAGCAAATGGCATGCGCGCCTGTGCTATTGAGGAGTAAAACGATGAGTAAAAGCGATCGGTGAATGCCGGTGATGAAAGGGAGCAAGGGATTCTCCTGTACTTTTGCACGCTTGCTGCCCCTCTATTCTTTGTCGATGGATGCTTGCGCATCGCACCCAGCAGAGGGAGTTTCTTTAGTGTTTTAAAAATGCAGACAGAGCAAGGAATAGGGAGGTTTGATTGCCTACTTTCTGAATACCTCGAGGCCTGGCAGTCTCCTCCTGATTTGTTCTTTTCCAATCGATCAGAAACTTGTTGCAAATCATGTATTTAACACGGCCATCAGATTCCAGCGCCATATCCTCGCAGCGTTTTCGGTTAGTCTTGCTGCTGAAGTCGCACGGAGTTGCGGAGGCGCGCTTGCATTTCGGCCTCTCTTATTCACGCTTTCTCAGCAAGCCCCAATGTTTCCAATGGCGCTCCCAAGCAAATTTGTTTTAGGTTTGCTTTTACAACAGAGTAACTTCAGTATTTCAGTATTGATCAGGACTGCAATCGTAACTGGTGGGTTAATTGATTAAAATTCCCTCTCCCGTCAATCAGTGGGATTGTAATTCAGATCAAATCAAATTGTTATTGAAGGCAGGCATACTAATGTGCAGGCAAGCCAGACTTGATTCCTCGCTGTATGCGTACTTGGAAGGAATTCCCTCTGAGTTCAATGGGACTTACTTCCAGGTAGGTTTGCATAGATTGCAGCCTGAAAGTTACCTTTTCTTCACCTTCGTATCCAACAGTGGAGGCTGGTGTTTCCAATTTCGGTGGGGCTCTGAATCCATTCTGGAAAGCATAGTCTCTTAATTAAGGCCTAAATAAAGGGTCTCAAACATATTGGTAAATTCTAGTTCAGCAATTTCACACCGGAATCTTAAAATTCCTTTGCTGAAGAATGGCACTTTTCAGGTCAAAGACAGAATGGTTTGAACTGAAAGGTTTCCCCAGTGGTTTTTAAATGGTCCCAGTTCCTGTTGTCAAATTTGTGTCCCTTTATTCTTTTGCATATTTTTATTCATTTACTTGATTTATATAGACATCCTATAACACAAGTTCTCTGGACAAATCACAAACTAAGTACAGCATTAAAATACAATGGACAGTATCCAATGCGAAACTACCATTGATATAAATTGCAATGTGCGAGTGTAAATGAACTCTAGCAAAATGCCAATAGCACTTGCAGGCATGACAGGTATCTTCAGAAAATCCATCCTGCCAGCAAGTCCTACTGTGCTAGAGCGCATTTACACTAGTGCAATGTAATTTCTGTTAGTGTACAGTCACATTGGATACTACCCAATATAAATCAATAAAACTATTGAAGCTAAAACACAGTTGACACACAGATTTTAAGCTGAGAAACCCAGACACTAAAACTTACTTTAAAGGTTATTTTAAAGGCCTGGGTGAATAAAAACTGGCTTTGAAAAGACCCTAAAGATCATGCCAGGTATACCTCAATCTCTGGGAAAGTTGTTTCATGACTCGGGTACCATTACCAAAAAAGCCCCTTTCCCTGATGGTTGCTCACCTCACTTCCTTTGGTGGGGGCACTTGGAACATGAAGACTAACCTGTTTATCTCATGTCAATAGCAGAATGCCATTCATTATTGGCTGGTGATCGCAGATATAATATTAGGAGATGAGACTGTGAATGAACCCTTGATGTTGTGGGTGATGTTATTAGGGCTTGTAACAGTGTTATCTGAGTGGATATGTGGAAAGAGTTGGCATCTGTGTTTGCTGCAGTGTCTGGTCTCTAGTAACATCAGCCATATACCTCATGACTCTAGTCTACAAAGGCTTTTGCCACATATGAGTCTTTAATGTGCCACTAGGTTGTTGTTTTTGCTGCAGGAGATTAATACGGCTACCATCTGGAAGTTGAAGCTTGGCTGACGGTGTTCCCTTGAAATCAGTGTCAAATCATCCACAGTATTAATGGGATTTGATTGTATTCATATTTAAGCCATTTTGGTCTTGTGTATGCTGAAATGAGTAGTATTCCCGTATTCTAAATTCCTAAATTAATAAAAGCATTAAAATGGCTTTTACTTCTGCTAATTGGTTATCTATACTTCAGCAAAACTATGTCATTCCCTCTTACTTCAGAAAGGCATCTATATTAGGGTTTTGGTAGAATATATTTTATTTATTTATTTACTGCATTTCTATACCGCCCAATAGCCGAAGTTCTCTGGCCGATTAAATATAAAATATTAAATATAAATCTTAAATATAAAACTTAAATATAAGTTTTATATTTAAATATAAAACTTAAACCGCAATATAAAACCACAATATAAGTACAACCAGAATAAAACCAAGCGGCAATGCAGACATTTAAAATACAGATTTAAAATACAGATTTAAAACAGTGAGTTAAAAGGCTAGGATGGTAAAATTTTAAAAGCCTGGGAAAGTAAAAAAGTCTTCACCTGGTATCAGAAAGAGTATAACATAGGTGCCTGGCAAACCTCTCTAGGGAGCTCATTCCACAGCTATGTGCCAAAGCAGAAAAGGCTCTCCTCCTGGTAGCCAGCCACCTGCCTCACAGAAAAGGACCCCTGAAGATGAGTTTAGGGTCTGGGCAGGTACATATGGGAGGAGGTGTTCCTTATGATAACCTGGCCCCAAGCTGTTTACGGCTTTGAATGTTAATATACTAGCACTTTGAAACTGGCCTGGACCTGGACTGGCAGCCAGCGAAGCTGAAAAAGTACTGGCATAATGAGATTTCATTGGCCAGTCCCTGTTTACAATCTTGCCACCCTGTTTTGGACCAGCTGAAGTTTCCAGAATTTTTTCAAAGTCAGTGCCACATATAAAACATTGCAGTAATCCAGACGAGAGGTTATCAGAGCATGGATTACTATAGCTAGGCTACCTCTGTACAGATCTCGGCATAGTTGGTATATCAGCCTATGTTCCTTGCTACCGAGTCCACCTGTGCCTTAAGTGACAGTTCTATTTAACCTGAATGGATTATTACATTAATCTAATCAAAAGCCAGTTACTTAACCAAAGAAAAATATTTTATTAGTTGACAGCCCCAGTCTTGTATGATGCAAAAACTAGTTAAACCCACATATATGCATTTAAACTGATGTGGCTTCTTATAGAATGTTTAAGTATGCCAGTTCAAGAGGATCAAATGTTTTGTTCAAACATTTGCTCAAAAGGAGTCCTCTAGGCTTCAATGAGACTACTAAAAAATTAAATACAGCCTGGGTTATCCAGATACAAGACTACAGAGCAGAGGTACATAACTTTTTTGGCCTTGAGGGATGCATAGGGCAGTACACATACACACACACACACACACACACACCAGCCCGGGAAGGGGGCGGGGGTTCTCTTGCTAATACTAGCAAGGGAAACCCTTCCCTTATCTCTGATCTCTCATCAAAGATTGAAGATAAAGGAAAGGATTCCCTTGCATATGCTAATAAGAAAACCCTTTAAATTCTTGTGGTTCTGTTATAAAGCTTCACTTGAAATAATAGGAGAGTAAATTTCTGGCTTTTGTAGTGTATCAGGAAATTAGTGTTGCAGTGTGGCTTAAATGTTCAAATGACACTTTAAAACCAACAGATGTTGGAAATATAAGAAGATGTGATCATTTTAGCCTTCCCCTTTATTTATTTTTTATGACTGGAGCATGTATTGGTGCTTAAGCTTTGAGTTTATGCATCCTCAATTTTTCAGGTCTCGGGTCCACTTTAAAATCCCAAAGACTAGACCCACAGTAATCAGTCCACAGTAATCAGTCAGTTGATTCTTGTCAAATGAAATTTTGTGACAACAAAGATTAACACATTTTTGCGATATGAGTAACATAGGCAAGTGCCTAGTTCATCAGATCTTGAAAAATAATATTCAATGTTACATTATCTGAAAATGACTCCAAGAAATGTATGATCTACACTGACAATGTAATTCTATGCATGTTTGTTTAGAAGTAAGCACTATTGAGTTCAATGGGACTTACTCCCAGGAAAGTGTTTATAGGATTGCAGCCTAAAAATATATTCATAGGTGAACTGGTGAAAACATTGTTTTCTACTTCTAGCTCAAAGCTGGGCCTATCCTAGCTTCTCATTTGTCTTAGAATTGTGAACTATACTAGGATATAAAAATAATTGAACACAAATTAAAGTTTTATCTTTCATACATATTAATTCAGATAAGATATTGTATTTTCTTTCAAACTGTACAAGGCTTTGATAAGGCCATTATAGACATTATAAAATTAGAATATTTTAGGCATAAATCCAAAGGGACTAAAGTAAATGTAGTATATAAAGATTTTATTTTTTTTGCTGCCAACAATGATTTCTTACCTCTTCTCAAAGCTGTAATATTTTAAATTATTTGGTGAAGTCATATAATTTTGTTCCACAATTATTTATTCGTATAAATTTGTGTAGGCATGTTCATTGAAAAGAAAAAAATATTTAAACACTAGATAAAAAGAAAAATTGAAAACTTTATTAGCTTTCTGGAGATCTCTCATAGAGTAAAGTAATTTAAAATTTTGAAGTGAAAGCAAGAAATGAACTGCAGATTACAAGATCTGAAAATATCAGTGTATACATCGCAAAACTGCTTGTAAATAAAACCTGTTCTAGGTCTGCAATCCTATGAACCTACTTAGGGGTAAGTCCATTAAACACAGTAGGATTAATTTCTGAATAGACAATCCTCACGTTACATAAAGGTTGCGTTCGGACGACACTTTAGGCAATGGAGGGGGGAATAGGCAACTCACAATGTTATGCTGCAGGTACTCCCCAGACAACATGTTGCCCTACCACCACCCCCCCCCCCGGTCGAGCAGCTGAAACTCCCGTTGCCCTTCTGGCCGTCCGTTGCTCCACCCTCCCTCCTCCCAGGGCTATCCCATCAGCCATTGCAAGTTCTGCTGGCTGTAGAGGAGCGGCTGGGGCGCTTTTGGACGCTCCTGCCGGAGGATTCTATGGGCTTCGGAAATAGTGCACTCAACATGTGAAATTAAGCAATGGAGACCGCCAGATGACACAATAAGCAATGGGTCTCTGGATAAGCGACGGAGCAGCAGTTGTTTTCCCCTTTGGCTTAATTCAACAATTCAACAAAATAGTGTACCGTCAGTTGTCTGCTTCCCGCCAGACGACACGATAAGCAACACAACGGACGATTGTCTAATTAATCAACCGTTTGCTTATCGTGTCGTCCAAACCCAGCCAAAGAGTTAGTTGCTTCATAGCTAAATAACAGTGTAATCCTATATGGGTCTCCAACACGGTGCCTGTGGACACCTTCCTTGGTGCTCGCCAGGCTTTCTGTCCCTAAAAAATATTTTTAAAACTGTGAGACTGACATGGTTCCCATGTGGGCCTCAGAGCCATTCTCATTAAATAAAAGTGGAAGGCAGTTGTAGCCCAGCAATTCAATTTCAAGTGCACCAGCTGCCCAGAAAAAAAGAGGTTAATCTGGGGTCAAGGGGGGATGGAGAGCATCAGTAAGGAGCAAATATGTGTGTTTTGCCTGTGTGCATCTGTGCACATATTTGCCCTGTTTGTGTGTGTATGGGGGTGGGGAATTGGTGTGATTCTTCTGGTTTAGCTGATTTGTTTGTTATGTGCTGTAAATTTGTGATTTGGCATTTGTGGCTCAGACCCTGCCTCTGCTTTGTACTTTGGTTCTTGGACAACTTGCTTTTCTTTTAGCCTGCCTCACCGGTTTGCTTTCTGGGAAATGGGTGTTTTGTGAGTGGCCGCACCCAACACCAGGAATTTGTGAATGGGCAAGCCCTCCCATGGCAGCCCATTTATGAGAATGCCCACAATATTATGTCAAAATTCAAAAAGTGCTCACAGGCCCCAAAAAGATTGAGGACTCCTTATATGCACGTCCATTCAGAAGCAAGCTCCATTGAGTTCAGTTGAGCTTAATCTTGGGTAAATAAGTATAAGAATGCAACCTGACTGTGCAATCTTATGCATGTCTACTCAAAAATTCAACTGGGCTCAAATGAGACCTAATCCCTGGTAAGTGTGTATATAATTGCATCCTAAAACACTTTAAGATGGACTAGCACATCATCTGATCCAAAGGCGGTGTATTCATATGGCATGAACAGCTTCAGAGTAAAGCAGTATTAGATGCCTTAGAATACTACAACTACTACTAATAATAATAATCTATAAGCATAGTATGGATGCTTACAACATTTTGAAAGAATACCTTTGGTGTAACACTCATGAAAATGGTCCCAAAACTAGTCAAATCAAGTGATCCCTGGGACAAAGAGGAACAGCTTGGTGGTGTATTTGAAGGTACTTTCTGTGGATATATGATTCCTCTGCTTTTCCTTAATGCACAACAGTTTGTCTTGTGCATTACTTTGGTATACCTTTACTTTGGTATACTCCAGAGCTGACATGAAGAAGGTTGCCATGCAGGGCAGAGCATAATCCTTTCCCAATAATTCTTCACCTGATTGGAACAATTTGTCCATTTTTAAGGCTGCAATTCTATCCCCGCTTTTCTGGGAGTAAACCCCACTGAACAGAATAGGATTTACTTCTTAGCTGACATATATGAGATGATGCTGTAAAAATCGGTTTATTTTAGAAAAATTACATCTGCTTTCCTACAGTTTATTTTTTTTAAAAAAACACCATACAAATTGTTGTTGCTCTTTTTGGGAAAGAATTCTGCCCTGCTCAGGTGCACCACAACACTGGGGAGAGATTTGGTAGCACCTTCAAACAGCTACCTGTGTGGATGGAATGATGCTTTTCTTCACGCGAGGGGGGGGGCCAGGACTGAGGGGACGCCTCACCTGTTGAACTTCTGCCCGTCAATACCGCTCTAACGGGCAGTCTTTCAAGGGGGTGGGGGAAGGGTAGCAGATGTATCCTTGCTATGGAGGAAGGCCTTGTTGTGGGGGGTAGACCACCGATTTTGCAGGCTGTGCCAAGGGAGGACGAGAATGGGTTATGCATATTTGGCGCGTATGAGTGGCTGGGTGAGAACAGTGGCGGGAGACCTGGCACCCGCTGCCCATATCTCTCCCGTTGTGCCTCTGCGGGGGGACGGAGGCCCCTCTGCAGGACCAGGCCTCGCAGCGGCCTTGGCTGCCCGGTTCCCATAGCAACGCGGAAGACGCGCGGGGAGGCGGTCGTGGGCAGGGCAGGCGACCCACCACCGGCAGGCGGCGCCCACCGGCCCAGAAGACCCGTCGGGACGAGAAGAGCCCCCCCCGGGCAGGGGCATGAAAACCGCCAAGGGGAGGGTGGCCGGGCCCGATCCCCTCTGGGCGCTCACCGGTCAGCCTGTGTCTCCTTCTTCCCCGCAGCTTCCGCCAGCTTAGCGCGCTGCCTGCCCGCTCGCCCATGGCCGCGGCGGCCTCTCCAGCGCCGGCGGCGCTGCCCCCGTTCCAGTTCCGCCCCCGGCACGGCAGCCCGGACTGGCGGCGCCTGAGCGCCGTGGACGTGGAGCGGGTGGCGGCCGAGGTGGACGTGGCGGCGCTGCAGGAGCACCTGGAGCACGTCACCTTCTGCACCGCCGAGCGGGAGCGCTGCCCGCACTGCCAGGCCCCCGCCGACCCGCTGCTGCTCCGGCTGCTGCGCCTGGCGCAGCTCTGCCTCGAGTACCTGCTCCACTCTCAGGACTACCTCAGCGCCCAGCTCCGCGCCAACCAGGAGCTGCTCCGGGCCGCCGACGCCCAACGCGACCTGCTGGCGAAGGATGTGGCCCGCGGAGCCCAGGAAATCCGGCTGCTCAAGGAGGAGTGCAAGCGCCGCAAAAAGATGATCGGCACCCAGCAGATGATGCTCCAGGCCGGGGCCACCTACCACCAGGTGGGTGGGTGGCTACTAGGGGGGAGGGACATTAATTAATTAATCAATCAATCTTCACTAATGGATTCATGGGCCAAATCCTGAACATGTCTGCTCCGCCCATAGGATTTATATTTTGAGGTTAAATGTGTGGCTAGGATTGCAGCTTGCACGATCCTTCTTCCTATCTCACCTGCTCAGTCTCGTGTTTCCAGTCAGCAGGGCTGTCCAGAGATGGGGGATGACAGGGGTCGGTGTTTAAAACAAAATCCTGCTAATTGGTGGTGTAGGGGATTAAAGCATTGGTGTGCGTACAGCCTGAATTATTTTTTACTCCTGTGGTCAAACTTAATGTGTAAAATGTATCCTTGAGGAGCCTGCTGGTTAGCTAATCTAACACAACTGTAGGGTAGTCTCTAAACCAATCAGTAAGGTAAAATCTTAATGTCTGCTGAGTACAAAGGGCTTATTCAAGTGACTTATGGTCATATCCCTTTCGTACTGCTTTCCACCAACACCAACCTTGGAATGGCATAGTTGAGTTGATGCTGCTCCCATGGTTACTTCTAAACCTGCCCCAGTTAAACCCATGTAGGTGCCTTTGATTTGTAATTATACTGGTCAAGGTACATATCTAAGGTGGGCCTAAAAGGTGATCTTGAGTATGTGTATATGGCAATCCATAGACAGCTTAAGCTTTCTTTCGAGAATAATTAGGTTGCAGATTTCAGTTAAAGATGAAACAAACAAGTAGATAATACTGTCTCAAGAAAATACTGCTCCCGTTGTGCAGTTCCTTCTTCCTGTATCACTTGTTTTTGTAAAATTATGTTAGGGTATACACACATAGAGGTGGGCAGAAGGCAGATCTCCAGATATTTTGGACTTCAACTCCCAGAAGCCCATACCAGCATGGCCAGTGGTCAAAAATGCCCAGAGTTGAAGTCCCAAACATCTCAAGATCAAGTTTCTGCTCATCCCTGGCAGTACCGTGTCAGAAACGCTAGCATCCATAATCTCTTATAGTGTATAGTCCCCTGTGTTATACTGAACGGGTGGTGGGGTTCTGCTTCCTAGCTAGTCAAGATATTACTTTGGGAGGGGTTACAACATGATCATGCTTCCTTAGGAGAGTCCCCAAGAGCAATAATAAGACTTGCATAAGATGGTGTTATTTGAAACTGTAATACCCATCCTTGAAAACACTTGAGTACATAATCCCACTGCCAGTAATTAAATAAAGTAGGAACATGAGCAAGAACGGGCCATGTGGTCCTGATGCATGCACAGTGTTTGTGCTTACGTACGAGATTTGGTAGTTCAATCAAAGGCATTTAAATTTCACATAATTTTCATATTGTTTTACATAACATTACATGAGGACAGACATAAACATTCAATATTATCACTGTACAGGGCATATGTTGGTGATTTTCTCCATATCATTGAGAAAAGGACGAGACATAAATGGGACTATTATACTGTTCAAATGCAGTTACTTTAAGGATCCCAAATCCAAGCAACAACTCCTTTTCATTGTGTGATAAAACCTTATTGTTAAATATAATTTATGTTAAATAAAATGTATGTGTATTTATGAATAAGGCGGCCCCTTCAAGGGCTCAGTGCATGGCTTATCCCCACCAAGCCAAAAACAATAATATACCATGCACTAAAATAAGGCATGAAACCACTACAGGCAAGGGAGGCAGTTTTAACATGAGCGTGTGGTTGGGTAATGATATTTCACGGTCAATTTAATGCATTAAATTTTGATATGTTTCAGTAGAAGATCCCTGTTGCTTTTTGGGATTTTTCTGGCACTCACCCCTTGCTATTCTGGCTTTGTATGTTCTTGCATTTATCCAACAAAAATGCAGCTTAATTATTTATACTCTTAGTGGCTGTTTCAAGGCATTTATATTTCATTGCATAGTAGCTATCAGTAGCTGGCTTTTTTAATAGCAGATGAGAGTTGGGAATTCAACAATAAGAATCAGACTCCAATTCTTGAAATGCCATTTATTGCCATTTTATACATGTTTTACGTCATCCCAGCTGATTCGAATAAATGTAAGTAGCAGTTCCTTCAAGAAAATGTATATGTTTGAAGTGTACTGAGAAACAACAAGATTGTGAAATCACACTCCTGTAAATCACAACAGAATATGGCTAATACCGCTCCTTTTCCTGTTAGCATCTCCTTATTCTGGTGTTGTGCTCCAATCCCTGAGTACCAGAAGTCATAGCTTTAGTAGGTGCCGTAGCTTTGGGGTACGGTAATAGTCCTGTGTTTTGTGCCATATTCTAATAGCCATAGGAGTGGCCCCTTTCCTCCTCACCAGCACAATGTTTGGAGCAAATTGATATTTAGGCGGTTTGATGATCAGCGGAACAAAGCATCTTGGCTCCTACTTGCCCACCTCAAAGCAGCTACCATAAGATGCAAGTGCCACGGGAGCAGCCACATAGGATTATGATGTAGAATAATCTGGAGTAGGTAGTTAGTAGTTTGCACATTGGAAGCCTGATCCAAGTAAACTGTGCTTCTTCCTACAACCCTAGACTAATGTGATGGTTTGGTGCAGAAATATGTATACCTTAAGCATTTATTTATTTATTTATTTATTTACTGGTATAGTAAACTTATGAATTGGCCGTTCATTAACTGGGCAAAGGTGCTAAATTTGTTTCTAAAGCTGTAAACAGAAACACCATGGATGCAGAAACTCCATGGAGCTGGTGGGACTAATATGCATAAATGATAGCAGGATCACACCCCTCATGGTTCTGATCCATACAGCTTTGGGTTGCTGCATGTCGTGTCTATCGCATATCCAGAAGTCAGGACTGTGCATGAGCAGGCCCTAATTAGGTTGCTGGCAATACACTTATTCAACTGGAGTTGGTCTGGATCCAGCCATGTGTTCTCCCCTTCAGACTACCTGAATGAGGCTTGCTCATGAAGGATGCAGTTTTTCAGCCTTAGGTGTCTATGTACAGGATGTGCTCATGTGTGCAATTCCTCATGCAGCCAGGGACATATATGCAGAAGCCTGCCTTTCTGCACACACGGCTGTAGTAAGGGGTGGGGAGCCTCTTTCAACCCAAGGGCCGGGTTAAATTTCAGAAAGCTGGGGTGGGGGTTGCATTCCAGTGGTGGGCAGGGCTTAAGGCAAAAGGGGCAGGACCAAAAATATTTTAAATACAAGCATATTGTAGCTTAGCATTCTTACCGCCAGTAACTAAACATTAGGAGAGGCATTTCAACCTTTTAGAATGGGGGGAAAACTGCACAACAGCTGGGAAACTGAGAAAGAGGGTGGGGCCAGGGGAAGGGGGCATGACTTTTGGGGGACCCCAGAGGGCTGGTTTTGGCTCCAGGCCTGAGATTTCCCCATCCCTGTCCTAGCTGGATCAGGGAGTATATGTGTGATTTAATTTAAAGAGTGTTCAGTTGGCAAATACAGAATTAGTTCTACTAATAGTTGGAGTAATGCATTTTTGTGGCCTATTTTGTTTTTCATTCTTAAAACTATTCACTGAGACATCAGAGGGTGGGGGAAGAGTTTGAAAACATAAAAGTAGAACTAAATCAGACAAAGCCAGTGCATATTTTTATGGAACTGGAGGTGTTCAATACACCGGTAAAAAAAGTAACCAAAGTCCCAGCTTCATGAATATATTTTAAAATATTGTAATAACTTAATATTTATGGATTTTGGTCACCAGTCTCTGCCAGGAATGGTTTTGGCTGTAGTGTTTTGTTTATTACTATTAAATCCATTCAAGTGGCTTAACTGTTTTAGGAACACAGCTGTATGGTTGAGAATGGACCCTAGACTAGCACTGAAATATACAGAGATAATTCCTCAAAGGTGCCTCCTATAGTTCCATGGAATGTGTGTGTTTTTTTGTTATCGTTTGACAAAATACTTTTATTTTGCAGTGCCAATTTTGTGAAAAAGCCTTTATGAACTATTCTTTCCTGCACAGTCATTTGCAGCGTCGCCACGCAGAAGAGCCACACATTGGTGAGTACTGGAAGAAAAATAATGCATAGATCACAGAAATGGTGATCTAGTCCCTCTTTTCTCCTGCTGAAAAAGTTCATAAAATGTGACAGGTGCCAGTCAAAAAATGAGGAACTGGAGATCCAGCTACATTTAGTCCTGATCAGTTTATAATGGATTTTCCAGAAAATTCTGAATTGGAAAAAATTCCAGTACCAGTTAGGTTAATTTTCATGTCTGGTTTGCATTGGAATTTTTTTGATGCCCTAGAGAGCTCTAATTTAATATATTCATGTTACTTGTATTTAGTAAACAACAAAACTTTTTTTAAAAAGTACCCCATGATAATTCTTGCCCCAATGATTTTGTTATGCATTTGACCTGAAATACTTGAGGGGGGGAATTAAAGCACCCTTAATGTGATTTAAATGTTATATGATGTAGAATGTTTAATTAGAATATTTTTTAAAAAACAATAGCACGTACTTCCTTTATATTTTTTAAATGTAACAGGTAAACAGAAAAGAACGTACAGAAAACATTGGCACACAAATTAAGGACGCAGTCATATCGGGATAGCTGTACACCTCCAAATGCAGAGGCTTACGGCCATCCAATGCAGAGTAGGAAGAGCGACGGAGGTGATCTTTGCATCACTTCTCTTCCCGCTCAGTATTTTAACTAGACGGGGATTTTTTTTTGCCTGTCTAGCTGGATGTGTCGAAGGCAAAGGAAAGTAGGCTGGGGAGACTTGGTGATATAGTATAACCCAGACTCTAGTCCCCTCCCCTCCTCGCCCATCAGAATGCAACCTTTGCTCCCTCTCCAAGATTGCTTTTGCGACATTAGAGAGGTAGCCGGCATGTTTTTTCTGCACCGGCTGTGAGGGGGCGTGGAGAGCAGATTCCCGACTCTGAGATCGAATAGAGGAATCAGAAATATCCTATGGTTCCCCAGACACTGTCTAGGGGCCACAGGATTGCTCTCTAATTTTAACAACTCAAAGAATGGTGCATGATAAGGTAATAACTACTCCTCTACTTCAACGTTCAACGTTTTTCATTGAGGCTGTTGGAGCACCTTCAGTTTTGCTGTCACTACTAGTTCTATTTCACAGTGAGACATACGTGTATTTCAGTGACATATATGTATTCTCTCACATATATGGCAGGGTTGATCACCAGAAAAACATTAATTACAACTTTGAAACTGCCAAGCTTACCGAATACTGTATTTGCAGTTGGCATATATTCATTTTTACTAATGAGCTTATGAAATGGAAAATTTTACAGAAAAATTTGCATTCTAGAAAATCCATCCCACATCGTTGATCATGACTAACTTCCATTGAAGCCAATGGGGACTTAAGTTAGTTCTTTCACTGACACCAGTGAAACCTGAAATGACAAACTAACTGGAGCCAGTGTACTTAACTTCCAAGATGAGTTGAAGTGAATTCTGTTCATTTTTCAGATTGTACAAATGCAAATCTAGAAGTTATATATAACAGGCTTACATCTGGATGTGTGTGCATTTGACATGGTTTTTTTAAAAAAAATAAACACCAAAGCAAAACAAAAAACAAATGTTGCTTCCAAATTGAAAGGGGCAGGTCATTTATGATCACTTGACAAGGTCCGTAAGTAGTGTAAAAATGCAGGGGTATTTGATAATGTGAGAATACTCATTCAAGTTTTATCCCCTAGGCTCTTATATGTGGAAGTCAATCTCTGCTTCACCTCAAAACATGTATCAAGTGCAAAAAAAATGTGGACTTGCCAAAATAAATGTGTCTTCATACACAAGCATGACTCTGCATGCATGAAATTATAACACACACACGGCCCTAAGCTGATTCCCTTTGAAAGAGGAAAAGTAAAATATTTTCAACCCATTATATTGCTCAACTACTGAAAACATTTTAATTCTGCACCATGAACATTCCTTCAGTTATATAACATGCCTGGATTTTTACTGTAGCAACTAGCTGACACTGTTCCTAAATGTAAACTGCTAACGCCATCACCATTTTTCTTTTTTCTGACATAATTGGACCTGTAATCACTTCTCATTTGGAGGCACTTGCAAAAGGCCATTTCTCTATTCTATTTTTCTTTCTGGATTTGTGTTCTTCCCATAATCTCAGGTGCAGCTGCTGTCTGATTAAATTACAGAGGATTGATTTGGGGGGCTGCTAGCTGTAAAAGAAATTGTGAGATGTAATTTTCTGCAGCTTAGTAACTGATCAGCTCTGAGTTGTTGTTTTTCTGTTCAGAGGTAGGATCTTGCAGTTAAATAGAACAAGCACAGTGGGCGAAGGTGAATATTTCTAGAGCAGGGGTGAGATTGGCGTGAAGTGCCTTCCCTTGCCACGATCATCCCAACTGTTCCTTTCCCTCTCCTGGGTTGAGCTCTGGATAAAAAGAATTCTACATATTTATAGCAAAAACTGAGTTTGAACAGCACAGATTTACTATGGCCTGTGACGAAGACGTCCACACCCTCCTCAGTCAAATCAGTGTACATCTAGTGCTTGAAAAATAAACTGTAGGGAAGGCTACCTGAAGCGTAGGAGAAGGCTGGGAGCTAGCCCAGTGTTCAGCTTGACAGGTTTCTGTCATACAAATTCTGAAGCCAAAGCTTACCTGCCATGGTTTCTCTTTAAATATTGTGGCGGTCTTCACTGTTGTTTGGGAGAAGTCAGCCAGGATGGTGAAAGGGAATCTAATTGGAATCTTATATAAGCCTAAAGTAGCTTCATTGATTTTGTCCATTCATAGTGATTATCTACCTTAAGTTAAAATCATGGGTTACATTCAGTCCTGTGCAAGGAGTTTTCCTGTGTCCCCCCCTGCAGCCCCCTACACCAGCAAAGGCCTGGGTTGTGACTTGGGTGCCTGCAGCTGGAGGGAGGAATAGACCAAAATCAGACAGAGGCAGCTTATGTGAGCAAGAATTTGCTCACATCATATCCCAGGCCAGCGCTTGGAGAGTGCAATGAATGAAACATTTCAAAACTTTGTCATA
The DNA here is from genome assembly GCA_029215795.1 of Anniella stebbinsi. Lineage (NCBI taxonomy): Eukaryota > Metazoa > Chordata > Lepidosauria > Squamata > Anniellidae > Anniella > Anniella stebbinsi. The sequence goes on along the minus strand of JARDYH010000001.1, from coordinate 162,014,915 downwards.
TTATTTTCAGTAAAAATTAGGTCCTCAGAGGAGCTTAAAGAGCTCCTCCTTATAATCCTTGGGTGATACAGTTCTGAGGAAGAAAGTACCAATCCTTGTAGTCTGCAGCATAGAATCTGGAAACGCCTTTGTAGAAAGAGTTGCATTTCCTGAAATGTAAGGAAAAATAAAATAGTCACCAATCTGTATTTCTTTCAAGCAGAACAGAAGAAAAAAGCACAGACGGATAAATTACAGGAGGAGATCAACAAGCTGAAGGAGCAGTTGCAGTTTACCAGGTCTCAGTTAGAAGATGAGCAACATGCTCATATGGTCAAATTATCTAAGGTAGGGTATATTCCCTAGCAGCCCTCTATTTCTAGACAACATCTAGTCTGTGATTGAGACTTGCCCACGGTTTAATCCAGCCTTCCCCAACCTGGTGCCCTCCAGATGTATTGGACTTCCAACTCCCAGCAGGTCTTGCCAGCATGGCAATGGTCAGGAGTGTTGGGAGTTGTAGTTCAGAAGGCCCCGTAAGATCATAAGAAGAGCCATGGTGGACCACACCAAGGGTCCATCCAGTCCAGCACTCTGTTCACACAGCAGCCAACCAGCTGTTGACCAGAAACTCGCAAGCAGGACACAAGTGCAACAGCACCCGCCTGCCCATGTTCTCCAGCAACTGGTGTATATAGGCTTACTGCCTCTGATCCTGGAGGTAGCACGTAGCCATCCGGACTAGTAGCCATTGATAGCCTTCTCCTCTAGGAATTTATCCAATCCCCTTTAAAGCCATCCAAATTGGTGGCCATCACTACGTCTTGTGGTAGCGAATTGCATAGTTCCACTGTGTGGAGAAGTCCTTCCTTTTATCTGCCCTGAATCTCCCACCAATCAGCTTCATGGGATGACCCCATTGAGTTCTAGTATTATGGGAGGGGGGAAATGTCTCCCTATCCACATTCTCCATACCATGCATAATTTTGTACATCTCTGTCATGTCTCCGCTTACCCTCCTTTTTTCCAAGCTAAACCATCCAAGCTGTTGTAACCTTCCCTCATAGGGGAGACGCTCTAGCCCTTTGATTGTTCTAGTTGCCCTTTTCTGCACCAGGCTGATTTAATCCCATTAGAAGTGTAACTTATTAAATGGCTATATTCCTCTTCTCCAAAGCATTCCCCAAGCAAGCACTCAGTGCATCAGGCTGGGCATGGATAATCTTCATAAGGATGTAGCCTTGAGTCATTTCAGGAAAAAGGCTGCTTTTTGAGCTATAAATGCAAAGCAGAGGGTGGGGTGGGGTGGGGTGGCTGTATTGTCAGGCATGGCGGTCTGAAGAAAAGCAGGGAATCATGTGGGAGGGCATGGAGGAGACAATCCAGGCAAGCAAGCTCAGTCTGTGCTTGAAGCAAGGCAAAAAATAAATTAAAAAGGGGACTAGAATGAAGGTGGGAGCATAAGCACTTGTTCGAATTTGAGGTAGCAGCAGGCCAGGAGACAAATGCCTAGGTCTGGGGAGTCAAGGACAAGGAAGGGAGCCTGAATTGAAGAAACACTACCAAGCTGGCCATGTGTTCTTAAAAGGAGTCAGTTATCTTTCACTGTGAAACAAAACTCCCGTAAACTGCACTATTTTAGAAGCGAGAGAATATCAGTCGGCAGCGGCCTGTGTAAAAGCCATTGGAGTGTCTGCTGGGAGGGTCTCTGATGGCAGGATGTTCCTGAGAAACTTGGGTTTCTCAAGCTGGACCATTGTGCTGCTTGCAACGTTTTGGGTTGTTGCATCAATGAGAAGTGTCCTCAGAATAATAACCTTAAAAGCAATTTCAGGAATACGAAGACCACCGATCCAAGGAGGAGGAGATTCGACACTTATTTCACAAATGGAAAGAAGAAGAAAAAGAAAAATTGGCCAGTGAACTAGAGAAGGTGAAAGAGATGTTTATGAAGGAGTTTAAAGAGTTAACTGCAAAAAATACAGAATTAGAAAATGTAAGTAACTGAAAAATGGAGTTTCAGAGGGCATACTCTGTAAAGTCATCTTGGTTTGATCGCTTGCTTGAAGTGCAAGATGTGACCTTGTAAATGTTAAATATTGGGGGAAGGCCAAGAAGATTTTCTAAGCATAGAGCTTCATAAAAATCTTGGTATAATCATAGATTTCATTTCAGTACCTGGGGGGAAAAGCTAAGGGCATCGTTGCAGGCTGAGGAATTCTGCGAGTTGTAGGACTTTTTTCTCTTTAAACATGTGTAGGATTGCACCCTAAATCTCTTAAACTCCCTTGCTGTGATCCAAGTGAAAATCATAGTTGCACAGAAACACACTTCCCACATGTGCATCCTTCACTGATGAGGAACTTTGCATGCAGACAGGTGATTAATGCACAGTCTCTTTCCCTGATGCAGCTGCTAGGATTGCTTGCAGAGAGTCCTGTTAATAGAGTAATGCCACCTATCAGCAGTTTGGGAGGGAGAGCAGGAAGCTCTCTATCTACTCCCCACTGTCTCCAAAAGCTGCCAAAGAGCTGATTTGCATGTTTATTGCGTTCCTAAGAGGGCTTTGCATGTGCACACTTGGATCAAGGCCAAGGTTCAGAAGTGGTTGAGGAGTCGTGCTGAGATATTCAAGAATAAATCATGCCTTGTTTTGAGCGTTTGCTTGTTTTAAAAAATTGAATCCAAGAAAGTGGCTACATTTCCATTATCGAGAAGGTTGGTAATTATAGTAAATACTGTGCTGATTGGAAATATTTTCTAGCAGAATTCACTAAAGCTGCAATCCTGTGCACCTTTTCCTAGGAGTAAGCCCCATTGAACAAAATGGGATTTATTTACCTGCAGAGGATTGCAGGTAAATATACCAGCTCCTTTATCTTTTCAAAAGAGAACTATTTCAAGTTCCTATCCTCTAGTGCTTTCCGTCAATATATATTTCACCAGTATCTTTTGTTGTTCTTATTTCACTCTTAGCGTTTATTAGAAGTACAGAAGTCCAACAAACACCTGAAATCCAATTTAGGCACATTAAAGGATAGCTATGAATTTATGGAAGAGAAACATCAGAGTGCTGCAGATCATCAGAACGTAATGCAGCTTCTTGAAAAACAGGTGATTTAACACATTGATCTTAGAGGTTAGTTCCTGTTTCCAGTTTATACAAGAGAGAGCATTAACATGCACACAATCAAGCCTTGAGGTGGTCTTCAGCAGAAGGATCACCAATTTTCAGAGCCGCAGATGTATGTATTTTTGTTCCAGAGTCACAATCAACTGTACTTTCAATCATTAATACTCTTTTTTTTAAAGTAGTCCATTAAAAACGCAAGCCCAATGAGATGTTTGACTTTTTTCATCTGCGCAGCAGACTGTCCCCCACCCCAAATCCCCAAGCTGAAAATAAGAGTTTAATAATGCCCTCTGTTAGTTTAGGTGTCGTTGTCTGTACAAATACGGTTCCTCAGTTGTCCCACATAGTGCAAACTAGGCAACACAAGCATGAAGCAATCTAAGAAGCCAATTTGTGCATATAAAGTGTTGAATTAATATAAATGTCTGAGGAACGGTCTCAGATAACCCATTTGAACTTGTTTTCTTATTAAAAGCAATATGAATTGATCTTTTAGCCTGGCCACTTTGCTGTGCTGGCGCATCATGTTGAGATTCTAATGTAAGCACAGCACAGCAGATTGTGCTGTTATGCCACCACTGGGGTCATTATGCTCCATCCTATATGGCTGCTTTTTTTGGTGCAGCAGTTTATATCAGTACTTCATTCATTCATCATAATCTGAAATTAAATAAAATTAAGGCATGTTTTGCAATGAGCCAACCACATATATTATGTTCCTTTTAGGAAACTAAGTGGACTTCTAAAGTGCAAACTCTTCAAGAAGAACATGAAAGTGAAAAACACCAGGTAAAACTGCATGGTAATCTCACATATAGCCTATCTAGAATTAAATGAAATAAAAATATGCATTATGCTCCCACATTATTATCCAAGAACCTTGCATCCTATTCAGAATGGTTGTTTAAAAACCACCCTAGCTACGTAGAATTTGTTTGATTATTCCCATTGAAGTTCTGTCTAATTATTTCACATTCAGTCCTTTGTGTTGAAAAGGAAACAGGCTGAAACTCTATGAACATTTACATGGGAGTAAGCACTGTTAAATACAGGGGGTCTTATTTCACAATGAACATGTATAAGGTTGCTCTGTTATCTACAGACTGAGCACTCTTCTTTGCTTGAGGAGTGTTCAGTGTAACTTTATGCAGTGTGATTGTGTGACTTGATTTAGAGTATTGAAATTGTAATTCTACAAAGCATGTTCCATGAGATTCTATCACTTCTCTAAAGGTTTGGCTGTTTTGGCAGAATGGCGGATGCTGTATGTAGTGCTGAGTCTAGGAGTTGAGTTTTCAGAATTCTTGGCATCAAGTAGTTTAGGGAGTGGATAAGACTTATTTATTTATTTATTACATATTTATACTGCCCAACAGCCAAAGCTCTCTGGGCAGTTTACAGTTTAAAACCATAGCATGCAAAAATCAAGATTTAAAACTTTAAAAATGTCATATAAAACCAGAATATGTTACAGTCCAGGGAAAGCTTGTCTGAAAAAATGTGTTTTCAGGAGGCATTTCGAAGATATTACATTTTCTGCCTCCCAAACCGCACGAGGGAGGGTTTTCCAGAGGGTGGGTGCCGCGACAGAGAAGGCCCACCACCGAGGTTCTTCATGAGGGCATTCTGTTCATCTTGGAATGACAAGCAGGGCCTCCTCTGACGACCATAAATGTCATCTGGGCATATATAAGGGAAGGCAATCTGCTAGGTATACTGGCCCCAAGTTGTTTAGGGCTTTATAGGATAATAGCAAAACCTTGTACATGGCTCGGTAGCTAACAGGCAGCCAGTGCAGTTGCCTCTCCTTCCTCCACCTTTTCTTACAGATGTTTTGGGGAAAAACTAGGATTGACTCAACTGCATATGAAACCCAAGCAGTCACCAGAGGCAGTGATAAGTTTGGGGGGTATCAGTGAACAGTAACGTGGGGAGGGGCCAAAGCTCAGTGCTTCACATGCAGAAGGTCCCAAGTTCAATCCTGAACATCGACAGGTTGGGCTGGGAAAGACCCCTGCCTGGAACCTTGGAGAGCCACTGCCAGCCATTGTCAACTGTGCTGGGCTTGATGGACCAGTGATCTGGCTCAGTTTAAGGCACCTTCCTTGGTTCCTAACGCAGTATGAGAGGTGTGCTGCAGGGTCCCTTGCAACGTCACCGAGTATGCTGGGGCACATCTTTTGGATAGTGTGTCCATCATCCTGTGCCATTTTGTGAGGGCTCCTAAATGGTCTCCTTGGACTGGTGGTACAGCCAGCTTGTTGGGGTAGCGTAATATCCTGTGGCAGCCCTTCAGAAGGTATTGTGATAACTCCTACTCCCCAATCAACCTTCACATCAGTCTTTCTTCCAATTCCTCCATATTGGGGTTCTGTTCCTAACCACATTGACCGAGGCCAGAGATCAGTGTAAGCTTCCCCAACCAACTTCGCATGGAGCCCTTTTTAAAAAGCCAAACTCCTACCATGCGACTGGGAAATAGAATGGAGGCCTTCCCCACCAAACAGCAATTGAAAGGGCTGAGTAGGTCCACCTTTGGATGGTGCATGCACACTTCGTTGGATCAGAATCAATGGCCCCGTTTGCATGTAACAGCAGTAGAGCATGCATAGTTAACCCTCAACTTGCTGGGTCACATGCTGTGCTCATGCTGCTGTTTTAAATATGCAACCTCTGATCAGCCTGAGGTTGTCTTTGGGTTGTTTAACCTACAAATAACCTATAGTGTCTGGGTTTGCATGCCACAAAGTGACCTACTATCATGTAAATCAGAGACAGTATATTCAAAACAGCAGCGGCACACCATTACATGTGAACTGGGTCAAAATTGATTTTTTCCAAAGGATTTTTATTTTGCTTCTCCAAACTCTAATCTTTTTAGAAAATCGGTAGTTTTGCTAATAATTTTCAAATGGAATTTGTAACTCTGTTTCCCATTTCTCTCTCTTGCCATCATGTTTTAATTTTCGCATATGGCTGTTTGCTTATTTCCATCCTTCCCTTCCCTTGCAAGAGATGACAGCTAACAAACTTACTATAAAAGTTCCCATTTATTGTTATTATTATTAGTTCCCATATAACTTTTATATGGGAACTTTTCAATTTTGGGAAAGAGCGTGGCATGCTAGGCCAGCCATATGTGATTTATTTTGTCCCCATGTTGTTTCCTCACATGAGGAAATGTTGTGACAAGACCTAAGCCATGTTGTTGTTTTTATTTCTGTCTGTGGATTTGCCAAGTCAGCAAAGTCAGGAGTGTTAATGGGGAAACAGCCCCCCCCCCCCGGAGTATTTTGTATGTCACAATAGCAGTTAGCTGGGAACTTCAGGAGACATTTGTCAGCATACAGGCCAGAGACAGTCTTACAACAATTAGCAATACAAATAGCAATTTTGTACCAAGGTGGGTGCCTATGAATTTATCTCCAGCTCCTAGCATAGCAGGGAAACTCGTGAGAAGTGTTTTTCATAAGAGGACAGTAGAGAATGGTGTAATTCAGCTTTTCTCAACCTGATGCCCTCCCAGCTATGCCTACTGGAGGATGGGGAAAGCTGGTGTACTTAATCATAAATGCACATTCAGTACCAAGGGTCCTCTTCCCCATTTTCTCTTTAAAATAGCATTGCTGAGAACTATAGATGGATATTTTTCTGTGTGACATGTCTTACTCATAGGACATTTCCATAGAAAGGTATTTTCCAAAGAGAGGCCAAAATCATCATAACTGCATGAGTTATTTGATTAAATAGCATCCAGTTTAGGCAAACACGTCTGTTTAAAAGCAAATCAGCCAATCAGCCCCGTGTGTGTGCAAGTAAAGGCTTCCCAATATTTATAGAAGGGGAATGAGCCACATTGGTGAATGGATTTCCATCTGCTATAGATAGCAGAGAGAGGCTTTTAACCTAGATAAGCAAAATCCTTTGCGCTGGAACTTTTGAATGGAAGGGGATACAAACTATGCAGGCAACCTTGAGTTATTTAAAGTGATGTCATGTTGGAATGTTTCAGGTCACATTTAGATCAGTTTACTTTTCCATATCTGACATACTCAGCTTACGTCACAGATTGAGAAGCTCAAAACAGCAATGACCGAGGAATTCAATGCAAGCAACATCTTCTATAAGAAGAGGATAGAAGAACTAGGACAGAGACTTCAAGAGCAGAATGACCTTATAATTGCACAGAAGCACCAGGTCTGTTTTGTTTAAGGTTGTTGTGTATCTGAATCCCCAAAGCATAGCAAAGGACTCCTCATTTTTTTTTTAAATGGAAAAATACAGATGAACTAGCTTGAACGTGGGGTGTGGGTGTGGGTCAGGAAATAGGAAGGACCTGCTTTGCCACACTACATCATAAAAATGGCTCAATCGTCTCTCCCCTGCTCCAAAACAATTCATTCATTTTTAACCCACCCCCCAAACTCAGTGGGGGGGAACCCTCCTCTATTTGATGGATCACCTTGGTTCATCAAACTGGGTGACAGCTCTGGTGGTACAGTCTGATTTATAACACTGAGTGTAACGTGACTGACCCTGGCACAAAGCAATACCCTGCGGCATTGTCTGAGCTCTGTTGTGGTGGCACAGACACCAAAATAACCTTCTTCCCGCTGCCCAGCCAAGCTTGGTCATTTTTACCAATATTGGGTTCACCTTAGTCAGGAATAAAGACATTTCTCTTGTCTTTCTCTCTTCCCAGCTATGTTGATCCACTTGACACTTTATTGCGGGAACCATTCAGGAGCAGCAAGTCTTACCCTCTTGCCTGGGCTGGCGTCCTATTCGTGAAGCAGGCTACTGCCGCCATGAGCTAGGCGGGCAGGGAAACTGCAAAGCTAGTTGCCTAGCTGTCTGACACCCATAGGTCTGGGGCCAACCAACACCAGGCCTTCTTACCTCACTTTGTCAAAATCACAGGCACTTAGCAAATACTATACCCCAAAATCTCATTTCTAAATACGTGTCTACTCTTTACTATCCATGTATTTCAGATTCAAAATTCGGCTACAAAAAAATCAGAAAGCATGAGGTCGTCCGATGGTAAGTGGAAATTGCAAGCAAGAAAGGCTTTAAAATGGATGTGCGCTTACCTGTTTGTTAATCTTCGTTTTCAAACAAATAGTTCCGAAATATACAGGAAGAAGAGATTTCATGTTTTATACTTGTATTGAGAAACGTTTGTTCAGAAATACCTGTAGTTTATTCCCCCGCTCTCCCCTCTTTCTATTCCAGTGAAAGCTTCATCACAGAATGTTGTTCAGCCCAAATCGAGTCTGTCATCCATGCGTGGTAAGTTTCTGTAATAGACATGCAAATCTTTACCAATCTATTGTCCTCCGGGATGACAATAACTACCAGCTAAATTTAATTAACACGGCAGTATTTTTTCCATTAAACTCTCCTAAAAGGTATTGAAAAGATCAGTGTCAAGGTTCACTGATGCAATTGTACCATGTTGGCATTTTCTTCTTGTATAATAGTTATTGAAGCTTTTAACTTTGAACATAAAAATTCCATTGTAATAAAATTAACTTAGGTCCGGCTCTAGATATTTTGGAACCTGAGGCAGAAAAGCAAATTCCCCCCTCACACACATATATTATATTATCAAAATGTAGAGCATCCAAAATCAGCCACTTGAGTCATCCACCTCAATCTACCTGAGGCTAGAGCCAACCTTGAATAAACTTCATAATAATGGGATTGTAAAATAACAGAGAACTTAATTAAGCTCTATTTTATCTCAACTAAAATACACTAGAGATGTTGGAAATAAATACATGGTGAGGCTTGCTGTGAAACAATGTTGACTTGAGGGCCTGCTCATAACCATGTTTTATCATATGGCAACCGCAGCTCTCATATTAGTTTGGTTGTGTTAGATATGTTTATGATTACCTCAATAAAATGTCTTTCAGTGGCTGCAGTTTTGTCACATGATAACTGCTTGCTAATTGGATCATTTGTACCTGAAAGGCCAAAGGTGAACAGTTTGTTCGTCATATGTTTATCAATCATTGTTTTTATTTGTTCGATCTTGTTATTTATTCAATTTATACTCTGCCTGCCTACAAAATACCCTAGGCTTTAGACAGGTATCTAAACAATAGCATCCATTAAAGTTTAAATTAAGTTTAACTCCATATTGGTAGTATCAGATACTGTTTCTTGAAGTTACCTCTGTACAGCTAGTAGAATTTCTCATGTTTCTGAACATACCCCCCCCTCCATTTTCCCCCCAATATCCAAAACGAAAGACCTGGATATAATTTGAATATTCTTTTTCGAAGATTTTGCTAGTGATTGCCTATTCTATTTATCTCTGCAGGTCTTTTCTGTCTGTGTGTCTCTCTTCCTTTTCTATCCTCCTGCCTATTTAGTAATAAATTTCAAAATTATGCTTTAAAGGGGAAATCTAAATTGTTCTTCTTTCTAACAGTATACTGTAAGAGTGTATTATGACTGTGCATTGTTTTGTTTTGTTAAAACCAAATAAAATTGTTGCAACATGCAGTGTTAGATCAATGGAACATGCTCACAAGTGAGTGTGTTAAAGATTGGGTTCCGTTCCCCCCTTCTTGCAACATAGAAACAGTGTTCATCTGTTCTCTATTGCTTTCTGAAAAAGCAGGCACAAGTAAAACATTCCTCACAGTCCATATACTGTCTAGACCAATTGGATTAAATGAAATGGATATATCTTAGTAGATTCACTTACTTATTTAGATTTCTAGCCCAGTCCATGATGAGGGCTCAGGGAAGGTAAAAACATTAAAAATCAACTTTAATAAAACCTATAAACTGTCCACTACATTATAAAACTACTTCAAATTAAAGTGTCTTATGCCAACCTAATAGTGAAATAAAATATAAGGTATCGCATTCGTTGAAAATTAGACTTTGAACCTGATCCTAAAAAAGTTAGTCATGTTTCTGTTGCAATCCTGTAACCATTTATCTGGGAGTAAGCCACACGGAACTCAGGTGAACTTCTGGGTAGACATGTCTAAAGCTGCACTACAAGGGCCAAACTAGACATGACAGGGAAGATCTGTGGTCAGATTTCTCAATGCTTCTTTTCTTCTTTTTGTCCTAAAAGCAGTTGTAGCAGTCATTGGGGAAGGGGTGATTGCAGCTGGGTGAAGTTTGGTTGATTAAACCCCCCCCCCCCCCCCAATGCCATTTCACTGATAAACTTGCTCCTTCTGAAGTTGCTGTCGGAAATGGCATGGGAAGAAAGCTTTAACTCCACCACCTAATATTCTCTCTGCCTAGCTGACAAAGGTGTTCTTGAAGGTGGTGTTGAGGACTCCCTAGGCTCGTGGTTTGAGGGGACATTCAGGGATGGCTCATGGCCACCTTGGCAACTATGGGGCTGTCCCAAGATATCATTGGTTCAACACATACGGCAGGGCACACTGTGGTCCTGGGATTCTTGGCCTGGGAGCAGGATGGTGATCTGAGAATGTGGGGTTCCTGGCTAACTCCGTCGTCATGTTCAGATCACTTCTTGGTGAAGCTTAAACTTACACTGACTGTCTCCCTCCGCAGGGCTGGTGGTCACAGATAAAGAGCTCATTATCGAGCCTGCTCTGTGGTGCTGATGGCAGTGGAGAAACCATACCATACTTCCTGGCCACTGTTGGGCCCTCACAGTGCTATCCAGCTGAGCTTTTCTGAGTGGCTCAAGGCTTATTCCAACTTCGGGCTCAGGGTGATATTCAGGAACCCTTGCGAGCCCACTGACTTACTCACTAAGCACTTTGGAGATAATGTTGCTCACATCTGCCTCAGCCTGGACACTACTGTTTTGGTAGCTTAATCTATTGATCTGTGCAGTGCACCATCTGGTCCTGCTTTGTGAGATGAATGTTAGGTGTTGGAGACTGAGGGTGTGGACAAGGAGCTCACTTGGGTGCAACCAACCCCTTGTTTTCTCAATCCTTGCCTCCAGGGCTTATTGCATCTAGGAGGAGAGGATCGACTTCCTAGGTCCAGGAGTTGATGAATGCCTCTTTATGAGAGGAGCAGTCCCAGTCTCTTGGGAGGAGGCAGTTGTGAGACTGCTTCTGAAGAAACTGGATGACATTTTACTGCTTCCCTTTCTGCATGTGGTAGGAACAGGAGTGGGGCTCAAATGCTTCCTTCCTCCCCCCGCCCCACTCTTTTGGTCCAGGAGTTAACTGTGCATGGGGGCCAAGGAGGAGCGGGGAACAAGCCAAAACAAGAGGAAAATGTTCAGAAAGGTCCAGGCTGTTCTGTGACCTCCTTGTTCTAATCTCAAAGGCCTTACCTTCCATCCGTTCTGCTTGCAGAAGTGGGTTGAGGTTGGGAAACACAACTGCAGTTGAGAAGGTCAGTAAATGTTTCGCCTCCTCACATACTGACGGCATGTGCTCACCTAAGCAGCTTGTTATTCATATAAACCTGATCATGAGTGGCTGCATTTGACTTGGCTCTGAAGTTAGTGAACCAGGAGCAAAAGAATCAAAGGTGACGCCTCCATATTATTCTTCTGCCTAATTTTCACCCTCTGGACCTTTATCTTGACCTGCTTCTGTCCTGTCTATCTGTCTTTCTGTCTGTGCTATTCCTGTGTTTCCTCATTATTAGAACAGGCCCTCTTGGTACACATGCTGGAGCCCATAGAGGAGCTTCCAGAGGATGAAAAAGGTAAACAATAGGACCGATCAGAGCTTCTGTGGCCTACTATGGTAATGCTTTTACTGGGAATACAAATGTACTCATATATATAGTTTCCAAAGCATTGTCACGGCGACTTCAGTCATGCTTTATAGTAGGACAGCTAACATTTTCAAGCCACATGCGCATGTTTTCAATAGGGCCAGCTGCCACAGGGTTCCCGCCACCCCTTCCCTTGAAGTAGCCTTTTCACTCCCACCACCAGTCTCTCTGAAAATCCCTTCCCACAGTTCCAGCCAGCCCCTCTCTCCTTCCCCTCTCCTCCTCCTCCTCCTCCTCCTCCTCCTCCTCCTCCTCCTCCAGCTGCATTTGGGGCAATTGGGCCTCCTGCTCAGTTGTCTTGGCTTCCTTTGTTGTACCCAAAAACCCTGGAAAGGAGGGGGCACACTTTTGAACTGAAAGTAGAAGTCTTCTTTTTTGGAAGATGGTAAAAGTTCATTTTAATTTCTCGTAAGCCACGTGTAACTCTAAAGCTGCCGTTTGATTGCCCCTGCTCTATCATTCATGCAGATGTAGTTGCCTCGAGCAGATTAATGCACACTGGGGAGGTCACAGGAAGATTTTATTCATCTGTTTTATATTTAGTGAGACTCCACTTTACAAATGTTCAACACAAAAACAGCATAAAAGTCTCTCCCTGACCACCATGTCTGACTCTTTTCTCACCTGCCCACCTCATCTGTCTCCCCGCTGCCCACCCGCCCGGTCTGTCTCCTTCCTTCCTGCACAGCTTCCTTCCGCCTGGTCTATGCCCCCCCCCCTGCCCAATTTGGTCTGCCCCTTTTCTTCACCCATCTTCCAAGTCTGTCTTCCTCTCTTCCCTGCCCCCCATCGTATCTGCTGCCCTCTCTGCAGCTGAGCTCACGTTAGCCAAGCATGGCTCTTTGGAGAGATGGCCACACCCAAATGTCTAGCTCTGAGGGGTCCTTCCTTAGAGTCAGACGATGTGTGTGGGAGGAGGGGTCTCCCTGGGGATCACCTGTTCTGCAGGTGACCACCAGGATCATCTCTCCTCCCACAAAAACAGCAAGTGTTGCAGTAGCAGGTATTCCTGTGGGGAGTGGAGGGCGCAACTCACCTCTCTTCCTGCTTTGCCGCCTGAATTTTGAGAGCACCGGTGGAGCTTTTGAACTTTTCATGTTCCACAGCCAAATGGAATTCTATCAAAGCTTATGTTCAGTTTTGTTTTTCATGGTTGAAAAACCAGAATTGATCATGTAAAAAAAATACAGGTGACTACACGATGCCGCAAACATTTTTATGTTGTGTTTTTGAAGACAGTTCTTTTGTTTGTGTTGTCTGCGTAAAATACATTGATGGTGTGTCATATGTTTTGAAACATATACCGGTTCTTTTTCAGAAACAGAGAAACACGAGCCCAAAGTAGGAAAGAATAAGCACCATATAATACATACTTTGAAGAGCAACCCTTCTTTAACAAGAGAGCTGAGAGCTGTTTTGGAACAGACCCTAGTAGAGAAGTTGGAATCCTTGGGAATTAAATCAGTAAGATCAACTTTAAGCTTTTTAGATTAAAATTATATGATTTTCATATAAATATACTGGGAGAGTGGGTAGGCAGACATTTAGGGCACACCGTACAACCAAGTTTAAGGATGTTTATGTTCCCTATTATCAGTGGAAGAGAGTTAAGCACACATTTAATTCTGTCCTTGAAATCAGTTCGTTATCAAAGTTCTTAACGGGCTAGATCATGCATGTTAAGTAAAAAATATGTTTAAAATATTCAGTAAAGAAGTAGTAATGGAAGTGATAAAATCTGTTTAATTTGCAAACAGAATTTAATATATAGAGAGTGCTTTGGAAATAATGCACACAAAACAAATTTATCCTACAGAGTTTTCAATATTCTTGTATATAATTTAGCAAGAAGATTGTGGGTTTTCCAAATTTTTCTGGGTTTTTTCCCCAGAATAAAGCATCTTAAACTTTAAAAACTTTTCAAAAGGAAGGAAACCAGATTAACAGTATAAATAACTATTTGTAGTAGAGAAAGAAGAAAATAAGTTTGGTTTTTAATAATCTTTCAGACAAACTCACTAAGGAAAAAATACCCATAGCTATAATTTGTTTACCAGGAATGGTACAATCCCAAACCAGAATTTTTATTTTGGGGGAGAAAAGTGGTGAAAATCCATAGAAACGCCAGCTTTAAACCAATTTTCACTTCATTATTTTAAAATACATATTTTGAATAAAACAAATACTGGGAATATGGCTTCATACATTTGGAGAAGTCACTGCTTTAAAACAAATTTTCATCAACGATCACAGGGCCTTTAAACAAGAGTTTGCAGGACACACACCTCTGCCTATTAAACATGTTTGGGTTTTATTGGTTCACCTTTGAATAATAATAACCTGCAGCGAGAGTCATCAGTCATGTTCCGAGTAATCACATCAGTTTCCAGCTCTGCTCAGTAAAATGTATCTGCCTGTTACAGTAGCATAGGCTCAGCCCTGACCAGATGGGGTTTTCAATCATCTGATCTCCCTGAGACAGCAGCCTCACCCAATTAACCCTGTGAATGGGAGAGCAGTTTGGTTTCCCCTCTGTGCCCTTCAATAGGGGTGGGTAGAAGGTAGATCTTCAGATGTTTTGGACTCAAACTCTCAGGATTCTTGACCATTAACCATGCTGGCAGGGGCTTCTGGAAGTTGACATACCAAACATCTGGAGATCAATGTTCTGGTCACTCTGCCGTGAAAGACCAAGCCCCTACACAATGATAGTGCATATAATGAAGTTGCACAATGGTATGCAGTGTTAACGTCCTTCCAGAGGACAATTCATGTACTTCTCAAAAATGCTTCTGTGAAAGAGGGAGCAAAATAGTTCTTTAAAAATTAGAAAGCGACATGTAAATCTTTGAAGCATTATGTTTGCTGTATGTCAAAATGGAACTTTTTCTTCCCCACAGGGAGTTCATGGTATCCCAAGTGATCATTTGACCAGAGTCTTAATGTCTGTTGAATCTGCTAGAGAAGAGAGAAAGAAGCAGGTCCCCGACATTCAACATATTCGAGAGCAACTCGAACGGCAAGTCAGCTTTAGAGTTGCAGAACGAGCATCTTGCAGCAGGCTTCTTTCCCACTTTCAGCTTTCTCCAGAAGGTGCAATAACTTCCCAGTTCTCCTCCCCTCCCCCCGGCTTCAAGTTTTGGGGAACTCTAAACTCGGCCATGTGTGAATAATTCCTCAAAACAAAGTGATTGTGTGTCTGTCTATATGTACAATATGTAGATTTGTTAACAAGTTGTTGTTTTTTAAGCTGATGAATAGGTTAAAAGTCAAACAGTTAATTAATGAACAATGAACAGTCTTTTTCGATGGCAGCCAGTGAATTCAACAGTGTTTTTTGGCAACGTACAGAAAACTGGCCCGTAGCACAAATGGAAGACGAATCAACAAGGATCAGAGATGAGTTTGCATCTCCCATAGAATTGGCCCAGATCTCCTTAGACAAGTTTTCATCACAGTCTTGAAACCCTAATATTGAGCTGATGAAGCCCTTACTTACAGTCCTGATGTTGAACTCTGGTACAAGATTATCTGTGTAAACTATTGTCAATTACCCTATCATTGTGAAATATTTGGCACAAAGCTATTAGTAAACTAATCTAGTCATTATGCCCTAAAATTGCTTTATCATATCCAAGTAGCGCCTTCTTACACTTAAAAACTGGAAATTTCACTGATGGATAGTCTGTGCTATGATACCATAGTCCTGGCAGCGTGCTTGCACTGACTTTGCGTGGTCTGTTCCCACAACGGATTGTGTAATGTTCTCCTAGGCCTCGGGAGCAGGGAGCCCTTTTCTTGCTCAAGATGCATAAGAAATGCCTATTTTTGAGAAACCTCCGTCCAACTTAACGAAGCAAGGCAACCAGTATTTGTTATGGGCACAACTTTTCCCTGCATCATATTATTAGTTATTAAGAACATATATGCCCCCATCGTTTTTAAAGCACTCATGGTGGTTTACAGTGCAGAAAATGAACACAAACAATAGCCGAAACAACAACAATCAGCAATTTAAAAGAGAGAGTGACAACACAGGATGACCTCACAAAAATTCAAGGAAACAGGGAGCATTAAAAAGTCAACAATTGGACAGGCCGAATGCCTGCCAGATAAAAGGGTCTTCACAAGCTGTTGAAAGACCGTCCAGGAGGGAGCCAGGCAAGTCTCCTTAGGCAGGGCTGTTAGGCACAATTCAGCAAAAAGTAAACAGAAAACATTTCCTTTTTTTATTTTCATGGGCACAATTTCACTCTGTATACTCTTAGCAGCAGTGGCGCATGGGTTTCTTTTGGACTGCCAGCCATGTACTTACTATTTGCATTTCATTCCAGCTAAACAGAGGGCAGCTCACATAGGAGGTTCATTATCCACAGTGCTACCCAAGCTAGCAAAACGTTATTCGGTTGCCAAACGCCCATGCGTACAAAGAACAATCCCCATGGAAAACACGTCTACTCCAAAGTAAGAGGAATCTTTCAGTTAAGATTTAATTGTTTGCATTGCTGCGATTAGTTTTTATTGTTGTAAGCTTCCTTGTAGTAGAAAGACAAGAAAGAAATGGAGGGAATTAGGTTTATTAATTGATTTCCTCTGACCCCTCAAAAGTGACATTTAACATGTTCTTTTAGCAGAATGTTGAGGCCGTTCTCCTACAGAGAGGGGAGTGGTCAATTATAATAAGTGTTTGCTACATCATTTTAATGTATTTGTGTCATTTATTAGTCACTTCCACTCAAAGCAACACAAACATTAACAATTACAAGATGTCAAATATAATATTGGGCAACAAAAGCAGAAAATTGTTTCCCCCCCCCCCCATTTTTTTTCAGAACCAAGAAGAGTGCTTTGGGGGATGAAATTCCCAAGAAGTTGCATAGTATTACGTAAGTCTTCTTCAGTTTCGTTTTGATGTTTTAGTGATGGGTGTGATTCCAGACCATACTAGGAACCCCACATTCTGGATTGTAATGAACTAATGTTAAAAAAAGGTAAAATTGTATACACCATTTTGCATTAAGAGATGGCCAGTAATGAGGACAGAGCAAAGGAATTGAAGAGGAACAGGGAGATCTCCAGGACACTCCCCCCCCAATCCAAATCCCTTTTAGCAGTCCTCTGATTTCTTGGCCATCACATTTCTACAGCCGTAAGGGCTAGAAATCTGTTTGTTTAAAAACATAATGAATACTTGGATTCTTTGGATGGCAATAACACTTGTGTGGTGAACCCAAAGACAGGTGCACGGGCCTGCTGTCATGGATCCCCTTCCGTCCAATATTCATACGTGTTGACAAATTGACATGGGACACTCACATCAGTGAGACTTCTTTTATTCTGGGAAATCTCACGGTGAAAAGCTTAATGGTTACACACTTCAGAAATACTTAAAATTCATTGATGGTCAGAAAGCTTTAAGCTCTAAAATAACGTACAGTCAAAATGCTACTTAAGGCTGAGCAACAGAAGAGGAAGATTCTTGATACACTCCTTCAAGCAATTTCAGTGAGGAATTCTTGAAAAGCTTAATAAACTATCTCAAGGGAGCTAATTTAAATGCAGCTATACGTTGGTCACTCAGAGAACATAGCTAAAGCTTAAACAAGATAACGGAGTGAGTAAAAATTTCAAGCACAAGAACTCTCGTGCACGTACTTTAGCATTGAGAACTCCCTGCTACCTGAACCTGGCAGAAGAAAAGTCTATCAGTCAAATCTTAGCCTACCGAACACTGAGCTGACTATAAACACACAATCTGAAGGGGAAAAAATTCAAACACAAAAAATCTCGTGCTTATACTTTAGCTTAAAGAACTCCCCGTCACCTGAGCCTAGCAAAGAAAAATCTAATTGTCAGTCCCAGCCTGCTGAATGCTGAGCTGACTTTAAACACAAAATCTACAGCAAACATGAATTCAGATCTTTAAAAAGCTTCACAGTACCTTTCATAGCACAATCCTTAAAAATGTAAAGTCTAAACAGAAGAAAAATTATGTGCCCGAATGCTTTCAAAATTTCAAGCAGTGATAAATCTAAACAAAGAAAAAATTCGCCTTTGCTCCAGCTTATAAAGAGAAATAAGCTTGTTCATACCTGTGTCTAAACAGAGCAGCACTGCTCAGCCCACTAAAATAACACTGCAGTCTGAATGACTCTTTCAACAAGAACCCTCAACTTCCTTAAAATATGCTATCAGTTCCCCCCCAAATCTAACAGCTTCAAAGCCAAGCTACTCCCGTGAGAACTCTGAGAAAAACAGACTTGCACAGACATTCCAAACTAGTTCTAATTAAATTTACTTACAACAGCAAGGCCTCCGTCCTTGCTGAACTGCTACACTTGACATCTGCTTATTCTCTACATACTTAGTATGCACAGCTGATTATACTATGCACAAAACAATGGCCATGAACCACAGTTGACAATAATGGCTTTATGCCATCTACCTTTTAAAATCAGCTGAATTGGTTAGTTGGGTAGAAACCATCTTTGTTTGAGGAACCTAAAACTGAGCTCTGTGTATTCTTTACTGGGGCCTCCCTCTGAGTGCCACCTCCAAAGGAGGCCCAGAAGGTGGCATCAAGGGAGAGGGCCTTCTCAGTGGTGGCCCCTTGGCTATGGAATGAGCTCCCCACTGAAGCCCACCTAGTGTCATCTTTTCAGCGTCAGGTAAAAACCACCTTCTACTCTAAGGCATTTAATGGTATATGATGAGGCATATGCCTGCTGTTTTAGAACAGGTCTAATAGGAAAAACATTGTTATTTAATTTGTCTTTAGCTGTTTACATTGTTTTAATTTTTCTATATTAAAAATTTTAGGCTATTTTTATTATGTTGTATTTTGTAGATTTGTTATAAACCGCTCAGGGAGTTTTGGTTATGGGGCTGTATAATAATAATAATAATAATAATAATAATAATAATAATGTGCACAGGATATTTCCCAGCAGCACTGATCTAGATGGGTGAATTGTCTTCTACTTTTCCCTTCTTTGATGTGAGAAATTTCAGAGCTGAGGGAAACTGGCTAAGGCCATAATAGGATTGGCAAA
This sequence comes from Anniella stebbinsi, assembly GCA_029215795.1. NCBI lineage: Eukaryota > Metazoa > Chordata > Lepidosauria > Squamata > Anniellidae > Anniella > Anniella stebbinsi. The sequence continues at coordinate 161,996,003 of JARDYH010000001.1, read as the reverse complement.
AGCTCTTGCTGATCCGTTGTATTTTGCATTTTTAAAACATTATTACTACTGAAACAAGCTGAATCCACAGGTGTTTTTTTTTTTTGTATTTTAGAACCCCGCCCTTTAGCTCGGAGGACGAAGTGGAGGAGGATGGCATCATGCAGTCCTACATCTCACCAGAACTGTCTCAGCCTAAAGCACCCAAGAGCAACAGCAAGGGCAACTTGTCAAGATTTGCAAGCCAGAGTGATGTGAACTCGACTGAAGAAGATGAAGTGGGGAAAATCGGAGTGAACCTTAAGCCTTCAAAAAGTATGGGAGTTAATTTTGGGGGCAGCCTTGGGGAGGAACTGAAGACATGCAGCAACTTAGGGGGAGGCGTAACGGACACATTCACCCCCGGGGGTCTGTGCCCGCCCCACGCTGGACTTTCCTCTGGCTTCCTCTTTGGTGTCCAGGAGTGTCCTGAACAGCTGATAATGATCCTGTCCCAGTTCCATTACATGCCTTGCAGCCGCACACATGGGCATGAAAATGATGAATACATGACCGGCATCCATAGCTTCCCAGGTCTATTCCTGACCACCTGATAAGCCTCTGATAGTTACAGAGAACACATCCACTTGGACCTATAGCCCTTCATCTGGGAATCCCCCTCCCCCCTCCCTCCCGTTCTAATCTTTGGAAAACCAGTCAGTGCATGCTTCATTTTAGCTGTTAATTTTGGCCACATCCACATGTGTTCAATATAACTACCCATATTACTGAATTTAAAACATGAGCGCAAAAAAGAATAATGAACAGTATATTCATTTTTGCTATTGTTTTGCTTTTGGTGATCTCAGGTGGTCATAGAATCAGAGAATAGTGGAGTTGGAAAGGGCCTATGAGGCCATGGAGTCCTCCCCACTGCTCAATGCAGGAGTCCACCTTGTAGCAAGACAAGAAGGTTCTTGGGCGTTTTGCACATTCCTTAACCTTTGCCTATACTCATAGGATTGATCACTCCCAAGATGTAATCAGCTGAGTATCTCAGCCTTGTACACAAGCCCACAGAATCATTAGACTGCAAAATATCTATACTAGCCTGCTGGGGACTGGGAGAAGAGAGATGGAGAGCTCTGTCCATCTGGCAGCGGCCTGCTGCATTTTATGCCGGATGTGGAAGATGGGGCTTCCCTCCTCTGGTAAGCCACGTGGTTTCTGTGTTGGGTGCAGAGGAGGGATGGAACGCTCCATTTTTCCTACATCCGCCCACTCATCTGCATGCAATTCATACGACAACCTCCAGATGTTTTGGATGACTCTCAGCATTCCTGCCAAGTGGTCATGCTGGCTAAGGCTGATGGGAGTTGATGTCCAAAATATCTGGAGAGCACCAGGTTGGGGAAGACTGGCTTCTGGCTCCCAGGCTAGTGCTTAAATGCAAAGTTGGTGTACCTGAAGTGCAGTCTGTCAAGGGAGGCCACTATGCAAGCTTGTGTATGAGCCTCATTGGGGTGGGGGGAAATGATGATATTCAGAAGCAGTAGTGGATTGTATATCCACACCCTTAAGACATTTGGATTATAAGCTAACCATATCCCATTTTCATAATTATGTAGGCATGCTTATTGAAAGAGCAAATGATCAAGCGGAAAAGCTTCTTCTGAGCCAAGTAAAGGAAAGTAAGCCCGTTGGAGAAATTATGGTCGGCTCAGCATCTATTAAAAAATGTGCCCAAGGAGCAAAGGTATTAGATTGTATTTGTAAGGGCGAGTATTTATATCGAGACATGTTTTCTTTTCTGAATCTCTTTCCCTTACAGTTGGGTGGATATTCAGGGGATCATCTGTTGTGGTAAGAAGGTCCTTTCCAAATCATTTTTTTGTATTTTCTGTCAACTATTTTGTATTTTCTGTTGTTCCCCGCTTCGATCCAAACAGAGAGGCGGGTAAGAAATAAATTATTAGTATTAGTATTAGTATTATCTATTCTGTAAAAGACATCTGCGGTTAGTATTTGTTCAATATAACAGTGATTTAGCTGTTAAAACTACTCTGATATTTATTCATTTTCAATCTAAGTAAATTCAGATGTACAAGTCAGTCTCCCAGCATTGATTTAGCTGCAGCCATGCAAAAAGAGGCTTGAGGGATATGGCAAGTAGGACAGAGTATTGCAGCTTTCCTCACCTGCCATTGAAAAGCTATTTGGCTCCCTACCTGCACTGACTTCTTCTTTGCTTCTATGCCCAAACCTGTTTGCAGACTGTACCCTTAAAAGTGTTACCTGGCCTGAACTGAGCATATCACCCAAAGGAGCACTTCTTCCATATGGATTGGCTCACTCCTTAAGATTTTAGAGGAAGTCCCTGCTTGAGATATCATCTGTGAACATAGCATCTAGAGAAGTGAGGCCCAGGATAAAAGTAAAAAATTTTAGGGAAATACTTCTTTCTTCTCTCTCCACCATGGGAAGCAAATCTGGAAACATTAAAAGTCTTTCATATAATGCTGTTTCATTGACAAAGGGGAGGGACCATAGAGCATCCGTTTTGCATGCAGGAGGTCCCAGGTCCAGTCCTTGGCATCTCCAGTTAAAAAGATTAGGTAGCAGGTGATGATGGGAAAGTGATGGGTCTCTGCCTGAAACCTTGGAGAGCAGTGCAATCCTAGGCATGTTTAGACAGGAAAAAGTCCTACAATTCCCTCCAGCCTGGAAGCTGTAGGACTTCTTTCTGCCTAAACATGGAAGGATTGCACTCTTAGAGGAGTAGAAAATACTGGGCCAGGCAGAAACAATAGTTTGACCCTGGTATAAGGCAGCTTTCTATAGTTGGGGAAAAAGGAAATGCATTTAAACTAATTTTTAATATTGTCATTTCCATTCTTTACGCCTCTATTTGACTGATAGGATATAATATGACATGGGAGAGTCCGCCAGAATTAATGCCCCATTGATTTTGGTGGAGAATATAATGCATGGTTGACTCTGCTGTTGAAATGTTTGAGATGTAAGTGAAACAGTTTCAGTTAGATGGATCTCTTTTTTAAAATATATTTGTAATTTGGCACATAATGTAAGCATATTCTAATTTTTAGCTTCATATTTCATATTGTAGCCTCCTGTCAGTAGAGGGCACTGCATTATTTACTAAATAATAATAATAATAATAATAATAATAATAATAATAATAGTGGTTATGCCTTGAGATCTGACCTGTTGGTACTGTCACAGTGTTTGGTACTGATTCAAGCAAATATTATAAGTTTTTCAGTCTCCTCCCCCAAAACTACTATTTATTAAAAAAAAAAAACCACAGATCAAATAAAATGCTTTTATTTTCTTATCCTGTGCTGTCAATTTCCAGAAATTAATATCATCATAATAAAAAAAATTAAGCACCCAGTTGTTATTATTATAGGTTCTGTGTATGAAAGAACTGTTTCTACAGAACAGGGTGGAGAACAGGTGACCTTCCAGATAGGACACCAGCTCTCATCATCTCTGATCTTTGGTCATGCTGACTGGAGCTGATGGGAGTAAGAGTCCAACAATATCCGGAGGGCTACAGATTCCCACCTCTGCTATAGAATGAGCCCAGAGTTTAACAAATTCCATTTATTTCTTTTCTTAATAGTTTACAGAAGTTGAGGACGAGGATGATGATGACTGGGATTTATCATCCCTGGAAGATAAAAAACCCTTGCTTGTGAAAGAGGAGAAAGTTAAGAATGCAGCTGCCCTTGAAAAGAATGATTCAAATGTTACATCCATGCCCCATGCCTGGGGAGCTCCTGTGGGAAAATCACCAAAAGACGAAGGTATATTAGCGAGGGTATCTACAAGTGGTCAGTGTTTCTGACGTTCTCGGCCAGAGCTGTGTCACATCCCTCTCCCTGCACACCCTGGGAGGGAGGAGGGAGATTTGCTCCAGAGTGAGCCCTATGGAGGGGTCTGGTCTTGTACAAGGGGGGATGTTTGTTTTGAACTATGTCTCCCCCTCCATTTAATTTTAAAAGGACATACAAGGCAACATACAAAATACTAATAAAGTACCATAAAATACATAATATCAAATAATCATAACACAGCAGAAACACAATTAAAACCAGAATCTTCCTTTTTTAAAAATATTTTTATTAAAATTTCATACAGAAATATAAAAGGCAAAAAACAAAAACGTAAACATAAATATCCCTCCCCTCCCCCCTCACATGAAATCAGTAATACTATTATAACCATTACCAAAAAATATATATTACAAAATATATATCATTCTTCAGATCTTAAACATTTCCTTCCTTTCTTTGTAGATCAGAAAAGTTATATAGATAAATAACATAAATTAACCCACCACAGGAGAAATACCTTTCATTATGCCAACCAAAAGGATTTAAATACTTTTGGTATTTTATTCTCCCATTCTGAGGGTTGTGAATACCATGAAATGATGCCAGTCCGTATTAAATGTATCTTTAGATCTTGTTCCTTTTACCAGTCTCAGTTTCTTGGTATTATTAAGGCTACGTGCCAAACCTTACCGTAGCAATTTATTAGCGTGGCAGCAGCCAAATCCTTCCAATATCTAACTGTAGCCAATCTGGCAGCAACCAAAAGAGATCCTATGAATCTAAACCTATGAATGGTTTAGATACATTTTTTTTTCATTATCCTGAAATAATCCTAATAATGCTAATTCTGGAGATTTAATTACCTTTTGCCCAGTTATCTTTTCAATTCCTTTAAAAAATAAGTCCCAAATTTTTTTATTCTGAAATGAGCCTACCTCTCCACGGCCTCTCCAGCAATATTGTGAACTTGATTTATTGAATCAGGCCACCCTTACTGGGGTTAAATACCATTATTGCAAGATCTTTAACATTGTTTCCTTTGTGAACATTGAGACAGATTTGAATGGGAATTTGCTCAACAAATTTGACCAATCTGCTTCCTCTCCATTGATCGACCAGCCCAACTCCCATATTTTCTTTAGACCCTCAGAGCTGCCCATCCTGGCATTAAGAAGAATGGAATATAATCGAGACACAAGACCTGAGGTAGTACCTGTAGAGGACTACCTGTGTAAGGGGAAGTGTGGCACATTCCTTAACATGTAGTTGACGTATAAATGTGCCCACCTGGCTCCTCTTCATCCATGTAATAGTGAAGTCCTTCAGATGGATTCTCCACAAATCCCTAGAGTGGCATTATCATGATAGAAATCCTGCATTCTATATAACCCTGCTCTCTTAAATGCTTCTACTCTGATTTGCCTTATGTTACTAATAAATTCTGGGTGACAATATAATGGGAATAGTGGAGAGAGATTTGGCATTAACTTACCCAACCATTGTCTACAAACATTAAATGGACACCGGGCTGCTGGCCACTTGTTGTAATACTCGTTTTACGAATGGGATGCTTTCAGGAGGCTCTATATCTAAAAGAGTTGTATCTATTTGCGGCCAGTGCAGGTGGCAGTCTTGTAGAATAAAAGAGATCAGATGTCAGAGCTGGTATGGTTCATAATATGTTTCAAATATGGAATGCCCCATCCGCCCTCTGACAGAGGCCTGTACCGGTGTGCCTTGATAGTTCTAGGGTGCTCTGAAATATGAAAACTGCCACCTTCCTTTGCCATGAACTGAGTATTTGATTAGGGACCTCAATAGGAACCACATAGAATAGGTATGACAGCTTAGGTAATATTGACATTTTAACAGATGCTTTAACAGAAGAGAGTGTTAGCTTAGACCATGCTTTAAGATCTGTAAGAATTTTCTTCCAAATGACTCCATAATTAGCTCCCAGTGTCTTACCAGAATCTTCCATGAACACTCATCTGGTCTAAAAATAGCTGCCGCTGGGTCCAAGACTGGCAGTTCCTTCCAAGGAAAAGTGGGTTTTCTGAAATGTTTGTACCTAATAAGGTTTTCAAGGCAGGTTGAGATATGCCAGGAGAACCTGGCTTCTCTCGCTTTCTATTATTTATTTTATTATTATTATTTATTTACTGCATTTTTATACCGCCCCATAGCCGAAGCTCTCTGGGCGGTTCACAAAAATTAAAACCATGAAATCATTTTAAAATACATATATACATTCTCCTGGGCATCCCATTGCTGTACAATGAGATTGACTACGATCTGGCTCTGTCCCCTTGCTTTTGTGGCCAATCCTATCCCCATGAAACCTGCACCAGTGTGGCTGCATTGTGTCTGTTGCCAGTTTTCCTTGTGTGTTTCTCTGCCAGTGTTGTAGCTCTAGGGGTTCTTACCAACCGGAGATTACACACGCATGCATGCACAGACAACTGCATGGTGTGAAGCTCACCACCACTTACCCTGCCAATGTGTTGTTTATTGAGCATCTGATTTACTCAGAAGAATATCCATAAATATAAGCTACATCCAATGTTTAAAGCAGTCATAATGTATTTTCTCTTTCTTTTTATCTAGATAGAGTGATCAAAGTAGTTAGGGCGTTTGATTATACTACTAACAGGAATGGATTTGATACTCTCTAGGTGACTGTTCCGGTTTCATTCAGTGGTATCTTCATCAACCTGCTGCCTTCCAGATGTTTTGTACTTCAACTCCCATCAGCCCCAGCCACTATGGCCAACGGTCAAGAATTGGAGTTCTAGTCCAAAACATCAGAAGGGCCCCAGGTTGGGGACGGCTGTAGATCACAGCACAATAGGGATGGGGACCTGTTGGCTTGTTTCAGCCTGCAGGGGCTTCCTCCCCAACCCCTGCCCTATGCAGGCGAGCGAAGAGAGGAATCACCATTGTTATTTTCAATCAGAAGCTGGCAGGCCAGAAGGGCACTGACTTCCTGTGGGCCATATGTGATCCATGGGCCAGAGGTTCCCCATTCCTGACTTAGATGAACTGCCATATTTAACTGTGCGGACTGTGGCCACCCGGTTTGGAATAATTAGATACATTCAGAGTTTGGGGTCTTCTTACATTAGAGAAAGTGCTTTCTACTTGTGCAAAGGACCCTTTGGATCCCAGGCATTGAGTTTCTTTTGTAAGTGGAGTAAAATTTAGAACAATATTCTTTTATATGAAATGCAACATTGATGATTTGTTGCCACCGAACACAGATGTTTCCATTTGAGCCCTACAGCTCTCTGTAGCCCTGAAACATTCAGCAGATGAAATGGTGGCCTAATGGATTGGAACGCTGGCATCTCTATTTAAAGGATCCCCCCCCACCTCACACCCGCCCGCCCCCGTTCTCGCATATGCATACTCATCACAACTGATCCCCACAAGCAATGTAGCACTGATCCTTTGGTAGTAGCAGAGAAGAGGAAGTCCACATGGCAACGAGATATACAGGACGTGCACACAACAGAGTAGCTTTTGAGGGGTACAGTTTCATGCATTTCTAGTTGTGACCCAGAAGCGTAGAAAATACTTGTGTTGGCAGCCTTAGTTAAAGAAGATCAAAATTCTCCCCAAAAGGTTCAGACTGGACATTAGGAAGTACTTTCTAAATCTAAGAATGCTAGAGTACTGGAACAAGTGGCATAGGGGAATGGTAGAATCTCTCTCGCTACATATCTTTAAAAATAATTGTTGCCATTGTCTTTTCAAATAGACCTTCAAGATGCGGATACAACAAGTACGTTAAAAAGCAGCTTGGTCACCATCACAGACTGGAGCGACTCTTCAGATATATGATTGTTGTTTTACGAATGAGATTTTATCTACAACAATCTGATTTCTGTTCATTTTTCTTGCTGTGCATTAACAAGGAACTTTTGTTTACAAACTCTGGTGTCTTTTTAGTTTCCCTTCGATATAATACAGAACTGTTATAAATGCTTCCAGCTAGCTCTCCAATTTCAGGGAATAAGTGATTATCAATAAACAGTATTAACTGAACCAGTATTAAGTAATTAAGAAAAATAAAATATAAAAAACCAACAACCTTTATACTAAACTTTATAAAAAATGTGAACATCTTAAATAAATTATTTATTTTCTTGCAAATGTTACTTTCTTCACAAATATACAGAAAATGGCAAAGGTTGGAAGAAATTGGCATCACTTTGAGCAACGGGTTCTGTGGGACACTTGCAGCCTTTCCCTGGGTGGAAGAGGAATAGGTTTTGTAAGAGGGCACTCCTCCCTGCTGGGCTCTCCTCACTTCACAAATTCTGTATATTTAGGTAGGGTGACCATATTTTGGAAACCAAAAAGGAGGACAACATGGCCGCCCCAAGGGGGCGTGCCCACCAACATGGCCAGCCTCCAAGGGGGCGTGCCCACCAACATGGCCGGCCTCCAAGGGGGCGTGACCACCAACATGGCCAGCCCCCAAAGGGACGTGCCCACCCAAAGATGGCCTTGGTTACATGTCTGATTTCACAGCACACAATTAAGACAAACCTGTTCTGCATAACATCTTCATGTTAAAATCACTGAGACATTCAGTGTATCTGAAATTAACTTCACTCCTACTTTTGTAGCTTTTGCTGTACTTTAAAGCTTTTGCTATACTTTGTGTGATACAGTCTCCTTTTCCCTCACATATCTTTTCTGACTGCAAATCCTTCACTGGATGACCGTAGTCTCACCTTTCCTAACATTTAACACTCTTTCCTCATCACCTTTCTCATATCCATACTCACAGATTCAGCACTAAACAAATGAAGCAGTTGACAAGTGCAGAAAAATCTAGTACAGGAAAATCTAGTACAATAAATGAGTAATGTAGCATTCAGAAAGAGTATAAAATACTATTACCCTACAAACAGTCATGGAACAAAATGGACTAAAGGCTTGTAGCAGTTATTTCTCACTAGCATCTCTTAACTTGTTTCAACTTCTGGTTTATCAGTGAGAAACTAATCTAAAAATGTGTCATTATATCTCTGGTTCATTAGCCATGTAAACAAGCCCATGGTCAGTAGAGGTACAAAGAAAGGCCAGAACAGATGCCCATTATCACAATGCTAGACAAAGATCTTTCCCTCCTTTTATCCAAATGTCTCCTGAATTTACACTGCCTCAGTGTGCAGAGAACAGAAATCCCAATCAGAGAGTTTAATACTTTACCCAAAGAAAACTGAGTAGCAGATAACTCAGAAGCTATCATCTCCCTATGTCCTATCATACAATGCTATCCTATGACAACTCAGGAATAAGTCCTGTTGACTTCAATAAACCGTACTCCCAGATACATATGGGATTGCAGCTTCTTCACATTTGTTCACCTTAATATAGCAAGTGCAAGCCCCTCCTGTCAAGGAAAACTGTGCACTCACCAGAACCCGGCCTCGTGGATCATGCAACCAGCAGATGCTCTCAGAACGATGCTTTCAGAGCCTAGGAGTCCCAGACACAGTCAAACAAGACAAGACAAGCCACACTATGCACTCATATATTATCTTGCTGGGACAGAACAATTCTGGGACAAGGCAACACTTTGCTATCAACCAGACATAACAGTCATAAACAAAAATGAAAAACACACTACTTCATTGACATAGCACTACATAATGACACAAACGTTGCATTAAAGGAAGAGGGAAAGAGAAAACTATACACCACTGGCTATGTAAGTTAAAGAACTATGGTAACAGGAAAAAAGTTACAATTATTCCATTAGTTAGAGTGATTATGGAAAGGAGGACAGGGATCCTGTATCTTTAATAGCTGTATTGAAAAGGGAATTTCAGCAAGTATCATTTGTATGCATGCAGCATCTGGTGATATTCCCTCTACATTACAACAGTTAAAGCTGCAGGAGCCCATCCTAGCATGACCAGATACTAAAGAAGGCAGACATACACACCCCAGGAAAGATCAGCAGTAGCAGCATCCACGCACACCTCATGCTCACTAAAGGCAATAAAAATTAAAATTTACATACCCCTGCACACTTGCCCAAAGTGGGGGAAAACTCCACATCCTCCTGAAAGCAATTTAAACAACAACAACCTCCACACACACACTTAACTGGAAGAGGGGATAAAAATCCACCCCCACGCTCTCCAAAGGCAAAATAATAATGACAATATTAATAATAAACCACCCACACAATGCAAAATAAAACAAAAACATGCACACACCCATTGCAATAAAATAATATTAAAAATACAACACTCACCCACATACCCACCCAAGGAAAAATAATAAAAATCCAGACAAGCACCAAGGCAAAAAACAACCAACAGAACAAATACACACACTCACCAAGACTGAAAATACAATAAATATCCACACACACCAGCATACTCACCCATGGCAAATCTAATAATAATTTTAAAACACACACACATGCACCACCCCAATTAATTCATCAAAATATAGCAAAAATATTAAAGAAAAGTTCACTAAACAGTAGCAGCACCCAACGATAAATGAAATCACATCCAGGCAGCCCCAGCCCCGAGTGCCAGGCCAGGCTAAGACGCCTGCACTCCCCACTGGGCCAGGCCACCCCATGGGCTTGAAGTCCAGCGTGTCATACTCCAGGCCAGGCCAGACTGCCCCACACCCGGCCAGGAATGCCCCAGGACACCGGGTGAGGATGCTCCCCCACTGCGCCGCCCCATGGGTCACACTGGGTCAGGCTGCACTGGGTCAGGCTGCACTGTGCCAAGCTGTGCTGCCCGCACGCCATGCCAACTTGCGCGCCATGCCAGGCCGTGCCACCCTGCACTGGCCCAGCACCCGTCCACCCCGCTTCCGCCTCGTCAACCCCACGCCCGCCCATCTCGCATGACCTGCACACTTGCCCGCGCACCCTATGCCCGCCCCACCCACCCCGCAACCAGCAGCTGTGCACCCCACAACCACTCCACCTGCCTCACCTGCAGTTTGCCTGCCCACCCCGCACTCCACCCCCGCGCACCCGCTAGCCTCGCCCCACGCCCACCCCACAACTGCACACCCCACAACCGCACACCCCACAACTGCCTCATCCCACCCCACAACCCACTTGCCCCACCTGCACTGTACTCACCCTGTGCCCACCTACCTAGGGTAGGCTGACCATCTGAAAAGGAGGACAGGGCTCCTGTAACTTTAACAGTTGTAGAGAAAAGGGAATTTCAGCCAGTGTCATTTGTATGCAATTAGTTCCTGGTGAAATTCCCTCTTCATCACAAAGTTGCAGGGGGCCTGCCTTCTTTTGTATATGGTAGGGTGACCATATGAAAAGGAAGACAGGGCTCCTGTAACTTTTAACAGTTGCGTAGAGAAGGGAATTTCAGCTGGTGTCCTTTGTATGCATGCAGCACCTGGTGAAATTCCCTCTTCATCACTGTAGTTAAAGCTGCAGAAGCCCTGCCCGCTTTTGTACCTGGTCACTCTAGTATAGCTCCTGCAGCTTTAACTACAGTGATGAAGAGGGAATTTCACCAGGTGCTGCATGCATACAAAGGACACCAGCTGAAATTCCCTTCTCTACGCAACTGTTAAAAGTTACAGGAGCCCTGTCTTCCTTTTCATATGGTCACCCTAATTTAAATGGAGTTTGCTTCTTTCCATGCACTTAAGCATGCTTAAGGAACGTTAGCAAGTGTTCCTTAAGCATGCTTAAGTGCATGGAAAGAAGCAAATTCCATTTAAATTAGGGTGACCATATGAAAAGGAAGACAGGGCTCCTGTAACTTTTAACAGTTGTGTAGAGAAGGGAATTTCAGCTGGTGTCCTTTGTATGCATGCAGCACCTGGTGAAATTCCCTCTTCATCACTGTAGTTAAAGCTGCAGGAGCTATACTAGAGTGACCAGGTACAAAAGCGGGCAGGGCTCCTGCAGCTTTAACTACAGTGATGAAGAGGGAATTTCACCAGGTGCTGCATGCATACAAAGGACACCAGCTGAAATTCCCTTCTCTACGCAACTGTTAAAAGTTACAGGAGCCCTGTCCTCCTTGGTCACCCTAAGGAAGCCCCAGCAGGTGCCCCGCGCCCCTGCGCCGCCCCCCCGCCGTGCGCCTCCGTGCCGCCCCCCCGCCCCGCGCCCCCGCATGGCACCCCCACCCGCCCCTCGCCCCCGCGCCTCCCCCACACCCGCCGTGCGCTCCCGCGCCGCCCCCCCGCCGCACGCACCCGCGCGGCCCCCCCCCCGCCGCGAGCACCCGCACCGCCCCCCCCGCGCCGCCCCCCCGCCGCGAGCCCCCGCATGGCACCCCCACCCGCCCCGCGCCCCCGCGCCTCCTCCACACCCGCCGTGCACACCCGCGCCGCCCCCCCGCCGCACGCACCCGCGCGGCCCCCCCACCCGCCGCGAGCACCTGCACCACCTGCACCGCCCGCCCCGCCGCGAGCCCCCGCGCCGCCCCCCGCCGCGAGCCCCCGCACGGCACCCCCACCCGCCCCGCGCCCCCGCGCCTCCCCCCCACCCGCCGCGAGCACCAGCACCGCCCCCCCCCGCCGCGAGCACCCGCGCCACCCCCCCGCCGCGAGCACCCGCCCCGCCCCCCCCGCCGTGAGCACCCGCCCCGCCGCCCCCCACCCACCGCGAGCACCCGCGCCGCCCCCCCACCCCCCACGTGCTCCTTACCTGCTGCTGCTGGGGCGTCCGTTTCCCTCCGTGCTTGGAATCTACTGAGAAACAGGCTTCTTGGCCTGTCTCTCAGCAGTGCGCTGAGTGATGACGTCATCACCCGGCGCGCTACTGAGGGATAGGCCGCGAAGCCTGTTTCTCAGTAGATTCCGAGCACCGGTGGGAAGCCCCAGCAGGTAAGTGCCCCGCGCCCCCGCGCCGCCCCCCCGCCGTGCACCCCCGCGCCGCCCCCCCGCTCCGCGCCCCCGTGCCTCCCCCACACCCGCCACGCGCACCCGCGCGGCCCCCCCACCCGCCGCGAGCACCCGCACGGCCCCCCCACCCGCCGCGAGCACCCGCACCGCCCCCCCCCGCTGCGAGCACCCGCGCCGCCCCCCCCGCCGCGAGCACCCGCACCGCCCCCCCGCCGCGAGCACCCGCACCGCCCCCCCACCGTGAGCACCCGCACCGCCACCCCCCACCCACCGCGAGCACCCGCGCCGCCCCCCCACCCCCCACGCGCTCCTTACCTGCTGCTGCTGGGGCGTCCGTTTCCCTCCGTGCTTGGAATCTACTGAGAAACAGGCTTCTTGGCCTGTCTCTCAGCAGTGCGCCGAGTGATGACGTCATCACCCGGCGCGCTACTGAGGGATAGGCCGCGATGCCTGTTTCTCAGTAGATTCCGAGCACCGGAGGGAAACGGAAGCCCCAGCCGGTAGGTGCCTCGCGCCGCCAGCCTCGCGCCACCGCCGCGTGACCCCCCGCTGCCCCGGTTTGCCCCCGCCGCCCCGCGGTTGGCCCAGCTCGCCCCAGGGCCATCTGGTCACCGTTTTGGGGGGCTAAATTTCCGGATTTGGCCCCCCAAAACGGTTTTTTCCGCCCGGATGCGGATTTGCACCCCATTTCCCGGATATGTCCGGACAAATCCGGTCGTCTGGTCACCCTATATTTAGGCCATACTGCCAGCATAATATTGTTAGGGACGTTCTAAAGTCCTGCAAGCATTACTTTGGGCCATGTTGAAATAGCCACACTACTCCTGCTAAGCATAATCAGCTAAAAGTCTTGCAGCACCTTTAAGACTTAACACATTTGTTATGGTAAGCCTTTGCGGCCTACCAACCATGACACTTAGGGTTGCCAGCCCCTTGCCTGGACTCAGTGTCTCTACATTTCAATCAAGGGTGGGCAACATGCAAGGCCACATGTGGCCCTGCAAAAAAAAAAAAACCATTAACATTTTTAAAGGAAAAAAATGGCGTCTGTAGCACTAGAGAGCATCAAAAAGGTCACATTTTGCTTGCAAGCTATATTTGACCCTTGTAGGGCTTTGCATCAGACCTTTTTGGCATCCCTCATGCTATGGATGC